>BNCR01000002.1:2382482-3707482 GCA_014656515.1 Oryzias celebensis
CGGCTTCTCTATGGATGATGGATGACTTAGTCGCTACAGTTCTCTTATACAATCAATCAATCAATCAATCAATCAATCAATCAATACAGAAACAGACAAAACGCTTTCATGACTGCAGTTTTCATTTTGTACCACTAGGTGTCACTATAAATAAAGGAAGAGGCCAAACATCTTTTTTGCACATTTACGGTTTTCGTTAAACTACTGTTCGATTTAAATCATGCCACTTGGGGAAAAAAAAAATAGAATTTTGTTAAAAATCAGCTGTTTTTCAAATTATATTGAGATTAAGAACCGATTAAGAATCCAGAGGCAGCAGCCTGATGAAGAGTGAAAGATGGAAGAGCCAGAATAATATGGAGATGATGATGATGTCACGTTTGGCATTAAAGTGGGAGTCACCTTCAGCAGCGGAGATAAGGACAGTGTTTTATCTCCGGTGTCCATCTTCATCACATGTGTCTGCAAGAAAAGAAAACAAACAAACAAAACAGAAAAAAAGGTCAGACTTTCCTGGCAGTTTTAGAGCAGCAGAAACCATCAGGATGAACTCACCATGTTGAGGAAGTCTGTTGTTTCTCCCAGGCCTTTAACGCTGTCGGTGTCCGTCACAGACTCGACGGCGTCGCCCTCCTCGCCCCCGGTCTGCTCTAAAACAAAGCGCAGCATGAATGTGCTGCCAACACAAACACATGCACACACACATGCACACACATATGGCTCAAAACTGCAACCACAAGGAATTAATTTCTAACATGAAGACAATTCTTTGTTTTCTCTAAAAAGTCAACGAAAATTGTGTTTTTGGTGTTTTTAACATGTTCTATATTAAGAATGTTTAGATTAAAATTACATTGCTGATCATTTCCTTTTTCAAATCGCTGTTAATCAGGAGCAGACGAAAAAAATGCAGTTCGTAAAACTGAAAAACTTTGAAAAATGTAAAAATTAAACTTTAAGCTAGCTGGAGAAAACCAAGGAGGGGAAAGGGGGACGGGGTTGCTCCATGCCAACAGTCCCACCCACAACTCAGAGGCCAATTTCTGATAAACTCCTGCCACTCTGCAGAAACTAAGTCCTAAAAACACAATTGGATTTCAAAATAAAACAGAATGACAGACAGAAAAACTGTTAAGAGCCTTAGTGAAAACAAAAAGCTAAAGTTTAATAACGAATTCAATATGTAAACAAAAGAAAAAAAGAAAACAAAAAAAATTAAATTAAAGAAAAATTTTTAAATTGAGTTCATGCCGATGTGTGGATGTGTTTGGTACCCTGCTGGCTGGAGTCTGCACTGCGGTGGCGTTTGTCACCATTTAACACGTTCTTGTGGCTGAGCTCGGGTGGAGGCAGCCTGGGTGGAATGGTCTGGCTGGAGACAGGAAGTGAAGGCTGGAGCGAGCTGGGCGTCGTGGCGGGCATCGTTCCAAACGTGGCACCTAAATTGTCTGGAGATCGCTCCCGCTTGGACAGGAACTGAGGGGGAGGAGCCATTTAAACCAGTTTTCTGAATCGATTGCGTTAATGCAAACGGGAAACACCCACCCGCTCCCTCCTGCGGACCCGTGCAGAGGGGTTCCTCTGGAGGGTGGAGGGGCTGTTTGTGTCTCCCAGCATGTCCGCATACGGTTTCTCCAGGAGGTCCTGAGTCACGTCGTCGTCCTCTAGGGTCACGTCAGGGCGGCCCGGGCCCCTCGGTCGCGCAAACACGACCATGTGACAGCCGCCGCACGCCACCTGGGTGGAGAGGGAGCTTCAGAGTCACTGAGAGGATTCTCCAACTCAAACCATCTTTCAGTCTGATCTAAAACTTTAGGATAAGCTCCAGCAGCGAATCTCAACATGAACTTTAAAGTGAACAAGCTCTGTGAAACTGTCAGCTCCTGCAGAAGATTCAGATCAGAGAGAATCTAAGATACGCAGAAGAGATTGATGAGCAAACAGGTCAAACAAAGGGAATCCAAACTTCACAAAACCGGAATCAGAAACCCTTTTTTAAAGAAGGGGAACAAAGCATTAAAAAGGGCAGATGGACTGAAGGTGATGTTTGACACCCACCGCCTGAACGTTGCAGTCAAGGAAGCGAGGACACAAAGTGGGCTTGAACTGGTTGGTGAAGATTTCCTCCCCCAGGGCCAGCTTTCCGTGTCGCCCATCTCCGAAGGTGTAGAGCAAACCATCGTCTGAGACAGGATTTAGTTTTTTAGTGAACCTATATATACCTAATTCTTTTTGAGGGGTGGGGTTGGTCACCTGTGATCACAGCCGTGTGGTTTTCCCCGCATGCTACCTGGCACACTCGCCCCTTCTTGAAATGCTCGATCAACCGCGGCAGGCGGGACTCGAAAATAAACGTGCCGTGACCGAGCTGCCCGAACTGACCGAGGCCAAAGGTGAACACGCCGTCATCTGGAAAAAAGAAAAAAAGAAACCCATGGAGACGACGGCGTGACTCAACCCCCCCACTTTCATTCTTTTATTTTGAAGCTCCACCTTTAACACTATCACAAAAGTAAGATTGTATCAGGAATATTGTTCTAGTTATTTTTTGTTTTTCTTTTTTATGTCTTTTTCGGTCATTCAAAGATTAATGTGGATTTTTCCTGAATCAGATTTGATTTCATGTAGTGAAAAAAAAAACAATAACGAAATCTGACGAAAACTTAACGGTATAATTATAAAATAAATAAAAAAGTTAGAACAAAAAATGTTTTGTAACAATATAAAAAAACTGAAAATACATGTAAAAAACCATAAAATTGGAAACAGGAGGAAGTCCAAAAAAACCCCACAAAGACAAACCCGAAAGATAAATTCATCCTACTGTTTTTATTCTTTGTCTTTTTCAGCCATTAAAAGATTAATAGTCCTTTTTCCTAAATCAGATTTATGCAAACATAAAAAAAAACAGAATATAGAAATGATATAAAGAAATCTGACGAATTGAAAAACAAATAAATAAAACATTAAAAATCCCATAAAAATTAAAACAAAAAAAAAATATTGCAATAAAAAATGATAACAAAATACAAACACAAAAACTAAACGACTACTAAAATACTGCATTCAAAATGTATTTTTATTTTTTATTTGTTAAGTCTTTTTTCAGTCATTCAAAGAAAAATGTTGTTTTTCTCCCCAAAAATTGATTTCAATTCATTTATTTAAAAAAAAGGAAAATAAAACTTATTTTAAAAAATCTTCAATAAAAAAAAAAAAAAAGAAAAAAAGAGACAAGAAGTATTTTTAAAACGTCAAAATCCTATAAAAATGAACAGCAAGAACATAATTTTATTTAAAAATGGATAAGAAAAACATAAAAAAATAAGAATTTCTTACACTTAAAATTGTGCTATGTGAATAAAATCTTAAATTTTAATAAAAGTGATTTAGAAAAATTAGGTAAAAATATTTTAGATTCAGAAATAGAATTAACATGATCGATTTTAAGAGTTCAAAATTGGGAATTTTAACATCAGTGGCCCATCTCAACCCATCAGCTCACCTGTTAGCGCCACCGTGTGGCCGCCCCCACAGGCTACTCGGCTCACAGCCTCCGTGATGCTCTTCACCCTCTGAGGGACCCGGTGCCCGGACAGCTGCTCGGTGCCGAGGCCCAGTTTCCCGCTGTCCCGCTCCCCGAACGTGTACAGAGCTCCGTCCACTGCAGGGACCAAGCAAGTCAAAAGTAACAGCTGCCTAACCCTAAAGTTCAGCATCAACTTACATCATTGTAACACTTTAGACATATTTAGATTTAAAAAAAATAGTTACCAGACATTCTGTAAGTGATAATATCTTTTTTAAATTGATTTTATATTTAATTGGCATAAAAACTATTTATTTTTTGGTAAAAAAGGTAAAAACTAATTCAACTAAACTGTCTATAGCGTCCAAAAAAATACATTTAAAAAGGAGAAAAGTCATCATTTAACAAAAAAAGAAAAAAACAACATAAAGAAGTGACATAACTACAAAAAAAAAAACCAAGAAATGTGATTACAAAATGTATGATAGAAAATGTTCAGATCTAAATAACTAACTAAATACTTTTCATTGTAAAATGATAACTTTTTTTTGTTAAAAATTGCAATCCGTGCTAGAAAAAAAAACCTTATAAATTAAGTTAAAGTGTCTTTTTGTGTTTTAAAGTCACACTCTGATCATCTTAAGATGGATTTTAAAATCGTTTCCAGTGTTTTTTTTAATTATAATTTTACAGTCCTTTTCTTAGACATAGTTTCTACAGAGCGGCCGGAGTTCATTAGAAATTCACCTATGAGTTGTTTAGCAGTTGGCACGGAGTAGGCCCGCCCCCACTTCCCATCATCTGTTTACACCCCCTCACACTAGCTTACAACCCCTCACAGCACCAAGCTAACGTTACTGGAGCAACAAACACGGCAAGAAGCTGTTTTTCAAACTGTATTTTTTCATCTGCTCCTGATTCACAGTGAGTTGGATAAAGAAATTCTCAGAAATGCAGTTTTAAGCTTCATTTTCTTTAAGCATGTCCTCCATGATCAGACAAATGTCACAATAACATGCTAAAAAGATCACTTTCATCAGAGTAGGTCTTTAAGCACATGTAGCTGAGGAGCTCACCTGTCACAAAGGCGGAGTGGTAGTAACCACAGGACACCCAGCTGATAGGCCGCCCCACGCCCACTTCCTGCGGCAAAGAAGCTTGACTCTCTTTGCCCAAACCGATCTGACCCTCCGAGTTGTCGCCCCACATGAAGAGTTTCCCGCTCGCTGCAGCGAACGAGCAAAAACATTCAACACAAAGGTTACCACGACAGCTCAGAAGTGCAGCAACTGAACAACTATTTTCAGATTTTTAATCGATCTTAGCAACACAGTCAGTTTCAAATTCAGATTAAAACGAAACATATAATGTGTCTCTCACTTTTAAATATATCTATAACAGCAAAATATATATGCACTCATTTAATTGAGATATTTCTGTTTATTTTAGGTCCATTTTTAAAGCAAAGAAAAATACTATAAAAAAAAGACAAAAGCATTTCTGTGAAAAGTGTCATAAGCAGGGACATCTCAATTTCTAAAAAATGGGATTTGAAAAAAAAACAGTTACACACTATTTTATTTAAAAAAGAACAAAAAGAATATTTTAAAATAAGAAATGTTCTCTGAATTCAAGTGCTTTTATTTCGAAAGCAAATTTTGTCTCAAACTTGCTCGTTTCATTTTGTTTAAAAAAAATTAAGGTTAAAAATAAAATAAATTCAATAAAATGTTAAATACTTTTCAATCAACAAAATATCCAAGCAAAACAACATTTATAGAGAAGTGTGGTCAGCGTGACCTGTGAGTGCGGCGGAGGTGTTGGATCCAGCAGCGAGCATCTGAATGGCTCCCTGGGAGTCGAAGAACTGGACTTTCTGGAAGGACGTCTTCTCCTCGCAGTCGCCTAGCCCCAACTGTCCTTCATTGTTGCCGCCGCACGCATACACTTGCCCCTGCGCTGCAACCCAAACCGAGCATATCAACCAAACGCCACGCTGACACAGAGCAGAAACGCTCCAGGGGGGCGGCCAAACCTGTGCAGATGAGCGTGTGGTTCCGTCCGCAGGCCACCAGCTTGACCCTCTCAGACTTCATGGCTAAAACACAGCTAGAACTCACTACATTTGCACATTTGGGGTTGAGGAGGGGGGCTTTCATATTTACCTTTGACGCAGGTGGGTTTGTTGACGGTCAGTTTGGAACCAAGACCCAGCTGGCCCCAGTTGTTGCTGCCAAACATGAAGAGTTTCCCGTTTTCTGTGGACAAAAAGAAGCATCTTTGAATGAAAAAAATCCATAAATTGAAGAGGAAGATGCAGCAGCGTCACCCTCAGACCTGCAAACATGTAACATCCTTCTTTGAGCTTGATTTAAATGGAAACATTCAAACTTTGGGACCTAAACTCTTTTTTTAAAGGACAAATCAAAAAGAAAAGCACAGATTTAGGAAAATAAAGCGCATCTTATTTTGTTGATCATTAAAAAAAACAAATGAATGAATGTGACTCAATTCAGATTTGTGAATACAACAGAAGAACTCAAGCTTTCCTGGAATGAATGAAAACTCGCACAACATGACTGCAAATCAGCTCAAACAAAAATATATTTGCCGGCTTGCCTATAAAAAAAGGAAGTGTTTCAGTGATCTTACCTGTTACTAAAGCGGTGTGCTCATCACCACAGGCTATCTTGTGGGGGACGTCATTTTTAAGCCAGAACCTGCTGGGAATATTGTCAGAAAATTTGCTCTTTCCAAAAGTAAAAACCGCTCCTGATCCTGCAAGAAGGAAAACAAAAAATCAACTTCTTTTATGCTTCAGTTTGACCCACATTTCACTTCTTGTACAAGAATGAAACAAACGTATATGTCTTTGAAAAAATGCAAAAAAATCAAATAATAATAATAATAATAATAATAATAATAATAATAATAATAATAATAATAACAATAAGACTAGCTTTTATAGATTGGTTTTGAATCAAAAAACAGAGTTTATTGATAAAATCTTGTTTTGAAAGGTCTGTTTACTTCCTGCTTACTTGGCTTACTTATGGATGTAAAGACTTGTCCCTAATTGACATTAATCTCGACATATCGGCTCCTAATCTTTATTTAAACACTCATTAATATTTTTCTCTTGTTCATATTTTAAGCATCCGTGTTTTGTAATGCTCTAAAAGTTAATTTAAAAAAATTCTAGATTTTTTTAAGCATGTGGGCGGGGCGAGCACAACCTAAAAATGTACATAGAGGCAACAGAGTGGAGTAAAGTTTGATCTTTGCCCCACAAATATTTTTACACAAATAAAATTATACATTTTACTATTTTATTTAAAAAAATAAAAAGATATAGACATAAATTGTTCATTTTACCTTTCCCTTACTGGAAACTACATCTTTTTTTTGTTGTTGTTTTGAACTTTAACATTTTGGAAGTATCTCTCTGCTAGTAACTTCCTAGGAAGTTCAAAAAGCTGTAGCTTTTTTCAATTTAATTTGCAATGGATAGTGTCATGTGTTGTGTGATTATCTGCAAATGTGCAGATGTGCAAAATGTGTTGATGAAATAAATAAAATTGATAAATAAAAAGAGGAAACAAAATAAAAAAAATTCTCCACCTATTTATCATAAAGAAAAAAAATGCAGTTAAAAACAACAGTTTAATGTGTTGGTTTCATGGCTGTACTTTATATTCTTCAGACATATATTTATTCAGAGAAATTGGTCTTTCCTCCCCTCTCTTATTTTGAAAATCAAAGTTCCAACACTAGGTTAAGGTAGGCGTTAGGAGAAAATTACTAGATTCTAATATTGATTAGTGGCCGATTAGTGGCTAATATTGATTAACTTTTAAACAACTGTGACAGATTTTGTGCTCTCTCATAAATACCCCTGGATTAAAATCGAATCGATTAAAAAATAAGGCTAATAAGCTGCAGAAAAGCAGTGGAGAGCTAGCAAGAACTCAAATTTTTAATATTTAATGCTCTGGAGAGACATTTATATATATATATTAATAAGTTATTTAAAAAGTTATTAAAACTAATAAACACAAAAGCAGAAAACGGTTCAAAAAGAGCTACATTTTCAAAATACTCGACAGTTACTCCGAATAATAAACTGTTCTATTAAAGCGTTAGCATTCAAGCTAACGAAGAAGCGTTTATGAACTCGCGTTTGCTCCGAACTAACAAACATATTTTACAGGTGAAAACAGTTTATTCGTGATGTTTATGGTGGGAAAGAAAACCCACAAATAAATAAACAAAAGCATAACCATTTACCAGGTATGTCGTCCTCCGAGTCTCCTGCCATAACTGCGGGACTTTAATCCGTTTAGCTCGGTTGCTGTGGACGAGTAGTTTGCGTTGAGCACAACCCGGAAGTAAACAAAATGTCTCCTAGGCTACAAGAATGACCACGTGACACTTAAAGTGCTAGTGTGCAGTTTTTTTAATCTCAAAAACGTTCATACACATATTTCTGTAAAACAGTTTCTTAAGATTTTTTAGAAATGTACATTTATTTAAATGTAGGCAGAAGAAAATGTAAATATAGACCTGTTCTTTGTCCTTTTTTTAGGAGAAAATCTTGTCTTTTATCTCATTTCCACTGGTTCAGAAATCTTTTAAAAGATAGACAACATATTATTTTGATAAGTAATATTTATGTTAGTAAAAAAACATGTTTTTGATATTATTTTACATTTGTAACCTCTAACTTGATATGTTTCAAAATGAGTAATTTTGTGGATAAAAAGATTCTAGTGCCTTCACTTTGTTTTGTTTCTTTGCTTTTAGCTTAACTTTCCAAAAAAATTGTGGTGTAAGGAATGGTTAAGTTTCAGTTTGTTATAGATAAAAGATATGCCTGGGACTAGAAATTGAGTGGAAATTAAGAAAGTTCTACTTTTTGGGCTGAAAAACAAAAACAAACAAAAAAACATAACAAGCCAGCAAGTGCAGTTGTATAAGATTTCATTCACAATTGTAAGTGTGTTACAAAAATAAAAAAAATAGAACAAATAATAAAAACACCAAGACAGAAATCACATTTTGGATAGTAAAAACACCATAATGCATCATTATTCTAGTTTATTTGTTTATTTCAAAGGGACAGTGCACATTAAAAGCATTGTTGCAATGTACCCGAGTTAGCACAAAGGCTATTTTCCATATGCAGTTCCCTGACAGGTGTAAATATTGTCAACCTAAAAACCTCAAAATGTCAGTTAAATACATTAAATTTAAATAAAATATATATATATATATATACGAAACGTACAATAAAAAATAAATTTGTTAGTCAAGGTAAGGTAGACACAGTGAGAAACTTTAAAACTAATAATATTAAAGACACAAAGGGGGCAAAGGTCGGAAAATGAGAGACAACCAAGTAAATACATTTAATGTAGACATATTTGTTGTGATATGAACCAGATTTTTAGGTGCTTTGTATAAAGAGTGTATGTGGTGAGCTCTCTAATGACGTGAGGAACGAGTTCCACGCTGTTTTCCACGCTGTTGTTACGGAGACGGCGCTCTGACTAAAGGCACAAGAGGAACTGTACAGTCCTGTCGAAACGCCCCTCGTGTCACTCTTTGGAAGAGGGATCTTAGTAAATCAAACTGACTGAGTGGAGGGGATGATATGCCATTCAGTATTTTATAATATTGACAAAGTTTTGTGTATTTAATGATGTTTTCCCAGGTTAATAGCTGTGTTTTTTAAATGTCACAGTGATGACATCATAATGTTTTTTATCCAGTATTTGAATAGTTTGTTGATAAAGTGACTCCAGAGGTTTTAATGCTGATTTGTTTGCCTGTGACCATGTAGTGAGACAAAAGTTCATATGTGATCGAATTATTGCATGCATAAACATTGCAGCAGCTTGCAGTTACATAGTTGCCCTAATAATCTAAACTTGCAAAAGTTAAACTTAACACAGTTACATCCTTTTTGGATTTGGGATTTAAAACTGAATGTTTTATCCGTGAAAATGCCAAGATGTTCACATTTTTCAACAACTTCTATTTTCTTTCCTGCCACAAAAACTTCAACCGGAATATTTTTACGGTTTGTTTTTTAGAAAAGAACATTGCAACTGTTTTGTTTACAATGAGACTTAAAACTCCTTCGTTTTAGTGAGATACTCTGCCAACTCGGATGTGGCATTAAAACGGTTTCATTTATGAAAAACTATGATTAAAATCAGTTTTTAAAGAGAAAAGTTAAGGATTTATACATCCAACTTTCACACACTAAAAATCCACTAAAACATATTTTTTGAGTCTGGATTTTAGGCTTTAACATCTTTAAGATACTTTACAGGTCAGGGTGGTACATAATATCCGTCATAAATCTAAATCAGGCCATTTTTTAAGACTTTAAAATGCTGATATCATTTTAGATTTAATCTGAGTTATAGTTGAAGTTCGAGGCCATCAGTGCATCTTGGAAACAATGTCTTTATCACCAAGCAATATTTGACTGGCGTGCGTTTCTTCTGTCCTTTACCATCTCTTTTTTACTCATTTTTCTGGTGCAAAAAAGAATTAACTTTTTTTTATTTTTTTTTTAACTTGTATGGCAGCAGAGCTGAAGGCCTCCTCTGTTAGACTTAATTACTGTTACAACAGGGGTTATGGATCTTTTGACACATGAAGTGTATATTTGTATAAACTCCTTTTGTGCTTGAGGCTAAAGTTTAATTATTTTTACTATATTTGTAATGGAATCAAATAACTATATACACATAAAGAAATGGATTGCCTAATAAATGCGGCTACAAATTAATCCACCAACTAAACTAAAGCCAACATTCAGATTTTTAGATTTTCATACAAACTCCACCTTAATCAAGCAGATTAACCAACCGTTAACAAGATGAAAGACTACATAATTTAAAAGTGTGAATAAAGGTGGACAAAGAAAAAGTGCATTTTTACTCAACAGAGAAAGTACAGTAGATTCCCCAATGGTCGCTGGTGTATCGGCCACACTTCAGCTTCTCCAGCCCGACCAAGGTCATGCTGTGGGGCTCCACCCGTGGGACCCCGTCTTTGACAGCCCGGCGCAGGTATACTCGGTCAAAGCGAAAGCGACTCTTGTAGCGCATCTCCTTGTTGGTGTTTGCCCAGGTGTCCCAGGTGTAGCGACACTTTTCTGGTTCTCCCAGCTGCTCCCACAGGTCACGGATACTTTCAGGAATTTCCACTGTGGCGACCTGCAGTAAAACAATCAGTTATGAAGCCTCTGCAATGTTCTAAGGCTTTTTCAATTTAGCTGCTTTTACTTTACTAATAATGTAATGAATTCTGTACGTAGCAGATCAACAAAAACATGAAATGTTTTGGAGACAGCCCCTACTGGCTGTGAGAGGTAGTGCATGTCAAATTCTCGTTTTTTTTCCCCATCCATGAGTTTTTTTCCCCCTTTCAGCTCTTTGTGGTGTTTAAAGAGATGGGAAAAAAGACTAAAACGTTGAATGTGACTCACTAGGTTTCAAAATTAAATACAAATAAAAGCAAACAATTTAGTTGTGTAACTAAAGAAGGTAGTATTTGTTTGGTCCATCTGACAAATCTCCATTATGTTAATCCCGCTCACAGAATATTCCAGTGAAGAACTGATGTCACCCAGTGGCAAAGCTAGATCATTTTATACAGGGGGGCGGAGAGAGAGCAAAAGAGTGAGAATGTGTTGATTTATTTATTTATTTATTTATAGCAATATCTTGATCTTTTTTTTTTGTGTTTGTGTTTTCTTTTTAAATTTTGATTCTGTTTTTATGTAAAGCACTTATAGTAGCACAAGTTACATATAAATAAAGTTTGATTTGATCCGTGAGTTCTCATTTACTCCAGAATTTTACTCCAAAATTTAAAAAAAGCAAACATAATTGCAATCTGGTATGAAAAACGTTATTCAACCCTGTTTCTTTATTTTATTTTAAAAACCGTACCAGATTAAAATTTTCATAAATTCAAATCACTTTCATTCATATTTATTGTCAAATTGTAGTCAGACTTAAAGTGATTTTCTTACTAATAATTCATTAGGTTCTCACTGGGTTTTTTCCAGGTTATCAGGTGGTTTTGGAAAGGTTAGGATTTGGTAAAGTTATGATGACAAGAAACACGATCAAACTGTTTTGAATTTTCATAAGTGACCAATTATTCTTCTTTTTACAATCCTGGAGCAGTTGGGGCAGGGGGTTCCATCCTCAACCCTAAAAGAGTCTTTTGGGTCAGTTTCTTAACTGAGCAAAACCCAAACGAGTTTCACAAAGTCCAACATCACCGTTTGGAAAAATGCGATTTTTAAAAAAATGTTTCTGAGGTCCTTCAGCCTTTTATTCATGAAATTTGGCTTTTAAATATTTATAATAATTGAATTATGACAGTGTTAAATGTTTTCATAAATATTTTACTTTAAACAGTGCAAACAAGTTTCTTTCTAAATAAAAGACTTCCTATTTTTCTTTTTTAAAGCATTTTTCTTTAATGAAAAAGAACCAAAATGGAGGGACAAAGAGGTCAAAGGTGGCTCCAGAACCTCAGGTTGCAGGAGCCTAAAACATGACATGCTTGGCTTTTAGTGAAATTCCAAAGTTCAAACCTCATAGTCCCGGAGGTTGGTGTCTCCTCCAAACAGCACTGTGATGTCATCAGGAGCCACACTCATCCGTTTTATTACCGCTTTAAACTGCCTCATTCGCTCCTCTGAGTTATCTTTACAGCTCTCAAAGTGGGAAGTCATCAAACAGACCTTCTGCCCCCTGAACATCGCCTGAGTATTGCACAGAAGTCACCAAACTCAAATATTGCAGTTAGTTTCACACAGCAGACATTTCTCACGACAATTCTGCACAGACCTCCGCAGTGAGCAGGTTCCTCATCATGTGACTGTTCCGAAAAGGAAGAATCTTACTGTTCAGCAGTGTTAGTCGAGTCTTCTTCAGGAGAATTGTGGTGAAGTAATGGACTTCACCACCTGCCGGCACAAACACACAGATGCATTCAAGCACCAACATAGCTTCTCACTTCGTGCAGAACTGTTTGCTTGTACCCTGGATGAAGGTGTAGTTGGTGGCCAGACGTTTGTGCATGAAGCGGATGTAGGGCTGGACCATCTCTTGCAGAAGCACCACATCTGGAGAGTATCTGAGACACATTTTACTGACAAATAAATGGCTTGAATCACTCCGGATTGAATGATTAAAGCCTGTATAGGAAGGGTGGACTCACTCCAGGATGTATGAACAGAGACCTCTGGCTCTTTCTGGCTGCTCCTCTCCATCCAGTCCATCAATGTTCCAGGTGAGAAGTGACAGTTTGTCATCGTCTTGAAGTTCTGTGTTTACTTCCCTGTGAATGACAGCAGCTTCCTCAGCATTATGAGTTGTGGAGCATCAGCAGACCATACAGCGGCGCCACAGTTACCTCTCCACAGGGGCTTTCACCTGACTGGTGTTTGCGGAGCTGCACGGTACTTCCTCTCCCTCCATAATCACCTTTTTTTTACAGTATGACAGGTGGTTCTTTGACACTCCAGATACAAGTGTGTCACACCTTTCAGGGTGTGACAAATCAGTTTATTTTCCAAATACCAACACGTCATTCCAGCGTGACTCCAGCGTGATAAAGGCGGTTTACGATTTGATGATTAAATGGTCTATTGTCTCAATGCTAAAATTAACTGTGTGTAAGATACTTCGGACAGCCTTTCAAAAGCAAGCAAAAAACAATCACTATTATAACAGCATTAACAGCTTTTAACAGCATTTAACAGCAACCCGAAAGAGACAGGAGACAGGGTTTTTTTCTCACAGAGAAGGAGGGTGTAACAGCAGAGATGTTTGTTCAGCTTAGTCTTTTTAACAATCAACTATTGTCTACATTTTAATGTTTGACCTTTTGTTCTTGCAAATACCGATGTAAGCCCAATGAGACGGCTATGGGTCACATGGTTGCTGGAGCCTATCCCAGCTACTGTTGGGCAAAAGGCGGGGGACACCCTGGACAGGTAGCCAGTCTGTTGCAGAGCCACACACACTTGGGGGTCATTTAGAGTCACCATATAACCCATGAAGCTGGACTGTGGGAGGAAACCCACACATGCACAAGGCGAGCATGCAAACTCCACACAGAAAGAATCCAGACAAGATTTGATTACCTTTATAACTCTGCTTAACCATCATAGGGATGAGTCTCAGTAACTTTGTAACAAGGAATTTAACTTTTTCCATATTTTGCTTGTTTTTTTTTTCCAAATTCGTATCATAGTTGTCATTTAACATTTCAATGAAACATTATTGTTTTGTATTTGTTTGATTGTTTAACTGTGAAATATTTCAATTAAATGATTGCTGAAGTGAATTCAAACATTACAGCAACCGTAATGTGGAGATATTGTTTAAATTAGAATGATAATTTAATATTAAAGGAATAAAATAGTAATAATAAATAAACAAAACCTTTGTTATGTGACGGTTGTCAGGCGGAACCTTGTGACGGCGTCTATGTTGCACGTCGGACTCAAATACCGTAAACAACCGGCTCTTATTTTAATTTACGCGTTTGCCTTTATTTATTTAACTATTTCCCCCTGAATTTACCCATTTATTCCTGCGTTTTACACTTTTATCGTCTTTTTAGGTAAGGTAGAAAAGTAAGTTTTTATGTTAAAAACCGGCGGGCAAATAGCTAGTTTAAGCTAATAAAGCTTTTGTTGTTTTTGAACTCCAGTGAGGACAGGGAGCATTTTTTTGGTTCAATTAGGTTTGAACGACGAATGGAATTGTGCCCGAATTAAAGAACATTTCATATTTATATTATTTCATCGAAAGCATTCGCACTTTAAATTTGTTTTATTAAAAAAAATAATCGGACGTCTAAAAGTAGTAGATTTTACAATTAAGTTTGGTGAAGGTATCCAATGGTTTACTTCCGGATCTCCCAATAAAAGAATCCTGAGACTTTTTGTAGTTTTACAGTAACTGGTTTTGTTTGTTTATGACCTTCGAGTTGGCGTGACTCAGCTTTTTTTTTTTTTAGACTCTCTAACAATATATTTCTGATTTCCCAGAAAACAGGAGGTGCCGCCGCGGTCTGCAGGCTGGTGATTATGCGGCGTCTATAAAAGGCGGCTGATACAGAACTGAGTGCAAACTTTGGATTCCTTTCTGGTGAGAGATTAAAGAATAATGACACAGCGGATTCAGGTTGATGCTGACTGGAATCAACTTACCAAAACAGCAGCTAATTCGTACTTTCTCCACGTTATTGCAGCTCACAGCCCCGAACCTTTATTTTGATGAGTTATCTTTAGAAGTCTTTTATTCTGGAGGCTACTACCATGAACACTCTACAGCCACTGCTAAAAAGATCTGCACTTTACATGAGAGTGGATCGACTATTTCATCTGTGGTTGCGATGAAACCTCTCCATATTTATCTTCCTTATGAATTCCGCATGACGCACTCAACTTCTGATGGGCTGTGATGCTGTGGACCTCTTGTGGCGCCTGCTGTGCAATGCCCAAGGCAGCCAGTTCCTACCAAGAAGTAGACTGACTCATTCATTTGAAAGGAGATTTCTTTGCAGTGTTGCGAAACATGTCAAATTAGATACGCCTCAAAAACTACTTCTTTCAAGCGCAAAGACTTTTTCTTTTTTTTTTGTTAAATGTGAGGATTGTTTTCTTTGAAATTGTTGTGTTTAATGAGGCAAATTTATCCAATTTGCACAATTTTACAGTTAATGTAAACACAGCTACTGAGAACTGGACTGAGCAAGTGTGACGTGAAAACGCCTTACCTCCGACTCCAGTGAAACGAAGCCGATTCAGTCGCAATTTTTCCAGATATAGACGTCCCTATTTGGAGCCAGACGACAGCGATTGGTTCAAGTCGTACTTATTCTTTTTCTGCCAAAATTACCCACAATGCTTTATTAATTCATCAAGCAGTGCGACTTCATATTTTACCAACGTTGCGCTAAAACATTTTGAACGCCGTCTAGCAGAGAAAATCGTACAGATGCCAGCTCGGATAACCGCAGCCAGGACGTACCGCACATGGATCTATTTGTCTACGCTGAGACGCATCAGAATGGAGCGGAGCAGGAAGTTTATCGTGGAACTGGGAGCCAGTCATCTTTTCTACGTAACAAATGCGACCGTTTTCAAATGGCATTTTTTCGTTTTCCCCTGATTCACAACGACTTGAAATGCAATTTTGAGCTTAATTTATGTCTTTCAGTGTCAGAAAAATTCGACAAGAACATTTTAAAAGCAACATATTCATCGGAGTTGGTCTTTAAGTAGAAATCCAAACAAATGTACTTGGTAGGATTTGAATTTTGTGCAGGACAATAACCAGAATAGAAACAAAATATGAACAAGACATCAAACACTAAACCTTTTAGACACACAAGATGCAGGCTTCTGGTTCTGTCACATCTGAAAATGACAAGCATCTTCCTGTTTTTAATGTTTCTCAGCACCTGTCCTCTGAAACTCCGCCCTGTCTAAAGCGATGGACTCCATCGGCGCCTCCTCTGAAGACGTCCTCCTCCAGCGACCTTGGATCCCCGTCCGTATCGACGGATGCCAGCTTCTGGCTAAAAGCTGGTTCGGCGAAGCGTCCTACCGCATCCTGCTGACTGACATGCGCTGCGTGTGGGAGGAGAGGATGGGCGCGGCGGCCATCCAGAGCCGAGCGCAAGAGCTGAACCGGCGTCTGCGAGCGTCGGTCACGGCTTTCTTCTCCCACCTGTGCGAGGTGGCGCAGCCCTGCCTGTTGGGAGGCAACGGTGAAGCTGACGAAGGGGCTAAGATCTTCCTGACCCGGCAGGAGGCGGGCAGCCTCATCATGAGGCTGAAGAGCGAGCTAGCTGGGCTTCCCTTTCACTGGGAGTTCCACTGCAGTCCAGCTCCTGTCTCTTTGGTGCGAGCTACTTTATTAGCTGATGCTTTTGTGACCTTTCTTTTTATTTTTATCATACGGTTTTGGTGTGTCTCAGGTGTGTGTGCAGCTGGTGCGCCCCCTCCTGGCCATGAGCCGCCTCTTGCAGTGGCAGGTGGACCAGCTCGGAGGACTGCTAATGAGGAAGGACGCAGAGATCCAGGACTACAAGGAGAACGGAGCCACACTCAGCAGAGGTAGGAAAAAGTCTTTGAGTCTTACCTAATCACACACAAGGCTTTTTTTTTTAAATATTACTTGATGAGGAATCTGAGTTTGTCATCTAACAACTATATTGAAAACCAGGAAAATTGTTCATTCTGTGTCTTTTCTTTTGTTTTTAGTTTCAATTGTAAAAGAAAAACAGATTTAAATCAAAATTTTCCTCTTAGCTTGAAAAACATTTTAACTTATTGTTTCTATAGTGGAAATGTGTTTTCAACAAACATAACAGCTACCATAAAGGGTTGCCTTTCAGCGGAAACCTGTATTTCTCAGCTTTAGAATCTGTTGGAATTACGGAAACTGCGTCAACAGTTAAAGACTTACAGTAGTTGGTAGAGCGTGTTATTTTCCAATCAATAGTGGCAGCTCTAGTATTAAAAGGTTAAGGGCATTAGACAGAATCTTTCGAAAGCGGAACATTTTAGAAAGTGAGGATAATAATTTTTTGAATGCTGGTTATTGTTACTTAAAGAAACGTTTTATTAAATCTAAGAATATGGGGTCAAAGGTTAGATCATTTCAGACAATCAGCAGCTTTGGTTTGTTTCTTGTTCTTGAGCTTATTTGCTCTCACACATTATTGATGTTTCACCCGATGTCTCTGTATCTTTGGAGCAAACACAAGAGAATACACGACGTTGCTGGACTTAATAAAATGACAATCCGTGTTTTCAGGATCATAGGGGACACTTAACCCTGTAACACCAGAGCTGTTGCTGACGACATGTAATAAAACTCACTCTTTGAACCAATGTAACTCTTTCATCGTTGATGCAATTTTATTAATTACAACGAAGCCTGAGGCTACTTTTCTCCGGCTGATAAAGCGATGAGTTTCAGCGCAGAAGCTGCTTTTCGTTGCTTCAGAATTCATTTCTGAGCATTCCTCTAAAAACCTGCGCTCTGAGCACCAGCGCCTCTCAATCCAGGAAAATGAGCGGGTCCTCACACTGTGACATCACAAGGTGGGGAACAGCCAGTCAGCACCGCCCCCAAGCTAACACGCTTTCTTCGCTGAGCTAGCAGTGATCGGCAAAAAGCTTTAATTTAAAAAAAAATTCTTTAGTGTGTCAAAGGTAATATATATATATATATATGTTTACTCTGAAAGGCTTATAATAGCATGATATAGGCCCTTTAAATCACGTTTTAACTAAACTATTTTCTGTCTTTACTAAATATATGTGTGTGTATATATATATATATATATATATATATTTGCAAGTTGATTGTTGGACCTCCAGATGCCTTCATAACTGCTGTCAAGGCTTTAGCTGTAAATGATTGGTTAACCCTTCGTGCGTTGGTGTTTAAATGCAGAGCGCCTGCAGACGGACGTTTTCCAGGAGGAAACCTACAGAGAGAACTACCTGGCAAAGGTGAGAACACGTTTTTTTTTTTTTTTTTAACTGTTTCATGTTTTTCTCTTCCAAAATTCTCTGACAAATACTTTTATTTCCTAATGAGTGTGTTTAGCTAAAGATTATAAAAATATAAAAAAAAAATTTTTGACTCTTTGATCAAATCAGTTTAGATTGGAGTCTTTAGGACGGAATTGAGCTTCAGCACTCCTAGAATTCATCATTTCAGATGAGCCTGTCGAGTTCTTCCTTGGGGTTTTTGTCAGTTTACATTTTTAACAGAGGTTTTGTTTGTGTGTGGTTTTTTTTTTTACTTTTCCCTATTTTTACAACAAAAAATTGCGGGAGTTCAGTTTGAATGCAAACCTACCTGACCACAACAGTTAGAACTTCCGACTTGAACTTAATATAAATCAACACGCAACTAAATGGAAATAAATGTTTTTGTTTTTTTTTTTAAATTAAATTAAAACTAAAACACTGAAGGATGATGGGAAATCATTTTCCCCAGACAAATGTTTTGTTACTAAGCAAACAGTCAATTTCTGCAACTTTTTTTTTTATTTCTAATGTTTTTTGCATCCTGCATTGAACCACACTTTTCTAAATCATCATGCATGTGCAGCTTGGAAAACCGACATTTTTATATCCAAATTACTTCATCAATACTTGCAAGTTGGTGTGTTTTCTCTATAAAAGCAGTAGTAAACTGTCGTGTCCTGTGTCCCATATTAATGTTGGATGGAAAGTTAACACCTAAATGTTTTGGGGAAAATATTAATCTAGAAAATGTGTTTGGAGATGCCAAACAACCTGTTACTAAAATTCTTCAGGAATAAAATATAACAGAGTGGCCACAAAACCTTATAAATTCTGAAAATATTTTAAGGTTTAGTCACAACTGCCTTTACGAATGGATATAGGCTGTCTAGAGGCGAACAATTGGCAAACTTATACGGTACACACAGGTGGCCCGCATGAAATATCAAGGTCGTAGACCGCTCTGTGTGAATCTGTAGAATAAAAACGTTCATGGTCATTGTTTTTCCTATGGGTATGCTGCGCGTGAGAGCTCGTAGTGAACACTTAAGCAACAAGTAACGATAAAGTAAAGCTGCTATACGACAGCCTCACCTGTACGCCAGAAGCACGTGCAACTTAAATGAGTCCTGCAAATACTTTCCGATACTTTTACTACGCGCACAAGAACCTTATGTTCCATTCTTATGATGTCTCTTGAGTTGGCCATATAAGCCTATTGGGAACAGCAAAACAGTCCTGCACTGTTCTTTTTGCACTTTTTCCTACCTCTACTGAGTGTGGCTCTGTTCTCCTTGTAGTCCTGGATCTCTGCGTCCTTCTTCTCTGATCATCTTTTGATCTATTTTTAAAACATTCCCAGTGGTCTTTGAAATACGAAAATGCCACTTTTAAGAAAATTCAAAACACCTGTGCCGTTTTTTTCGTGCATAGCTTTTACAAAGCAGCAGAAGTTCCTTAGAAATTTGACTCTTCATTGTGGGTGGGACTGCTAACTGGAAGCAACCCCGCCCCCTTTCCACTCCCCGTTATTTTTTATGTCACAAATACAGTCTTTATCAAACAGTTTTTTCATCTGATTCACAACAATTTGCATGAAAAAATACACAGAAACGCAATTTTGATCTCAATTTTTTTTTCATATAGATCCTCCATCCTGCCACAAGAACACATTAAAAGCACCAAAATTAAATTTTTATTGGAGTGGCTTTCAAAGAAGTTTCTCTAATTTTCAGTAAAATCTTAACATAGAATTTTTCCAGATAATGCTATTAATAATACATGTTCCTAACAATAATAATAATGATTATTCTTTTAAGTTTAGCAGTATTCCAAATTTTTAAACAAAATGTAAAAATGTTTTTCTTTTGTAAAACAAATTTAACATACTTATATTAGTTATTTAGTTATATATATAACTAAATTTATAAATTTAAGCTGTAAAAAGAAATAATTTTCTATCTGCTAAAGATTCGTTTTTTTTTTTTTTTTTTTTTGTTTTTTTTTTAGTTAACACATTGCACAATTTTTTCCACCAGTTGTGATGTACCTCGAAATATAAGATCTACGCTCAGGTAAAGTCACTGAAAGGTTTTTTTGTGTTGTTTAATAGGAACAAATGGGAAGAACCGCATCAGTCTGTTCTGGAAAAGTTGCTTTAAAGTCACAGTGGAGCCTCTGTTTTCAGCTTTTTCTAGTGATCACATAGGAAGATGAAGAGGGAAGGGCGGACAGTCAGAAACCACAGAAGAGAAATGCCGTGGGGGATCAAAGTCTCATTTGTGGCAAATTCCACCGAGTGGCGTCGAGGCCTCCTTTAGACTCCAATTCAAAGTCAAATGAAACTTTGTGGGAATATGTCACCAGAAGGCATCAAACAGAGTCTCACACACACTGCAGGGAGCTGTTTGTCTGTGTAAATCACAGAGGCGTTTAGCACATATATGTGGTATTTGTGTAGTATTTAAAGTTGCATACCTGAGAGTGGGTTCATCCACCATCCATTCGATGACTGTTTTGGTTGCTATCCATGTCCGTTTCCATGGCAACATTTTCAGAAGACTGCTAGGCTCGTCATAAAGTTCCCACATATTTTCACATTTTGCATTGTGTTTTCTTGAATCTAAGTTTCTATTTTAACCTAAAGTTTGCATCTGTTACTATAACGTACATGAATGAGCATCATAGTTTAAAACCACAAATTTGTGTGGGTTTCAGTTTTTCTCCCCCCCGACCTTGAACTTCATTGACATTTATAGACTATAGATATTTGCAAGCCAGTTGAGAAGGGCAAACAAAAATCTTCTCTTGAAAATTTTCCGCTTAATCTCCCCTCCTCAATCCATCTCCACAAGTGTAGTTTGGAGTTTGAGTTCTGCCGCCTGTGGCCTGCCCCGGCCACACCAAAAACAAGTGCAGGGCAGAGGGAAGGCGAACGCGGGGATGATGATGACAGGAGGAGCAGCTTTTCCGCGCAGAGCCCCTCCCCATCAGCACAAACACCCCGCCCTACTCAGGTCAACATTTACATTTGTTGAATAGGTCTTCACTTCCCACCAATGCACACACACAGACACCAAGTTGGGTTAAACTTGGGCACAGGCTACGGCTGGTCACAGAGCTGAAAGACAGAAAAAAGAGAAACCTCCTGAGGATCACATCAGCTTCCTTTTGGACCTAAATTTAGAGATGGAGAGTGTGTGTGGATATTCCTGTGTATATATCACTGTGAGGACCATAGTGTTTAATGTGTCAAGCAAGGACAGGTCACAATCTGATTCATGTTCAGGTTAATTTAATGGTTTTTGCTAAAGGACAGCTCTTTATGGGTTTTTGAATGGAGAAACACCAACATACATATTTTTCTTTGGTTAACTTTACGAGGAACACTGAGGTTTAGGCTAGTCTTCTCTATGAACAAATGAAATCTGCTTTTGATGAAATGTATAACACCAACAAGGACCTAGATGCAAAACTTAACTAGTCAATTGATGTTCTTAAAATTACTGTAACTTTTTGACAGTTTTCACAACTAACATCCTAACTGGTTCGGTGGCAGAGAAAAGTAGCGTAGCTGTGAAATGCAACACTACAGTATTGAAGTAAACTGCTTTTCTCAGCTTCAGAATCTGTTGGCATTACGTTAATCGTGAAAATGTTTTTTAGGTTACCGTTTTGGATTGATACTGAAATTTCTTTGGTAGTTATGAAGTCTGCAGCTGTGGTGCCCTCCGGCTTTGGCTAGCAGAAAATAGTTTTTGAAGTTTTTTCAGTGAAAATTTTCCTCAGTTTCTGTTTTCTAAATTAACCAGAAAATATGAAAATATATCTTATTTGCTACTTTCACTAGTTAATATGTTACATATGCTGCCCTTATCCCTTTGACTCTATGTTCTTTATAGCCTTCATTTATAACTCTTCAACCAAGTATATAATTGATTCCAATCGATTTTGATGTGAAGCATTATAATTATGTTCAGCAACTGTGGCTTTCACAAATGCTATTCAGTAACTCTGAATATTTCCCTAAAACCTATTCTTACTTTTCCCTATCTTACTTGATCACTTGTTTTTCATAGCCATGTAAAATTTGACCTTTAGCGCCACCTGCTGAAACTGCAGAGAACCCTCTATTTACTTCAGACTGAATGGCAGTTCCATGGCACCAATGCAGACCTGAAAAGTTGCCATCCTGGAGATATTCCAACAAGTCTGTTTCCTTCACAGCTTTGTTTCCGCCTAAGTTGCTCAGATGCTGTGTGCTATGGTACTGGTGATGTGTTTTTGGACTGGCCCGTTTGATGATTCATTTTCTACAGATGTTAGTGGCTGAAGCTCATGGACCTGTTAGATCGTCCACACAGAGCAGACAGTGACGCACACTTTTGGTTTTTCAGAGCTCGGGGTTCCTGCGTGTGTCACAGAGGCCGCTTTTGAAATCTCTCATTTCTGCGCGCAAGCGCATCTGTCTGTTTGTGTGTCGCGGTGACACACGCCTCCACATTTGCGGCGTAGGGCTCGCGGCAGCATCGCAGCTGTCAGATCTGAACTGAACTGTCATCTTGTTGGACCGTCGCCTGCTTCCTGTTCCTGCTTCACAGCTCCACAGCAGTCACGCTGCAGCATAATAGCATCTGACAATTAGTGGCCACTTCTGACCAAAACCACTCACAGAATCACATAATTGAGCTGAAATGCCACAGCTTCCAAACATGGCATTCGTTACTCCAAATTGCTTGGTTTCCTGCTTCAGCTCAACTTTTCTCTTTTACGTGTAGAGATGTAAAGTTCTTCCATCTCCAGTTTAAGCACTGTAATGATATGTGCGCAAATGGTTGGAAAAATTAAATACTATGTTGCTCTCTGCGCATCAAGAGTCACATCCTAATATCTGTGTGCTTCAACCAGAGGATCTAAGTAAAGAGCAAGGCAGTGTCTGAACAGTTTAACCACAGCGGCTGCTGGTTTCCTAGACGCTCTCTGAAAGAGTTCACAGTGGCTAAATGTACCAAGACAAAACACAGTTGCTGATTGTTTCGATTGTGAACAGGAGCTTTTTTTTAACCTTTGCATGGGTCATGGATTGCTTTCAACATAGTTTTTGTAAATGAGTTTTTAAAATATTTTTTTTTCTGCTATGAATCCTTTTGAGATAAATGAACTAAAAATTAGCAACACAAATCATTGGAAGGGGCAACACAGGTGCTAAAGAATAAAAAAAAAACAATGAACACATTTTTCTATTTCGACAGAACTAATGACAACTCACCTCAAAACAACGTCTTCATTTATGTGGCCACCTCAAGGGACATCATGACAATATGACTCACGATTGTCATGCGTATGATTACTGTATTGTGAAGTACTCGTAAGCTGCATGTTCTTATGATATACAGGTGATGCTGTACGCCACACTCTAGTTGTTAGTAAGGTCTATGTACTGGCCACTGACTGACCGCTCATGTATGCTGCATGCACAAGGTGTCCCCGTTATATGTAAGTGCATGAAGGGCGTCTAAAGGGCGCGAACACAAACTAGCTCTGATTGTGTAATTTCTAAAACTCAGGTTAAAGGCAAATAGTTAGCAATAATCACATGAACAGCACTAAAAGACCCTTTGTGCAGTTTGAATAATTAAGTTACATTATTAAATTGTCCAAATGAAAGGTGGTTGTTTGATGTACTGATAGCAACTAATTTTAATGACAGTTACGGGGCTTTTCAGATATTTAGTCATATACAACATGAGCTGCATTAGCCTGAGCACATTAGCCAGGAGAAGAGAAACTTTTGAAAATCTAACTAGAGGTATGGGAGCAGTTTTAATATAAGCTTATTTAAAGTAAGCAGCCATCAAACTATTGAGCTAGCAGTCACATCATTAACCTGCATACATACATTCAACCTCAGTTTTTGGCTTATCTTGTCTCCGACCAAGGAAAGGCTCTTTCGGTATTAGTTTAGCACAGACATTGCTGTTTTGGACTGGTGTTTAAAATGTCTTTGATAGTTGAATCTGGCTGTGACTCGCAGAAAATATGAGTAGCAGAGGTTTTGTCAGTAAAAACTTGAATTGGTTGATTTAATTAAGTTGAATATGTTTTCTATATATCCAGTAAAATATGACAATATGTCTTCTTTTTCACTTTCACTAATTAATGTATTATTTACGCTTCCTTTAACACATTTACCACAGAGCCGCGTTGACGTTCTTTGAACTACTGTAACTCTTCAACCATATACGCAATTAGTGTAATTACAATGGATCGTGATCCGGAGATAAGTAGCTTTGCTCTAATATGCAATGTGTTGACGCAAATGAAGTAAACCAATGAATTCTGGTGTGAAGGAAATCAGCTTTGCGCTGATATGCAATAGTTTGCTCCAAATCTGTTGCAATTGCACTAATTGCGTCAACGGTCAAAGGGTTATGGTAAATTGAAGATTCTGCTGTATTTTGTGTTGCCGGTGACAACTGAGGTTGTCTGGGACAGAACAAATTTTTAATTCATTGACTTGTGTTTTTGTAAGGAAATATAGAAACAAGCTACAACAAATTGTGCTGGTGAGGAGTTTCTCAAAAACATCACTACTAGATTTAGGTTTGCTTTAGATGGTGGAAAACATACATTTGATAGAATTAAGATGAGGTTGTTAGGGGAGAAGGTTTATTTTCTTCCTCCTTCAGTGAATCATTGACTGCTGTGCTAATAATCAGCAGGGAGCTGCTCCTTATCTCACATACCTGAGGAATTCATGGCTAAGGTGGTAGGTGGGTGAGGCTGCGTAGAGCGAATTTTGAAATGAGTAAAGATGAGGTGAATAAATTGTAACAGCTAAGAATCTGTTTAACCTACAGCAACCCAGAATTAGTGTTCAAATCTGCAGAATGATGAAGATAATTCTGTCTGACATAAAATATCTATACATTTTCAATATATATGTGAAGAAATTCAATTTGTAAATAAAAATAATTGCACATTGCACAAAAGCTAACTGTAGTTCTTGCAGTTTAAAATGAGCAAAGCCATTTCATGAAAACAAAGAAAAACAGAAGTTATGTTTGCCAAGATGGTACCTACTAAAGATTCAAACCCACATTTTTTAAATTTTATTTTTAAAGCACAAGGGTTCCTGTAGAGAAAGAGCATTCTGCATTTTAGTGCCTTGAAATAGAAATTCCAGAAAATTCCAAAGACTTCTTATAAAACTTTAGAGAAGCAATAATTCATGACATAACAACCATACAATTAGTATACACATAGTCTACAATTGATAATTCTCAATCTTTTATAGTCAATCAATGTATTATTATTTGTAGAGCACTTATAAAAGCAGGGGCAACCAAAGTGCTGAACATAAAATCAAATATAAATAAAATCAAAGATACGTTTTTAAACATCTATTAAAATCACTGATAGAACTGACAGACCTCACAGAAAAGGCGAAGTCTGCAATGTTTGCTACTTCCGACTCTCTTTCAAGCGATGGTTACTTGAAATAAAATAAACGAAAGGCAATTATGCAGTGAGAATTATTCAACACTGTCTTATTGACCCTTTAGAACCAGAGCTTTACCTCTCGGGTTGACATACTTTGAATTACCTGAGCTCTTTAATCCCTTATGGAATTAATTAATGTAATTCCAATGGATTCTAAAGCTGAGAAAAGCAGCTTTATGACTCTTTTGTAGTAAAAAAAAATCAAATGTAATTCCAATAGATTCTGACGCTGATTCTTTTCTCTGCTTTAGAATTCTTTGGAATTACGTTGATTACATTAACCATTGAAAAGTTACAGTAATTTTTAGAGTGTGTTATTTCCATTCACCAGCAATAGCTACGGTATTAAAGGGTTCAGGGCTAGTCATGGTTTGACTTTGCAAAGCTTGTAGAAAGCTCATTTAGCATGTTCAGTGTTGCCCTGCAATGGTCTGGTCAACTGTCTAGGATGGAACGTCCTTATGACCCTACACAGGAAAAGCAGTGTAAAGAAGGTGGATGTTTGGAACATTTCTAAAATGCAAATACAATTTCTGATGCACGGCAACAGATGGTTGAAGATGTGTGGTTGTTGTGTATCAGAGTTGCCTGGAATCAAACCTGAAACTGAAAATTTTGGTTGAGTAATGAGAAGTTGGAATTTGTCTGTTATGCTTTTAAATTTTATAAAAATGTAAATTCCTTTTTGCATTGTTTTAACATCTCCCTCTTGGTCTTCAAATAAACGAGTAAAGCAGGAGGCTTTTCAACCCCCTCCCTTCTCATACCAACTGTGACAGCAATGTTAAGCCCAAAATCCAGCTCGTGCTTTTCTGCAGGAGTGAACCCCTGTCCCCAAATTTAGTCGTTTGAAAGGTTGTGTCAGAAAGGCACTGGAATCGCTTGGAAAAATCCCTGATGGAGGTTTTTTTAAACAGGGTATGAAAAAAAAACCAGTCAATTTACTGCAGTTTGTTCATTGAACCCTTCAGGATGCTGCAGATTATTTATTAAAAAAAATAGATTTCTCATATTAGTCCTCAGCTTGAATGCAGCTCACAAACGGCAAAACATCCTACTGTAACTCCTGCCTTCACTGTGCCGTCTTTGAGCTGCACAGTTTCCACAGGGTTGTCCCTGCCCTGCTCTGTAATTAGGCTTTCTGTGGCCTGGATACTCCTACTGGCTACTCCCCCTGTTCAGCTGCTGGCCTTCTGGCCAAGTCCCAGGCTGGACCGGCCGAGCGCTGCATCCCGTAAAGACATCAGGAGACGCTGGGTGACATGAGGGCAGCAGCATGCACTCTGTGATACTCCTTGCAACAGAGCTTCCAGCCAGTTTCCATGGCTGCAGCTGCATCTACCATCCTAGCTGCTGAAGTAGCATCTGCGTGAACCTTTAGCTCAGAAATGCGGCCGTCCGTGTCACCAGCCTGAAGGGAGACATGACGACACCGAGCGCTCATTTCGAGCAGGTGAAAGGTAGCAATGAAGTTGACGCCAGAGCAGCGAGCATTCTGGGATTAATTTAAAGCCCTATTATACAGACACATCTCCCTGGTTTATGACATACCCCGCCTGTGTCCATTGATGTTATGTCGCAGGACTGTCATCCCTTTAGTATGGGAGTCGTTAATCCTGCATTTGTGTCTGTCTGACCTGCAAATGCTGGGCCAAAACTTCACTGCTCTGCGACCAAAATACATGTCTGCAGTTAGAAAACAAAGATGTATGATTATTTGGTGGTTTTAACTGTCAAAACTAAACTAAGATCTTGTTTGACATAAATTTTGCTGAAAACTGGGGCGTATTTCTATTTCCCAATGAGCTGTTTTAAAGACCCACACCACTAAATATTGTGTTTTTAGCAAGTTCAAATTTTAACCCCTGACTTCATCAACTTCATAATCATAATTTAAAAACTACGGGGAACAAAAGATCAACTTATGATTGGAGTGAGACTTTAAGTATTGTATTCTTCATAAGCATCTTAACTCTTTAACATCAGAGAGCTTGCCAGCAACAGCAAAGCAACAGCAGTCCTCTTTTTTTAAGCAATTGGGTCATTTCAATGGACCGATGTGGACAAAAGCAGTTCATCACCATTATACAACACTTAACGAACATATAGTGTTGCTTATCAGCACAAAGCTGCTTTTCTCCTTTTCGGAATGTTTTGGAATTACGTTAAAGGCGTAAACGGTTAAAGATTTCCAGTAGTTGATAGGATGTAACGTCCCCCGCTGATTATTTTTTGAGCTATTTTAAGAACATTTCCAGTGGTCTTTTGCAATTTTTTAGAACATAATTTCTGCAGAGCGACAATAGTTCATTTGAAATTTGCCTCTGAGTTGGTGGGCAGGACCATTGGCACGGAGCAAGCCCGCCCCCACTTCTCATCTTACATGCTCTCCCTCTAGCTTACAGCCCCTCACAATCCCAACCAAACATTACAGGTGAAACTAAATTGGCGAAAGATATTAGAGCTATCCAGCTGTACAGTTTTGAGCTAGATGCCAGCTCGGAAAGAGAGGAAAACAAAGGCGTACATGGATCTAGTCGTCTAGAAGAAAGCATCAGAATGGTTGTTTTCTATGTATTTTCCAAACTGCATTTTTTTTTGTCTGGTCCTGATTCACTATGATTTGATAAAGAAATACTCAGAAATGAAAATTTTAACTTCATTTTGTTTATACGTCTCCTCCACAATCAGTAAATGCCTCAAGAAAATGTTAAAAACACCAAAAAACACAATTTTGATCTGAGTAGGTCTTTAAAGGGTTCTATAAGCTAGCTGGTTTCTTCTGGCACCACCCATTATTTGTACCATAGGTTAGCATTAAACTAAAAAAATAGACAACATTGAATTAATATAGATTTAAAGAGCAATGAATCCCAATACTCCAAAATCTGTTGTTGAAAAACCAGATGGTCTTAGCCTTGTCACTGTTCAACGAGGAAGCGTTTATCGTTTTAACACTCAAGATAATCAACTTGACCGTTTTGGGGTTCAAAAGTCGCAAGTTACAATGAGAGAATGAGGTTAAGGGAATGAAGGAGAGCAAACACAAGGTCAGAAGTCAGGGAGATGATGAAGAAGATGAGTGTGAGACTCTCTGGCACCAGCACAGTCCCCCCCCTGCTTACCAAACAACAGCAGCTTGTCTAAAACCAGAGCTGTTTACTTGCTAATAATAGTAAAACACCATCAGGTTGCAAACCCTCCCCTGTCGTCCGACCACTCTTCCCACATATATGATAATTTACTGTGTAGAAGGGATGTAGCTTAGAGGTGGGGCCCCCAGGTGAGTTTTTTTTCAACCTGATAGATTTAGTGTCGTTATAAGGGACAGGATAAACTTTACAGTGTTGGCTCCACAAAACAGGCTGGAGGTGGATGACCTGCTGTAATCAACTTTTTATTCCTTGTCTGGTCAGCAGCAGTTAACGGCCCTTTCGTCATCATGTTCACACCCAAGGGGCCCTCTTGTACTGTTCCTAAAATACATAGTACTTTAGCTCATCACTTCTCACACTAGACAAATCATTTTACTGTATAGTTAGTCTACATCTATATCTATAGTGATGTTCTTCAGAGAACTACAGCTTTTACACTTATGAACACAATCCAAGGTAGCCTATGCATTTAAAAAATGTTTCTACTAAATACTTTTTGGGGCAGGAGAATTTTCATGGACTAAATAAAAAAAAAAATATGATGTACCGCTACTTTTAGGTATTACCACAGTTTTTGGACCATAAGGCACAATAAACAGAGTTAACAGTCTGTGTGATACATGAGGCATAACAGATTAAAGGAGCCATTCAATGAAACAAACTAGTCATATGATATGACTACACTACCCAGAATGCCTAAAACCTTAAATAAAAACAAAAAGTCATTGTCTCTTAAAATGGTACTTTGAGATGTTGGTACTTTGAAAACTAAAACTGCTAAAAACATTATTGTCCGAAGGTTTAACAAAAAACACAGCAGAATATAATATACTTTTAAATAAACTTATTTTGCATTGTCACTGTGAGTCCAGTCTCTTTGAAATCCATCAATAGCACAGACATTTAATGAGATCAAGTTCTTTATGTGGCATTAACAGACTTCCATACAAGGTTAAACCCAGTGTCCAAGCTATCAAATGTACATTTGATTTTAGTGCTTTGGGGCCACCAGATTCAACAAATTGAAGTCGGCGTTTCACATCCCACCGTCTAAATGAACTGGTTTCTTGCCAGGCAGCAAGAGGAGGAAGGAAAAGGTGAATGCGAAGAGAGAATAAGGTCAGCTTTCTGCTGCTTTCTGTCCCGCGTGGACATTGGTGTCTCTGTGCCCAAAGCAGAACCAAGCCTCAGCACAGCATACATTTATTTTTACGATATTTAAACAAATAAATAACAAAAATAAATCAATGCGAAACCTGACCAAAAGTGTGTTTAGGAGCCCCTCGGCCCTGTCAGCAAGGAGCAGACCACCAATTTCTCCCAGTCAATATTTGAGGAGCTAATTTGGAGTTTGTCCTCTCTATCCGAGGGAGGAGGATTGTGGGAATTTAGTAAAAAGTATGTGTTTTTCTAGATGTCTCCCTCTACACATTCATTTGAATTGCAAGAATTAACCTGCTCTTTTATTGGTTAATGTGATGTCAACCTCAATCTCGCCTCACAAGTCAAGCTAACCTTTTAGGCTCACTTTAGGTGAGCCGTGTCAGTGATCCAGCTTTAATTGGAGGCTTATGGCAGCTCTGCATCACAGCTCAGACATGTGACTCCTTCAGTCCGGCCATAAAACAAACATACCTAAATATACTGCCTGGGGCTTTCATGGAGAATGCCTATAAAATGTCAGATTCTAGACCTTTTAGTTTGACAGTCAGTGGTGATATATACTGATATTTCTTTTTTGTATGTTTCCTTTTTATTTCTGCTTTTTAAAGATATAAAAACTGGTCATTGAAATAGCTTGAAGCTGACAAAAGTTCAAGTTGACTAAAATAGTACAAACTGTAATGAATAATGTAATCCAACAGACCGAGACCAAACTGCCAATACACCTAGAACAGATTGAAGATAGTTTGACCATAAGGACGTCTTAAGCTAAGGCGTGTCCATCAGAGGTGTCTTTAAATTTGTAATGTGTCAGTTGGACTTTATAAAGTAGTCACTGTGCTGTTTGGTGGCATGTGGTGTACCACACTTGGCATGCACCTCAGAAAGTGAAGGAGGCAGTTGTCTCAGAAGATTAGACATAAACCTATGTGAAGGCATGTAAAGGGTTAAGGCTATATGCCCGTCTCCAAGCAGTTTGATGCTCCTGTGACTCCAGTTATGCACAGTTATGACGTTTAAGTTGAACAGGACTGGACACAGCCTCATTAGACATAGAAAATTGATGACATATTAAATGGTCGACTTACAGTATTTTTCGGAGCACCTCGTTATAAGGTGATATATCAATGAACGGAGAAAGAGTGGTCTGTTTTTATGCATAAGACACACCAGATTGTAGGGCATATGCAGCTAAAACCTTAGTCATACACACTCGTATGAGGGTTGACCTGTACCGGTGCTGCAGGTTTTTGGGTTTTCTGGGCGGAGGGTCATAGAGAGAAGCGGCCACAACTGGAGTAAAGCAATTCCCTTAAGGCTCACCTCAAGACATGTCGTTGAAAATGGAACGTACCATTGTCCTGCATGTGTTAGATCTAAATCAGACTTTTGGTTTGCCATTAATCACTATTAATCACAATGTTTTACCAGTTAAATTTTATACGACAATATGCAGCTTTCGAACAAAAAAAGCCCAGAGAGAGAATTTGTCCTTAACTTTTATTGTCTGAAATGTTTACATTTATAAAGTGTTAAAGCAGAAGTTTAATTTGTGTGCACAAAACACATCAACAGTAAGATAAGCAGAATTGTTCTCAATCTGTTTGTGGCCATTGTAGAGCTAAATGTGCGGCCAACAGTCAAAAGTTGCTGGTCTTAAAACAAAGTAAACCAAAACACAAACATCCAGATATAAATATGTGGACAAGCAGACGGCTGAATTTTTTATTTAGTTCTCGTAGTAGCTTAATTAAGACCCATTAAAAATAGTATTTTTGGTGTTTTGAAAAATATTTTGTAGCATTTTTCTGATCATGGAGGACATATTTAGAGAATTACATTTGATTATTTCTGTTTTTATAGCCTTAAGAATTAGGAGCAGATTAAAACATGCTGTTTGTAAAAGCTTGTAGTTGTTAGGTATAAATGGCAGGACAAGGTCTCTGCTTTGCTCTCTTCTGATACATCCACTTGCAAACGAACAGATTCATTGACATCTTTATTTCCCTTTGAGCTGGAATCTGGCTCAAAACTGTATGGCTGGATAGCTCCAATATTTTACTCGCCATTTTTGTTGCTCCGGTAATGTTAGGTTGGGTGTGTAAGGGGCTGTAAGCTAGCAGGAGAGAGTTTAAACACATGAATGATGGGAAATTGTGCCAGTCTTATTCCACACCAACGGTCCCACCCACAACTCAGAGGACAATTTCTAATGAACTACTACCGTTCTGCAGAAACTATGTCCTAGAGAACGACACAGGCTTTTTGATTTAGCCTAAAACCAGCACACCGGTAACAAAAATTAAACGACCACTGGGAACACTTTTACAATAGATCGGAAGATGATCAAAGATTAAACCTTAAATGTTTGGCAGTGTTTGTCCCAGCGTCATTGCCTCGTTGTGGTCCAGTTACCTTGATTGCCTTTCCACCTTAAGCAACATTCCCATCTTTTCTCCCCTTCTTCCTCTCGTTTATCTTCAGGCTCTTCCGCTGCTCTGGTCGGAATCATCAGATGACCTGGGCTTCAACACCGACCTGCAGCAGCTTTATGCCACGGTTGTCACTCACCGTAACGCGCAAAAACGCAAACTGTCCGAGGAGGATTGTTCTGCCGCTGAAGAGCCAGACTTGACCTCGTCACCGCCAGGTAAGTTTAGTTTTCAGAAAAAACCGTCTGAGCCTTTGTTGGTATTTTGAAAACTCTACACATTAACTTGAAGCTATAAAAACTGGTCTACTTTGAACCAACATTATTATCAAAGGAGCTTTCTTAATGATTATAAACAGTTGTGTTAATTTTTTTTACCAAAGTTTTGGAATGCAAAAAGTTATCACCAGAGTTTTTCTCAGGCTATTTAATGTGACCTCAAACCGTCAAAACGTACTCTATTTGTTTTAACAAACAATTGGACAATTTTGTCTCTAATAATAATAAACTAATAACAAAATCAACAATCTAGTATCAGTCAACTTCATGCTAAAAAGCCTTCTTGAAACAATGACTGCTAAGTTGTTCTGGTTTGTACCTGTTTTTAAAATGTGCAAAATATAGACTCAAACTCGGATAACTTTGATCAAGCTAAATTGACCCTTTTTGCATCCTCCCAGTTTTTTTTGCACATTTTGCCAGAAACACCCAAAGGTCAATTAATTGCTTAAAGTATTCCGCGTATTTATTTATGTACGATGTGCTTTCTACGTGGTTCGAAAAAAAAGGACAAAGTTTTTTACATGCTTTTAAATTTGCGCTTAATTCGGCAATTTTCTGATAAATGTTGTGGGTAATAGTTCTTGCTCTTTTTGTTGTAACATTTTTTGTTTTGTCATCTAGACGTATCAGCCGTTGGCTCTATAGAGACCGAACCTGCAGACAAGGAAGTTGGGACTCCAGAGAAAATTTGCAAAGTAAAGACAACAGACAGACCCCCAATACAGCAGGTACACAAGGAACAAACTGATGATGAATGCTGCTTCTTTAACTGACATTCTTGTTCTTCTAAAAAACTGATAACATTATCCTATAGCAGGGTTGGTTAGATTGAAATTTCAGACATATCGTGCGTTCTGTGGTACAAGCACCACATTTGGCATGGATGTGCCGTAGGATCCCCTAATTCAGAAAAGCACACTAGCCAAGAGAAAATTTCAAAATGGCGGCCATTTGTAAAGATGGCAGCCATTTGTAAAGATGATGTCCATACAGTGTGATTTGCCCAGACTCAACAATATGGGCTGTTCATGCACATAATGCAGTCTTTAAGCTTGAGAGGTACCTACAGAATACTATTATGTAGGCTAACGTGCATTTCTGAAAAAAATTATCCTAAGGTACATACAGTACATGCCAATTTTAGTGCTTGTACTACAAAATGCAGCATTATTTAATGACTGTCTCCATTAATGAAGTAACACAATAGCTAATTGGCAGACCTGATTAAAGAGAGAATGTGTTTTTTGTGTGCAGGAGTCCAACACAGCCGACCGCCAGTCGTCCAAACCCAAGAAAAAGAAGGTGGGATTGTTCAGATGAGCCTTAGGGGGAGCACGTCATTTTACAGGATGACGTGATTCTACATTCAGAAGCTGCTTTTTAAACACCTTCAGTTTTGACTTTTATTCAGAAGGAACTTTTTAATCCTTTAACACTGAAGTTTTAGCTTCGATATTGACACTATTTGAGTTACCGAAAGTCTTCAACTGTTTAACGTAATTTCAAAAGTTGAGAAAAGCATCTTAGTGCTAATATCACTTTAGAGTAGTGAAGTGTTTACTCAATTAACGCGACAAGTGCTGAACGCGACAAGTGCTGCATATCAGTGCAAGCTGCTTTTCGCTGAGTCAGTATTCGTAGGAATTACATTAATTATGGTAATTCAAAGTCAGCTCCAGTGTTAGAATTCACTTCAAAACTACTAAAGAGGTTTTTTTTTGTTTGTTTTTTGGGATTTTAGATGAAGTTCTAATCAATCTCTTTTACTACTTTTAATAACTGTCAGGTCATCAGGTTTTATTCAGCCTTTCCATTATAAACTAAATGGACTTTCATTTACACAGATATACTAATAAATTGATGTATAAGCTTTTTAAATGTCTTAACCAATCAACCGTTGTGTCTTTTTAAAATGAGCATAAGTGAAATTAAAGGATTCTATCATTTTATTTCCTTTCAGCTTAATTTTGTTGTCATAATTTTCTGAGAAGTTGAAAGTTTAACCCAAAATTGGAAGTGGATGCAGCACAATGAACCTTTTTCCTCCTTTCATGGCACCGTGAGATGTTGACTCAAGGTGTTTCAGCGCATCGAGAATGTTTCTGAAGTTTTTTTTTAAAGAAGTTACTGTTTACACAACTGGCTTCCAAGTCTTTGAAGTGTTTCTGAATGTCTCTGAAATTAGACTTTCACTTTGTCTGAAGATTGTCAGACTGGTTAACTATTAATCTACTAGTTAACTGTTTGGAAAACTCAAAACGTGTATGAAAATACTTAGTATCCTCAAAAGCTGAGACAAAACAAAGTGTTTTCCTTCACTTAAAAGTTCCTTTAGCCATTTTTCTTCAAACTTTTAAAATAGTATTTGTATGTAAATTATTGACTGAGTTCATGACTTATTTCAATGAATTTCTTTAGTTGAATTAAACATTTGTTGATAATGAAATCCTGATAATACAGTAGCCTCATGTTAAAAATGTGTGGATCCAATTTGAGATAGTTGGTAAATAAGGAGCTTTTTCTCCATAAACACTCATGTCAGTGTTTTGTTTTTTATCTTAAACTAACTTGCTGTGAACAAAAACTTACCAAGTCAGTATCTCACACAAAATGAAATTGAAAAAGTTTGTTTGTGGACTTCATCAAAGGGTTTATAAATAATTGAATTATAATTAAAAAAATAAATTATAATTAAAAAATAATTAAATTTAATTGAAACAGTTTTAATTTTCTGTCAATTCTTTGACACAGTGGGCTTTAAGGGGTTAAAAATTAGTTCATTTGTTTTGGTTAGAAAAAAATGTTTGAAGTTGTGAGATTACACTGCAAAAACACAAAACTTCAATTATTTTTGTTTAGTTTCTACTTTAAATATCTTTTTTTAGCACTTAACCCTTATATCGTGTCCGGGTCGAAATTGACCCGTTTTCATGAGTAAAAGTTTTCACATGATTTCATCTTCAAAACATCTTCTTTTAAATGATCTCTCAAATGAAACCACTTTTTGATTCATTTGACAATTTTATCTTAAAATGTGTAATTCCAGTCCTACTTTAGTTGGTCTAGAAATAATGGAGAATAAGTTGGACTGTTGTTGCTCTTAAAATAGAATATATAGGATATATAGTAGGGGCAATTACCCCCCAAAATCCTGTGACTGCCCCCCAAATTCAAAATTAACGAAATAAATTAAAGTTCTTATACCCCCTCTGTGCACACACAAATACACACAACAAATAATACAAATATATTAAATATTCTACTATATTATTATATTAAAAATACAGACATACGGATAGAAGAAGTAATGTGATGATAGTAAGGTTTTCTAAGCATTTTTGGGGATCAGAGGGATATGACACCCCAAACTCTCAGTACCCCTAGATATGTCGTGTGTGATGACCCCCCACACCCAAATATTCTACCTGTTTGTCATAGTGGGTCTGGATACATCTGGGCATGGAACAGGCATGGACCAGGAATCCCATTCTCGGATCCAGTTTTGAGGTGTTCTGGAATTTTTCACTTACAAGCATCTTGTATTTTGTACGTATTACTTCGTTTTGAGAAAGATATTTTCCAGTGTAGCTGAAACATTTAGAGGAATTTAGGCCCTTAAATACTGTTTTTTTTCTGTCAAACTTTAAAGACCAAAAGTGTTGTGAAATGAATTCAAATGTAATCCATGCTGATGTGAGAGATGGAGATGCGTAGGCATCGTAGTCTTGAGGCTGTGGTTCAAGTTCCAATCTGATTATCTTTTGTTCTTTTGTAAAAGTGTTCCCAGTCATGATTGTCCCGTTATTGAAATTAAATAATTTTATTTCCTATTTCTAGGAAATAGTTTCTACAGAGAGACAGTAGGTCATTTGAAAGTTGCCTCTGAGTTGTGGGCAGGACCGTTGAGGCAAAGTAAGCCTTCCCTCACTTCCCATCATCCATCTGTTTAAACACCAGGTTAACATAGCGGTACAAGAATGGCCACCAACATTGGAGCTATCCAGTCGTACTGGTTTGAGCCAAATGCCAGCTCAGACGAAGAAAACAAAGACGTACATGGATTTATTTGTCTATAAGTGGATGCATCAGGATGGAATGGAGTAGGGAGCTTGTGTCCTGCAGATTGTAGTTTGTATAACTACAAGCTTTTTCAAACAGCATTTTTTCGTCTGCTCCTGATTTAATTCGATTTGAATAAAGAAACTCAGAAACGCAATTTTTAGCTCCATGTTCTCTCTATATGTCCTCCATCATCAGGAAACTGCTACAAGAAAAATCCAAAAACACAGTTTTCATTGGATTGGGTGATTATAGATGTTTGTCATTACACAAAAGATCTCCAGCTTCTTGGAGCCTCTCTGGGTTTGATGTCTTCACAAAGTTTCACGGCGCGCACCTGCGCCTCTGCAGATTTGGCCGTGCGTCCACGAGCACAGATCCTCCTTTGGCTGACAATAAGCAGATGTTGCGGCGGGCTGCCGGGTCCGCGTGCCACCCTGATGAGATGAGGGGGGGATGGGAGGGCAGGACGGGGCGGAGGGGCAGGTCCAGCAGGGCGCGGTCTGCTTTTGCGGCACCTCATCTGCGCTGAGAGGATCTCCTTCATCCTCAGTCGTGCCAACTGCGCTGCGACGCACCGAAAGCGACCAAACCGCTGCGGGACATCACTTGACCGCGGTGCGCGCAGCGCGCGCGTCCCCCTGCGTCTGTCTGGGGCTCGTTTTCTCACAGGTTCGACGCATTGAACCTGCATGCCAAGATAAACTCCAGCTGGCCTATAAATTCCCCTGCCCCTGCGTCCACTCAGGACAGGAGCGCGCAGGTTCCTTTTCTTTTTTTTCCAAACGGCGGGAATGGCGACTTTTGGGGACTCTGCCCGTTTCCTCCATCCCAACTTCATAAAGTGAGTTGAGGGACTAGAATAGACTTTTTGGCCTCCAGTAAGGAGGGGAGGAATGCTGCTCGCCACGCTGGTGACGTGCCTCGCCGGGTGCGCCGTGCTCCTGCCGCCGGCCAGCGAGGGCTGCGGACCGGGCAGGGGTCACGGCAAGAGGCGGTCGCAGCGGAAACTGGTGCCGCTCTCCTACAAACAGTTCAGCCCCAACGTGGCGGAGAAAACGCTGGGAGCCAGCGGGAGGTACGAGGGGAAGATCACCCGGAACTCCGAGCGCTTCAAGGAGCTCACGCCCAACTACAACCCCGACATCATCTTCAAGGATGAGGAGAACACAGGTGCAGACCGCCTCATGACGCAGGTAACCATTTTTACGCACGAGCTTTGAATCAACTGAGCTGTTTTAATGACATTAACAGACTAGAAATTCATTGTTGCTGTGAATTATAAAGTCGGTTCTCCAAACCCTGCTGCTTGTTCCGCGCTATTTGGAGGTGACCCGCAACTTTCAGCGCGTCATGCGCAACAAAAACACCACCCCCTTCTTATAAAAGTGCGCACAGAGAGCGGTCTTTCTTAATTAAAAACACTAATCCTACTGTTTGGTGTCGTGTTTTTCCTAAAGAGGAAAAAAAAGAACAAACATCCAAAAAGTTTACCGTTTTTAGCCCCACTGGCCAGAGTAACAGTCGCCTGTTGGACTGTCAAACATCTTTACGACGTCGTCATTGATGTGGCCAGCGCGCGGAATTTATTTGACTCCCAATTTCCCCAGGAATAAAAAGTATTTATATCTGACTCTGGTGACCGCAGCTTCCTCCCAAAGCGCGGCTGCGTTTGTGTCCACAGACCCACGTGGGGGGAATGAAATGACAAGCACGCGCGCACGCCCGGAGCTGTCACCTCGCGGCGCGCGCTGCAGGAATACTCCAAACAAGAGAGAATTAATGCAAACAAGTCTGTGCGTCGGAGACAAAAAATGTTTAGGTAAAAAAAAAAAAAAAGTGTTGACATTTGTTGCAGTGACCTCAACATTTATGAGCTCCAAAGGCGCCGGAGACAGCCCTCCTGTTTGTCCTTTACTGTTCCGCGTTCACTTTTGTGTTTGTTTGCGCAGCGCGCGTGCAAAAATAGCGCGCCTCGCTTGTGTCGAAACTTTAATTACACGGACGTTGGCTTTTTATCCGCGTTCGCTGGACTGCACACAGGCGCGCCTGTCTCGGGGAAACGGTGGCACTTGTCAAATTTAACGAGATCTTTTCATTTGCGGCGCGTTCGTAAACAACGGGAAGAGCGCGACTTGGATTTAATTAAATCCAACACACTTTTTTTTTTTACACTCTAAGAAGTTTCTGGAATTATTTCTTTGTGCAGAAATTGTGGCTTTTGGGTTTAAACGAGCCGTTCACAGAGGCTGGGGCAGCGCAAAGGTGCGCACAGGCGCGCGTTGTCAGGCGGCGCGTCCAATGTTTACGCAGCCAGCGGTTTGGCGCGCGCGCGCGCCTGTGTATACCTTGAAAGCAAAACCAACAAATTCGATCGTCTGATTTATGGAGTCCGGCTCGTTGCTGTGACCGCAGAGAGAAAACAGAGGAAGCTAAAATCCGCTCTGAACGCCGTGAAAAGGCATCTGTGGCCCCGCGCCGAGCCGCGCCGCGCGCTATTCTTATCGCAGCCGGCATGGAAAAAGACATTTATAGGGTTTAATCCCAGTCTGGAGCCTTAATGGGCCGAGATTCATGAAAGGCTGCATCAGTGAGAGGCGCCTCTATGCGGGGTACCACTTCACCAACCAATTTTCACTCTTAAAACATGTCAAATGTAATTTTGTTTGTGTTATTCGTTCATCTAAAAAGCAGTGTTTCATTCAAAAGGGCTTAGATGGATCAATTTTTAAAAATCATTTTCTCAATGCTTGCTTCATTTTGTGTTTTGTTGGCTTGATATTTAGCTTTAGCCTTTCAGCTCCAGTGTTGACATTCCTTAACCGTAACTTTTGAACCTTCTACGCAATTATTACAATTCCAGCGGATTCTAAAAGCTGAAAAAAAAACAGCTTTACGCAACACTGCACAGTAGTGATGTAGATTCTGTTGCGGAAAAAAAAGCACTTTCCGGGCCAGATTATGTTTGTGCAAGGTCGGTATGTAAGAATGTGCTGGAATTACGTTATTTGCGTAAATGGTCGAGGATTTATGGTAATTCAAAAGGCGCGTGTTATTTAGGTGTCACCAGCGATGTCTCAGGTGTTAAAGGGCTAAAAGAAGAACATATCCCGAAGTTTGAATGAAGAAACATCACCCCAACCTGGTCAATTTGTATATTCATTACCTGGATTGTGTCTTAAAATGGCTTCAACAACAATACCAGCACAGATCATTAGCGTAATAAAAGCGCACAAAAATAAAAAATAATCTCGTTAAAATTTATCTGGGAAACACAAAAGTTCTACATTTTAAAGTCTACAGTAATCTGAATGCAGCAACATACCATGTCTGATAAAGTGGCTTACATACAGGTTGTCAAGGGAGGTTTGAAAATTTACTGCAACATCGAGACACACAAATCAACACACTTGTTTACCAGCTTTAGACATTAGAAAACGTAAATGGTTGCTATGGACTACCACCTTCATGGAGCCTGCCATACTGAATCAAAATGCATAATTTTCGCCACTGGAGTTGAGGAACTACAATTTTGCTAGCAAAACAGTGCCTTCTTTGGCTGAACTATATTAGTTCTACTTTTAGTTTTCAAAGTCTCACAACTTCTACATTTATGAAGGGTATTCGTTTGATAGCAACCCACAAAGTACAAGAGTGTCTCTCCAATCTGTGCATTTGCTTCTTTGCCACTGTTGTGCTCATGGATTACGGTTCAGTAAATCTTACCTTGAGATTACTTTTAATCCTTTTTGTTCTTACTATACAAGCAACGAAACAAGAACACAAACCAGCAGTTAAACATTGTGGTGGGAAGCTAGTGCACAACTGAACAAACAAAAGCAAAATTAACAGATGTTTACAGCAGAAAGCAAACACGGCACCGGAATGGTGCTAATTTTACTTCAATCTATGGTACTTCCATAGGTAACGGTATGTTTTAAATGTAAGCAAATGATGCTTGAAAACAAAAAACGCTAAAACAAACTTGTGCTTCCTGGAATTGACCTCAACTGCTTAAGGTCCAGGCTTCATGTGGATTTCAGAAAAAAGGGATTTCAGAAAGACAAGCCAATGGTCATGTGGACAAAAAGTTCAATTGTGAATTCATATATTCTTATAACAGGTATTTATGTCCTCAAGAGGCCCCTAAGGACCCAACATCACCACCCTGACAATGCATCAGATCAAATAACTGCAGCAACCGAAGAATTTGTTGAGACTCCAGAAGTTCCTCAATGGGCCCTCTCACCTCCTGTTTGTTCACCCTGACCAGACTACAGCTTTAGAGGGACGCTGGGAACCTTGTGTTCCTGTCACCCTCCCACCTAACCACCCCATATAACCTGACAGACCCCTTCTTCACCCCTTCTCCGCTCCATCCGTCCCTCAACATAGCCACTCCCCCGTCACCACAGAGAGCAAACACCACATTGAGCTGGGACAGTAAGGGTGCATTGTGGGTAGAGTGGAGCCACAGAAAAAGCAGAGGGGGGTCAGTGACCGGAGTGATGGGGAGTCCTCGGACGAATATAGACTCTTTGTAAGATGTTCATTCATGTGTGAAGAAAAAGACACGGTTTAACATGAAGGGCAGCGGCACTTTTTTTACATACATTAAAAACAACTCACGATTTTTTTTGTGTGAATTTATTTTTCCATTAGTGCCGTGTCGACATGAATGCTTCTAATCTTTGTCTGTTCTGCTGCAGCGCTGCAAAGACAAGCTGAACTCTCTGGCTATATCTGTGATGAACCTGTGGCCGAAAGTCCGGCTTAGGGTCACCGAAGGCTGGGATGAGGACGGCCATCACTCAGAGGAGTCGCTGCACTACGAAGGCCGGGCAGTGGACATCACCACCTCAGACCGGGACAGAAACAAGTATGCAATGCTGGCGCGGCTGGCTGTGGAAGCCGGTTTTGACTGGGTCTACTATGAGTCCAAAGCTCACATCCACTGCAGCGTCAAGTCAGGTAAGCTCCAGCCACTGTTCTGAAAACCGAGCTAGCAGTTGTGACCTTTACAAGGTGAAATGTGTTTTCGGTAGCAAAGTGACCTTAGCGTACAAAATATTTATACACATATGCATGGCAACAATGCACGAGAGAGACTTAGTTTAAATTCCGGGTTTAGTAATCCACAAAAATCTGTATTTCTGGCAGACAATGGTTCTAGAAAGACAAGTAACAAAAGTGTTTGCTCCAAAAGAGTGTGGAACCTCAAAGATTATGTTGGATAATGCAGAGTACTACTAAATTGTTCAGTTAAAATGTAAATGTGTGAAATTAGATAAAAAATCATTAGAACATTTTCAAAAACACTGAAAGGAAGGTTAAAACGAAGAACAAAAATTTTAATTTAGCTAAAACTGGATAAGATAGTAGATGGAATGGTCGAGAGTAAAGTTGGACGATGGTAATATCGCTACGCTAATATTTTTAGCAGATTTTTCTTACAAATCTGCAGAACAGTTCCCAATCACTTCTAGAAGAGTTTGGAGAAACTGTACAAAAAAAAAAGAAAGAAAGGTCTTCCGAAATACTAACTTTGATGCTAATATTTTAGCATGCTAATACGTTTGCATTTTTACCATTACTAAAGTATTAGCACTGTCCAGCATTAACGTTTTAAAACAACAAAAATGTTGTTAAAAAAAATCATCTAATGCTGGAAAAAATGATTTAGCAAGACCACAAGAAGTTTTCTGGATGGGCTAATGCAAATTTACTAAGTATAAAGCTAATTGCTAACTGCTGGAGTTGAATAACTTGGATAGGGTTCTATTCATTGCAATGAAAAGTTTGAAAAACTTTATTTGACAAAAAATAATTCAAATTAAACACAAAATGCTAAACTTGTTAAGGAAAAGGTTAATAAAGACAAAAAAACTACTTTATCTTTGAAATATGAAGCAACATTTTACAACGCTAATGGCTAAAAAAAAAACTGAAATAACTGTGAAATCTTAAAAAGCTAAAGAAAGTGTAAAAACTTAAAGAAACAATGCTAATGAGTCTTCATGTCTAATAATGTTAAAATGTTGAAAAAAGTGGGCTGAACTAAAAAAAAAGTGTAAACAAACCACAAATGCCAGGAAGAAGCTGAATAATGCTAATAGCAACATCAAAATTTATGAGTAAAAGGCTGAATTAATAGCAGAAGCCACAAAAAAGGGTTTAAAAGGTAAAAACAAGAGTAATTGTGTTTAATGTTAAGTTTAACTGAACTATTTTAGGATAAAAAATTTGATAAAGTTTGTACTGAGATTTAATAAAAAGCCAGAAAAGATAAAAAAACAAAAAAACAAAACAGATGTATCAAATGAAAAAGGATGTTCCTTTTTGTAGGACATTAAAGTGATCTTTTTTAAATTAAAGAATTCTTATTCATTTTAACTAAGCAAATTAATCTTACAATGTCAGTTGTGAACTCAGCTTATGAAAATTTTTTCTACGTATTCTTATTACGATGGATGAGTTTTTGAGTCAAATCTGCTCAACATTTTCCAGTCACTTCCATTTTAAAAAAACTGTAAAAAAAAAAGTTCTGAAATACAAGCTTTTCATCAACTAAGTAATAAAAAAGCCTGAAATACTGAAAGCAGCAGTAAGGCTATTTTAAACTTAAAAAAAGTGGGTTAATGATTATAATAAGTTACAGTCGCCTGGTTAGAAAGAAATTCCCTGCTCCTGCTACAATGACTTCTTCTGCTCAATCTTTAACCATAAGGAGCATCTTTTCATCAATGATTTATGATCAGAACTATTCGTTGACTCACTTCTTTAGATTCTTATTGAGGGGGAGGTCTTTGTAATTTCTTCCAAGTTCAGTACACTAGGCATAAAAAAGGTGAAATTGTTTTCCATAGAGTTTAAATTAAATCTCAATTAATTAGGGGGATAAATGCCACATAAAGGGGGCACAATCTATTCATTTTGGTGTTTGTCCCTAGTGTGGGTAAATGCAGAGTTGTTAAAAGTGAAATACGTGTGGAAATCACAACTGAAGGTAGATAATTTCCTTTTCAATAGTTACATTTTGCCTGAAATAGTAGAATCTGTGCGCTAGCCAGCCTTGGTAATCAGTTTTAACTTTGAAGACTCGTCCTTTAACTTCTCTGAAATGCAATCCCAAGAAGTTTCATTGCGAAATTGTCAGAAATGTAACCCTAAAGTTGTAAAAATAACGACTGTAATGACATTTAGTTTTACTGTCATCACATACTTCTGTGCCATAAACATGTAGTATAGAAGCCGTCTGATTTTTGTGATCTCCTTAGGCATTATATCCAGCAGAGGGCACTGTAGCCTTTTTTAACTCATTACAACTACATTGGCTGTCATAGGCGGTTATTATCTCTGGCAAAAAAGATGAGCAAAGAATTGCTTTACAGGAAGAAACAGGGTTAATCAGTTGTAACATTTAGTTCTTGTTTCAGTTCTGCATCACACAAAATTTTCTTCCTTTTCCGTGGCTTATTAGCTGTCTTTTTCACCTTCTTTTAACCCTGGCTTTAGCTGAAGGCTTCAGTAACAGTTTCTCACTTTTCTGTTTTTGCTCAACAAACCTCTCCAAGTTTTTATCTAAAGTCAAAAACGGACACCCTGCTCTGCCAAACTTTTCCTTTGCCACTCACTTTATGTTCTGATTGTTTCATAACTCTTCAAGATAACTGCTTCATTGGTTTGTGTCACTTGTACAGGGTATGTAGGCGGCCCACATGAAAAACTCTGAAGCAAGCCTGTAGAGGGAAAATGTTCATGCGTATTTATTAATTTTTTAATACAAGCATGCTATTGGTGACAAGTTGTAGTCTACACTTATAAGTAAGGGTCAAGTAGGTGAGACGCAGGTGTGTCTTGCGGATTTTTCATTACTAGCCAGCTTCTCGCCTGACTGTTATAAATTAAAAAATTAAACGGTCAAAGTGTAGTCTTTGTGGGCATTCTACGGACGTCCTACTGGCACTTCCACCTTACTGACGACTTGAGTGTGGTGTAAAGGCACCTTATGATGTCATCACCCATATGTCGTAACTGTGTGCCATTTATATTACCCTAAAAAGTATTTGACGATACACTTACAACACACAACAATCATTTGTTTAATTGTTATTATGCCTCTTAAACATCCAGTCTGATCATTTTTTAATGTGCTGTAAAAACGTTGTTTTGTAGAACATAGTTTCTGCAGAACGGGAGGAGTTCATTGCAAATTCCCCTCAGAGTTTGGCACTGTTAGCGTGGGGTAACCCTGCTACACTTGCCGTCATCCATCTGTTTATGTGCTCTCCTGCTAGCTTACAGCCCCTCGCAACCCCAACCTAACATTACCAGTGCAATAAAAATGGCGAGCCATGTTGGGAACTGCAAGACACACCTGCACTCCCCTTAACCCCTTACAGTGTACCTGGGTCAAAATTTTGACCCGAACACAATGTGAGGGTTAAGATGCGGCTACTCCTTTCTACGACCCTCGACGGGCCTGGACAACCCAATAAAAAAATGCAGCCCCCCCATACAAGTGCATGTGATTAAGTCTTAAAACACTTTCAAACCTCGGATGACGTCATTACAGAGAAAACGGTAAAACATCTAAAACACATGGTACGGGCTGGGCGAGGCTTTTTCATTTGATAGCACCTTTACAATTTTTGCAGTTTGAACTGTTGCTGAGTCATTAGATCACTTTGCAGGTTGTAAGGTGTCAAATCACCGGTGAGGAACCCGTGTGTTTCTTTTCCTTCTGCAAATGTTGCTGCAGCACAGACTCTTTTTAAATCTTTTTAAAATGAAATTTCCAGATATGAATTCAAACCAAAGAAAAGTCTCCGTCATATGGCAACTGCCATCTACATGATCCAAAAAAGGGGAGGAGGCATCACTGCCTGGGTTTTGTGAGAATTAAAAATACCTTTATAGCAAGAACTTGGTCAAATCCAATCAAGTTTTTAAATAAATGCTTTTTACAAAGTTAGAAGATTTACAAGATGTTTAGGATCCAAATTAGCCGTCAAATCGTCTAAAAACCAAAGATGAATTGATTGAAACACATGTATGTTGAGACATTGATGGGACATTATATGGCTGCAAGACCATAGATTTACATAATATAAAGGGAAAATCTTCTATTAGTCCACTGTGTGCCAAATATCCAAAGCTGAGATCAGCTGATTTTTTTTTCTCACCATTGTGCGTTTTAGGCGCCATGTTGATAAAATGTTCAGCTGGCATGAAGGGTAACACAAATGTGTCAGAATGCACAGACGTGCCGAGAGTCTCATCGTCTTGTTAAATTGCATCAGAGTTAAATCATCCGTTAAAACAGCATTCAGTTTTTTTTTTTTTTTTGAGTGAGTGAGTGGTAACACAGATCTGCCTTTTTTTTTCTTTCTCCCTTTTCTTGCTTCATCTGTTTCCCCTTCCTTCTTCTCTTCTTCCCTCCCAGATCGGGTTGCGAGGGCCCAGTCCTTGACTTGATCAGACGGGCAACCAATCAAGTTGGTATTTCTTTGTTTTCTTTTTGTTTTTTAAGTTTTTTTTTTTTTAAATAAAATTATTTTTTCCACTGTTTTACATTCAGTTCTGCCAGTTTAGACCCAGATTAGTGCTTCACTCTGAGCAGCTCCAGTGTTTGAGCTGGCAGGGCAAAACAGTCACAAGGTGGCAGTACAGCACTGAAGCAGATGCAGCAGAACAGCAACAGTCACAAATAAAGATCCTCTGTTGAGGTTCAACAGGTTAGGTCTAAAATAATAACAAAATCCATGTTTTTAAATGTAATAACAGAAGAATAATGACTTTTCAGGGTTTGATTTTACATTGAGACAAGCTGAATGTATTATGACACTAGAATTTGTGGGGGAAAAAGGCTTTTTTATCTGTTTCAGACTTTCCTGATCATCAACCTGCTGGCTAAATGTACTGCTTTGATTCTTCCTCTTTTAGCAGCTCTGAGTCAGACATTTTTATTTATTTATTTGCTTTATTGTTTAGCTGAAATTTGTAGATTAGCTGCTTAAATATTTTATTTACTCCTGAATGGGAAAAAAACACTATTATTAGGACCTATGACTTCATATTCTTTTATTGGGAGGCAATAAAAATTTAAAGTACACAGGAAAAAAAGATTTCTCAGCCATTTTTTAAATCCTGAGAAACAGCTCCTATAGAAAAGCAGTAGTGCTCCCTTTATCTTTCCTTTCTACATGTCACATGTTGTGTCCTTGTGGCTTAGGGGTGCTGAGGGGTGAATGTCTCAGCTAAAATCGGGGGTCAGTGTGGGTACTGTCCCTGAACTGCCCCTACAAGGCAATTTATTAGGGTGTCGGGTTAGCGGGAATATTTGCGATGCACCTTGTGGACTGGGCTACTTGGCAGTTGCTACTTGTCAATCATCTCTGCCCCGCCCCCGTGATTTTGATGGCGAGTTAGACATGTAGGGCCCTTTGGTTGGGGAGAACTTGGTCGTCACTGCAAACAGGAGGCATCCGCATGATGTTCTACCTACACCTTTTGATACAAACACTCCCCACACCAACACACTGGGCATGGGTCCCTTGAGCGTGGGTTTGGCGGTCCTCCCTCCACGTCGGCAGGGGGATCCTTGAGATATCTGGCTATGCCAGAGCTGGAGCCTGGTTGGTCTTCACTTTCCATTCTTGTCAAGGATCCCCATCTTTTGCTTGTACCCTTCTCCTGGGAGGAAGGGATTTGCCCTTGCTTGACTCCCCCTCTGGGTAGGTGGGGCTCATCTTTGCACAAACAAGATATTTGTATGGGAGCAGGAATGATAGGTTCCTTACATGTGTTTGCTTCTATGCTTTATTTATATGTGTGAACTCTTCTGTATTTTTTAATATTTGCGTGTATGAGTGTGTCTGTAGAAACGCTCTACCACTTAAGTAAACATCTCCTTTTCAAAGTAATATTGATAAACGTCCAGCAACTTGTTAGCTCTTTTGGTAATCCTACGCCCTTCTATCTGTTCCTGTAATCATCCTCCAACTTCTTTAACCCTTTTTTTCCTGTCTCGTACCCTTGTCCACCATCTCTACTATCCTAGTCTCTCTCTCTTCCATCTAGCCCAAAACGAAATGCACAAAAATATGATATAAGTAAAGTTTAGCCTCAAATACAAAAGGGTTTATACAAATATACACCTCATGTGTCTGAAACTACGTAACTCCCAAATGTAACCGGACCATCTGTCCAACACAAGATGCCCTCAGCTCTAATCTGTTTGCTTAGCAAAACCAAACCAAACCCAAACATGTCAAATGATAACAAGACAAAAGACTTATATAAAAAGAAGAAATCTAGGAAGATCAGACATATCCATTGAAAGTCCTTTCATGGTTAAAAATGAGTCAGATAAAAAGTATCATTCTTAAGAAAAATCAGTATTTGTATAAGTAAAAGCACACATAGAACAATAATAACAATTTGGATCATAGTATTACACCAATCCTTATTTTTAACACCGTTATGTCTGTGCAAATTCATAATAATTACTAATACAACATTTACTTTGTGTTATTGTCGGTATTAACACCACACAACTCAACTAAGCAGAAATCCAGTCTGCTGTAGACATTGGGACACAGGAAGTTTGATGGTTTAAATGGCCCAAATGAACTTTGTGTTATGGAACTTTGACCTTTTTTGACATTCACTCCTAGAAATATAATTTCCTGCACTTTTTCTTGGAAGGAAAGAATTAGTCCTCAGAGGAGAACCAGGATCTGTGAGCTGCCTCGGGAGAATGATAGGGCCACTGACTGTATATGAGAACTGGACTGAATGACACCCCCCCCCCCCCCACACACACACACACACACACACACACACACATTCCAAAATCCCTCATCTATTGAGGACTAACCAGCTATCACACAGTCATTCTTTTTGTTGGAACAGCTATTCTTGTTCTGATAACTTTTTTAACATTTTGTTGATGATCCTAAGTTTTTTCGTGACATTTTCTCTTGCAAGTTATTTAAACTATAAACTGACCAATCAGATACCTCAATAAATCATGTGTTCTCACGTCCAATGTTTGATACATTTGATTGACAGATTCTTATGAGCCCACATTCTAGAGGAAGGGGTGTGGTATTCTGACATGCTCACACATGGTTGGTGAGAGTGGTTGTCATAGAAGTTTTGACTCAAACAGACTGACCAAACAGCCCTTACTGACATGTTCATATCGGAAAAAAATGGCAACTAACTGATTTGACGTCATTTGGTTGGAGCAGGAAGTAAGCCATTTTCTGTGGGTGACATCACACTCATTCGGTCCACTTTTTATTTAGAGTCAATGGGTTGTACTAAAGAGCACCTGAGCGTCTTTTCTCTGACAAATGCCAATTTGTGTCGAAAATGCACGAGCTTTAATGTATCTTATTATTACTACAAAACAAACGGCCTTGATGTCATCACAAGTAATGCTGGATAATTTTTGTAAATAAAAAAAAAAAAAAAAAAAAACGCAACTGCTTCATCTATTTTTTTCTCCTTGTCCATCAGACCACTCAGTGGCGGCTAAGTCTGGAGGCTGTTTCCCCAGCGACGCCTCTGTGACCTTGGAGAGCGGCGCTCAGAAGCCCATCAGGGACCTGCTGCCTGGCGAGCGGGTCCTGACATCATCGAGCAGCGACGGCATTGGGGAGCTGGTGTTCAGTGAGGTCCTGACCTTCCTGGACCGGGACCCCGACACCCACGGACTCTTCTACACCCTGCACACAGAAGCAGGGCCGCAGCTGTCACTCACCGCTGCCCACCTTCTTTTTGTATCAAAGGAAAACTGCTCAGAAGGGGCGGCGCCAGCCCCTGGCGCCCTCAAAACTGTATACGCCAGCGACGTCCAGCCGGGACAATGCGTGCTGGTGTTAGGGGGTCAATCAGGGCATCTGTCTCGGGTCAACCGGGTCAGCGTTGCAGTAAAAAGGGGCATGTTTGCGCCTCTTACCCAGCAGGGCACGGTTGTGGTGAATGGGGTGTTGGCGTCCTGCTATGCGGCGGTGAACCAGCACCTGCTGGCCCACTGGTCCTTTTCCCCCCTGCGGCTGATGCACAGCTGGACTGGGAGCACTGGGGGCCACAGGGAGGGGATGCACTGGTACGCACAGCTTTTATACTGGCTAGGGAGGAAGCTGCTGAGCTCCGGACACCTCCACCCATTGGGCGTGGCTCAGGAGAACAGGTGAAGCTCAACATTTCAGCACGAACGGGATCCTCAAACAAGAAGCTGGAACTATGATGTTTTGGTCACGAAAACCTCAAAAATTCACTTCAGAACTCAGAACTTTAGAGCAGATTTTGAAGGATTTAAAATGTTCAGCTGGCCGTCATATTACCGTGAGCTGCTTTTTTTTTTTGTTTGTCTGTTTTATACATGTTTGTTTGCTATTTATCTGACTTCCTTTATTTATTATAAATTAACCAAATCTTCCTTATCAGCAGGCATCTCAATGTTAGTAAAACATCTACTTAAAATGTCTTCTCTGAGCAGGTTAACACTTTAAGGCCCTTTTCCATATTTATTTATGAGTTTATGTCCCCTTAAAAATAGGTTTTCTGCATAAAACATTGACCTTAAAAAAACAAAATAGTTTCTATAACTTGAAGGCACTTTGATATTTTAAAATGATCCTGTAAAGTCCCACTCCAATCATCTTTTGGTCTTTTGTAAAAGCAAAAGCAAAAAAAAAGGCAGTTTTAATCTTTATATATATGTCCTCTATAATAAGAAAAATGAAACTAGAACATGTTAAATAAAACTATTTTTTTATCAGAGTGGGTCTTTACAAATCTTACACTGATGTTAAGGCACTTTTCAGGATTTTGTTAAAGTGTTGCACTTTAAGTGTGCACTTAAAAACAAAATTTCTGCCTTAAACGTCGACCTTAAAAAGCCAAATCTTTCAAGACATTTTGATATTTAAAAATGACCCCTGAAAACCCAAGAACAAATTTCTTCTTGGATTTTAAAGGCAATTTGACCATTTGTTTAGTATGTTTCTTTTTTCTTTTCATTTTGTGTTGCAGAAATTCACAGTGGCCATGAGATGAAAATTAAAAAAGAAAAAAAACTGAAATACCACCTAAATTTCAACATGTTTAAACACAAATTCCGAAGTTAACACAACACCTTAAGGTTTTACACAAAAAAATTAGGAAAAGTCCAAATTTTAAGGTGTTTTATTAAAAATTAACTCATCAGGATATAAAAAAATATTGCAAAACATTTTCAGTTCAATACAACTGGTTTTGCTTTGAATCGTTCTGCTCTCAATTTCCTGCTTTAGAAGAAATACTAGATTGTATTAAAGTTGTTTACAGAAAAATGATAGTTTAAGAGAGTTGTTGTTGGGATGAGGAACAAAGCTATATTTTTTAAAATAAACTCTATGGAAATGAGTTGTGTGATTGGTTGCTTTTTGATCCAAAAATGTCTGTTGATGGGAGCAAAAAAATCCACAGAAACCATTCAGTTATTTTTATGATCTGAGCTGATAAAGAAGTGAGCAACTTTTCACATCTGTGCTTCAAAGTAACATTTTTATTTTCCTTAGCAACCAATGGCCCCCAGATAGAACACAGACAACATTTAGTCGCAAGTGAGTCACTTTCATGTCTTTGGGATTAAAATGGGTCAGAAAAGTGTTTTATTGATCAGGCAAACTATAAGTAACTTTTTGTCATTTAAGTGTTTTCTTAATTTAGATCTTTAAACATATTTCTATTGCACCTGTGTGACGTCACCTGACACCTGCTGTGGATACAGACAGGTGCTACATCACGTTTCAACGTCTGCAGAGCTGTGCGCAAAGCCGCCACCAGTTGCTGTCTAATTATAACAATCAGCTGCGCCTTTAAGAGGATGAGTAGGGTGGGGGTGGGGAAGAGTAATCTTTGGGATCGGATCAGATCTGCATCACTTTCCGAACCCAACGGATCCAGGCGTATGTCTGAGGTTCGACTCTTCATCCTGCTGGTCACTTTTTGTGTGTTCACGCACAAAAACCCGGATTGAATTACGCCGCGCGCCTTTAACAGGTTACCAGCGGGATTAGAGTTACGCACGGCAGGACAGGGACAGGTCGCGCGCTCCGGAGGAGTTTTACGCACGGCCGGTGGCACCCAGAGGACGCGCATTTCTCCCTTCCTACGTCCACTTCACCGGGAAGCCAGTCTCTGCACACCCGCTGCGCAGCATGGCTGAGATGGGGAAAGGGGTGACGGCCGGAAAGCTGGCCAGCAACGTCCAGAAGAGGCTGAGCCGGGCGCAGGAGAAGGTAGGAGACGGCTGAAACCGGATCCCTTCACTCTGCACCGGCAATCAGCGGTAGTCCCACTGATACCAGCGGGGTGACCGGGGCAGGTAATGGGACGCGCACACCTCAGTAAGGAGATCATTTCAACTGGATTCAGACAGGACTGCAGGGTTTTTAAGGTTATAAAAAAACACTTTATGTGTAAAGAAGTTTAATCTTCACAATTGTTGATACTTGCATTATTAGTGTAAAAATAATGGGACAAAACATGCAGGAAAACGAGTTCCTTAAAGTATATCAAGTTTAGGCTCATAATTTCCATTGAAAATATAGATTCTAATTTTTAGTTGTATGTATTTATTTTAAGTCAAAATAATCTCCAACTTCTACTACTCTTAACCCCATCCCTGCCTTGAAAAGGGAAAGAAAAATTACAACTTTTAGCTCAAATGTGCATGAAAACATCTTCAATTTGGCACAAGCATCAGACCTGACATCAAGTCATCATAGATACAACCACTTTTTTTTTATACATAGAAGTTACGATGCATTATCTTTATGCTTAGATGTCAAAGAAACCTGCTATCTTTATGTTCTTTGTTGTGTTTGTAGTATCACGTTTCTGGGGTGAATCAGGTGACCCACAATTCCCAGCACTTGAATTAAAAAAAAAAAAATTCATTGAAGGAAGCAAATGTCTAAACATTTGAGACGAGAGAAAAAAAAGCAGGCTAAAAGTGACTAAAGGAAACCTGATCGTCAGCGTGTGTTGGACTCTGAGTTATTATTGTCTGGCCTAATCACTCCTGCTGCTTAAGCCTGCAGGGGTTTTACCCTGTAATCACCTCAGAGTCACTTCACAAGTGCTGTCACCTGTCGGTTGATGGTTCCAACCACCATCGAGGCGTTCTACCTCAAAGACACACCTGCTTAACCACTCCTGGTCTTCTGAATGAGGATGTTTCACAGGTTCGTGAAATGACTTCAGTCAGACCAAACCACCAAACTGGTCCAACCTAGAGAAAGTTTGAGTAAAGCCTTGGTCGTAGCCGCCCTTATGGGTGGATACGGGGCGTCTGCAGGTGAAAAATGGGTACACCTGGTCAGGAAATATCAAGTTTGGAGATTGCTCGGTGAGCACATATAAAGCACAAGTGTTCTTGCACATTTTATTTCTGTGTGCATGTTGCAGGAGACAGGTCATAGTGAACACTTTAACAACACATAAGGCTGAATGAAGTAAGTGAAACGCATTTGTGTTGTACAGATTTTTTCCTTTTTTTTTTTTTTTTTTTGTACCCTCAAGTCCTGCGCACTGTGTAAGGGACCCATTAGTGTTGTTTACGTGATAAGTCTCCTCGCCTGATTGGTAGATATCAGACAAAGTGCATTTTGTGTAAACGTCCTGCGAGTGTCCTATAGGCTGCACCCTATCCGTGTAGCCATCAGGAGCCAGCACTCATGCCATATTAACGATTATTGTGGCGTAAGGGCACCATAGGATAGCACTATGTGTACATCATAAATGCGTACAAATTACACTGTCCTTTCAAATATCTTTTACTAAACTTATCACACCCACGGCAATTACGTTTCATTTTCATGACCTGCGCTGTCTTTGACCCTCCACGGGCTCGGACAACCCAAAAACCTGCATCACTTGTTCGGTTAAACCTCCACATGGGTTCACGTTACTGAGGCTTTTGCTAAAAGATAATTATATTATCCTTCAAATTTGCTCTTTGTGGTTCAATCAAAACCATTTCTTTACTGTTCGTTGAGACTTTATTTTGTAAGATTTGGGTGAACACTGCAACTGAAATGGGCAAATAAGACTTTCTGACTCTAGATACACATTTTATTCCAGGATACCTTATTAGTCTTGAGATTTTGTGGTACCTCTTCATAGATTCAGGATACTCTGTACCAGATGCTACAAAGCGGGCCCAGAACAGTTTTCTGCTTCCTTTTATGTTAATATTGATAGAGCTGATGTGTCAGTTTATTCTCATTTGTCTAAATACACTTTTTTTTTTCCACTGAAGTCCTAAAGTCCCTTTAGGCTCAAACAGCAACAGGTAGTCATTTAGTACAATCTGAATGTACCTTGACCCTTTGCTCCACCTTTTTCTTTTTTAATGTTTTTTTTTTTTGGATCATTGTTCACGTCATGCTCAGCTTGCAACCAGCAAGGTTAACAGCGTACAGTCCTGTGGACATTAAACGGGAGCATCTTGAGTAGCCTTCCAGCCTTTTATTTCTAAAATGTTTGTGTGTGATTATCTTAGTGATCTCCGGAGACAACTTGCCCGTTTGACAGACTGACTCATCAGAAGTTATAGGACACCTCAGATGCTAAATAAATAATTGCCATAATTTTAATCCCTTCTATAGAGATGATCAATGTTTATATGTTAGCTTTTTTTGTAAAAATTGCCTGATTAGTCTTCGGTACAGTGTTTCCTCGTTTATCGCGTTAACAACTCGTGACAGGTGAAATCCGTGAAGTAAGATTACAGATGTTTAAATTGCTGTAAAACTCCAAGTTACACACTTTCTACACTTTTATTACAGACATGAACATTTTCACAGTTTTCTCTGCTGTTTAAACTCCAAAGTTCAAACATTCATAGAAAAAGAAGTCCAGGATTACAGAATGAAAACAAAGATCTGATCGCATATTTATGTCAATTTGGCAAACTGTTAGCATTCTGTACACAAGAAATGGCACAGATGAGTGACTGACAATGTCTACAGCCAATCAGAACACAGACGTGTTTTAAATAAAAAAACATGCAAAATTGGACAGAAGAAATCTGCAAAACGGACTGCAATACAGCAAGGGACCACTGTACTGTTGTGTTTTTCATTCTGAAATTATTTCTAATATTGTATCTTTTAGTAACAAGCAGGAATCCACACTGTTTTTCACATACGTAATCTTGTCTCAGATATATGGTTGCAAACAAGCAACACTACAACTATTATGAAGCTACGATCAGTTTAAGAGTTTACCGTAAATCTCTAAAAACATTAATTGTATTTGAAGTAACTGCAGTTTTCATTCATCCATCCTCAGAACTTGCTAAACACCCTTTGGGTTGCTGAAGCCTATCACACCTTCTGTTTACTGGGTTGCTGGAGCCTATCCCAGCTACTATAGGGCAAATGAGTGAAACAAAAACATGTGCTTTCTTCAACAGTATGCTTCTTTGATATAGTTTTCAATAGAAAAAATATTATTTACTTATAAACAGACTTTTTATTAATTCTAGACCAAGTAAGACTAGAATCAGGAACTGAAACAGTGAGGTTGTTCAAGCCTGCTAAAACACCAACAGTGCTTTTTTTTTTTTTACTTTGTAACAGTTTTGAGGACAAACTGGTAATCTAATCTTCAAGCGAAGGCTTGGCCTGTTGATGCGGCGTGATTTAAAGTTCTCCCAGCTGTAGCCATCCACTGAATGGATTGTGAAAAGCAGGTGCTGTGAGTCAACTACAGTCCAAAGCGGCGTCCGCATTCCCCGGCATCTTGATGCCAGAGCTTTTTTAGGAGCAGGGCGGATTCGCCGGCTGGTTCTCTCTGTTTGGAGGAAACAGAGGTACTCCAAAGAACAGATTGATAGACGGATCTTCTCTGTGAGAACAAAACGATCTTGGCTGCAGTTCACAATCTCATCACCAGACTAATCACAAATGAAGACAGAAACTAAAGGAAGCTCATTTCAGGCTGTTGTCAAGGTGAAGCATAAAACCACAATAAATGCACTTAAACCTCTTGAAACACAATATATGAGGAAACTCTAGAATCTGCACTGTAATTTTCTTTTTGGCTTCTAAACTTCCTTGTTTTCTTATAGTTTTTGGTTTATCCTTCTTAAACTGGGTTTTTTCAAGCCAGTCAAAACAGAATTTTATAAAATCAAATGCATTGGTCAAAAAAAACGTCAACACACCGTTCTTTGAACTGCTGTAGCTCTAACTCTTTTACGCAATTAATGTAATTTCAGTCGATTCTGAAGTAGAGAAAAGCACATTTGCTTTGAGTTGCAACACTTTATTGTAGAAAAGTGTTCATGCAATCAGCTGATTCTGACTCTAAGTGTTGCATATCAGAATAGAGGTGCTTTTTCTGGGTCAGAATCACTTGATATTTAACATTAATTGCACAAACATTTCACAAGTTACGGTAGTTCAAAGTGTGTATTTTGTGTTGCTGGTATTAAAGCGTTAACTCGGTGGAGTTTTGCATGAACAGCTGCTTTGTAAATATTTGTCAAAAGATTGATGTCCAACTCTTGACCTTCCAATCAAAGTTTGGTTGCCTTACCGCTGCACCACAGCTGCTCTATTGCTCACTTGATTCTTGTCGTGTTGTCTGACCGCAGGAAAGCAGACTACAATGTTCTCCTGGATATAATGTCCTGAAAATCTGGATTTACTTTGTTTTCCAGCCCTTAAATATTAACACATTATCAAGGGGCTTTCTTTGAATTAGAATATAACAAACCAGTTCATCCAAAGCACTAAAATACATTTCTTGGGATTTCTACAAAACTCCTTTGACTTCATTTCCCACTAGTGTGATTCTGAGCTCAGTGGTTGACAAAAAGCAAAGGCATGATTTGCTTGTCTGCCCGACGTTCTTTCAGTCAAGCACTGGAGCTGAGCTGCTGCGAGCAAAGAGGAGGGTCAGAGTATCATCTTCCCTCTGAAGGCTGGTTAAGGGGGTTTAGGAGGGGGCACGAGGGTGAGTTGGCTTCAGCTGTGAGTCTGCTGGCATGCTGCCCTCCCACTGTCACCTTTACCATCTCCACGCTCTGTCCAGCCTGTTTGAACGGGAAACCGGTTTGAATGGGATTTTGATGGTACCAAAGAAAATAGAACAATTATTTCTGCAGGAGCTGCTTGTTAGCCCCTCCCACATGCTGATTAAACGAACATTTCATTCTTTCACAAAACATGTTTTACCTTTCACTTGCGAGAACAACTCAGAAAACTCCTTGACATAAACATAAATTAGAATAGTTTCTATTGTATTTTAACCGTTGAAATACAAAGATAGACTTTGGCACAGGGAAAGAAAACAACAATTTTGACGTGACATCACTTCCTATTTGCTAGTGTGAATGAATATATATAAACAAGCAAAGAAAGCACATAGACACTGTTGTGCAGCAGTAATTGGTATTTGCTTTAATTTTTTCCTAATTACGAACAGCTTTGCCTGTAGATTAAACCTTTTACCAGCATTTTGCTTAATTATCTGACTGATTTGAATTTATGAGGGTTACAGCACTAAAAGACCTCTGCATTTTAGTGTAATGTCACCAGTGGTAGAAAAACAACTTATTTTACTAAAATGAGGTCACCTCAGTTTAAAAATCTAAACATAAATGACAACATTTAAATGATCTATCACTTATTCAAGGCATTAGCATTTTTCTGCAATAGATGAATAAAAGAGCCACATGTGGCTCCAGAGCCTCAGGTTGCATACTTTTGACCTAAATGAACACTGCAATCCATCTTCATTGATTCTAGAAGAATTCAGCAGGCTTAAAAACACAGAAATGTCCCCAAAATAAGCCCTTGCATTCTGCCATTGTTGTCTAAATTCTGTGAACTGGTCTATTCCAGCAAGAAATCAGGCAAAATTGCTGAATGATGTTTATGTTAGTCACCATTTTTGGAAAACGCAAAAGGGAAAACCTGAGCTTCAGAAGCACCACTAAGCTGCAGTGATTCTTACTGGATTACTCATGAAGCAGATTTTTGTCACCATCGTTAACGTAGCAACATGTGATTATAATGTCACGTAATGCCAGTCAGCTGTGCAATGGCAAGCTGGTTGGAGAGATTCTTGTCAGACAAACGAGGATGAGTTTGCGAACATTGGAGTTCCCCCCCCGTAGGAAGCAGTCTTGACTGACAGAGCAGGATTTAAATGCCTCCATTAGATGAGAATTTGAGCAGTCATCCAAAAGACCATCTGAAAACTGCTAAACCAATAGTTTTATTTTCAAGAATTAAGAATATTCACAAAATTTGAGAGGATATTATGAAATTTTTAGATGAAACAGATGATAAATAGGGTTTAAGACTCCAAAACAAAAAAGTAGGAATAAAATATAATAGGAATATAAAAATTCTTTTGGAGCTGCGTCTGATTTTATTTAATGTAGTTTTATCATTCTGAAATATGATTGCTTTCTCCGAAAGAATAAATGACTCAAACATCACACTAGATTTTGTTGAACCTTAGGTTTGTTGGTTCTTGAATTGAGTAAGTTTTTTTTAACAGAATGTAAAAATCTCTCACGCCTTTCCTTCACTTGTGTTGTATCATCACAGTTTGATCAATTGATGAAAAGTTGAGAATCATAATTTTTGCAAGAATTATTGGTGCATTAGTAACTTCCATGGAAGCCCTGAGAGTGAGACTATAGTTCATTTTGTCTGTCTTTTCATAAAAGTACTGTTTGTTCCTTTCTGTCAAAAAACTGAAAACTTTTTTTAAGTTTAGAGAAAAACCAGGCTAAGCTGGTTCAGATACATTTATTCCAGGGTTTACGTGACTGTATTTTTTTTTTAGGAAAAACAAACAAACAAAAGAAACTAGAACCACACATATTTGAAAATCTCAAAGAATTGGTCAAAATAGCCTCTTTTTATGTGAATTTCCAAGAGAAGAATAGTGTGATCCAAGCTTATCATTGCTTGCCAGCTTGGCTTTCACACCTGTTCTTCCCTTTCTTCCAACTTTCCTCACGGCTGTGGGGTGGGCTCAGGGTATATCTAAATTTACCCTCACAGACCCTCTTCTTGTCACCCTTAATACCCCTTCAAACTGCCTGTGTATTTTTGGAGGATTGAAACGAAACACCACTGGCTGGTGGAAAACTTTATTGATCCCTTGTTCTGTTTTTGTGTGAATTGAACTAACTGAAGGAGAGTCCTCAGTTTACACCGAAATGTGGACTGTCCTGATAAAGACATATGGACCAGAACACACACACACAGATCCACTGGTTTCAGGGCAAACTTTTTATCGAAACACCTTGGAAACTTCACTCAACGCATTTTTTGCTCAAGTTCTACATTAAATCCAAATTACAGAATAAGAGGTGTTGATGTCTTTCCCCTATAAACAGACTGTGGCAGCACAGGGAAGTCCCCTCCGAGTTTTTCTCGCCGGCTTGTGTGTCCATAACAGGATCATGGCGGCAGGTGGTGGAGGTGATGAAAGTGGGGGTTCGAGCACGTGCATGCTCCCGCTCATCTGATCAGATTAGGTGCTGACCTCATCCACATGACAAAAACTGCAGAAACGTGTGAATGCAATGCCAGTGACAATGCAGCTCCTTTCATTATTGAAATAAACACCCTTCTTATGACAGAAGGAATGTTTAGATAAAATGTATTTATTTTGACATTGAAAAATGACAAGAAATTATCTTTGGCATCCACGAGCGGTGTTGGATGGCCCACAGCCCTCGCTGCTGCCCGCCAACGCCCTCGCTGCTACGTGCCCTCGCCTCCCGCCTACGCATCATGGCACCCTTGCCACCTGCCTCTATGCGCCACTGCTGCCCTCACCGCCATACTTTGACCCGACCTTACTTCCTAAGCAGCCACAACAAAATGACCCCCTTCCTTCTCTTTCTGTAAGGCTGGACTGAGCTGTATGTGATATATTGTTGTAAAAAGCACTCTTTTCAAAATGGTGGGTTTTCTGTTAGTTTTAACTCCATAGCAACCATTTAATGTTTTGGTTGCCTAGGGATACCAAACAGATCTATGTGAGTTTCAGGAGAATTGGCAAAAGGAAACTTTTAGATTTCCTTAGAAACTGAAGTTAATTGCTAACCACGCCTGCATTCCTACTATGTTCATATCCCGTGTTATAAAATTTTACTGAGCTCTAGTCAGGCATCAACATAATACATTTTCACAATATTCTGTTGTAAAAAAGGTGAGAGTAATAGGAGAACGCAACTTTTGCGAGCTTGCTACATTGGTTTCGTTGGTGTATTTCAAAATATATTTTTGGCTCTATAAGCAAATTTTTGGCCCATACATTTTTTTAATGGTTTCACTCGCCATGATTATTATTGTTTTTTTTTTTTTTTTTTTTGGGGGGGGGGTTCGTTCACTAACATTTATTTTAAATTTTTACTGGGTGTGTGCAAATTTTTGTGACTTTTTGCATTAGTGGCAGGGGTCAAATTTGGACTCAGTCAGGGACACTCCCCGCTGAGCTAAAAATTTGACTTTTTTTCTCAGACTCATAGGTTGGTAGCGAGGACAGGTAGCGCCTGCGAGCCATTCAAAGCTGCTTGTGGCTTTAATTAAGAAAATAAACTTAAACTTTTGTGAGATGCTTTCAATAAGAATATTTACAAAAATGCATCATCTCTTGTTATTTGGAGTTTTTCCTTTTAATATTTTGCCTTAGGCTCTGCTTCTGCATTCTTGTTTTGGTTCAAATGGATTTCACAACCCTTCACAGATTTGGATTTCCTCTGAATTCAAGCATCTATGATCTAGTATGTCATCCATGGTCGGTGGGGGGGACTCAAATGTAATTTTGTATGTTACAGAAAGTCAGAAAGGTCCTAACATTTTGACCTCAAGCATGTCAGACTTGCAAAAACATTTTCCTTGAAACAAAGAGTCTTAAAAGAAAGGAAAAAAAACACTTGTCTATGTATTTTTTTCGTTTGTTGTTCTGTTTGTGTTAATTTAGGTTTTTCCAGTTGTCTGTTTAATTTGCTAAACAGATTTATGGTCTGATACATATTGTTTTTTCAGTTTCTTTAATCTCGACATTTTTATGCTCAAACAAAATGATGCAAAAAAGGATAAAAGGATTTGGTTCCTCTCTGCAGGTCATGCAGAAGCTGGGTAAGGCGGATGAAACACGAGATGCCGCCTTTGAGGAGATGGTGGCCAACTTCAACAAACAGATGGTTAGTGATGGTTTCCTTCCTTCATATTTATGTTTGTTTGTTTGTTTATTCATTAATTCCCTCATTCATTCATTCGTATGCTGCATTTGCTGTTTCAGGCAGAAGGCACCAAATTGCAGAAAGACTTGAAGGCCTACATGGCAGCAGTAAAAAGTGAGTAACGCTGCATCATGCTGGTTTGCCTTTATCCTCCAGGGGCTGCTGTTAGCACAGTGTATCAGCTGCAACATGTAGCAGGTGCAATGTCAGAAAGAGGAAGATTTCGTTTATGCCACAGCAAGAAAACAGACAAGAAACAAATATGAGACAGAAAGATGTGCAGAATGTGCACTAAAAGCACATAGTTTCATTTTATTTTTTGGGATGTTTCAGCGATGCATGAGGCCTCCCGCCGGCTGCAGGACTGCCTGGCTGACATGTACGAACCCGACTGGTTCGGGAAAGAGGAGACCGATGCCCTGGCAGAGGTGAGACAGAAAACTGGTTCGTCTCAAACGTAGAACCTCATAACACATGAAACGCCAACAATGACATTCCATGGTTGGAATGATGATTGCAAAGTTATCTCTGGGTTACAGGATTGATTCTCTCTGTGTGGTTCTCTTTGAGTTCTGACTCTCTATGTTCTCTAACTGCATGTCTCTCACTCTGAAGGAGATGATTGAGAAGGAGTTGGACTTTAACTTGGAGGTAAAGTGTGTAGAGCTTCCAGTCCGTCCAACGGATTAGGTCGAGATGCTTTAGAATGAGAGTTTGTGGATCTGCTCTTTCAGACTGTAGAACTCACTGCTGCAACCTTGTAGGGCAAGAAGCAGCCGTTCGGCTTTAATCATAGCAAACCTTTATCGTCATGTAGATGTTTCGACACTGCCAGACTAAAAATTGATTAGTTTAACAAAAAAAGCATAATGTTTTAATCAACATATTCAGGTTTTACTCAGTTCTGCAAAAGAAGCCCACATTACTGTTCTTCCACCACAGTGCTTAGTCCTTAGTCATAACTGCCCTTATGGGTGGATATGAGTTGTTTGGGGTAAAAAATAGGCAAACCTGTATGCGGCACGCACAAAGACCGCTCTGTGAGCCCGTGCAGCAAAAACTTTCATGCACATCTTTTTTGGGCGGGCATGCTGTGGGTGTCGGGTTGTAGTGAACCTTAAAACGACACGTAGGGGTAAATAAGGGTGACTTGGGTGAGATGCAGGTGTGTTGTACAGATTTTTCTTTTTTTTTTTAACCCCACCTAACTCTGTGCAAGGAGCCCGTTAGTGCTGTTCACGTGGTAAATGTACACTTGTTGCATTCAGCCTGACTGATAGAAATTGGGGAAATAAGACAATCATAGAGCATCCAAACGGGTCAACCCCTGTATGGGTACAAGTGACTAAGGCTTTAAGAAAGGTACTGGGTTCAGATCAAGTGTAAGTTGAAATCAAACATCATCGCTTCAGTGAATAATGTCCAGGACATATTTCCAGAAACATCAGCAGTAGATCAGGCAAAGATGCAGTTTGGCAACAACTGAGCAATAAAAAAAAAAAAAACAAAAGTCGATTGTGTGGGAAAAGTAAAGAGATGACACTGGAAGAGTCTGGCAGTGTGAGAAACTGAGTTCAGGGGGGTTCACAGCTCTCTTATAAGCTCTGTAATTGTGTAAAGATGTTGTGTGTTTCAGGACACGGACACTCTGTGGTTAGAATATCACCAGAACATCACCGACCAATCTCTGATCGGTGTGGACACTTACCTGGCCCAGTTTCCTGAGATCAAGGTGAGTCCAAAGTTAGAAATCAACAACACAAGTAAATAAAATGACTCAAAAATGCTGCGAACTGGAAAGAGGAGTATCAACACAAAAGAACTGAAAAGGCATTTAAAAAATAAAATGTGATGAATAAACACTTACAGAGACTGATACAAATACAGTTGTCTCTCCTTTGTTGTGAGTTGTGTTCTGAAATTAACTTGCGGTAGACAGTTCCGTTCAGTAGCCATCTTTTTCCAATTGTCATAGGCTGTAAAACCCCTCACTACGCACTTTATGCACTTTTCTCAGACGGACATGAACATGTTCACACTTTTCTCTTGTTAAAAAGTACAAAGTACAAAACTTCATTGAAAAAATACATCTAGTTTTAAAGAATGAAAACAAAGATCTGATCACAATTTGTTTAGATTTGGCAAACTGAACACATTCTATACAGGAGACGTGCCATGGATGAGATTGATGACAAGTTCTACAGCCAATCAGGACACAGACATACACAAGATACGATGTACAAAGAGGTCAGGAGTCAAATAACACAAAAAATATGGAGAAACCATAAAGATGACTAAGTTAGACAATGGGTCCAGTGACACCGTAGTTGGTGCCAAGTGATAGAAAACTAAACTTTGCAATAATTCTGACTCAGCTTTCATGATGTTCTCTATCAAAAAGGCTCGTATAGCAAAGCGTGACAGGAAGATGGTGGACTTTGACAGTGCCCGCCATCACTTCGCCTCCTTACAGAAAAGCAAAAAGAAGGACGAGGCCAAGATCGCCAAGGTAACCGTCAGCAGTGTCTGTGCTTGAGCATGCTTTCAAACGAGCTTTGAGCCTAAGGTGGTATAAAGATGTCAGCAGTTCACACAAAAATCTTCTTAATATGTCAACTTGATACATTAAGAAACAAAACAAAGTTAAAAAATGTACAGCAAATTACTGGACTCTTGGAAAACAACTATTTATATAGTTATTTAACTAAATTACTATTTAAAGCTTGATTTGAAACCTGAAAAAGTCACTTAATGTTTTGCACCAAGCACATGTTTGATGACATGAACAAATAAAGTGATTCCTGTGGAAAGGACCAACAAAGTAAATCTAAACCACAAGACAAGAAGCTCAAATGAAAATATCAGAAATTGCTAAAATACTGTAGAGGGTCATTGGAAGCACATCTTGAAAATGTTTTGTCTCGAGTTAAAAGGCAACTGAGTAAAAGAGCTGGTCATAAAGCAAAGAAAACTATAAATCTGCAAACTTGAGTTTGGAAGTCTCCAAACCAACTGTCAAGCACGGCGGTGGAGGGTTGATTATGTGGGCTCGTTCTGATTATTTTAAGAAAATGTAAAAACCAGATTACAATTTCTCATCTGATTCTGACAAATCATTGTAAGGTAAAGATGTCTCAGAGGTGATTGTCTAAAGGGCGTGTCCGTTTCTGACGTCATACCACCTTTGGATCAATCAGTTCGACTTGACCTTGCAGTGGACTCACTTTTATTAAATAAGACGGATGTTTATCCCACAGACTAAACCCTGATCAATATGTTTGCATTTGTGCTGAATTTTTTGCGTTTTCTTTATCTTTTCTTCTCCAACTCTCTTCCTCTCCATCTTCCCCCTCATCCTCCTCTTCCTCTCCGTCTCTCCTGCATGGTGTGTGTGGTTAGCCAGCAGCCCTGTTGGAGATGGCAGCACCCAGCTGGGCTCAGGGTTTGATATCAGCCCACCAGGTGGCTCAGACTAATCTCTCCTTCAACCAGGTGACGCTCTGGTTCATGTCATCTTCCCACAAGTCCCCCCATTTCCACCTTAACAGGTCCTCCGGTGGAGATCACCTTAAGTAGCCATTTTGAAGGAGTTGCTCATTTATGTCTGATTCACAGCTGCCCTTACGGGTGGATGCGGGCGAAAAAGTGGGCAAACTTGTAGAGGGCATGCAAGTGGCCAATGTTAAATATTAGGCTTGTAGAACAATCGGTGAACCCACTGAGCACCGAGCCTCTTCCAACTGTAGGTGGCGGAAATGCGCTAGTAAGCAGGAGAAAAAAGAAGAAGCCCCTGCCTGCTCGTCCAATGTGAACACTGTGGGCCAAACACGCTTTCAAGAATGTGCCTTTATTGTGCTCTTGAACGCACGTCACATTCCTGGTGTTTCCGTAGCCTAAGATTTGGCCGCTCCTCTCTATGACCCTTCATGTGCCCGGATAACCCAAAAAACCACAGCACCGGCACAATCAACTCCCATAGGGGTGCATGTGACTAAGGCATTAGCCGTTGGTTTGGCAGAAAATTGTAAGATTCCTCTACGTATCTAGAACTCTCATTCAACATAGGTGAGGTGTTTCTGCCTTAAATTTTAGGCAGAACAGATAAAGGAAATGTGTTAACTATCCTGGATAGTACAAAACATCACCAAGGGCAATGTAAAACCAATAACTAGAAGCTTTTATTTCCATTTAACTGAAGTTTACATTAATGTCTACATCTCTGTGCAACAGTAATCTATGAAGGTGGTAATCCAGTATCAGCAACCATACTTGAACTTGGGGTAATTAAACTAGTTGAATAGAAATAACCAACCTAGTTCTGTAAACAACATGAAAGGATCCAACAACTTCAATGTCTCAATGTCTGCAGATAAATCTGACCAAATCACAACCCCCAAAAGATACGTTTGAATACGTTTGAGTAATGCCTCTTTGTTGTGGGGTTATTTGAGTTTTAAGCTGTGGCCTCCGCTGAGTTCTGTAGGAATTTTTCTTTTCACCCATAATTCAAAATAATATTCAATTGTCAAATGTGCTATTTAATCATGCATTTTCAATTGGACAATTTTATATGAAAAATCACACTTTAATCTTACATTTTTAAAAATAATAATTAAAATAAAAGCAAAATTGGTTGCATTTTTATTTTGTCATGGGATTTGATTACCACAATTTGCAAATCAACATTAAAAAATAACAATGCAGTTCCTTGTTTCCTTTAAATTCAGTTTAAAGTAATGTATTCCCTTTTAATTTGTCATGTTTTTGTCAACATTTAGAACTTAGAAAACAGCGCCCCCTGGCTGTAATACAGTTTCAGTCACAGGTCATCGCTATGGACATTTTTTATGACGACAACTCAATTTTCTGTTTAATCATACATGTTATCAAATGAGAACTGAAGGTTACTCTGAATTATGGGTGAGAAAAAAACTTCCATAGAGGCCAGAGGTCATCTGTGCAGTTTTGTCTCTGGTTTGATTTGGCAAAAGACGTTTTATAACTTTTGAGAACAGTAGGAAAAACACATTTTTTAGAACTTGCATTGTAAGATCACAATAATGATGGCTGTTACCAACGCTCATCGTGTCTGATGTTTGTTTTTTTTATTCAAAATCCTGCATGTCTGCTCAGCCTATTGAGCTAAAAGCACTAAGCAGTCATTTGTGTGCACAGGCGGAGGAGGAATTGGGCCGAGCTCAGAAGATATTCGAGGAGCTTAATGTGGAGTTGCAGGATGAACTCCCAACACTGTGGGACAGGTGAGACCCAATCCCGATCTTCGCCCTCTCTTCAGACCAATCGGTTAACATCATGTCTGTGCATTGCAGTCGTGTTGGCGTCTATGTTAACACATTCCAGAATCTGGCAAACCATCAGGAGAAGTTCCACAGAGAGATGGGCAAAGTGAGTAAAAACGATCAGCTGGAAATTCTTAAACCACCCAATCAGTCTGGGTTTTTCTCATTTTTATTATTTGCACCTCCTGTCATTGTCCACAGCTCACCCAAAACCTGCATGACATCATGACCAAACTGGAGGAGCAGCGGGAACTCAAGTAGGTTCAGGCTTGTTTTAAAGATTTAATGGCTTGCAGAGGACATGGGTGTAATGTTGTTTATAATGCTCACCACTGCAGAAGAGATGTTGCTGCTGTGTCAAAGAAAGGGGAAGGGAAAAAGAGGTAAACTGAGCTGTGTGTTGCATGCCGCTCCTGTGAAGGCTGCATGTGTTCACAGCTTTTAGACACTTCAGGGCTATTTGTTTGTGCTGCCTTGAGGAAACGGTGTTCCTTTGTTTATTGCGGGGGATACGTTCCAAAACTATTCAGTGATATGGGAAGTAGAAACATTACAGATGCTTTAAGGTTTAAAAACTCCTCATTTTCACACTTAAGAAAATATATAAATGTGGTAAATTGAACACATTCTGTACAGGAGACACGACGCAGAAGAGATTGATTGACAATATCAAGAGCCAATCAGGATGCAGAACACAGTGTGCAGTAAAAGAAAAAAAAGGCATTCAAAGTTGCACTAAAAAAAACAGCGAGATTGTGAAAGATTAACTGTGATGTAGCGAAGGAACACTGCACTGAGATTTTCTGGTTTTACTGATTACCTTATAGTGACAAATTTACTGGTTCTACTTGGAAAAAAATAAACTAACAACACAGAACATTTTCATTTATTTTAGTGATCAGTGGAAGCTAACCTCATTTTTACTTAGAAAAATTCTGTGCAAGTTTTCTATCAATTAACAAAAAATATGCAAAAATCAATAATCTTGATGCTAGTGTGTTTTTTTTTAATGGTTTGTACGTTTAATTGTGTTTGTTTTTTTCTTTTCATTTTAGTGAGGGAGCCAACCACAGCGAGTCAGCTACTCTAGCGCCAAAGGTAATTTGAATCTACTGTTAAAAAGTTTTAGTTTAAACATAAACAATGAAAAGCCGTAAGAATTTTTTTTGCAACTTTTAGAAAAGAATTACTTCATAATATTATCTAGCTTTTGTCAAAAACTGCAAATCAGATGTTAATCTGTTTGTTTTGCTAGCTCCAGTGTTGACGTTATTTGAGTTATCATAACGTTTCAACTGTTTATGGTTGTGAAGAATTTTCGTAATCAACATCAGTGGAACACCTTCCGAAACAGAACAATAATAAGCTGGTTTACGTTATTTGCTTAAACGGTTGAAGAGTTCCGCTAGCTTAAAGATCGTGTGTTATTTGCTGTCGCCGGTGACACTTCAGATGTTAAAAGGTAAAATAATGTGCAATGTCCTCTTTTAATGATTTGCACAAAAGGACATGTGATCAATAACTTTAAAGACACCGAACGAGCATGCTCAGTCTGCTTGTCACCTAAACTGCATGTGTGCATGCATGTGGTGCACGGTTTGACTCCTGCTGATGCTTTAGAAGCCCGGTCTTCCTCCCAGTCGGCCTCCCCCCAGATTAACGCCGTCACCAGACCTGAGGCAGCATTGTGTTGACGAAGATGAGGATTTGGTGCCAGCTACTACCAAAGGGAGCCCCAGCCCGACGCCGCAGGTCAGCATCAATAATGTCAGTTCCTACTGGCTGGAAAGAGAAACAGTTGAAAATGAAACCAGGCAAATATTTTGTCTGTTGATCTTATCTGATATAAGGAGTGTTTAATAGACTTTGGTAGGACCTATCTTAGTTCTAGTTCACCTGTCCTACTTACTTTATACTAGAGAACTGGAATTGGATACCCCAGTAATGGACAATGAGTGCACAATCTGCATCTCTGCACAAGTTATGGTTATTGGGAGTCTTTGGGGGGCAAGAATAATTTGAAAATCAGTGGGCCCAAGAGCAGGACCTTGAGGAACTCCAAAGTGGCCTACTTATCAATCTGACCCAACTATTAAATCTTTGACCGATTGTTACGGTCTACTTTCTGATGTGACGGTTCTACTCTGCCGTTATCAAACCTTTTAGGACTTCTGTACAAAGTAATGCCAAAACTTGTCCCCCCAGCTCTATCGGCCTGTTTGTTTTAGGTCTATCACAACCCCACTTCCACTTCTGATTGTCTAGATCAGGTGTGTTGACTAATTGTCTAAAACCAGCTAATTAGCAGATGTGGAGGTAGGGATAGCTGGAAGAAGGGTGGTAGATCTTAAAGACCAGGGTTTGGTTGTCCTACAACAAAAGAAAAATGACCACAGAACTGTGGCGACCATACTTTTAGACAGCATGTCTAAAGACAAACTAAAACATAATGTGCACATGTATGTATGTGTGTTGTCGTGTGAAGCAGTGTGAGCCCTGGTCAGGGCTAAACCTGCTGAACTGGGATGCGGAGGTATTACAACCAGCTGCTTTTCCGGTACCAGAGGTGGGTTTGGGTTTCTAGGCTGAGATTTTTGCTGAATTCTTTCATGGCGATGATCATGTTTACATGCAGTTCAATATAAAAAAAAACTGTTTCAGATTGTGCTTTAGTTTTGGGACTTTAAGTCCCCATTTAAGCACTCAACCAAACACTGACCCAGCTTATGCATGTAAAAAATAAAAGCATCTAATAAATTTAAATGCAGTTGGAATCTCCTCAGGCTTTGACGAAAACACATGAGGATAGAAGAGCGCAGATGGAAGAACGTGGTGATGACAATGACACGTGTGATAGTGCGGCCAATAAACAGGAGGACATGGAGACAGAAGTGGTAAAAATATTCCAGTGGACTACAGGGAGTAGAGATTGAAGTAAAGATGAATCAAGAAGAGAGCCTACAATGTTCAAGATTGGACAAGGGGTTCTGTTGAGATATCTGATGCATAGCAGAAGTTCAGGACTTAGTAAGATGCTGAGGCAAGAGTTGCCAGGTAAGATGTTGGAGGAAGATTAAAATTGATAAGATATGTTACCGTTTTTTCCCCCCGTCGTCTAACTTACGTCAACCACAGATAGATGGACGGTCAGTATTTATTTATTTATTTGTTTTTTTTTGTGTAGTCGCATTTTTTGATAAAGGGCACAGTAGGTGAATGTATCAGTATTTACTACTGACAGCAACGTAGAAGATGAAGAATTGAAGAATTCAATGGATTTAGTGATCAGACGTGATTATAAAGAGTTCAGTTGCCTTGTTAGCATGTTCTTTGTGGTTACCTGACTATTTGTTCATCTGTTGCACTATAGAAATAAAGTTATAATAAATAGATTCCTCCAATATATCACTAAATAATCATCAATGTATTGTGGTAGTGAACGTATTCCACTATTATTAATTATCTGGATGAAATGTCTGATCTTGGTTCTGTTTTTTTTTTTTTTTTGTTACATAAATTTTTCCCAAATGTGGGAAAATACAGTAAATATGATTCCGATACTCAACACTTTCAACCAAAACAGATAAAACCTGTCCCACGATCAAAACAGACCATTTGATGCCATCGTGGTAATAATGAGGAAAGTGCAAACATTAGTTGCTATAAAGACTTTGAAAAATTTACTTTGATGTAGAGAAACAAAAAAAAAGTCACAATTAATCAACTCACAACATTAAAAATGCAACAAAAAAACTAGGACCTTTGTAGAGAGCACTTTTACAAATCAAATGCCTTTTTTCTACTTGACTCAAAGGCAAAACTGTGGCTTACAGTGACTTTTTTTTAAAGGGAACTGCTTGCAGTTTTTTTTTAATTGCATGTAAGCACAATCATTGTGTGTGCATGAGTGTGCATGTTTGACCTTTTCACTCCATGAAGACACTTTTATAGTCCAGTCTGCATGAATGTCAGAGTATTGCTCCTGCGGTTTCAGCTCTTGTTCATCTGTTGTTTCTGAGTGTTCTTCTTCCAGTCGTACCCATTCATAGAAAGCGAACTGCTTTGAATTGTTTAAATCTTTTTTTGTTTTGTTTATGTCCTTACTACTTCATGGCAGGGGCCCTCGTGGGGTTCTTGGGTAAGCATGGCTGCATTTCTGTTTACTCGTTTCCACATCTGTGGACTGAGACAAACTCTCCGACCCCTCAACCACCTTCTTTGGCTTCTCAAAACCCCGTGCGATCCTCAACCGTGACCCAAATATTCCTATGACGTTTCCTCCGTTGGCTTTGTCATCCCGCTTGTCCCTCTCTCCACCCTTCTGGACTTGTGCTTGATCCCAAACTTCCTATTGCCCCCGCAAACCCGAACCGCGTAGGAAGGGCAGAGTGCCACAGAGCCAGCTCCTCAGCCTGACGTGGACCAGTACGCAGAGGAAACCCAAAGTGACTGGGATTACAATGACGGCCAGAGCTACCCTCAGCACAGCTGGAACGATGCAGAGGCAGCTGAGACGGAGGAGGCCTGGAACCAAGACCAAGGCTATGCGCCTCAGACATACGCAGAGCCCAACTGGGACGATGACGATATGGGACAGGGGGAATGGGGTGACGAGGAGGTAAATTTGGAAAAGGCCGGCCAACTGCAGCTTGAGTCAGGTCTTAAATAGTCCAGAAATCTTCCCAAATTGATGGAAAAATACCCTACAAATCTAATTTTCTTTTTTTTTCTTTACTTCTTACTCTTAAAGTCCTTTTTTTTGTTTGTTTTCTTGACATAAAAATCAAAATTTGCCTTAAAATCCAGGACTTTTGTGCGTTGTTCTGTGCGTTTTCCTTCATCCAGGGTACAGTGGCCAATGGCTCAGATGGTGAACTTCCTCCTGGGTTTCTCTACAAGGTTAGTCCTGTTTGCTTTTAAAATGAAACCTGATGAATCAGTAAATGCACTGATATGTTCCATTTGGGCTGTTGTTCGGCAGGTGAAAGCCGTGCACGAGTACACTGCCACAGATGGAGATGAACTGGAGCTGAAGGTTGGCGACACTGTTCTAGTTCTGGCTTTTGACAACCCGGATGAACAGGTCTGTAAATCTTAGTAAAAATGTCAATAAAGGAGTCATTTTGACTTTAAATTTAGAAAGATGCTTTCCTAAGCTTATTTTATTGTTAGATTTTCTATTAAAGTGCATTCTTTTATCTTCTGCTTTGCTTTTATCTAAGACGACCTAAGGATTTAGCTTTAAGAATTGAGAACTACCTGGAATTAGATGTTTTGCTTGAGGAGACAGTTATTTTCAAGTCTAGAATTTGAACCCCCAACCGCTTGGCAGACATGAGCACAAACTGATAAACTGTTGGAATAATTCATGCACAGGAGTTTCAGATCACCACAGTCGTGACACTGAAACTCACTTTGGTTTTGAAACCACGTTAAAGGCCAAGAATTAAGGCCGACCAAAGTCTTAACCACTCAGTCCATGTCTCTTATACAAACACATTATGAACAACAGAAATAGACCTAAAAAATCCTTAGAATGAAGATTCAACTTTTAAAATGATATTATTTATTGTTCAAAATCATGAAAATTGCAGAATTTAGGCCATTTAGGTACAGATTTCCTATTTTTCTTTACAAATCAAAGCTGTAAGCTATGTTTATATTGACCAGCCTTTAAACTGTTAGGTTCTTAATGATTCTGTTAAGAACGTTTACCTTTCTGTTGGTTATTTCCACCGATTCTTTAAAATAAAAGGGACTGAAAAGCCGCTGTGTGTGTTGTGTCTGTGTGCAGGATGATGGCTGGCTGTTGGGCCTGAACGAGTCGCACTGGTTGCAGAAGAAAGACATTTCAGCTAAAGGTGTTTTTCCTGAGAACTTCACCCAAAAAGTTTGAGGCGCCCAAAAGAAAAAGTCTCTTTCACTTCTCTGCTCCAATCCTCAAAGTTTTTAATTGAAAGTAAATCATGTCTACCAAATCACATGACTATCAGCAGAAACTTGTGGTGAGAAATGACATCCTGTTTGATAGAAAAAGGTTGGAAACAGTGCCTGTTAGTGTTCATGTAAAGTCAAAAGGTCATCCCACTTCTTTATTCTTTTTTCTTTCTTTTCAAAATAAAAGCTGCATTTGCTGTCTGACAATGTTGTTTCAGGGTTGATGCATCAGTTTTGTCCTTTCTTTCACCTTCAATTTTTTTCACTCATGGGAAGTATTTGCCTCAAGTTATTTAAATAGAAATGAATTATGGAAATGTTGTTATGCAAATGCCCATAGTATTTCTTCAAATGATGCGAGATTTGTTATTTATTTATTTAACAGTGGCAGAAATGACAAAAAGCATGAAAGAACAAAAAATTATATTTTGGAGAAAAAGTTTCAAACACTAAACTACATGGTCACGTTTCAACCAGAACAGAAGCTGACGTAGCGCCTAAACGTTGTGGTTTTTCAGTTGGTTTGGATGAAAGCATTTTATAAGAACATAGTTGTTTTGTTTTTTTTTTGCATGAAAGATCTCATATTTACCGTGATATCAGTTGGCGTCAATCTGTGAATAAAAAAAGTTGTCTGAGAAAAACAGATTTCCTTGACCAGATCCCTGTGGTACACCACTTGCACAAGCAGTATTTTCCTGTCTCCGTCCTGCATGACTAAATGTTTACACAGTTCAGTTTCTTGTAGTTTTTCAAAGGGAACAGTAGTTTTTTTTTTTTTTTTTAAGAGGCTAAAGGTTACTTTTAAAATGACATCTGTATCAATTGATCAATCGTGTGAATTCTAACTACACCGACATGTTTTTGTTTTTCAGTTGAAATCCGATTGTAATCCTCGGGACTTATAATGATATTGAGCAGCTAACTAGGAGGAAAAATATCTTCAACTTTTTTGTTTGGTTCAAAATCAAGCCTTTTGTTAAAAAAAAAAATAAAGTACACTGCCGAAATCCACATTTATCACAAAAAGGTTATTTTTAGCCTTGTGACTGAATGTTGTAACTGATGCAGGAGGATCAGATCAGTATCAATAAAAACAAATGAAACCCATGCGCTCTAAAGTGTGTTTTTGTTCCAGTTTACTAACTGCATTTTGGCACTTGATGCCATTTGTGGAGATAAATTGGTGCAATGCACCACTGTTCCTTTCCAGATAGGAATCAACACAATCCAAGATGGCCGAATCATGAAGAGTTTCTTACAGTGGTGTCATCAGCATAAAATGTTACTTTTTTATCCCATCAGGTTGTTGTTGGTCTTACTATGTCAACAACTGTCCCACTGGCTGCGAGACACCAACATTTAAGCACCACAAAATGTCCATTCAGGGGGACGCAGTCTAAGCAAAAATGGCAGATTTCCCACAGGGCGAGTTCCAGCAGCTACTCTGGGAAGACCCCAAGGCACTCCCAGAAAGTCATAGTCCTTCCAGCGTGTCCTGGGTGTTTCCCGATGCCTCCATGCAGTGGGACATGCCCGGAACACTTCCTCAGGAAGGCGTCCAGGAGGCATCCGGACCAGATGCCTGAGCCACCTCAACTGGCTCCTCTCAATGTGGAGGAGCAGCGGCTCTACTCTGATTTCTCTCCCGGTGACCGAGCTTCTCACCCTATCTCTAAGGGGGTGCCCTTACGGAGGAGTATTGGAGAGAAGATCAGTATATTGAGAGCTTTGCTTTCTGGCTGGTCAATGAAGGCAACAGGACAACATTGTCCGCAATGTGCAGAGATCCTGTGGTTCCCAAACGGAATCGGTGATAAAGGGCAGCCCTGCCAGAGTCCAACATGCACCGGAAACAGGTGCATGTTGAGTTTCAAGGAATTTCTGAGGTTTGACTATCAACCGAACAAGCAATCTGCACCTTACGGTAAACACAGAAAAGTTAGTTTAATGGCTAAAAAAATTGTTCAAAAATATATTTTATCAGGAATTTATGAATCTAAATTAATTCAAACTGGTCAAATTAAACAAAAACACTTATCTATATTTTCAATTAAATTGTACTACAACAAAAAGCTTTCTATAGGCAACACAGCATAAAAAAAGGGCTCCACCTCCCATACATGCACAAAAAATAAAATACATAAAACAAGAATAGCATAAAACAAGCCAATTGCAAAAGCTGACTTTTCCAACACCCGACATTGCGCCTCCTGTCCGCTTGGTGTCGCTAACGTTCCAAAGACGGAAATGGCTAGCTTTATTTTGCACCTGTTAGCTTAGCTAATGTGTAGCTAGCTCATTCCTGTCCTGCAGCGGCAAAGGCTTAGACTTTGGACGTGCAGTTGATGCAGGTAAGCGCCTCTTAGGGGTGGTTTTCAAACCTCCACGTGAACGTGTGGTTCTCTTGTTGAGAAACGCCTTAAACTTTGACCTTTAAATAATAATAACGGAGAAGAAGAGACGCCGCAAGTAAAAGCTGAACACCGGTGTTTCCTTTATCGGACAAAGGGGTAGATGAAAAACTAATTTTCCAGCGTTGTTTTATGTTTTGTTAACAAGTCATACGTCATCCCGTCATATTTTCTTCAGCGTTTTCGTAGCGTGGTGGAAGCTTCATAACGGGAATTGGCTCATGTGATCTGCTAGGTGTTGCAACAGAGCTGTGCAGCTGGTTTAAGAGTATTTCCTTTCGCTTTCCCACCAGTCTACAATCATGAAGAGCTCCAAAGAGGCCGTGCAGGCAGCAGCCAAGGAGTTCCTGCAGTTCGTCAACAGAGGAGTGTCTCCGTATCACGGTACAGTTGCACGAATACAACTACACATACGACTAAAGGCATCAAACCAAACTCCATTTAATAATATTTGCATTTAGAAACATTCCGTTTTTTGTGTGCTCGAATGTGATTAGGTCACATTTTTTGAAGATATTCCAAATTAAATGATGGGTTCTTCAATTCGGCAACGCTAAACAGATTAAGGTTTAATAACAGTTTATATAAACCTTTAAAATTACTCGTCTGTGATTCAGTGTGTGTGCGCATGCGCCAGTGGTAACAGGGAAGATGGCCTTGAAGCCTGACTTTGAAGTTGAGATAAGATTAAAGATAAAGCATATATTGTGTAATGTTGTTTTTTTTTTCTTAAATCATAGTTTCTAGTAAACCCTGTTTGTCAATCTCAAGTTTATTTCTGTCAGATATCTGAACAGAAATGTGTATTTGTCCTGATCATTGGACACGCCCCTCTCAGAATGATTAACAGGGATGAGTAGCCAATCTGAACACACTGGGAGCTTAATTTATATTTGGATTTAACCAAAATTCAGGTCTATTTAAATGTCATTAGCTACACATTTTTACCAGAGCATTGAAGCTTGGAAATGTAGGGAGTTTCTAGAAATGAGCTAAAAAATGCTGCAGATTCAGAGTGAATTAAATCCTTTTGCCAGTTTTCAGTTGGATCTGACAACAATTTTTCCTGTCTTGCCCCCCATGCAGTGGTTGAGGAATGCAAACGGCGCCTCCGCGAGGCCGGATTTGTTGAGCTTAAAGAGACAGATCAGTGGCACATCAAACCAGCCACCAAGGTGGGGTGGAATTGTATTTTTTTTTTTAATCCTGGAGGTTCTGTTGATTTTATGCTTTTAAAATATATTTCTTTCTGTAGTACTTTGTGACCAGGAACTATTCCAGCCTGATCGCCTTCGCTGTGGGAGGACAGTACAAGCCGGGGAATGGGTTCTCCATGATCGGCGCCCACACTGACAGCCCCTGCCTCAGGGTGAGAGCCTGTCCGCCTGCTCCCGCCACCTGCAGCCTGCTGGTTTTAGTCTTACACCTCGGATCAGACGGGTTGTATTATTGTCAACCCCTGACAGTGGAAAAATAAATCACACATGTTGCAAAACGAGGACCCTCTTTCAGTGTGGTGGGGTACTTGGACCATAAAATCAAATAAAGTGTAAAAAAAAAGGAATTTTTTTGTGTTCTCAAAAAAAAAATCAATATTTTTGTTTTAGACATTTCACAAAGGTTGTAATTTAAACAAATTTTTTTTTTTTTTTTGTTCGTGTTTCAGGTAAAGCCGAGATCAAAAAGGACAAAGCAGGGATGTCTGCAGGTGGGGGTGGAATGTTACGGTGGCGGCATCTGGAATACCTGGTTTGATCGAGATCTCACTGTCGCCGGGCGGGTTATGGTCAAGGTACTAGAACCTGCTGATTAAAAAAAATAAAATTACTGTTAAAGCAGATTTACTTTCAATATTAAAAGTTGGATACAAATTACCGACCTTCCAATGATCAAACTTGATGCTGTTTTGTCGTGTCCACACAGAATGGAGGCAAGCTTGTCCATCGCCTGGTCCACGTGTCCAGGCCCCTGCTCAGGGTACCCCACCTTGCCATCCACCTCCAGCGTGATATCAACGACTCCTTTGGCCCCAACAAGGAAAATCACCTGTGAGAAGAAACCTTCTGTAAAACATTTAGAAAAAGTTGTTTCTTTTAGGTTTTTTTGAACATCTTTCTTTGTGTGTTAGTGTACCAATCCTCGCCACTGCTGTCCAGGAGGAGCTCGAGACCGGCTCATCATCTTCTGCAGATATTTCCTCCTCCACCCGCACGGTAAAGTCTGAGACATGTTTGCCTAGCAAGCCACATAGACAACACTAGCAGAAGACATTTCCAGCTTTCACATGTTTGCTTCAAAAGCGCACCTTGAATCTTAACTTCTTTTTTCTGTTGTTTTAGTTTTGTTTGCGTTCTCTGCCCTTCAGGCTGAGAAACATCATCCCGCGCTTGTGAAGGTGCTGTGTTCGGAGCTGGACGTTGATGCAGAAGCTCTCATGGACTTTGAGTTGTGTCTGACCGACACTCACCCTGCTGTGAGTCCATCTCCTGAGACAAAGAACTTTGCCTTTTACTCCAGCGTTGACATTCTTTCGACTACTGTTAGTCTTTAACTGTGTACGCAGTTGACGTAATTTCACCAAATTCTAAAGCGGAAATAACAGCTTTGCGCTGATATAAGAGCCTTTACAGTTGTGAAGTGCTTACATGATCAGCGTAAATGTTATACAAAACTTTACTAACACAAAGTGTCCTGGTAACGTGAAGCGTCCTGATAACGTAAAGCGTCCTGATAACATGAAGCGTCCTGATAACGTGGAGCGTCCTGATAACGTGGAGCGTCCTGATAACGTGGAGCGTCCTGATAACGTGGAGCGTCCTGATAACGTGGAGCATCCTTAGTAACGTGGAGCATCCTTAGTAACGTGGAGCGTCCCTGCTAACGTAGAGCATCCAAAGTAACGTGGGGCGTACCTGCTAACGTAGAGCATCCTAAGTAACGTGGAGCATCCTGATAACGTGGAGCGTCCTTACTAACTTGGAGCATCCTTACTAATGTCAAGCATCCTTAGTAACGTGGCACGTCCCTGCTAACATAAGCTTCCCGAAAACCCAAAGCGTCCGGCTAATGTGGAGTCCTGAAAATATAGAGCAACCTGTAAACGTAGAGCGTTCTGCTAATGTAAAGGGGCCTATTAACGTAGAGTGTTTACTAAAGTGTTTTACTAATGTAAAGCAAAACAAGACTTCTTCTAATGTAAAGTGTCTTCTAACCTAGTGTCAAATAACGTAAACTGTCCAGCTATCGTAAAGTGTCTACTAAAAAAGTTTGTACTAACGTATAATGTCTGCCAACGGAAATTGTCTACTTATGTAAAATTTTGCATGTTGGGGAAAAGCTGCTATTCTCCACATTACAACTTTGTGTAAATGTTTTTTCTTGATCAAAGATCATTTTCAGTAATACATTAAAAGTCATGGAATTGCATCAATTAAATGGTTACCTCTTTATTTATGCAAATTCTTTAGTGTTTTTTTTATAACGTAAGGTTTTTGCAGGTTTTAGGAGGCGTGTACGAGGAGTTCATCTTCTCTCCTCGACTAGACAATCTGCACAGCTGCTACTGCGCCCTGCAGGTCAGACTCTGCAACTGCAACCTGCTTCTTCTGTTTAGCCCTGCTGAAGCCTCTTTGTTTTTGTCTCCTCAGGGACTCGTGGAGTCATGTTCTGGAGACTCTCTGAACAAAGACCCAAACATTCGCATGATCGCTCTTTACGACAACGAGGAGGTGACTTTTATTCGTCCTCGCTTTCACGTTTAGATGAAGCGTGCGGCCAAAGACTGTTTGGTCGTGACTCTGTATGGTTGTGTTTGCTGCAGGTGGGCTCAGAGAGCGCTCAGGGCGCCCAGTCACACCTAACGGAGCTCATCCTCAGTCGCCTCGCTGTGTCTTCTTCCAACCTCACCTCCTTTCAGCAGGCGGCGCCCCTCTCCTTCATGATCAGCGCTGACATGGCACACGCCGTTCACCCCAACTACCAGTGAGTTCCCAAAACCTGAAGGAGGGCTTCTCCTGAACCCTCAACCTAAATGAGATTTTTGAGTTTGAACCTCAAAAAACAAAAATCCACGGCTAAATTAACCATGTTTCTCCAGCTGCTTAAGTTTTGTTCTTTCCTTTCAGGGAAAAGCATGAAGAAAACCACAGACCAGCTTTCCATAAGGTGATCTTTAATAAAAAACAAAAGTTCCCGTCCAACAGTTTCTCTGACGTCCTCGTGTTTCGTTACTTCAGGGTCCCGTCATCAAGTTTAACAGCAACCAGCGCTACGCCACCACGGCCGTCACCGCCGCCATCATCAGGGAGGTGGCCAGCCAGGTGGATGTGCCTCTGCAGGTATTTTGGCAGCTGCCATAAGTATTTTTCAACTCTTTTCTTAGAGAAAATGAATATTTCCACCGTGATTTTCTTTTCTTTTTTTATTAAATGAAAATAAAAACATTTGAACTGGTTGATATTGTTTGTTTGTAGCTTCTGTTAAAAATGACTGTCTTGGACAAAAGATTTTAAAAACAGACTTTTTTTCCTTAACAGTGTGTTTGGAGGTAATTAATGAGTATCTTTTTTTTTAATTCAAAAATTCTGTTTTCCCGAAAAGGCATTACATTATTTTTAATTTTCTGCTTTTTAGGAATTCCCAGTTGGTTGGTGTGTTTTTATTGTGTTTTATATATTTTTATTAATATTTTTGATCACTTTTTGCGTTACTTACATAAAACCATAAACTTTCATTCTTTATTGGTTTGTTTTTGTGATATTTTCTGAATAAATGGGTTGAAGTCCAAATTCAACGTTTCTATAATCGACACTTCCACTAAATGACCATTACAGTCCCCCGTAATGACAGTAAACGGATTTCACCGTCGCTTTCGGACGTCTCGCTTTCCCTTTTGCTGCAGGATGTGATGGTCCGTAACGACAGCCCTTGTGGAACCACCATTGGACCCATCCTGGCCGCTCGACTCGGCATCCCTGTGGTGGACATCGGCGGCCCCCAACTTTCCATGCACTCCATCAGGGAAATGTGCTGTACCTCCAGTGTGCTGCAGAGCACCACCCTCTTCAAGGTAAGCTCCACCCTCACCAAATCACAGATGAACAACTCAAGTTGTCTTTAGAAAGGAAAGTAAATTAAAGGAATAGGAATGTTTTTTTTTAAAGTTTCTGCTTTACTTTTTTGAGTCTAATAAGAAAGAAGATAAGAAGCTTTTATTTTGCCAACTTTCAAAAAAAAAATAAATAAAAAGCGTCTTTGATATCAAAAAGTAAATAATGCCTGACAAGCTTTATCAAATCTAAGAAAATGATCAGAATGAGAGAAAATTCAATTTTATTTGAACTGAGTGTACTCAGAAAGCTTTGTTTATGTCAGCTTGAATGTTTTTGAACTCAGCAGAGCGGTTTTTTAACATCTTCCATGTGAATTCTCTCCTGCAGGGCTTCTTCGAGTTGTTCCCTGCTGTCAGGAGCAACCTTGTAGTGGACTAGATCGTGAAGGTGCCGCACAACTGTTTAGGGTCTCTTCAGAAAAGAAAAATTGCACCAACTTTTGGAAGCAAAGAAACAAATCTTTTTTGAAAATAAAAAAACTTGAACTGTTTAATTTTTTTGTGTGTGAAATATTCCTTTTTTCCAATTCCCACTTAATACTTTGAACCAATTTAGCCACATCATGACGCAGAGTGAGGCTTTGCTTTACAGTTTTGCTTCTCAGGATAATAGTGCATTACCCGACTTCTATGTTACATTTAAGTTAATTTCTTTTTTAATGTCTGCAGAGAAACGTATCAAAGTCGTCGCTTTCGAAATGATCCATTTAGATCAAAACGGGGATATGGTGTAATAGTCACTAATGTTGTAGTTTCTTTTCTTTGGCAAGTTGCGAAACTTAAACAAAATTATGTGATGGTTAATCTAAGAAATCAGGATAAACCTGTCATACACTTAACCAGTACTACTGTTTATTAATCCGAGCAGCTGAAATCAATGCAATTGCATTATTTTTTTTTTTACTTTAACGTCTCAAACAACTACATTGTGGAGTTTCCTGTGATATAAGAACATAAAGTCTAAAATATTACTGAGAAATCATTATTAATGCATTAAAAATGCATTCTCTTAAAGTTGAAGTGTTTCTGGGATGAACATTAAAAGCAAAATTCTGCTTTTTAAGTTGGACAACTTGCAAATGTAGTGACTGACAACAGCCCCCAAAAACATTCACAGCTTTAGAGAAGATCTGCATGGAAGAATGGACCAAAATAGCAGATGTAATGCAAACCTGCTGAAGATCTGCAGGAAACCTTTGTCATTGACAATTAAATATACTTCCTCATTTATCTTTATCACTTGTTTGATGGAAAGAAATCACACAAAAGATAATTTTATGCTAAATAATGAGTGGTGCACTTGTTGCTCGTGTCATTTGATACATTTTTATGATCTAAGTCTATCTCTCATTAACTCTTACCATTGATTATGTGGCTTCACCTTAATGTAAAATGGTGCAAGGCTTGAACTTTTGGTTGATACATTTATTTATTTTTACATAACCACATCTCTGTATTTTTAAGGATAACTATTTCCCCCAAAAACCTAAATATTGAACTATTTTTATTTCTAAAAATAATGAAACTGCTATGTACATATGTGTGGTGCATATTCTGCAGTATAGCGCCCCCTGTAGTGTGTTTTCCCTTTTCTTCTCCCAACTCCACCTCCTCCTTCGCTTGCACTCTGTCTGGCATCCTCCTCCTCCTCCTCCTCCTCCTCTTCAGCAGCAGCGGGCTCTCCTCAGACATGGAGAGCTGCTAGAGGCGCAGCCGCTCTCTCCGCCTCTTCTCTGTGGATGTTGGATGCCCTACCATGTCTGCGCGGCTCCGGGCGGCTCTGTACCTCCTCTTCCTCCTCTCCACCGCCTCCTGCCGGCTGTGCGCCGCCGCCCGACACGGTAAGAGCACCAGTGATGATGCCGATGGTCAGGGATGAAGCCAAGCGCGGTGCGTAAATCACGACTTCTCCGCTGAGGGAGCAGAGTTTGCGCCTTTCAGCACTTTGTGTCCCGTTTCCCATGGTTACCTGCTTTTATCACGACTGTCTTGCTCTGTTGTAAAAATACTTTCTTTTTTAAATGATAATCTGTGCGGATGAAAGAAAGCAGGAGATCTTAACTCTGTCGGACTTCAGCTTTCTACCTCATCTGTTGACATCGATGCCAAGTGCGTCAGACTTTCTGAGCGCATCTGGCTGAGTCAGAGAATCAATTTGACTCCTTTCTTGTGAGGCAAAGGAGGAGGGGGCATGAGAGAAAAGACAAGATAAGAGGGATGGAGGCATGCTTTAATGAAAGATTCGAGGCTTTCATTTGTAGTGGATCAAATGGAACAACATGAAAGAGAAATTATTTTTAACAGGTAACACAAAGGCACAAATACATGAATGCAATGTGCTATAAATTGGTAGTTTTAGAGGACTGTTGTTCTATTGAGTTTGTGAGAGTTTTCTGTGCAAAGTCAGATATCAGTCCTGCATCCAGCATCTTTACTTTACAGTACTCAATGGTTTATCATATCAAAGTCGTTTTGCAACACTTTCCGTTTTGTTGAGTATCAGCACAAAGCTGCTTTTCTCCGCGTCAGAACCTATTGAATTTCCAATAATTGCATTAATATTTAAAGAGTGACGGTAGTTAAGAGCATGTGTGATTTTGTGGTGGATTGTGACTGCTCCGGTGTTAAAGAGTTAACATTTTTAGTCAGATTGAAATTGATGGGAGCTTGTCAGGGGAAAAGAAAAATTATTTTAAAGAAAAAAATAAATATAAATGATAGTAAGAATACATCAAATCAGGGCTGGTGCTGGACATAGGTGACCTAGGCGGCCGCCTAGGGCACCATCTTGTGATGGGGATGACAAATAATGATGATTAAGTAAATAACTCAAAAGTTTGACGTAAGCAATAACTTTACCCAGCACTGCGGCCCTCCTTATCTGAAGCTGCTGCTGTTTAAGCTGGGGTGTGTGTGTGTCTGTGTGTGTGTGTGTGTGTGTGCAGAAAAAGACCAATCAACTGGCGGTCTAGTTTTTTTTTTTCTTTTCTGTCTTTAAAAGTGTAACAACTGAGATCTTTAAACCTTGAACACCGGAGAAGCCCATATTAAAATCGACCCTTTTTCTTACTGTAAATCATATTGATGTTCAGTGGTTTGTTCTCTCACCTACCAGTACAAAGTCTGCCAGATCAAGCCCTGCTTGGGCAGAAGTTCCTTTAAACCATAATCATTAAGTGGTTCAAGTTTTAAGAATTAAAATAAATACATTCTTATTGCAATGTGTTCCAGGCAGTTACGTTGTTTCTGTGTGAGTGTTGTTGTGGTGGTGGTGCACAAAATTCCTTCTTTGCTAAGGGCTCCATGCAGCACAGGGCCGGGCCTGCACCCTATTCATCCAATACTGGTTATTAAATTATCAAAACCCACAATAATACATAATAAAATGGATGATAAAGATAAAGGGGTTCTTTTTTCAACACCTAATTTTTGCTTTATTACATTATTTCTGTTTTAGACGATCTGGCATGTTTCTCTTTCCAGGGACTAATAAACATTTATAATAAATCTCAGAAAAACACCCATCATAAATCATCATAAATAATCTGATAAAAAGATGTGTGTGTTTTATTAACATACATTAGAATATATTTAATAATGAATGGTGCAAAAAAAAAAAAAGCTTCTACAATGAAAATCCACAAATGCATTTTCTTTTAAAGCCTTTCATTTTAGTTGTTTCAATCAAAAGCCTAATTTCTTGTTTGTTCATTCTAAACCTCATTCTTTTTAAATTTAAAACTTTTTTTCAGCTTAATCAAACAGTTAAACATTTTAGAACCAATCAAAACATCTTTTTAAAAAGGAAATTGTCAAAAAAAAAAATCAACTGCATTGAAGTAAATATCAAACAGAATTCTAAACTGGTGAATCAAAATGGATTTAGTTAGTTGGCAGAGATGTCCAACTCAAGTACTGACCAGTGTGTCTCAATATTGGTTTAGCAGTTAAAAAGTGCTAAGAACTCATGCAAACATCACTCAGTCAATCAGTCTGTGCAGAAGTTTATCAGACTCTGACTTTAAAAGTCTACAGTTTTCGATGATTACCCTCATTAAAGCAGCAATTTCAAACTGATTTCACTTTTACATGCAATAAAAGGAGTGCTTGTTTGAAACTACTTTTACTATTTGTTTGCCAAAAACATGCAGTAACAGTCTGGCACACTGACTCAAATGAAAGCTGAATTTGTCTCCAAAGGTCCCTGAGTCTGCTTGTTTTGGCATCACGTTTTCACATGTATGAGATTGACCTGCAATACTCAGGTCGAAAGTAAAGCGAAAGAAGAAGTACCAGAGTGAGTAAACTGAACTACTTCAAAGCCAATGTGACTGAAAACTGAAAACATAAAGGCAAAACTAAGGAATTGACCATCATAAACAAAGGAAAACAATCACCTTCTTCTGTCTCTGGAAGAAGTTAAATAATCTCTTTTTTTTGTCAGTTTGAATTTATGAAAGACCCACTCAGATGAAACATTTTTCTGATTATGGAGGACATATATAAGAATATTAAGCTTAAAAATGAATTTTTGAGTATTTCTTTACTCAAACTGCTGAGAATTTAAAAAAAAGCGTTTTGGGAATGCTTGTGGTGATGACGTAGAAGCTACAACCGACATGCCGCAAGCTGCCCACTGCTCTCTGTTCTGAAACCATGTCCTAGAAAGCGACAGTTTTTTTTAATTTTAGCTAAAAACGGCAAAATCATCGTTAAAAAAACCCACTGGCAACGATTTAAAAATAGATCAAATGATGCCCGGAGTGGAACTTTTTCAAACAATACATTTGTAGTCTCTCGGTCCAATGTCTGAACTACTGTTGAGAAGGTGTTGGTCTGACGTCCTGATATGGCTGATGAGTTCCATAGATTGAATGCCATTTTCTTCACCACAAAAAAATTGCTGCAGCAAATATTTTTTTCCTCACTGATGATCCAACACTTACATCCATCCATTCTCTTAACCTGCTAGATCCCTTTGGGGGTCACTGGGTTTCTGGGACCTCACAGAAAAGGTCCCAACTGGGATCTGAACCGGGGTCTTGTTTGTGTGACGTGAGACCGCCAACCACTGCGCCGCCGTGCGACCCCCAACACTCAGACACATTTTATTCCACTTCGGGGTAATAGTCGAAAACCATTTGCCCTTCAGACCAACACATCCTTCTTATTACGGATTTTCCTCTCACATGTCGACGCTTTCAGGACAAACACCCCGAGTACAGTTTTGTTCCTAAAATTTCCTGATGTCTTTGCAGACGTTTATATCAAAACATGGGCATCGATCAGTGACTCATCAGGAAACAAAGTCAACACAAAAATAAACACAGAAATATACAAAGAAAGAAAAAAAAAAACCACAGTGAGCCGGTGGAAACCACGTCATCAAGTGATGAGTCACTCCTGACCGCTTCACTGCGTCTGCTCTCAGTTGTAACAGACACTTCCTGTCTCTGAGGCAGACTAGCATTTCAACACAGTGAGGCGGGTGGGTGGGTGGAGGCTTATTATTTTATTTTCAAGATGTTTTTCTGAATGTGGCTCAGATGCTCAGGATCTGAGCTGAAGGCTACACAGTTACATTGATGATTTTATCCTAAATTAATTACAAGTTTCTAATAAAACAAAAACAAAGTTGGATAGAGAATCAAGTTTGCTCACAGCTTCATGTAAATAACATGTTTATGTCCAGTTTGTGAACGGATCCAACTTTAGCCGATTACACTGTAAAAACGGCATCTTTAGAAAACAAAAATACTTATTTTCTGTCTTGCAAGAAAAATATTTTAATCAAGAAATTTTTTGGATAAAAAAAAATCTTAATTTTAGAAAACAAGTCTTGGTCATTAGAATTTTTTTTTTCTTAATTTGGGAATTTTTGACTTATTTCTGTGTTTTTGCTGTGTAGACAATTGCTGTTAACTATGGCTGACAAATTTTACATTCATTAGACGTTGTGAACCTTAAGGCTTAATAATATCAATCAATCAATCAAACTTTATTTATAAAAAAAAGCGCTTCTCATCCTTACGCAACTCGAAATGCTTTACAATTAAAAACAAAACAGACAATAAATAAATCAATAAATAGATAGAAACCCAATCCACCCTTTACCCACCCTCCTCCCTCCATTTACACAAACACAAACAATTAATAATAATAAAAAATCAATTCTAAAATAATAAAAACTCAGTGAATCAAAAACTTTTGATTCACATTTTTATTGTAATAAAATTAAATTCCTATGGAGGCCATTCTTGTAACAAATCCATTCTGGGAAATGCATGGAACTTAATGCATGGATCGCATCCATAATAGGGAAAACGATCTTTGAGAATAAAATGCAATTTATGAAGAATTATCCAACCCATACAAAAAAATAAAAAGAGAATATTATCTGCAAAGCTAGTGTATCATTTGATTTTACAACAAATAAAAGCAGAAAAACCTCATGTTTCAGTTCTTTAGGGTGTGAGAGTTTTCAGGGTAAAGACACTGAGGTTTTTAAAGGTTGATTGGAACCCCATGGTTACTATAGTTACCATGGAGACAGTTTTATTTCAATTGATTCAAGTATTCAGCAGTCCTAATAAATGCACAAGTTAAATGTATTTCCATATATCTTTGGATGTGAAATTTGACCACATCCTGAGAGACCTGCAGTAAAAAATCTTAGTTGTTGTGCTTACAGTGTAAAATGTTCATGACCCTGATGACTGTGGGACTGATTTTAAATGTAATGTTAGGATTGTGCGTCTGAAGAATTTTCCCCTTAAGGAGGTAAATTCTGGATCAAAATTGGACCTGTCATCAACTGGATCAAACAACTTCCATGAATAACAATAAAAGAGAAAAATACTGCATTTCAGAGGAACCTTTCTCCTGGACGCAGAAGCCTGCAGGTCCACGCTTTGTCTGAATGTTATCTGGACTGTCAGGGAGTAAAGGTTTGAGGTCAGAGGTTCAGCTGAGCTGTGTGGAGGCCAAAACTCCACTGCTACTCTCTCGCTTTCATTCCACCTTCATGACAAGAGCAGATAATGGCAATGAAGCAGAGCACGGACGCTGATAATGATGATAACGGAGCTGAAAGGCTGCTCTGCTGCCATTCTGACATCCACAAATGTCAAAGAAAAAAAAAACAGAAGCTGATCAGCTCGTCTTTCTCCAGCTCAACAGCACATTTGACATATTATATCTTATAGGGATATTTACAGAGATTGTCAAATGCATTTTGGTCTTATTCTACCTTTTTGACACAGGAAGTTTAGAAAAATAGGAAATGTTGGGTCAAATTTGACTTTGCTCTGTTTTCTCATTTCGTTTAAAAATAACTTTAAATGTTTGGGATTCACGTGTTATTGTGTTTGAATAAAGACTAAAATTGTTCTTGTGTTTACTTCTATCATAACAGTCCCACCTAAACCAAATTCTCTTCTCACCATGATGCTTCCACCACCGTGCTGTACAGTTGGCCACTTTTCTGTTCTCTGTTTCCCCTTCAAATGTTGAAGATTGTGATTCAATTTCATTGATGCTGGCCCTCACTATGCCTTCTACTACTACAAATAACAATATTTTGTATTTTACAATGTACTCTTCATTAAACCTACATTGTGACTGGTAAAAAACTACCCTTAAAAGAAAAAGAAAACATCTATAAACCACCAGCAAACGAGGTGGGCGGTGCATTTATCTTCATAATGTTGCCATGACAACACAGAGAAGATTGCATTAACTAATAATGAAGAAAAGACCTTCACAATTTTGTCATGTCAAAACTTGAAAAACATGAAAAGACTTCATTATGGTGGAGAGTAACTGATTGAGTTAAAGTCTGACATCAGCAAACACGCTTTATCCAAAGGCTGAAAACCTTTGCAAGCCACCAAAAAGCTTCTAACTACCAATTTTTTCCGTAAAAAACTTTCAAAGCAATGGAACCCTGATGAGCACGTCCAATTTATTGCAGTAAAATGAAACAGCGGAAGGTCGTCAGCATAACCATCTCGCTTAAGCGAATGCAAAGCCACTCAACCCAATAATGTGCCGAAAACGGAGCACTTTGACTGTATTTTTTGTGTTTTGTGGGACTTTGTAACATTGAAGTCAATGAGAAACTGCTGTCTTGTGACACCAGCCTCTACTGGCCTTTTGAGGAACTGCGACACTCAGTACAGAATTATGGAAGAGGAAAGTGGGGGCTTGATGCAAACTCGTGTTTCTATAGAAAGTTGGCAAAAAGCAACACAATAATTATAACATGTATTTATTAATCCCAGCCAAGAAGAAACGTCTATGGTTGCTATGGACTACCACGGTTACCTGTCCTGCATGTATGCACATCCCTCCTTTCGCTACAGCCTCTGTGTCCCTGATGCTATTGAAGAATAACTCGTATTCAAAGTGCCAGTAACGTATAAAGAGTCGAAGCACAAAAACAGAAACGCTGTTGTTCACTAAGAATCTATCTTTGTTGAAGTTCGTAGAGTGGTTGCCATAACAACCTTTTTATGCTGCATCCTTCAGACTCTGTATCCTTTTATCTGATGGTTTGTCGCTCTGAAAGTTATATCTGTTTGCTTTGAGAGCAGGAGGAGTATGATTGGCTTTTCCGTTCCTCCTCTTGAACAAAGCCCACAGATGGGGAAGAACAAGAAAAGAAAAGGATGGAATTTTTGCGCCTTAATCTGCCTCTGGTTTCATTTCTATCACCTCACCACCGCTGTAACTCAGTAAATAAATGAATGGAAACAGTCTTCCCCACTCCTGTTGTTTTCTCAAAAAAAATATTAACATAGATGGAAGATTTTCTCGTTTTGTGAGGTTTCAGTTAAAGGTGTTTCTCAGCGGTGTCGCAGCGCAGAGACCTCATCGCAGAGGTTTGTCCTAATGAATCAGAGGTGTTCAAAGTGATGACAGGTTCAGCAGGCCTGAGACCTGCTGCAAACAGCAGAGCGGGAAGGAGTTGCGTGGGCGGGGGACAGAGGGCAGAGATTAGTCATCGAGGGGAGGCTGCTTTGACCAAGAGACGGATGGATGAATAGATAGACGATGTTAGACGCAGAATCTTTGCTATACATGTAGTAGCATCACAGTCTAAGATGATGATCAAACCTTTCAATTTTCTGGATTATTAATGACAAAAACATACTTTGTTCATTCATAATTTAATGCACAGATGTTTTCTAATTTAAGAGGAAATTCCTGAAGGTTTTTTTTTGTTAAATCCCCACTCTGATCATTTTTTCATTTAATTTTAAATCGTTCCCGGTGGTCTTTTCTTATGTTTTTACAGTTTTTAGCCAAAATCAAATAACCTGTTTCCAGAACTTCCATCAGAAGTTCATTAGAAATTCTCCTCTGACTTGTGGGAAGGACTTTTGGTGCAGAGCGACTCCGCCCCCCTTCCCCTCCATGTTGCTGAGAGCTCAGAGCACGCAGCTTGTGGCCGTCCCATAGTTTCTACAACACAAAGACGATCTTTTTCATAAAACATTTTTTCTTCTGCTCCTGATTCACAACGATAGGAATTAAGAAATACTCAGAAATGCAGTTTTTAGCTTAATTTTCTTCATATATCATGACAAAAATGCCACGAGAACATGTTAAAACCACTACATTTTTATTGAAATGCACTTTTAAGACCAAACAGCAATATTTAATTATAATTCTTTTCTGCTTCCTATCAACTACCACATATTTAACCCGCTATCACAGATGTTCTGAATAACGTTTTTTTCTTTCTGTTATGAAGCGTTTCCCTTTAGTTTTCAGTTTCACATCTGAATTTTTGATACAAAACCTTTGCTCAGATTTGCACTAATGACAGCACAGTTTGCCGGATCAGCCTGCAGCTTTGATGGACATGAAAGAGCTGCGGGTCAGCTGCTGTTTTTCTGATCGTACAGCTCATTACAGGCTGAGAAAAGGTCAGCGGGGGCGCAGCACGTCCATGCTAACGTTCCATCTGCAGCCCCTTAGCAACAGTTCCCTGCATCTGTTCAAATGCGCCTGATTATGTTTCCCTCTCATGGAGTCCGTCTCAGTTTTGTGTTTGACAGTTTGAACTGAAAACATCGTAAAAGCCCGCAGTGCAGCAAAAGCAGCGAACTGTGATGATCTCTGCATCCATTAACGTCTTCCTCCCTGGAGCCACTGACAATTAATGTCTTCAAAACACCCAAAAGTTTTATTTTTTAAATAGTTTTTAAGCATTTTACTGGAAAAAGTAGCACTTTTTGTGAAATTTTATTTTAAATGTGAAAAAAAATGTTTTAACGCGCTTTGTGAGTTGTTTGTGGCCGTTAATTCTTTACAATTTATTTAAAATTGCAAACCAAACATTCACTTTTGATGCAAAACACAATCCCGGTTATGTGATAATGAAGTTGTTTGGTTAAAATCTTTGGTTTTAATTAAATAGACTTTTCTTTGTTGTTTGTGTGTTTGCAGGTTGTTTATTTGAGAAGAAGCTCTGTCCCAGAGACCAGCTCTGCAGCGATGGTGAGTTCAAGTCTCACGGAGCAACTGAAAGCTCTGCTCTGATTGGACGGATGTTTGAATTTTTAACATCACAGCATCAAAAGCAATTTTAGAAGCTCTAAAAAATTGCTTTGATTTTATGCTCAGAAATAATGTTTAAAATTTTCACTCTTTGATGAATGAACTGCTCTGTTTGAGAGCAATGTGACATTTTGGAGTTCTACTTGACAGATGATAAATGAATAAACGCTAAAACCAGATTTCTATCAGATCTGCTGCACTTTGGCTCCAGGTCGAGGTTCCTTCCAATCTGGTCCAATTTTTAAACATTTTTCCAGCTTCATTTTTCATTATTTGGATATGTGATTGTGCTTGAAGATAGATTTATAGTTTTACCTGCTACTTTTTAGTTATTTTTAATGTATTCTGCCAAAAAAGTTTACCCAAAAGGACAAAAAACTGTGATAGTTAACTCTGAAGATCTGTGTTAGAGGAAGTACGGATAACGAATGGACGAAATCAGGAACAAAACAAACAAAAAGGCTCTCTGCAAATGATCGATGCGCATTGATGATTTGGAAACATAAAGATAAAAATGTGTGCGTTATTAGAAAAAAATGACACAGTTGAAGTTTAGATAAATGCAGGATATCTCAAACCTCCTGCAGTCCAGGAGTGTTAGTCTCCAACTTAGTCTGGCTTCACTGCACCAAGACAAATATGACTTTAATGGACCACAGCAGAGCTAAAACGGACATTTCGCTTTAAATGGATGGCCTGCTTGAAATGAAAGGTCCACAGCAACCACAGTTATGCCTCATTTGAATGAAATTATAATACAATTTCAATAAAAATTAAATGCAGCGTTACATGTTTAACTTTAAGGATCAACAGTGAGGAATTTCGTGGCAAACCAATGAGAAGTTTTTGTCAAATTGTGATTTTTTTTTTTTTAAGTAACCATAGGTCACGTCTATGGAGCTTTGAAGTTTGACTTGCACGTCTGCAAGTAGCACAGCCATAAACAATTTGCCATCCATCATAAGGTTTGCTTGGTTGCCATGGTGACATAATGAGAAGGGAGAGCTATGGACCACTGTGTATTCAATTAACCTCCCCATGGGAGTTGTGTGAGGACAAATACAAATATCAAATTTGTCTAAATTGATTTATTGCTATCTGACCTTTGACCCTTAACCTTACAGCTTAAAACATTAAAGTAACAGCAGTTTTTTACAGAGGTTTTTTTTTCTGAATTTTTCCACATAAAGAATTACGTGTTTGAAACACATTTGTGAATCAGTTTGTGACAGAGGAGATCCTAAAAAAATATTTTTTTTTTTGACCAAAAAAAAAAAAAAAAAACGACATCATTATTATTTTACATTTACAATCTTGCAAATACATATCATCATATTTCTTATCTTTTTTCAAGTAAAAACAAAAATCCTCATCTTTATAGTGTCTGGCACATCATGAACCTTCCACCACCATGCACTGAGTTTCAGCTAAAAAGCACAAAACATGGTGTGGTTCATCCTGAACATTTTCTTCAAACTTTGGTATCATGATTGATGAAAATCTGAATCCAGCTTCAATATCCTTGTTGAAGAAAGTTTTTTTTTTTTTTAAAGACCATTTCTAAGAAGACAAACCCGTCCTGCTTTACTGTTCTTCCAAACATATAAACATATAGTTAGACCTCTATATTCAGGGGAAACAATCTTGAACTGAGATGATCTTTCCAAAAAATCTAAAAAGAGTCGCACACATTTTCCATTTGTGTTGAAATTGTTTCCACATTCACCTTTCAGTTTGAAGCAAACATGCTTTATGATCACCCATAAGAAGTCCCTGATCAGCATTTGTTGTAGCCCTTCTCATTTTCTGCCTAAAGAAAGAATGTTTTCCTATGACTTCATAACGTTTTTAAAAAAAAAATAGATTTTAAATGTTTTTCTAACGAAAGTCTTTCCTTGAACTGCTGAATAGATCTTCTAAAGGAAGTTGACCTGTGATCCACAAACACAAAGCATTTTGGTAAAAGCTTTTGATAAACCTTTGTAATCTTCCTAAAATGTGTCATAGCTGTGGATCCCAACACTTTTATTTTCCATTTCTTTGAATGTTAAAAAAAGACTTCCATAAATGACATAAAATCAGCCAAGAGTATAATTTTTACTGTTTTTAATCAAAAAATAAACAAATATATATCTATTTTAGAACAATGATATTTCATTATGACTAATCATTAACTGCTGTTCCTCCTTGAGGTCAGTCATTAAAATTCACAGTTGACCTGCTGATTTTTAAATAGTTAATGTTTGTATTTCTCATATGGTTTTGGTATTTTTATTATTAATTTTTTTCTTTTTCTCATTGTTTTATTCATGTTTTTGGGAAGGATTGTAGTGGTGGTGTTGGGAGGGGGGATAAAAAGAGACGTAAACAAGGTCTTCCTCCGTCAGCCGCTGTTAACCAATCGGTGCTTCACTCCCCGTTTCCGTGACAACCATTACATCACTTGCCTGACGACGGTGTGTCTCCCTCACGTGTTTGTGTTTGATGAGAGGCTGAGAGGAGAGGGGGGGCGTGATGAGTCATCTTGGCTTACACGCACACACTGTGGATATTGTGTTTTTGCATAGTCTGTGTGTGTGTGTGTGTTTGTGTGTGTGTTTGTGCGCTCTCAGAGCAGCCTGTGTCTCTCTGTCTGCAGACGGGCTCTTCGGACAGTGCCAGGATCCTCTCCAGGAGGCTGCCCGGTACCAAGTGTCAATCCCGGTTCTCCGCAGGCTGCAGGAGGTCCTTAAGGACCTGATGGTGCAGGGTGAGTCCGGCAGAGCAGCGACAAACATGAATGAAGGTTAGAATCCTGATCCAGGTGTCCACCTGCTTAGGTCTGACCTGGAAAGATGATGTGACCCAGAAGGTCATCAGCCGAGAGCTGAGAAATGTTCCCACCTTTCGCCCCAAACTCCCCGACAACTCACCCAAACAGTAAGAAAACCCACTTCAGTCATGTCCAGCTGGACTCTTGGAAGGGCTCAAATGTCCTGTGCCTTTTCCAGAGCTCCGGCAGACCCAGCTGACCCTGAGATGATGAAGCAGTACCAGGACTACATGGTCCTGAGCTCTCCCCGCTCCGCAGTGCACATGCAGATGCCCCTCATGGACTCTTATTCCTACCAAAAGGTAGGAACAGTTGCACCCTCACTTACTCAGCTACACCCCCTGGTGGTAAATAGAAATGTGTGTGTGTGTGTGTGTGTGTGTGTGTGTGTGTGTGTATTGCAGCCGCAGTTCGGTTACCAGGACGACGAAGAACGCTCTCTCAATTCCCTAGATGAGAGCCCATCCTTCACTCGCTCTGGATCAGCAGGGGACTCCCTGGATCGGGACCGACAGCTTCTACAGGATCTGCTGGTGTCTTACCTCACCGAGCCCTCTTCCTCGTCCTCATCTTCCTCATCCTCACCTACTCAGTCCCTGTCCATTCACAGAGCACCTGTTGCAGCAGCTTCCTCCCTCTCCTCCTCCTCACCCTTTTTTCCGGATCTGGACTTCCCGCTAGACTATGGAGAGGATTATATTTCCCAGGTTGCACAGCTCAGCAAGCAGGCTCCCCGGGAGCAGATGGAGAAGAAGGTTCAGAATGAGCATGATATCCTGTCTGGACTAGACGGTGAGACAAAAAAAAAACAATCCATCCTCATCTTCAACAAGTTACTTTTCCTGAGTCCCAGGAATTCTCAGCTGTTTTCCTGAATGAATGATTAAATGAACTGCATTTACTGTTACTATTACAAGTACGAGTATGAGTAAAGAAAATTGCAAAGGAGAATAGTGGTGGCAAAAAAAGCATGCATCTGCTCTCTGCTCTCTTTAGAGGAGAGTATAAGTGGAAAAAACAAGACCCCACTTTTGCAGACAGTACAGTAAATAATAAATATGTGTGATGAAGAGAGCATGGGATTTGGGCCCCAGTACGACACACCGAGTGGCTGCAGATTCTAGGCACAGTATGACAGCTTTAACACTGTACGGCAGAGGGAGGAGGAGAAATGGTGGAGGGAACAGTGTCAGAGGAGAATTCCCTCCTCCACGTACAACATATGTTTTGCTCTCTGTAGTGCACTTATTTTGAAGAGTCAAGGGAAATGCACACTCAGCTGAAGGAAGTCAGATAAAATAATAATTCTTGATGCCAGCAGACTATCAGCTGCGTCCTTCATTGGTCTGACAGTCTTTGAGACACTTTTTTGGTCCAAAGCTTGGACAACATGATTTCATTTTCTTCAAATCTGTGCAAAAAAGTTTCTCCAAGTTGTCTTCAATTTTCTCCTCCAGGTTAAGCTATTGGTTGAGCTGTGACTGTCTCTTGATCGTCTTTCTACAAAGCTCCAACACCTACTCTCTTGCTGTTTGCTGCTTCAAAACCACTAAATCAGCAGTCCTCTGATCCCACTTGCCAGAAATCTGATGACCAAACATGCAAATAGGTGTACATGCACAGACAATTTGTACAAACACACCAACCTCCAGTTGGCTCATGAATCATTGGTGTATCTAGCTCTTTGGTTGTATATGAGAGCTGGACTAAGCGACCCCCACGCCCCTCATGTTCCAAATAGGAAGTACCTACTGGTTCCAAGAAGCCAAAGTCGTTCTGATTGTCAGAATAATCCATATTAATCTGATCCTTTTTTTTCATATTTCTTCTGTAGTGCAAGTTATTAAAGTTATGAACTGACGAAGACAAGACGTCTCAAAAAAAGTACTTGGTTTCATTTTGAACGTTTGATTGACAGATTTGACTGCTTTCAAGTGGTAGGGGTGTGGCCTTCCAACAGACTCTCTCCTGATTGGCGAGTGGTAGCCAAGGAAACAATGACTTGGACCGACTGTGACAAATCATTGCTTACTGACGACGTCTGGCTCCAATATTTTGGCATCTGTATTGTGAAAAAATGGTGACTGAATTTCCAGAATTTCATTGGAACCGGAGTCAAGTCATTTTCTATGGGTTATGTCACACTTACTCGGTCCAGTTCTTATTTACAGTCAATGATCAAGACGTGTAGTAAAAAACGTTGTTGCATGATTTCAAAGACCAGCTCATAGAATGTTTTTTTCACATTGAGAAGGGCTACAAAGAAGACAAAAATGAGGGAAAATATGACAGAAGCCTCAGGAAGAGAGAAAAAAATTGTGTCTCACTCTGGCAAGAACAGGAGTCAAATACTCTGGTTTGTTTCTAAACTAGATTTTCTGTCACTTCTATTTAATCCATTGAGTAAATACTTTTGATAGTAGCTGTAAATGTTTGAGACCAAAATGTTTTGGATAATTTGTGTTTTGGATTTAACTTGCAGACTGAATTCTTTTTACTTATGTCTTTGTTTTATAGTTGTTAGTTGTTTACATCCTCGTCCAGCCACATTTTTACACATTTATTCCTTCACTCTAAGTTTCCAAAGACAAAATGAACGCTTCTAGTGTGTAATTCTGTTTTTGATGGCGCGATGACGAATACTCGTCCTGTGGTGGCAATCGTTCCTCTCCTCTGTGTTCTCAGAGCGTTCCCTGCAGAGGCTGGCTCTGCTGCTGGACCGCTACGGCCTCGACCTGAAAGATCTGTCTGCAGAGAAGGACGAAGGACCCGCGGCTCTGAAGCATCTGCAGCTGGACGGCTCCTACGGCCAAATACCAAACAAAGGTCGGTGCTACTGCAGCTCTTCATCACTTTCTTGCCATTGTGCATGGCGTTAACGTGACGTTGTTTGTGTTTCAGTTAAAAATGGGAATGACGCCACAGGGAAGAAGGTTAGATTATTTGCTGTTAGTTATGTTTTGTAGCACATGTGGTCATTTTTAAATGTACATTAAAAGAATGATGTTTCAGAGAATTTCATGCTGAGTGTCAACGGTATGTCTGCATCCATCAGGTCACAGAAGGTTCCATGTCCTATAAAACGGTTGCTAAGGCAACAAAATCCTCCACGGGCGAACCGGACTCCATCCAGAAGGAGGCGACACTCTCTAAGGAAGAAAACCAGGGAGGAGCAGGTTTCATTGTCGCCAATCAAAGGTAAATCTGCTCCACTTCTTGTAGAATCAGATCTTCTGAGAAGGAAAAAAGTAACTGAGTATATTTAGAACAAGAACAAGAAGCCCCAGAATAAGAGAACTCACACTGCTTTAGCCTCCTGGGAACCAGTGCATTCATTTATGACCTTTGTGAACTCTGTTTTATGTGTTTTAGGTCTTAGTAGGGAACGTCAAGTGAAACAAAAGACATAACTGGATGGTTTCAAATAATAATTTAAAAAAACACATAAAAACACATTTGTAAAACACAGATGAAAAACTTGTTTTCAGAATATAAAGTCTGCAGTTTCTTTTGGGAATTGTTTTTTCAAATTTTTGCGGTTTCTTTAGAGAATCAGTGCGTAGTTTGTATGGGCGTCCATTTACTCATCATCTCTACACCTTGTGCGTTCTGCATTCGCGCGCCGTCAGTAAGGAGCCTTTACAGTACAAATAAGGCCTCTTAAGACAGCATCACCTGCACGTCATAAGAGTGTGCAACTTTCATTAGCCTTGCAAATGCATCACGATACACAACACGCGGAACAATCGTACATTTCATTTGTATGACTGCCCTTGAGGCTCGTACAGCCACATCAATGGACACCCCTTTCAGTCCCCTGAAGATGCAGCCACCCTTCTCTATGACCCTCCATGGGTCTGGATAACCAAAAAACCAACCCCACCCATACAGGTCAACCCCCATGTGCCTAAGGCTTTAGATTTCTTTGCACTTTAACATACTTCAAGCCGAAAAGGTATTTTGTAAAAACAGCTACATTCCGTTGTATTTAGTGATTCAGAGATAAACTCTACAACTTTGCTCATCGTCTGTGTTTTCTGCCTTTTCTTCGTCAGCAGTGCAGCCGGAAAAGCCCTCACCTTCAATATCCGCCCAAACTCCAAGAACCTGACAACAGCAGACGGTGCCGACAAGGCAGGTAAGAGTGAGTTTGACACTTCAACAAGTGTTTGCAAAAGAAAAAAGAAAGAGGACCGCAATGATCAAAATACCACTTTGTTTCTGAGACAGGGAAGTTGAGGAGGAAGAAAATAAAATGGGAACATTAAAAATATAAACACATTAAAAAAAAGAATTTGAAGAAGAAGAACTGGAAATTAATGGGAAATGGAAGAAAAAATGAAAAGAGCCAGGAAAATCGAAAGTGGTTTCAAGGAGGAACATGGATATAAAGAAGGACAAAACCTCAAAAATGAAGGAAAGACAGAAGGAAGACAAAAGAAATCTAAGAAAAAAAAGATTTCAAAAGTTTTTAAAAGTAGTTGAAAACAAGGATTCTACAGTTATTCAGTGTTTGTTTCTTTACAATAGGTTCACTTTAATGAGTGTTGATGTTTTACAGTGGCTGAGAAGAACTTCTTGGCGTCTGACACAAGCTTAAAGGTTCTGCAGAGTGACGTCGTTGGGGTTGGTGATCCGATTTTATCTCAGACTATCAGAACTTGAACTACCAAAGAAAAGACGCCTTGTACTAGACTATACCAAACAGCTCTAAGAGCTTATTTTCATTTGCAGTTCTCCTGAGCTCTTCCTCCTCTGCGTACCTTAATTTTCAGCTAGTTTGAATGTCTAGGGCTAACTTTCTCCTTTCTGCTCTGGTGTCACTGAAGAGTGAGGGGAAGGCGTTACCCCTGGCGACCAGAGTTCAGCCTGGTTCCCGCTGGCTCTTTACTACCCTTGTGGCCATGGCCTGCATTGGCGGTATTGTGGTGGCAGGAATGACCATCGCATGCCTCCGTCACCACGCCCACCGGCTGGCAGCGAAGAAGCTGGGTTTGGGGCCAGAGGGCGGGAGCTTTACCCATCAGGAGTACCAGGTGAGAAAAACTGGATCTGTTGGAAAACTGTGGGATTGAAAAGTCAGAACAGACATTTCATAGTCTGTTTTCAAAATATATATTAGCAACACTGTAACGACGTGACACATACAAACTGACTCACCAGGACCTATGTCGCCAGCACATGGCCTCCAAAGGCGCCTTTGGGCGCCTGGAGGCTGCCGCTTTGGGTGCCGTGGGGGGAGCCAGCGGGGCAGGTGGTGGCGGAGGAGGAGGGGCAGGAGGAGGAAGTGGAATTGGGGCAGGAGGTGCCGTCGGAGGAGGAGGTGCAGACTCTAGGGTAAGCAGTGTTTCGTCCCAGTTCAGCGATGGAGCTCAGCCCAGCCCCAGCTCCCACAGCAGCACGCCGTCCTGGTGCGAGGAGCCAGCACAGGCCAACATGGACATCTCCACCGGTCACATGATTCTGGTCAGTACCTGGTTTTTCAATGAAAAATACATCTTTTTTTTTAAAATAGGTGTTTACCCTTTGAAACTGGATTTCTCACCAGCGACAGCAAAATACCAAATGTTCTTTGAACCAAAGTAACAAACTAAACCACAGATTCTGACCCACAGAAAAAATCTTTGTGACGATCAAGTGAAACATTTTACAGTATTAAAGTGTTGTTGATCGGTCCAAAATCACTTTCCCCCCACATCAGAATCAGTCAGTTTACAAAATGCACCGAACACACGTCATTATTATAAAACGCTGCATATCAGTGTCAGCGCGCAGCTGTTTTCTCAGCTTCAGGATCCGTTTGAATGACCTAAATTGTGTGAGTGGTTGAAGAATTACGGTAATGCAAAAAACATCAACACTGGAGCTAAAGCTCAGGCGTGAATGGGTTAAAAGTGTTACATTAAAAATCACTTGCCTGAAGAGGGACATAGCAACCAATTAAAGTGGTCAGTGAGTGTAAATGAAGCATATTTGTTGTTGTAACAGTTCTCTTTTGTAAAAAAGTACTCTTACAGTTGTTTTTTTTTATAATTATCCAATAGTATGTCTAAAAAATATTTGAATTTATCTTATAAAAACACAATAAAGTTGACAGCTCTAATTTTCAGTAACGGTCCTTGTTAATGAAGGCTTACATGGAGGATCACCTGAGGAACAAAGACCGTCTGATGAAGGAGTGGGAAGCTCTCTGCTCTTACCAGGCTGAACCCAGTGCTGTCTCTGTGGCTCAGAGTGACGCTAATGCCAAAAAGAACCGCATCCCAGATTCTGTACCCTGTGAGTCCAATGTAGCTAGCTCTTATTCAGACTTATCTTCATGAACAGAAATGTCTTTATTTCTGCTTATTAAAGCTTGACGGTTTTATTATAATAAAACATGTCCTCTGTCCTTCAGATGATCACTCCAGAGTGATGCTGAAAGCAGAGATCAACCCCTCACGGTCAGACTACATTAATGCTAGCACCATTGTAAGTCTGCAGTTACCCACTAAAACAAAACTTAAAATAATATCATTTCATTTCATTTGTTCAAGTAATCCATGAATAAATATGCGGATTGGATTATGGATTTGTCCTCGCTGTTCATGCTCCTGCAGATTGAACACGACCCGCGCATGCCGGCTTACATTGCCACACAGGGACCTCTGTCCCATACTATCTCTGACTTCTGGCAGGTCAGTGTGACCCAAAGGAAAAAATCACTACAGCAGTAAGATAAAACCTGCTCAGTCTGAAAGTCTTAAACTGTGCTGCCTGAGAGGCTGTGTGTTTAAACCATAAATGTTTCTGTTTTTGTGTAAAGATGGTGTGGGAGAACGGCTGCACTGTCATTGTGATGATGACCGCTCTGGTTGAGGATGGAGAGAAGCAGTGCGATCGCTACTGGCCCGATGAAGGTTCATCCCTCTACCACATCTATGAGGTGTGTGTGTGTGTAAACACATCTATGTGCAGAAATGGGGACTGTTGCATCTAACAGCATTGTGGGGACATTTGTTGAAGTGAGGACATTTTTTTTTATACTACTTCATAAAAGGTCAATTCTGATGAACACAACTTGGTTTGATTAGTTTAATTTAGATTGGCATTTCTAATCACCACTGCACATTCTTATTGGTATTTGGCAGTTTGAAGTCCCAGTCAATTTTCCTTTTAAATTTACCATGGCCCCAATAAATACTATGTTGATTAAGCATTTCCTAATTAGATGTTAGCAACATTTGTACAAAGCCTTACATAAAGGCAATTAATGCCTATTCTTGATACAAAATTCAGCAGTGTTGTATTAATGTTTCATAACATTTGGGCCAAAACTTCAAAAAGTTATTTAAAAAAATCATGTAATATTGCAGTGCCTAATGATCCTGGTCATCCTAATATACCAATGTTGTCAGATAGAGGACAAATCCAGCATGTGACTGGAAAAGTCTCTTCACACGTGCATGTTTTTGTCTACACCAAAGTGTATGTTTCTGTTTCTCTGGATCCCACCAGGTGAACTTGGTATCCGAACACATCTGGTGTAATGACTTCCTTGTGCGCAGCTTTTACTTGAAGAATGTGCAGACGCAGGAAACACGCACGCTCACACAGTTCCACTTCCTGAGCTGGCCAGCACAAGGCATTCCGACCTCCACTCGCCCTCTACTGGACTTCCGCAGGTACTGCATCTAATGATTAGGGTTAGCCAACGATTAGCTTCTGAGTCCTCAGACCCCGCAAATTAAATGAAATGACACGTTTCAGAGTGACCTTTTAATGTGTCGAGTCTAAGGCACATTTGTACAATAATCATGCTTTCTAATCAGCATCTTGATGCGGCAAAACCTGTTGCAGTGTGCCACAGGTGTGTCTGGTGGGATGAATTATGTCAGCAAAGAAGTGCTCAATATCACAGATTTGTGAACAATATTTGAGATAAATGGGCATTTTTTTAATATAGACAATGTTTCAGATCTTTGAGTTCATCTTATGACAAAAGGAGCAAAGACAAGTGTTGCCATGAAATATTTGTTCAGTGTATTTTTATACATTTCTAAATAATTTAAATAATCAAAGTTCTCTAACATTTTCACTTGGTTTTCTTTGGATTCTCTAAATATTGCTGTCTCTATTTTTCACTTCTTTTATTAGAATTAATACTTGAACATAGATTTAAATATTTCTTTCAATCAGAATTGATTAATTATTTTAATAAAAAAATTATTTCCCCATGATTTCCTTCTTAATTAAGGTTGTTTACAGCAACAAAGAAAACCTCAGCTTTTGTACACATTTTAAAAATGTGACGTAGAAGTGTAAATATGTCAACAGGCTAATAAAGGAAAGAAAGAAAGATTTAGCCTGAAGAGTAGTTGTGTGACATCCTAATGCTTTTGTCTTTTACATATTTTTTCTTTTTAGTTTGATTTCATGACATGCATTTAAAAGTTTTTTTTTTTTTCTTAGAAAGGTGAATAAGTGCTACAGAGGCCGGTCCTGCCCAATCATTGTGCACTGCAGGTAAGAAATGCACAGCTTATCACTCCAGCATTTTTTTTCTTCCGGTTTTCATGGTGATCAGTTCCTTTTGTGTCAAAATCGTTTCTGAAAAAAAAAGCATTATTGAAAGCCACTAAATGAAATCTTTTTTTTCAGTAAGATATAAAGTAGTGTAACAATAGGTCTGATTGAATCTGTTTTCATAGTGATGGTACAGGCCGGACCGGGACTTACATCCTGATTGATATGGTTTTGAACCGCATGGCTAAAGGTGTAGTGGAGTGGATTCATTTTAGACAGTATTCTGTTTAATTTAAGGTTTGTGAGAGTGACTTTGAGTCTTATTGTCCAACAGGTGTAAAAGAGATTGATATTGCTGCAACACTGGAGCATGTGCGAGACCAGAGACCTGGGATGGTACGCACCAAGGTGAGTCCAGAGCAGATGTTTACTCCTCTTATTATTCCTGCAAAAGCATTATTCTTTGCTTAACCCAGACGAAAAGCAGGAACTTCTGGTTTAAGTGTGTTTTTCAATTGAGTTTTGGTTGCAGATTAAGTCACATTCAAGACTTGCATGCATGCATTTTTGCATGAATTTAGAGCCGAACTTTTGTATTTTCTGCAGTGATGATTTGCTGCCCTGTACTGGTGAAATAGAAGAGTCCATTCTGACCTCTGCTTGTCTCTAGGACCAGTTTGAGTTTGCTCTGACTGCAGTGGCTGAGGAGGTGAACGCCATCCTCAAAGCTCTGCCCCAGTGAACCCAGAACCATCATGACTCGCTCCTGTGAGGCGGCCTGAACCATCACATGGCCCCCCATTCTCACCCTTTGGTCTTTCCTCCTCAGTACACGGATGAAGAATAAATGCTTCCTCCTGCATGACACCTAAACTTCAAACCAAAGTGATAAAAAAAAAAATCAGATCAGATCAGGAAGAGTTTTGGGAATTTCTGAGGAATGACCAGCAACCAAATCATGAATTGTTGGTTTAAAAAGTTGTCAAATCAAATTGGAAGTTAAAGTTGCTGCTGTCTCCCAATTAAAAAAAAAAAAAAAACATATATATTTACATGCTTTCTGTGTACCTTTGAAACATTTTCCGTCTGGGTATGTCGCCGTTTACCTCATGCAAGTAAAAAAAATTAAAAAAAAAAAAGCTTGATTTGTATTTGTAACAGTTAAAATAAATCTTTTGGTGTTTAAGTGCTGCAACAATAAGTGGATTCTTTGCCTCATAAGTGAGAATCTGTTTAATAGTTGATTCACAGGTATGGCATGAATGTTCGGCTTGTCAAACATTAACCTAAGGTAGAGTGGTTGACCTCTGATTGGAAGCTCGCAGGCTTGGTTTGTGTTTTGCCGGCCCATGTGTCAAAATGTCCTTTGGCAAGTCACAGAACCCCCCATTATTCCTGGTGGTTATAGGTTTGCTCTAGAATCAGACAGTGGAGCCACCATAAGTGTGTGAATGTGTGTGAATGGGACTGTGAAGAGCTTTGGGCCTTTAAGGAAGGTGGTAAAGGACTATATAAGTTGTGCAAGTATACACCATAAACCATTTGTGGATGATATATAGGCTGGAGAGAAAGGGTGAAAGAACTGTGCCCTGTAGAGCTCCTGTGCTGCAGACAACCTCATTAACACACAGTTGTCAAGCCTCACATATTATGGTCTGTCTATGACGGGGATGGGCAACTCCAGGCCTCGAGGGCAGCAATGTCTGCATGATTTCCAGATATCCAAGCCCTACACATGACTAATTACCTGCTTCAAGCGTCCGGCCAATTAGAACATGCCAGAGCAGGGAATGTTGGAAAACATGCAGGAATGTGGCCCTCGAGGCCTGGAGTTGCCCATCCCAGACCTATGAGATAGTTGATGATCCACACAGTATGTTGCTGGTTCATTCCGGCTACCTCTAGTTTTCATCTCAGGAGCGTCAGCTGGATGGTGTTGAATAAACTGGAGAAATCAACAAACATAATCCTCACAGAGATCCCAGTTTGCTCCAGGTAAGAGAGGGATCAGTGCAGATGATGGCATCATCACATCCAGTTCTGGGTCTGTAGGCGAACAGCAGGGAGTCAAACGCTGAGTCACTGGGCGACAGTGGTGCAGGATAAATGTCTCCAAGGCTTTCATCAGATGTGACGTCAGGGTAACAGGCCCGTAGTGGTTGGGCTCTCTGGGGTGTGCAGTCTTTGGCACAGGAAGTCCTCCACAGTACATTAACCCTCTTCAGGCTCAGGTTCTAGATGTGAAGTTCAATTGTCACAGCTGGTCTGCACAGTCGCTGAGCAGTCTGGAGTAGATTCCATCTGGGCATGATCTTTATCTTAGCGATTTGGAGAATGAAGTGAGTGCTCCTGTCATTTCTGCGCTCATCATTTTTTTGCGTTACAGACATTATTCTTTTCGTTTTTGTGGTCGCCTCACCCAGGACCCGTAACAAAAAGACTTGATGAGAAATGAATAAAACAAGCCAGTGAGTCATGTGACCACGGTGTTTGTCCATGCCTGTACTATGAAAATTACAGTCATTCGAGCAAGTGGGAGTTTTCTGAATAGACTATGCATATTTGTTTGTCAAAGAGAGTTTCTGGAGAACAGAAATTAAGTCTGAAAAATCTTTAATATCAGAATATTGCAATCAGAGTTTTGGATCAAATGTCTTTCAAATGTCTTTCCCTGAGCCACACAAGCACATATCTAACACATAAATGTTCTGTCTAATTAGAGATTTACCCACACTAACATTAATGATTAGAAAAATAAGAATTAAAAAAAGAATAATATGTAAAAGTAGATAAAAAGAAAATATAATTCCTGATGATATTTCACGAAGAATATGGAGTAATGGAAGATAAAGTTTCCAAAAGCAGAATACAACATTATTTACATTTTGTCAGAGTACTAGTGACTGATAGCTTTTAACTTTCTAGTTTCTGTTTGTCAGCATTTTTTTTCTTCCCTACAGATTCTGGAGTTGCTCAACATTCGAATCCAAAAAATGTTTCTGCACAAACAACAGAAAAAGTCCACATCGTCTTTCTGCTCAACTCTTCCACAAAGAGTTCTGAATCATGGGAGAATTTCAGCACTACGATGCTGGAAAGTCTTTAACCCAGTTTTCAAAGTGATGATGAAAACATGTTTAAAAAAGTGACTATGAAATACAGAAATTAAAATAAGATGCTAAAATTAAAAAAATAAAATAAAATAATGAATATAACAAAAACACACAGAGCTCTCCTATGCAACAGCGAAAGGAAAAAAAAATATTTTTTTTTCTGAGAATAAACAGCATACAAACAGCATTCTGGATCAGTTTAGTGATGTTCAAAGAATGCTGGTCCACTCTGTGTGTTGCAGAGAGGTGCAAGAGTGTAGTGCTAAGAGTGCTACGCTGCTACAAGACAGTGAAGACAAAGTTAAGAGAAGATCCCTACTAGAGAGAAGAGAAGCAGAAGACTTCCCAAAACTCCAAGTTACAATGAGAAGATGAAGTGCAGTTCTCCATCAGTCCACCAGGGGAGCTGCAAAAACTGTATACTTGATGGTGAGAGAGACAGTACAGCTGATCTTAGATCAATTCATGCTGCAGCTCTGACATTCATTTCCACTTCCTCTGATTCCTCCATCACTCTGCTCTCCACCTTCCAAGAACTTGATCTAATCAGAACATCTCTGCAGACCATCAGGAGGAACAGAGACTTTAGTCCCTCTATCTGTGAAGAGAATAAAGAAAATATACAGATGAAGGAATGTCTCTTCATCCTGTCAGTCAGTGATGCAGCAGAAAGAGCAGCAGGAGCTTCAGTTCTGTTCAGAGCCGCAGCTTCCTGTCAGCTTCACCCATTGGAGCTTCTGCTGCTCTGATTGGCTAACTGTTGTCCTGAAGCCTGTCATCATTCTCCTCAGAGCTTCACTGAGAAGCTGCAGCTTCACAGGAAACTCTGCATCTTTGATCTCAGACTAACTTTAGGACAAAACATCTGGAAGCAGCTGGACCGACTCCAACCCTCTACTGACCTCAGAATCTGCAGTTTGGAGTTTAGATTCTTCATCAGATCCTGGAGCGGCTTAAGATCAGAATTTTGCAGGTTGTTGTATCTCAGGTCCAGTTCTTTCAGGTAAGATGGGTTGGACTTCAGAGCTGAGACCAGAACAGCACAGCTGAACCTTGACAGCCTGCAGCTTCTCAACCTAAATTCAGAACAAAGAGTTCAGTTTAAACACAAAGTTAATGTTTTTATTCTTCTGTTTTTCTAAAGAGTTCAGAGCTGAAGAAAAGCAGCAATTCTGGAAAAAGTCCAAACGTGAAGCAACAGCAAAGATCAGAAAAGTCCAACAAAAACAGAGAAGAAGAACGAATTATGAAACATTCAGAACCACATGCAGCTGCTTCAGTAAAGAAGTCCAAATGTTTAATAGCTTGAAATTCTTCACAGTTTTCAGGAGACAGGCTGTAGTTTCTTTCAAAGCATCTTGTTGATCTGAACACAATTGAAACACAGAGTCTAACCTCAGAGTCTGCAGTCTGCAGTCCGGACTCTCCAGAAAACCATCCAGAAAGTGAAATCTTAAATTCCTAAGTTTGTTCCCGCTCAGGTCCAGTTCTATCAGATTGGACGGGTTGGTCTTCAGAGCTGAGGCCAGAGTCTCAAAGCTCTTTTCTGTCAAACTGCAGTCCTCCAACCTGAAAGCAGACAGAAAAGTTGTGTGAACAGTGTGAAGTGGATAAGATGTGTTCATGTGTTCAATGTGCATCTTATGGAACACATGGAGCTCAAAGGAAATCAAGATTTTGTCTGCATGAGGACTTCATCTGAACTCTAATGTTTAGCTCTGTGTTTAAAAAATCTTCCTCATTGTTTTACCATTAAAAACTAAATTTGAAGATTTTTAAAAAAAACATGAAGAAGTAAAATTATCTGCTCGAGTTTGAAGATTTTTTTTATTTTTCTTTTTGTTTTTTAAGTAAATCTGTTGTAAATCAGAAGCAGGAGGTAAAGAAAAGCCACAAAATATGGCCAATAATATGGTTGAAATATTCCTTCCTGTCTCCTTGTCTTCTTAGCTTTGCAGCAGTGAAATGACACGTTCAGAAAATCTTCCAGTGAAACATCAGAAAGTTCTTCACCGGATACGTTCTTCTCATCCTATTTACTGACCTCAGTGTTTGCAGTCTGCAGTCCGGACTCTCCAGAAAATCACGTAGATGAAGAAATCCTGAATCTTCCAGGTTGTTCCCACTCAGGTCCAGTTTTTTCAGATTGGACGGGTTGGACTTTAGAGCTGAGCCCAGAACTTTACAGCTAATCTCTGACAAATCGCAGTTCTCCAACCTGAAATCAGATAGAAAAGTGTTGGTGAACAGATTGAAGTGGATCAGGTGTGTTCAGGTGTTTAATGTACAGATCACCATTTTTGTGTATGAATCTTTCTGATAACAGTCAGACTGCAGAGTTCTGATGGTTCTGCTGTCAGTACTGACTGTGAAGTGGGTTCTTCTAAACGCAAGTTCACTCTAATAAATACCTTTCTGACTTCAGCTGATTCCAACATGAAGCTTCAGCAGTCTGACTGACTCTAATCTAGTGGACGTCTGCCAAAGCTCCAAGCTGACCATCAATTTCCTTCTTGAGACTCTCAGGACATTTCCATCACAGCTCAGTGGAGCTGCAGGCCCAGTTGGACCAGAAGCTTTCATGGACTCGTCCTTGTCCCATTATGAAGCAGGGAGAAGAATCTATGTCCTGACTGAATTATATGTGACTCTATGGCAGCTGCAGATCTTGTAAAATGCATTTTTCTGCAGCTCAGACTGAATAAACTGTTCAACTGTGTGTTTCTCTTGGTGCTGTTTAAAAAAAATCCCCCTCATGGTTCCACTTTTTAGATTTAAACATGAAGATGTTTTGGAGACATGAATCAAAGTGATCTACTTGAGCTTGGAACTTTAACTTTCCTTCAGTCTTTTCCAAACTTTCTTGAAGTAAATCTGTTGTGAATCAAAAGCAGGAAGTAAAGTAAATCCACAAAGGCAGGAGGGACATCAACATAGTGGAAATATTTCCTTGTTTCCTTTTCCTCCTTTATTTTACCTTGTAGGAAAAGGTCATGAAGTGAAGAAAAGCTTGTTGAAGAATTAATCAGAAGCTGCATTGACTCCAAGCTGTGATCCAGCTTTGCAGCAGTGAAATGACACGTTCAGAAAATCATCCAATGAAACATCAGACATTTTCTAATCTGAGACGTTCTTCTGATCCTTCAGGGAGTTCAGCTTATTTACTGACCTCAGAATCTGCAGTCTGCAGTCTGGACTCTCCAGAAAACCACGCAGATGAAGAAATCCTGAATCCTGCAGGTAGTTCTTACTCAGGTCCAGTTCTGTCAGATTGGTCGGGTTGGACTTCAGAGCTGCACCCAGAGCTTTACAGCTGATCTCTGACAAACTGCAGTCCTCCAACCTGAAAGCAGACAGAAAAGTTTTGGTGAACAGTTTACATTGTTACACTTTTTAGAACTAAGTTTGAAAATATTTTGGAAACATTAGTCAAACAAAGTGATCTGGTTGAGTTTGGAAATTCTTTTCTGTCCTTCAGTCATTTCCAGATTTTCTAGAAGTAGATCTGGAAAAAAAGAGCCACAAAAGCAGGAGGGACTTCGTGGTGGAAATATTCCATCCTGATTCATTTTCCTTTTGTCTTTGACCATGTTGGAAAAAGTCATGAAGCTTAGAAAAAGTTTTGCCAGACGGCTGCATTGATTCCCAGTTGTTATCCAGCTTTGCAGCAGTGAAATGACACATGTTAAGAAATCTTTCATTGAAACATAAGAAAGTTCTTCACCGGATACATTCTTCTTATCCTTCCTGTTTACTGACCTCAGAGTCTGCAGTCTGCAGTCTGGACTCTCCAGAAAACCATGCAGATGAAGAAATCCTGAATCTTCCAGGTTGTTCCCACTCAGGTCCACTTCTGTCAGATTGGACGGGTTGGTCTTAAGAGCTGATCCCAGAGCCTCACAGCCCTTCTCTGAAAAACTGCAGTCCTTTAACCTGTAAGCAGACCGAATAGTCTGTTTTAGAACATTGAAGGCAGCTGGAGTTCCAGCTTGTTTTGTACTCAGAGAAGCTTTCAGCAGCAGGACTGAATCGGAAACACCTCCAGGTCAGCAGTTTAGTTGTTTCTGTGTGAAAGCACGCTTTACTTTAAAGTTTAACATTATCAATCTGCTCAATGTCAAAACATGAGAGTTTTTCATCTGACAATAAACATTTAAACTTTAAGAACAAGTATTAAACAAGTATTAAAAAAAAAAGAAAAGCTTCTACCCCTCCATGAACCACCACCTTAACGTGATGGAGGGGTTTGAATGCTTGAGTGATCCCGGGAGCTATGGTGTCTGGGGCTTCGGCTCCTGGTAGGGTTTCCCATGCCAGACAGGTCCTGAGTGACGAGCCAGACAAAGAGCGGTTCACAAACCCCTTCTTGAGAAAAACCATCAAAGATCCAGTTACGTCGTCCGGATGGGGTTACCGGAGCCTCACCCTGGAACCAGGCCTGGGGTTGGGGCTCGTAGGTGAGCGCCTGGTGGCCGGGGATCCTCCCACGGGCCCTGGTCGTTTACCCCCCCAAAGGATTGACATGGGATCACTCCCAAGCAGGCCCACCACCTGCAGGAGAGCTCAGAAGGGGCCGGTGCAATGTGGTTTGGGTGGAAGTCGAAGGCGAGTGCCTCGGCAGCCTAGATCCCGGTCATGGAACTTAGCTTTAGGGACATGGAACGTCACCTCTCTGGGAGGGAAGGAGCCTGAGCTTGTGCGAGAGGTTGAGAGGTACCAGCTAGATATAGTTGGGCTCACCTCTACACACAGGCTGGGTTCTGAAGCTCAGTCTCTCGAGAGGGGTTGGACTGTCTACCATTCTGGAGTTGCACATGGTCAGAGGCGGCGGGATGAGGTGGGCTTACTTGTGAGCCCCTAGCTCAGCCGCCAAGTGTTGGAGTTCACCCCAGTGGACGAGAGAGTCACGTCCCTTCACCTTTGGGTGGGGGACAGGTCTCTGACTGTGGTGTTGGCTTATGGGCCAAACAACAGTTCGTAGAACCCGGCTTTCTTGGGTTCTCTGGAAGTGGTACTGGAAAGTTCCCCCATGGGGAACTCCATTGTCCTCCTGGGGGACTTCAATGCTGACGTGGGCAATGACAGTAGCGCCTGGAGCGGAGTGATCGGAAGGAACAGCTTCCCTGATCTGAACTCGAGTGGTGTTTTGTTGTTGGACTACTGTGCTTGTCATAGTTTGTTCATAACAAACACCATCTTTAAACACAAGGGTGTCCATCAATACACATGGCGTAAGGACACCCTCGGCAGGAGATCTATGATTGACTTTGTAGTCGTTTCAAGTGACCTTCGGCCGTGTGTCTTGGACACTCGGGTAAAGAGAGGGGCAGAGCTGTCCACATATCACTACCTGGTGATGAGTTGAATTCGTGGGCGGGGAAGGAGGCTGGAAAGACTTGGCAGACCCAAACGTACTGTGAGGGACAGCTGGGAATGTCTAGCTGAGCCCTCCATGAGGGAAGTCTTTAACTCCCACATCTGGGAAAGCTTCAAACAGGTACAGAGGGAGGCTGGTGATATTGAGTCGTAATGTACCATGTTCTCCACCTCCATTGTCTCTGCTGCTATTTGGAGCTGTGGTCGTAAGGTCTCTGGTGCCTGTCGTGGAGGCAACCCCCGAACCCGGTGGTGGACACCGGAAATAAGGGATGCTGTCAAGCTGAAGAAGGAGTCCTATTGGGTCTGGCTGGCTTGTGGGACTCCAGAGGCAGCTGACAGGTATAGGTAGTCTAAGCAAGTTGCGGCCCGGGCTGTTGTGGAGGCAAAAACTCTGTCCTTGGAGGAGTTCGTTGAGGCCATGGAGATGGACTATCGATTGGCCTCGAAGAGGTTCTGGCAAACTGTCCGGCGTCTCAGGAGGGGGAAGCAGTTTTCTGCAGGCACCGTTTTCAGTACAGATGGGGAGCTGCTGACTTCGACTGAGGACATTGTCAGGCGGTTGAAGGAATACTTTGAGGATGCTGACACACCTTCTCTTGAGGAAGCAGAGGCTGAGAGCCTTGGTGTGGGGCTGTCCATTACCCAAGCCGAAATCACCGAGGTAGACAACAAGCTCCTCGGTGGCAAGGCACCAGTAGTGGACGAGGTTTGCCCTGAGTACCTCAAGTCTCTGGATGCTGTGGGAGTGTCTTCGTTAACACGTCTCTGCAGCATCGCGTGGCAGTCGGGAACTGTACCACTGGACTGGCAGACAGGGGTGGTGGTTCCCCTTTTCAAGAAGGGGAACCAGAGGGTGTGTTTCAACTACTGGGGAATCACACTCCTCAGCCTCCCTGGGAAAGTCAATGCCAGGGTACTGGAGAGGAGAGTCCTGCTGATAGTCGAACCTCAGATCCAAGAACAACAATGCGGTTTCCATCCTGGTCGTGGAACTGTGGATCAGCTCTACACACTGTTTATGGTGCTGCAGGGTTCATTGGAGTTCGCTCATCCTGTCCATATGTGTTTTGTGGATTTGGAAAAAGGCGTTCGACCGTGTGCCCCGTGGTGTCCTGTGGAGGGTGCTTTGGGAGTATGGGGTCCTTGGAGCCTGACTCAGGGCTGTCCAGTCTCATATGACCAGAGCAGGAGCTTTGTCCACATAGCCGGCAGTAAGTCAGACTTGTTCCAGACCATGTTAAACTCCAGCAGGGCTGCCCTTTGTCACTGGTTCTGTTCATAGTCTTAATGGATGGAATTTCTAGGCACAGCTAAGGGTTGGAGGGGGTCTGGTTTGGGAACCACAGGATTTCCTCTCTGCTCTTTGCAGACAATGTTGTCCTGTTGACTTCATCAAGCCATGACCTTCAGCATGCCTTGGAACGGTTAGCAGCCGAGTGTGAAGCTGGGATGAGGGTCAGCACCACGAAGTCTGAGGCTATGGTTCTCAACCAGAGAAAGGTGGTTTGTCCTCTCTGGGGTAGGTGGAGTGCTCCTTCCCCAGGAGGAGTAGTTTAAGTATCTTGGGGTCTTGTTTACGAGTGAGGGAAGATCTGAGCATGAGGGAAGATCTGGGCGTGAGGGAAGATCTGAGCATGAGATCGGCGGATTGGTGCGGCATCCACCAACATGCGGTCGCTGTACTGGTCTGTCATGGTGAAGAGGGAGCTAGGCCAGAAAGCAAAGCTCTCAATTTACTGGTCGATCTACGCGCTAATACTCACCTATGGTCATGAGCTCGGGGTCTTGACCGAAAGAACAAGGTCCCGCATACAAGCGGCCAAAATGAGCTTCCTCCCTAAGGTGGCTGGGCGCTCACTTAGAGATATGGTGAGAAGCTCGGTCACCCGGGAGGAGCTCGTAGTAGAGCCGCTGCTCCTCCACATTAAGAGGAGCCAGTTTAGGTGGCTCGGGCATCTGATTCGGATGTCCCCTGGATGCCTCCCTAAGGAGGTGTTCCGGGCATGTCCCAATGACATTATGTGCACATTTTCAGTGACTGGATCAAGGAGTTGAAAAATGAATTCAATAATATGGCCACACAATGCTAGGATTTTCATCCTGAACTTCAGTCCATTTTTTTAACCCACTGGGGACACAGGGTTGCCAGAAACTGTCCTATTACTGTTGGGCAAAGGCTGGATACACACCGGACAAGTCGCCAGCCCGTCACAGAGCCCATGGAGCTAAAGCGATCGATTCCGCTATCCAAGCCAGCCTGGTGGACAGCTTAGTGAGCTCCACTGCTTAGGCTCCAGCAGAGCAAGCAAGGTCTACTGCCCAGGCTGCAAAATTCATTACCCGCCAGCAGCTGGCTACCCGGCAGACGGAGAGCCACAGAGAATGGCAATATAGCGTACGCAATTGGTCCAGATCCATGGGCTTATTGAAGTTTTTCATATTTTCATTGAAACATTAATTTAAAAAAATCCCCCGATTTTATTTTTATTTTCCCCCTTTCGGGTTACTGCTTGAACTGGGCCACATTTCAAATGGCTGTCATCCATTGTGAATGCAGCATACGGCTTTAGTGGATTCACCCAACTCTTTTCTTTTTTTTTTTTTTTGGAAAGAATCCCATTGAAAATCCAACTTGTGGATAGCGGTTGAGTCGACAGTGTCCCTTGTGCCCCAAGTTATTTTTATGATCATAGAAAATCTTTTACTTTGAACAGTTATCTAGTTTTTCAAAGATTCTCCCAAATCAGAGAAAACCCGACTGAAGCTAGAACCAAGAAATTGATTAAACCTGACCTGAGAGTCTCCAGTTTACAGTGTGGATTCTTCAGTCCATCAGACAGAATCTTCAATCCTGAATCCTGCAGGTTGTTGTTACTCAGGTCCAGATCTCTGAGACTGGAGGACTGAGAGCTGAGAACTGAAGACAGAGCTGTACAGCTTCTCTCTGACAGGTTACCGTCACTCAGTCTGAAGAAAACAAAGTAAGACAGCAGCTGTTCAATATCATTTAATGATTTTAGTATTTTTTTTAGTATGATTTTCCATTCAATTTTTCACTGAAGTGATTTTCATGAGAGTTCTTACAGAGCTTTGTTGGAGGCTTTGATCACTGGCAGCAGCCTCAGAAGAGCCTCCTCTGAAGCAGAGTATTTCTTCAGGTCAAACACTTCCAGATCTTCTTCTGATGACAGTAAGATGAAGACCAGAGCTGACCACTGAGCAGGAGACAGTTTTTCCTTGGAGAGACGTCCTGAACTCAGGAACTGTTGGATCTTCTCCACTAGAGAACCATCATTCAGTTCATTCAGACAGTGGAACAGGTTGATGCTTTGCTCTTCAGACAGATTCTCACTGATCTTCTCCTTGATGAACTGGACTGTTTCCTGATTGATCTGTGAGCTACTTCCTGTCTGTGTCAGCAGACCTTGTAGGAGACTCTGATTGGTCTGCAGTGAAAGACCCAGGAGGAAACGGAGGAACAAGTCCAGGTGTCCATTTGGACTCTGTAAGGCCTTGTTCACAGCACTCTGGTAGAACTGGACTGATGTTTTCTGTTCTTCCTCCAGGAGGTTGACTCCAGAGGTGATGAAGGTCAGATGGACATGAAGAGCAGCCAGAAACTCCTGAACACTCAGATGGATGAAGCAGAAGACCTTGTCCTGGTACAGGCCTCTCTCCTCTCTAAAGATCTGTGTGAACACTCCTGAGTACACTGAGGCTGCTCTGATATCGATGCCACACTCTGTCAGGTCGGATTCATAGAAGATCAGGTTTCCTTTCTGCAGCTGCTCAAAAGCCAGTTTTCCCAGAGACTCCATCATCTTCCTGCTCTCTGGACTCCAGTGAGGATCTGTCTCAGCTCCTCCATCATACTTGATCTTCTTGACTTTGGCCTGAACCACCAGGAAGTGGATGTACATCTCAGTCAGGCTCTTGGGCAGCTCTCCTCCCTCTCTGCTCTTCAGCAGATCCTCCAGAACTGTAGCAGTGATCCAGCAGAAGACTGGGATGTGACACATGATGTGGAGGCTTCTGGATCTCTTGATGTGGGAGAGGATCCTCTTCGCCTGCTTTTTATTTCTGAATCTCTTCCTGAAGTATTCCTCCTTCTGTGGATCACTGAACCCTCTGACCTCTGTCACCATGTCAACACACTCAGCAGGGATCTGATTGGCTGCTGCAGGTCGTGTGGTTATCCAGAGGTGAGCAGAGGGAAGCAGGTTCCCCCTGATGAGGTTTATCAGCAGATCTCCCACTGAGGTGGACTTTCTAGGGTCATTTAGGATCTGAGTCTTGTGGAAGTCCAGAGGAAGTCGACACTCATCCAGACCATCAAGGATGAAGATGACCTGGAAGTGTTCAAAGCTGCAGATTCCTGCTTCTTTGGTTTCAGGGAAGAAGTGATGAACAAGTTCCACCAAGCTGAACTTCTCCTCTTTCAGCACATTCAGCTCTCTGAAAGTGAATGGAAATATGAAGTGGATGTTCTGGTTGGCTTTGCCTTCAGCCCAGTCCAGAGTGAACTTCTGTGTTAAGACTGTTTTCCCGATGCCAGCCACTCCCTTTGTCATCACGGTTCTGATTGGTTCTTGTCTTCCAGCTGGGAGTTGAAAGAGCTCTTCTTGTCTGATGCTTGTTTCTGCTCTGTCTGCTTTCCTGGATGCTGCTTCAATCTGTCTGACCTCATGTTCTTCATTCAGATCTCCAGTTCCTCCCTCTGTGATGTAGAGCTCTGTGTAGATCTCATTCAGAAGGGTTTGGTTTCCTGCTTTAGAGATTCCCTCAAACATACACTGGAACTTCTTCTTCAGACGAGATTGGACTTTATGTTGACAAACTGCAAACGATCCTGCATGAAGACAACAAACAGATTAAATAAAGTCTCTGCAGCCCTGAATGATCTGAATCTATGTTGAATCTATGTTGTTGCATGTGTTGAGACTAGTCCTTTCATGCAATTATTTTTTTGTGTGATTAGTAATCATGACCTGTAGTTACTTATTCTAATTAATCCATTTTAATTTAAAATATTTGTAACGAAATAATTGCTTTAAAAAGCCCAATTTCGAGGAAATTTTATGTAAATTCATGGCATTGTGGCATATTAAAAGATAAAAGAACTAAAAAGTAGCTTTATGAAGTCAACCTTTTTCTTTTACACCAACAAGGGGATTTTTTTCGATCTTGAGCAATTAAGGAAAAACAAAGAAAAGATTAAAGATGAGGGTAACACAATAAAGTATTAACAAGCCAATTTGTCTGTAATTAATTAATTATGATTAACGCGATAGTTTGACACCCCTAGTTGAGTCATCAGTAAATCTTCATTTCTCAGCAGCTGAAACCTTCAGAGAAATCCTCTTACTGCTCTGCAGTTGATCAATCAGCTTCTCCTGCTTCATTCTCCTCAGGAAGTTCTCTGTGATCTTCATCAGTGACTCTCTGCTGCTCCTCTGCTCTTCATCTTCATCCTCCAGCTCCTCCTCCTCCTCCCTGTGACTCAGAATCTTCTGGATCTTCTTCAGCTCCTTCTTCACAAAAGTAACAATGTTGTCCTCCAGCAGCTGCAACAGAATTCTAGATGAATGAGCCAATCAGAGTGAAGTCATGGAGCCAAACATCAGCTCCATGTTGGACACACTGACAATCCACTGGTCTCCAAAGTGCAGCATGGAGATGACTGTGGACAGAATGATGGAAAAGTAGTTGTTGTTCATGTACAGACCAGAAAGATGGAGTCCAGCTGTGTTTGATGCTGCTGGACAGACTGACCACTAGGAGTCTCTGAACTCTGCTGGTCCACTCTGTGGAGAATCAGCAACAATCAGATCCATTCTCATTCTCTCTCTCTTCTATATATATATATATAAATAGGGGTTAAACTCTACACAGAAAAGTACCCATTGGTGACACTGTTTTAAGTCCCCCATCCGAGACTTGAACCAGGAGCTTTGTTGCTGTGAGGCAAGAATGCAAACCACTGCTCCACTAAACAATCATAAAAGAAAAAAATATGGTTGGAGTGGACCTATTGAAATGAAAATAGTCTTTTTTTCTGGCATTTTTCTCATTATGGAGGACATATATAAAGAAAAGCTCAAAATTACATTTTCTGAGTTTTCTTTATTCAAAATGGTGTGAATCAGGAGCAGACAAAAAAAGGCTGTTTGAAAAGGTACTACTATCTGACCCAGAAACTACAATCGGCAGGCCACAAAGTACCCTACTTTGCTCCATTTTGATCCATCCACTTGCAGACAAATACAGTAGATCCATGTTTGTCTTATCCTTGTCTGAGCTGGCATCTACCTAAAAACTGTACCGCTTGATAACTCTGATACTGCTCACCATTTTTGTTGCATTGATTGATTGGCGGTATGAGGGGCTGTAAGCTAGTGGGAGAGAGTGTAAACAGAGTGCGCTCAGTAAAAGGAAGAGGAGGCAACTCAGGAGGCCCACAACTCAGAAGCAAATTTCTAATGAACTCCTGCTGTTCTGCAGAAACTATGTCCCAGAAAATGACTGGTTTTTTTTTTTTTTTACAAAAAATGACACATTAAGAAGTAAAAGAGCACAAGGAATGCTTTTAAAAACAAAAAGAAAGATGAATGGAGTGGGTCTTTACGATAAACATGTGAACCTGAAAATACTTTTAACATCCTTTAAGCAACTTCACATAGTTAAATAACTCAGATCTTTATCTACATTACTATGTAACCCTTAGCAATAGTGTTAATTACTATTATTAATTTTTTTTTCTAAAAGTGTTTGTCCAGGCTCTCAAGAATCAGTGCTGAACTACTATCCAGCCTCTTTTAACGCTGACAAACACTTACTGTTTCGCTCCTGAACTGCTGCCTTTGAAGTCAGGAATCAAACCCTTTGACACGTCACTCTTGGAGGAAACACAGCTGGTTTCATATCCAGGACCAGTACTTTGTCTCTGTTGAATCCTGATGGAAAAACGGGTTTTGTTATACATTATTTATTCTGTTATGGAGGATATTCAGATGATTTTCCGTGTTGAAATACTGAGCTCAGACAATAAACACACTGACCTGCAGTGAAACAGCCTGTAAAAATGACCTTGTGTGAGAAATTTGTGACCCTTAATGCAGTTATTATCATCATAATCATGAATTTGTGTCTAGAAAATGACGCAAATACTGTGGGCAATTGAAGATGAATCCATTAAATCCGATGATACATTCATGCATCTATCCATCTTCCACAGTATTGCTGCTCAATGCCTTTCAGAGTAGCGGGGTTGCTGGAGCCAACCCAGACACTGTTGGACGAAGGTGAGGTACACCCTGAAGAGGTCACCAATGTATAATCACAAATTAACCTATGAAACATGTTTTTAAACTGTGGTAAGAAGCTGGAATCCCCAGAAAAAAAACCTTTGCATGCACAAGGAGAACATGCAAACTTCACACAGAATCCAGTCAGGATTTGAACCTCTTCGCTGTAAAGAGTGCTGACTGTACCACCATGCAACCTGCATGATACAGCAATTTTTGGAAAAACAACCAAATAGTTGAAAAATGTACTACTACAGACCCGTTTCACCATTTCCAAATTTGTTAAAGTTTTTTTAGGAAATTCATTTGTTTTTGTTTCTTTTCTAAGTTGCTCTCAGAGAGACTTCAACTGAAAAGATCAGAGAGCAGAAGAACTGAACCAGAACACAAGTCATTCATAAGAAAAATACTGATGATCTGAACTATTATCCAGCCTCCTTTAACTTTGACAAACACTTACTGTTCATCTCCTGAACTGCTGCCTTTGAAGTCAGGAATCAAACCCTTTGACACGTCACTCTTGAAGGACGCACAGCTGGGTTCATATCCAGGTCCAGGTTGGTTCCTGTGAAGAATGAAGGTTGCTGGTGTGAGTGCTGAGCTCTGACATGGAGAAGAGTCCTGGACAGTTAGAGATGTTCATCTCACCTCTGAGCTTTGCTCTGGCTCTCATGGTCATCATCTCTCCTTTTTTTAGATGGAGGGGCTCCCCCCTGTGTGTCCTCACACTGATCCATGCTGCTGGATTCACTGGATCCACATCAGCTCACACACACCTTCTACCTTCATCTGCAGAGGAAACACACATCATCAGCTCTGATCCTCCTTCACAAACAGATCAGCTGCTCCTCCACTGATTGGCTCTTCTCTTGTGTTTCCTCTCAGGTTCAGGTGAATGCAGTCAGACAGCAGTGGGAGGCAGAGGAAGCTGCTGAACATCAGCTGCTGCACTTCTGCTCTCCCTCCACCAGATGGAGACATGGAGCTGCAGCAGCAAACACTCCATGATGGAACAACATTTCAGTCATTCAGTCACTTTGACAAAGAAACAACAAACTTCCTGTTTCTACAAGTCAGGAAACAGGAAACAGATCAAGAAAAACAGACAGAAATCAAACAATGAGGAGAAAGAAAGAAAGACATGAATTCTTCATCTCAAAGCTCCAACAAGGACTTTCAGAAACACCAGCTCACTGGCCTTGTGGGAGAGTGTCCACCCTGAGACTGGAAGGTTTTGAGTTCAATTCCATGATCTAGTCACACCAAAGACTCTTAAAATGAGACCCAGTGACTCCCTGCTTGATGCTCAGCATTAGGGGTTGGATTTGGGGCCTAAACCACTGAATGGTTCCTGAGTGCGGCTGTGTCTGCAGCTCACTGCTCCCCTTGGGGATGGGTCAACTGCAGAGAACAAATGTTACACACCTATGTGCGTGACAGCTAATGGGACATTAACTTTACTTCAACAGTTGAACTTTGATTCACACACAGAATGTTTGTATTGAGGAGAAGATGAAGCTTTAAGAGTCAGAAATGAAACATTTGAACTTCAGAGCTTGATGATGTTTGTGTTTCTGACAGAAACTCTTTCTTCTGTCTGTTTGCTGGACGGTTCTGACAGGAAGCAGCAGTCAGCTGACCTGCCCAACTTTAATGCTGATGACAACAGTTTGACTCCAGGAATGTTTAATTTATTTTTTTAAATACCAGAAATATCATCTGTTTGCTGTTTATTACTCTAAACAATAATCATCAATATTGTTGATCAATAATCAAACATGATTAATCTTTTGAAAAACAGCAGAGTGATGAGAGTTTACAGAAATTAAGATCTTCAAACATTCAGTAACAAATTAGTGAAGACAAAGTTCAAGAAAGAAAACAAAGTTCAGTTTCTTCAAAGATGTGAAGAAGAAGAAGAATTTCCACTTACCGTGTGAACGCAGCAGCAAGACAGATCAGTGAGTCTGAACCAGGAAGAATCCACCTGTGATGGAGGCGGGGAACAACAGCTGGGTGGAGCAGCAGGTGAAGCAGTTTTTTAAAAAGGTTTTTAAGAAGAGGCCCTTGAATTTTAGATGATCTTTTCTGTTTATTTATCAATTTTATATTTCATTTTATATGTATGTATAATATAAATACAAAACTATTTTCAACAAAATGTTTTTATTTGATGCATTTACCCATTTTAATCAAATTGTTTCATGTGGCCTCAGTGTTTAAACTTCTTCCTCAAATAACCAACCTCAGGAGTGCCGTCATTAGCACTGAGAATTTTGTCTCAACAACTTCCACACAGTAAAACATGTGGGAAAATTAGAGAGCAAAACCTTATATCCTGTGATCCATCCATCCAGTTGTCCGTCCATCCATCCTTTTTCTTCCACTTATCTGGGTCCTAGTATCAAAGCAAACAGATGCAGCTGCAAACAAACAGATCTGGATCAGAACAAGTGCATGTTTTAACTACGACTCAGCAAAAGCTGAGAAACGAGCAGATTCAAGTCTGAGTGTGAAAAAGTCAGAACAAGCAGTTGGAGGAACAGATTGTATCAGCAAACTGTGAACAGAAAGAATGTGGATCTTCCAGATCTGTCAGAGCTTCCAGTAAAAAGTCTGAAAGCTGTCAGAGTGAAAGATTCAAACAGTGAAACAAAATCTGAAAGAGCAAAAAAACAGTTTAGTTTAACACATTTATCAATGCAGGAAACTCAGAAAAACTCAAGATAAACACAAAATCTGAGAGAAAACAGAGGTTTTTATATTTGTTAAAATGAAATGATCAAAGACTCAAGTTCTACCATTGATCTGCTTTATTCTAGCAGCTTTCATAAAGAAAGGAAAAGCAGAGGTCATTTCAGCTTCAAGAAAGTGTTGGAATAAATGAACTTGAAATCAAACATTAAGATGTTCTTTTGGAGAATCCAAGAAAAATATCTGGAATCACTGGATCAAACAGTTGTGCCGTCAGGAGCAGAGTTTGTGTTGTTCTGATTTTAATGTGTGCGGTCATTGTGATGATGAGGGAGTGAAGGGGATGAAGGACAGTCCGAACCGTTTGGACAGTCTGGTGAGGCCTCGTTCTCACACGCAAGACAAGATTTGATCACATTTTTTCCACAGATCTCTGCAGCGTCATGTGACATTCCAGTCCAGACTAGACAGAGGAGTTCACAAACAAACAAGAGCTGTGTGGAAACTCAAATACCCATGAGTCCTTGCACTAAACTGTGTTTTCTCCAAATCTTCACACAGCAGCTGCAGTAAAACATGTTGTGGCTTCATTTAGCATCTTTTCAGTGAGTGTTTTTCAGAAAACCAGGCGTTCAGTCCAGCATCATCTCTGCAGGAGTTTCTACATCATGTTCATGTGCTGCAGATGGAATCCTTTCTGTCAGACTCTTCCTCTTCAGCTCCTTTACCGTCATTCTAACATCTCAGGTTTGACTGCTTCAACACCTTTTTTGTATCTTATACCTGTTGATCTACTTTCAATGACCTTTGTTCCTGACGTCTTTCAAAGAGACTGTCCGTACTCGTTTGTCTTCCTCATCGTCTGGATTCCTTTGCTGACAGTTAAACTGACAGGTTGTTATAACACAGCCGACATGTTGAACTTTGTTATAGGAGGACGGACGCCTTCATGCTCATCATGGATGTATCATCAAAGCACAACTGTTTCTATAAGAAAGTGAGCAGAAATGTTCATTTTAGTTCAAACATTTGGACCTTTCATGCACTTTTCTGCTCACACAATTGTGCTGATTTTATTGTGATTTCCTTGTTTATCTATTGAATTTTTCTCAACATCTTCAGCTCTGCTCCTTCCAACTCTGTACTCCACCCTCTGTCTGTGTCAGAGAAAATCCATCCATTCAAATTTTTTGCTTATTTGGGACTATGTTACAAGGGCAGCAGGAATTATAATATCGTCCAGCTCCACCGGGAGAATCCTGATGCCTTCACAGGCCAGCCAAAGGACACAGTTTCACCACATAGTCATGGGTCATCCCCAGGATCTCTGCTTCATGAGAAATTCCCAGAACACTCCTTTAGGGAGATGTTAGCAAAGTCAATCGTCTTGCCTTGTTTACTGACAGACACTTTGATTTCAAACTTTGCCTTTTAGCAATTTCTGGAAAAAAATGTGTTTTTGTTTGTTTGCTAAATATGACAAATCGCATTATTAGAGTAGATTCAAGTCTGAGTCTGAACAAGTCACAACAAGCAGTTTAAGGAAGTGGTTTTATCTGCAAAAGGTAAACTGACAGAATGTGGATCTTCCAGATCCGTCAGAGCTACAAGAAAACACAATAAAAACTGTCCAACCGAAAGATTCAAACATCTCTGAGGGAACAAAGAACACTTTAGTTTCACACATTTAACAACGTAGGAACTTTATAAAACCTTGATAAAAAGGAGCTGATCTTTAATGTGTCATTAGGATGAAGAGCGAGTAAAGGTGATGAAGGATAGTCTGAAACTTCATGTTGTTGGGCCTCATTCTCTAACAAAATTTGCTGAAACTTTTTCCAAAGCGGCCTCCAGCATCACAGTTCAACAGAGCAGCTTATTCTCTCCTAACTAGAAGCTTTATAGGATAGATGTGGAAAGACGCTGCACCACAGCAGTCGGTGCTTCTCACAATGATAGAGCCAGACTCAAACGTACAGAATGCAACATTTCTGTGCCCACACAAAAACAGCAACTGTTTTACTGCATTTCACAATGCACAATTTGTGCACAGTAAGGAAAATTATACAGTGTTGTGTCTATAATGTGTTTTTTTTGTTCATTTTAGTACATATTTTGTCAGTGATTAGAGTGAAAATACAGAAAATAACTGTGTTGCATAAATAAAAGTCTCTTCATGCTGGAAATGGGAACAGGTGTTTTTTTTCATAAATGCAACAAGCCTAAAATGGTTTCTTTTTTATGTGTTTTTGTCAAATATACTTTCTCAACCTCATTCAGCATCTTCTTGAACATAAAAACATGACTGGAAAAAAGAGTCATAATTGTAAATATGTTCTGGTGTTTAAGAGTTAATCCTTACAAATGATTGTGAAGATGAACCCCTACTTGAACACTCAATACACTGTTAACAAAGACACAACTAGTATATTTATTATTAACTTATGAAGAATTTGTAGAATATTAAAAAAAATGTAAACATTCTTCTACATTCTTGAGTAAAGGTTACAGTGGGTAACATCCTAGATAGTCTTTTATTTTATTCTAGTTACATAACATGCATTTTAATTTTCCTTTTGTGTTGGGTCAAAGTCATTTCTTTAAAAAAGGATCATTTATTTATTTATAAAGACTACAACTCTTTTGTAAAGTAATGTAATATGTCTGATCGAATCTGTTTCCATAGTGATGCTACAAGCCAGGTTGGGACTTCCATTCTGATTGACAAGGTTTTGAACAGCATGACTAAAGGTGTAGTGGAGTGGAATCATTTCAGACAGAATTCTGTTTAATTTAAGGTTGTGAGAGTGACTTTGAGTCTTTTTGTCCAACAGGCGTAAAAGACATTGACATTGCTGCAACACTGGAGCATTTGCGAGACCAGAGACCTGGGACAGTGCGCACAAAGGTGAGTCCAGAGCAGATGTTTACTGCTCTATCTTTCCTGCAAAAGCATTATTCTTTGCTTAACCCAGACAGAAAGCAGGAACTTCTGGTTTAAGTGTGTTTTTCAATTGAGTTTCGGTTGCAGATTAAGTCACCTTTAGCTGCATACATTCAATTTATTAATCTAAATTAAACACAGTGATGATTTGCTGCCCTCTGTTGGTGAAACAGAAGAGTGGCAGTCAATTCTGACTGCTTGTCCACAGACTTGAAAATAAATAATGACAAGACTTAAGATTTTAAACCACAAAATAAATTCAAGTGAAACTTATTCAGCAGTCATTTTTTATTTTCTAATCATTTACTTTAAAAAATACTTAAAAATATTGTTATTTTTAAATGGACAAGTGCTGGACAAGTGTTTGAAAAAGGATCATCTGCACTCCATTGCTCTTGCGTGGTTTGAATCTCATCATGGCGCATGTAACACTGGTTAAAAGTTTAGTGTTAAAATAAATATTCTGAAGAAAGGGTATAAGTTCATTAATATGTTTCACAAGTGTTTTAAACAATAATATTGTAAAGCGTTACATAATTGTGATTTTTGCATTCTTGTTGTTTTGAAGGTGCTTTGGGTGAAAATTGATTGGTGTTACGGCACAATTGCCAGAGTGGTCTTGTTGCTAGGCAGATTAGAAAGACTGTGCAATACATTTTTAAGAGAAAAAAAAAAGAAGAAGAAGAGAGGAGAGAGGACGGCATGGTCGGAGACATTGGACTCACAGCAGAAAAAAACGTGGATGAAAGATTAGAAAAACTTGTTAAAAAGTCCCAGAATATCATAGAGGTGTTGAGAACAAACTGAAAGTGAGTTCAGAATAACATGTTTATGGTAAATGGCGTACAAGGCCCAAACCGCTTTATAGTCACGGACCCATTTACCCATCCACACACACATTTCACACACTTATGGTTAAAGAAGTTATGAAGAACTTTGCAGGTGTGAGCATGCTAGTCAGCTCGACTTAGCCAACCTAGCATACCCTGCGCTGGACTGTAGGAGTCGCTAACGCAGTTGCAAGCAGACGCCACGAGTCAAGTGAGTGGAAAACACACTTTAACGAGTCCAACATGAGTCCAGCTTCACTCACTAAGTCAAGACAACAGGCCTGCAACGTGGGTACATTTGAGTTCTGACTATTTTGGTATTTAATTACTGCAAGCTTAGGTATATTTGGGGCCCATTTCCTTTTTGAGTATTTTGGTTTTGAGATACGTATTTCTGTTGTGAAAGTTGTCTACAAGAAACAAGGTTAATGTGTAACTGGTGAAAAAAAAGATAAATATAAAAAGTTAAATCTTCAAGAACTGTGTGTTTATCTTTGAAGAAAGTGAAAAGCTTTATTTGCAGGTTTGGTTATTGACATTTTTGGTTGTTACTTATACATTGTGTAAACAATACGTCAAATCAATAATTTAATAATTCTTATTAAACAAGTGTTTAAATCCCATTAACGAAGAACTCAGGGATAAATCCCCCACGTTAAAGCTAATATAGCAAGGGGGTGTTACATGCAGGACTGCTGATGTCACGAAACTGATGAATGTATTAACATATTGAAGGTTTTGTCTGACACACATACATGCAGTAAACTTTGTTTTGGTGAAACGTAGAACTTTTGTGAGGATCGCTTAGTCAAATTTCCTTCTCCGTCCACCTCCGCGGCTCTCAACTTCCTTTTGGAAGTTTGACGTTTTTCCGGTTCTGAAGCTGTTATATTGGGGACATAAATAAGGAGGAACCTTTGTATGTGGAGAGATGTGTCCTGGGGGACGGAATGAATAAAGGGACCTGGTATGACGCTGCAAATGTGTCTTGTGTGTTGAAGTGAACGAAGAAGCTTCTAAGCTCGACCACCTGAAAATGGGGATCAAAACTCACCAGGAGAAAGTCGTCGTTTTACAGCAACTCAAAGTGTTGCGTGGAAGGATGGCCTGATACATTTTCCGCTGGCCAATCACTGAAACCTTACCTGCAGTTCTCTGGTGCTCTCTCAGTTCACAGGGGATTGCTACTTTACAAAAGTAGGATAATGATTCCAGCATCACTGAAGAAGGATTTTCTTTTGAAGCTTCATGAGGGACATCTGGGGATAACTAAGTGCAGAGCAAGAGCAAAGCAGTCAGTTACCTGCAGTCTGGTCTCAGCAGAGAGTTGACAAAAATGATTGAGCAATATGATGTCTGTGCTCATGAGAGAACTTGAGAGAGACGTTGCTCCCTTAGGAGCGGTCCACAGTGGTAGCAGATTTGTTCTACATTGGTTCCCAGCAGTACCTGATCTTTGTGGACTACCATTCCAGATACTTTGAAGTGGCAAAGCTGAAGTCTACTACAGCTGAGGGGGTCATTGAACACTTCAAGTTTGTGTTTGCCTGACACGGCATCCCAATGAGGTGCATTCTGATAATGGACCGCAATTTAGTTCAGAGCACGTCCGTCGGTTTGCACACTCCTGTGACTTTAGACACGTGACTTCCAGCCCGCATTTCCCACAGAGCAATGGCGAGGCAGAGCGTGCTGTGCGTATGGTCAAGAATCTTCTTAGGAAGTTGCCGGATCCGTATCTTGCTCTTATGGCTTATCGTTCCGCACCTCTGGCTAATGGATACAGGCCTGCGGAGCTTCTGATGGGGAGAAGGATAAGAACGACTGTTCCTGTGATCACACCTCAGCTCACTCCAGTTTGTGTGAAAAGGAAGAAGCTGAGAGAGATTGAGCAGGAGTACAGACAAAGGCTTCGGAGAGACTATAACAGCAGACATAGAGCGTGTGACCTGTCACAGTCACGGCCAGGGGCTCATGTGTGGGTTAAGGGTCTGCAGGAGAGGGGCACAGTTGTTTCGGTGGCTGGTACTCCAAGGTCGTATGTCATAGAAACGCCAAAGGGGCTTCTACGGAGGAACAGATATCATCTGTCGCTGACACCTGTTGCACCTGAAGCCCCTGTTCTCTCCCCTCCTGAGGATGAGGGAGGCAATCCATCAAGAGACGATCGTGTGCCAGAACCGCAGACTTCAGTTTCTGAGAGACGGTCACCAGTGAGAACCAGGGCGCCGCCTGCATCCCTGAAGGACTATGTTTGTTCAAACAGTAGGAACTGAGTGAATTCTGGGGCAGAATAATCCCCTCACTCAGGCTGAGGAACTGAGTCGTCTACCTCATTCCTCATAGATATGATTTGATGTGTTTTGTTTGGATGGATGGAGTGTTAAGGGTTTCACAGAGATAAGCACTTTGAAATGCAAATGTTTAAAGTTCAATGTTGGTGCCCTTTCTGGGGGAGCAGGTTTGTTACTGTGAAGTTCTTCATTATGAAAGGGGGGTGTATTATCAGGAACATAAATAGGGAGGAACCTTTGTATGTAGAGAGATGTGTCCTGGGGGACGGAATTAATAAAGGGACTTGGTATGAAATTGCAAAGGTGTCTCATGTGTTGAAGTGAACAAAAAAGCTTCTAAGCTCGACCACCTGAACAGAAGTGGGACTCCCCAATTACTCCTGGCTGCAGTGTGTGTTTTTAGGGAGAAACTATGGAGAGAATTAAGTATCTCTCCTATTTGTTCGTGCGTAATCCTTGATTTGTGTGTAACTTTAGGTTTGTGCGTGCATAATTCTTGATTCGTGCGTTTCATTTACACACAAATCTCATGTGAGTCTCTTTTCACGTCTTCCAGATTCATGCTTAAGTGAGGTTTAAATGCTGCGACAAAGTCGGGTCATCAATTTTCTTATCAGCCGCTTTGAACTTAGATTGTGAATAATATCTGGTGAAACTTGACATTTTCCCACTTTCTTAAACAGATATACCAGATAATTAATACAAAAAGTCTAAATAAGCATTTTTAAAACACTTGTTCCATTTAAAGACCAGCAAAAAGAACCGGCGGAGGTTCTTCGCAGCAAACAAGAACCCACAGAGTGGAGATGGTTGATCAGTCCACCGGGCCGCTCCGATCTACTTAGAATGGTCCAGCGGGCAGCGCCACCTGCTAACCCCGTGACTGGTGACCAGCGCTCGGGAAAGAGGCCTGTCAGTTTAGTCAATCAGTAAGTGACTTGTTATAAAGCAGCAACACTTCAAATGGACATAAACACTGTACTAAATTATTTAACATTTCAGATCAAAATGGGGGTATGATGTTTTGATTGGCAGCCCTAAAACTGTCTTAAATTGTGTTCCTATAACTTGATTGGATGTTTGACCACCTCTTTTGCCATTTTTTGAAAGGTAGCACTAGATGCCACATTCACCCACCATTTTAACATGAACAGAGATGAAATATCAGTGTAAAATGTTTACAACTGTTGGAACATTTCATGGTTAACACTGTATTATATATACCTTTGGAAACATGTGATTGATAGATTTATGTTCATTTGAAGATGTATAGTTTATAATTAGTATTTGGTTTGAGACTGAGTGGTATAATAATAGAAGGAGGGGAGGGTGGAGATGTGTCATTGTCACTTTGTTCAGTCTGTATCACTGTACCCCTTTGTTGAAATAAAAAAGACTAATAGAAAGAAAAATGATTGAAACAAACCAGTGAATCATTTGATCACAGTATTTGTCAACATCTATATTATGATCATTTTTGTCACATGGTCATGTTGGACTTTTCTGAATTAAACTGTCAGAGTTTGGAGAACATAAACCAAGTCTAAATCTTCTAATTGCTAATCAGAGTTTTGTGATCCAGAGTTCTGGTTCAAATGTCTTTTATTGTTACAAAGGCAGAAATTGGATCCAATGCTTAACTGCCCCCCCACCGCCCACACACATATATAGCTATCTAATACATGAGACATTGTTCTGTCTAATCACCGATTCACCTGATTGTTACTAAATAAATCACTTCTCAATGCTGACACAACAGAATTGTTTTCGAATCATAAAAAAGACCACAACTCATATACACAGTGTCCACTCTTAAGAAAAGAAATTGAAGTTGTTCATCTCTGTAAATAATTGGGAATATTGCTTTATATAGTCTTGAGTTTTAAACCCCATGTTGTAACCCTATTGACAAAACTTACACTTAAACTGTTTTTTAATACCAACACAAACATTGTTTTACTTTTAAAGTTTAAAAAGCGCCTTGTTGCTGCAACTTTTTTTTAACCCATGTTAGAATATGGAGATCTGTTTTATATGAGCGTCTCTGCCACTTTTCTTGGTAAGATTAATACTGTGTACCAAGCCGCTATGATGGTCATCGCCAAGTTTGACCCATCACTGTCAGCTATACCTAAAAGTGGGATGGCCTTCTCTGTCCACCAGCCGGTTAACTCACTGCTGAAATTTTATTTAAAGCTGTACTTTGATTTCTGTCTGCTTACATTTGTAATCTAATCACATGAAGAGATGTTAAATCTCATGCTTTGCTTTCCAATAACCATTTGTTGCTTTCTGTTCCTTTTGTCCACACTGAGCTTGGGAAAAGGGCTTTTGCCTGCTTCATGCCAGTTTTTTAAATGCTGAAGAAAACATTTTCCAAATTCAAATATTTCAAAAATACATTGAAATAAGATGTAAAAATCTGTAAATTATTTTTGATAAAACAAAAAAAAGAATATGAACACAAATTTATGCAGCACAAAAAAGAAGAAAAAAATGAATAAAATATAAAGTTAGATGAGTGATTTACAACGAAGAATTAACAGAATGAATGACCTTTGAACTCTTGAGCTCTCAGCTAAACTGCAGTTCTTTTCCAGACTTTAAAGCTTCTGGAAAAAACGACTTCTGGTTTTGAACACCATCAGTCTTTGTGGACTTTAGTGCGAGTAATTTTCACAGCCAAGATCTGGTAAAGCTCAAATATGAAAAAGAAGATTTATAAGATGAACTGCACAGAAATGGAGAACAATAAATCTTTCCTTGGTCAACAGCCGGGTTGCTGCTTTCTGCACCAGCTAAAGGAAGTTCAGAGAATGTTGGTAAACTTTGGGGTACAAAGAGGTGCAGGAATCCAAGAGTGTTTGGTCCAAGTTAAGACAAGCTCCCAATATTAGAGAGAAAGGAAACAGAAGATTTCTCAACACTCCAAGTAAGAATGAGAAGATGAAGTGCAGTTCTCCATCAGTCCACTGGGGGAGCTGCAGCACAATAACTTTACACGTGATGCTGAAAGAAACTGTGGAGTTCATCTCAGATCAGTTCATGCTTCAGCTCTGACATTTATTTCCACTTCCTCTGATTCCTCCATCACTCTGCTCTCCACCTCCCAGAAACACCAGTAAGAACATTTCTGCAGACCATCAGGAGGAGCAGAGACTTTAGTCCCTCCACCTGTGAAAGAATAAAGAAACATACAGATGAAGGAGTGTGTCCTCATCCTCTGCTGTCAGTAGGTGATGTAAAAGATGACAAGAAGCTGCTAGTCTAAATAGAACTGACGCTTTTCTTCAGGGCAGCAGCTTCCTGTCATCATCACCTGTTGGAGCTTCTGCTGCTCTGATTGGCTGATAGTTGCTCTGAAGTCTGTCATCATTCTTCTCAAAGAAACTTTGCATTTGGAAGCAGCTGGACTGACTCCAACCCTCTACTGACCTCAGAGTCTGCAGTTTGAAGTTTGGATCCTTCACCAGATCCTGGAGCTCCTGAACATCTGAATCCTGGAGGTTGTTGTTTCTTAGGTCCAGTTCTGTCAGGTGGGACGGGTTGCACTTCAGAGCTGAGGCCAGAGCAGTACAGCTGATCTTTGTCAAACAGCAGTCCTTCAACCTGAATACATAAAAAAGAGCTGAGTTCCAGTTTTTCTGAACAGAACCAAACAGAACCATCTGACAAAGATAGACAGCTGTTTGAGGCCCCAACAGCCCCTAATCAAAGAGTCAGTAATTCTGCTGCAGATTCTGTGCAGGAGTCCAGTTTGGGAATAAGAGCATGACAGAATGTGTCAGAATCCTGCAGCTGATTCTGAAGAACATCTGCAGGAAATGACTCAGAAATTGTAATCACTCAAATCTGTATGTAGGCTGAACATCAGTAAAGTTAATTTGGTCAGAAAACCTAGAAGATCAGTGACAGGAACAGAGAACTGACCTCAGAGTCTGAAGTTTGCAGTGTACGATCTTCAGGAGAGTGTGCAGATGAAAAGCTCCTAAATCCAGTAGATCCTTGTTCAAGCTCAGGTCCAGTTCTGTCAAGTTGGACGGGTTGGACTTCAGAGCTGATCCCAGAACAGAACAGCTCCTCTCTGTCAAACTGCAGTCTTCCAACCTGAAAGCAGAGAGTAAAGTGTGTGATAACAGTCAGACTGCAGAGTTCTGATGGTTCTGCTGTCAGTACTGACAGTGAAGTGGGTTCTTCTGAACACAAGTCCACTGGAAAAAATGATTTCCTGACGTTAATTGATTCCAACATGAAGCCTCAGCAGCCTGTCTGACTCTAATCTAGTGGACGTCTGCCAAAGCTCCAAACTGACCACCAACTTCCTCTGAGACTCAAGACGTTTCCATCACACCTCAGTGGAGCTGCAGGTCCAGCTGGACCAGAGACTTCATGGACTCGTCCTTGTCCAGTAAGAAGGAAGGAGGAGAATCCATGTCCAACTGAAGAGTGAGTGACTCCTCTTTTACAGCTGCAGATCAGCCTCTGCAAGTTTACTCATTTTTTTTCATTTCTCTTCATCAAAACTCTTTCTCTGGTTTTCACCTCTAGTCTGCGCTCACACTTGTGTCTGTGTGCACATAAATGCACGCTGTCATGCTCTTGTAGTCTGTGCAGCTGCGGTCAATCCTCTCATCTCTCTGACTACCTGGGGAGGATATAAAAATGGGCATCTGATGCACAGTGCATAACCCGCCTACTTCCTGTTTGCCAGCACTTTTGTTTTTTGGGTGAGGTTAGCAATGCTGTCTCCCTATGAGTGATTGGTGACAGTTCATTTTTTTTAGTCATTAATAAAGACTTTGTATTCAGTCAAACAAAGAACTCCAGCATCAGAAGTAGCTACTTTGGTGTGCTGAGCACACGGTGTAGGTACCATATGTGTTCGACCTGCCAGATCGACACAGGGGCTTGCTACTAACGGTGATGTCACACTACAGTAACACAACTTTGACAAACTTCTTAAGCTATGTCTGAATTCCTTCACTACTCCCTATTTAGTTCATTAGCCAGAATGCTGTTTGAATTCAGACATAGTCTTAGTGTCGAGATCTGCTCGGGCCAACAAGTAATTTGTTCAGTCGCAATCTTACACATCAACGTAAAGCTGTACAGACAATCAAATATTGCTACGTCATCACTAGCTGCAAGTGTTTTAACTGCTATGTGTCTTAGTCAGGACTGCCTCTGGGTTCCCCGAGCCCATAAATGCTCCTGAGTGGCTTTGTTTTTTTTTTTTCTATAGACCTACTTTTCCACATATTCTGCTCATAAATGTCTGCAAGTCAGACTGACCTGAAGCTTCACTGTTTGTTCTCCCCAAAGACTTGTCTTTGCTAAGCTAACTTACAGAAAAGTTGAGTTTGCTGCAGAAGCAAAACTCATGTTAAAAAGCTGAGCTAAGAGAGAATGTGTCTTTTGTAAAACAGAAGCAGCAAGTAAGAAGAGCCACAAAGTCAGGTGTGAAACATTCCTACAAGCCTAATGTTTGTCTTTCTTTGGCTTTATTGGAAAAGGTCTTAAGGTAAAGGAAAGCCTGGAGAAAAATCAAATCACTGCACTGATTCCAACATGTGATCCAACTTTGCAGCAGTGAAGGACGTGTTAAGAATATCTTACTATGCTCTTCTGATCCTTCAGGGAGTTCAGCTTATTTACTGACCTCAGAATCTGCAGTCTGCAGTCTGGACTCTCCAGAAAATCTTGTAGATGAAGAAATCCTGAATCCTGTAGTTTGTTCCGGCTCAGGTCCAGTTCTGTCAGTTTGGACGGGTTGGACTTCAGAGCTGAGCCCAGAGCTTCACAGCTGATCTCTGACAATCTGCATTTCTCCAACCTGAAAGCAGACAGAAAAATGTGTGTGAACAGTGTGAAGTGGATCAGATGTGTTCAGGTGTTCAGCCTCTCTATGAATGAATCTGATAACAGTCAGACTTCAGAGTTCTGATGGTTCTGCTGTCAGTACTGACTGTGAAGTGGGTTCTTCTGAACACAAGTCCACTGGAAGAAACTACTTCCTGACTTCAGCGGACTCCAAAATGAAGTTTTTCTTTGTTCTTGTGTTTTTATGATTTGAGTTGATTTCCAAAGTCTTGAGTTTCCTCTGAGAGATTCTCATCGTCTGCTGCCTTCAACACAAACACAACTTTGTCTTTATCCATGTTTTCTCTGGAATCATGTGAGGACACAGGAAAGAGCTGCTTTAACAATCATCTGCTGCCAGCTCTTTCACAATAACAATAACAATCCGTTCAAGATGATCTACAATCACACAGCTGGAGATAAAGAAAAACTAAGCAGAAATCGGTGTTGAGCTGACAAGGTTTTGTCTGCATGTGGACTTCATCTGAACTCTGGAGTGTTTCTTTCTGTGCTGTTTTAAAAAATCTCCCTCATTGTTCAAAGTTTTAGAACAAAACATGAAGAAACTTTAGAGACGTGAATCAAACAAATTGATCTGCTTGAGTTTGGATTTTTTTCCTTCAATCAATTTCCTATTTCCTGGAAGTAGATCTGTTGGGAAGCAGAAGCAGGAAGCAAGAAAGAGATTCCAAAGCAAGACATCTGCGAGGTGGAAACATTCTCTCCTGCCTTATGTTGCTTGACTTTGTTGAAAAAAAGTCATAAGTTGAAGAGAAACTTGTAGAGAAAGTCAAAAAGTCAACTGCAGTAATTCCAAGCTGTGATCCAGCTCTGCAGCAGTAAAATGACATGTTCAAAAATATATCACTGAGACATCAGAAAGTTCTTCACCAGATACTTTCTTCTCCTCTTTCAGGGAGTTCAGCTTATTTACTGACCTCAGAGTCTGCAGTCTGCAGTCTGGACTCTCCAGAAAACCTTGCAAATGAACAATTCCAGAATTCTGCAAGTTGTTCCAGCTCAGGTCCAGTGCTGTCAGAATGGACGGGTTGGACTTCAGAGCTGAGCCCAGAACTTCACAGCTGTTCTCTGTCAAACTGCAATCTTTCAACCTGAAAGCAGACAGAAAAGTGTGTTCAGGAGCAGAGAAGCTTTATTAACAAGAATACTAGTTTAAAAAAAAGCATAATTAGTCTGACACTATCGGTTAGCTGTTCTGTGAAATTATACGAGGACATTATCAGAGCTACATATGTGTCTTAAATTTATTCAGTAATTATTAAGGGAAAAACATAAATTACTGAAAAAAAATGTATGACCTCAGAATTGTGATTCTAGCAATCCTGGATTTCTTTGTGTGTTTAAGACAATTAGGAATATTTGATGCAGAACAAAAATTGGTTTTAAATATTTGCTCTGTGGACTTATGTGCTGCATGGTGATAATTTCAGGATTATTTTGTCTGCTTGTCTCCATGCGCGACCATTTCACAGCCACTGTGAAAAACCAATTGTGGCAAATGAACTCTAATCTTGCGATTATTGCGGGAGGCTTGAAGAAGGAACTGCAACCACTGGACATCAGGTAAACAGGGCTTTGAAGGTAAAGTTGCGAACGGCGTGGGATCGATGGATGACAGATGGCAACACAGTTTTACAAAGACTGGGAGGCAGCGCAGAGCGAGTTATGCTACAATTTGAGACTGGATTGCAGATGCTTGGGCTTACGTATCCGCTTGTACTGCTGTTCGAGCTTTTGTAAAAGACGGCATCATATCTGAGGAGCCGCACATCAACTAGTCTGACTCTGACATTGACTAGAGGGAATCTGGCGTACTAGTTGAAGAACTAGCCCAGCTGTTTATGTCGGATACTGAACATGAGGACTTTGATGGACTTGTGGATGAGGATTGATTAAAAAAATGTGAGTGCATTGCTAAAAATTTAAATAAAGTACAACCGAACTCAGTTTAGCTCCCGCTGCATTTTTAAAAACACATGGCAGCATGAATGCTTCAAGCTAGCGCACTGGCATGTTTTACCACGCACGCGCCCAATAAGACGGTGCGCCTAATGTGTGTGTTGAACACAGAAATATCACTCGTGCCAAAGCTTGGATAAATACAGAGTGTTGTGGCTGGAAGGGCATCCGGCGTGAAATCTTTGCCAAGCCAAATATGTGAATCAGACCTATGATAGCCATACTGGATCAGTCAAGGCCTGGGTTACCGGGGGTTAACCATTGGTGCTATTTACCGACAGGGTGCCAATGGAAATTGGACTACTGTTGGTTGAAGAAGGAGAGGAGGAAGGCGTGTTCGTAGGAAGAGAGAAGAGGAAAGTCATGAATGTTGGACTAAGAGTAGAGACTTTGAATGTTGAAACTATGACAAGAAAAGGTGGAGTTATTTGACATGATTCAGAGGAGGAAAATAGACATACTATGTGTCCAGGAGACCAGATGGAAAAATACCAAGGTTAGAAGCTTAGAAGCAGGGTTCAAGTTGTAGTATCATGGTGGAGATGAAAATAGAAATGGAGTAGAAGTTAGCTTAATGGAGGAGTTTGGTAGGAGTGTTGTGGAGATAGAAAGTGTATCAGAGTGATGAGTCTGACAACACACATGGAAGATGTGATGTTTAAAGTTGTTAGTGGGAATGCCCCACGAGTAGGATGTGAGCTGGAGGAGGAGGAGAAATTCTGGATGGACCTTGATGAAGTGATGATGAGCATCCCTAGAGTGAGAGAGTTGTCATGAGGGCAGATTTCAATGGACATGTATGTGCAGGAAGCAGAGGTGATGAGGAGGTGAAGGGCAGGTTTGGTATCCAGGAGAGGAATGTAGAAGGACAGATGATGGTTGATTTCACAAGAAATACGGGAATGGCTATAGTGAGTACGATCTTTGAGAAGAAGCAAGAAGAACATAGGATGACCTACAAGAGTGGAGATAGAAGCACACCTATAGAATACATCATGTGTAGACGTGGAATCTGAAGGAGATCAGTGACTGCAAAGTAGTGGTTGGTTATAGTGTTTCCAGACAGCATAGCATGGTGGTGTGTAGGATGACACTGGTGATGAAGAAAATGAAGAAAGAACGGACAAAGGCAGAGAAGAGGACAAACTGGTGGAAGCTGAAAAAGGAATTTTAAGAAAAAGTTGAAACAAGCTCAGGGTTTTTCAGGGGGTACTTCCAGATGATTGAATAACTGCAGCTAATGTGATCAGGGAGAAAGGTAGGAGTGTACCTGGTGTCTTATCAGGAAAGAAAGTTAAAAAGGAGACTTGATGGTGGAATGAGGGGTTGCAGGAGTGTATACGGAGGAAGAGGCTAGTTAAGAAGTGGGACACTCAGAGAGCTGAGGAGAGTAGACAGGAATTAAACAAGACCTATACACATTAGCAAGGCAGAGAGACTGAGATGGTAAGAACCTGCAGCAAGTTAGGGTGATAAAGGATAGGGATGATGATGTATGTACAGGTGTCAGTTGTGTAATGGAAAGATGGACAATGCCCAAATGTGTTAAAATAGCAATAAACATGTGTGTTGGGAGATCTGAATGCAATTATGTTGCAAAATTTATTAATTTTGCTGTAACATGATGATTGCAGCAGTTGACCTGACCCTGCTGCTTGTGTCAGGAAATGGTGGACCTAAAATGAAGGAAACCAGGCTTCGTGACAGAAACTAAGATATTTAAGAAGAAAAAATAAAAAACTGAGACATGACAAAATCATTCATTCATCATCATTCAAATCATTTTCTATACCCGTTTTGTCCCTTTTGCGGTTACTGGGCTGCTGGAGCCTAACCCAGCCACTTATGTACAGGGAAAACATGCAAACTCCACACAGAAAGGTCCCCCATTGGTGACACTGTTTCAAGTCTCTCAGCTGCGACTGAGGTTCACTGAGGTTGATTAACTATAGCTGATTCATTTAAGTGTCTTCAATTGTGAATTTAAGTGTTTGGTTTTTTGGTTTATTGCTCTGCCTTGCCACGTTTTTGGTTCTCCAAGATTTTTGACATAGGCTGCACAATGGAGCAGTGGTTAGCACTCTTGCCTTACAGCAAACAGGTTCCCAGATCAAGTTTCCTGCATTTTAGGTCCACCATTTCCTGATACTAGAAGCAGGTTCAGGTCAACTGCTGCAATCATCATGTTACAGCAACATTAATAAGTTATGTTGCACCAACATAATTGCATTCAGATCTCCCAACACACATATTTATTGCTATTGTAACACATTTGGTTTACGTGAAAATTTTTTACACAATTATATTATGTTCACCCAACAAATGATTTTTTTGAGTGTGTTGTGGAGCAGGAAGTAACAAAGATAAGTAAGGTTGAGGTGGGGGGCATTGAAGAGAATGAAGAATGGAAAGGTACTTGGTCCTGAAGATATACAGGGGTTGGACAAAATAATTGTAACACACTTTTTAATGCTCCGATCCATACTGCCCATATCATTAAAATTGGTATGACGAGCATGAAACTGAGCTGGAACACATGGAATGGCCCCCTCAATATTCGGAACTCAATATCATTGAGGATTTGTGGTGTATACTCAAGCGACAAGTCAGGAATTGCTACCCTCCACCCTCCTGTTTGAAGGAGCTGGAGCAGGTTTAGATGGAAGAGTGGCTGAGAATTCAGATGGGAGACGTCAAAACACTTCATGATTCCATACCGAGACATATTGAAGCTGTATTGAAGTTGGTCCAACTCCATAGTAAATAAAGTTTCTCCAAATTTAACACGTGTTCCAATTATTTTGTCCGACCCCTGTACTTGTGGAGGTATGGACGTGTCTTGGAGAGATGGCAGTGGAGTTTTTAACTGGGTTGTTCAACGGGATCTTAAGTGGTGAGAAGATGCCTGATGAATGGAGGAGAAGTGTGATGGTGCCCATTTTTAAGGATAAGGAAGATGTTCAGAGTTTTAACTACAGAGGAAAAAAGGTTAACCTATACAATGGAGTTATGGGAAAGAGTATGTCAGACTAAGAACATTTGTTAGCAAAAGTATGGATTCGTGCCAAGAAAGAGCACAACAGATGCAATATTTTGTTTGAGGATGTTGATAGAGAAGTACAGAAAAGGTCAAATAGAGTTACACCGTGTCTTTGTAGATCTGGAGAAAGCTTATGACAGATTACCCATAGAAAAACTGGGTATTGTATGAGGAAGTTGCCACAGTCCCATTCATTGAGGCACACACATTCACACACTGATTGCGGTTCTACTGTCTATCACTGGCGCAAACCTATAACCACAAACACCATGAACTTCTCCTTCACATGAAGGCTACACCTGGTTGGACTTGGATTCTCCTTTATAGGCAAGTGAGAAAACGTGCAAGAAAAAAATGGTAATCAGATAGAGTCCAACTGGGATTTTGACTATAACTGATACTTCTGGCTGTTTACTCTTCATCAACGTCTGTCTGGTCGCTTTTCCTAATTTAAGAAAACTACACACATGGACGAAATTGTTGGTACCCCTCAGTTAAAGAAGGAAAAACCCACAATTCTCACTGAAGTCACTTGAAACTCACAAAAGTAACAATAAATAAAAATTTATTGAAAATTAAATAATCAAAATCAGCCATCACTTTTGAATTGCTGATTAACATAATTATTTTAAAAAACAAACTAATGAAACAGGCCTGGACAAAAATGATGGTACCCATTACTTAATATTTTGAGGCAATCACTGCAATGAAGCGATTTCTGTATTTGTCAATGAGCGTTCTGCAGCTGTCAACAGGTATTTTGGCCCACTCCTCATGAGCAAACTGCTCCAGTTGTCTCAGGTTTGATGGGTGTCTTCTCCAAATGGCATGTTTCAGCTCCTTCCACAGATGTTCAATGGGATTCAGATCTGGACGCATGGAAGGCCACTTTAGAATAGTCCAACGCTTTTCTCTCAGCCATTCTTGGGGGTTTTTGGCTGTGTGTTTTGGATCGTTGTCCTGTTGGAAGACCCATGACCTGCGACTGAGACCAAGCTTTCTGACACAAGGCAGCACATTTCTCTCCAGAATGCCTTGATAGTCTACAGATTTCATTGTACCTTGCACACATTCAAGACACCCTGTGCCAGATGCAGCAAAGCAGCCCCAAAACATGACTGAGCCTCCTCCATGTTTCACCGTAGGGACAGTGTTCTTTTCTTCATATGCTTGGTTTTTGAGTCTATGAACATAGAGTTGATGTGCCTTACCAAAAAGCTCCAGTTTGGTCTCATCTGTCCAAAGGACATTCTCCCAGAAGCTTTGGGGCTTGTCAACATGCATTTTTGCAAATTCCAGTCTGGCTTTTTTATGATTGTTTTTCAGCAGTGGTGTCCTCCTTGGTCGTCTCCCATGAAGTCCACTTTGGCTCAAACAACGACGAATGGTGCGATCTGACACTGATGTACCTTGGCCTTGGAGTTCACCTGTAATTTCTTTGGAGGTTGTTCTGGGCTCTTTGGATACAATTCGAACGATCCGTCTCTTCAATTTGTCATCAATTTTCCTCTTGCGGCCACGTCCAGAGAGGTTGGCTACTGTCCTGTGGGTCTTGAACTTCTGAATAATATGAGCCACTGTTGTCACAGGAAGTTCAAGCTGTTTAGAGATGGTCTTATAGCCTTTACCTTTAAGATGTTTATCTATATTTTTTTTTTCGGATGTCCTGGGACAATTCTCTCCTTCGCTTTCTGTTGTCCATGTTCAGTGTGGTACACACCTTTTCACCAAACAGCAGAGTGACTACTTGTCTCCCTTTAAATAGGCAGACTGACTGATTATGAGTTTGGTAACACCTGTGATGTCAATTAAAGGACACACCTGAGTTAATCATGTCAGTCTGGTCAAATAGTTTTCAATCTTTTATAGAGGTACCATCATTTTTGTCCAGGCCTGTTTCATTAGTTTTTTTTTTAAATAATTATGTTAATCAGCAATTCAAAAGTGATGGCTGATTTTGATTATTTAATTTTCAACACATTTTTATTTGTTGTTACTTTTGTATGTTTCAAGTGATTTCAGTGAGAATTGTGGGTTTTTCCTTCTTTAACTGAGGGGTACAAATAATTTTGTCCACGTGTGTATATAGGCTGAAGAGAAAGGGTGAAAGGACTGTGCCCTGTGGAGCTCCTGTGCTGCAGACAACCTCATTAAACACACAGTTGTCGAGCCTCACATATTGTGGTCTGTCTATGACAAGGATGGGCAACTCCAGGCCTCGAGTTGCTCATCCCAGATCTATGAGGTAGTTGATGATCAACACAGTCAGTTGCTGGTCCCCTCCGGCTACCTCCAGTTTTCAGCTCAGGAGCGCAAGCTGGATGGTGTTGAATGAACTGGAGAAATCAACGAACAGAATCCTCACAGAGATCCCAGTTTGCTCCAGGTAAGAGAGGGATCAGTGCAGATGATGGCATCATCACATCCAATTCTGTATCTGTAGGCGAACAGCAGGGAGTCAAACGCTGAGTTCATCACTGGGTGACAGTGGTGCAGGATAAATGTCTCCAAGGCTTTCATCAGATGTGACGTCAGGGTAACAGACCTGTAGTGGTTGGGCTCTCTGGGGTGTGCAGTCTTTGGCACAGGAAGTCCTCCACAGTACATTAACCCTCTTCAGGCTCAGGTTCTAGATGTGAAGTTCAATTGTCACAGCTGGTCTGCACAGTCTCTGAGCAGTCTGGAGTAGATTCCATCTGGGCATGATCTTTATCTTAGCGATTTGGAGAATGAAGTGAGTGCTCCTGTCATTCCTGCACTCAGACTTTTTTTTTTTTTGCTTTACAGACATTATTCTTTTCGTTTTTGTAGTCGTCTCACCCAGGACCCGTAACAAAAAGACTTGATGAGAAATGAATAAAACAAGCCAGTGAGTCATGTGACCACGGTGTTTGTCCATGCCTGTTCTATGAAAATTACAGTCATTTGAGCATGTGGGAGTTTTCTGAATAGACTATGCATATTTGTTTGTCAAAGAGAGTTTCTGGAGAACAGAAATTAAGTCTGAAAATTCTTTAGTATCAGAATATTGCAATCAGAGTTCTGGATCAAATGTCTTTCATTGTTGCAGAGACAGAAACAGGATCCAACGCCTGACAGAGTGACGTTTTCCCTGAGCCAAACAAGCACATATCTAATACATAAATGTTCTGTCTAATCAGAGATTTATCCAATTGTTGATTTGTCCAGTAAGACACTAACATTTAATGATTAAAAAAATAAGAATTAAAAAAAGGATAATATGTAAAAGTAGATAAAAAGAAAATATAATTCCTGATGATATTTCACGAAGAATATGGAGTAATGGAAGATAAAGTTTCCAAAAGCAGAATACAACATTATTATTTACATTTTGTCAGAGTACTAGTGACTGATAGCTTTTAACTTTCTAGTTTCTGTTTGTCAGCATTTTTTTCTTCTCTACAGATTCTGGAGTGACTCAACATCTGAATCCAACGCATATTTCTGCACAAACAACAGAAAAAGTCCACATCATCTTTCAAAAAGGTGACCATACAGAAATTAAAATAAGATGTTACATTTAAAAAATAAAATAAAATAATGAATATAAAACAAAAACACACAGGGCTCTTCTATGCAAAAGTGAAAGGAAAAATAAATTGTAAAAGATATTAAAGTAAAATTATGTTTTTTTTGCTGAGAATAAACAGCACAAAAATGAATTTGAACTATTCAGTTCTCAGCTAAACTGTTGTCCAGAGTTTGTGGCTTCTGGAGAAAAAGACCTCCTGGTTCTGCAACACCAGCAGCCTTTGATCAGAGGACCTCAGTCCACTTTGTGTGGTTCTAAAAGGTTTGGTAAAGATCAAAGATGAAAAAGAAGAACTAAAAGCTGAACTGCACATAGTTGGAGAATCATGAGTCCAGAACTGCTGGAAGGTGGTCCTTCTTTTGTCTGCTGCTTTCCGGACCAGCTGAAGGATGTTCAGAGAATGCTGGTCCACTCTGTGGTACAGAGTGTAGTGCTAAGAGTGATACACTGCTACGAGACAATGAAGAGAAAGTTAAGAGAAGATCCCTACTAGAGAGAAGAGAAGCAGAAGACTTCCCAAAACTCCAAGTTAGAATGAGAAGATGAAGTGCAGTTCTCCATCAGTCCACCAGGGGAGCTGCAATAACTGTATACTTGATTCAATTCATGCTGCAGCTCTGACACTCATTTCCATTTTCTCTGAATCCTCCATCACTCTGCTCTCCACCTCCCAGGAACATCGTCCAGACAGAACATCTCTGCTGACCATCAGGAGGAGCAGAGACTTTAGTCCTTCCACCTGTGAAGACAATAAAGAAACATACAGATGAAGGAATGTCTCCTCATCCTGTCAGTCAATGATGCAGGTCAGCAGCAGAAAGAGCAGCAGGAGCTTCAGTTCTGTTCAGAGGAGCAGTTTCCTGTCATTTTCACCTGATTGGCTGACTGTTGTCCTGAAGCCTGTCATCATTCTCCTCAGAGCTTCACTGAGAAGCTGCAGCTTCACAGGAAACTCTGCGTCTTTGCTCTCAGACTAACTTTAGGACAAAACATCTGGAAGCAGCTGGACTGACTCCAACCCTCTACTGACCTCAGAGTCTGCAGTTTGGAGTTTGGACTCTCCACCAGATCCTGGAGCGGCTTAACATCAGAATGTCGCAGGTTGTTGTATCTCAGGTCCAGCTCTGTCAGGTAGGATGAGTTGGACTGCAGAGCTGAGACCAGAACAGCACAGCTGAAGCTTAACACCTTGCAGCATCTCAACCTAAAAAGTGAGAACAAAGAGTTCAGTTTAAACACAAAGTTAATGTTTTTATTCTTCTGTTTTTCTAAAGAGTTCAGAGCTGAAGAAAAGCAGCAAGTCTGGAAAAAGTCCAAACCTGAAGCAACAGCAAAGATCAGAAAAGTCCAACAAAAGCACAGAAGAAGAACGAATTATGAAACATTCAGAACCACATGCAGCTGCTTCAGTAAAGAAGTCCAAATGTTTAATAGCTTGAAATTCTTCACAGTTTTCAGGAGACAGGCTGTAGTTTCTTTCAAAGCATCTTGTTGATCTGAACACAATTGAAACACAGAGTCTGACCTCAGAGTCTGCAGTCTGCAGCCTGGACTCTTCAGAAAACCATCCAGAATGTGAAATCTTGAATTCTTAAGTTTGTTCCCGCTCAGGTCCAGTTCTATCAGATTGGACGGGTTGGTCTTTAGAGCTGAGTCCAGAGTCTCAAAGCTCTTTTCTGTCAAACTGCAGTCCTCCAACCTGAAAGCAGACAGAAAAGTTGTGTGAACAGTGTGAAGTGGATCAGATGTGTTCATGTGTTCAATGTGCATCTTATGGAACACATGGAGCTCAAAGGAAATCAAGCAGAAGCAGAAATCTGTGCTAAACTTACAAGGTTTTGTCTGCAGGAGGACTTCATCTGAACTCTAATGTTTAGCTCTGTGTTAAAAAAAAATCTTCCTCATTGTTCCACTTTTAAAAACTAAATTTGAAGATATTTTAGAGACATGAATGAATAAAGTGGAATAGCTTGAGTTTGAAAATTGTTCTTTTTTTTCTTTTCATTTATTTCCATTTATAAGTAAATCTGTTGTAAATCAGAAGCAGGAGGTAAACAAAATATGGCCAATAATATGGTTGAAATATTCCTTCCTGTCTCCTTGTCTTCTTAGCTTTGCAGCAGTGAAATGACACGTTCAGAAAATCTTCCAGTGAAACATCAGAAAGTTCTTCACCGGATACGTTCTTCTCATCCTATTTACTGACCTCAGAGTCTGCAGTCTGCAGTCTGGACTCTCCAGAAAACCACACAGATGAAGAAATCCTGGATCCCGCAGGTTGTTCTCACTCAGGTCCAGTTCTGTCAGACTGGACGGGTTGGACTTCAGAGCTGAGCCCAGAGCTTCACAGCTGATCTCGGACAAACTGCAGTTCTTCAACCTGAAATCAGACGGAAAAGTGTGTGTGAACAGTTTGAAGTGGATCAGGTGTGTTCAGGTGTTCAATGTTCAGCTCGGCATCTCCTTGTATGAATGTGTCTGATAACAGTCAGACTGCAGAGTTTTGATGGTTCTGCTGTCAGTACTGACTGGGAAGTGGGTTCTTCTGAACACAAGTCCACTCTAATAAATACCTTTCTAACTTTAACTGATTCCAACATGAAGTTTCAACAGTCTGACTGACTCTAGAATTCATCTGTCAAAGCTCCAAACTGACAAGAAACTTCCTCTGTGAGATTCTCAGGACGTTTCCATCACAGCTCAGTGGAGCTGCAGGTCCAGCTGGACTAGAAACTGTCATGTCTGTCATCTCTTTGACCTTGTAGGAAAAGGTCATGAAGTGAAGAAAAGCTTGTTGCAGAATTCATCAGAAGCTGCATTGACTCCAAGCTGTGATCCAGCTTTGCAGCAGTGAAATGACACGTTCAGAAAATCATCCAATGAAACATCAGACATTTTCTGATCTGAGACGTTCTTCTCATCCTTCAGGGAATTCAGCTTTTTTACTGACCTCAGAGTCTGCAGTCTGCAGTCTGGACTCTCCAGAAAACCACACAGATGAAGAAATCCTGAATTCTCCAGGTTGTTCTCACTCAGGTCCAGTTCTGTCAGACTGGACGGGTTGGACTTCAGAGCTGAGCCCAGATCTTTACAGCTGATCTCTGACAAACTGCAGTCCTCCAACCTGAAAGCAGACAGAAAAGTGTTGGTGAACAGATTGAAGTGGATCAGGTTTGTCCAGGTGTTTAATGTTCAGATCAGCATCTCCGTGTTTGAATGTGTCTGATAACAGTCAGACTGCAGAGTTCTGATGGTTCTGCTGTCAGTACTGACTATGAAATGGGTTGTTCTGAACACAAATTTACTGTAAGAAATGACTCCAACATGAAGCTTCAACAGTCTGACTGACTCTAATCTTGTGGACTTCTGCCAAAGCTCCAAACTGATCACATACTTCCTCCTTGAGACTCTCAGGACTTTTCCATCACAGCTCAGTGAAGCTGCAGGTCCAGCTGGACCAGAAGCTTTCATGGACTGCTGACCTTATCCCAGTATGAAGCAGGAGGAGAATCCATGTCCTGACTGAAGAGTTTGTGACTCTTTGATGACAGCTGCAGATCTGCCTCAGCAGGTTTACTTTTTTTTTTAATTTATCTTCATATTCATCTGTCATTGAGGAGAATTCATCTTCTTCATATTCTCTTTAGTCTCTTTATTTAGCTCACATAAACAAAACATTTCAAAATAGATATTACTGTCATTTTATCTGCAATATTTCTAAAAACATGTTTGTTGTTCAATTGTCACCTACTGGTTTTTTTATGTTTGCCATTTCGTCCTCATCCCTGCTTTCTTTTGTAAACCCCAAAGACTTCATTAAATGAAAAACCTCGATGGAACCTCTCCTGGTTTGCCATCTTTCTGATTACTCATTCTGGACCACCTACACGAACCTGCGACAACCTTCACAACAACAAATACGTGATGATCTACAAACACACACATGGAGCAGAAAAGAAACCAAGCAGAAGCAGAAATATTTGCTAAACCGACAAGTTTTATCTGCAAATGGACTTGCAGTCTAGAACTCTAGAGTTTTCTTTCTGTTCTGTATTGAAAAACCTAACTAATCGTTACACTTTTTAGAACTAAGTTTGAAGATATTTTGGAAACATGAGTCAAACAAAGTGATCTGCTTGAGTTTGGAAATCGTTTTCTTTCCTTCAGTCATTTCCAGATTTTCCAAAAGTAGATCTGTAAATAGGAGGCACAAAAGCAGGAGGGACTTCGTGGTGGAAATATTCCATCATGATTCATTTTCCTTTTGTCTTTGACCATGTTGGAAAAAGTCATGAAGCTTAGAGAAAGTTTTGCCAGACGGCTGCATTGATTCCCAGTTGTTATCCAGCTTTGCAGCAGTGAAATGACACATGTTAAGAAATCTTTCATTGAAACATCAGAAAGTTCTTCATCGGATACATTCTTCTCATCCTTCCTGTTTACTGACCTCAGAATCTGCAGTCTGCAGTCTGGACTCTCCAGAAAACCATGCAGATGAAGAAATCCTAAATTTTCCAGGTTGTTCCCACTCAGGTCCAGTTTTGTAAGATTGGACGGGTTGGACTTCAGAGCTGAGCCCAGAACTTCACAGCTGATCTCTGACAAACTGCAGTTCTTCAACCTGTAAGCAGACAGAAAAGAGTGTTTTAGAGCTTTGATGGCAGCTCGAGTTCCAGCTTGGTTTGGGCTCAGAAAAGCTTTCGGCAGCAGAACTGAAACAGAAACACCTCCAGGTCAGCAAACAGTTTAGTTGTTTCTGTCCCTCTTTTATTTATTTTTTAAATATATTTTTGTATTTATGTTTTTTTTCATTCCATCATCCACCTCAGCTTTACATGGGCATTCTCCTGATTCTCCAAGTGTCGGCTCACATTTGCACAGTTGGTTAGCGTGAAGGAATGAGGTGCTTTGCATGTGTTGGTTTGCATGCATAGGTGTGCGTGTGAACTGTTTGTTGACAAGTTTGTGAAGACTCTTCAGCCAGCAGGTATATTTGTAACAACTGAGAGTGTGAACATGCCCCGCCCATTCTAGATTAACATTCAAGATTGACTGTAATGATTATAAATCTCCAGCATCTTGTTGCCTGTTGTTGTATGATACTACCCCCACCCCCCTACCCGTGTTCATCCTCCAACGTCCGTTACCCACCCTCTTCCATCCTCCAACGTCCGTTACCCACCCTCTTCCATCCTCCAACGTCCGTTACCCACCCTCTTCCATCCTCCAACGTCCGTTACCCACCCTCTTCCCCAGTCTTTTGTGCCCCCTGATATCCTTCTCTCTTCTTCCCCCTCTTGCTTTTCCGTCTGGTCCAACAAAAAAAGGATGCAAACATAATTAATATAAATAAAGTTTAGTTTAAATTACAAAAGGGGTTTATATGAATATACACCTTGTGTGTCCGATGATTTATAACCCCCAATTGTTACAGCAAAATCTGTCTGAAACAAGAGGCTCTCAGCTCATACCTGTTTGCTCACCTGTTGGACAGTTTAAGTTGTTTAGTTTAAGTTTAAGTTGTTGGACAGGTGCCATTGAAGTGCGTGTGATCACTCCAGATCCAGATCTAGAGCTTATTGATGTTTGTCTTATTTTCATTGAAACATTAATTAAAAAAAATCCTCCAGTTTTATTTTTATATTCCCCCTTTCAGGTTAATGCTCAAACTGGGCCACAGACAGACAAAAGTAGCATTTAAACCAGCTGTCAGGCGCAGCTCCACTGCAGGAGTGAAGCATCCTGACCGCACCGGGAGAGACTAGGTTGCATCCGGTGTGAATGCAGCATAAAGCTTTAATGGGTTCACCCAACTTTCTTTTTTTTAAATCCCATTAAAATCCAGCTTGTGGATTCTGGTGGAGATGACTGTGTCACCTGTGCCCTAAGTTCCTTTTCTGATGACAAAAAATCTTTTATTTTGTAATTTTTCATAGAATCTCCTTAATCAGACAAAAACAGACTGAAGCTGGAACCAAGAAATTAATTAAACCTGACCTGAGAGTCTCCAGTTTACAGTGTGGATTCTCCAGTCCAGCAGACAGAATCTTCACTCCTGAATCCTGCAGGTTGTTGTAACTCAGGTCCAGATCTCTGAGTCTGGAGGACTGAGAGCTGAGAACTGAAGACAGAGCTGTATAGCTTCTCTCTGACAGATCACAGTTACTCAGTCTGAGAACATAAAAGTAAGACAGCAATTATTGAAAATCATTCAATGATTTTTGTAAAATGTACTCCCATTCATTTCTTCACTAAAGGAGATCTTCATGAGAGTTCTTACAGAGCTTTGTTGGAGGCATTGATCACTGGCAGCAGCCTCAGAAGAGCCTCCTCTGAAGCAGAGTATTTCTGCAGGTCAAACACTTCCAGATCTTCTTCTGATGACAGTAAGATGAAGACCAGAGCTGACCACTGAGCAGGAGACACTTTATCTGTGGAGAGACGTCCTGACCTCAGGAACTGTTGGATCTCCTCCACTAGAGAACCATCATTCAGTTCATTCAGACAGTGGAACAGGTTGATGCTTTTCTCTGCAGACAGATCCTCACTGATCTTCTCCTTGATGTACTGGACTGTTTCCTGATTGGTCTGTGAACTACTTCCTGTCTGAGTCAGCAGACCTCGTAGGAGACTCTGATTGGTCTGCAGTGAAAGACCCAGGAGGAAACGGAGGAACAAGTCCAGGTGTCCGTTTGGACTCTGTAAGGCCTTGTTCACAGCACTCTGGTAGAACTGGACTGGACTGCTTCGAAACAGTTCAGTAAACAACGATTTTTTCTGTCCTTCCATGAGGTTGACTTCACAGGTGAATAAGGTCAGGTGGACATGAAGAGCAGCCAGAAACTCCTGAACACTCAGATGGATGAAGCAGAACACCTTGTCCTGGTACAGGCCTCTCTCCTCTCTAAAGATCTGTGTAAACACTCCTGAGTACACTGAGGCTGCTCTGATATCGATGCCACACTCTGTCAGGTCGGATTCATAGAAGATCAGGTTTCCTTTCTGCAGCTGCTCAAAAGCCAGTTTTCCCAGAGACTTCATCATCTTCCTGCTCTCTGGACTCCAGTGAGGATCTGTCTCAGCTCCTCCATCATACTTGATCTTCTTGACTTTGACCTGAACCACCAGGAAGTGGATGTACATCTCAGTCAGGCTCTTGGGCAGCTCTCCTCCCTCTCTGCTCTTCAGCAGATCCTCCAGAACTGTAGCAGTGATCCAGCAGAAGACTGGGATGCAGCACATGATGTGGAGGCTTCTGGATCTCCTGATGTGGGAGAGGATCTTTCTGGTCTGCTCTTCATCTCTGAATCTCTTCCTGAAGTATTCCTCTTTCTGTGGATCAATGAACCCTCTGACCTCTGTCACCATGTCAACACACGCAGCAGGGATCTGATTGGCTGCTGCAGGTCGTGTGGTTATCCAGAGGCGAGCAGAGGGAAGCAGGTTCCCCCTGATGAGGTTTGTCAGCAGATCTCCCACTGAGGTGGACTTTCTAGGGTCATTTAGGATCTGAGTCTTGTGGAAGTCCAGAGGAAGTCGACACTCATCCAGACCATCAAAGATGAAGATGACCTGGAAGTGTTCAAAGCTGCAGATTCCTGCTTCTTTGGTTTCAGGGAAGAAGTGATGAACAAGTTCCACCAAGCTGAACTTCTCTTTCAGCACATTCAGCTCTCTGAAAGTGAATGGAAATATGAAGTGGAGGTTCTGGTTGGCTTTGCCTTCAGCCCAGTCCAGAGTGAACTTCTGTGTTAAGACTGTTTTCCCGATGCCAGCCACTCCCTTTGTCATCACGGTTCTGATTGGTTCTTGTCTTCCAGCTGGGAGTTGAAAGAGCTCTTCTTGTCTGATGCTTGTTTCTGCTCTGTCTGCTTTCCTGGATGCTGCTTCAATCTGTCTGACCTCATGTTCTTCATTCAGATCTCCAGTTCCTCCCTCTGTGATGTAGAGCTCTGTGTAGATCTCATTCAGAAGGGTTGGGTTTCCTGCTTTAGAGATTCCCTCAAACACACACTGGAACTTCTTCTTCAGACCAGATTGGACTTTGTGTCGACAAACTGCAGCAGGAGATCCTGAATGAAGACAACAAACAGAGGAAATAAACTCTCTGCAGACCTGAATGATGAGGGTTTGAATCCCTGTGGTTCCATGTGTTCAGACATCAGTAAATCTTCATTTATCAGCAGCTGAAACCTTCAGAGAAATCCTCTTACTGCTCTGCAGTCGATCAGCCAGCTCCTCCTGCTTCATTCTCCTCAGGAAGTTCTCTGTGATCTTCATCAGTGACTCTCTGCTGCTCCTCTGCTCTTCATCTTCATCCTCCAGCTTCTCCTCATCCTCCGTCTGACTCAGAATCTTCTGGAACTTCTTCAGCTCCTTCTTCACAAAAGTAACAATGTTGTCCTCCAGCAGCTGCAACAGAATTCTAGATGAATGAGCCAATCAGAGTGAAGTCATGGAGCCAAACATCAGCTCCATGTTGGACACACTGACAATCCACTGGTCTCCAAAGTGCAGCATGGAGATGACTGTGGACAGAATGATGGAAAAGTAGTTGTTGTTCATGTACAGACCAGAAAGATGGAGTCCAGCTGTGTTTGATGCTGCTGGACAGACTGACCACTGGGAGTCTCTGAGCTCTGCTGGTCCACTCTGTGAAGAATCAGCAACAATCAGATCCATTCTGTTTGTGCTGGAAGGTTTCAAACCAAACTAACTAGAGTCAGTTCAGTTCACCAAGTCACAGCTAGAAAGCTTGTTATACTGTATAAACAAGTCAGTTCTCAATCACTTTAATGCAAGATGACAACAACATAATTATGCATTTTTACAGTTTTTTTTTCTTTTGTGGCTAGATTTAATATTCACAAGATATAGTCTTGTGTTTTTGGTTAAATTTTATATTTAATTTAAAAAAACACAAATGAGATCATATGACTATTGTTATTGGTCAATTTAGAGATTCAAACCAAAGAATCACATCATCACACACTCTGTTCATGCCAATAAAGTTTTTACTCATATGTCTAAACTATTGTTGAGATAAAACACAAAATGATTGACAGTCAGACAAAACCAAACGCAAACGCCATCACCCAATCGGCGATCTCCTGAACTACCTACCCGTTCTGGTTTGCTTTTGGTTTTCATTTTCCCAAATGTCATTTAGTTCCCCGATTAATTTTAAGTTTCTGTTTCTAAATCGTGGTTGTGAATTCCCAAATGTATTCTTGTTTTCTCACCATTTGTTTTACTTTTCGAAATTGTTGTTGTGATTTTGAAATGTTTCATTTAATTTGTTTTGCAAAAAAAAAATATTTTGGTTTCTGGAATTTTGTTTTGATTTCTAAAATATAATGTTAGTTTTTATTTTTTGTTTTTTACATTTTCGTTGTGATCTTTAAAATGTTTCATTTCATAATATTTTTTGAAAAGTTTTCTTTTGTTTGTTTTGGTTTCTGGGATTTGCTTTTGATTTCTAAAATGTAATTTTATTTTTAAATATTTGTTTTATTTTTTTAGTTGTCGTTGTGATTTTTGAAATGTTTCATTTAATTTTCTTTTCTGAAAAGTTTTTCGGTTATTTATTTCTGGTTTCTGAAGTTTGTTTTGATTTCTAAAATTAATTTTGTTTTTTATATCATTTGTTTTGCTTTTCTAATTGTCATTGTTATATTTAAATTGTTTCGTGTCAAGTGATTTGTGAATGTGATTTGCACTTCAGGGCCACCGTACACATGACTAATTGGATGACTATATGCACTAAAGGTTTCTGCAACCACCGGTGTCCCATAGTACCTTCTTTTTTTGGTTTCTTTAAAAAAGAAAAAACATCATTTTAGAATTTACATGTCACACTATAGATTATCAACAGAAAATTGTCTTTATTATTACTGTATTTTTTTATTTTAAATGAGTGTTCTTGTTTCAGCTGAACCATGTTACATAAATGTTATGTTAAATGATTGCTCTATAATCTGTCAATAGTTCATGATGTCTCCAAAGTTTGCACATGTTTCTGCTATCAAAGTGAATATTCAACATTCTTCCTTCTGGGTTAACAGAGTTTTTGAAGTCATCTACACTGTAACATTTGGAGTTCATGTTTACTGAGAAAAAAAAAACTATATTATGATCTCTGTCCTTCTTCAAGATGTCATCAAGGTAGCTGAACAAGCTGAGGTCAAGCTGTCAACAGTTCTGAACTCCGTAGCAAATCATGATTACTGGTGGCTTTTGGAGATGGTGAAGATCTGAGTTCAAAGCCATTTTCTTGAACTTGTATTTTACTCTTTTACTCATTTACTGTAAATCTTTTGCTCAGATTGCTGCTGCTGTGACCAAACACTTCTCAAAGTCTTTCATGTTGTTGACTATCATATCCATGGCCAGCTCTGGTGGTCTGTATAGTTTGATGAATATTTGACTGTTTCTTGTCTGAGTTATCTGAATTTTCCTTCATCAGTTTGATTCAGTTTCTTTCCTTGTTGTTTCAAGTTGTTCATTTGTTTTTCAAATATTTATCTTGTTGTTAATTTAAGGCTCAAACTCTCAAGGGATTTAGTTTTAATGTTTTCAATATCATTACTTGCTGGGCTTTTCTTCTGGCTCGTGGTCAGATTGCTTTTCGCAATAAATTTGTAAAAAGTTAGGTTTTAAGACTGTTCCAATTGCTGAGTTTGACAAGTTAATGACTGTGGTGTTTACCTACAACTGGGTAAAAAAAACTTCCAATTAAACATTTAAAATTTTAATGGAGACAAACTTCTATGCATCAATAGTTATATCTTCTGTGGTAATTATTGTAAGATTAAGTATATGATAGACTTTTGTTTAAATATTTGTCAACACTTTTTATTCATATTCTGAACTGTTTTATCCCTTTCGGGGTCACAGGGTTGCCGGAGTCTAACCCGGCCACTCATGGGCAAAGGCAGGAGACACCCCTGGACAGGTCGCCAGTCTGTCGCAGGGGCCACTATCACACACCCATACACACTCACATCCACACCTAGGGACAATTTAGAGTGAAAAAATTAACCTATGAAGCATGTTTCTGGATCATGGGAGGATGCCGAGGTCCCCGGAGAAAACCCACACATGGACTGGGAGAACATGCAAACTCCACACAGAAAGATCCCCCATTGATAATGATAAAGTCCCCCAGCAGGACAAGAGCAAGAGCGCTAACCACCATGCAGTCCATCAAAACTATTTTATTTTAAAGTTTCTCAAAAAACTGTAAAGATCTCATCACACATGAAGCTCCAAGTGAGTCTGATCAGAGAGATCAAGAACTGAACCAGAACTCAAGTCATTCAGATGAAAACTATTGATGATCTGAACTATTATCCAGCCTTCTTTAACTCTGACAAACACTTACTGTTCCACTGCTGGACTGATGGACTTGAAGTTAGGATTAAAATCCTTTGACGCGTCACTCCTTTTGGACACCCAGCTGGGTTCATATCCAGGTCCAGTTCTTTGTCTCTGTTGGATCCTGAAGGAAAAACATTTCAACACAACTTTATTAAAAACATATTTCTTCTATTATGAAGGTTAATCTGATTATTTCCCATGTTGAAATGTTAAGATCTGGTAAGACTGGTATGCAGTGAGATTACCAGTTAAAACGCCCTCTTGTGATAACTGTGTGTCACTGCATGATGTTATTTTATTTTTCCCACCAGCATCTTTAACAACAGCCATGGTGAGATTCACAATGAGCAAAAGCCATGAAGATGTTTCAGATTTAAATAACTACAAGCAAGTAAACAATCTGTCATTTGAAGAGAAATTTTAGAGATTTTTCTTTACCAGTTAAAATATTTCAATGATAACAATTACATTTACTGAAAAGTTCCATTCAGGGTTTAAGTCATTTAAAGTCATCTGGGCTTCTTGACTAAAAAAAATGTTGGTAAGAAAAGACTAGAACTGAGGAGACCAGACAAACTCTGGGGAATAATTTTGAAACTTAAACACTCTTTGAGGATCTGACACAAACAGGGGAATAAAGTAAGACTGAACAAAACTGAGAAAACAAAAACCTGATGAAACTATAATTCAGAAATCTTCAGTGAATCTTTATTAGAATGTAAAACAGTTCACTCTTTAGTCTTAAATTCATTTTGACTTGTTTAACACAAAATGGATCAACTGATGTTCTTGATGAGAACATTTGTTGATCCTGTTAAGAACTGAACTCGTCTTTGTTCAATAGAAACTGGTTCTTACTGTGAGTCTGAAGGTCCTGGTTCAGTTTTGGATTTCCTAGGGTCCATTTTGGATGATTCAGTCTTCAGAGGCCCATAGATGGATGCTGCAGTCTGGTCTGTCTGTGTGAACTGCTGACCTCTGCAAACACAATCATCATCCCGGAGTTAAATGATCTGCTTCAAAATGAACCAAAAACGACTTTGCTGATGAGAATAAACATTTTTGATGCACAGTTTTAATTTTCAGCAAAATGTGTGTTACTTTTATTTTAATCAAACAACACTTTTTTCTAAATAGTAAATGAAATCTCTATAACATTTTACTAATTATATATTTAGGTTGTTTATTTTTCATCTTTTGATTTTTGTTCTTAGAATGTTTAAAGCTTTTATCAAAAATTAAGTGATCTAGAAGTGTTAAGTCTTCTGTGTACTAAAGCAGATTTCTTTTTTAATTCATAGTCCGTCTGGATTCTTCCAGATGGATGTCAGTCTAATTGAAAAGTTTGACAGTTTAAGAAACGTCCACCATGTTGTTAAAGTTGTGCTTGTAGGAGTACTTTTGAACCAATGTTACTGATAAATGGTAGAGCTGACAGGTTGTTCTTCTCATACAAAGCCTGATCTAAATCATCCAATCAGGTTTTGTTCGTCCATCAACTGTTTTCTAAACATTTGAACATGTTCTGTTCCAAGAAAGTACATGTGGAATTAATAAAAGCATCCACAGTTTTCCATCCATCCACCGTAAGCTCCCATCATCATTTCTGCTCTTCCTCCACCAGATGGAGCAACATTTCAGTCATTCAGTCACTTTGACAAAGAAACAACAAACTTCCTGTTTCTACAATTCAGGAAACATGAAACAGATCAAGAAAAACAGACAGAAATCAAACAATGAGGAGAAAAAAAGACACGAATTCTTCCTCTGAAAACTGCTGCCGACATAAAACAAAAAAAATCTGAAGATATAAAAAAAAAAGTATTTCTCATTTCTGTGGAAGTTGATTTGGTCTAATGGGGATTTCTAATAAAGTTGTTTTTTCTGGTAAAGTTTACACAGAAAAAAACAATTAAAAGATCAAAGCTCAACTTTAGTTAGTTTAGTTTATAAAAAGAAAACTTTTAATTAAAATACAGAACAAACTGAACTGCAGGCATGTGAGCATCAGAAACAAGAAAAAAAATCCTGCTTAATTCAAGTAGATTCAAATAACAGAACCAAACTAGAAAAACTAGACAGAGATCCAAAATAAATCAAGACTTACAAGAAACACAAAAACTAAATTAAGGGCTTTTGATCTATAAAGACTATAAATAAATAAAAGTTTACAGTTTGTTAAGAAATTATAAATGTAGGATTAGGGTTAGTTCCAAATGTTCCTCATTTACAAACTGTTAATTAATAAGGAATAGCTACAACTTTTAAAAAAAACGTCCCAGTAACATATATGAAATATTAACTGATTCCTTACAACTCATTAGTAAGTCATTTAGTAACAGCTTCTTCATGATATATTACTAATTAATAAGCTGCAGTTAAAAATCATTCATATACAGGTTAGAGGTCATTTATAACTCGCTAACTAAAAGCTTGTTAATTATCTACTGTCTATCTATAAGGCACATTTTTAAATTCTTAATGTTACGTTTGGTTTTGTCTGACTGTCAATCATTTTGTCTAAGAGGGAAAAGCAGAAGGTTTTGCTGTAAACAGCGGTAAAGAATTGAGAAATCACCAGACTTTTGCAGCAGCTGTGACCATAAACTTTAAAGAGGAATCTTCTGTGGAAAACATCGTTCAACCTTTGAGTAAGTAAACGATCTTAATTAAATGTTTCTAGTAGTTACTGTTCTGTTGTCTGCAACAACCCTAACAAACAAAATGATTGGCAAAACCAAACGCCATCATCCAATCGGCGATCTCCTGAAGTACCTACCCTTTCCAGTTTGCATTTGTCTTTCATTTTTCCAAATGTCACTTTGTTCCCCCACTTTTTTTTTTAAGTGTCAGTTTCTAAATTGTGGTTTGGAGTTCCCAAATGTATTCTTGTTGTCTCACTATTTGTTTTACTTTTCCAAATTGTTGTTGTGATTTTGAAATGTTTCATTTAATTTATTATTAAAAAAACATTTTTTTGATTTCTGGAATTTTGTTTTGATTTCTAAAATGTAATGTTTTTTTTATTTTTTGGTTTTTGTTTTTACATTTTAACTGGGATCTTTAAAATGTTTCATTTAATTTTCTTTTTGAAATTTTTTTAGTTTTGTTTTTATTTTCTAAAATTTGATTTTGTTTTTTATATTATTTTTTTTATTTTCTAACTGTCATTATATTTAAATTGTTTCGTGTCAAGTGATTTGTGAATGTGATTTGCACTTCAGGGCTACCGTAGACATGACTAATTGGATAACTATATACAGTAAAGGTTTCTGCAACTGCCGCTGTCCCAAAGTACCTTCCTTTTTTGGTTTATTTAAAAAAGGAAAAACATCATTTTAGAAATTACATGTCACACCATAGATTATCAACAGAAAATTGTCTTTTTCTGTCAGATCCAGTATCTTAAATGAACAAAAAAGCCTTTTTACTGAAAATGATGCCTTGATATTACACGGGGAAGCACTGGACAGTTTTGACCTGGTTGAAGCAGCAACACTTGGTCGAGTTTTCTCCCAAGTTAACCCAACAACCTGCTTTCTAGATCCCATCCCCACATCCCTTTTTAAAACATTTTATGGGTCTTTTGAGAGTGAGATTTTAGATATAATGAACTACTCTCTTCAGACGGGAATTTTCCCAGCTGCCTTTAAAACTGCCGTTGTAAAACCACTACTTAAGAAAAATAACTTAGACCCCTCAGTTTTTAATAACTACAGACCAGTGTCTAACTTGCCATTTTTAAGCAAGGTTTTAGAAAAACTTGTTTTTATTCAACTGAATGAGTTTCTCGTACAAAACAACATCTTTGAGACAAACCAGTCTGGATTTAGAACAAACCACAGTACTGAGACAGCCCTGTTAAAGATAGTTAATGATATCAGGTGTGCCTTGGATTCAGGTCAGATCTCAGTATTAGTCCTACTAGATCTAAGTGCTGCTTTTGATACTGTTGATCACCTGATCCTGTTGAACAGACTCAAAGGTCTTGGCATATCAGGGACGGTTCTCAAGTGGTTCAAATCCTATCTTACGGAGAGATACTTTATGGTAAATATGGACACTTACTTTTCTAGGATCCACAAAATTAAATGTGGTGTGCCTCAAGGCTCCATACTTGGCCCCTTACTTTTTAACATCTATATGCTTCCTCTAGGTAATGTCATCAGGAGGCACAACATCAGCTTTCATAGCTATGCTGATGATACCCAGCTGTACATAGCTATGTCTCCTGATGACACAGGGCCAATAGAAGCACTTTTTAACTGTATTTTAGAGGTAAAATCATGGATGGCAAATAATTTTCTGCAGCTCAACCAGGAGAAAACGGAAATTTTAATTATTGGTCCTGAAGCTAAGAGAGAGAAACAGTTTTTGAAGTTAAAAGAACTTTCATTAGATTATTCAGAAACGGTAAGAAACCTTGGCGTTATTTTTGACTCTAAGCTAACTTTCATCCCACATATTAAACATGTGGTTAAAACGTGTTTTTATCATCTTAGAAACTTGGCTAGAGTCCGCCCACTACTCTCTCTCGCTAACATGGAGATGCTGATGCATGCTTTTATCACAAGTAGAATTGATTATTGTAATGCCCTGCTTGCCGGTCTTCCAAAGACTAACCTTAAGAATCTTCAGCTTCTCCAAAATTCTGCTGCAAGACTTCTTACTAAGACCAGGCGACAGGCCCATATCACTCCAATTTTAAAATCCCTGCATTGGCTCCCCATAAGCTTCAGGATTGATTTTAAGATACTTTTAATGGTTTTTAAATGTCTTAACGGTCTTGCGCCTTCTTATCTGTCTGACCTTTTAGTTAAATATGAACCCTCGCAGACCCTGAGATCCTCTGGCACTGGTCTTCTAACCATTCCAGCAGTAAAAACCAAAACTTATGGAGAGGCATCCTTTCAGTATTATAGCCCTCGTTTGTGGAACGGTCTGCCAGAGGATCTAAGAGCTGCAGAGAGCATAGATGTTTTTAAGAAAAGGCTCAAGACCCACCTTTTTAACCTGGCTTTTATATAATTTTTACTTTGTATCTTTTTACCTATTTATCTATTATCTATTTTATAATGTTTTATCAATGTACAATAAACTATTAATTTATTTTAAATTCTTCATTATAATGTTTTATTGTTGGTTTTTTAGCTTTTAGCAATGTTTAGTTTTTAATTTAATTTTATTTTGTTTCCGGTGCTTCCTCAGTTGGGTTCTCTCTCTCTATGGGTCGGCTGCCGTTCAGCTGCGGCGGCTCTGGATGGGGAACTGCATCGCTCCCTAGCTGTGGTGAGGCGGGTCCCTGCTTGTGTCGCTGCATTTGGTTGGCTGTGCCGCTACTCACAGAGAGAGAGGTCCCAACTATTAGCGTTTCTAAAAACAAACTGTCATGCTCAGCCTGTTTCTCATTGCCAATCTCCATCAGTTAGGGGGTAGGAGGACTGAAAGGGGTGGGGGTTGTGTACAGATCTGAGGGAGGGGACTTTATGTTAATTTATGCTTATTTTTATATTATTATTTGTTTTTATTTGCTTATTTAGTATCATTATTTTGTTTTATTTATTTTTATTTTGTGTAAAGCACTTTGTGTTTGTTTTATATGAAAAGTGCTATACAAATAAAGATTGATTGATTGATTGATTATTACTGTATTTTTTTATTTTTTTAAATGAGTGTTCTTGTTTCAGCTGAAGCATGTTACATAAATGTTATGTTAAATGATAGCTCTATAATCTGTCAATAGTTCATGATGTCTCCAAAGTTTGCACATGTTTCTGCTATCAAAGTGAATATTCAACATTCTTCCTTCTGGGTTAACAGAGTTTTTGAAGTCATCTACACTGTAACATTTGGAGTTCATGTTAACTGAGAAAAAAAACTACATTATGATCTCTGTCCTTCTTCAAGATGTCATCAAAGTAACTGAACAAGCTGAGGTCAAGCTGTCAACAGTTCTGAACTCCGTAGAAAATCGTGATTACAGGTGGCTTTTGGAGATGGTGAAGATCTGAGTTCAAAGCCATTTTCTTGAACTTGTATTTTACTCTTTTACTCATTTATTACTATACATCTTTTGCTCAGATTGCTGCTGTGACCAAAAACTTCTCAAAGTCTTTCATGTTGTTGACTATCATATCCATGGCCAGCTCTGGTGGCCTGTATAGTTTGATGAATATTTGTTTGTCTGTTTGTCTGTTTCTTGTCTGAGTTATCTGAATTTTCCTTCATCAGTCTCCTTCAGTTTCTTTCCTTGTTCCAAATTGTTCATTTGTTTTTCACATATTTATCTTGTTGTTAATTTAAGGCTCAAACTCTCAAAGGATTTTTTTAATGTCTTTAATATCATTACTACTAACTTGTGGTCAGATTGCTTTTCGCAACAAATTTGAAAAAAGTTAGGTTTTAAGACTGTTCCAATTTTTGAGTTCTACAAGCATTTGACTGTGGTGTTGACCTACAACTGGGTAAAAAAACTTGACATTTACCTTCATCAGATTCATGTGACTGTGTCTCCTAATAACATGGAGCCCATATTGAGAAGCCTCCAGTTGAATTCCTGGCTGGGACCTTTTCTTTTGGAATATCACACCTCCTTTCTCCTGTTCTTCCTGTCCTCTACTCATTTTAGCTTACATCTTCATCAGCACTTCTTTAAGAATCTTCCTCTATATTGTTTATTTATTGTTTGAGATTGTCAAGAAGTTAAACTCCCTTTTTCAATTTTCTGTAGAGACGAATTATTTTACATCAATAGTTTTTATTTTCTATGTTGTTTTCTAATTGATGAAAAGAATGAAAGACTTTTATCAGAATATGTGACTACAGGATTATTTTCTGATCAAAACAAATCAGAACATATTTAAATGTTCATTAATGTTTGAAGAGTGTTTTACTCAGAGAGATTCTCAGAAGATTCAACAGAAAAGATGTCATCACACATGAAGCTCCAAGTGAGTCTGATCATAGAGATCAAGAACTGTACCAGAACTCAAGTCATTCATCTGAAAACTATTGATGATCTGAACTATTATCCAGCCTCCTTTAACTCTGACAAACACTTACTGTTCCACTGCTGGACTGATGTCTTTGAATTCAGGAGGAAAATCCTTTGATGCTTCACTCCTTTTGGACACACAGCTGGGTTCAGATCCAGATCCAGGTCCAGGTTGGTTCCTGTGAAGAATGAAGGTTGCTGGTGTGAGTGCTGAGCTCTGACATGGAGAAGAGTCCTGGACAGTTAGAGATGTTCATCTCACCTCTGAGCTTTGCTCTGGCTCTCATGGTCATCATCTCTCCTTTTTTTAGAGGGAGGGGCTCCCTCCTGTGTGTCCTCACACTGATCCATGCTGCTGGATTCACTGGATCCACATCAGCTCACACACACCTTCATCCTTCATCTGCAGAGGAAACACACATCATCAGCTCTGATCCTCCTTCACAAACAGATCAGCTGCTCCTCCACTGATTGGCTCTTCTCTTGTGTTTCCTCTCAGGTTCAGGTGAATGCAGTCAGACAGCAGTGGGAGGCAGAGGAAGCTGCTGAACATCAGCTGCTGCACTTCTGCTCTCCCTCCACCAGATGGAGACATGGAGCTGCAGCAGCAAACACTCCATGATGGAGCAACATTTCAGTCATTCAGTCACTTTGACAAAGAAACAACAAACTTCCTGTTTCTACAATTCAGGAAACATGATGACGGTGAAAAAAAAGAAAGTCATGAATTCTTCCTCTCAAAGCTTCCAACCTGGAATCCATCACAAATTTTGTAAATGGAATGTACTTATATAGTGCCTTACTACCTTCCTTAAAGGCCCAAAGAGCTTCACAGCCACAGTTATATTCATACACAGATGGTGGTTCTGCTGCCAGGCTCTATAACCACCAATGTGGGGTTCAGTGTCTTACTCACTTTGACTCATGTCAAAGGCAGGAGCCAAACTTGCAATCTGTTGTTTAAATGTAATCCATTACTTCACAATCTTACTTTCTGAAAACTGTAACTTAACATGATGAAGTTTATTTCTTTAACAGCTGCAAAAGAGAGAAAAAAACCCACAAACATTTTAGAAAATGTTGAAATAGCAGAGAAACTGCAGACCTGTGAGCTTGTAACTGTAATAAATTACTTTTGTAATCAGTTCCTCCCAACACTGTTCAGACAGATTTGTATTGAGGAGAACAGGACAGCAATCAGCTGATCTGTCCCACATTAATGATGAAGATCACAGTTTGGCTCCAAAAAATGTTCAAAAAATCACAACATCATCACTTGATTGTTGTTTACTTGACAAACAATAATCGTCAATATTGTTGCCCAATAATCAAAAAATGATGAAAAAGAGTGATGAGAATTTACAGAGAATTTCAAACCGGTTCATGAAACAAACAGTCAAGATAATGAAGACAAAGTTCAAGAAAGAAAATAAACTTCATTTTCACAAAGGTTCTGAAGAAGAAGAGTCTCTACTTACCGTGTTAACACAGCAGCAACACAGATCTGTGATTCTGAACCAGGAAGAATCCACCTGTAATGGAGGCGGGGCAGAAGGTGATGCAGTTTTACCTGTAGCTTGAAGCAAAAGTGGAAAATTTTATCTCAGATTCTCCTCCTGACTCAAACTGTGACCTTTCCTGGAATCAAACCCACAACCTGCCCGTTGTCCACCAAGTACACACCCACTGCTCCACAGTCAGAGGATCAGGATTTAATCCTTTTTTTTCCTGACACTTGGGAACACTGTGGACATCAAATGGAGGGTGGGGCCTATTGTTGAAGGTGAAATGACTGTCAGGAGCTGCAGATGTTTTTAAACTGATCTGAAAACTTTAGATAAAGATGGAGGATGAAAACATCACATGAACTCACCAGGAAGTTCAGAGAAGTATCCTAAAACAATCTAAGATGAAGCTGCAGAGAGCAGCTCTGAGAGGAACCTCCAAAAACAGAAAGAATTAGAGATCTGAGATTTTCTGAACTAAAGACAGGAAGGTTCAAGAAGAAACCTGACATCAGCTGACAGCAGCTGAGAGGAGGGGCGGAGCTTCAAGCTGTCACTTTGAAAGATTATTGATCTTAATGACTGTAAAAGATCTGGAGAAAGGTGAAGTCATGTGAACCTTTAGCTTTGTACGGAAAAACTTGAAGGTGATCTCAACGGTCCTGAAAAGCAACTAGGAAGAACAAATAAGATTTCAACTACTTTTGTTTACATGTTCAAACCCCAGGTTATGGATAAATAATGGGTATTTTGCCTTTGAAAAAGCTTTTTAATTAGTTCAGAATTAATGTTGTGCTTAAAACGATGGGTGTAACGACTCATTTTGACAGCAGTTCAATTCATGTCATAATTTGTAGTTGATGATATAATTCATATTTGATATTGATTCATTTTGAATGATCTGATTTGATCTGATGCTTCTTTTTTTCCTTTTGACTTTTCCCCCTCAGGGATTTCCACAGCGAATCAGCTTCCTCATATACCCCTGACTTCTGCATCCTCTACCAAACACCAGCTACCTTCATGTTCACTGCATCCATAAACCTCCTCTTTGGTCTGCTTCTAGACCTCTTGCCTGGTAGCTCTAGACTCAGCATCCTTCTACCAATATATTCACCGTCTCTCCTCTGAACATGACTGAACCATCTCAGTCTGGACTCTGACTTTATCTCTAAAACCTCTAACATGTGCTGTCCCTCTGATGTACTTGTTCCTGATCTTATCCATCCTGGTCACTCCCAAAGAGAACCTCAGCATCTTCCTCTGTGTTACCTCCAGTACTGCTTCATGTCTTTTCCTCAGCGCCTCTGTTTCATGGCCAAACAATAGTTTTCTACACCTTTCCTTTCATTTGTTGAAACCCTGTCTAACCTCATCTTTCAGTCTGTCCATCACCATTGCAAACAGGAAGCTCAGAGCTGATCCCTGATATGATCCCACCTTCACCTTGAACTCCTCTGTTACCCCTACAGCACACCTCACCACTGTCTTACAGCCATCATACATTCATTGTCTGTCTCATCAGCATTATTCCTCTGTAGTTGCCACAACTCTGCTTATCTCCCTTATTCTTAAAAACTGACACAAACACACTTCTCCTCTATTCCTCCACACATCTCCCTCTACTCCTGTCTACTCTCCTCAGTCCTCTCAGTGTCCCACTTCTTCTTAGCTAGCCTCTTACTCCATATACACTCCTGCACCTCCTCATTCCACCACCAAGTCTCCTTATCAACTTTCTTTCCTGCTGACACACCAAGTACACTCCTACCTTTCTCCCTGGTCACATTAGCTGTAGTTATCCAATCATCTGGGAGTACCTCCTGACAATCCAGAGCCTGTTTCAACAGTTTCTTTAAAGTCATGCACAGTTCTCCTTTTTCAGTTTCCACCAGTTTGTCCTATTGTCTGCCTTTGCCCTTTCTATTTTCATCTTCTTCATTGCCAGTGTCATCCTACACACCACCTTCCTATGCTGTCTGGAATCACTCTCACCAACCACGACTTTGCAGTCACTGATCTCCTTCAGGTTACAGCATCTACACAAGATGTAGTCTGTGTGCTTCTACCTCCACACTTCTCAAAGAATGTATTCACGATAGCATTTCCATCTTTTTTGCTAAATCAACCACATCTGTCCTACCTCATCACCTCTGTTTCCTGCACCAACGTTCCTGCGATTTGCCTTCCACCTCTCCATTTTCAACCAACAGTAGTCCAATTTCCATCATCACCCTGTCAGTGAACAGTTCCGATGGCGGTCGTTGTTAATCTGGGCCTCGAACAATCTGGTATGGCTATCATAGGTCTTGTCAGGGTTAACGTGCGGACACAAATGCAGACGGCAAATTTAAATGAAAAGTCTTTCATTTATTCAAAATAAAAACCAGGAGACAAATCCTTGAAGATACAAAAACCACCCGACAACCAGTGCAGGGGAGAGGAAGACTTATAACCAGGAGGAGAGGATGAGGTAAGTGAAAACAGGTGTGCCAATTAAGGAGGGAGAGAACATACACTAGGACAGCAGTCTCAAGAGACCTGAAAAAACAGGAGAAACACAGGAAGTACAACCAACAACAAAATAAAACAGGAAGTGAAACCCAAACACAACAACCAATGTCCTGGGTCCATAACCCCACAGGTCTGATTTGCATAATGGGTTTGACAATGATTTGACCTCAAATGCCCTTCCTGACACAATCCTCTGTATTTAAACGGGCTTGTCACTGGTACAATGAGACCCTGGCTCGGGCCACCTCATGGCTACATCCCTATTCAATCTGATTCATTGACCTAAAATGGATCCAGGACATCTTTTGTCAAAAATTCAACCAGTGTTACTCAGAGATAAATATCTGGGTTCTAAACAGTGGGAATGTCCCAAGCCAATCACGTCATTGGAAATCAGGCCCGATCGCGTAGTTTCAAATTTGATCAAAATCAAAAATTATACCCCAATCAAGATTGGATATTTATTTCATTTTTATTTTGATCAGTGTTTTATATTTCAAGCTTCTTAGTCCGGATAAATACTCTACTAGAAGTCTGCATATCTGCGATATTTTCTTGCCACAAAGCACAGCAGAAAACAGCACAAGTTTGAGGAGATCTAACAACAGCTTACCAAGGAAAAAAACGTTCTCACATGACTAATTGTCACCTGTTTTAAGTAACGAATAGTTTCAGTATTTTTACTTGATTGATTAAGCTACTTCACAGAAGTGCTCTCTTTAAGTGTTAAATGATAAAAGAAGATTAATGAAATAAAAATATGGGAAACCTGTCTCTGTGAAGTACATTTGTTCACTTTTTAAGGACAGAGTCACTACAGGACTCTGTATCAGCAGATATTTAAGAATCTGATTGGGACATTTCTGCCACACTGTATGTTCACATGACTTTGTAAAACTCATAGTATTTCCACACATTGGACTGTAATGATGGTTGATCAGTTTTTGCTGCCATCACATGTGTGTTGTCCAATGTGATGGCACTAGTCATTTTTACAGTATAGTAAAATAAACCTACTGGTATTTTTAAATTTTATTTACATTTATTTTATTTTGAAAGTAATTTTTAATGGTATAGATTGATTCAATTCGATTTGATGAACAACTTGCTTCAGACAGGGACTGAAAGAGTTTGTTGAGTTCAGTCTCTTCAGACTTTTTTCACATACAGACGGAGGAAAAATCCTGAAGATATTGATGTTTTCTGAAGTTTCTCTCTGTTGGATCCTGCAGTCATTTTCTCTTTCCAATAACTCACTTCATCTGTCATCCACCGACACTTAAGCAGAAACAAATGATGGAGCTGAATTAGGGGCCTGATTGTCTTGTAACTAAAGCTGGAGGAACAGAGGGTTTGTCAACATGCAACTCAGAGAAATATCTGATAGCTGAGAAACTTTTCTTTCTAGGTCAGTTAGAATCACAACTTTTTCAATCCACATGTCTTTAATTTAAGGGAACATGAATTAAGAAAAAAATGGATTTAATGATGCAAAGTTGTTGGCAGTTGGCTATTCTATTTTTTTGGTTGATTCATATGATTATCACCATATTCTGATTATTTAGAACACCCCACAGTTTCCACACAGTATGATATGGATGGGAGCAAAAGAGAGCAAAACCATTCATCCATTTCCTTCCACTTTTCTGGGTTCTAGAAAAAGAAGCCTAAGCAAAGATGCACAGGTTTTCCTCTCCTCTGCCACTTCCTCCAGCTCATCCAGGGGAATCCTTAGGCATTTCGAGAGAGAGGATGTCTCCTGGGTCTTCCTTGGGGTCGCTGCCGGATGTAACATATCACCTTCAGAGGGTTGTGTTCCTGTCTGAGCCACACTAAATAAATGTTCGTTTCTAAAAGTCAAAATGTAGATTTGTGATAAGAATTAGTATGATGTTGGTGTAAAGTGTGTTCTTAATTATGTTAATAAAAGACCCACAAAAGATAGAGAGGTAAGTTTGTGTGTGTATGTGTGTGTGACTTTAGTTCAGCAGCTTCTTCATTGTGTCTCTGCTGCTGCACAGAAACAGAAGCATGAACATCTGATGAGTCTTTTCCTCTTCCTGACCAAAGCAAACAGATGCAGCTGCAAACAAACAGATCTGGACTGGATCAGAACAAGTGCATGTTTTAACCACGACTCAGCAAAAGCTGAGAAACAAGCAGATTCAAGTCTGAGTTTGTAAAAGTCAGAACAAGCAGTTGGAGGAACAGATTGTATCAGCAAACTGTGAACAGAAAGAATGTGGATCTTCCAGATCTGTCAGAACTTCCAGGAAAAAGTTTGAAAGCTGTCAGAGTGAAAGATTCAAACAGTGAAACAAAATCTGAGAGAGCAGAAAAACACTAATTTCACACATTTATCAATGCAGGAAACTCAGAAAAACTCAAGACAAACACAAAATCTAAGAGAAAACAGAGGTTTTTGATTTTTATTTGTTATTTGTTTGTTTTGACTTTTATATTTTGTGAAAATGCAGGAAACTCAGAAAAAACTCAAGAAAAACACTAAATCTGAGAATACAAAACTTAGATATGAATGTTTGTGAAGATTAAATGAGCTGCATTGATCTAGGAAATTTCTAGCAGCTTTTAGAGAGGAAAAGCAGAGGTCATCTGAGTTTAAGATATTTAGCTTTAAGAAAAGCAAACATGAAAAAGTTTGTTTGGAGAATGCTGGAAAAATCTTTTTTTAATTATTTTTCAATGGATCCAACATTTGTGTTGTCAGGAGGCGAGTTGTGTTGTTCTGACTTTATTGTGTGCGGCCATTATGATGATGAGGGAGTGATGGTGATGAAGGACAGTTCATGTTGTTGGACCTTGTTCTCTCACAAAGGACAACATTTGCGGAAACTTTTTCCACAAAGGCTTCTGGCATCATGTGACATTCCAGTCTAGACGAGAGCACGGAGTTCACAAACAAACAGGAACTGTGTAGAAACTCAAATACCCATGAGCCCTTGCACTTCACTGTGTTTTCTCCAAATCTTCACACAGCAGCTGCAGTAAACCATGTTCTGGCTTCATTTAGCATCTTTTCAGTGAGTGTTTTTCAGAAAACCAGGCGTTCAGTCCAGCATCATCTCTGCAGGAGTTTCTACATCATGTTCATGTGCTGCAGATGGAATCTTTTCTCTCAGACTCTTCCTCTTCAGCTCCTTTAATCTCATTCTAACATCTCAGCCTTTCTAAACTCTCAGGTCTGACTGCTTCAAGACTCATTTGTCCTCAAACCTGCTGATTTGCTTCTAACCACTTGAGGCCGTTTTCTGTCTCTGACGTCTTTCTATTCTCTGCAGAGACTTTCTGTGCTCGTTTGTCTTCCTCATCATCTGGATTCCTTTGCTGACAGTTAAACTGACAGGTTGTTTCAACACAGCCGACGTGTTGAAGTTTGTTGCAGGAGCACAAAAGCTTTAATGGTCATTGTGGTCGTTTTATCAAATGATTATATAATCTATAGCTCAAACATTTTTTATCTTTCATGCACTTATCTGCATACACCAAAATGTGCTGATTTTATTGTGTATTCCTTGTTTATCCAGTTTTTTTCCTGTCTTTTCTGAGCAGATTTTTTCTTACGTAATTCTCTGCTGTGACGTTTGTGTTTTACTGCTGACAGAAATAAATCCACGACATTAACAGAAATTCAAACCATCTCCATCTGCTTCCTCGCATTTATCTCCAAAACGTCTATCACGATCTGTTCCTCTGATGGATTCATTTCTGGTTCGATCCCTCTTTCCATCCTCATCTTACGCTCATTCTAAACAGTGTCACAGGTGCAACAGCCCAAGAAATGATCACCATACTGTCCTCTCCCTGGCCACTTCCTCCAGCTCCTCGGGGGGAATCTCCACGCCTTCACAGGCCAGCCGAGAAACAAAGTCTCTCCACAAAGTCAGGGATCATCCCCAAGATCTGTGAGAACGATGAGAACACCCCTTTTGGGAGACGTTTGCAAAGTCCATCATTGATCCCCTGAATTGATTGATACAATGATGGACACCCTTGTATTCAAATGAGCTTTTTTACAATTTCAGAAAAAGAAGTTTCTGTTTGCTTTCACACAAGCTAAATATGAAAACCAAACACAGTTTTTAAAGCAGATTCAAGTCAGAGTTTGTACAAGTTAGAACACGCTGACAAGGAAGAGATATTATAGCAAAGCAAACCATGAGAATGTGGATCTTCCAGATTGTCTTTGGGACTATTTCTCTGAAGATACAGCAGAACCACATTCCTCAGTGACATCTTTGTTTTTCTGTAACAGGTTGTCTTTAAACGGCTGCAGATTCTTCAGAAGATAAAAGTTTCTTACAGCTCTGATGATAAAAATGAAAAAGAACTGAGTGCTGCTCCCTGGTGGACAAGTTTCTGACTGGAACAAGCAGATGAGAATCCAGATGCAGGGAAGGGGGGCCAAACAGAAGCTCAGAATGCTTCTCTGTACCTTTTCCTAGACTTTTTTTTGTTTTTTGTTTAGATCTACAAAGACACTTCTGGAGTTCTCTGTCCTTCTCCAGTAGCATCCCAAAAGCAAATACTGCATCTATGACTCTCTTTCTCTGCAATGAAACCACCGTAATGTAATTCACAGATGTTCATTTCCGTCTTCAGTCTGGCTTTTATTTCTTATTCCCATTACATCATTGTGTGACACATCAGCTTTATTTCTCTGTAATTTCCATAACTCTACACATCTTTCTTTTTAGCGGGCAGAAGGACACTTCTCCATCCTTCATGCCTCCTCTCAATTTCCATGATCTTCTTCCCACCTTGACGCCCAAAGTTCTGAGCCACCATATGTCCTTTTACGGCCCTTGTGACTTCCAGCTTCACCTTGTGCTGCATCTCCCTTTCCGGTCTGCTGTCTTCTAAGTGTCCCATTTTTTCTTAGCTTTCCTATTCCTCTTAACACCCTCTAAACCGTCTTTAATGCACCACCAAATCTCTTCTTTTTTCTTCATTCTAGATCACAGGGGTGGAGTATCATTATTGATAAAGTTCATTAAATCATTAATACAAGCTTCCTTCAGAAGTGCAAAAAAGAGAGAACAGTGATATCTAGTGGAGAAATGAAGCCATAGCAACTTCTAACTGACAGTTTCCATCTTTTCCAGCAAAAAAAAAAAATGTATGAACTATAGTTTGGTCATTACAATGTGCTGACATTTTATTATCATTAGTTATTTTAATTATTGCAGAATAGTTGACAGAATAAGACCACAGATGTAATAAATTTGACACCTTCAGTCTGTTTGCCTTCAAAATAAAACGTGATCAACGACTTTAATAAATGAACACTTGTGTAAAATACACTTGACGAAAACTTGAATTTGCTGTGATTTTATGCAGAAAGTTTGAGAAAAAGAATGTTCAAAATTGTATTATTGAAAAACAAAATCTGACACATCAACTTAGACTGATAGGACGTTTGTGTTCTGATCTGTTCATGTTGTATATTTTAGTAAGTTATTGAATGATATATGCAGTAGTTCTATCATCACTAGCACCTTGGTTTGTAAAATCTTTAAATTCTGGTTTCAGTTTGATGCTTAGTAAATGTTTGAGGCTCCAGTCACCTTCCAGGATCAACAGAAACCTCATCAGTTTGTGTGTGAATCTTCGTCATCTGAAGATGTTTCCAGAAGATTCTGATGTGTTCTCTGAGTCTTTACTCCCAAAAACCCAACGGACACAAACAGAAACATTTGGATTCAAATGGATTTTCTCTGGAGATCATTGACAGTTTATTCAGCTTTAACTCAATGTAACAATAACTTAAATCTTCTCCTGGTTTTCAGATGCAGATCCTTGTGTTCTTGGTTCAGTTCTTCCTCCTGCAGCGGGGCGCCGTTGGTCAGGCGGCGCTGCGACTGTGGGGCGTCAGGTTGATTAGCGAGTTGCTGGCCTGAGCCAGCTCTGTGATGGAAACCCGACCTCTCTGCCTGATGAACCGAGCCACCGAGTCCAGCTCCTCCGGGGTGATGGAGATGAACTTTCCTCTGTCGTCCATCACTCCTGCAGCAGGGAAACAGTTACCATGGAAACGAAACCTTAAAACTTTATTTCTGGTTTTACAACAGCACGTCGTTTGAAACATTTGCTGCGGAAACACAAAATTAATGTTTCGTTTCTCATCCCCTACAGTTTTTCTAAATGGATACGTTTCATGAGGTTGACATCCACTTGTCATGTTTAGGAAGGATCTTGTCCTTCCACCTTAAGAGTTTAAGGCGGCAGCTAATTAAAGAAATGTTTAGTAATAACATTGTGAGGAATCACATCATTTAAGGGAGGAAGGGGTGAGTTTGACATTGTGTACTTTTGAGAATGTGTCAAATAAAGAGGTCCAATAAATCTGAAGATTGGGACATGTGCAGAAAGCATGAACCAATGTCTACCCTGGAATAACTGCACAATGAATCTGTATCAAAGAAACATTAAGCCAATTCCTCCTTAGTGATATGTAGGCAGTAGAATGGGCTGCTTCACTGTTAAAGAAAATAAAGCCCCATTTCTACGACATCAAGGAACTTCAAGCTGTTATTGATGCAAAAGGAGGAAATACAAGATATTAAAAACTGAGGTATTTAAACTTGGGATTTGTGTATTTTGGGAAGTTTCTGTTCTCATTAGGATTTAAAAAGGGTAAACAGAATGTTTTGACAGTAAATGGCTTCATCCAACCACTAACCACCAAGTTTTTGAGTTATTCATACACTATAAAAAATTGGCCATTATTTCTTCCAGAGTGTAAACTTATGAGGAACTTATTATCTGTGATTCATATGGAAATCTGAGATCAAAGACCAGTGGACTATGATCAGATTAGACCTGTCATTGATAAGTCGACTAACCGACAATCCGCTGCAGCTTTCAAGCCAAAGTTTCCCTCTCAGCTGCTGCTGCTGTTGCACGTTTTAGTCAGGAATCTTCTCACCTGTCAGAGTTCCTTCAGCCAGGAGGTCCTGCAGCCTGCTGATGGTGTCCTGAGTCCTCATCCCAAACTGAGAGGCCAGGTCCTCCAGGAGAACCACCTTGGAGCTCTGCAGACAGAAAGACAGTTCAAGTCCTTATCCTGCTCAGCAGCAAACATCTGCTGGTCTCACCTGGATGTAGTGGATGAAGTCCTGCAGCAGATTGCGTGACTGAAGGTGAAGAATAGAGAGTCAGGGTCTGAATCAAAGCTTCCAGGAGGAAGAGGAGAACATCTGGGTCTGACCTGATCCTCAGAGAGCTGCTCCTCCTCGCCCTGCTCCTCCACCACGAAAGAAGCCTTCAGCTTCAGGTACTCCTCCTCCTCTCGTCGTTCCTGCTCCTCTTTCGCTCGCTTCTCATCTTCCTCCTGATCGCGAAGCACAAAGCTTGAACCCCGTTTTCTGAAGAGAAAACTCTTGAAAGAAAAAAAAAATCCATCTGCACCTGCTTCTGCTCCAGCTGTCGCTCCCTCTCCTCCTCCTGCCGTCTCTCCTTCTCTCGGACTTCCTGCATCCTCTTGCGCTCCTCCCTCTCCTCCAGCTCTGCCTGCAGAGCAGCATCATCAGAGGCTTTCAGAACATCCGCAGGAGCATCAGCTCGGTCTCCAGCCTCACCTCTCTCTGAGCCTTCTTGGCCTGTTTCTCCTCCAGTTTCCTCTGCTTCTTGGCTCCCACCTTTGCGGCCGGCTGAGCGCTCAGCTGCTCCTCTTCTTCCTCTTCCTCCTCTGAAACATTCAGCAAACGTCATCAACGCCTCTCAGGCTTTTTGCAAGTGATAAAACCAGCAGTTTACCCGGCTCCTCTCTCTGGGCTCTCCTGTGAGCCATCTCAGCAGCCAGGTTTCTCCTCCGACGAGGCATTCCGGCTCCGCGTTCCGCCGCCGCACGAGGTGGAGGCCCCGCCGCTCGCACAACATCCCTCCGCTGCTCATCGTCAGCTGAGAAACACATCAGAACACAACCATCATGTTGGGATGAAAAAGATTCTGAAAAGCTTCTCTGTGGATTAAGCAACTGTTCCGTTTATCCGGAAACAATAAGAATCCATTTGACCTGAGTGATGCTACAAAAACACAGAAGACTTGAAACTTTTGACTTGTTTTGAACTGGAACCAACCATTGGGATTTCAAAAGTGTAAAACAGCAGAAAAACGTGTCTGAATATTTGTTTTTAACCTCTTAAGATCTGACATCCAGATGTGTGGAAATTACATTTTAGGTTATATTACCACAGTAGTGCATTCTGCCTAACATTGGTTCTGTGACTACATGTTTGGAGCGTTAGCTCAAACATTAGCTCAGGTTTTAAGAAGAAAATGCTGTTTTATCCGGAAATCGTTCGATTTTCTTCAATGTTTTTGTATGGAATTCGTAAAGTTAAATCCCTGAACGCACCACAAAGTTTAAAGCAGAACAACAGCTAACGTAACCGGTTTTCAAAGCTTTATTTTCTAAGTATTGGTATTAAAATACGTTTACTTTTTCTATCGAGTTAAAAACAAACAAACAAAAACCGAATGTGTCCGGAAACCAGCGGGTGACAGGCGGTTGTTCGTCGCCAAACTCCGTACCTTGCTGTGTTTTCCGCTGCACTTTCAACGCAAACACGATCAGCACCGCGAGGATGGCGGCAGAAATGATGTACAAAAACACGTCCATGCTGTCCGCAGTTTTAACGGGAGTTTGTCCGTGTTTTTTACAGCCTTGACCACAGCTAACTGCTAACCATCAAACATACGTAGCTTTCTTTCTTCTTCTACGGTTCTCGTGTTGGTGGTTCAAACAGCGATAAGCTCATTGTCGCCCTCACGTGGCTATTGTGAGTATTTTTATTGTCTAAAACGGTCCGATTTCTGTTTTCGTCTGAAGTGTTTGATTTAAAAATGTCCTTTTGTGTTTTCAGAGATCAGCTCTAGTACTTGTCCTCAAATCTCCGCTCCTGTTTCTTTCAATGACATTAAAGAACAGACTTATAGGAAGAGATATTGATGAGTCTGCACATTTTTACTTCAATTGTTTTGCAAAAGGAAAAATCTGTCTTCATTACAATTTTTTTGTTCAAGAATAATTTTACAGATATTTAACTGAACTGAGAGAAACAGTTCTACTGAAAAGGATTTAACAGCAGAAGAAGGGAGGTGGAATTTAAAAAAAAGAACAAAAAATCAAACTCCAGACCAGGCGGTGGCGCTAATGTACCGTGAAGTTCTTTGCCAACAGCCTTAAAACGAGACAAGAAGAAGAAAACCAACTGGACGATGGCGCTAACAGGCTAGCATGTTAGCTTTTTTCAGAGGACAGTGTTGTTTTATCGGACGTTTATGAAGTTTTTGGACAGAAAGGACGATACGCGGTTCATGTCGGAACCCTCATCATTTTTCCAAAGTGTCGTAAATGATTGAATACGTGTTGAATGTAAAGACAACGAGGCTGTTATTGTGAGACTAGCAGATGATCGGAGCTGCTTGTGTTCAGAGGACTTTGGTGTTTGTGTGAGTTTGAGCTGAAGCTCGGAGCAGCTGCAGTAACGATGTCTTCACTTCAGTCTCTGAGAGAGTTTATCAGCGAGCGACTAGCTGCTGCTGCTGAAGAAATCTTCAGACACTGTGAAGGAACCATCGTCCAGTACGAGGAGGAGCTCTGTCGTCAGCGCAGACTGCTGGATATCATCTGGAAACCGCAGCTTCAGCTGCAGCAGATAGGTATGTTCACTTCAACAGAGGAGATAAAGCCTTCATTATCCAGAACATTGTGATCCAAGTGAAAGTGAACCGATGATTGCTTCTGTTGGTGTATTCCGGTCCGCCATGTTTAAGCGGTAAACAGGCGCGCTGCAGTCAGTAGCTTCTTTCCTGCATCAGTTCCTCTCGTTGACTGTATAAAAGAACTGGACCGTCAGACCCCTCCCTCCTTGGATTCCAAACAGGAAGTACCTGCTGGCTCCAAGAAGCCAAAATATCATTGACTAAAATTGAAGAACAGTTTTTACTCAGTCACTCTATTTGTTACGATTCTTGCTCCAAAGTCACACGCTCTTGCTAATCCTAATTCTTTTCCACAATTTTTTCTTAATCACAAGTTATTGTAGTTATAAACTGACCAATCAAGTACGTCAGCAAAAACATGTGGTGCCCGCTGGCCTCTACATCGGAGGTCTGATTGACAAATTCTCCGGAGCCCAGTGGAAGGGGTGTGGCTAAGTTCGCAGTGTTTTTGTTTTGTTTTTTTTGTAAAAATTTGGTTATATTTATAAATTTGACCAGATTTTCTCGTGTGTCTTGGCGTAACTTCCTGCCAGTATTGACGTGGATCACTTGCGGCTCGCGGGAAAAGAAAGAACCAGATGCCAAAACGTTCCGCTGCACGGCACGAGCCTGTGCGGAGATCCGCGGCGCTTCCGCTTCTGATGTAAATTAAACCATAAGTTAACAGGGGTGCAGAATGGAAGCGCACTCCGTTCCGTGGCTCTTCTGCGTCCAGTGTGATCCAGGCCTTAGAACAAGCTTAATCCTGATTGGCGACAGTGGTTGCCATAGAAACGTTGACTTAGATTGCCACAGACCAGTTACTGCCATCTGGCTCCAACATGGCGACATTCGTATTGCAGCAAATTGTTGACTGAGTTAGCTTCATGTCGAAAGAGCAGAAGTAAGGAATTTTCTATGGGTGACGTCACACTCGCTCATTCCAGTTTGATTTTACAGTCAGTGGTTCTTCTCCGCCTTTTTGTTGCTCCTTGCTTTGCTGTTTTATTTTATACATTAAAACAAGTAAATACAATTATCGAGCAATTTTTTTTTTAAATCTCTGATTAGGTTTTTGACCCACTGAAGTCTGAAAGACCAACATCACCTCTTACTGTTTTAACTTTGACCAAGAAGAACAGAAGCATTTTTTTACATTTGTTTTTTAATATAAAACTACATTGCTTCCAATGACGGCACTTGTAAGTTTTTATAGGTGCTTAACAATACACAAAGTTGGTTACAAGTTTAAAAGGGTTCCTTTTTGTGTTTGTGTTCCTGCAGTCCTCCCCCAGCATGATGCGAGTGAAAAGGACGGTCACTGTAACCAGCAGGGGAACCCCAGTGTGGAACAAGAACTTCCACAGATTGAAGAGCAACAAAAGGAACCAAATCTTCGACATATTAAAGAGGAACAGGAGGAACTAGAACCTACACAGATCAGAGAGGAACAAAGGGGGCGAGAACCTCGACTTATTAAAGAGGAACAGAAGGAACCAGAACCTCCACATATGAAAGAGGAGCAAGAAGGACTCTGCATCATTCAGGTTGAAGAGCAGCTCGATCTGAAGCAGGAGACTGATTCCTTGATGGAGATTTCTACTTATGAGGAAAATTACCACAATGAAGCAGATCTTAGCAATCAGCAGAGCTTCAATGTAACTGATGGTCAGGATGAAGAAGGAAACCAACAGGAAGAATCAACATCAACTACAGATAGAGAGACAAACCCACAGAACAGAGATCAGATTTTCTATAGAAAGTCTGGTGAGAGAACAAGAACTGCACACAATGAGTCTGTCAACATGAGAACTGAGTCTGATGAAAGACCATATATCTGTGAAGAATGTGGTAAAACTTTTAATTATGTGTCTCGTTTTCGAATTCACATGAGAACTCACACCGGAGAGAAACCTTTTGCTTGTAAAGAATGTGATAAACGTTTTCGGGAGAACTCTAACCTGATAAGACATGTGAGAACTCACACAGGAGAGAAGCCTTTTTCTTGTAAAGAATGCAATACGAGTTTTAATCAAAAGTCTAGTCTCACAAGACACATGAGAACTCACACAGGAGAAAAGCCTTTTTCCTGTAAATATTGTGAAAAAAGCTTTTGTGACAAATCCCTTCTCAAACGACACATCAGAACACACACGGGAGAAAGGCCTTTTTCTTGCAACGAATGTGATAAAAGTTTTAGTCATATATCTAATCTCAAAGTACACATAAGAACGCACACAGGAGAGAGGCCTTTTTCTTGTAAAGAATGTGACACAAGTTTTAGACAAATGTCTTATCTCAAAAGACACATGATGACTCACACGGGAGAAACACATTTTGCTTGTCAAAAAATTTAGTCAGTTATTTAGTGGGAACTTGAAACTTAGAAAAACACAGGAAAACTCAAAGCAGAGGACTTGTGCAGGAAAAAACTACGAGAGTTTACATAAGGAGGTGTATTTTAATAAAGGAAGGAATTAGAATTTTACACATAAATATTACATATTGATTAAGACCGTGCTTTATTTGGATAATTTAAAAGGTAAAATAAGTACTTCAAGTTGTGTCTCAGAAAATGTCAATATTTTGAAAAGATATGATGGAAAGTCTTGGGGTCCTACCCTAATCTACAAATGAAATCCAAGCCACGATAAATGTTTTCCTGAGCCTTGAAAGTCCCACTACAATGAAAACCATGTTTTTAGCATGTTCTTGCACCATTTTCTCATGATGGAGGACACGAAACAAATAATTTAAGATTAAAACTGTGTTTCAAAGTATTTGTTCAAATCATGATGGATTAGGAGCAGATTAAAAGGTCTAAGCTGTACCGCTATGATATTGCTCTCTGTTTTTTGCTACGCTAATGCTCACCTAGGTCGTGAGGGGTTGCAGGCTAGAGAGAGGAATTATGGGATATGATCATGCGGCCACTTGTGCGCCAGCAGTCTCACCCATAACTCAGAGGAAAATTTCTGATGAACTCCTGCTCCTCTGTGGAGAATATGTCTTAAAAACAATACAGGTGTTTTGATTTGGGCTAAAAACTGCAAACTCATGATTAAGAGACCAGTGGGAAGACTTTAAAAATAAAGTTGGAAAAAAGTCCCCTGACCTGAACCCAATAAAACAAAAAAAAATCCAGAACTTTCCGTCAAGAGGACGATTTGTCACTACACTCAATAATGAAGATGACCTGAAGTCAGCTGTCAAAGCAACCTGAGCTTTCATCCCCAGAAGTTCCTGTCGTACTTTGTGACTCAATGACTACATGGCTGTTTATTATATTTTAAAAAGACGTGTCAAATATTACAAACTTGCATCTAGGATTTTTAATTGTTGACAGTCCTACACATTAGATTATTCACAATACATGTAACTCCCTGGTCAGTTACAAAATAAATATATTTGAAATAAATTATTAGTACTTCCATAGTGATTTTAAAATAATTTTCCACAAAAAAGAGACTATTTGATACACGGTGTGACACGTTGTCATGGTAACCGCAGCAGAGCCCACACCATGTGACCCGCACTGACCTACATCGCAACAGTGAAAAGTGGTAGTTTTATATGTGCTACGCATCATGACAAGTTAAACAATGTATCTTCCTAATATTAGAGGGAAACCTGTTTTTGTGCAGTCGTGACAAAGAAATAATGTCTAAATACTGTAGTTCAATTCCTCTGGTGTGACCCTGTTGTGGCTCATCTCTTATGTTCTCATCTCTTTTTCTCTCCTGCTTCTTCTCTATCTTCAAAATGATCAGATTCGCCAAAAAGGATAAAGGAAACTATAAAATCACTCATGTATTTTCTACTGTCTTGCTTTTGTGATTAACTATATTGTATCTAATATGGTATTTACAGGAAGTTTGTAGTCGATTTTTTTGGATTGCTCATAGTGTTCCTTACTGTTTTTCATATGGTAAATAAAAGCACTCTGGACCTTTTATTTTTTTTTCTTACTTGTTTGAAATTGATAAAAAAAAAACTTGATGGTGTAAAAGTAAAGGTCGAAATGTTGGTATTAATTAAAAAAAAATAAAGCCACTTTTTTTGGGGTTTATTTTGACATTTTATTCCACCACAATGTCACAAAATTAAAGAAAAAAACCTAAAAATTAGACTTTCCACAGCAAATATTAGGTTAGAATAAAAATAGATTAATCCATGACTATAATTTTTTATAGGAAAAAAAAATAAATGCATGATAGCAATGTTTAAAACATTTCAACCTATGTTGATTCTGTACAACACGAGTTTCAGTGTTTGACTTTAATGACAAAGGCTCATTTTTCTTGTAATTATTTTTGTCTTGGTATTTTTAATACATTTTGTTTTTTAATCAAAACATTTTGAATAGCTTTTTTGTTGATTGAGTTCTATCAACATTATTATTATTATACATTCATTATTATTTTGGTTTATGGTAGTTTAGTGGTTGATCATCGTGATTGTAGTTTATGCTGAGACAGTGTGTATGTTGTCTAAGACTCCATTTCCACGTCAACACTAGAAATAAATTGTATGCAGCTTTAATTCTAACTTTTTTTGTGATCACTGAATATTTCATTACTGTTTAAACTAAAGATGGGGACCACAGACTATGTTTTGGTGAGTCATGTGATCAAGTAACTGTTTCACGAAGAAAAGATGTTCTCATTCTTCTTTGTGTCTTTGTTTTCGTCCAACAGAGTCCTTTAAAATCAAGAGAACAAGACGTGCACGCTCACATGCACTCTTGAGTCCTGCTGTGTTTCAGCAGATGCAGCTGAGAGTCAAACGCTGATGTATGTGAGCAGACAGTGACGTCATGCTGCAGATCGATGCTGCTCTGACAGACACATGCTCACATCCATCCATCAAAGCATTCCAGCAGCTTCTGACTCTTCATTCAGATCAGAAGTCATCAATAAGGGATCAATGTCCAACGTTTGCTGCTGACACTTCCTGGGTTAGGGGGTTTCAGGAGGTATGGGTCAGGAGTTTCCTGTGAAGCTGTAACTTCTCAGTGAAGCTCTGAGGAAAATAACAGACTTCCGAACAACAGTCAGCCAATCAGAGCAGCAGAGGCTCCAATGGGTTAAGAGTTCCTTTTTTTTTAAAGGACAATGTACAAAAAGAACGTTAATCACATGAAACACAAGATGTGCCAAGTTATAGCAAAACTATTAATTTCCACCTGCAGTTCCTAGGAAAGTAGGAACAAGTTAAAGCAAAACAAATAAAATAGTTGAAATTCAACAAAGTGGGATGAACAGTTTAAAAAAACCACACCAGATTTTCAGAATTACAAAGGAGAGCTCCAGATCAAGAAAATGTAAAGCAGAGCTGATATTTTCATCACACCTTTAATCACAACTGTTTAAACATAGAAACAGCACTACCACACCTTTTCATAACCACAAGCATGCAGACAGTTTTTTCTTACTTATTTGCTTGCTTACACAAAAACCAACACTTTTATAAGCATGAGAATGTTTGGGAATTTGTACACAAGTTTAATTCTGTGGGAGGATGTTCCACTGACTCATGGCCACACAAGAAGAAGATGCAAGGAAGTCCTGCTTCCAATCAGGAGTTCTGTTCAGAGTTCTGGACAAAATTCAAAACTGTGGAACTCAAATGAGTGAAACTTATTTTATAAAATCATTACATCTAGATTGAAAGGCAATAAACCATTTTTTGGAGGCAATTGTAGCTTTGAAAATCACATTTTCCTGTTTTTTGTATGTCTTTAGAGGAAAAACACTCCTCATTTGTGTGAGTTTTGGTGTCTTTTGAGACTAGTTAGATGGCTAAAACTTGCATCACATTCTTGACAAGAAAAAGGCTTCTCTCCTGTGTGAGTTCTCATGTGTGTTTTGAGATTAGAGTTATAACTAAAACTTTTATCACATTCTTTACAAGAAAAAGGCTTTTCTCCTGTATGAGTTCTAATGTGCCTTTTAAGACCAGACTTATTCAGAAACTTTTTATCACATTCGCCACAGGAAAAATGCTTCTCTCCTGCATGAGTTCTCATGTGTGTTTTGAGATGAGAGATTTGACTAAAACTTGTTTCACATTTTTTACAAGCATAAGGCTTTTCTCCTGTGTGAGTTCTCATGTGATTTCTGAATGTAAACCAGTAGCCAAACCCTTTACCACATTCTTCACAGACATAAGATCTTCCATCAGACTCGGTTCTCATGTGGACAGTCACATTATGTGCAAGTCTTGTTCTTCCACCAGACTTTTTGTAAAAAAGTGTTATTCTTTTTGGAGATTGCTCGCTTTGCTTAATCAATGTTGCCTTCTTTGATTTGTTTCCAACATCAGAGTTACACTGACTTTCTGACATATAAGATCCGTCCACAATTTGATCATGACTCGTGTCCATTCTCTTCCTCTGATCTCTGTTCTGTGGGTCTGTCTCTTCATCTGTATTTGATGTTGATTCTTCATGTTGGTTTCCTTCTTCACTCCGACTATCAGTTATATTAAAGCTTTGCTGATTGCTTAGATCTGCTTCATTGTGCTCATTATCCCCATAAGTCGGAATCTTCATCAAGGTATCAGTCTCCTGCTTCAGATCAAGGTGTTCTTCAACCTGACTGATACAAAGTCTTTCTTGCTCCTCTTTCATTTGTAGAAGTTCTGGTTCCTGTTGTTCCTCTTTAACCTGTGGAGGTTCTTGTTCTTCATGCTCCTCTTCGGAGTTCCTCTGATTGTTGCAGGATTCTTCCTTTTCACTTGTATAATGCTGGGGGAGGTCTGCAGGGACACAAACACAAGAAAACCTTTAACATTTTTAAAGGAACTTTGTATATTGTCAAACAACAATACAAATTTCAATCACCTAGGTTAAAAGCTCTACAATTAAACATTTTTAATTTAAAAAAAATGCAACTATTTGCTTTCCTAATCCAAAAAAAAGACAGTGAGAAGGAAGGCTGGTCTTTCAGTCATCAGTATGTCAAACTCCACCCAAGTATTTTCAAAACCTGTTCAATCCCTTTCAGGGTCATGAGGTTGCAGAAGCATCTTGAAAACACAATCCTTTAATCTAAACATACAACAGTGTGTCCAAAATATATATTTTACAAACTGCCTTTAATCCTCTTAAGTGGAAAAATGAAACCCCCATAACCCCCCTTAGCTGAACATTTGGTAAATTTAGAAAATTATAGAAATTTAGTAAATTTATTCTGGCATCAACGCCTCTAGAGTGGAACCATTTTGGTCACACATGCAACTGTATTTTTCAATCACGGGCTAAAAAAAATAAAATCTATGGTCGTACCAATGTTCCCAGCCAAAAAACAAAATCAGAAAAAAATGAATCGGTCAAAATGCCGAGGATATTAGATAGCCTTCTCACTTCAAAGTACAATAACGGTGGATAAACAAAATTCTAAGGCTGTCTGTGTTGTCACATTTAAAATGTGTTAACTCAAAATACTTTTCATGCTGTCAATTTTTTTTACGACATTAATGGCAGATTTTGAATTTTGGCACTCACGCCTTTCCATAACACTCGTTCAGGAGTAAGAGGCAGTAAGAAAAACGGCGACTGAATCGACTGCATTATGTTGGAACCGGTGTTAAGGCATTTTTCTATGGGTGACGTCACCCCGGTGTTTTATCAATCTCTTTGTAAATAAATCATACCTATAGGGTGCAGCTGAAGCTGTGGTGTCCTGATATCCAGCAGTCTGCGCTGACGACAGAGCTCCTGCTCGTACTGGACGATGGTTCCTTCACAGTGTCTGAAGATTTCTTCAGCAGCAGCAGCTAGTCGCTCGCTGATAAACTCTCTCAGAGACTGAAGTGAAGACATCGTTACTGCAGCTGCTCCGAGCTTCAGCTCTAACTCACACAAACACCAAAGTCCCCTGAACACAAGCTAACGCTGCTAGCGCCTCTTGCTGTTCTTCTTTGAGTCGTTTTCTTGGCGTATTAAATAACGTCATAGTCCATTAGCGCCACCACGTGGTTTGGAGTGCAGGTCAAATTGCTTTACACATGAGTCAAATTCTGACCAGTAGCTCTGTTTTTCTGAGCAATTCAATCAAATACCCTATAATAATACTATAATAAGGAATGTTGCTTGATTGCGATATTATTAAATTTTTGTGTTTTCTACGCTTTTCTAATTTTTTTTCATACTTCCCATATCTCCAGTAGACCTATTTTAGCGCTTTAGAAACTTTGTTAGTTGAAAACTTTTAAACAAACTAATTGGACCTCACTATTAATAATAAAAACTAAACTGTTATCAATAACAAATCATGGCAACAATTGCGAAATCATTATCAAAGGGGAAAAAAACATAACAATGAGATGAAAAATAACAAAACAATCTAAAGTTCACTAATTTTCAGTGACTATCTACATCTCTAATTAGCTGACATTTACAGTCGCTGATATTTTAATGTTATTTTAATTTTAACTCTCATTTCATTTTATTGTTATGTGTTAGCTTGACTACATAGTATGAAGGTATTGTTAAACTTTGTATACTGTTTTTTGTGTGTTGTACTTAAAATATAGATTTGTGTTGAATTATTTCACTTAGAGAAGAAGAAAAAGATCCTGCTTTCTGTCATATGTTATATCCCCATTGTTACCTCAGAAACCCTTAAACCCCAAGTACAATGCCGATAAAACAACAAATCTAAATTCTGTAAACATTAATTCTGTAAAATATTTGAATGAAACAGAAAAATTAGCGTTTCAAACTGCATGAGCCAATATTTTATCAGCAACAGAACAGTTATGGGTCTCAAGATCCATGGACGCATGGTTACCATTAAATAAAACATGTTTTTCTTTTCCTTTACAGCTCTTTAAACACAAAGCAGAAAGAGGAGAAACATCAAGCCAACCATAAAACCTATGTAGTATGTCACTGAAAAATGTTTCTGGTTCTTGAGTCCAGTTGTTACTGCTGCTCACTACTCCTCCAGGAATTGGATCAAATAAGGTGAAGACATAGGTGCATGACAGCTAATGGGACCGACTTTAACTTTAAGTGTATTTTTAAATACATGCGGTCAACAACAAAATCCAGCCTTGGACGCTTAAAATACATGCGGGCAAAGCAGCAATGTGCATCTTGGCTGCATGTATTACTCGTACTAATCACCACTTACTAACGTAAATCCTGTTCCAAAATGGTGACTCCATTGACTTTCATTGGAACCAGAGGTAAGGCATTTTCTATGGATAACGTCATATGTGCTTGGTCCACCTTTGTACATTGTCAATGCCCTGTCCAATTCTCTACAGACAATTGATGCTACCAGATCCAATTTCAGTTCCGATAAAAATTTTTACAATGGATACCTTTCTCAAGAGAGTTTGGATGCATCACACATTCTGCTGCTCTGTCCAGCTTGATTGTCCCCTCTGAGGGAACCACCAGCCCAGTGTGTTTCAAGGAAAAGGGCACAGCAGCCTTGACTAAGCTTGGCCAGCACACTTCACAAGAACAGTTTCTTAATGTTTTTTCTGACAACAAATTCAGAATTGTCTACAAGACATTGTCTACAAGACCACCAAAGCAGGCAGGCAGGTAGATGGAGTCACATTAAATCATACAAATGGGATGGGAAATCTTCCTCTGATAAAGAGCTGTGATTTTTGATATCTTTCGCTTGCCATACTCTTGCGCATAACTTGCTTCATAAGGGACGGACTTCAGACGCAGGCATGACCAAGGCGAAATAAACTTTCCGACTGGTTAATTAAAGTTCTATTTTTTGTGTCAACTCAATGGAGACCCACCACAGACGGGCCAGAGTAATTCAGCCTTAATGTTTGTGTTGCTGCTGCGTTCACACCGTGAGTGAAAACTCATCTTCCTCTTTAACTCTTTGAAGAAACTAAACTTTGTTTCACGAACTTTTTCTTTATTGACTCGATTGTTTCTTTCTTTCTTTCTTTCTTTCTTTCTTTCTTTCTTTCTTTCTTTCTTTCTTTCTTTCTTTCAAACTCGCATCACTCTACTGTTTAAAAGCGTCACAATTGTTTGATTATTGAACAACACTGACGACTGTTTTGTCTGTATTCTTTTTTTAAGGCAAAATAAGCCAAAAACATTCCTTAGCTTAGCCAGCAAGTTAAGCTGAGGTCCGGCCCTGCTAGCTAAACTGAGGTCCGGCCCTGCTAGCTACGCGAAGGTCCGGCCCTGCTAGCTACGCGAAGGTCCGGCCCTGCTAGCTAAGTTAAGGTCCGGCCCTGCTAGCTAAGGTCCGGTCCTGCTAGCTAAATTACGGTCCGGTCCTGCTAGCTAAGTTAAGGTCCGGTCCTGCTAGCTAAGTTAAGGTCCGGCCCTGCTAGCTAAGCTAAGGTCCGGTCCTGCTAGCTAAGGTCCGGTCCTGCTAGCTAAGCGAAAGACTGACCTGCAGGCTAAATAGGCTCCTTGATACACATAACAGTTACAGCTACCTGTAAATTATGGAGAGAAAATCGCTACAATCTGCTCAATAAGCGTTTTGTACCAAAGAAGCGGCGGGGGGTGTTTACAGTTTTGGTTTACAGTTTTCCCCATAGTTGGAGAACAGCACTCGTTTATCATATATTAACTATCTGCTCAGTCCTTGTCACATGTCTCACTGCCGGCTGGAATCATTATTTGGCTTCCACCAACATAACAAAACTCCATTTTATGTATTTTAAAAACAAACTTATTCCCTAATCTTTGCTGAAATTTACATAAATGTAAATTTTCTGACAAACTCAAATGTTTTCTTCATTTGTGGTGGAGGTCAGACTACATTTTAAAGCAATTAGTTGAAAACAAAAAAAAAAAAAAACTTTTAGTGTCTTAAAATTTTCCCAACATTTGTTTGAAATGTTAAATTTGTAATTTTTTAATTAAAAAGTACCCAGTCCCTTGGGCCTACTTTCAAGGAAACTTTTTAAATTTAGCTACACTATGCATATTGACAATAAGTGCTTTGTTTTCTATTCTGTGATGTGCATGATGCTGCAGCTCCATGTCTCCATCTGGTGGAGGGAGAGCAGAAGTGCAGCAGCTGATGTTCAGCAGCTTCCTCTGCCTCCCACTGCTGTCTGACTGCATTCACCTGAACCTGAGAGGAAACACAAGAGAAGAACCAATCAGTGGAGGAGCAGCTGATCTGTTTGTGAAGGAGGATCAGAGCTGATGATGTGTGTTTCCTCTGCAGATGAAGGTAGAAGGTGTGTGTGAGCTGATGTGGATCCAGTGAATCCAGCAGCATGGATCAGTGTGAGGACACACAGGAGGGAGCCCCTCCCTCTAAAAGCACTCTGTGTGGGGAAGATGAGAGTCAGAGCAAAGCTCAGAGGTGAGATGAACATCTCTAACTGTCCAGGACTCTTCTCCATGTCAGAGCTCAGCACTCACACCAGCAACCTTCATTCTTCACAGGAACCAACCTGGATCTGGATCCAGCTGTGTGTCATTCAGGAGTGACGCGTCAAAGGATTTACCTATAAACTTCAAAGACGACAGCTCAGGAAAACATAAGATCCAGAGCAAAGCTCAGAGGTGAGATGAACATCTCTAACTGTTCAGGACTCTTCTCCATGTCAGAGCTCAGCACTCACACCAGCAACCTTCATTCTTCAAAGGAACCACCCTGGATCTGGATCTGGATCTGGATCCAGCTGTGTGTCATGCAGGAGTGACGCGTCAAAGGATTTACCTATAAACTTCAAAGACGACAGCTCAGGAAAACATAAGAGCCAGAGCAAAGCTCAGAGGTGAGAAGAGTATCTATAAAAATCACATCTTCTTTCATGGGTGGACAGGCGCTGTCTGCAGGTGAAAATTGGGCAAATATTTAGGAAACTCGCTGGTGTCACGCTCAAAATATTAAGATCATAGACAACGCAGTGTAGTAAGGAAAAAAAGTTCATGTGCATTTTTTTTCAGGGGCATGCTGCAGGCGTCGCATTCTACTAACCACTTAAGCTACACATAAAGGTAATTAGCTTGACGCCTCGGCCACGTGTGGGAGGAGCTACCTGTTAATGTTTGTAGCCTGATGGCTACATGGAGCGTGGTCTGCGTTGATCTCATTTACAATGCATGGAAGACACAAAGGATGTTGAGAGACCAGGTTTATTTGTTTTGAAGACATCTACAAAAACATGGGTAATCACGTCTCCATGTTTGGGTTCATGAGATTGTTCACAGATTTTCCAGGTAAAGTCAGAATCACTCCCGCTGCGAAAGCTATGTTTGAAAAACGACCGCTCCCGTGGTCATTCCGTCCCTCTCTGATCGAGTTTGAAGGCTTGCTGTCCTGCATTAACCCAATAGGGCAAAAACAAAACGAGGGGATCTTTTTTTGTTATTGTTTCAATGAAAATAAGATAAATATAAAGTTCTGGAGGCCCAAGCAGGCTACCTCCCCAATGCTGCAGCGGCTCTCTGTCTGGCCACCAGCTCCTCTCCTGGTAACCGGCACAGCGAGCGTGTCCGCTCCACCTCCATGGGTCCGACGACAGACTGTCTAAGGTACTCGCCTTCGCCAAACAGTTGCTGGGACAAGCTCCAGAAATCCTGTAGCCCCGACAGGGACACAGCAGGTTAATAAAATAAATGGAAGTTCAGGAGAACTATGGATCAACCCACCATATTGGATGTGCTTTTTTACCCGCTGTCACTGAAAATGTCACATGGTCAAAGTTGAGTCCCTGATTGGTTGATGCGGTGCAGCATCCTTGCCAAAGTTCAAATATGTGAATTCTGGCTGCGCCACCCGAACTGTGCCACGCTAGGAGAATCACGTTCGGTGTGAATGCAGGTTTAAACACACCTGTGCTCCTCTTAAAATACAGCCCTCCCTTTTTACAACCTTAACAAAAACAAAAGAGCCAGAGCAAAGCTCAGAGGTGAGATGAACATCTCTAACTGTCCAGGACTCTTCTCCATGTCAGAGCTCAGCACTCACACCAGCAACCTTCATTCTTCACAGGAACCAACCTGGACCTGGATCTGGATCCAGCTGTGTGTCATGCAGGAGTGACGCGTCAAAGGATTTACCGATTAACTTCAAAGACGACAGCTCAGGAAAACATAAGATCCAGAGCAAAGCTCAGAGGTGAGAAGAGTATCTATAAAAATCCCATCTTCTTTCACAGGTGGACAGGCGCTGTCTGCAGGTGAAAAATGGACGTGTTAGACAGTGTTTCCGCTGTGTTTCCGCCTCTTTCTTACAGAGCTTGCTGGCTTTCTGTCTCTGGAAGTGGTTGACGGAGCAGAAGTTGATAAAGAAACTCAGAGTTCTGAATCACAAACAGCAGAGCTTTGATCTCAGTCTGAAGTGTATCCGAAAGGACCTCACTGATCAGAGTTAGTCTGGAACATCTCACTGACTTTTTTTTTGTTGTTCAATAACATTTCTCCTCAGTGTCCACAGAGAAAAGAAGAGGAGTAGATTTCAGTCTGCAGAAAGACCTCAATCTGGTGAGTCAGAGCAGAACTGTCCAGATATTAATATTATTTTTATCTTATTATATTTTTATGTAAAGCGCCTTGGGTTTTCACAAGAAGGAAAGGCGCTGTACAAATAAATAAATAAAGTTTGAAGTTTGAATGTCTGCCTGCTGAAAACTGCTGAGATTTATGAAGGAACTTTCTTCTCTGCTCTTTCAGCAGATGTTGGTCTGCAGGAGATCTTTAGAGAACATCAGATCAGTCTGAGGAGCAGAAGTGAACATGTGGCCGAAGGACCTGAAGAAGCAGGAAGAGAAACGCTCTTCAACAGGATCTACACTGAGCTCTACATCACAGAGGGACTGAGAGAAGAGGTTCAGACCCAACATGAGGTGATGCAGCTGGAGACATCCACCAAGACCAACAAGCTCCATCACACTGCAATCAAGAACCCAGACATCTTCAAACTCTTACCTGACCAACACAGACCCATCAGAGTGGTTCTGACCAGTGGAGTTGCTGGAGCTGGAAAAAGCTTCTCAGTGCAGAAGTTCACTCTGGACTGGGCCGAGGGCTTGGAGAACCAAGACATCAGTGCTGTGGTTCCTCTTTCCTTCAGGGAGATGAACTTGATCAGAGACGAGCAGCACAGTCTTCTCTCTCTGATCCAGCTTTTCCATCCAACACTCCAGAAGATCCCAGCAGAACAGCTGTCTGTCTGGAAACTTCTGTTCATCTTTGATGGTCTGGATGAAAGCAGACTTTCTCTGGACTTCGACAACAGTCCGGTGGTTTCTGATGTCACACAGAAGTCCTCAGTCAGCGTGTTGATCACTAACCTCATCCAGGGACGTCTGCTTCCCTCAGCTCTGGTCTGGATCACTTCCAGACCTGCAGCAGCCAATCAGATCCCTCCTTCATGTGTGGACAGACTGACAGAAGTACGAGGCTTCAATGATGCTCAGAAGGAGAAATACTTCAGGAGGAGATTCCCAGATGAAGAGCTGTCCAGCAGAATCATCTCCCACATCAAGGGCTCCATGTCCCTCTACATCATGTGTGAAGTTCCAGTCTTCTGCTGGATCACTGCTGTGGTTCTGGAGAACCTGCTGACCACAGAGCAGAGAGGAGAGCTGCCCACCACCCTGACTGACATGTACTCACACTTCCTGATGGTCCAGACAAAGAGGAAGAAGAACAAGTACCAGCAGGAACATCAGACAAGTCCACAAGAGCTAATAGAGGCTGAGAGGGAAGTTCTTCTGAAGCTGGGGAGGCTGGCATTAGAACATCTGGAGAAAGGAAACATCATGTTCTACCAAGAAGACCTGCAGCAGTGTGGTCTGGACGTCACAGAGGCCTCAGTGTACTCTGGAGTTTGTACTGAGATCTTCAGAAGAGAGTGTGAGATGTTCCTCAAACCGGTCTACAGCTTTGTTCATCTGAGCGTTCAGGAGTTTCTGGCTGCAGTTTACATGTTCCACTGTTACTGCAACAGGAAGGAAAAGGTAATTGAGGACTTCCTGAAGAACAACAAGAAGAACCCATCCCTGGATGAGTTTCTGAGTGCAGTCATGGAGAAATCCCTGCAGAGTAAAAGTGGACATTTGGATCTGTTTGTTCGCTTCCTTCATGGTCTCTCTGTGGAATCAAACCAGAGACTGTTAGGAGGCCTGTTGGGTCAGACAGAGAAGAATCCAGAGACGATCCAGAGAGCCGTCAACAACCTGAAAGAGATCAACAGTGAAGGAGTCTCTCCTGACAGAAGCATCAACATCTATCACTGTCTGATGGAGATGAAGGACCTCACAGTTCATCAGGAGATCCAAGAGTTCCTGAAATCAGAGAACAGAACAGAGAAAATACTCTCAGAGATCCACTGCTCAGCTCTGGCCTACACTGTGCAGATGTCAGAGGAGGTTCTGGATGGGCTGGACCTGAACCAGTACAACGCATCATATGAGGGTCAAAGGAGACTGATCCCAGCTGTGAGGAACTGCAGAAAGTTCAGGTGAGTCCAGAAGTGATCAGATCAGTTTTCAGTTCTTCAACATTCATCTTCAAGCTTTCTCCATTTGATTGTTCAGACTTTGTTCGGGTTTGATCTCACATGTTCTTCAGCTGCTTCAGATTAAAAAATCAAACAACAATGGAAGTTCAAACTGTTTAATAAGAATCTGTTCAAAGAAGATGTCTAAAGAGATGCAAAGTGGAAATCCCATCATAGCTGCTCTCTAAATGAGCTTTGAAGAAACTCTTGAGGAAGACTGGTTCTGCTGCCTTGTCTCCTCAGAAAGGACTTTCTAAAGACCTTCAAAAAGATATGCAGGGATGAGAAAAGGAGAGATCCTGCCTGAGTTGTTTAGCATTTTTGCTACTCTAAAACATTTGTGGTTGGAGATGAAAGCAACGCAGAGATGAAGGTCTGAGAGAGACTGATGAGCAGGACAGTTTTGTGATGAAGATGAATCTCTGATGAAAAGATAAATGTCTAACTGGAACGTCATCACAGCCTGAAATCAACAAAAGATCCTGTTTCTGTCTTTGTTTCTCTTCACAGAACTCCAGAACGATTAGGACTCTCAGAGTCGGACTATGAAATTATGGCCTCCGCTCTTAAGTCCAGCCTGTCCCACCTGACAGAACTGGACCTGCCCACTAATGAGATGCAGGATTCATACATGGATGTTCTGTGTTCTGCACTGGAGAGACCAAGCTGCAGACTGCAGATTCTGAGGTCAGAAGTTGAAGCTGCTAGTTAGTTCATTTCTACATTTGGAGTTCTGAAAGATTTTCAGAACTGTAACATCTTCAGTTCTTTGAAGAGTCGGGAATGGAAGAAAACAGTCATTCATTTTATCTAGAACAAAGACGCTTGGCATACGTCCGCTAGATTAGAGCCAGTCAGACTGTTGAAGTTTCATGGTAGAATCAGCTGAAGTCTGGAAAGAATTTCTTACAATAATCCTGTGTTCAGAAGAGCCCACTTTACAGTCAGTACTGACAGCAGAACCATCAGAACTCTGCAGTCTGACTGTTATCAGACACATTCATACAAGGAGATGCCGAGCTGAACATTAAATACCTGAACACATCTCATCTACATCACACCCTTTACAAACACTTTTCTGCTGGATTTCAGGTTGGAGATCTGCGATTTGTCCGAGATCAGCTGTAAAGCTTTGGGTTCAGCTCTGAAGTCCAACCCGTCCAATCTGACAGAACTGAGTATGAACTCAAACAGTCTCCAGGATTCAGGATTTCTTCATCTGCGCGGTTTTCTGGAGAGTCCAGACTGCAGACTGCAGATTCTGAGGTCAGTAAATAAGGTGAACTCCCTTAAAGATGAAAAATGTTTGATGTCTGAAACAATTAGCAAAAGAAGAGTTAGGAGAGGTCCAGAGTGAGACTACTGTATTTTTGGAGTATAAATTACAGTTTTTGTCATAGTGTGGCTGGGGGTGAGACTTAGGTTGGATCCAAATTCTCATCCAACATTTAGGTACTTCTCCCTATCCCTACTTGTAGCCCTTCAAACAGGGAGTTATGGAAAAATAGTGTCATTGACTTTGGACGGCCCAAACAGGCTCTACCCCTCGATGATGTCATCATTATTCGCTGGTCAGCTACATTGACACGTAGCTGCCAGTCCTTAGAAAACACATAACATCAGTTTTCTAACTTTAAAAAGTCATACTAAAACAACACTTCCTACATTTAAATGTAAACTTCTGTGCTTCAGAGCACATTCACGTGAAGAAATGCGGCTCTCCTCTGCCGCACAACGCGATGTGGCTCCCCCTACTGGCAGAGGGATATAGAACTTGAAGTCCCTTTGCTCTACCTTTTAAAAAAAAAAAGAAAAAAAGCAAGATTTATCCACGGTCAGTCATGCTGACCAAATCCAAAATCGCTGCAACAGTCTACCTTAGTGAACTTTATCATTCCTTCTGGTGAGGATGTGTATGGACATGTTGATTTCATCTTCCAGCAGGACCTGGCCCCTCGCCATGCCACTGATGTTATGAAGACGGACATGCCATTTCAAAAAATACTTTGTTTTGATTGAGTTGAAGTGGTAATAATCTCAATTTGTATCTTTTTGCAAAAAAAAAAGAAGTAAATTGGTAAATACTGATTACTTGTACAGCGCTTTTATTTATTTTTTTACCTTCCTTAAAGGCACAAGGTGCTTTACAGTCACAGTCCCATTGACCCATTCACATACACATTCACACACTGATGGCAGCTCTGCTACTGAACACTGGCGCCAACCTTCCACCAGAGGTAATGTGAGGTTCATTGTCTTGCCCAAAGACACTTTGACACATGGGCAAGGTGGGAATCGGACCTGCAATCTTCTGATCACAAAATGATCCACTTCACACTGTTTACGATCACTTTTCTGTCTGATTTCAGGTTGAAGGACTGCGATTTGTCAGAGATCAGTTGTGAAGCTCTGGGCTCAGCACTGAAGTCCAACCCGTTCAATCTGACAGCACTGGACCTGAGCCAGAACGAACTGCAGGATTCAGGATTTCTTCATCTGCGCGGTTTTCTGGAGAGTCCAGACTGCAGACTGCAGACTCTGAGGTCAGTAAAAAAGCTGAATTCCCTGAAGGAGGAGAAGACTTTATCAGGTGAAGAACTTCTAGATGTTTCAGTAGAAGTCATTTCACTGCTGCAGAGTTGAAATAACAGTTTGGGGTCAGTGCAACCGTCTGACAAATTTTCCATCAGCTTTTCTTTTCATCCTATGACCTTTTCCTTCATGGTCAAGGAAAAGCAAGAAAAGGAAACAGGAAGGAATGTTTACACCACACTGATGTCTCTCCTGTTTTTGTGGCTCTTCTTTACTTCCAGTTCACACACACTTTTCTGTCTGCTTTCAGGTTGAAGAACTGCAGTTTGTCAGAGATCAGCTGTGAAGTTCTGGGCTCAGCTCTGAAGTCCAACCCGTCCTATTTGACAGAACTGGACCTGAGTTTCAACAATCTTGAGGATTCAGGATTTCTTCATCTAAGGGGTTTTCTGGAGAGTCCAGACTGCAGACTGCAGATTCTGAGGTCAGTCAATAAGGCGAAGAGTGTATCAGATGAAGAAATGTCTGACGTTTCACTGAAAGATCTTCTGGACGTGTCATTTCTGGATCCCTGTACGTACTCCATCATGTTATAAGTGATGCTCATAAATAGATTAACTGCATCCCAATGTTTTTATCTTCTATCGAGTTACACCGTTACTAGGGGAACAGACTCTCACTTCTGGTGTCCAACGCTCAGCATGACCCGCTCCAGGGACAGTGGCAGGTTTTTTTGACCGGTTCAGAACACTATTAAAACAGTAACACACGTGTTTTTCAGGCAGAGATGAGTAGTAACAGGCTGTGCTCACTCAAATACCTTTAACTAAAAGTTGTGCATCTTGGAGTAGTTGCTCTAGAGATGCTGAGCTGAACATTAAACACCTGAACACACTTCACACCCTTTACAAATATTTTTCTGTCTGCTTTCAGATTGTGGAACTGCAGTTTGTCAGAGATCAGCTGTAAAGTTCTGGGCTCAGCTCTGAAGTCCAACCCGTCCAATCTGACAGAACTGGACCTGAGCGGGAACAGCAACCTGGAGGACTCAGGATTTCTTCATTTACGTGGTTTTCTGGAGAGTCCAGACTGCAGATTGCAGATTCTGAGGTCAGTAAATAAGCTGAACTCCCTGAAGGATGAGAAAAATGTATCGGGTGAAGAACTTTCTGATGTTTAGTGAAAGCTTTTATTTTCCTGCTGCAAAAGTACATCTCAGCTTGGAGTCAGTGTAGCTGTGTGATAAATGTATCATCTTTCTTCCACCTCGTGATGTTTTCCATCAAGGTAAAGGAAGACAGGACGTTTCCTCCACAGTGATGTCTCTCCTGGTTTTGTGGCTCTTTTTTAACTTCCTGCTTCTGCTTTACAACAAATCTACTTCAAGGGAATCTGGAAATGACTGAAGACATAGATTTTCAAACTCAACCAGGTCGCTTTGTTTGATTCATGTCTCCAAAATATTTTAATGTTTGGTTCAATGAGGAGGAATTTCAAGACTACACAGAAACACTCGAGAGCAGTGGTCCCCAACCCTCTGACCGGTTTAAAGTCAGACAAAATGATCACCATCCAGCCTGTATGAGGCTAAAGTAGACGTCTGATTTCTTTTTCTTTCTTAGCCTCCAGTTTCCCTTAACTTTTGAGAATAGTGTTTATCTTCATCTTCTGTAAAATATCTCAGTAATGACTATAAAAGCATTTGATTGCTGATTCTGGGAGATAGTGATGCTGATGACGTCAGCAGCGGCGTTTGCAGCAGCTGATGGGAGACTGTAAACAGTGACCGCAATGGTGAATGGAACTCCCTGGGAAGATGATGAGGCTGTACTCTGACCGCCAAGAATTCTCCTTGACGCCATTGACACAAACATGTCCAGGATTGTACTATCGCTCGTTTGCTTACAGTACTATCTCTCCTCCTTTCTTCTGACCAGGGGCAGTTGAGTATCTGTCAGCCCTCATGGTAACAACTGTTATCAGAGACATTCACACACAGAGATGCTGAGCTGCACATTGAACACCTGAACACACACTTTTCCGTCTGTTTGCAGGTCGAACAACTGCAGTTTGTCCGAGATCAGTTTGGAAGCTCTGGTCTCAGCTCTGAAGTCCAACCCGTCCAATCTGATAGAACTGCACTTTAGCCACAACAGGATCCACGGTTCAGGATTTCTGCATCTGTGGGGTTTTCTGGAGAGTCCAGCCTGCAGACTGCAGACTCTGAGGTCAGATGTTCTCTAGCTTGCTGCTTTGCTTTTCCAGCAGTTTCTTGCGCAGAAAAGCTCAGTGAGTCCAAAACAGTCCAGAGCTAGAAACCCATCTGTTTGAATACACAAGGACAAGTCCTGTCCAGAATACAGCCCACTTCAGACCCAACATTAAGCTGCTGCTGCTGCTGAAAGTCTACTTCATGTTCATGTCAGTGACATGAGTTCAGAGATGCGGCAGCAGCTGCTCTTCCCAGCAGCAGCCCATCCATCCAGAATATTTTACGTCTCCTTCCTGTCATCCACTCTGCTGGTTCTGCTCACGAACACGAGACTCTCTTCTAAAGAAGAAATGTTTCTGAGGAACATCTGTGGGATTCTGTCACATTCTGTCACACTCCTAATCCCTATTGAACTCCTGAACAGAATCTGCAGCAGGATAATTGACTCTTTGATTTCAGGCCCCTGCTGTCTGCCTACCTTTGTCTGTTGGTTCTGTTTGGTTCTGTTCAGAAGATCTGAAGGATGAAAAACATGAATTTGTCTTAAACTCATTTCTTTGTTCTGGATTCAGGTTGGAGTTCAGCAGTTTGTCAAACATCAACTGTGCTGCTCTGGTCTCAGCTCTGAAGTCCAACCCGTCCCACCTGACAGAACTGGACTTGAGCTTCAACAACCTGAAGGATTCAGATGTTCAGCCGCTCCAGGATCTGGTGGAGAATCCAAACTTCAAACTGCAGACTCTGAGGTCAGTAGAGGGTTGGAGTCAGTCCAGCTGCTTCCAGATGTTTTTTGTCTTAAAGTTAGTGTGAGAGCAAAGATGCAGAGTTTCCTGTGAAGCTGCAGCTTCTCAGTGAAGCTCTGAGGAGAATGATGACAGACAACAGTCAGCCAATCAGAGCAGCAGAAGCTCCAACAGGTGAAGATGACAGGAAGCTGCTGCTCTGAACAGAACTGAAGCTCCTGCTGCTCTTTCTGCTGCTGTGCTGCATCACTGACTGACAACTGAAGATGAGGAGACACTCCTTCATCTCAGTCTGTCTTTATTCTGTTTACAGTTGGAAGGGAAGCGGCTGGTGGGTGTGATGTTCTTCCTGATGGAACAGAGAGGATCATCATCATCAGAGAGCAGAGTGATGGAGGAATCAGAGGAAGTAGAGATGAGTGTCAAAGCTTCAGCATGAACTGATCTGAGATCAGCTCCACTGTTTATCAGCATCAAGTGTTCAGGTATTATGCTGCAGCTCCCCTGGTGGACTGATGGAGAACTGCACTTCATCTTCCCATTCCAACTTGGAGTGTTGGAAAGTTTTCTGCCTACCTGCTGCTGTAGTTGCTGATTGTCATTCCCCCCATCAGGTGATGTCTGTGTTTCTCTGTGTACTTTCATGACAGAGCAGCTATAGATGTCAGTTGTGGGCATTTCTGCAATAAAGTCAGTTGATTAAACAAACAAACTAATTTTAATGAATATGATCAGCTTTCTTTCTTGCAGAAAATCCCTTTTTTCTTTTGTAGGTGGATTGTTTATATATTTGTTAATTTGTTTTTGATGGCCCGTGATCTACATGGATACACGATCACTGATGTTTTTGTAGAGATCTCGAAAAAAATAAAAATCGTGTCTTCCATGCATTGTAAATGAGATAAACACAGATATACCGCTTCATATAGTAATCATGGCTAAAAACATTAGCTGGTAGGTCCTCCCACACGGAGCGGGGGCGGCTAGCTTATGGAACGCATTTTTGGCCAAGCGGCGAGCAGGGAATTCGCCACGTGGTAAAAGAGGGGGGAACCATGCAAATTTGACGCGGGAATCACATTCGATGTGAATGCACCTATAGGGACTGTGAACAAATTAACGAGTGCAGGATATGGTGATTATTTGAATAAAAACAACGAAATCACTTGAAACTTAAGCACAAATTGATTAAAACGAAACATGTCTTCATGTTGTATTTTAAGGATCTTATTTATTGTTTTTTATTTAAAAAAATAGCTCCAATAATAGCTTCCAAAACCACGTGAGCTAAAGAGTTCAAATTTATCCCAAATTATGGGGACTACTTTCCAACATCAGACACCACTTTTTTTGCAACAGTTGAAGAATATTTTATATGTATTTTTATAGTAAAATCCTTATGGCTCGTTTCTGAATTCTAATATTTATTTTCAATAGCTGCCAAACCATGTGACCCAACGAGAATCTTCATTGTGGACCCTACTTACAAACTGGCAAATAATGACGAAGGCGAAACTAAGGTTACACGTTTAAAAATGAAGCCAGCATTGCAGAACACATTGCTGTCATCAGTGATGTTCCACTGGACCTTCAGCAACGGCAGCTTAAATTGTATTTTTATCACTACTTCCTCAGCCAAAAACAACAACAAAACTGCAAACAAAGCGAGCACAATCAACTATCCATAATTGTAATTCTATGACACCATGCAAACCAATAACAACCACACATTTTTTGCAATAGAAGAAGCAAATTCATATTCATTAATGGTCAAACCTAATTTTAAACACTTTTTTGCATGAATTTTAACAAATGTAAATGGCAAAAAGTTTTTTATAAACTCTTGCTCATTGTTCCTTTTTTAAAAATTGGTTGTGATGCTGTATTTAAGAAAATGAAGTCAGGATGGATTGATGCTCCTCTCTCTTTCTGTCTCTCCATCTCTCCTTGGTATTTCACATTTTTGTTATGTATGTTGTTTATAAAGTTTTAAGAAATGCAACCACACTCCACACCAGGTGGTGGCGCTAATGCACCGTGACCTTGTTTACCATCCGTCAAAACAAGACCAGAAAAAGAACCGCAAGAAGCTCTAGCAGCGTTAGCTTATTTTCAGAGGACGGGGGTGTTTTATCTGGATGTTTGTTATGGTTTTGGACAGAAAGGACGATATGTGGCGTTTTCCAAAGTGTCGTAAATGAGTGAATGCGTGTTAAAGACAACGTGGCTGTGATTGTGAGACTAGCAGACGAACGGAGCTGCTTGTGTTCAGAGGACTTTGGTGTTTGTGTGAGTTTGAGCTGAAGCTCGGAGCAGCTGCAGTAACGATGTCTTCACTTCAGTCTCTGAGAGAGTTTATCAGCGAGCGACTAGCTGCTGCTGCTGAAGAAATCTTCAGACACTGTGAAGGAACCATCGTCCAGTACGAGCAGGAGCTCTGTCGTCAGCGCAGACTGCTGGATATCATCTGGAAACCGCAGCTTCAGCTGCAGCAGATAGGTATGTTCACTTCAGAGAAGGAGATAAAGCTTTCAACTTCCAGAACATTCTGGTCCAAATGAAAGTGGACCGATGTCTGCTCATAGTCCGCCATGTTGAAGCGGTAAACACGCGCCGCCGTCGTTAGCTTCTGTTCCTGCTCCGCTTCTTTGATGTTTCTCTATAAACTGTGATGGAAGCTATCTGCAGAACACGAACACTGTAAGCGAAAGGTGAATGAAAACCGTTTTAAGCTCAGAAGTACAGATTGTAAACTTGAAGGATTTATTAAAAAACCCTGATGTTATATTGTCCAGGACTCAACAGTTAAGGTAAGGAACTGCAAAGTCCTTAGTCATTTTGGCTTGATGGTGTTACATATATTTTAAGAAATACGTTTTAAAAATAAATGTACTACTAAGCTTTTTGTATTTATCCACCATGTCGTAAAACGTGGTCTGTGGAAATCTTGTCTGACAGTAAAGCGGTCTATGGTCTGGCAACACACAGAACAGTTCGTTAGCATAGCATCAGGGTCATAGTGTAGTCACTACTCAGTGTCTGAGTACACAACTATCTCCAAATCAACACATTTATGTATTACTTCTGCACTTTCTAGCAGTCCTCCCAATAAAAGATATACATTTTTTAAGATAAATAAGCAGGATCGTTTTTTCTCTTGTGGCGGCTGCACTGGGTGGCAAGACTCTTTTGGATCACATGAAACAGGTAAGAGCACTAGAAATGTATAAGTTATGTGAACATCAGGCCAATCTGATGACAGTACTGTTGGCTAAAGTGTTAGCCATTTTACCAGGAAATTAAGTGTAGTAGCCTGTGTGATGCGTTTATATACTCACTAGAAAAGGTCCCGAATTTTTATATACCCTCAAATAAGAAGGTATATTTGTTCGTATAGAAAAACATTTTAATCAATGTTTTTACTTGATCAACTCGTCCCAGACTACTATCCTGCTAGAAATGTTTTTTTGCAGCTGTTGGTCATTTTTCAAACTTGGACTTTAGCTTGCATTTTTCATACTTGACATGAATATTGCATCATTTTCATATTTATAATTTACACATGTTTTCATTAATAACTTTTAACATCTTCATTTTACATGTCATTATAGAGGGCATGTATAAAATAATGTCAACTTAATATTGCATTTCTTATGTTTCTTTACTCAAATCATGGTGAATCGGGAGAAAATTGGAAAAGCTCTCAGTTGTGACAGAGAAACTGCAATGGGTGGGCCAAAGTGCCAGTGCTTTGCTTCATTCCGATGGCTCCACTTACAGACAAATAGATCCATGTGCATATCTTTGTTGTCCTTGTCTGAGCTGGTATTTGGCTCAAAACTACGTCTTGATAGCTCCAGTATTGCCTCCCATTTTTGTTTCAGCAGTAATGTTTGGTTGGGATTGTGACAGGCTGTAAGGTAGCAGGAGAGATTGTAAACAAAGGATCATGGGACATAAGCAAATACTTACTTCTGCTCTACCAGTCCCGCCACAACTGACGGGTGATTTTCTGATAAACTGCTGCTGCTCTGCACGAACTATGTTCTATAAAAAGACAAGTTTTTTGACTGGCTAAAACAACCTAATTATAATTAATACACAACTGGGAACAATTTTACAATATATCATTCTTTGAGTATTATATATTATTATATTATATTATTTAACAATTAAAATTTTATAATTTTGAATGTTTATCAATTGACACTTGAATGCTAATCATTCTGCAAAGGCCAATTTGCTATTATTACTTTCTGTTCACATCTATTATGATGAAATAAATCTGATTCTTTACTTTTACAGATAACCTAGATAGGACAAATAATAAGAGAGCAACAGACAGCAAGTATGAGACAGATGGAGGAGATGGACATGATTTTAATGAGGAAGATGGCAACATGCAGTGAGGTGACTGGAGATACAGGGCCATGGCAGGTGAAGCATCACTGCTTTCCATCATGGATATTGTGTAAGCTGAAAAGAGCATTTCAAATAAAACATTTGAGTAGTTGGAATGCTTTATGAACCACAAATGCGGCATTCTGCTTTGGCCTAACAATATCACACTCTATAAATCAAATGGCATTAGCGGACAGTAAAAGAAGAAATCTGCAACTGAAAGAGAGAGCGATGATGATGAGCAGATGGTGACCTCATGAAAGCAGGAGGCAGAGGGAAACGTGCAGTGATAAAAGGAAAGCAAGTAGGAGAAGGAAATACGCAAAAATGAGAATGAAATCAAGTGAAATAAAGGAAATGCAAAGGAAGACTGATAGTGCCAGTGAACAAAGGAAAGGAGGCACATAAAAGAAGGAAGACAAGTGGTGAAAGGAAAGAGAAGAGACAGATCGGATTAGAGGTACAGTAAATACCATAGCATGATCTTTCTTTTAAAAGTTGCAAATGCCTGAAAACAGTTCACATTCATCCATTTTTTTTTTCTTTTTTGCAGAAGATGTATGACAGAAAAAGTTGTGGAAAGAAACAGCAGTAGTCTGTTAAAAATGGAAGAACTGCCCAATACTGGATTATATTTAACATTACATTTGCAGATACAGAAGTCTATTCAACCTGATGCAGAAATAACATTTGGGGTTCCAAGGAAATGAAAAAAAAAAGTATTTGTAATGTATTTTCTTCCTTGACATCAATACTTATATTTGAGATGTTGTTTACATTGTTTAATTTGGAAAAATATATATTTTAAAGGGCATATTGCAGTATTTGTCCTTTAACAAGGTACCACAATGCTCAAGAAACTTTAATAAATAGGCTTTCTTCACTCAGTAAATTTCCCCACTCTTTTGTAAGGGTGTGGGCTCAGCCCTCAATGTTCGCAGGTCCTTGAAACACCCCCTAATTATGAATGAGAGTTTTAAATAAAAATCTAATGCTGAAGGCTTCTGACTGACATGAATTAATCTTTTATTGGCAATCTACAATAATCAATTCCTTAGAAAGTATGGAAATGTTTCTTTTTTCGTCTTTGTCTCTGCAGTCCTTCCCCAGCATTATGCATGTGAAAAGGAAGATCTCTGCAATCACCAGAGGAACTCCAATGTGGAACAATACGAGCCAGAACCCCCACAGACAAAAGATTACCTAAAGGAACTAGAACCTTCACATATGGAAGAAGACATAAAGGAACCAGAACCTCCACAGACAGAAGAGGAACTAAATGAACCAGAACTTCCATGGATTAAAGAGGAACAGGAAGAGATAGAACCTCTGCAGATAAAAGAGGAGCAGGAGGAACCAGAACATACACAGATCAAAGAGAAACAGGGGGAAATAGAATCTCAGCATATCAAACAGGAACAGGAAGGAGCTTCAAATCAAGAGCAGCTTGATTCAAATCAAGAGCAGCTTGATTTGAAGCAGGAGATCGATAACTTGATGGAGATTCCTACTTATGAGAAGAACAAACACAGTGAAGCAGAACTAATCAGTCAGTGGAACTTCAATGGAACCGATAGTCAGGTTGAGGAAGGAAACCAGCTTGAAAACACATCAACTACAGATGCTGTGCCATTTCCACAAAAAAGGGGTTATAGAAAAAGAGGCGATAGAAGTAATGTTAATAATCTGTCAGTCAACATGACAACTGAGTCTGATGACAGACCCTACGTTTGTGAAGAATGTGGTAGATGTTTTGGTTTCTGGTCTCAGTTCAGAATTCATATGAGAACTCACACAGGAGAAAAGCCTTTTTCATGTAAACAATGTGATAAAAGTTTTTGTGAAAAATTTAATCTCAGAAGACACATGAGAACTCATACAGGGGAGAAGCCTTTTTCTTGTATGGAATGTAATAAAGGTTTTAGTCAAATATGTAGTCTTAAAAGACACATGAGAACTCACACAGGAGAGAAGCCTTTTTCTTGTAAAGTATGTGATACAAGTTTTAGTGATGCATCTACTCTCAAAAGACACATAAGAACCCATACAGGTGAGAAGCCTTTTCCGTGCAAAGATTGTGATAAAAGTTTTACCCATATATCTAATCTCAAATTACATATGAGAACTCATACTGGAGAGAAGCCTTTTTTTTGTGAAGAATGTGATAAAAGTTTTACCCATATATCTAATCTCAAAATACATATGAGAACTCACACGGGAGAAAAGCCTTTTTCTTGTAAAGTATGTGATACAAGTTTTAGTGATGCATCTACTCTCAAAAGACACATAAGAACCCATACGGGTGAGAAGCCTTTTTCGTGTAAAGAATGTGATAAAAGTTTTACCCATATTTCTAATCTCAAAATACATATGAGAACTCATACAGGAGAGAAACCTTTTTTATGTGAGGAATGTAATAAAGGATTTACTGAAAACTCTAAACTTATTAAACATAGAGAAACTCATAATGGAGATCTTGTGCAGTAAAAGACATTCAGGGTTTACACAAGGGGAATAATGTGATTTTTTTTTTTTTTTTTTTTTTTTTTAACTGGAATTTTAAACTGAGCCCTTATCTATAGATTGGAGTGTGCTGAAAATATATATTTTTTCTGATATGATAGTCCAGTTTTTATAAGACACACATTAAAAATACACTCTAAAAAATACCACTAAACATAACCTCAGGTTAGTGAAATCTGCAATGTAGAATTGCAGATGTTTTAAGGCTGTAAAACTCCTCATTACACACGTTATACATTTTTCTCAGACATACATGAACATTTTCACGCTTTTGACTCTTAAACTTCAAAGTTTCAAAATCATTCCAGCATTACAGAAAAAGAACAAAGATCTAACGATTTAAGATTTATGTAAATGTGTCAAGCTGAACGCATTCTGTACATGAGACATGGCAAGAGGAGATCAACAAGATTAACAGCCATTCAGGAAGCAGAACACAGTGTGCTATTAAAAAAATTGCACTGAAAAAAAATTCTAGAAACGAAGACAAACTGCCTCTGACAGTTTTTCATCTGGTTTGTGAAGGATCTGGGGTCTGAGAGAAAGAGGCTGGGGAGCGGTGGTTTGATTAGCTGCCACATTTTTAGTCTTGTCCATCAGATGTCTAACAAAATAATGAAGCCTTTATGTAATGCAGCAACAGTTTTCATTCTTATGAGGATCTTCTAAACAACAGCTCAGTTACAGATCACATCATGAAGCCTTGTTATTTTTCATTAACAATTTTTATTCCATCAAATAGTCTACTGGGATCTGTGCTGAGTCTTTAGTTTTTGTAATTTTTCTTTAAATTATTTACAATCATGTATTTTTTTATATATTTATATGAATATACTATAAATGTAAAAAGTAATTGTATTTATCGTTTTGCAGTGATTGTGGTGTTTGTAAGTCTTATGATCTGCTGAATAAATGCTCCTCTAAGAACTTTCCAGCTTTTTTCTGTTCCTTTCTGAGCTTCAGCGTTCTGGTCAACTGGAGAAGCTTTGGTGGTCTTTGATTTTTGGTTTTGCAGCGCTGCGCCTTTCCAGCAAACAGCATCTGTAAGCTCTGAGAGGCTGTTGGTGAAACAGATTCTACAGAAGAATCACCAGTAGAACTGTGGGATGTTTGTATTCAGAAGAACATCTTCATGATGTGTAAAGAAATTGTTTCCTTGAACAGTTCAAGAAGATTGCTAACATAATTTGATTTTCTCACAAAAATGGTAAGCCATTTGGATTCGTATTTATTCCTGAACTTTGCTGATCAAAATGCTCCAGTAACTGAAAATGTAACACTGATGGATAGTGCAGCACAATTACACAAAATTCTCAAAATACTAGATAGAACATTAAAAGAAAAACAGTGGAACAAAGACTTTCTTTTCACAATTGTCATGAACTTCATTAAAGCTGACTCCACCCATTTTTTGTCAAATGTATAAAAGATAAAACAATTGTGTTTTTTACGGCTTTCAGATCTTTGACAAAGTTGAGTTGAGCCTGTGAGCTACAACAAATTCCTGCCCTTCAAGTTTGCTGGCAACAGATTTAAGTTTTTCAGGAAACACACTTGACGAGAAACTGGAGCACAGTGCTAGAACATCTGTCAGCTGAACTAACCCTGTTTTAGTAATTGTTTTCAATGCTGTGAATGGGACTTGTTGGTTCCATTTAAAATGGAAACCTTTTTTTTTTACTGCTATTTGTGTTGTATTTCTTTCTGCTGCTTCAAATGAAGGATTCATGAATTAAAAATATGTTAACATGTTCAGCTCAAAGATCAACAGCAGAGAAAAGCCAGAAGCCGTCATGGTGAAGGAAATACAGAAGAAAAAAGTCATCTTGATCAGAATAAAGATCACAAATGAATCACAGAATGTAAGAATTAGAAATGTGAACAAGTTCTTATCTTTATCCAAAGAAGAATTTATTTTCTGAAAGATGATCAGCTTTGAGTCAAAGCAAATGTGAAGAGACAACACGAACAGACTGAACTATCTCTTCAACAGAAAGGTTCTCTGACAGAACCACAACCTTAACTCGGATCCAACAGAACTATGGAGGACCCAGGCCAGGCTCTAAACCCAAATCCAGGAAAAAGAGGTTCAGTGAATGTGGTGTTGAATGTGTGAAGGTGGATCAGTGAATCAGAAGATACTTTGAAGAAGGACAGAGTTCCAGCAGGACAGTCCACATACACTGCTACTCTGTGAGAGGAAGAGGAGGGGGAGGAAGAGATGTACGTTTCTTTGTTATCATGGCAGACAGAGTAACCACGATCATGAGAGCATATCAGATTCCAGGACTGATTGTTCCATCCAAACAAACAGTCATTACTGTCTCCTTTTCTTCTGATTCCTCTGTAACTCACTGCTATATAAGCAATATCTGTCCACTCAACCTCCCAGTAACAGCGACCAGTCAGACCATCTCTACACAGCAGCTGATACCAGTGATCAAATCTGTCTGGATGATCAGGATATGACTGAAGCTCCTTCTCAGAGGTCACCTTCCTGTTGTTGTCAGACAGTTTGAGGTTTCTGTTCACTGTGTTTGTGTCGATTGTGAGGCGACAGGAATCTGATGGAGAAACAAACACAATCCAGATGCAGTTATTGATCCATCATCTGTTCATTGATAAGACACTTTGATGAAGACTCATGAATGAGTGATGAGACAGTTTGAAGATTTTTGAATGTGATCTGCTTTGTTGTGAGGAGTCAAATAAAAATCACACTTACACTTCTTCAGACCTGGAGTCAACCATTGGACTCCAGCAGGCTCCACCCTGAAAAGAGGAGGAGGTTCACAGCCTCTTGGACAGCAAACATGGACATTACATGGATCTCATGCTTTTATTGTTTTACACTGATAAAGGTACAGTCCAGCATTTGGAAACATCTACTCTGAAGGTCTGTCCTGACTTGTCATATTCCAGCAGTTTGAAGGCATGTGCTTGTGTCATTCTCAAAAGACTTAATCTTTGTTCTACCCTACCATTTGCAGTGGTTTGCATTTTGGGAGTCCCTGACAGCAATAGAATAAAGTAATTTTAAAGCTCTGTTTCATTTTAATCCATTTTATAAATGGGACTTATATAAATTAGGTACAGGTGTATGGAACCGAGATGCTCTGCTTCATGTCTGTAGCAGTCCTCTCCATACCTGAGAGTGTTCAGACTCCAGTGTGGATTCTCCTGCTGTTCTGAGAGTAACTTCCCTCCTTTCTCTCCTGGATGATTGTAGCTCAGGTCCAGTTCTCTCAGATGGGAAGGGTTGGAGTTCAGTGCTGAAGCCAAAGAAGCACAGCCTTCTTCTGTGATCAGACAACCTGACAGACTGCAGACACAACATAACACAAATGACAGAGAGAGTGAGAGAACTGCAGTGAAGCTGAAGCTAACTATGCTTGCATTCAATGACAGTTGCAAATGATACAACATCAATAAGAGTCTTAACTTTGTCCAGCAAGTATTTATGGTAGAGCAATATGGATCCATATGTGGCCCATGAAAACATATGAGCGACCCAGAGCACAATGCTACTAAAATTTGTAACGTACTTAAAAACGTATGTGTTTTTTTTTACCTGTCTCCTATAATTTTGGATGCCTTAAGCATCCGGCTCTTTTGTATCGACTCACTAAAAAGAGCCGACTCTTTCAGCTCCCAAACGGCTTTTTAGGCTGTTTTGTTGCTTTATTTAATTTATTATCAACAACTATACAAAATCATACAAACAACGAAAAACTAATGTAAAAAAATAAAAATGTGTTTTCATTCAAACAAGTAAATATGTATATTATGTTATTTATTCTTTCCAGATAAGATGTACAAAACCAGATATTTATAGTTCAACTTCTAACTATATAAAGACTTTGCTTTTTCCTTTTAAAATAAAACAAAGAAACTGCAACCACAACACAAAACACAAATTGAAATGTGCAAAAAAAAAAAAAAGAATTTTATTCACATTAAAGGTTGGTACTCAAAAAATATGAAGTGCCCCAGGTTTGAGGACCTGATCTTGTTTCTTCTGTCAGTAATAATCTGCCTTCTTTAGGAGGAAATTCTCTCATGTGCCTGCACAGGTGTGTTGTGGAGACGGTTCTACATGGAATTATTTTCTTGCAGACTCTACACTCTTCCTTTGTATCATCAATATCAAGTGTCACACATTTTCTTTACTTAACGATTTTGTGTTGATGTAGTCTGTTGTTGATGCACCTGGCGCGCTCATTCATATCCATCCATCCATCCATCCGTCCATCCATCCATCCATCCATTTTCTTCCGCTTATCTGGGACCGGGTCGCGGGGGCAGCAGTCTCAGTAAAGATGCCCAGACTTCCCGCTCCCCAGCCACTTCCTCCAGCTCCTCTGGGGGGACCCCGAGTCCTTCCCAGGCCAGCCGAGAGACGTAGTCTCTCCAGCGTGTCCTGGGTCTTCCCCGGGGCCTCTTCCCAGTGGGACATCCCCTGAACACCTCCCTAGGGAGGCGTCCAGGGGGCATCCGAACCAAATTTCTGAGCCACCTCAACTGGCTCCTCTCCATGTGGAGGAGAAGCGGCTCAACTCCGAGCTCCTCACGGGTGACCGAGCTTCTCACCATATCTCTGAGTGAGCGCCCAGCCACCCTACGGAGGAAGCTCATTTCAGCCACTTGGATCAGAGACCTTGTGCTTTCGGTCATGACCCAAAGCTCATGACCAAAGGTGAGTATTGGAGCATAGATCGACCGGTAAATTGAGAGCTTTGCTTTCTGGCTTAGCTCTCTCTTCACCACGACGGACCGATACAGCGACCGCATGACAATGGACACAGCACCAATCCGCCTGTCGATCTCACGCTCCGATCTTCCCTCACTCGTGAACAAGACCCCAAGATACTTAAACTCCTCCTCCTGGGGAAGGAGCACTCCACCCACCCAGAGAGGGCAAACCACCTTTCTCCGGTCGAGAACCACGGCCTCAGACTCATATACATTCTACAAATACATTTTTCTTTATAATCCCAACGTTTTTCCATTAATTTTTTTTTTCTTTTTTTTTGCTTCATCATCTGGACTAAAACCAAGCAGTGTAGTGGAAAATTCTGACATATGGATGAGAAAAAACAAAACTTGTTCAAAGTTCAAAATATTTATTAGACACAAGTGAAAAGGTACATGCCACAGTGTGCATGTAGATAATTCCAAGGAAGTCTGAAAGTCTGCAGGAAAAGGCCACATTTATAGGGAAGCTACAAAACAACTGCGAGATCCCGTGAAAACTAAATTAAGAAGGATGAGTTTATGCAGTAATTGTGAGAGCTTATCTCTGCAGCTGTGTGCAATCAGGCAGATTTTAATGGTTAACATGTAAATCTTTTTTAAAAAGCACGAGTACAGCTGCACAAAGATAGTCAGACATTAATTTTTTTAATGAGTAAAGAGCATAATAAAAGAATATAGTATAAAATATGTGATTGATGACATTAGCTGCCCGAGGAACAGTGACAAAGACCAACTTGATCCAATCACTGTCACCTGGCTCCAATATGGCAACGTCAATATTATGGAAAAAATGGTGACTGTATAGACTTCATTTAGCTGGAGCCGGAGGTAAGTCATTTACTTTAGGTGACATCACATCTCTATATGAAGCCTATACCAGTCACTAAGGGGCTTATGTCATTTACTCACTTTAGTTGAATAATGCATAATGGTTAAAGTTACCTCAGACCCTCTATATAGGGAAGACCAGGTTTGCTCAGTTGATCAACACCAGAGTTCAGGCGACTATTGGAACTGAACTCTCTCAGGAACCTAATTTGTGCCAAGATTAGAACCTGCAGGTGTGAACGTGCCCTTTATTACACAACAAATTTACATTTTGGCCCAGGTGGATACTCTTTGATAAACGTAGGAGCTTTTTAAAAAAATTTTTTTTATTTTTTTGCATGACAAACATGCAACCAAAAACCCAGAATTATCCGTGTAATAATCAGACTAAATCATATCATAAAGTCTCTTCTTGATAAAAGAAAACCAAACAGTAGGTGGAAAAAAAAAAGTTCTGACCTTAGAGTCTCCAGTTTACAGAGGGAACTCTCCAGTCCAGCAGACAGAAGCTTCACTCCTGAATCCTGCAGGTTGTTGTTACTCAGGTCCAGATCTCTGAGACTGGAGGACGGAGAGCTGAGAACTGAAGACAGAGCTGTACAGCTTCTCTCTGACAAATTACAGCCACTCAGTCTGAAGAAAACAAGTAGCACAACAGTTATTTAAATTTATTAACTCGAATTTGTTTACTAAAGGTGATTTTCATGAGAGTTCTTACAGAGCTTTGTTGGAGGCTTTGATCACTGGCAGCAGCCTCAGAAGAGCCTCCTCTGAAGCAGAGTATTTCTTCAGGTCAAACACTTCCAGATCTTCTTCTGATGACAGTAAGATGAAGACCAGAGCTGACCACTGAGCAGGAGACAGTTTATCTGTGGAGAGACGTCCTGACCTCAGGAACTGTTGGATCTCCTCCACTAGAGATCCATCATTCAGTTCATTCAGACAGTGGAACAGGTTGATGCTTTTCTCTGCAGACAGATCCTCACTGATCTTCTTCTTGATGTACTGGGCTGTTTCCTGATTGGTCTGTGAGCTACTTCCTGTCTGTGTCAGCAGACCTCGTAGGAGACTCTGATTGGTTTGCAGTGAAAGACCCAGAAGGAAACGGAGGAACAAGTCCAGGTGTCCATTTGGACTCTGTAAGGCCTTGTTCACAGCACTCTGGTAGAACTGGACTGATGTTTTCTGTTCTTCCTCCATGAGGTTGACTCCAGAGGTGATGAAGGTCAGGTGAACATGAAGAGCAGCCAGAAACTCCTGAACACTCAGATGGATGAAGCAGAACACCTTGTCCTGGTACAGGCCTCTCTCCTCTCTAAAGATCTGTGTGAACACTCCTGAGTACACTGAGGCTGCTCTGATATCGATGCCACACTCTGTCAGGTCGGATTCATAGAAGATCAGGTTTCCTTTCTGCAGCTGCTCAAAAGCCAGTTTTCCCAGAGACTCCATCATCTTCCTGCTCTCTGGACTCCAGTGAGGATCTATCTCAGCTCCTCCATCATACTTGACCTTCTTGACTTTGGCCTGAACCACCAGGAAGTGGATGTACATCTCAGTCAGGCTCTTGGGCAGCTCTCCTCCCTCTCTGCTCTTCAGCAGATCCTCCAGAACTGTAGCAGTGATCCAGCAGAAGACTGGGATGCGGCACATGATGTGGAGGCTTCTGGATCTCTTGATGTGGGAGATGATCCTGCTGGTCTGCTTTTTATTTCTGAATCTCTTCCTGAAGTATTCCTCCTTCTGTGGATCATTGAACCCTCTGACCTCTGTCACCATGTCAACACACTCAGCAGGGATCTGATTGGCTGCTGCAGGTCGTGTGGTTATCCAGAGGCGAGCAGAGGGAAGCAGGTTCCCCCTGATGAGGTTTGTCAGCAGATCATTCACTGAAGTGGACTTTCTAGGGTCAGTTAGGACCCGAGTCTTGTGGAAGTCCAGAGGAAGTCGACACTTATCCAGACCATCAAAGATGAAGATGACCTGGAAGTCTTCAAAGCTGCAGATTCCTGCTTCTTTGGTTTCAGGGAAGAAGTGATGAACAAGTTCCACCAAGCTGAACTTCTCCTCTTTCAGCACATTCAGCTCTCTGAAAGTGAATGGAAATATGAAGTGGATGTTCTGGTTCTCTTTGCCTTCAGCCCAGTCCAGAGTGAACTTCTGTGTTAAGACTGTTTTCCCGATGCCAGCCACTCCCTTTGTCATCATGGTTCTGATTGGTTCTTGTCTTCCAGCTGGGAGTTGAAAGAGCTCTTCTTGTCTGATGCTTGTTTCTGCTCTGTCTGCTTTCCTGGATGCTGCTTCAATCTGTCTGACCTCATGTTCTTCATTCAGATCTCCAGTTCCTCCCTCTGTGATGTAGAGCTCTATGTAGATCTCATTCAGAAGGGTTGGGTTTCCTGCTTTAGAGATTCCCTCAAACACACACTGGAACTTACTTATCAGCCTAGATTTGACTTTGTGTTGACAAACTTCAGCAGAAGATCCTGAATGAAGACAACAAACAAGGTAGATGAACTCTCTGCATCCCTGATCTTTAGAGATTCCACGAAACACACACTGCAACTACTTTAATCTGGATTGCACTTTTTGCCGACAAACTGCAAACGATCCTGAATGAAGACAACAAACAGAGTAAATCAACACTCTGCAGCCCTGAATGATGAAGGTTTGAATCCCTGTGGTTCCATGTGTTCAGACATCAGTAAATCTTAATTTATCAGCAGTTGAAACCTTCAGAGAAATCCTCTTACTGCTCTGCAGTCGATCAGCCAGCTCCTCCTGCTTCATTCTCCTCAGGAAGTTCTCTGTGATCTTCATCAGTGACTCTCTGCTGCTCCTCTGCTCTTCATCTTCATCCTCCAGCTCCTCCTCCTCCTCCCTGTGACTCAGAATCTTCTGGATCTTCTTCAGCTCCTTCTTCACAAAAGTAACAATGTTGTCCTCCAGCAGCTGCAACAGAATTCTAGATGAATGAGCCAATCAGAGTGAAGTCATGGAGCCAAACATCAGCTCCATGTTGGACACACTGACAATCCACTGGTCTCCAAAGTGCAGCATGGAGATGACTGTGGACAGAATGATGGAAAAGTAGTTGTTGTTCATGTACAGACCAGAAAGATGGAGTCCAGCTGTGTTTGATGCTGCTGGACAGACTGACCACTGGGAGTCTCTGAGCTCTGCTGGTCCACTCTGTGGAGAATCAACAACAATCAGATTAATTCTGTCGGTTTCAAACCAAACTAATTGGAGTCAGGTCAGTTCACCAAGTCACAGCTCAAAAAGTCGTAATACAAACGAGTCAGTCTTAATTCATTCCAATGTACTTTCTTTCTTCCATCTGGTCCAGGAAAATGCATGCAAAGATTATTTTAAAAAATTGAGAAAGAATAATGTTAGGCTCACGTACAAAAAGGGGCGTCACACAATTGTTCACCACATGTGTCCAAAGCTACAAAACCTCCTGTTGTAATAGTAAAATATATCTAACACAAGACCCCCACTGGGTTTTATATGATTTCTCAGCTGCTGGACAGAACAAGTTAAAAAAAAACAAATTAAAGTAGTGTTAAAAAATCCTTCACAGCTACATGCCCCTCCAGCTTGCCCTTGCCTTAGATACCCCCACACTGTCATTTTCTGCCTGCCTTCACTGGCTGAGCTGTTACCAAGGCCCTTCACTCTCCCTCTGTCACCGTGGTCAAAGTTGCACGTGATTAATTTGTGAAGAAAACTCCTGTTGAAGTGGTTTTTTTTTCCTCTTGGTTTTACCTCCATAGCAACAAATAATATATTTTGTTGGCTTGGGGTGAACAGATCTGCGTAATTTTCAGAAGAATCAACAAAAGTAATCTTTTAGATATCTTTGGAAATTGAGTTTTTTTTTGTTAATCACAGCAACATAAAGTAATAAAGTATTTCAAACAGCTTGAGCCAAAGCTTGATGAATTAAATTTTGACAATGTTCCGGTAAATAATGTGTGAATACGTTGTGAGGCACAGTAAGAAAGAAGAAACATAAGAATAAACATTCCAAATGCATTATAGAATATTTTACAGCCACGTTGAGTGTGACTGTGTGTGTTTTCCTGGCTCTACACACTGTTCATGTCCGTTTGGGCTTATTCCTTTGAGGACTTTTTGAGTTTTTTCTGTTGATGCGGAAACAACTCAAAAAAGTCTTACCAGTCAGTGACTGCTGTGGCCCATAATACCTAATTCCATGTGAAATGACCCATTTTAACAACACATAGGAGAATATTTATGGAGTTTTTGATTTAATTTTTCCAAAAAATATTCTTGAAAATTTTTCATCAAATTTAGCCTTTTACATTTAATTTATTCTAAAAAAAAAGGGTCATATGGTTCTTATTTGACAGTTGATTTTTCGGATTTCAGAAAAGTAGTTCAGTGGATTATATCAACTCACACTTTCGATTTCTATAGAAAGTGGTTCATGATGTGTCATTGAGCCAAAGCACAGAGACACCAGCTGCAACTCAAACCAGTCAGTTCAGTGCAATCTCATCAACTTCTACGGCAGCACTTTTCAAAGTGGGAACTCTGGTCCATATTGGGACGTTGAAGATGTCTACTCTAGACCTGAATTTGTTTTCTTCAGAACCATAATTTTTGCTGTAGACATTTTGAATGCAGTAGGGTCGTCTAATACACTCAAGGCCATGTGATCGACTTGAAACTTTTCTCTCTCTCTGTAAGTAAGAGGGACACAAAGCACTGTAAATTTATCAGGACTGAATTCACAAACCGTGCTTGGTGTTTTATTTTGAAAATCTACCAAAAAGAGAAAGGGTAACCACACACTGTCCAAATTCTCAGAGAAATGTTTCTTACAACATTTTAGCTTTTGAATCTTCATCAGAAAAACCAATAAATTGATGAGATAAAAACAAATCAGTCCTTTTGCAAATGTAATAATTCAGTTGGACCTGTTTTATCCCCTAATAACTGTAATGATCTTATTGAGTCTGTTAGATATAGAAAAACATGATGTAGCTGTTGTAGTAGTGTCCCATTTCATGTCTATTTTTTCTTCAGGGGAGGTGTCCTTTTTTAGAAAAAAAAAGAGAAAATGAAAGTAATTTTCAAGCCCTTCTGGACTAAGAAGAATGTGTTCAACTGAACCTAATCAACAAGTCCATTCTGTTGACTGGATGAGAGACAGGAGGAGTTGGAAGAAGTAGAAATATCACATACTACTCCACGCACTGAAACCAAATTCAGACAATATCTATAAAATACAAAAGAAACTGGAACTTTTCTCCTGTTCTGATAATAAAAATGCTGACAAATCAATATCCATTTGGATCAATTAATAAAGTGAATAAAGAACAATAATTCCACTCAAACATTCATTCTGACTCACAGATGAATGAGAATTACATTGAACTGGATTAAGACTGTTTCTCCAATTCCAAACAGACAAAACTGAGCTCATTCCAAGGTTTGATGAGAACAATGTTAAATTCACAAAAACATGAGACTATATGGAACACATGAACTCCAGCCTGATCTTATCAGGAGCTTCATGCTTTAAACTGCTGCTTTCTTTCAAATTGACATTTCAGATCTGAATTCTAGCAGTCTGCAGAGATCCTTTTGTTTAGACTAGAGCTGCTGTCAGTCAGAGTCGGTAGCAGGTCAGCTCTCTCTGTTTGACCATGATCTTTGTTGCATCTGGATCTTCTTGAACTGAGCGTCTACGTGTTTTCTTGATTCTTGAACATCAAATGTGAATTGGATGTAGATTCAGAAACGAGGATCTCAGAGTAAACAGAAGAGCTGGAATATTTTCTCTTTAGTCTTTTCTTCTTATCTAAGGAGACACCAAAATATTCTGGAAGAGTCATCAAGCAGAACACTAACAAACACCTTCATAAATTCTTTGGCTTTTCATCTCTTCAGAGTCTCAACTGAAAAGATCTCATCACACATGAAGCTCCAAGTGAGGCTGATCAGAGAAATCAAGAACTAAACCAGAACTCATTCAGATGAAAACTATTGATGATCTGAACTATTATCCAGCCTCCTTTAACTCTGACAAAAACTTACTGTTCATCTCCTGAACTGATGTCTTTGAAGTTAGGAGGTGAACGCTTCGATCTGTCACTCCTGCATGACACACAGCTGGGTTCATATCCAGGTCCAGGTTGGTTCCTGTGAAGAATGAAGGTTGCTGGTTTGAGTGCTGAGCTCTGACATGGAGAAGAGTCCTGGACAGTTAGAGATGTTCATCTCACCTCTGAGCTTTGCTCTGGCTCTCATGGTCATCATCTCTCCTTTTTTTAGAGGGAGGGGCTCCCTCCTGTGTGTCCTCACACTGATCCATGCTGCTGGATTCACTGGATCCACATCAGCTCACACACACCTTCTACCTTCATCTGCAGAGGAAACACATCATCAGCTCTGATCCTCCTTCACAAACAGATCAGCTGCTCCTCCACTGATTGGCTCTTCTCTTGTGTTTCCTCTCAGGTTCAGGTGAATGCAGTCAGACAGCAGTGGGAGGCAGAGGAAGCTGCTGAACATCAGCTGCTGCACTTCTGCTCTCCCTCCACCAGATGGAGACATGGAGCTGCAGCAGCAAACACTCCATGATGGAGAAACATTTCAGTCATTCAGTCACTTTGACATAGCAACAAACTTCCTGTTTCTACAATTCAGGAAACATGAAGGAGATCAAGAGAAACAGACAGAAATCAAACAATGAGGAGAAAGAAAGAAAGACATGAATTCTTCATTTCAAAGCTCCAACAGAGACTTTCAGATCAACTTTGATTCACACACAGATTAGTATTAAGGAGAACAGGAAGGTTAAGGAGTCAGAAATGAAACATTTAAACTGCAGAGCTTCATGATGGTTTGTGTTTCTGACAGATAATCTTTATTTTTTCTGTTTGCTGGAAAGGTCTGACAGGAAGCATCAGTCAGCTAATCTGGCCCACTTAGATGAAAAGGCATTTTCACTTCTGTAAAAGACAACAATTCATTCTGTAAAAATCTTCAATAAAAATATCAGTTGTTTCATTTTTCTTCATAAATCAGTGAAACAGTTACTGATCACAAATTTTGAATTGATCCTCAGTAATAAAATGTAATCTTCAAACAGCAGAGTGATCAGTTTTCAGAGAAAGGAGAAAATCTCCAAACATTCAGAAACAAACAGTGAACTTAGTGAAAACAAAGTTAAAGAAACAAAGTCCATTTTCTTCAAAGATATGAGAGAGTCTCTACTCTCTTCAGACTGTTTCCATTACAGTCAGGCTTCTGCAATGAACCAATCAGCTTCAGTCTTTCTCCTGAATGTTTCTTCATGTTTTGATCACATGACCTTTGACTATCTGTCCTCCATCCTCACACTGACCTGCTGTCTGTGAGGAAGATGGATTTTGGATTTTATGTTTTTTTTTTTTTTATTAGAGCAATCTGGACCTGATTTATATGTTTTTTAATTGTTCAAGATTGAAAATAATGTAATAATGTGTAATAATAAAATATTGTGTAAAAGTAAAGTTGAAAGGCTGTTATAATGAAAAACATCATAAAGCCACTTTTTTGTTTCATTTTGAACTTTTACTGCCCCACAATCTCACTTTTTTTCCCCTGTCTTGTCCTGTCCAACAGCTGAGCAAACAGATATGAGCTGAGAGCCTCTTGTATTAGACAGATTTTACTCTTACAATCGGGGGTTATAAATCATTGGACATACAAGGTGTATATATTAACTATGTAGGATTAAATAAAAATTATCCCTCTGTGGTGCAAAAGTAAAAGGTGGAAATATTTTATGATTAAAGTTCAGCTATGGACACACTGGCAGCACATATTGTGTTTCGCAAACATTAATTTCCATCTGTTTTGTGCTGGTCGTGTGAATAACATCAACCTTAAATAAAATTCCTCAAAATGAGGCTTTTCACTGCAATTATTAGGTTAAAAATCATTGCAATTAAGATAAATTAATAACAGGTTAATTAATCACACACAAAATTAATCACGACATCACTAGTTACTATGATTTTTTAAATAGCTGATGTCCTGCTGAATGAAGCAGCTCGATTGAGCAGAAGCTCTGTAAAGTTTTTATTTTTCATGCTCTTACAGAAGCAATATTCTTATGAATAATATATGTTAACAAAATATGATGAATAACTGTGTCAGATTTAAAAAAACTATCACCCAAGAGCAAAGTATTACTCACATTTGGAAGCAAAAGTCCTGCTGACTTTTCCTTGTGAGAGAAAGCTCCGCCTTTTTCTGGTTTCTTGTCTCCTACCGTGTGAGCGGGGCGAATCTGGAAATCCTCAACTGAGCAGATCTGAGCAAATTTGATCTAATCCAGCAAAGTTTTGAAATATCGGTATAAAAATCTCTGATCCGTGCAGTCAGATCAGAGGATCTGATAATCCAGATCACTTTAATCCTGATCCAAGGTTTTGAAAAACTGGGCCTAAAAGATACATTTTTTCTACTTTTCAGTCTTCTTGAATCTCTTTGTACTGTATATCTGGAAAACTGGATACAAACTAACAGCATTTCTTCACAGTCCGTTTTCAGAATCATGTTTCCTGACAGACAAGTTTATATTTTAGCGAACTCACGGATCCCTCCCTGTCCCTCCCCACATCCACCCTCATCTCTCCATTTCCCCACCCATCTAGTCCGAGGAAGAAACAGCAGTCTATGTGAGACGACATCTCATATAGACATTGGTGAGAAGAATGCAAAAAAGACAGAGCTTTGTGCTTTCCCATGGAGGCATGGGTTCTAAAAATCTGTACATTTACAAGATTATAAAGTGTCTGAGTTGCAAATAAGCAGTTAGCAGAATGGACCGCTTTTTATTTGCCCCCGGGCCCCTGGACTACCATCCAGCTTGTGTCCCATTGCACTTGATATTTACCCCTGCCATCTGGAGACCTTAACACATCGTTCAATCAGAGCTGCTGCTGGCCAGCGATCCGACTGCCACCGCACAACTGATTTTGGAATGGCGTCATCCCAAACGCCTAACTGCTCCGGTCTATATTCCTGACCATGTCAACAACTTTTTAAAAAAATAACGAGTGGTAACGTGAAATCTTGAAGATTCTGCCAATGCCTCCCTGTCGCGCTGTGACGGTTGTTTTTGTGACCATAGCATCTATCTCAAAGCAAGCATCAGTCAGCTGATCTGTCTCACTTTAAAGAGTCAGCAGTTTCAATTCCATTAACAACAACAGTTGTAAAAATCTTCAATAAAAACCTCATTTGTTTCAATTTTATTCATAAATCAGTGAAATAGTAATTGATCAATAAGTGAGAGTTGATCCTCAGTTGTTGATCAGTATTGAGATAAAATCTTCAAACAGCAGTGATGAGAGTTTACAGTGAAAGAAGATCTTCTCCATTCAGAAACAGTCAAGTTAGTGAAGACAAAGTTCAAAAAACAAAGTTCATTTTCTCCAAAGATCTGAAAGAGTCTCTACTCACCATGTGAACACAGCTGCAGCACAGATCAGTGATTCTGCTTCTTTCTCTTCTGCTTTGCTTTCAGAACAAAACACTTCCTCATGTTGTTTTGATTCTGCTGAGTGTTGTTTGTGGTCAAACTGTTTAGATTTGTGTCTTCAAATCAGCTGTTCAGAAACATTTAAAGAAAACCCCTTTTTTCTTCTGATCTTTTGTTTCCCTTACAGTCAGGCTTCTGCAATGAACCAATCAACTTCAGTCTTTCTCCTGAATGTTTCTTTATGATTTGATCACATGACCTTTGTCTGTCTGTCCTCCATCCTCACACTGACTTGCTGTCTGTGAGGAACATGCAGAGAAGATGAAGCTTCAAGTTGATCTTTTCTCTTTAGTCTCCACATCTCAGCTCCTCATCTCTGTTCTGGATCCAAACAGGTTTCTGGTTTGAGCTGAAAAAAGTGATTCACAAAAACTGATTTCTTTCAGAAAGTCAGAACCAGAGTCGGACTCTGATTTTTACACGTGTGAGCGTGATCATGAAGGTCTGTCATTCCAGCCACAGATTATCTCTGCAGATAGAATTTAAGCGCTTCATCTGATCAGAAGATTCTTTAGTTTCTACAGGTTCTACTTTTATTTATCTTCAAGGACAAAGGTTGAACCACACACTCCCTCCAACAAAGACTCTGGTGCTTTTTCAGCCCAGAATCAATTTTGCTGACAGACAAATATATTTGAATGAACAGTAAACACATAGAACATGTTGGGTGGTAGAACAGCTCTTCTGCAACTTTGTTGTTTCTTTTTGCCTAAGTCAGAACTGCAAAGGAAACAGTAGACATTAAGGTGGTTGTTTGTGCATGTACTGTAGCTTAGCAACATTATGAGGTTCTTCAGCTGTCCACAAGGTTTTCACTGTAGTCATTCAGCCTGGGGAAGTGAGAAATCTTGGGAAGAGGAACTATGGTGGAGGACTTTAAGCAGAGTGAGACTGTGCCAGAACTGGTTGAAGATCTTTGAGAACACTGCAGTCAGTAGGTCTTCGCAATCCCACAGCACTCGTCTTGGGACAACATCAGGATTGGCTGCCTTTCTTGGACAAACTCCTCATAGAATGTGTATCATCTCACGCTTCTCTAAAATGAGGTTTGCGTTGCTGTGTTATGAAACTGCTTTGCTTGTGGTGTAGTGACGTCAAAGCAGGCAGAGATTCAAATTATCTTCCAGTCAAATGTACCATCAGCAGCTTTAGGGTTGGTCCTGTGTTGGTGCTGGACTTCCTGCCACATCTGTTGGCTGTCATTGCTGTCAATGTGGTTTTTAAATTTTTTCCTGTCGTCTGCTTTGGCTATTCTGATGCCTCTCTTGTTTGCAGGAACTAAAATCAAGGTCAGATGGTCAGAGTAGCCCTGGTGTGGTAGTGTTCTGGCCCTCTTGCACATTTTTATATAAGAATGGACCTTGTTTCCTCTTGTGGCATGGCTAACATGCTGGTGGAATTTGGGCAGTTGATGAATGTCAGGAGTTCAATGTCCGGAGAACATTGACTGCCTATAGATCCTCTGATGCAGTGTTGTGAGAGTTGTGGCTGGAAAGAGACAGACTCTTTCAGAGTCAGATTTACAAGAGATTTATATTTACAGACTTCCTCTAAAATAGACACGACATCAGGAAGGATTCTCTCTCTCAAACACGTTTTATTTGTAAACTCTGGACAAAAATCCTTGTGATTTTAGCGCCAAAGTTGTCCTTATCTTGTTTAAAAAGTCTTCTTGTCTCTGTGAAGATGTGTTTGCCCGTCATTTCTCATCAACTATTTATTACTTTACATGTTTTTATTAATATTACTTCCTTCACTTTCGAAGTCATTCATAGCAAAACACAAATGAAAAAAAAACTATGAAACTTTATTAGCAACAACTGAACAGCAAACGTGAGCTCATAAGCACCCTCTTTGTTGAGACAGAACCACTGCCTGCCTCATCTTCTGTCTTGTCAGTGCCTCTTTTTTGTCAAATCCGTCAATTTTTGAATTTTCCTCTTTGGGTGATCTATAGACAATATGATGTTTTTAAAGGAGTTATAAATGTGTTTGGAGGTAAGATAGACTGGGATACTACTGCTAACTGACCTCTTTTCCATGAAATCTTGGTTCTAAAAGTTGTTATAACTAGGGGGAGTTGTTTCTGTCACGGAGTGGGGGTGGTATAGGACCCAAAATGCAGGAGACCAGGCTTGGTGGCGGAAAAGTAAAATATTTATTAAAGAAACTGAAGCATGACAAAAACCATGGAGAAACAAAAAAGGGGGCAAAAATGAAGACAGCTGTTGAACCTGAAACTGGTGATTGAGGGACAATTCAAAACAGACCATGATCAAAAATCACAACAAAATCCAAACCAAATTTCGCAATCCTGACAGCTTCATTCAGCCTAACATAGTCATCCTGTTGTAGCCAGGTGGCTGTTAGGGCTAGCAGGCTAAGATTGTTAATCATGATTTAACTCACTGACTAGGAGGACTCAGAGGAAATGGATCAAATGTTTAGTAACCCGCATTTAATTACATCATAATTTTGTTTGTTGTTATTAAGAGTATTAGTAGTTATTATTTTTAGGTAACTGTGTCTCACTCCTTTGACTCCCTTGACACATGAGCTAAAGCTAGGAGCTATTCGCCCATCAGAGGTCAACCGCCCTACCTCTGCACCACGGCCACCCTATTCAAAAAGTGTGAGGATTGTTGCTTTAACTCTAAACAAGCCCTTAAAGCCTCAAGTCTTTTCATTTGACAGAAAGTAGAAGAAATAGAAACCTTTTTTTTCTGACTGTTGTTGCTGCTTTATTTTTTTCTGCTGCTTCAAATGAAGGATTTATGAATTCAAATTGAAGCTGCCATGGTGAAAGACAAATACAAACAGCAAAGAAACAGAACATTTTTACGGTACTGATGATAAAGCTTCAGAAACAAAGTCATGACGAGAAGTCATCAGTTCGAATTTAGTCTTCATTAATCCTATTCTTTAGGTTCTTCTTACATCTTCTCCTTTAAGACATCTTGAAAGATTTTGAAATAGTCCAACCACATCAACTTGATTATTCAATAAATAAAAAAGAAGGAACTTTAAAAAGTCCCTGTAACATGCATACAATGTTAACTGATTCTCAACAAGTCATTAGTAAGTAATTTAGCAACAGCTTCATCATGGTATATTACTGGTTAATAAGCTTAAGTTAGAAATCATTAATATACTGATAACATGTCATCTATAACTTGCTAAATAAAAGCTTGTTAGTTATCTACTGTCTATCTATAAAAGGTATATTTATAAATCATAAATTTATAAATTATAAAGTGTTATTTTATAAGTCATTTATAAGTCAATAACTATCAGTTCAATAATGACTTATTAACTAGCTATAATAGGTAGTTATTAAAAAGTGTTACCCAGATTACAGAATTAAAGAAGTAGAAATGTGAAAAAGTTCAAATGTTTATCTAAATAAGAAAATTTTTGAATTTTTGAAGATGATCAACACTGAGTTAAAGCAAATGTGAAGAGACAGAACATGTCCAAGCTAAGAAAAAAAAAACAGAACACAAAGGTTCTTCAACAGAACCACAATCTTAACTCTGATCCCATAGAACTATGGAGGACCCAGGCCAGGCTCTAAACCCAAATCCCGGGTAAAGAGGTTCAGTGAATGTGGCGTTGAATGTGTGAAGGTGGATCAGTGAGTCAGAGGACACTTTGAAGAAGGACAGAGTTCCAGCAGGACAGTCCACATACACTGCTACTCTACAAAAGGAAGAGATGGAGGAAGAAGAGGAACAAGATGAGAAGGAAGAAGAGCAGAAAGAAGAGATGTATGTTTCTCTGTTATTGTGGGAGACAGTGTAACCACGATCACGAGAGCAGCACAGACTCCACGACTGATTGTTCCATCCAAACAAACTTTCATTAATGTCTCTTTTTCTTCTGATTCCTCTGTAACTCACTGCTATATAAGCAAGATCTGTCCACTCAACCTCCCAGTAACAGCGACCAGTCAGACCATCTCTACACAGCAGCTGAAACCAGTGATCAAATCTGTCTGGATGATCAGGATATGACTGAAGCTCCTTCTCAAAGGTCACCTTCCTGTTGTTGTCAGACAGTTTGAGGTTTCTGTTCACTGTGTTTGTGTCCATTGTGAGGCGACAGGAATCTGATGGAGAAACAAACACAATCCAGATGCAGTTATTGATCCATCATCTGTTCATTGATGGACACTGATGAAAACTTGTGAATGTGAAAGTTTGAAGATGTGAGCTGCTTTGTTCCGAGTCAAAAAAAAGCACACTTACACTTCTTCAGACCTGGAGTCAACCACTGAACTCCAGCAGGCTCCACCCTGAAAAGAGGAAAAGATTCAGAGAAAAATCTGACTTAACAATCGAAATGCTTGGAATTTAGTCCTTTGTGTCCTTGATTAGTCTTTAAACCCTTTAACACCAGAGCACTATAGCTACAGTGTTGACGTTTTTTGAATTACCATAACTCTAAAACTGTTGACGCAAATAACAGAATTCCAACAAATTCTGAAGTGGAGAAAGGCAGCTTTGTGCTGATATGCAATATTTTATTGCCATAAAGTGTATATTAGTGTTGTCTTTGAGAACCCATTTTAAAAATGTGACTTGTTTAAACTGAGGACAGATGTGTGTGGAACACAGAGGGCAAAGTTTTGATTCGGTCCGTGGTTGTTGCTTTGCTGCAAGGCTTTAGGGACGAGAAGCTGGGACTGCTTATCAGGTTCCTGGTAATGTCTGCTACTGCCTTGGTTTGCTGTGTTTTGCTCTTGTGAAAACGAATAAATAAACTCAGAACTATCTTCTTCTTAGTCCCCCTGCTCTGGCCGTCATAGCACTCAGACCTGCAAATGAGTAACAAACGGCTGCATCCCAAGATTTGGTCCATGTCCGATACTGCGTCCAACAAAATGACTGGACCCTTGACTTCATTGGAATAGCCAGCGCATCAAAAAACGACGAGTTGGGGACAACTAAACTTAAAATGTCAAAAAATGAATCAGAGGGTGTAAGATAAGCTTAAGTCTTGAAGTATATTAATCAAGAAATGCGGTGTGTGTGTGTGTGTTTTAAAAACAGAAGACTCTTTGTGTTTACTGTGTTTTCCCAGCGCTGAGCGGTCACTCCTTCGAATTCCTTTTCACTGCTTTTGTTCCTCTTTTATCTTCTCATGCCAACAGACAGTTGTGAATTGTGTGAACCACCTTGACCTTGTGTTGAATAAAAGGCAGCGGCAGACAGAGAGTTCGTGCAGAGTACGCTAAGAACAGCACTTTGTTCGTATCTCTCCCTGCTATAGCTGGAAAAAGAAACTTACTTTCTTCATTTGTGTGAACCCTGGTTCTTATGGATTTTTATTAGTTCAAAGACTGTGTTTTAAACCCAACAGAGGGGTCCTTAAACATGTGTCAATATGTGACAGCTTGGGAATGAGAATGTGGAGGACTGACAGAGGTGTGGCTGTCAGTGAGTGCCTACAGCCCCTCTGACCATGCCACTATAAGAAAGTTTTTTTTTTTTTTTGCATAACAAGCTTACAAATTAGCTAATAGCTAATATAGCTAGTAAAAAGCTAATTCTGCATGTTTGATGTTAATTGTTACTAGTGTAAGCTAAAGATTTAAATAATATGAGAGATGTTATATAAAACCTGAGAGTGTTCAGTCTCCAGCCTGGATCATCCAGTTGTGCGGACAGTAGCTTCACTCCTTCATCTCCTGGGTGATTGTAGCTCAGGTCCAGCTCTCTCAGATGGGAGGGGTTAGAGTCCAGAGCTGAGGTCAGAGAAGCACAGCCTTCTTCTGTGATCAGACAACCTGACAGACTGCAGACACACAATAAACATGGAAGAAATAGTGAGAGAACTGGAGGGAAGCTGCTAACTATGCTTGCATCCAATGACAGTTGCAAATGATACAACATTAACCACAGTTTTAACATTGTTCAGCAGGTATTTATGGCAAAACAATATGGAAATGTCACATGTGACCCATGAATAAATGAGTGACCCAGAGCACAATAACTTAAACCAATCCTACCAAACTTTATAACTTCATACACGCTCGTTCACAATCATCCACAGGACACATAAGGATCACACAGAGCCTGGCAAAGTCTTGCTTTTGTCATTCAGCCTGCATACTGGTTTATCCTGAGCTGATCCCCTGTTTACCTGACCCTGCTTCGCATTTGACTCTGCCTCTTTGCTGCCTGGACCCTGATTTAGCTTTGTGGACTTTTACCTGAGCTATGTGCCTGTCTGAGTCAATAAAAACTGCAGCACCTCGAACCAGCCATCTGCCTGTTATTGCACCAAAAGACTATCCTGGTGTTAAAGCAGAAAATTGCTTGCAGGTCGATCTCAGAAGTAAAGCAAACACTGAAGCAGAAGAAATTGCCAGGGAAAATATGTTAAATATTTGTCAAATATTTGTGACCAAGATAGTCAAAAGAAGAAAATTGACTAGTTCTTTTGTTTATTATGTAGTGAGCAGTCCTGTACCTTCTCAAGAAATGGCAACATTTTGGACATTTTTCTTTTTTTCTTACGTTTTGGACTGTGCCCTATTTTTGCTACCATTCACCAAGGTGCTAATGCCATTTACTCGCTTTAGTTAAATAACGCATGTTGGTTTAAGAAAAGTCAGACCATCTCTCTTGGGAAGACCAGGATTGCTGAGGTGACCATTGCTACTGAACCCTGGTACATTTTACCATTTCTGTCAAATTTGACTGTCCTAAAAACCAATTAGTACCAAGATTCTAATCTGTCAGTGTGAATGTGCCCTCAAATTACACAACAAATTCACATTTGGCCCAGCTTGCTACTCTTTGATAATCTTAGATGTTGCTTTTATTTTGACATGACAAAAATCCAACCAAAACCCAGTTTTATCATTGTGATCATCAGACCAAGTCACATCACAAACGTTATTGTAAGATAAGACTAAAAAGTACATGAAAAATAATTTTAAAAAAATCTGACCTGAGAGTCTCCAGTTTACAGTGTGGATTCTCCAGTCCAGCAGACAGAAGCTTCACTCCTGAATCCTGCAGGTTGTTGTTACTCAGGTCCAGATCTCTGAGACTGGAGGACTGAGAGCTGAGAACTGAAGACAGAGCTGTACAGCTTCTCTCTGACAGATTACAGCTACTCAGTCTTAGGAAAAAAACAAAATAGTTCAGTAGTTATTAATCAAATACTTGTCAATTGTTCTTCAGTGTTGATTTGCAAATGTAGAATGAATGTATTTAAAAAGATACTTTTCTCTTGCCTAACTTCTTGTGTTCATTGTTATTTTGAAATAGGCTGTATGCAAAATGGCATTAAACGATGAATAAATAATATAATTAAAATGTTTACAAAAGGTGATCTTCATTAGAGTTCTTACAGAGCTTTGTTGGAGGCTTTGATCACTGGCAGCAGCCTCAGAAGAGCCCCCTCTGAAGCAGAGTATTTCTTCAGGTCAAACACTTCCAGATCTTCTCCTGATGACAGTAAGATGAAGACCAGAGCTGACCACTGAGCAGGAGACAGTTCATCTGTGGAGAGACGTCCTGACCTCAGGAACTGTTGGATCTCCTCCACTAGAGAACCATCATTCAGTTCATTCAGACAGTGGAACAGGTTGATGCTTTTCTCTGCAGACAAATTCTCGCGGATCTTCTCCTTGATGTACTGGACTGTTTCCTGATTGTTCTGTGAGCTACTTCCTGTCTGAGTCAGCAGACCTTGTAGGAGACTCTGATTGGTCTGCAGTGAAAGACCCAGGAGGAAACGGAGGAACAAGTCCAGGTGTCCATGTGGACTCTGTAAGGCCTTGTCCACAGCACTCTGGTAGAACTGGATTGATGTTTTCTGTTCTTCCTCCATGAGGTTGACTCCAGAGGTGATGAAGGTCAGGTGAACATGAAGAGCAGCCAGAAACTCCTGAACACTCAGATGGATGAAGCAGAACACCTTTTCCTGGTACAGGCCTCTCTCCTCTCTAAAGATCTGTGTGAACACTCCTGAGTACACTGAGGCTGCTCTGATATCGATGCCACACTCTGTCAGGTCGGATTCATAGAAGATCAGGTTTCCTTTCTGCAGCTGCTCAAAAGCCAGTTTTCCCAGAGACTCCATCATCTTCCTGCTCTCTGGACTCCAGTGAGGATCTGTCTCAGCTCCTCCATCATACTTGACCTTCTTGACTTTAACCTGAACCACCAGGAAGTGGATGTACATCTCAGTCAGGCTCTTGGGCAGCTCTCCTCCCTCTCTGCTCCTCAGCAGATCCTCCAGAACTGTAGCAGTGATCCAGCAGAAGACTGGGATGCGGCACATGATGTGGAGGCTTCTGGATCTCTTGATGTGGGAGATGATCCTGCTGGCCTGCTCTTCATCTGTGAATCTCATCCTGAAGTATTCCTCCTTCTGTGGATCATTGAACCCTCTGACCTCTGTCACCATGTCAACACACTCAGCAGGGATCTGATTGGCTGCTGCAGGTCGTGTGGTTATCCAGAGGCGAGCAGAGGGAAGCAGGTTCCTCCTGATGAGGTTTGTCAGCAGATCTCCCACTGAGGTGGACTTTCTAGGGTCATTTAGGATCTGAGTCTTGTGGAAGTCCAGAGGAAGTCGACACTCATCCAGACCATCAAAGATGAAGACGACCTGGAAGTCTTCAAAGCTGCAGATTCCTGCTTCTTTGGTTTCAGGGAAGAAGTGATGAACAAGTTCCACCAAGCTGAACTTCTCCTCTTTCAGCACATTCAGCTCTCTGAAAGTGAATGGAAATATGAAGTGGATGTTCTGGTTGGCTTTGCCTTCAGCCCAGTCCAGAGTGAACTTCTGTGTTAAGACTGTTTTCCCGATGCCAGCCACTCCCTTTGTCATCACGGTTCTGATTGGTTCTTGTCTTCCAGCTGGGAGTTGAAAGAGCTCTTCTTGTCTGATGCTTGTTTCTGCTCTGTCTGCTTTCCTGGATGCTGCTTCAATCTGTCTGACCTCATGTTCTTCATTCAGATCTCCAGTTCCTCCCTCTGTGATGTAGAGCTCTGTGTAGATCTCATTCAGAAGGGTTGGGTTTCCTGCTTTAGAGATTCCCTCAAACACACACTGGAACTTCTTCTTCAACCTAGATTGGACTTTATGTTGACAAACTGCAAATGATCCTGAATGAAGAAAAAAACAATAAATTCTGCATCCCTGAATGATGCCACACTCCTCCCTGTTCAGAGGAGTGTCTGATGTCTGATGTGTTCAGCAGCTGAAACCTTCAGAGAAATCCTCTTACTGCTCTGCAGTCTATCAGCCAGCTCCTCCTGCTTCATTCTCCTCAGGAAGTTCACTGTGATCTTCATCAGTGACTCTCTGCTGCTCCTCTGCTCTTCATCTTCATCCTCCAGCTCCTCCTCATCCTTCTTGTGACTCAGAATCTTCTGGATCTTCTTCAGCTCCTTCTTCACAAAAGTAACAATGTTGTCCTCCAGCAGCTGCAACAGAATTCTAGATGAATGAGCCAATCAGAGTGAAGTCATGGAGCCAAACATCAGCTCCATGTTGGACACACTGACAATCCACTGGTCTCCAAAGTGCAGCATGGAGATGACTGTGGACAGAATGATGGAAAAGTAGTTGTTGTTCATGTACAGACCAGAAAGATGGAGTCCAGCTGTGTTTGATGCTGCTGGACAGACTGACCACTGGGAGTCTCTGAGCTCTGCTGGTCCATTCTGTGTAGAATCAGCAACAATCAGATCCATTCTGTCTGTGCTGGTATAAACCAAACTAACTGGAGTCAGATCAGTTCACCAAGTCACAGCTGGAAAACTTGGGTTACAATTGTGTCAGTTTTAATTCATTTCAGTGTTTTGTCTGGTCCAAAAAAAATATTTAGCATTTTTCATTTAATTTAACCTCAAAACTGAATTCATAAAGGGTCATATGATTCTCATTTTATTGCTATTTTTCTGATTTCAAAAAAGCACATTAATGATTATATGAATTATATCTTTCAAAGTCTGTAGAAAGCAACTGTTTAATTGCTCAAGTCTTTGAAGTATTTGAGCCAAACTGCAAAGGCCCCATGTGCTAAACAAACCAGTTCATGTTTTGCAAACTGATCAACTTTTATAGCAACACTTTTTAAAGTGTGAACTCTGGTCCACACCAGGACCTTGAAGATATTTAATCAAAACCTGTATTTGTGCTTTTGAATTTGTAATATTGTCTTCAGGACCATACGTGTGTCACAAACATTTTGAATGCATGAGGACTGTTTAATGCACTCAAAGCCATGTGATCGACTTAAGACATTTCCCTTCCTCTGTAACCTTTCTTGGACATGTTTTCCTGTAGCAAATGGCCACTGTAAAGTTAACAGGACTTTTGGGTTCACAAACTGTGTTTTTTGTTTTATTTTGATAGTCTACCAAACCTAACTCCAGCCCTCATTCCACTTCCATTCTGGTGCACATCCTCATCATCTCTCATCTGGATTATTGTTATTCGCTTCTGTTGGGACTCCTGCCAAAAAAAAGAAACTCTCTGCAAATTTTAACTGGTCCAAAACTCTGTTACCTGCATCATCACTCAGACTTCCTCTTTCCATCACACCTGTACTCAAACAGCTTCACTGGTAACCCATCATCTACCAGATCACCCAATAAATCCTCTCCTGACATACAAAGCCATTCACAACCTCGCCGTCTCTCTCAGACCTCTTTCAACCTCCTGAACCTTATCCAGCACAAGGCAAATCCGTTAGACTGGAGGAGAGACGGAAGGAGTTGGAGAAAATTCAGATATCACACAAACACACTGAAACCAAATATTTTAAACAACACAAACAAAATACAGAAGAAACTGGAATCATTATCCTGCTTTGATTATGAAAATGCTGACAAATCAATCTTCCTTTGGATTAAATAATAAAGTATTTAAAATTCATAAGACCTTCAAAACAAGAAAAACAAGTATTTCAAAGTGAAACAGGTTAAAAACTATTTTAAATTCTTTCATTGTGATTGTTGTGTTTGTGGAAAAGCTCCAACACACTGCTTCACAATGAGATAGAAATGTCTGTGAGAAAGAACAGAATTCACATCAAACACATGTTGCAAGATAAATTTGCTTTTTGTAATTATGTGTTTGTGTGCTTAAAACATTTTTATTTCACTTTTTTACGTTTATACCTTTTGATGTATGACTGACAAATCTGCCTAGCAACAGCATGCTCAATAAAAGGGTCCGATTGGGGAGAGGCGCAGAGAGAGAGTGCATCTGAGGGCAGACCAACTCCAAGAAGGTCTCTCTCCCGATCGCGACCGTGAAAACTATTTCCAGTCTCCAGTCTCATTTTTCTCCGTTGTTCTTAGGTTTTAAGATAGCAAGTATTTTAGATCTGACAACAGCTCACCTCTTTGCACAAGAAGATGCTGCTGTTTTAAAGTGGATAGGATGATTCTTTGACCGGTCACTCCTGAAGGACACACAGCTGAGTTCAGATCCAATTCTGAGTCTCTGATGGATCCTGATAGAAAAACATTGTTTTATTAGAAGTGAGTTTCTGTCTTGATGATGTTTGATGAATTCTTCTGGATTTGGATCATCTCAGATCATAAATACATCATGAATGTTGTGGTTTTCAGAACAGCAATAATTCCACTCAAACATTCATTCTGATTCACAGATGAATCAGAGTTCCAGTGAACTGGATTAAGACTGTTTCTAATGTTTGGTTTCCTCATCTGGATTTAGAGAAGAAGATCATCTTTAGAAGCTGATTGAAGCAGAAGAAACTGTAGAACTTGAAAGATTAAAAACACTTACTGTTCAACTTCTGAACTACAAACTTTAAAGTCAAGATCAAAGTCTTTTGACCTGTCACTCCTTTTAGACACACAGCTGATTTCATCTTCAGGTTGGTTGCTGTGAAGAATGAAGGTTGCTGGTGTGAGTGCTGAGCTCTGACATGGAGAAGAGTCCTGGACAGTTAGAGATGTTCGTCTCACCTCTGATCTTTTCTCTGGCTCTCATGGTTATCATCTCTCCTTTTTTTAGAGGGAGGGGCTCCCTCCTGTGTGTCCTCACACTGATCCATGCTGCTGGATTCACTGGATCCACATCAGCTCACACACACCTTCTACCTTCATCTGCAGAGGAAACACACATCATCAGCTCTGATCCTCCTTCACAAACAGATCAGCTGCTCCTTCACTGATTGGCTCTTCTCTTGTGTTTCCTCTCAGGTTCAGGTGAATGCAGTCAGACAGCAGTGGGAGGCAGAGGAAGCTGCTGAACATCAGCTGCTGCACTTCTGCTCTCCCTCCACCAGATGGAGACATGGAGCTGCAGCAGCAAACACTCCATGATGGAGCAACATTTCAGTCATTCAGTCACTTTGACAAAGAAACTTCCTGTTTCTACAATTCAGGAAACAGGAAACAGATCAAGAAAAACAGACAGAAATCAAACAATGAGGAGAAAAGAAACAAAGACATGAATTCTTCCTCTCAAAGCTCCAACAGCGATTTTTGGATCAATGTTGATTCACACACAGATTTGTATTGAAAGAAAAGGAAGGTTTGGGAGTCAGAAATCAAACACTTGAACTCCAGAGATTCATGATAGCTCGTGTTTTTGACAGAAACTTTCTTCTGTCTGTTTGCTGGAATGTTCTGACAGGAAGCACCAGTCAGCTGATCTGTCCAACTTTGATGTATCAGCATTTTCACTTCTGTTAACAATAACAGTTTATTCTGTAGAAATATTCAATAAAAATATCAGTTGTTTCAATTTTCTTCATAAATCAGTGAAACAGTAACTCATCAAAAAGTAAGTATTGGTTTTCAGTCGCTGATCAGTAAGAAAATGTCATCTTCAAACAACAGAGTGATGAGAGTTTGCAGAAAAGATCTTCTCTAAACATTCAGAAACAAACAGTCAACTCTGTGAAGACAAAGTTCAAGAAACAAAGTTCATTTTCTTCAAAGATCTTACCGTGTGAACACAGCTGCAGCACAGATCAGTGATTCTGCTTCTTTCTCTTCTGCTTTGCTTTAAGAACGAAACACTGCCTCATATTGTGTTGATTCTGCTGAGTGTTGTTGTTTGTGGTGAAACTGTTTAGATTTGTGTCTTCAAATCAGCTGTTCAGAAACATTTAAAGAAAACCCCTTTTTTCTTCTGATCTTTTGTTTCCATTACAGTCAGGGTTCTGCAATGAACCAATCAGCTTCAGTCTTTCTCCTGAATGTTTCTTTATGATTTGATCACATGACCTTTGACTATCTGTCCTCCATCCTCACACTGACCTGCTGTCTGTGAGGAAGATGGATTTTATGTTTTTTTTTTTTTTTATTAGAGCAATCTGGACTTGATGTATATGTTTTTTTAATTGTTCAAGATTAAAAATAATGTAATAATGTATAATGTATATAAAATAATAATAACATATTGTGTAAAAGTAAAGTTGAAAGGCTGTTATAATGAAAAACATCATAAAGCCACATTTTTTGTTTCATTTTGAACTTTTACTGCCCCACAATCTCACTTTTTTTCCCCTGTCTTGTCCTGTCCAACAGATGAGCAAACAGATATGAGCTGAGAGCCTCTTGTATTAGGCAGATTTTACTCTTACAATCGGGGGTTATAAATCATTGGACACACAAGGTGTATATATTAACTATGTAGGATTAAATAAAAATTACCCCTCTGTGGTGCAAAAGTAAAAGGTGGAAATATTTTATGATTAAAAAAACTACATCTTTGTTTATTTTTTACTTTTACTGGTCAACAATATTTTCAACAATATTTAGAAATATGTGCAGCCAGTGTTTAACTTCTTTCTTGGCCGCACAGACTGGAGGAAGGGTTACGATTAGGGTTAATACACCAAAAGGTTCCTGAGTGAGGCTCTGTCTGCAGCACACCACTCCTTCAGGAGATGGCTAATTGCAGAGACTAAATTTCACACAGGTATGTACATGACAACTAAAGTTTAAGTTTGACTTTAAATATGTGCGACCAACAACAACATTTAGCCTTGGATGTACTTAAAATACGTTTGGGCAATTCAGCTATGGACACACTGGCAGCACGTATTGTGTTTCGCAAACATGAATTTCCATCTGTTTTGTGCTGGTCATGCGAATAACATCAGCCTTAAATAAAATACCTCAAAATGAGGCTTTTCACTGCAATTATTAGGTTAAAAATCATTGCAATTAAGATAAATTAATAACAGGTTAATTAATCACACACAAAATTAATCACGACATCACTAGTTACTATGATTTTTTAAATAGCTGATGTCCTGCTGAATGAAGCAGCTCGATTGAGCAAAAGCTCTGTAAAGTTTTTATTTTTCATGCTCTTACAGAAGCAATATTCTCATGATTAATATATGTTAACAAAATATGATGAATCGTTGTGTCAGATTTTGAAAATTATCATCCAAGAGCAAAGTATTACTCACATTTGGTAGCAAAAAGTCCTGCTGACTTTTTCTGATTTCTTGTCTATTATACTGTGTGAGCGGGGCGGATCTGGAAATCCTCAATCGAGCAGATCTGAGCGAATTTGATCTAATCCAGCAAAGCTTTGAAATATCGGTAAAATCTCTGATCCGTGCAGTCAGATCAGAGGATCTGATAATCCAGATCACTTTAATCCTGATCCAAGGTTTTGAAAAACTGGGCCTAAAAGATACATTTTTTCTACTTTTCAGTCTTCTTGAATCTCTTTGTACTGTATATCTGGAAAACTGGATACGAACTAACAGCATTTCTTTACAGTCCGTTTTCAGAATCATGTTTCCTGACAGACAAGTTTATATTTTAGCGAACTCACGGATCCCTCCCTGTCCCTCCCCACATCCACCCTCATCTCTCCATCCATCTAGTCCGAGGAAGAAACAACAGTCTATGTGAGACGACATCTCATATAGACATTGGTGAGAAGAATGCAAAAAAGACAGAGCTTTGTGCTTTCCCATGGAGGCATGGGTTCTAAAAATCTGTACATTTACAAGATTATAAAGTGTCTGAGTTGCAAATAAGCAGTTAGCAGAATGGACCGCTTTTTATTTGCCCCCGGGCCCCTGGACTACCATCCAGCTTGTGTCCCATTGCACTTGATATTTACCCCTGCCATCTGGAGACCTTAACACATCGTTCAATCAGAGCTGCTGCTGGCCAGCGATCCGACTGCCACCGCACAACTGATTTTGGAATGGCGTCATCCCAAACGCCTAACTGCTCCGGTCTATATTCCTGACCATGTCAACAACTTTTTAAAAAAATAACGAGTGGTAACGTGAAATCTTGAAGATTCTGCCAATGCCTCCCTGTCGCGCTGTGACGGTTGTTTTTGTGACCATAGCATCTATCTCAAAGCAAGCATCAGTCAGCTGATCTGTCTCACTTTAAAGAGTCAGCAGTTTCAATTCCATTAACAACAACAGTTGTAAAAATCTTCAATAAAAACCTCATTTGTTTCAATTTTATTCATAAATCAGTGAAATAGTAATTGATCAATAAGTGAGAGTTGATCCTCAGTTGTTGATCAGTATTGAGATAAAATCTTCAAACAGCAGTGATGAGAGTTTACAGTGAAAGAAGATCTTCTCCATTCAGAAACAGTCAAGTTAGTGAAGACAAAGTTCAAAAAACAAAGTTCATTTTCTCCAAAGATCTGAAAGAGTCTCTACTCACCGCGTGAACACAGCTGCAGCACAGATCAGTGATTCTGCTTCTTTCTCTTCTGCTTTGCTTTCAGAACAAAACACTTCCTCATGTTGTGTTGATTCTGCTGAGTGTTGTTTGTGGTCAAACTGTTTAGATTTGTGTCTTCAAATCAGCTGTTCAGAAACATTTAAAGAAAACCCCTTTTTTCTTCTGATCTTTTGTTTCCCTTACAGTCAGGCTTCTGCAATGAACCAATCAGCTTCAGTCTTTCTCCTGAATGTTTCTTTATGATTTGATCACATGACCTTTGTCTGTCTGTCCTCCATCCTCACACTGACTTGCTGTCTGTGAGGAACATGCAGAGAAGATGAAGCTTCATGTTGATCTTTTCTCTTTAGTCTCCACATCTCAGCTCCTCATCTCTGTTCTGGATCCAAACAGGTTTCTGGTTTGAGCTGAAAAAAGTGATTCACAAAAACTGATTTCTTTCAGAAAGTCACAACCAGAGTCGGACTCTGATTTTTACACGTGTGAGCGTGATCATGAAGGTCTGTCATTCCAGCCACAGATTATCTCTGCAGATAGAATTTAAGCGCTTCATCTGATCAGAAGATTCTTTAGTTTCTACAGGTTCTACTTTTATTTATCTTCAAGGACAAAGGTTGAACCACACACTCCCTCCAACAAAGACTGTGGTGCTTTTTCAGCCCAGAATCAATTTTGCTGACAGACAAATAAATTTGAATGAACAGTAAACACATTGAACATGTTGGGTGGTAGAACAGCTCTTCTGCAACTTTGTTGTTTCTTTTTGCCTAAGTCAGAACTGCAAAGGAAACAGTAGACATTAAGGTGGTTGTTTGTGCATGTACTGTAGCTTAGCAACATTATGAGGTTCTTCAGCTGTCCACAAGGTTTTCACTGTAGTCATTCAGCCTGGGGAAGTGAGAAATCTTGGGAAGAGGAACTATGGTGGAGGACTTTAAGCAGAGTGAGGCTGTGCCAGAACTGGTTGAAGATCTTTGAGAACACTGCAGTCAGTTGGTCTTCGCAATCCCACAGCACTCGTCTTGGGACAACATCAGGATTGGCTGCCTTTCTTGGACAAACTCCTCATAGAATGTGTATCATCTCACGCTTCTCTAAACTGAGGTTTGCGTTGCTGTGTTATGAAACTGCTTTGCTTGTGGTGTAGTGACGTCAAAGCAGGCAGAGATTCAAATTATCTTCCAGTCAAATGTACCATCAGCAGCTTTAGGGTTGGTCCTGTGTTGGTGCTGGACTTCCTGCCACATCTGTTGGCTGTCATTGCTGTCAATGTGGGTTTTACATTTTTTCCTGTCGTCTGCTTTGGCTATTCTGATGCCTCTCTTGTTTGCAGGAACTAAAATCAAGGTCAGATGGTCAGAGTAGCCCTGGTGTGGTAGTGTTCTGGCCCTCTTGCACATTTTGATATAAGAATGGACCTTGTTTCCTCTTGTGGCATGGCTAACATGCTGGTGGAATTTGGGCAGTTGATGAATGTCAGGAGTTCAATGTCCGGAGAACATTGACTGCCTATAGATCCTCTGATGCAGTGTTGTGAGAGTTGTGGCTGGAAAGAGACAGACTCTTTCAGAGTCAGATTTACAAGAGATTTATATTTACAGACTTCCTCTAAAATAGACACGACATCAGGAAGGATTCTCTCTCTCAAACACGTTTTATTTGTAAACTCTGGACAAAAATCCTTGTGATTTTAGCGCCAAAGTTGTCCTTATCTTGTTTAAAAAGTCTTCTTGTCTCTGTGAAGATGTGTTTGCCCGTCATTTCTCATCAACTATTTATTACTTTACATGTTTTTATTAATATTACTTCCTTCACTTTCGAAGTCATTCATAGCAAAACACAAATGAAAAAAAAACTATGAAACTTTATTAGCAACAACTGAACAACAAACGTGAGCTCATAAGCACCCTCTTTGTTGAGACAGAACCACTGCCTGCCTCATCTTCTGTCTTGTCAGTGCCTCTTTTTTGTCAAATCCGTCAATTTTTGAATTTTCCTCTTTGGGTGATCTATAGACAATATGATGTTTTTAAAGGAGTTATAAATGTGTTTGGAGGTAAGATAGACTGTGATACTACTGCTAACTGACCTCTTTTCCATGAAATCTTGGTTCTAAAAGTTGTTATAACTAGGGGCAGTTGTTTCTGTCACGGAGTGGGGGTGGTATAGGACCCAAAATGCAGGAGACCAGGCTTGGTGGCGGAAAAGTAAAATATTTATTAAAGAAACTGAAGCATGACAAAAACCATGGAGAAACAAAAAAGGGGGCAAAAATGAAGACAGCTGTTGAACCTGAAACTGGTGATTGAGGGACAATTTAAAACAGACCATGATCAAAAATCACAACAAAATCCAAACCAAATTTCGCAATCCTGACAGCTTCATTCAGCCTAACATAGTCATCCTGTTGTAGCCAGGTGGCTGTTAGGGCTAGCAGGCTAAGATTGTTAATCATGATTTAACTCACTGACTAGGAGAACTCAGAGGAAATGGATCAAATGTTTAGTAACCCGCATTTAATTACATCATAATTTTGTTTGTTGTTATTAAGAGTATTAGTAGTTATTATTTTTAGGTAACTGTGTCTCACTCCTTTGACTCCCTTGACACATGAGCTAAAGCTAGGAGCTATTCGCCTATCAGAGGTCAACCGCCCTACCTCTGCACCACGGCCACCCTATTCAAAAAGTGTGAGGATTGTTGCTTTAACTCTAAACAAGCCCTTAAAGCCTCAAGTCTTTTCACAACAGAAAGTAGAAGAAATAGAAACCTTTTTTTTCTGACTGTTGTTGCTGCTTTATTTTTTTCTGCTGCTTCAAATGAAGGATTTATGAATTCAAATTGAAGCTGCCATGGTGAAAGACAAATACAAACAGCAAAGAAACAGAACATTTTTATGGTACTGATAATCAGGCAAGACAAAGCTTCAGAAACAAAGTCATGACGAGAAGTCATCAGTTCGAATTTAGTCTTCATTAATCCCATTCTTTAGGTTCTTCTTACATCTTCTCCTTTAAGACATCTTGAAAGATTTTGAAATATTCCAACCACATCAACTTGATTATTCAATAAATAAAAAAGAAGGAACTTTAAAAAGTCCCTGTAACATGTATACAATGTTAACTGATTCTCAACAAGTCATTAGTAAGTAATTTAGCAACAGCTTCATCATGGTATATTACTGGTTAATAAGCTTAAGTTAGAAATCATTAATATACTGATAACATGTCATCTATAACTTGCTAAATAAAAGCTTGTTAGTTATCTACTGTCTATCTATAAAAGGTATATTTATAAATCCTGAACAAATTATAAAGTGTTATTTTATAAGTCATTTATAAGTCAATAACTATCAGTTCAATAATCACTTATTAACTAGCTATTATAGGTAGTTATTAAAAAGTGTTACCCAGATTACAGAATTAAAGAAGTAGAAATGTGAAAAAGTTCAAATGTTTATCTAAATAAGAAAATTTTTGAATTTTTGAAGATGATCAACACTGAGTCAAAGCAAATGTGAAGAGACAGAACATGTCCAAACTAAGAAAAAAAAAAAAAACAGAACACAAAGGTTCTTCAACAGAACCACAATCTTAACTCTGATCCCATAGAACTATGGAGGACCCAGGCCAGGCTCTAAACCCAAATCCCGGGTAAAGAGGTTCAGTGAATGTGGCGTTGAATGTGTGAAGGTGGATCAGTGAATCAGAGGACACTTTGAAGAAGGACAGAGTTCCAGCAGGACAGTCCACATACACTGCTACTCTACAAAAGGAAGAGATGGAGGAAGAAGAGGAACAAGATGAGAAGGAAGAAGAGCAGAAAGAAGAGATGTATGTTTCTCTGTTATTGTGGGAGACAGTGTAACCCCGATCACGAGAGCAGCACAGACTCCAGGACTGATTGTTCCATCCAAACAAACTTTCATTAATGTCTCTTTTTCTTCTGATTCCTCTGTAACTCACTGCTATATAAGCAAGATCTGTCCACTGAACCTCCCAGTAACAGCGACCAGTCAGACCATCTCTACACAGCAGCTGATTCCAGTGATCAAATCTGTCTGGATGATCAGGATATGACTGAAGCTCCTTCTCAAAGGTCACCCTCCTGTTGTTGTCAGACAGTTTGAGGTTTCTGTTGACTGTGTTTGTGTCGATTGTGAGGCGACAGGAATCTGATGGAGAAACAAACACAATCCAGATGCAGTTATTGATCCATCATCTGTTCATTGATGGACACTGATGAAAACTTGTGAATGTGAAAGTTTGAAGATGTGAGCTGCTTTGTTCCGAGTCAAAAAAAAAGCACACTTACACTTCTTCAGACCTGGTGTCAACCACTGAACTCCAGCAGGCTCCACCCTGAAAAGAGGAAAAGATTCAGAGAAAAATCTGACTTAACAATCAAAATGCTTGGAATTTAGTCCTTTGTGTCCTTGATTAGTCTTTAAACCCTTTAACACCAGAGCACTATAGCTACAGTGTTGACGTTTTTTGAATTACCATAACTCTAAAACTGTTGACGCAAATAACAGAATTCCAACAAATTCTGAAGTGGAGAAAGGCAGCTTTGTGCTGATATGCAATATTTTATTGCCATAAAGTGTATATTAGTGTTGTCTTTGAGAACCCATTTTAAAAATGTGACTTGTTTAAACTGAGGACAGATGTGTGTGGAACACAGAGGGCAAAGTTTTGATTCGGTCCGTGGTTGTTGCTTTGCTGCAAGGCTTTAGGGACGAGAAGCTGGGACTGCTTATCAGGTTCCTGGTAATGTCTGCTACTGCCTTGGTTTGCTGTGTTTTGCTCTTGTGCAAAAGAATAAATAAACTCAGAACTATCTTCTTCTTAGTCCCCCTGCTCTGGCCGTCATAGCACTCAGACCTGCAAATGAGTAACAAACGGCTGCATCCCAACAAAATGACTGGACCCTTGATTTCATTGGAATAGCCAGCTTTAAAAAAACGACGAGTTGGGGACACCTAAACTTAAAATGTCCAAAAATGACGAGAGGGGTCCTTAAACATGTGTCAATATGTGACAGCTTGGGAATGAGAATGTGCAGGACTGACAGAGGTGTGGCTGTCAGTGAGTGCCTACAGCCCCTCTGACCATGCCACTATAAGAAAGTTTTTTTTTTTTTTTGCATAACAAGCTTACAAATTAGCTAATAGCTAATATAGCTAGTAAAAAGCTAATTCTGCATGTTTGATGTTAATTGTTACTAGTGTAAGCTAAAGATTTAAATAATATGAGAGATGTTATATAAAACCTGAGAGTGTTCAGTCTCCAGCCTGGATCATCCAGTTGTGCGGACAGTAGCTTCACTCCTTCATCTCCTGGGTGATTGTAGCTCAGGTCCAGCTCTCTCAGATGGGAGGGGTTAGAGTCCAGAGCTGAGGTCAGAGAAGCACAGCCTTCTTCTGTGATCAGACAACCTGACAGACTGCAGACACACAATAAACATGGAAGAAATAGTGAGAGAACTGGAGGGAAGCTGCTAACTATGCTTGCATCCAATGACAGTTGCAAATGATACAACATTAACAACAGTTTTAACATTGTTCAGCAGGTATTTATGGCAAAACAATATGGAAATGTCACATGTGACCCATGAATAAATGAGTGACCCAGGGCACAATAACTTAAACCAATCCTACCAAACTTTATAACTTCATACACGCTCGTTCACAATCATCCACAGGACACATAAGGATCACACAGAGCCTGGCTCGGTGCAAAGTCTTGCTTTTGTCATTCAGCCTGCATACTGGTTTATCCTGAGCTGATCCCCTGTTTACCTGACCCTGCTTCGTATTTGACTCTGCCTCTTTGCTGCCTCGACCCTGATTTAGCTTTGTGGACTTTTACCTGAGCTATGTGCCTGTCTGAGTCAATAAAAACTGCGGCACCTCGAACCAGCCATCTACCTGTTATTGCACCAAAAGACTATCCTGGTGTTAAAGCAGAAAATTGCTTGCAGGTCGATCTCAGAAGTAAAGCAAACACTGAAGCAGAAGAAATTGCCAGGGAAAATATGTTAAATATTTGTCAAATATTTGTGACCAAGATAGTCAAAAGAAGAAAATTGACTAGTTCTTTTGTTTATTATGTAGTGAGCAGTCCTGTACCTTCTCAAGAAATGGCAACATTTTGGACAATTTTCTTTTTTTCTTACGTTTTGGACTGTGCCCTATTTTTGCTACCATTCACCAAGGTGCTAATGCCATTTACTCGCTTTAGCTAAATAACGCATGTTGGTTTAAGAAAAGTCAGACCATCTCTCTTGGGAAGACCAGGATTGCTGATGTGACCATTGCTACTGACCATTGCTCTGGTACTGTACATTTCACCATTTCTGTCAAATTTGACTGTCCTAAAAACCAATTAGTACCAAGATTCTAATCTGTCAGTGTGAATGTGCCCTCAAATTACACAACAAATTCACATTTGGCCCAGCTTGCTACTCTTTGATAATCTTAGATGTTGCTTTTATTTTGACATGACAAAAATCCAACCAAAACCCAGTTTTATCATTGTGATCATCAGACCAAGTCACATCACAAACGTTATTGTAAGATAAGACTAAAAAGTACATGAAAAATAATTTTAAACAAACCTGACCTGAGAGTCTCCAGTTTACAGTGTGGATTCTCCAGTCCAGCAGACAGAAGCTTCACTCCTGAATCCTGCAGGTTGTTGTTACTCAGGTCCAGATCTCTGAGACTGGAGGACTGAGAGCTGAGAACTGAAGACAGAGCTGTACAGCTTCTCTCTGACAGGTTACAGCTATTCAGTCTTAGGAAAAAAACAAAATAGTTCAGTAGTTATTAATCAAATACTTGTCAATTGTTCTTCAGTGTTGATTTGCAAATGTAGAATGAATGTATTTAAAACTATACTTTTCTCTTGCCTAACTTCTTGTGTTCATTGTTATTTTGAAATAGGCTGTATGCAAAATGGCCTTAAACGATGAATAAATAATATAATTAAAATGTTTACTAAAGGTGATTTTCATGAGAGTTCTTACAGAGCTTTGTTGGAGGCTTTGATCACTGGCAGCAGCCTCAGAAGAGCCTCCTCTGAAGCAGAGTATTTCTTCAGGTCAAACACTTCCAGATCTTCTCCTGATGACAGTAAGATGAAGACCAGAGCTGACCACTGAGCAGGAGACAGTTTATCTGTGGAGAGACGTCCTGACCTCAGGAACTGTTGGATCTCCTCCACTAGAGAACCATCATTCAGTTCATTCAGACAGTGGAACAGGTTGATGATTTTCTCTGCAGACAGATCCTCACTGATCTTCTCCTTGATGTACTGGACTGTTTCCTGATTGGTCTGTGAGCTACTTCCTGTCTGAGTCATCAGACCTTGTAGGAGACTCTGATTGGTCTGCAGTGAAAGACCCAGGAGGAAACGGAGGAACAAGTCCAGGTGTCCATGTGGACTCTGTAAGGCCTTGTTCACAGCACTCTGGTAGAACTGGACTGATGTTTTCTGTTCTTCCTCCATGAGGTTGACTCCAGAGGTGATGAAGGTCAAGTGGACATGAAGAGCAGCCAGAAACTCCTGAACACTCAGATGGATGAAGCAGAACACCTTGTCCTGGTACAGGCCTCTCTCCTCTCTAAAGATCTGTGTGAACACTCCTGAGTACACTGAGGCTGCTCTGATATCGATGCCACACTCTGTCAGGTTGGATTCATAGAAGATCAGGTTTCCTTTCTGCAGCTGCTCAAAAGCCAGTTTTCCCAGAGACTCCATCATCGTCCTGCTCTCTGGACTCCAGTGAGGATCTGTCTCAGCTCCTCCATCATACTTGACCTTCTTGACTTTAACCTGAACCACCAGGAAGTGGATGTACATCTCAGTCAGGCTCTTGGGCAGCTCTCCTCCCTCTCTGCTCTTCAGCAGATCCTCCAGAACTGTAGCAGTGATCCAGCAGAAGACTGGGATGCAGCACATGATGTGGAGACTTCTGGATCTCTTGATGTGGGAGAAGATCCTGCTGGCCTGCTCTTCATCTCGGAATCTCTTCCTGAAGTATTCCTCCTTCTGTGGTTCATTGAACCCTCTGACCTCTGTCACCATGTCAACACACTCAGCAGGGATCTGATTGGCTGCTGCAGGTCGTGTGGTTATCCAGAGGCGAGCAGAGGGAAACAGGTTCCCCCTGATGAGGTTTGTCAGCAGATCTCCCACTGAGGTGGACTTTCTAGGGTCAGTTAGGATCTGAGTCTTGTGGAAGTCCAGAGGAAGTCGACACTCATCCAGACCATCAAAGATGAAGATGACCTGGAAGTCTTCAAAGCTGCAGATTCCTGCTTCTTTGGTTTCAGGGAAGAAGTGATGAACAAGTTCCACCAAGCTGAACTTCTCCTCTTTCAGCACATTCAGCTCTCTGAAAGTGAATGGAAATATGAAGTGGAGGTTCTGGTTGGCTTTGCCTTCAGCCCAGTCCAGAGTGAACTTCTGTGTTAAGACTGTTTTCCCGATGCCAGCCACTCCCTTTGTCATCACGGTTCTGATTGGTTCTTGTCTTCCAGCTGGGAGTTGAAAGAGCTCTTCTTGTCTGATGCTTGTTTCTGCTCTGTCTGCTTTCCTGGATGCTGCTTCAATCTGTCTGACCTCATGTTCTTCATTCAGATCTCCAGTTCCTCCCTCTGTGATGTAGAGCTCTGTGTAGATCTCATTCAGAAGGGTTGGGTTTCCTGCTTTAGAGATTCCCTCAAACACACACTGGAACTTCTTCTTCAACCTAGATTGGACTTTATGTCGACAAACTGCAAATGATCCTGAATGAAGAAAAAAACAATAAATTCTGCTGCCCTGAATGATGCCACACTCCTCCCTGTTCAGAGGAGTGTCTGATGTCTGATGTGTTCAGCAGCTGAAACCTTCAGAGAAATCCTCTTACTGCTCTGCAGTCGATCAGCCAGCTCCTCCTGCTTCATTCTCCTCAGGAAGTTCTCTGTGATCTTCATCAGTGACTCTCTGCTGCTCCTCTGCTCTTCATCTTCATCCTCCAGCTCCTCCTCATTCTCCCTGTGACTCAGAATCTTCTGGATCTTCTTCAGCTCCTTCTTCACAAAAGTAACAATGTTGTCCTCCAGCAGCTGCAACAGAATTCTAGATAAATGAGCCAATCAGAGTGAAGTCATGGAGCCAAACATCAGCTCCATGTTGGACACACTGACAATCCACTGGTCTCCAAAGTGCAGCATGGAGATGACTGTGGACAGAATGATGGAAAAGCAGTTGTTGTTCATGTACAGACCAGAAAGATGGAATCCAGCTGTGTTTGATGCTGCTGGACAGACTGACCACTGGGAGTCTCTGAGCTCTGCTGGTCCATTCTGTGGAGAATCAGCAACAATCAGATCCATTCTGTCTGTGCTGGTATAAACCAAACTAACTGGAGTCAGATCAGTTCACCAAGTCACAGCTGGAAAACTTGGGTTACAATTGTGTCAGTTTTAATTCATTTCAGTGTTTTGTCTGGTCCAAAAAAATATTTAGCATTTTTCATTTAATTTAACCTCAAAACTGAATTCATAAAGGGTCATATGATTCTCATTTTATTGCTATTTTTCTGATTTAAAAAAAGCACATTAATGATTATATGGATTATATCTTTCAAAGTCTGTAGAAAGCAACTGTTTAATTGCTCAAGTCTTTGAAGTCTTTGAGCCAAACTGCAAAGGCCCCATATGCTAAACAAACCAGTTCATGTTTTGCAAACTGATCAACTTTTTTAGCAACACTTTTTAAAGTGTGAACTCTGGTCCACACCAGGACCTTGAAGATATTTAATCAAAACCTGTATTTGTGTTTTTGAATTTGTAATATTGTCTTCAGGACCATACGTGTGTCACAAACATTTTGAATGCATGAGGACTGTTTAATGCACTCAAAGCCATGTGATCGACTTAAGACATTTCCCTTCCTCTGTAACCTTTCTTGGACATGTTTTCCTGCAGCAAATGGCCACTGTAAAGTTAATAGGACTTTTGGGTTCACAAACTGTGTTTTTTGTTTAATTTTGATAGTCTACCAAAAAGAGAAAGAATTGCAACCCAATGTTAAACTTTACTGAGAAATCTTTTTATTACAACATTTTAGCTTTTGGATCTTCATCAGAAAAAAAACAATAAACTGACATGCTATGCACTTTTAAAATGTTCTAAGCCGATTAGATTTGTTTCTTCCTTTATGACCCACAAGGACTTTGTTTTCCTGATCTTTCATAATGTAGATCTACATTGCTGAAATACAGCTACATTTCATGTCTATTCTTTCTGCAGGGGAAGAATTCCGTTTGTAGAAAAACATTTGTTTTGTTAGAAGTGAGTTTCTGTCTTGATGGTGTTTGATGAGTTCTTTTGGATTCTTCTGGATCATCTCAGATCATAAATACATCATGACTGCTGTAGTTTTCAGAACAGCAATAATTCTACTCAAACATTCATTCTGATTCACAGATGAATCAGAGTTCCAGTGAACTGGATTAAGACTGTTTCTAATGTTTGGTTCCCTCATCTGGATTTAGAGAAGAAGTTCATCTTTAGAAGCTGATTGAAGCAGAAAACAAGAAGAAACTGAAGAAATTGACCTGTAAAACACTTACCGTTCAACTGCTGAACTGATGTTTTTGAAGTTAACACCAAAATCCTTTGACCGGTCACTCCTTTTGGATACCCAGCTGGGTTCATATCCAGGTCCAGGTTGGTTCCTGTGAAGAATGAAGGTTGCTGGTGTGAGTGCTGAGCTCTGACATGGAGAAGAGTCCTGGATAGTCAGTCAGCACTAAACATGTTTTCTTCTCCAACATCTCTGCTCTCAGAGAGACTATCAGACAACTTAACTGAAAAGATCTCATCACACATGATGCTCCAAGTGAATCTGATCAGAGATTAAGAACTGAACCAGAACTCAAGTCATTCATCTGAAAACTATTGATGATCTGAACTATTATCCAGCCTCATTTAACTCTGAAAAACACTTACTGTTCATCTCCTGAACTGATGTCTTTGAAGTCTGGATTATAACCCTTTGACTTGTCACTCCTTTTGGACACCCAGCTGGGTTCAGATCCAGGTCCAGGTTGGTTCCTGTGAAGAATGAAGGTTGCTGGTGTGAGTGCTGAGCTCTGACATGGAGAAGAGTTCTGGACAGTTAGAGATGTTCATCTCACCTCTGAGCTTTGCTCTGACTCTCATGTTCCCCACACAGAGGGCTTTTAGAGGGAGGGGCTCCCTCCTGTGTGTCCTCACACTGATCCATGCTGCTGGATTCACTGGATCCACATCAGCTCACACACACCTTCTACCTTCATCTGCAGAGGAAACACACATCATCAGCTCTGATCCTCCTTCACAAACAGATCAGCTGCTCCTCCACTGATTGGCTCTTCTCTTGTGTTTCCTCTCAGGTTCAGGTGAATGCAGTCAGACAGCAGTGGGAGGCAGAGGAAGCTGCTGAACATCAGCTGCTGCACTTCTGCTCTCCCTCCACCAGATGGAGACATGGAGCTGCAGCAGCAAACACTCCATGATGGAGCAACATTTCAGTCATTCAGTCACTTTGACAAAGAAACAACAAACTTCCTGTTTCTACAATTCAGGAAACATGAAGCAGATCAAGAAAAACAGACAGAAATCAAACGAAGAGGAGAAAAGAAAGAAAGACATGAATTCTTCCTCTTAAAGCTCCAACAGAGACTTTCAGATCAATGTTGATTCGCACACAGATTTGTATTGAAAGAAAAGGAAGGTTTGGGAGTCAAAAAATCAAACACTTGAACTCCAGAGATTCATGATGGCTCGTTTTTCTGACAAAAACTCTTTCTTCTGTTTGCTGGAAAGTTCTGACAGGAAGCATCAGTCAGCTGATCTGTCCAACTTTGATGTATCAGCATTTTCACTTCTGTTTACTAACAGTTTATTTTGTAGAAATATTCAATAAAACCATCAGTTGTTTCAATTTTTTCATAAATCGGTGAAACAGTAACTCATCAATAAATAAGTATTGGTTTTCAGTTGCTGATCAGTAAGAAAATGTCATCTTCAAACAACAGAGTGATGAGAGTTTGCAGAAAAGAAGATCTTCTCTAAACATTCAGAACAGTCAACTCAGTAAAGACAAAGTTGCAGAAACAAAGTTCCTTTTCTTCAAAGATCTGAAAGAGTCTCTACTCACGTAGTGAACACAGCTGCAGCTCAGATCAGTGATTCTGCTTCTTTCTCTTCTGCTTTGCTTTCAGAACAGATCACAGGCTTCTACAATGAACCAATCAGTTTCAGTCTTCTCCTGAGTGTTTCTTCAGGATGTGATCACATGACCTCCATCCTCACAATGGGCATGTTTGAGGTGACTCAGCGCCTCCCCTAAATCGTTGGCGAGACCAAGGGGGAAAGGCGCCTGAGATGTAGGCGGACACTGATCTGCAGCGAGAATGAAAGTGAACAGTTTAGGGTTATCCTTAGGATTCTCCTACTAAGTATGATCTGTTCGTTTATTTATTTTATATTACATTATATTATACATATACATTATATTCATTTTTCATGATGTATGTATTTTTTATCAATAGGTATCTAAATTGTCTCACATTTGTGCTTTTATTTCATATTCTAGCTTTGAAAGAACAGCTGCTGGATTCATTTAAAGTGCACTGTCCCAGAGAAATACACACAATTGAAATGGAAGTGAACATTTAAAGACAACGATAAACACAAAACCGTGATTCCTGTACTTATGAGTTCCATTTGTTGCATAAATGCAAATGTCTGTCTGATGTTTTGCTTAAAAAAACATAATCATCATGTACTGATCATCAGAACAAAAAACACAATGATGAAATGTTTTAAGTAAAATATGTTTTAATGATAAAGTTATCTGAGTTGTATTTCAATTACTACAACAATAAATAAATAAGTGTATTTTTTATTTATTTATTATCAGTGATTCACTATATGCAGAAAGAGCTTGAAAATACACAGATTTGCTTCATTTCTGTTAAGCATTTAACTACAAGAACTATTTCGACATCATTTCCCACAATGCATTGTTTTGTAATCACACAGGCAAGCTAGCAGTCAGGCCAGAGCCTATTTGGCTAATGTAGGCGCGTTGCCGCCCTTTTCTCGCGATACTTTGGATCTAAAGGCGATTATATTTTATTTTAGATTTATTTTAGGATGTGATGTGATGTTTTAAGTTAAGTTTAAACGAAAAAGCAACAAAAACATGCTTCAATTTGCATTTAGTTTCAAAATGTCACCATGTTGATTTTAATCTGTCCTACATAGGTATCAATGTGTTAAAAGAAAGATCCTTTTGCACTGAATACTAGTATTTTTTGTTTCACTGAATACCAGTACATTATATCTTATACTTGTCGCGTGACGTTAAAAAACTTTATTCCCCATACTTTTTGGTTAATATTAATATTTTCTGATTTAAATAGTTTTAAGTTTGTAGTTCAGTTTAAGAACAAAACAAAATCTTTGATTTTAAAATTTAGTTTTCAAGGTGTTGTCGTGACCCGGAAGTAAAAAAGCACGATGCGCTAGCCTGCTAGCATCGTTAGCATGTGTTCAGAGGACGGTGTTTTGTCCGGACGTTTGTGACTTATTTGCACAGAAAATATGATATGCAGTTCGTGTTGAAACTATCAGCGTTTTCCAAAGTGTCGTAAATGACTGAATACGTGTTGAATCTAAAGACAACGTGGCTGTGATTGTGAGACTAGCAGATGAACGGAGCTGCTTTTGTTCAGAGGACTTTGGTGTTTGTGTGAGTTTGAGCTGGAGCTCGGAGCAGCTGCAGTAACGATGTCTTCACTTCAGTCTCTGAGAGAGTTTATCAGCGAGCGACTAGCTGCTGCTGCTGAAGAAATCTTCAGACACTGTGAAGGAACCATCGTCCAGTACGAGCAGGAGCTCTGTCGTCAGCGCAGACTGCTGGATATCATCTGGAAACCGCAGCTTCAGCTGCAGCAGATAGGTATGTTCACTTCAGAGAAGGAGATAAAGCTTTCAACTTCCAGAACATTCTGGTCCAGATGAAAGTGGACCGACGTCTGCTCATGTTGGAATATTCTAGTCCGCCATCTTGAAGCGGTAAACAGGCGCGCTGCAGTCGTTAGCTCATTTCATGCTTCTGTTCTTCTCCGTCTCTTTGTTTTTCGTTGGTACAAACCGAGATAGTAGTTATCTGAAGACACTAAGGAGGACAGAAAAGGTTCAGTGTGAGCTCAAGTCAGACCAAAAACACCTGCCACGGGGTGGCAGGTGTGCGAGAGGAGAAGAGCGGAAGAAGGTGTGTGAAGGATGGCAGAGGAGGAAAAGGGAGACTTGTAAAAAGAAAGTGAAACTTAATTAGAATAAAGGTGGACATCAGCCTTCCACATAAGACAGTGTCTGAGTCTGTTTGTTTTGCTGCTGTGGAACTACAACGGGTGTAAACACGAGGACGGCCTCGCCCAAGGAGACTCCCCTGTCCGCCCCAATCAGCCAAATACTGACGTCACCGGTTCTGTTGAATTCAGTAGCCGCCTTTACATGGACACAAAAGGTACTACATGTATTTTGTACCTAAAAGATGAGAAAAACTGGATTTTACGGCCAAGAGATGTGAAATATTCTGAGTAGGGCCGGACGATAAAACGATAACTATCTAAATCGTGGTAGAACTTTTCTCCATAGAAAAATGAGTCTATCGCGATAGATTTTTTGGTTACTTTAACATTCTTCCAGCATTTTCTCCTCTTTGGCAAGGAAAACTTAGAGGGTGAGTACATGTTTTTGTAAAAGTGCCATGTTTATTTGCACTTCTTTTAGTGAATTTTTTTTGTCTTCTTCTCTTCTACTGTGTGCACACGAGGTAAACAATCACACGCCAGACAACCTCCACCTGGGGTCACTTCACCTGTAGCGTTTAATTTTTGGATGATGAAACAGCGGAACATGCTGCGATTTTTAACAGAATCCAGTCAGAACTGGAGGATAAAGCTACCTCACTTCAAGCAACGACAGACGAATGATAAAATGTGTTGATTTGAAGACAGTGCCGTTGTTAGAGCCTAATGCTAGGATGCTAATGAGCTGTTCCCGTGTCATCTATACATAAACGGGACAGGTTTTAAAGTCAGACAGTATTTTCACGGACCGGCTTTCAAGATGTGGCGGATAAGTACAATAAGAGCAAATCATAGGACATTTATAATATTGCTATTTTTTATATAACAACAGAATTGAATCTACTGTGTTTTAGCAGCGTCTTCGTATCATTACAAAGTCTGTGTTACATCAAATACCTGTGACCTGTCAGATGTTATGCTGAATTCTCCAGCCCCCTTAAAGCTGTAGCTTTAATGTTAATGGTATATAATGACAACAACCCAATCATAATGCTATTTTTAGGCTGTTTTTTTTGTTATGATTTGATAACCTGGAGGCAGAATTGGGAAATCTCTAGTAAATCTGTCCTTGTTCTCTCACCATGTTTTAGTTTGACATTACAATTAGCCTCGTGCTGATACGCAGCACTGTACAGTAGCAAAGTGCTTACAGTAGGTAATCACTGTGCAATACCTAAAATGTAAATTTGTAAAGTGTAAAATGTGAGGTTTTTTAAAATTTCCAATAAAGATTTTAAAACAGTCTGTTTGTAAAACACGTCTGTTGCAGTTTTGATGAAAGAGCTGTGAGTGTTTTCTAGTTGTTCCATTTTGTTAGGTGTTGTTTTTTCATCTACTTTCTTTTTGCCATCAATCTACTCGAACTGAAGTCAGCAGAACTTTGAGGATGAAAAAAAACTGCAAAGAACATTTTCAGGAATTATTGTTAAATAATACAAAGCAACAATGACGTTTTGGTTTTTGCTGAAGTAAACCAGAAAGTTGAGCAAAAAAAAACCTTTTGAGTGTGACGTAGTGACAAATACCGTTTCTTTCTATCTAAATATTTGTGTTTTTATCACTTGTTTTTTCTGTGCTTTTGCTCTTAATAAAAGTATACATGATGTTGATTTAATACATATCATTTTTATTTTCATATATTTAATAAAAACATACATATAGCAACCATTCAGGCATATTTAGGTTAAATGGTGAGATCATGGTTCGATCTGTGAATCATTGAGATGGACACCTAACTGACAACCCACTGCCCTACTTTTTTGACATAATGTGCATCTTTGACCATTTACGCAATCAATCACGAGGATTGCTGCTACTGGTGATCAGCAATCACCAGGATCCAAACCAGATAGGTTTCCTGTATGTAAAGGTGGTTGGACACCTGAGATGCGACTGGGTTTGAACCTCAGTGGGTGCTTTTATTATGAGATAACTTATAAGTAAAAAATAAAGGTAACTTACATTAGAATTGAATTTCTCTCATATATTAAATGTTTTAGCGTGAAAACTAGGTAGTGAGGCCGTGATTCATCAAAAAAAAATAAAATAAAAATGGAAATCGAGCTCCTCAAACATGACCTTTTCTCACCAGGAGTGACTGTTGTGTGAAAAGGTTCGGGAGGGTCGGCGCACAGCAAGGATGACTCAACACAGATGCATTGCTAGAATAAATGTGTCCTTTTATTCCCCACAAATCACATCACCACAGGTATCATCATTCTTCAGTAGGTTGAATACATTTCTTGCCTTACCGTGACACTGGACTGGATAGCCAACAGTCTGGGTAAAGGTGCTTCAATGAGCTGGGCGTCTGTACACAACCCAGAGCAGGCTTTACCTTCGAGGGGCCAAATCCCTCCTCCCAGCCGGCGGCTGTTTCTTCTTTGTGCCGGTTTCGAAAACGTGCATACCACTGATCACATCAGTTACGCAAGCACACATATCACATGAATGGTGATGAGGTGCAGCCTTTGTTTCATCACAGCACACAAGCATGGTTATACAAGTGGTTATATAAATGACAGAGTTAGGGGGTGAATCAGGACACCAAACAATTCCCATCACAGTGAGTCCTTCCATTTCTCTTTCGGTCTCAAATCTTTTCTGAGAATCCATGGTGGTTGTATTACCCTGGATGGTCGTCTTGCTGACTTATTTCTTTTTTTTCGCTGTTGTTGAAAATCTCTTTGCCCTCACAGAACTCTGTATCTCTTCACTGCTCTATTTGTCTTGCCAGTAAACAAAGAAGTTGCTCGCTGGCTTCTGGGTCAGATTACCGTAATGACATGATATTAACAATAAAGTGCAATGTTTCACCTTCAGAAACTGTTGGAATTTTTTAAATAGAGCAAACTGTTAAGAAAGTACTGTAATTCAAAGAATGCCTATCCAAATGTGTCATGGGCGACATGCTCAGTTCTAAAGGGTTAAATTAGTGTTTCTCCTACAGACTAAGACCAACCTTATAGACATTCAAAACTTTTTACTGTCTTAGCCTAAAGTGAAAACTAAAGAGTGATATTTTTCAAATAAAAAAATAAAAATTGTTGGGCTTCTGACTGATGTGGTTTAGATTTTTATAGGTATCTAACCAAATATGAAGTCTTTACAAAGTATAACAAGGCTTCTTCTTGTGTTTTGTGTCCCTGCAGTTCTCCCCCAGCATTATGCGAGTGAAAAGGTAGATCTCTGCAACCAGCAGAGGAACTCCAAAGTGGAAGAAGAAGAACAAGAACCTCCACAGATTGAAGAAGAGCTAGAATCTCCAATTATTGGAGAGGAATGGGGGGGACTAGAACCATCACAGACTGAAGAGGGATGGCAGGAACTAGAACCTCCACAGACTGAAGAGGGATGGGAAGAACCAGAACCTCCACAGATTAAAGTGGAAAGAGAGGAACAAGAACCTGCACAGAATGAGAAGGAATGGTGGGAACCAGAACCTCCACAGATTAAAGAGGAGCAAGAAAGACTTTATATCAGTCATGATGAAGAGCAGCTTGAAATGAAGCAGGAGATTAATACCTTGGAGATTCCTTATTATGAGGAGCATAGTGTAGTAGGTCTAAACAATCTGCAGAGATTGAATGTAATTGATGGTCAGCATGAAGAAGGAAACCAGCATGAAGAGTCAAGATCAATTACAGATCGAGAGACAGACCCACAGAACAGAGATCAATGGAAGAGAAGCGACAATAGTCATAACCAAAATGTGGAGGGTTCTCATACGTCAGGAAGTCGATGTGACTGGGATGTTAGTAAGAAATCCAGTACGACAACTTTGGCTAAGCAATGCAACCAAATCCTTAACAAAAAGAGACCGTCTTATAAAAAATTTGGTAAAAGCTCAAGAATTGTTAGTAATCTGTATGTGTACAGAAGAACTGAGTCTGATGAAAGGCCTTATGACTGTAAAGAGTGTGGTAAAAGTTTTAGTTGGTGGTCTCAGTTCAGAGTTCACATGAGAACTCACACAGGAGAAAAGCCTTTTTCTTGTAAAGATTGTGATAAAAGTTTTAGTCAGATATTTGGCCTCAAAAGACACATGAGAACCCATACAGGAGAAAAGCCTTTTTCTTGTAAAGTATGTGATACGAGTTTTAGTGAAATATACAATCTCAAAGCACACATGAGAACTCACACAGGAGAAAAGCCTTTTTCTTGTAAAGAATGTGATAAAAAGTATAGTCGATTGTCTGATCTCAAAAGACACAAGAGAACTCATACTGGAGAAAAGCCTTTTTCTTGTAAAGAATGTGACAGATGTTTTTGTGAAAAATCTCATCTCATAAGACACATGAGAACTCACACTGGAGAAAAGCCTTATTCGTGTAAAGAATGTGACAAATGTTTTAGTCTTGTAACTCATCTCAAAACTCACATGAGAACTCACACAGGAGAAAAGCCGTATTCTTGTAAAGTTTGTGATACGAGTTTTAGTCAAATATCCAGTCTCAAAAGACACATGAGAACTCACACAGGAGAGAAGCCTTTCTCTTGTTAAAAAATGCAATAAGTATTCAGTAAAATCCTTAAATTTAGAAAATATAGAAGAACTTGCAGGTGATTGCTCATGCACTAGTCTTTCATGTCATAAATTAGAAATTGGAAATGATTTCATCATTTTATATTACAGGTGAAAATACCCCAAAGTTCTGGATCTCTGAAACTTTGATTATTTAAAAAAATATTGTGTAAAACTTCTGCTGTTCAACTATAATAAGCTAATTAACACCAAACCTCTTCAAAGATTTTTTCTGATTTTTTGAAATCTCTGTCTGAGTCGGTAGAATGCATTATATTATAAAGCACTTCACACTGCCTTCTGCTGGCAAACTGTGTGGAGATTCTGATTTTAAATTCCAGCAGGACTTGACATCTTCCCACACTGCTAACAATGCCTAAAATTGTATCAATTACTATGATGTTACTGTGTTTTATCAACCAGCAGTTTCCTGACCTGAACCTAGAGAGCAGACCCTACAATGAAGATGACCTGAAGTCAGTCATCAAAGTAACCTGAGTTTTCATTGCATGTTCTGGTACACAAAGCCACAGGGTGATGGTCTTCACATCATTGCGTTCTGATGCATAATTCAATTAAAAAGGCACAAGTGAGTATTGAATGCATGGAGATGAACAGTTTTCTGAACTCTGACATGTGCTGAAAATGTCTTTTTGTGATTGTTCTGGTACAAGATTTTCATTTTCTGATACACTTGTTTGGGTATTTCATAATTTTTCAGCCAAAATTATCAAAACTTAAAAAAAAACATTCATACATTTCAATCACTGCAATGCATTTATGCAAATGAGTTTCAGTTTTTTTCAATTGATTGACAAAAAAAACTTTTTTCATAAAAATATCATTTTGACTGTTCTTAATTTTTTTAGATGTTACCTTAAATGTAAAAGAAATTTTGTCAAAACAACAATGTGACAGCAATGTTAAAATTTTGTTTGTTGATTTTTATTTGTACATTTCTGTGCTATAGTTTTTTGATAATAGTCATTTAATTGACCATTGTGATGATATTTAATGCTGAGACAATGTGTATGTTTAACGCCTGGTTCCCACCGGATGCGAAAGTATTGCGAAGCCAAAGGTGGGCTTACCGCTTACCTTCAGTTTACACTAGACACTTATTTTTCTTTGACAATCAACAGACGCTTCTGCTCAGCTAGTTATTTAGAGCTTCTTTTTTTTTTGTAAATAATTTTTGTAAATAACCTTATAAAAATATTTACGCCTTGTTTCTGTCACACTGGCCAACTGCTCTCTGCCATTATTGTGTTATTGTACACCCAAAACCCCACCCTCCCGCTCTGCAGTTGGCCCACTATGTTGCTCTGTGTGTATCTTTGACATCAGGACCAGCCCGGGGCATTGGCGACCTAGAAAAATAAAAAAAAGTAATAATTTAAAATATAAATAAAATAACTCAAAAGTTTGACACAATCAATAAATTTTCCTTCCTTACCTGATGCTGCTGCTGTCTGGGGTGGGGGGTGGGGGGGTGTAATTGGTGTTGCTGCCTTTAGTCCTTCTTTAAAACTTGTTAAAGATACAAAAGCAGCAAAACAAGCTCTCAGGGTCAGCTTTAAGGTAAAAAAAATGGAAGGAACAGGAAGAAAAATGGGCGCAAAAATCCTTTTTTGCCTACGGTGTCCAGGTCTGGTGGGATGCCCATAGCCTGATTGACACAAATTAATTTACTGAACTAAACATGATGTTGATGTCACCAATAGAAAATACCTTACCTCTGGCCCTCGCGAAATCAGGCCAGAGCATTCTCCATCACTTCCTGATAGTCTGTCACCATATTGCAACCAATTGACAGTGATTGGTCCAAGCCAGTCTGAGTCACGTTTTTATAGAAAGTACTGTTGTTCATCATGAGTGAGCTTTTTCCAGCCGCTGAGGAACAAGCACTGTAAATACAGAAGCAATTCCGCGTCCGTTGTGAACCAGGCGTTGTCCATGACGATATTAAAAATATATTGTATTCATCTGTAATTTCTATGTAATCTGTGATCAGTGAACATTTTATTATATTAAAAAATGGTGGGTAATATATTGTCATGTGAGCAAGTTTTCTGTAGAAAATACTTTCCCAAATATGTAGGAAAGAAAAGGTGGATAAAGAAACTGTTCTACTGTTTACGTGATTTATTTTATAGTGGAGATTACAAATGTTGATCTGGTCTTTTTAGTTTTCATTGTTTTGTAATATTTAATATGAATAATAAAACTGACTTGAATATTGTTAAGAAGTGTGAAGTCTTTCTGGGTTTCTGCTGTTTGTTGGTTCTCTTGCAGAAAATCAAAGTGTTTCATGCTTTCAGCTTCAGCGTTGCAGTTAGCCTGTTCTGAAAAAAATATAGCAGCACATCAGAATATGGGACTCAAAGCAAATAAATAGAAAGATAAATGGAAACAAATGATTGTGTTCCAGTGTTGAACACAACAGTTGAAGAAGCTTTGATGCGCTTTCATGTGAGCTCTGAGAGGTTTTTGGTGATATTTTATTGGATATGCAATGCAGACCAGTGCCTGCTAAGATGCATTAAAAAAATATATCAAAATATATGTTTGGGAAGTTCAGAAATACTGGGTAGGAATAAACCAAACTTTTAAAGTTGAGTTTTGGGATTCCTGCTTTAGACATCCCCTCAAATTTGTTCTTTTGTTTTTATTCATCTTTACATCTGCACTTTAAGCTTCTAAATAATTTCATTTTAACTTATCCTAACTTGTATTTAAATTATCTTTTTAAAATATTTCTATTCAATATTTTTTTAATATTGACAAAAAGAATTTTGGATTGTCTTTGTATTAAATGTACTTTACAGCTAAACTCACCTTGTCTTTTGAATTGAATCATCTTTGATCATAAATGTATCATGAGTGCTGTAGTTTTCAGAACAGCAACTATTCCACTCAAACATTCATTCTGATTCACAGATGAAAAATGTTTGGTTCCCCCATCTATCAAAAAAGAACTTCATCTGTAGAAGCTGATTGAAACAAAAGACAAGAAGAAACTGACCAGAAAAACACTTCCTGTACTTATATTTCCATTCAGACACTTTGACAACGAACAAACTTCTGTTTCTACAACGACTGCAGTAGAGTGTTTAGATTAAATATATCAAGTCAAATATAGTTTATAATGCTGTGTTTGTTTATAACATTTTAGCATCTGATCTTTTTTCAAGCTCCATCTCTACCACTGACTCTTAAAATGAGGTCACCCAAACCTTTCACTCTTCGGTGTCCTTCTGTCTCCTGATGAAGAAAAGCTCATGGCTGAACTGAGTTTCTGCATTCTTCGACATGTCTGAGGTGATTGAGGCTAAATTCTCCTTTGATGGCACTGGCCTTCGCAGCCTGGAGTCACACTAGAAACACACGAACAGTGATCTGTTCTTTTCAGTGTTCTATTTTTCTCCCTCTCTGTCTGTTAGAAAAAATAGAAAAGGAAGACACCTGCTGGCTCCATTTAGAAACTACATCTGAGATTTAGAAACGCAAAGAAAATTCAGAAAAATGCTGCTAACAAAGTTGAGTAACTTTGTTTTCCCTTTTGGCTTCTCCCTTTAGAGATGAAAATAGTAAGCCATCTCATGATTCAAACACGGGACTGGATTTTAGTTTCTGCACATTCCCAGACGTGGATCTGACACATTCAATTCAATTCAATTCAATTTTATTTATATAGCCCAATATCACAGCCACAGCCGTCTCATTGGACTGATATCAGAATATTGTAAGAAACAACCAAAAAAAAATCAATCACGTAAAAGTAAACAATAGCTGGTTGTTAAACAGACTAAGCTGAACAAACATCTCTGTCCTTACACCCTCCTTCGCGGTGAGGAAAAACTCATTAAAAAAACCCCTATCTTTTTTGGGGAAAAAAAACTAAGAAACCTCAGGGTTGCCCACATGAAGGAGAGATCCTCAACCCCGGACGGACAGGTGATGTGCTAGAACTATTAAAGAAAAGTAAACTTAATTAATTCTATAACTGCATGGTTGAATAACAAGTATATGACTAATAAACACGTCAAGATAAACGTCTACAAGTCAAGATAACAGCTAAATATTTAAATAAACAAAGACATGTTTGAGCAGTGTAGCTGATGGGCTTCATCCAGTAGAAGTTGTGGAAACTGCTGGGTTTGCTGGATGAGCCAGAGAAGAGGTCACGGCCAAAGACAGGAGCACAGGCGAGGCGAGGTCACTGCCAAAGACAGGAGCACAGGCGAGGTCACGGTCAAAGACAGGAGTACAGGCGAGGCGAGGTCACGGCCAAAGACAGGAGCACAGGCGAGGCGAGGTCACGGTCAAAGACAGGAGCACAGGCGAGGTCACGGTCAAAGACAGGAGCACAGGTGAGGTCACGGTCAAAGACAGGAGTACAGGCGAGGCGAGGTCACGGCCAAAGACAGGAGCACAGACGATCCACCTGAAATCAGAAATCTCTCCAGCTCCCTCGTAGGGGGGTGGGAAAGAGGGACAACATGTGAATCGCACTGCACCAAACAGAGGCATGATAAACAAAATAAAAGAAAGCAATGGCAGATGGCAAGTGATGCGATGAGGATTGCAGGTTGGTGGAGTGGGGGTGGGAGAAGGATGCAGACCCTGGTTAGGGTAGGGGAGATAGGGGGGGTTTGAGAAGGATGCAGACCCTGGTTCTGGTATGGGGGAGAGGAAGGGGGGATTGGGGATGGGAGAAGGATGCAGACCCGGGTTAGGGTAGGGGTGGGGGGGTGGGGGGTGGGATACAGACCCAGGTTAGGGTGGGGGAGAGAGGAAGGGGGGAGGGTGTAGGAGGCAGACGGAGAGTGAGTGAGAACGAGTAGAGTCAGTGTGGTAAACCCCATCACAGCAGGTGAGGCAGAGGAGCAGTAAGTTAAATATTCTCTTATTGCTAGCTAGCCTGGCAGTAAACCTGTCCAAAGAGGAATGTTTTAAGCCTAACTTTGAATGTAGAAACTGTGTCAGCCTCTTTTACATGAGCTGGGAGTTTATTCTATAAAACAGGAGCTTGGTGGCTAAAGGCTCTACCTCCAACTGTGCTTTTAGAAATTCTAGGAACCACAAGCAGTCCTGCATTTTGTGAACGAAGTGTTCTGTTTGGTTGGTAAGGCACTATAAGATCTTTAATATAGGATGGGGCCAAACCATTCAAGGCCTTATAGGTTAGCAGAAGGATTTTGAACTTGATTCTAGATTCAACTGGGAGCCAGTGAAGTGAAGCTAATACAGGAGTAATGTGTTCTCTTCTGTTGGTTCCTGTTAACAGTCTAGCGGCTGCATTTTGAACAAGCTGAAGACTTTTTAAAGAACTTTTAGGACAAGCTGCTAGCAAAGAGTTACAGTAATCCAGCCTAGAAGTAACAAATGCATGGATGAGTTTTTCAGCATCACTTCTAGATAAAATGTTTCTGATTCTAGAAATATTATATCTAGAAATGCAGTTTTACAAGCCTGTGATATGTGAGCTTTAAATGATAAATTCTGGTCAAATAAAACTCCCAGGTTTCTAACTGTGGGATTGGAGGCTATATTGACACCATCCAGGGAGATCATCTGAACAGGAAGGGCATCTCTGAGTTATTTTGGACCTAGTATAATGACCTCAGTTTTTTCTGGGTTTAGGAGGAGGTAATTAACTGTCATCCAAATCTTGATGTCACTAATGCAGGCACTAAGTTTCTCTAAGCGGTCATCCTGGTCAGGTTTAATGGATAGATACAACTGTGTATCATCTGCATAACAGTGAAAATTAATCCCGTGTTTCCTGATTATGTTCCCTAGAGGAAAATGAACTCAAAGGAACTCAAAGCATCTGATAGTCCCAGTCCCCCATTCTAACTAGATTTAACTTTACTTAGTTATATGAATCAAAATAGATCAGTATGTTAGGGGAACCACAGTGATACAAGTTTTATGAAGCTAATTTGCATTAAAAATGTTGTTTCTTTATTAAGCAAATCGTTTTATATGTGTATTTGTCTTTTTTTTTTTTTTTTCATTTTCTATTTTTTTCATTAGCAAATCATCTTCAGCACTCGACATCAAAATATTAAGCTTTTATATTTGTGGTTGAGTATAAGTTGCACAGAGAAATCATTAAAAATCGAATTGAAAATTTGGAAATAAAATGGGAGAAGATTTTAGCAGATAAAAGATGTTGTGAATATTTAATTACATTTCTTAGGATAATAAGAATAATTAGACTATACTAATGCATGGCTTCGTTGATTAGGCCTTGTTTTATGTTGCAATCACAGACCGTAGAAAACATTAAAACGTAAATTTTACAGTCAATGCATCAGTTATAGGAAAATAATCATCTCGGTCCAAACTCCATTCCAGTAGGTGGCGGTAATGCACCTTCAAGTTGTTTGCCAACCACCAACAAAAAATGCAGAAGAAGAAAGAGGGGCCTAGCAGGCTAGTAGCGTTAGCTTGTGTTCAGAGGACGGTGGTGTTTTGTTCGGATATTTGTGAGGTTTTTTGGACAGAAACGACGATACGTGGTTCGTCTCGGAACTCTCGGCGTTTTCCAAAGTGTCGTAAATGACTGAATACGTGTTGAATCTAAAGACAACGTAGCTGTGATTGTGAGATTAGCAGATGAACGGAGCTGCTTGTGTTCAGAGGACTTTGGTGTTTGTGTGAGTTTGAGCTGAAGCTCGGAGCAGCTGCAGTAACGATGTCTTCACTTCAGTCTCTGAGAGAGTTTATCAGCGAGCGACTAGCTGCTGCTGCTGAAGAAATCTTCAGACACTGTGAAGGAACCATCGTCCAGTACGAGCAGGAGCTCTGTCGTCAGCGCAGTCTGCTGGATATCATCTGGAAACCGCAGCTTCAGCTGCAGCAGATAGGTATGTTCACTTTATGAAGGGAGATGAAGCTTTCAAGTTTCAGAACATTCTGGTCCAGATGAAAGTGGACCGAAGTCTGCTCAAGTTGGAATATTCTGGTCCGCCATCTTGAAGCGGTAAACAGGTGCTTCTGTTCTTCTCCGTCTCTTTGTTGTTCGTCGGTACAAACCGAGATAGTAGTTATCTGAAGAACACTAAGGAGGACAGAAAAGGTTCAGTGTGAGCTCAAGTCAGACCAAAAACAGAAAAGACATTTCATTATGCACTGTCTGTGAAACACAGCTCTGGCTGTAGAAACTGTTTAGAAGAGGGACAGGCGCTTTGTGACCGCATTATCATGAATATTAACGACTTTTATGATTTCCATTATCAGTCAGCCAAATGCTTATATGACCTATTCTGTTGAATTCAGTAGCTGCGTTTACATGGACACAAAAGGTGCTACGTGTATTTTGTACCTAAAAGATGATGTGAAAAATTCTAAGTAGGGCTAGGCGATAACTATCGAAATCGCGGTAGAACTTTTCTCCATAGTAAAAATTTAGTCTATCGCGATTTATATATTTTCTAACAATAACATTTTCCAGTTGTCAGCATTTTCTTCTCTTTGGCAAGTAAATATTAGAGGGTGAGTACATGTTTTCCTAAATGTTGTCATGTTCATTTTCTCTTCTTTTAGTAGAATCCTTCTGTCTTCTAATGTGTGCACTCGAGGTAAACAATCACACGCCAGACACGCTCTATTCGTGGTCACTTCACCTGTAGCGTTTAATTTTCGATGATGAAACAGCAGAACATGCAGCGATTTTTACCAGAATCCAGTCAGAACTGGAGGATAAAGCTGCTTCCTTCAAGCAACGACAGACGGATGATAAAATGTGTTGATTTGAAGACAGTGCCGTTGTTAGAGCCTAATGCTAGGATGCTAATGAGCTGTTCCTGTGTCATCTATACATAAACGGGACAGTTTTTAAAGTCAGACAGTATTTTCACGGACCGGCTTTCAAGATGTGGCGGATAAGTACAATAAGGTGAAATCAGAGGACATTTATAAAAATGCTATTTTTTATATAACGACAGAATTGAATCTACTGTGTTTAAAGCTGTGGCTTTAATGTAAATGATATATAATGACAATAAACCATTCCTTATACTATTTTCAGGGTGTTTTTTTTTTTTGTTGTTATGATTTGATAACCTGGAGGCAGAATTGGGAAATCTCTAGTAAATCTGTCCTTGTTCTCTCAACATGTTTTAGTTAAAATTAGATGTCGGATTAGATTGCAGGCTAGAGACTGAAGTAAGTTTGAAAAGTGGTTTATAATGTGCCAGTCCTTGTGGAGAGTTCGGCATAGTTGGCTGCTTTGCTTGGGTGGAGGGTGAGCCGCTGGTCTGAAGGAAAGTGGAGATGACAGGCGTGATCTGGAGTCCGGGTTGGTTTGCATATGAAGGCTCCAGGCTGATGAGGCAATGGGGTGCAGGTGAGCAGATAGAAACCAGGTGAGTGGGGGAGTCGACCAGGATCCTGACATTGGATGACAATAAACATCTATTTATTTCATTTTCTTTAAACAAAATCAGAAAATTAATAAAAGTAAAAGAAAAAATGTCTGAGATATTTTTTTTTAAAATAGTGTTAGAATTTATTTACCAACTCAGCCCGTGGCTCAAAAATTAAATGTTGCCCCCTGTGTAGAAGTAATTCAGTTAGTTAAAAAGCCGCCAAAAAACTAGAGTAGCGTGCGCTGCAGATTGTGCAAAACTCATGTTCCATTTTTAACTGGAAATACCTTCGACCTTTTTCTATTCTGAAGCAGTGCCACCAAGCATGCTCAATCTCAAACCGAAATAAACAATAATTCTGAAGCAAAAGAAACAAAGCTAAGACCTGCACAGCAACATTTTAAACTATCAGAAGAAATTCTGAGAATTTGCTCTCAGTTTCTAGCTTATTCACAGGATGTCGATTAAAAATCTTTGACAGCTGTTAGTAAAACTTGAAAACATAAACATTTATTTGTAAAAATTGGTGCTTTGTTTTTAACTGGAACTGATCAAGCAGTTTAGTGTTCCTTTTTATTTTTGTTCTCTTTTGAAACTTTGACATTTTCAGTTTAGTTTGTAATATTTATGCCTTTTCTAAGTTATCTGGATAAAAAAACCAGTTGCATCATGTTCCTTCAGTGCATCTGTTAATTTTGAAGTATAATAAGAAATAAATCATTTATTCTAAACAACCTGCTGATGATTTTTTAATGGGAGAACTTGCACAATTGCTGGCTGACTAAATATTTTTTGCCCCACTGTGTAGAGTGTAGTAAAAGTACGCTTTAGGCACAATGTATTTATTGCTCTAAATGTAGGATAATGTTGAATTTTAGGTTTTTAAACTAAAAACAAAACCAAATGAGCAGTGTTTCTGTCACTGAAAGTAAACAAAACTTCAGAAGAAAGTGCAGGTGAATCTTCACATTTTCAAATTTAAGCCATCTAGTGTGTCTTTTGTAGGAAAAAAAATGAGACTGAAGTTCTATTTACTGTAACCGTAATCTTTTAACACCAAAGACCAAGACGGTATTCCTGCGTTCTGCTTCCTGATTAACAGCCGTCCTTCAGGTTTGAATAGAGTTTATAAAGTTCTCCTAGTTGTTATGACTGCAGACTTTGTTTGTCAGGTCCATTGTCCTTCAGCTGGTATCACAGCAAATAAGTTGAGCTCCAGTTGTCTGCAGGGCAGAAATCGCTGCTGGAAATCAGGTCAAAGTTGATCTAAGAGTTAGTGGTAAATCCTGAGTGCCTTATTTTCTTGCCTTATTTTCTTGAAATCATTTTTGATTCTTATTTTGCATCAAATAAAGGCTCAGACGTCCGTGGCCACACTCAAAGTTTTTCATGTTGGTGATGACCATTGCCTTAGTCAGGTCCGGTGGACCAAGTGGTTTTACAAAGATCCTGGAATTCAGCCCCCATGTGCTCTGGATCTGCTTTTTCCTCTTCAAGAGTCTGGTATTTTTAGCCAAAAATGCATTAAATTTGCATAAGTGATCATTAATAAACACAGCGGAACCTTTTAGCAGTCTTCTTTGCTTCATCAGAGCGATTTTGTGCTTTTGATTCACAAACCTGATGAGGATCGTTGGTTTATCTGACTCCTTTCTCCTGGGAAATGGGTGGCAGATCTCAATATTATTCAAATCCAAGGAAATCCCTTTGGAAGTGAGGAAGGATCTGACTTGGGCCTCCACGGTCTCAGCTGTTGCCGTAGAAGCCCCGCTAGCCTCCATGCTAACGTTAGCTGCGCCAGGCTTAGCTCTTGGTTTGAGTTGAAATCCCGTGAGAATGATATTATTCATTCTTAGTTGTTGATCCGTGTCGTTCTGTCCATGAGGTCAAGCCGATTATCCTGTTTTATTGCAGCTTCAAGTTCTGCCAGTTCAGCCTTTGGTGCATGTTCAGCTCTCTCAAATGCAGAATCTCTGCTGTTTAATATAAAAAATGCTCCACAAAACGTCAGGAATCGAGAGCCGAAAAAGACACTTTTGCTCTGTCGTGAACCGGAACCAGACATATCATTTTTATTTTCATGTATTTAATAAAAACATACATATAGCAACCATTCAAGCATATTTAGGTTAAATGGTGAGATCATGGTTCGATCTGTGAATCATTGAGATGGACACCTAAGTGACAACCCACTGCCCTACTTTTTTTTTGACAAAATGTATATCTTTGACCATTCACGCAATCAATCACCAGGATTGCAGCAGCTTTGGTCTCTGACCACATCAACAGAACCTCCAGCATATCCACGTTTTCTCCCTCTTTGGCCCTCCAACACCTTATTGACACAGCCCTTAGGCTCTCACGGCACACAGGAAACTTGAAGAAAAATAGGATTCATTTATTATGATCTAACAGCATAACTTTTCATGAACAAACGTAAATATATGCTTTTATTATGAGATAACTTATAAATAAAAAATAAGGTAACTTACATTAGAATTAAATTTCTCTCAATCAATAAATGTTTTAGAGTGAAAACTAGGTAGTAAACTAGGTTACAAACATGACCTTTTCTCACCAGGAGTGAGTCCTTCCATTTCTCTTTCGGTCTCAATATCTTTTCTGAAAATCCATGGTGGTTGTATTACCCTGGATGGTCGTCTTGCTGACTTATTTCTTTTTTATTCGCTGTTGTTGAAAATCTCTTTGCCCTCACAGATCTCTGTATCTCTTCACTGCTCTATTTGTCTTGCCAGTAAACAAAGAAGTTGCTCGCTGGCTTCTGGGTCAGATTACCGTAATGACATGATATCAACAATAAAGTGCAATGTTTCACCTTCAGACACTGTTGGAATTTTTTAAATGGAGCAAACTGTTACGAAAGTACTGTAATTCAAAGAATGCCTATCCAAATGTGTCATGGGCGACATGCTCAGTTCTAAAGGGTTAAATAAGTGTTTCTCCTACAGACAAAGACCAACCTTATAGACATTCAAAACCTTTAACTGTCTTAGCTTAAAGTGAAAACTAAAGAGTTATATTTTTCAAATAAAAAAATTAAATCGTTGGGCTTCTGACTGATGTAGTTTAGATTTTTATTGGTACTTGACCAAATATGAAGTCTTTACAAAGTATAACAAGGCTTCTTCTTGTGTTTTGTGTCCCTGCAGTTCTCCCCCAGCATTATGCGAGTGAAAAGGTAGATCTCTGCAACCAGCAGAGGAACTCCAGAGTGGAAAAGGAAGAACCAGAACCTCCACAGATCGAAGAAGAGCTAGAATCTCCAATGATTGGAGAGGAATGGGGGGAACTAGAACCTCCACAGATTGAAGAGGAATGGGGGGAACTAGAACCTCCACAGATTGAAGAGGGATGGGAAGAACCAGAAGCTCCACAGATTAAAGTGGAAAGAGAGGAACAAGAACCTGCACAGAATGAGAAGGAATGGTGGGAACCAGAACCTCCACAGATTAAAGAGGAGCAAGAAAGACTTTATATCAGTCATGATGAAGAGCAGCTTGAAATGAAGCAGGAGATGAATACCTTGGAGATTCCTTATTATGAGGAGCATAGTGTAGTAGGTCTAAACAATCTGCAGAGATTGAATGTAATTGATGGTCAGCATGAAGAAGGAAACCAGCATGAAGAGTCAAGATCAATTACAGATCGAGAGACAGACCCACAGAACAGAGATCAATGGAAGAGAAGCGACAATAGTCATAACCAAAATGTGGAGGGTTCTCATACGTCAGGAAGTCGATGTGACTGGGATGTTAGTAAGAAATCCAGTACGACAACTTTGGCTAAGCAATGCAACCAAATCCTTAACAAAAAGAGACCGTCTTATAAAAAATTTGGTAAAAGCTCAAGAATTGTTAGTAATCTGTATGTGTACAGAAGAACTGAGTCTGATGAAAGGCCTTATGACTGTAAAGATTGTGGTAAAAGTTTTAGTCAAATATTTGGCCTCAAAAGACACATGAGAACCCATACAGGAGAAAAGCCGTTTTCTTGTAAAGTATGTGATACGAGTTTTAGTGAAATATACAATCTCAAAGCACACATGAGAACTCACACAGGAGAAAAGCCTTTTTCTTGTAAAGAGTGTGATAAAAGTTTTAGACAGATATTTGGCCTCAAAAGACACATGAGAACCCATACAGGAGAAAAGCCTTTTTCTTGTAAAGTATGTGATAAAAGATTTAGTATTTTATATAATCTCAAAACACACATGAGAACTCACACTGGAGAAAAGCCTTATTCGTGTAAAGAATGTAACAAATGTTTTAGTCTTGTATCTAATCTCAAAACACACACGAGAACTCATACAGGAGAAAAGCCGTATTCTTGTCAAGAATGTGATAAAAGTTTTAGTCTTTTATCTCATCGCACAAGACACATGAGAACTCACACTGGAGAAAAGCCTTATTCGTGTAAAGAATGTGACAAATGTTTTAGTCTTGTAACTCATCTCAAAACTCACATGAGAACTCACATAGGAGAAAAGCCTTTTTCTTGTAAAGTATGTGATACGCGTTTTAGTGAAATGTACAGTCTAAAAGTACACATGAGATCTCATACAAGAAAAATGCCTTTTTCTTGTAAAGAATGTGATAAAAGTTTTAGTCAAATATTTGGCCTTAAAAGCCACATGAGAACCCATACAGGAGAGAAGCTTTATTCTTGTTAAAAAATGCAATAAGTATTCAGTAAAATCCTTAAATTTAGAAAATACAGAAGAACTTACAGAAGATGGCTCATGCACTAGTCTTCAGTTCATGAATTAGAAATGCTTTCATAATTTTATATTACAGGTGAAAATACCCCGAAGTTCTGGATCTCAGAAATTGGATTGTTAAACACCAAACCTCTTCAAAGATTTTTTCTGATTTTTTGAAATCTCTGTCTGAGTCGGTAGAATGCATTATATTATAAAGCACTTCACACTGCCTTCTGCTGGCAAACTGTGTGCAGATTCTGATTTTAAATTCCAGCAGGACTTGACATCTTCCCACACTGCTAACAATGCCTAAAGTTGTATCAATTACTATGATGTTACTGTGTTTTATCAACCAGCAGTTTCCTGACCTGAACCTAGAGAGCAGACCCTACAATGAAGATGACCTGAAGTCAGTCATCAAAGTAACCTGAGTTTTCATTACATGTACTGGTACACAAAGCCACAGGGTGATGGTCTTCACATCATTGCGTTCTGATGCATAATTCAATTAAAAAGGCACAAGTGAGTATTGAATGCATGGAGATGAACAGTTTTCTGAACTCTGACATGTGCTGAAAACGTCTTTTTGTGATTGTTCTGGTACAAGATTTTCATTTTCTGATACACTTGTTTGGGTATTTTATCATTTTTCAGCCAAAATTATCAAAACTTAAAAAAAAGCATTCATACATTTCAATCACTGCAATGCATTTATGCAAATGAGTTTCAGTTTTTTTCAATTGATTGACAAAAAAAACTTGAACGTTTTCATAAAAATATCCTTTTGACTGTTCTTAATTTTTTTAGTTGTTGCTTTAAATGTAAAAGAAATTTTGTCAAAACAACAATGTGACAGCAATGTTAAAAGTTTGTTTGTTGATTTTTATTTGGACATTTCTGTGCTATAGTTTTTTTTATAATAGTCATTTAATTGACCATTGTGATGATATTTAATGCTGAGACAATGTGTATGTTTAACGCCTGGTTCCCACCGGATGCGGAAGTGCTGCAAAGAAAAACCTTCTGTCTACACTAGACACTTATTTTTCTGTGACAATCAACAGACGCTTCTGCTCAGCTAGTTATTTAGAGCTTTTTTTTTTATTTTTTTTTTATTTTTTTTTTTTATTTTGCCATAATGGGTAAGTAAATAACCTTATAAAATATATTTACGCCATGTTTCTGTCACACTGGCCAATTGCTCTCTGCCTCTCTTCCATTTATTGTGTTTTACACCCAAACCCCACCCTCACTCTTCATAATTGGTCAGCTACGTTGCTCTGTGTGTATCTTTGACATCAGGACCAACCCGGGACATAGGCGGCTGTCTAGGCCACTATCTGCTAGAGGGGGCACCAAATGACAATTTTTTTTTTTTTTTTTTTTTTTTTTAAGGTTCTTGAAATAACATCACACTACTGTTGCCCATCATGAGTGAGCTTGTTCCAGCCACTAAGGAACAAACTCTGTAAATACAGTCAGACTTCCGCGTCCGGTGTGAACCAGGCGTAAATCTGCATTTGTCAATGATGATATCAAAACGATATTGTATACATCTGTTATTTTTATGTATTGTGTGATCAGTGAACATTTCATTATATTTTTTAAAAAATGTGACTGTGGGCAATATTTTGTTAAGTCATGTGAGCAAGTAAGCATTTTCTGTAGAAATTATTTTCCCAAATATGAATGAAAGAAGAGGTGGATAAAGAAACTGTTCTACTGTACATAAACTGGTGTTTCTGTTCTGTGTTCACATGATTTATTTTATAGTAGGGATTACAAATGTTGATCTGATCTTTTTAGTTTTCATTGTTTTGTAGTCTTTAATGTGAATAATAAAACTGACTTGAATATTGTTAAGAAGTGTGAAGTCGTTCCCGCATTGTGGGTTTCTGCTGTTTGTTGGTTCTCTTGCAGAAAATCAAAGTGCTTCATGCTTTGAGCTTCAGCGTTGCAATTAACCTGTTCTGAACAAAATATAGCAGCACATCAGAATATGGGACTCAAAGCAAATAAATAGAACTGTAAAGGAGTCAGTTCCAAACTTGATACCTCGGAGAACTGTAGCTAAAGTGCTGATTCACAAATCCTCAATCTCCTCAGGTTGTCCGGCCAGAACAAATGATGACAAATTCACACTCATGCCATTCATTTATTGAAAGTTGTTCTTGGGGTCATGGCATACAAAGCTTCATGATATTAATGTTATTCCTGGTGTCTATGAAACAAAAATAGAAACAAACAATATAAGTAATCAAAAATGATAAACAGTATCAATATTGTCAAACATAAACATACATGTTAACTTGATAACCTACAATGAAGACCTGCTGTTTTCTTGTCTAAAACTCTAACTTACGATGGGCCCCGAACGCACCAAAATGTGCGACGGACAACGTGGCGATGCGTCTCTGGCGCACTGCACTACACACGTGGACAAAATTGTTGGTGCCCCTCAGTTAAAGAAGGAAAAACCCACAATTCTCACTGAAATCACTTGAAACTTACAAAAGTAACAATAAATAAAAATTTATTGAAAATTAAATAATCAAAATCAGCCATCACTTTTGAATTGCTGATTAACATAATTATTTAAAAAAACAAACTAATGAAACAGGCCTGGACAAAAATGATGGTACCCATAACTTAATATTTTGTTGCACAACCTTTTGAGGCAATCACTGCAATGAAGCGATTTCTGTATTTGTCAATGAGCGTTCTGCAGCTGTCAACAGGTATTTTGGCCCACTCCTCATGAGCAAACTCCTCCATTTGTCTCAGGTTTGATGGGTGTCTTCTCCAAATGGCATGTTTCAGCTCCTTCCACAGATGTTCAATGGGATTCAGATCTGGGCTCATGGAAGGCCACTTTAGAATAGTCCAACGCTTTTCTCTCAGCCATTCTTGGGGGTTTTTGGCTGTGTGTTTTGGATCGTTGTCCTGTTGGAAGACCCATGACCTGCGAATGAGACCAAGCTTTCTGACACAAGGCAGCACATTTCTCTCCAGAATGCCTTGATAGTCTACAGATTTCATTGTACCTTGCACACATTCAAGACACCCTGTGCCAGATGCAGCAAAGCAGCCCCAAAACATGACTGAGCCTCCTCCATGTTTCACCGTAGGGACAGTGTTCTTTTCTTCGTATGCTTGGTTTTTGAGTCTATGAACATAGAGTTGATGTGCCTTACCAAAAAGCTCCAGTTTGGTCTCATCTGTCCAAAGGACATTCTCCCAGAAGCTTTGGGGCTTGTCAACATGCATTTTTGCAAATTCCAGTCTGGCTTTTTTAGGATTGTTTTTCAGCAGTGGTGTCCTCCTTGGTCGTCTCCCATGAAGTCCACTTTGGCTCAAACAACGACGAATGGTGCGATCTGACACTGATGTACCTCGGCCTTGGAGTTCACCTGTAATTTCTTTGGAGGTTGTTCTGGGCTCTTTGGATACAATTCCAACGATCCGTCTCTTCAATTTGTCATCAATTTTCCTCTTGCGGCCACGTCCAGAGAGGTTGGCTACTGTCCCGTGGGTCTTGAACTTCTGAATAATATGAGCCACTGTTGTCACAGGAAGTTCAAGCTGTTTAGAGATGGTCTTATAGCCTTTACCTTTAAGATGTTTATCCATCATTTGTTTTCGGATGTCCTGGGACAATTCTCTCCTTCGCTTTCTGTTGTCCATGTTCAGTGTGGTACACAGCTTTTCACCAAACAGCAGAGTGACTACTTGTCTCCCTTTAAATAGGCAGACTGACTGATTATGAGTTTGGTAACACCTGTGATGTCAATTAAAGGACACACCTGAGTTAATCATGTCAGTCTGGTCTAATAGTTTTCAATCTTTTATAGAGGTACCATCATTTTTGTCCAGGCCTGTTACATTAGTTTTTTTTTTTTAATAATTATGTTAATCAGCAATTCAAAAGTGATGGCTGATTTTGATTATTTAATATTCAATAATTTTTTATTTATTGTTACTTTTGTAAGTTTCAAGTGATTTCGGTGAGAATTGTGGGTTTTTCCTTCTTTAACTGAGGGGTACCAACAATTTTGTCCACGTGTGTACAAAGAACTGACGGATGGAGTCAAATTAACAGAAAATGTGGCATATGGAAACTGAACAGAAATATTATCATGTAAATCACATTCAACTCAGTTGTAACAGTGTCTTAAGGATATTAACTTTGGGCTGACTCAAGCGTTTGAACAGAACAGATTAAACTTTACCATAAACTAAACTAATTAAACACATTAAAAGCTAAACTCACGTTCTCATGGACGCATGACTATGATTTTCTTGAAAAATGGAGAAAGGAGAACTCCAGGATGAACGGCAAAGGAGAACGAATGCTGCCTGAAGACTGGAATTAACAGGTGCTGCTCCGGTAAAGCGTGAAGTCTGATTGGTTGAAAGATGGGGTTCATGCCCCCCTCCCATGAGAAATGATTATTTGATTTCAGAGGGATTTTTATGGGGTGGTGGTGCCTTCAAGGTGCTCAGGAACAATCAACTAATATGCAAAAACTGATACCAATCAACTACACACATGAAACTTTTTAATAAGAACAATGAATAGAAACAAATTATTGTGTTCCAGTGTTGAACACTCCAGCAAGCTAAGAAAATGGACGTTGTTGGTGATATTTTATTGAATATTTATACAGTGCAGACCAGAACCGGCTAAGATGCATTAAAAAATAGATCAAATTAAATGTATAAGAAGTTCAGAAATACTGGGTAGGAATAAACCAAACTTTTAAAGTTGAGTTTTGAGTCTCTTTTATCAAAAGTCTCGACAATAGATGAAGTCCGCAGATCCTGACAGACGAGGTCTTGCTGTGGATTTGAGTTCAAACTCTGGGAATTGTCAGCAGATCTTTGCAGCAGCTGCAGTCATGACAACCGTCATGGCCAGCCACTCCCTTTGTCATCACGGTTCTGATTGGTTCTTGTCTTCCAGCTGGGAGTTGAAAGAGCTCTTCTTGTCTGATGCTTGTTTCTGCTCTGTCTGCTTTCCTGGATGCTGCTTCAATCTGTCTGACCTCATGTTCTTCATTCAGATCTCCAGTTCCTCCCTCTGTGATGTAGAGCTCTGTGTAGATCTCATTCAGAAGGGTTGGGTTTCCTGCTTTAGAGATTCCCTCAAACACACACTGGAACTTCTTCTTCAGACCAGATTGGACTTTATGTCGACAAACTGCAGCTGAAGGTCCTGAATGAAGACAACAAACAGAGTAAATAAACTCTCTGCAGTCCTGAATGATGAGGGTTTGAATCCCTGTGGTTCTATGTGTTCAGACATCAGTAAATCTTCATTAATCAGCAGCTGAAACCTTCAGAGAAATCCTCTTACTGCTCTGCAGTCGATCAGCCAGCTCCTCCTGCTTCATTCTCCTCAGGAAGTTCTCTGTGATCTTCATCAGTGACTCTCTGCTGCTCCTCTGCTCTTCATCTTCATCCTCCAGCTCCTCCTCCTCCTCCCTGTGACTCAGAATCTTCTGGATCTTCTTCAGCTCCTTCTTCACAAAAGTAACAATGTTGTCCTCCAGCAGCTGCAACAGAATTCTAGATGAATGAGCCAATCAGAGTGAAGTCATGGAGCCAAACATCAGCTCCATGTTGGACACACTGACAATCCACTGGTCTCCAAAGTGCAGCATGGAGATGACTGTGGACAGAATGATGGAAAAGTAGTTGTTGTTCATGTACAGACCAGAAAGATGGAGCTGTGTTTGATGCTGCTAGTTTCTGCACATTCCCAGATGTGGATCTGACACATGGAAATACTGGAAAATCCTCTGCAGGAGTGCAGAAACTCAAAGCATCTGATAGTTCTACTACCCCATTCTAACTAGCCTTAACTTTACTTACTCTTATGAATCAAAATATATCAGCACTGTCAGGAAACTACAGTAATAAAAGTTTTATGAAGCTAATTTGCATTCAAATGAATTTTCCTTATCAAGCAAATTGTTTTTTATGTGTAATTGTCTATTTTGTGTTTTTATGTTTTTTTGTTTTTTTTTTTAAACTTTTTTCTACTTTTTTCTATCATAATATTAAGCTTTTGTATTTTTTGCTGAGTATAAGTTGCATAGAGAAATCCTTGAAAATCGAATTGAAAATTTGGAAATGAAATAAGAGAAGATTTTAGCAGATAAAAGATGTTGTGAATATTTAATTACATTTCTTAGAATCATAAGAATAATGAGACTAGACTAGTGCATAACTTTTTCGATTAGGCCTCGTTTTATGTTGCAATCATAGACTTTAGAAAACATTAAAACGTAAATTTTACAGTCAATGCATCAGTTGTAGGAAAATAATCATCTCGGTCCAAACTCCATTCCAGTAGGTGGCGGTAATGCACCTTCAAGTTGTTTGCCAACCACCAACAAAAAATGCAGAAGAAGAAAGAGGGGCCTAGCAGGCTAGTAGCGTTAGCTTGTGTTCAGAGGACGGTGGTGTTTTGTTCGGATATTTGTGAGGTTTTTGGACAGAAAGGACGAGACGTGGTTCGTCTCGGAACTCTCGGCGTTTCCCAAGTGTCGTAAATGACTGAATACGTGTTGAATCTAAAGACCACGTGGCTGTGATTGTGAGACTAGCAGACGAACGGAGCTGCTTGTGTTCAGAGGACTTTGGTGTTTGTGTGAGTTTGAGCTGAAGCTCGGAGCAGCTGCAGTAACGATGTCTTCAGAACCCAAGAGAGAGATTATCGGGGAACGACTTTCTTCTTCAGCTGCTGAAGAAATCTGTAGACACAGTGGAGGAACCATCGTCCAGTACGAGCAGGAGCTCTGTCGTCAGCGCAGACTGCTGGATACCAGGACACCGCAGCTTCAGCTGCACGATATAGGTATGTTCACTTCAACGTCTTCTTTTTCTAAAATCCTCTAATCTACGTGAAAGTTGACGATGACTGTTCGGTAAATCCGGTCCGCCATCTTGAAGCGGTAGACAGGCGCGCTGCAGTCGTTAGCTCATTTCATGCTTCTGTTCTCCGCATCTTTGTTGCTCCTCACTTTGCTGTTTTAAAAAAGTTCTGAAACAAATTTTCCAAGTTTTTGTCCAATATGTAATTGTGTGTTTCTGCTTCTGAAACTTCTCTTCTTTAACTCTCAGGTTGATTGATTTAGTGGAAAACGTAAGTATTATTGTTGTTATCTTCTTGTCGTAAAAGGCCGATGTTATTCTTACGTATTCACGGGCGACCTAGCACAACGTCTGATGGAAGTTAATTTTGCACATTGCTGCATTTGCCCCCACATATTTTAACCCTTCGTTAATGGTGCAACAGTTCAGGATGATCCGTTAGCTGTACCAGGGACATGCAGTCCGGGGAGGCATGTGGGGCAGTGCCTCACCTGCATCATAAAATGTTATATTAAAATGTCCACTAATGGATCATCAAATCTGCACTATAAATAGAATGTATATGTTTGATTTTGAAAATTTGAATCATTTTTATTCTCAAAATCGCTGCATTTTGCGTATTTACTGTTCAATTACAGCGATCTGCAAGGAGAGGCGAAGCTGTGCCTCACTGCTGATTGTTCAATCCCATGAAAATTGGGTTGATTGAGTTTAGTCAGCAAATACTACAAATTTGATGCTTTATTTAAAAAATATCTGTCTAACCGTCTCTCCACCCAACCAACATAACCTAGTACTGCATAAAATGATTAATTCATAAAATATGAAGTATAACTCTGACGTTTTACAATAGACCGTATATCAACAAATGAACAAGACGTGACGTCACCCAAAGTAAATGACTTACCCCTGGCTCTCGCGAAATGTAGCCAAATCCGTAACCATTGCTCCCCGTTAAGTGCGTCATTATTTTGAAACCAGATGACAGTGACTGGTCTGGGTCAGTCTGAGTCACCCCTGCTCTTACTGGAACCCAAACCCCCCCTAAGTATGTGCAAATAGTCCCGTCCATCTTAACCCGTTGGAACATTGGTCCTAAATCTCTGTTTTTGTCTTATTTTGAAGTTCTTTCTGTATTCTTAATTTAAGATCACTGTAATTTCTGGACTATAAGCCGCTACTTTTTTCACACACTTTGAACCCTGCGGCTTAAACAATGAGGCAGATAATTTATAAGTTTTACGGGTTATGGAAGACCATTCCTCCAAAAGATTTAGCCTTGTCATGCCAGATGCTAGAAAGCCTTATGAATTTCACAGAGCGCTACGGGTTAACAGTGTTACGGGAAGCAACAGGCGGATTTTTTTCACAGAAAAAAAGTATTATTTATCTTTGATAGCATCTTAGCCCAAATAACAGATTCTGTGACAGAAAGAGAAGAAGCTCAATTCCAGCTGTGATTTCTGGGGTCACAACAAAGTATTAGCAACCATTTGACATCTGTGTGAATGGAGAAAAAATTGTAACCCTGGTTAAAAGTTTAGTTTTAAAATAAATATGCTGAAGAAAGGGTATACGTTCATTAATATGTTTTACAATCGTTTTCAAACAATAATATTGTAGTATTACATAAATGTGATGTTTGTATTCTTGTTTTGAATGTACTTCAGGTGAAAATTGATTGGTGGTATGGCACAATTGCCAGAGTGTTCTTGTTGCTAGGCAGATTAGAAAGAGTCCGTAAAAACATTTTGTTACTTTTAAATTGATCGGTTAAGAAAAAAAGAAAGGAGGAGAAGGGGAGATGGTGGAGTCACGGCGGAAAAAACGGAAAGGCAAGATTAGAAAAGCTTGTTTAAAAGTCCCAGAAAATCATAGAGGTGTTGAGAACAAACTGAAAGTGAGTTCAGAATAACATGTACATGGTTAAAGAAGTTATGAAGAACTTTGCAGGTGTGAGCATGCTAGTCAGCTTGACTTAGCCAACCTAGCATACCCTGCATCGGACTGTAAGAGTGTGAGTCGCTAACGCAGTGACGGAAAACAACGGAACTGCAAGCAGAAGCCAGGAGTTAAGTGAGTGGAAAACACACTTTAACGGAGTCCAGCTTCACTCGGACCGGACCGTCAAAGTTTACCACCGTGCTTCACCTTCATCGGAACCTCGTGACATGCTGTGAGTGAATCTCAAAGGAAAAGAGGACATTCATCCTTTACGTCAAAACAGGCCTGCAACGTGGGTACATTTGAGTTCTGACAATTTTGGGATTTAATTAATGCCAGCTTAGGTATATTTGGGGCCCATTTTCTTTTATTGTATTATGGTTTTGAGATACGCATTTCTGTTGTGAAATCGGTCTACAAGAAACAAGGTTAATGTATAACTGGTGCAAAACTGATAAATCTGAATAGTTAAATCTTCAAGAACTGTGTGTTTATCTTTGAAGAAAGTGAAAAGCTTTATTTGCAGGTTTGGTTATTCAAATTTCTGCTTGTTAATGATACAGTGTGTAAACAAACAGGTCAGAAATATTAATTTCTTATTAAACAAGTGTTTAAATCCAGTTAACGAAGAACTCGGGGATAATGCCTCCATATTAAAACTAATATCGCAAGGGGGTGTTACAAAATAATTTACAAAAACTGGCTGCATGTGTAAGAGAAACTTTTGCTTAAGACAACCAGTGAATCCTGACAGCGTGGAGCAAAGTCAAAAACTCTACTATAAGCTGCAGGTTTAGAAAGGCTGGACTGCTGTGTGCTGAAGATGACAAGTTCACCTGCAAATTTGCTTCCAGATGAAGGCGACAGTGAGAACTACAAGGAGAAACTGAAAATGTGTAGTGGAGCTACTGTGAGACTGTTCAATTCCAACACTAAAGAAAAGAAGTTTAATGGTTTTGGTGAGCAAGAGGAAGAGATCAATGACTTTTGATAGGTTTACTGTTCATTACATTATGATGTTAGCACATTTCTGTTTGGGAATGGCTGTATTTGTGTGGGGTGAGCAGTAGCAAAAGTCAAGAGGACCTGGTTTGCCCACAAGAAGATGGCGGCCCAACTTCATTAGCCAAAACTGGAAGTCCGGAACAAGAAATTCACCGACCCCTCGTTTTGGCCGAAAAATACTCTTGTTTTTAGTTTAAAAGAACTTATTTAACTGGAAACTTTGCAGTTTCTTTTTTGTTGTTTTTTTTGTTTAAAGCTTTAATCCTTTTAACACTAGAGAGCCTAATGTGCTCTTTGACATATCGTAACTTCTTAAGTTGTATTCGGACTGACACAATGTGCACGTCCAAAAATGCTTAACACCTCAATGCTCCAGTCGCCAGTGGGAGGAGCTACCACCAAATGTTTTCAATACATGGAGCAGTGTCTGCATATGTCTCATGGAAGACACAGAGGAAGTTTCATTTAGAGTTTCTCCTCGGTGTGGTGAACTTCACTCCAGCGGCCAGAGTGAATTAATGCAGCTTTCCGCCGCTACTTCCGTGTTTCTGTGACGCAGTTTGACTACTTTCTGTTCCACATTAGTTTGAGAGGGTAAAAATAAAAAAAATAAACCAACTAGATGATCTTTTTTTTTTTTTTTTACTGTGTTGAAAAAAAATTACAAGGTTTAGGAGGCCCAAGCTGTCTGCCTTCTGTCTGCCCCCTGTCTGCCGGCTAGCCAGCCGCCCAAGCGGTCCATGTAGTGAGTGAGCTCTGCTGCCTGGATCCGGCAACTGCTCCAGCTTTGCGGGTGTTCTGGGCAGCTGGTTGGTTGCTCAGGTGGCCCGAGCAGGCCGCCTTTCCACCTTGCAGTGTCTTTTTGTCTGCTGGCCAGCCAGTTGCCCAGAGTAGTGAACTCTGCCGCCAGGATCTGGCAAAGTGAGTGAGCGAGCTCCACCTCCCAGGGTAGTGTCCCCCTTTGCCCAACAAGCGCAGACCAGATCACTCCAGCTCCATGAGCTCTGTGACCGGCTGGTGACTAGGGTGTCTGGGATGTGTCCCACCTTTGCCCAACAGTAGCCGAGACAGTCTCCAGCAACCCTGCACACTGTGCCACTTAAATTGGTGATGCCGGATTGCCAAACCGCATCTGACGCTGAAATCGCACCACAGGACCACAGATTGCATCTGTACATTGACTTAACATTGAAACTCACTCATGGGGGATGGATCCATAAGCATTTGTTAGGTCCAACCAAAGTGTTGCCAAATCTCCTCTGCTCTCCCTTGTCTCCCAGATCCAGCTGGAACCCCAGTATGCTATAGGCATCCCAAGACACTTAGGACTAAAAATCAATAAAGTATATACATTCCTTAAACAGACATCCCAAATTTTTTATGACAGATTGAAAGTTTTAAGTGTAATTTCAGAAAGAAAGTAATGCTGGTTCTTGGTGTAGATTAAAAATCTATCCTAGCGGGAGGGAGCATAAACAAAGGGATGATGGGAAATATGTGCAGGTTTTTTTTTTTCTTTTGCTCTAACTGTCCTGCCCACAACTCAGAGGTACATTTCTTATGAATTTCGGCCATTCTGCAGAAACTGGGCTAGACAATGACAGAGGTTTTTCAAATTTGCCTAAAAAGGACATAATCATGTCACGGTTTTAGAGTCATTAGATTAGAGTCAATAGTAAAAATATACATAAGATTAAAAATTTGCAGTAACCAATACTTGGACTGGTGTGCCTGATGAAGTGGGTGCATGTCTGCTGTCCTCTCAGTTTCCTACTTTTTCTTGTCCCTACAGTCCTTCCCCAGCATTACCTGACTGAAGAAGAAAATCTCTGTAACCAGCAAATGAACTCCAGAGTGGAACAGGAAGAACTAGAAGCTCCACAAATTAAAGAGGAACAGGAGGAATCAGAAAATCCCCAGTTTAAAGAGGAATGGGAAGAACCAGAAGATCCACAGATTAAAAAGGAACAGGAGGAACCAGAACCTCCACAGTTTAAAGAGGAATGGGAAGAACCAGAAGATTCACAGATTAAAGAGGAACAGGAGGAACCAGAAACTCCACAGATTAAGGAGGAGCAAGAAGGGTTCTTCATCAGTCAGGAGGAAGAGCATCTTGATTTGAAGCAGGAGATGGATGCCTTGTTGGAGACTCCGACTTATGAGGAAAATGAGCTCAGTGAAGCAGAGCTACACAGTCAGCAGAGCTTTGATAGTCAGGATGAAGAAGAAAACCAACATGAAGAATCATCATCAACTACAGATGAAGAGACAGACTCACAGAACAAAGATCAGAGGAAGAGAAGAAACAGAAGTCATGTCCAAATTGTGGACAGCTCTCATGTGTCAGAAAGTCAATGTGACACTGATGTTCTGTTTGGTCAAAAGGTTTCTGTCCACAGTAGAACAAAATCTGATGAAAGACCTCATGTCTGTGAAGAATGTGGTAAAAGTTTTAGTTACTGGTCGAAATTCAGACTTCACATGAGAACTCACACAGGAGAAAAACCTTTTTCTTGTATCGAATGTGAAACAAGTTTTAGTACAAAATCAAGTCTCAAAGTACACATGAGAACTCATACAGGAGAAAAACCTTTTTCTTGTGAAGAATGTGATAAAAGATTTTGTGAAAAATCTCATCTCAAAAGACACATGAGAGTTCACACAGGAGAAAAGCCTTTTTCTTGTATAGAATGTCGTGCAAGTTTTAGTCGAATATCAAGTCTCAAAACACACATGATAATTCATACGGGACAGAAGCCTTTTTCTTGTGAAGAATGTGATAAAAGTTTTCGGGAAAAATCTCATCTTAAAAGACACATGAAAACTCACACGGGAGAGAAACCTTTTTCTTGTAAAGAATGTGATGCAAGTTTTAGTCTTAAAGCTCATCTCAAAACACACATGAGAACTCACACAGGAGAGAAGCCTTTTTCTTGTCAAGCATGTGACAAATGTTTTAATCAAATATCTCATCTCAAAAGACACACAAGGACTCATACAGGAGAGAAGCCTTTTTCTTGTCAAGAATGTGATTCAAGTTTTAGTCAAATATCTCATCTCAAAAGACACATGACGACTCACACAGGAGTGAAAACTTTTCCCTTTTAAAAATAAAATAATGAACTTAGTGAAAACTTTGAAGCCTAAAAAAGTACAAGAAAACTCAGCAGAGAGCAAATGGCAGTAAAACACTATAAAGGTTTTGCTTTATCATGAAAAAGTAAAGTTTTTCCTCCTTAAACAAAGAAATTTGAATTTTTTACTGAATGGTTACACAGAGATTGAAGTATTTTAAGTTTATTTAATTTTGTCTTATTTTACAAGTAAAAAATTAATTACTCTAAACACTTGCAAAGGTTGTGTCTGAGCCTTTAGCACTTTTACTGTAATGCTTCCTCCTGTTACGCAATTAAAGCTATTCCAATGGATTCTAAAGCAAGGTGAGCAGCTTAGCGCTAATATTAATATTTTACATTATTAAAGTAATGTAAAATGTTTATGCCATTAACGCAAACCTAATACTGAGATAAGTATCATTTAAAAAAAAAAGTAATATACTGTAGTAAAATGTCACTTGTAAGTGTTGTATACACACAAAGCTGCACTATTTAATTCAGTGGTCATTTTCTTGTCTCTGCCTCAGAGTCAGGCAAGTTGCATTAATTGTGTAAACTATTTTTTACTGGAAAGTCTTTCATTTCAGCTGCTTCTATTCTTTTTAAATATTGCAATACTGTGTTACTATTGTGTGTTGCAAAGAGGCACTGAGTCGGTTCTTTTCTGGATCAGAATTTGTTGGTTTGCATTAATTGTGTAAACACTTATTACTGTATAGTTTTGCATATTATCACAAACCTGCTATTCTTAAAATCCGTTCAAACTATATTATATATTACCAAAAGTATTTGCTCACATACCTTGACTCACAAATGAACTGATGAGCCATCCCATCCCTAACCCATAGAGTTCAATATGATGTCAGTCCACCTTTTGCAGCTGTTACATCGTCAACTTTTCTAGGAAGGCTGTCCACAAGGTTGAGGAGTGTGTTTATTGAAATTTTGGACCGTTTTTTGGACCATACACCTGTGGCCAGGCCAAGTTATAAGGACATCTTTTGGATGGGTGAGGGAATACTTTGGTAATATGGTGGATCTTAATAGCTTAAACAATGAAAGTTTGATGGTTGTTCAGAAAGTGTATTTCCTGTCTGTTGACAACAGCTCTTGTATTAAAGGTCAACTAGTTCCTCAATCTGTCAGTTGGATACAGTAAAGCACTTTACACTGCCTTTCTGTTCAGAAGCTGTAGGAGATACTTATTTTATTTTCCAGCAGGACTTGGCACTTTCTAACACTGCTACAGGTACCTAAAGCTGCTTCAGTGACCATTATGTTACTGTGTTTGATCAAACATCCAATTCACCTGACCTGAACCGGATAAAAAAGCTCTAAGTTGTTGTCAAGAGGAAGAAGAGACACCAGACTGGACAATGAAGACAATCTGAAGTCCGCTATCAAAGCATACTGAGCTTCTATTACATGTATGCAGAGCCACTGGCTGATGGTCTCCAAACCACTGTGCTGTAATGTAACTTAATTAGAAACTCAAGTGAGTATCTGATGCAAATTAATCAATTAAGTTAGTAATTGCATTAAGTTTGATGTGTGCTAAAAACATTCCTTTTTGATTGTTCTTATATGATCTGTTTTTCTATAACATGAATTTTCAGGTTTAATAAAAGATTGAAACATTTTAATGTGACACATTTTATGGACTTTTTCTGTCCTTAACCCATACACAAGGCACACCATATAAGAGACAAAAAAAAGCAACAGAAGTAAAACAGTGAGTTCAGATGAGCTTTATTCGACTTTTTAACAATCCATTTGGATTTTTTTTTTTTATATCAATCTTCTCTCACAAAACATCTTCGGTGTTTGAATTAAACGTCTAAATGTTGAACTTTTTTAATGCATTTATTTTTTAGATGTACATTTGTAAATGAAAGTATTGTTATGAATTATGACAGATATATTTTCGGCTCTTGAATGGCTTTTACCAGTTGAAAGGTATTATTTTATTCTTGTTACTTTTTAGGTTTAGATCGCTTTTTCACAATTGATGGACTATTTGATACCTATTGCGGTCCGTTGTCACGGTAACAAGTCAGAGCTTTGCTGAGCCAGCAGACCTCAACTGCAAAGGAAATACATGCTGATCGTTACGATAGGTTAAATAAAGCATCGGTTCAGAGAGAAGGTTCATCTCTTACCACTTTTTTTTGTCCACATCATAAAGGTAAAGTGTGTTTTGAAGAAACCTGAACATATTGAACATTGTGAACAGAAATTCTTCCAGAACACACAGAGGTTATCAGGATAGAGCATTGAAAGTGCAGAAACGCAATGTTTTGTTTCTTATGGCTTTCTTGTCAGCATCTTTGTTTTCTTGGAGTAATACTGCAGACATAAAAGTCTCTACAGTTCTTTAGAGTTCTGCTTATCTTACTGTTGCTGTGTTTTGTGTTGTAAAACATTGTGATTAATCACAATTCAAAACTGATTAAATCTGTTTTTTTTGTTTTTTTTTTACAGATCAACTATTTTAGTAATTTTATTTTAACAGTATTTTAAACTAAAAAATGCTGTGACTGCAGTATATAAGTTGCTAAGTTTGCAATTGTTTTGTGAGAAAATAATTTTCCCCAAAATGTTGTGAGAAAAGGTGGAATATAGAAACAGACTGATGTTTCTGCCTTGTGTTCATGTGGGTCATGTTTGACATGTATTTTTTAAATCTAATCTTAATGTTTTTTTGTTTTTTTTGTGTTTTTTTTAAACAAAGCCTGCTGGAATATGTTGGAATTTACCATGTGTGTAATTACCTTGTGTGTGTTAAAATAAACTTTGTTTAGAGGGAACTTTCCTGTTGAAAAGTTGTTAGGTGCCTCAATCCTATAATTACTCCACAGTCCATCCCATGGTTTTAAGATCATATTTGTATTTACAAAATCAATTGGGAAAACTAAAAGTTTTGCTTCTATTAATTCCTTTTACCTGAATTGGTAAAGGACAGAAAAGGTGTCATTTTTTCCCCTCATTTATGTAAACACAACTACCCATATTGACAAAAAGCACCTAATTTTTGACATTTTTGCAGATTTATTAAAAAAGATAACCAGAAATATCACATTACACATTTATGTAAGATGAACCACGAGTCATGAGAACAGTGAGGAGTAATAATTTGCCTTTCTGAGTTCAATTTATTAAGAATTTGTTTATTTATTGTAAATTAATCAAACATATTAACACAATAACATAACACAACAAACATTTCAGCTCCTAAATACCACAGCTTCATTCTTTTGTTCACTTTTCCCAAGGTCTGAAATGGGATCCCGCAGGAAGCTACGCCTCTAAACACAAGCTTTAGCTGTTATTTTTGTTGGAACTGAAAGACTTTATCAGAAAATGGGGAAACAAGGAGTTTGGACTTTAACTACTTCTGATTGGTCAGACTGATGACATATTATTATGCCTCTAAGAGGACTTGGCGAAGACAGTTAAAGGGGCAGGATTCTATTTTACAAAACACTCCGCTCTAGATATTCAACTTACTTAGAGGAAGGTCAGTTTTATAGCTTTTTCTAACCAGCCAAATAATATTCAGCTGTTCTTAAACCACTGCACAAGGGTTTCCTAATGATCTGTTGCTGTGTGATGGTTGCTGGAAATAAGCTTCCAGTAGACAATATACCATAAAACAGACATTTGCAGCTAGTATTGTCATGTTTTAATCATTTACCACATTAATAATGTATAGAATGTATTTTTGATTGGTAATCTACATAAAAACTAGCACTTTTTTTTCAAAAATAGGAACACTTCTAAGTGACCCCAAACTTTTGAATGGCTGTAAATATAGCATATTCACACATAAACATACAAACATAGAGAACATGTATAGCTACATACCTAAATAGATTGTATATAAACAGGGACACAGAGTATAATACACTTTTGGGGTTAAGCATACTTTTGTATTTTGCTGACAGTTATATTCAAAGACTTTCTGTAAAATGTGACACAGTTCAGATTCATACCAACTGTTATATTTGAATCCAGTAAATATCCTACAAGTGCAAATGAAGCTTCAACAAGCTTTGCGCTAAGCCAATTAGATGAAAGGCTTCAGTGCTCATGAAGCTTCATCTGCTTATTACTTTTTGACAACTCTTTGGTCTTTAGTGTGACTTTTTCGTACTCATGACCAGTTCAAACAGGTGCCTTTATCACAGAAAATGTGTGGAAAACAGAGAAGACAACAAATCCTATTTTACACAGACTGACTTTTCATGCTTCTTTTTTCTCTTTTACACGTGTATCTCTGTATTTTTCCAGTCCAACACTTTAAAAAGTTGGATTTGTCTAAATACAATCTGTCCAAAACACGAGGCTCTCAGGTTTTAACTGTTTGTTTAATCATCTGATAAAAAGAAAAAAATATTGCTTAAATGTAAGAAAGATGAATATAAAACTTTCAAATAAAGAATTAGATACAAAGTTTCATTTATCAGACGTAAATATATCAATAATTTGTTATAGATTAAAAAAGTTAAATTAAAAAACAAGTTTAAGTAAATACCAAAGAATAAATATAGTTTTAAGATAATAAACTTTGAATGAAATCAACTGGTGTTAACTGTTAGTCTATTATTCCAATTTTATGGGCGTTCAACAACATTTACAACACGTGAGCTTTATAGAACTATGTCAAACTGATTTTCACTGAAGGTTTGGTTGGAAGTAGAGAAGAACTACATTTGGATTCTGGAAAAACAGCAACTTCCATCTGAGAACCAGAAGAGAAACAAGTTTACAAGAAATTGTTGTGAAGAGTTTCAAAAAGAAACAGATTGAAAACATAATTGACACAACCAGTTCATAAATGAAATACCATGTCATCTGGTAAACAAGAGTTTCTCTAAAAGAACCACAACCTTAAGACTGAACTTAACACAGAACCATTGAGGAACCAGGCCAGAACCCAAATCCAGGGTAAAGAGGTTCAGTGAATGTGGTGTTGAAAGTGTGAAGGTGGATCAGTGAATCAGAGGAAACTCTGAAGAAGGACAGAGTTCCAGCAGGACAGTCCACATACACTGCTACTCTGAGAGAGGAAGAGAAAGAAGAAGAGGAGATTGATGTACTATTGTTATTGTGCCAGGCATAGAAACCATCATAATCAGAGTAGAACAAACTCCAGGACTGATTGTTTTCTCCAAAAAACCAGTCATTACTGTTTCCTCTCCTTCCAATTCCTCTGTAACTCACTGATATAGAAAACCTTTCTTTCCACTCAACCTCCCAGTAACAGCGACCAGTCAGAGCATCTCTACACAGCAGCTGATTCCAGTGATCAAATCTGTCTGGATGATCAGGATATGACTGAAGCTCCTTCTCAAAGGTCACTTTCTTGTTGTTGTCAGACAGTTTGAGGTTTCTGTTCACTGTGTTTGTGTCGATTGTGAGGCGACAGGAATCTGATGGAGAAACAAACACAATCCAGATGCAGTTATTGATCCATCATCTGTTCATTGATGGACACTTTGATGAAGACTCATGAATAAGTGATGAGACAGTTTGAAGATATTTGAATGTGATCTGCTTTGTTGTTAAGAGTCAAATAAAAAACACACTTACACTTCCTCAGACCTGGAGTCAACCACTGGACTCCAGCAGGCTCCACCCTGAAAAGAAGAGGAAGTTCAGAACAGTACAGCCTCTTTCTGAATGTAAACATGGACTTTATATGGATCTCATTCTATTATTGTTCTACACTGATGAAGGAACAGTCCAACATTTTGAAAAAATCTACTGCAAATTTCTGTCCTGACTCATCAAAGTCCAGCAGTTTGAAGGATCCTTTCATTTTAGAAGAAAAGATCATGTCATCAGTGATGGAAACTGCAGCTCTTATTGTGCTGAGACAACATAATAAGAGACTTTCACTTTGTTTAGTGAGACATTAAAGACCCAGAGTTGTTGCTCTAATGACCACATTAATCCATCAAACATGAGCAGATTATGTCAACTTCTTAACTTTACTGCTCTGTATTCTGAGCTGATAGTCTGTAAATGAAGTCTCTTTATGTTTTTCTGTCACAAATCGTTGCTGTAACTTCCCACCTCCAGTAAACGCACCACTTGATTCTCGATCACCTTCATCTGGTCCCTCCTGCTCTTATACTGCTGACTCTCACCACACCACTGCCAGATCGTCATTTGTGCCATTTTCCAGCCCTCGCCAAGTGTTCTAGTCTCCTGTGTATTTTGATCCTGCCTCGTTTTTGACCACGTCTCTGCCTGAACCCCTCTGGATATTCCTGCTTGATGCCTTTCTGCCTTTTTGGGTTTTTGGATTCTGGACTGTTTTTGGATTACATTTCTTGTCACGCCCTTTTGGAGATTCCTGTTTGTGCCCGGACTGTCTGCTCGGTTACTGGATCTTGGACTTACCACGGACTTTGATTTATGCTGCCCTGGATAAAACCTTTAGAACTGAACTTTGAATGAAACCCCTTAAAAGACTGTTTTGATATTTTGGTCATCTGTTGGATTTCTAAGTGTGCATAACATTTTCTTCATTGCAGGATTTTAGGAAAAATTAATGGAGAAGACAAAAATTGATTTGGAGAGTAGAAGTAAAAGCTGCTCACACTAAATCAGAGAATCTATAATGATCTTATTGAAGGACAGAGATCAGATCTGCAGTTCTTCCTCCTCAGTCACATGTGTCTGCAGCAGGTCTCTCATACCTGAGAGTGTCCAGTCTCCAGTGTGGATCCTCCAGTGCAGCAGAAAGCAGCTTCATTCCAGCCTCTCCTGGATGATTGTAGCTCAGGTCCAGCTCTCTCAGATGGGAGGGGTTGGAGTTCAGAGCTGAAGCCAGAGAAGCACAGCCTTCTTCTGTGATCAGACAACCTGACAGGCTGGAGACACAAGATAACACATGGAAGAAAGTGAGAGAACTGCAGTGAAGCTGAAACTGTTCCCTGGTTCACACAATCTAGAAATGTCTGCATTCGTTGTCTTTGTGTTTTCATGTAAACAAGATTTCATGGCTCAGTTTGAACAAATTTGAAACACACTCTGCAGGAACTGAATCACCAGAAGCTTCAGGTGGATCTACTTTCTCTACATTTACTTTAGATTCAACCTTCTCCCCCCCATTCTGAGGATCACTTCCTGAACTGGGATCTGCTGATGCAGCAGCTGCTCTGTATCGGCGTCTTTGATAACAAGTGTTCAGTTTGGTGCTGCTGACAGTTTGTTTCAATTTACAGACATTTTCTGCAGTTTTTCAGATCAACAGACTCTTTGGAGCAACTTTAACTTTCTGACACAAAGATCAGTTATTTCACCTCATGTTGTTCATATCATTAATTGCAGCTGCTGTAAATGGACTGAACATGTTTGTCATTTGCATACCGGTATGTGGATTATTGATTAAAGTAGTAAACATGCATTTATCCTAGATATGTACAACTGGATGGATTTAGCTCCCGTTTTTATTCTGGTGAGACAAACCATAAACCCAGAATGATGACTGTGATAATTAAACTAAGTCAAAGAGATATATTTTTTAATTATATTAAAACCTAACTAAGTATGTCTTACATAAATATTATAAATATCTTCATTGTAATTTTGATAAACTCTTTGGGAGTGACCAGGATGGATAGGATCAGGAATGTGTACATCAGAGGAACAGCACATGTTAGAGGTTTTAGAGATAAAGTCAGAGAGTCCAGACTGAACTATACTGGAAGAGACAAAAGAGGTTTATGGATGTATTGAACGATGGCAAGGTAGCTGGTCTTTAGCAGCGTTCACACCAAACATAATTCGTGCAACAAATTTGTGTCGTCCGCCTTTCCTTCCCTATGTAACAAATTCTCTGTGCGTCTTCTGCCTAAAAGCATGTTCCTTAAGCTTGATGCCCCAATCACATATGGGAGGAGCTACTAGCTAATGCTTTTAGCCTGATTGCTACATAGTGCGGCGTCTTTGCTTATCTCATTTACAATGCATGGATGACACGGATGATGTTGAGAGATCAGGTTTATTTATTTATTTTGAAGAGTTCTAAAAAAACATCAGTGATCACGTCTTCATGTTTGGGTTCATGAGATCATTCAGAGATTCTCCCAGTACAGAAAGCTTCACTCTGTCTGCTGTGTCTCAAAGACAGCTGCTTCCTTGTTTCAGTCTCTCTCGGAACGAGTTTGAAGGCTTTCTGCCCCGCATTAATCCAAGAGGAATAAATTATTGTCTCAATGAAAATAAAAAAAATTGTCATAAAGTTCAGGAGACCCGATCAAGCTGCTTCCTCGTTTGGCAGTGGCTCTCTGTCTAACCACCAGTATCCCTCTCTGGAGCCTGCATAGTGATCATGATCACTCCAGCTCCATGGGCCCTGTGTCAGACCGTCTAGGGTAAACCCACCTTCACCCAACAGTAGCCTGGACGGGTTCAGGAAACCCCGCTGCCCCGAAAGGGATAAAGCGGGATAAAAAAATGAATGGAAGTTTAGGAGAACTGATCCACTGTATTGGATGTGTATTCTGACCTGAGAGTCTCCAGTTTACAGTGTGGACTCTCCAGTCCAGCAGACAGAATCTTCACTCCTGAATCCTGCAGGTTGTTGTTACTCAGGTCCAGATCTCTGAGACTGGAGGACTGAGAGCTGAGAACTGAGGACAGAGCTGCACAGCTTCTCTCTGACAGATTACAGCTACTCAGTCTGAAGAAAAGAAAATATTACCGTATTAATTATTCAAATATTTGTCTGTTTTTATCTAGTGTTGTTTTTCTGATAAAGAAGGAATGTATTTAAAAAGACACTTTTCTTATGCCTGATTTATATTGTTCAGTCTGTTATTTTGAAATAAGCTTTATGCAAATTGACATTAAACAATGAAAAATAAATATAATTAATTTCTTCAGTAAAGGTGATTTTTATGAGAGTTCTTACAGAGCTTTGTTGGAGGTTGTGATCACTGGCAGCAGCCTCAGAAGAGCCTCCTCTGAAGCAGAGTATTTCTTCAGGTCAAACACTTCCAGATCTTCTTCTGATGACAGTAAGATGAAGACCAGAGCTGACCACTGAGCAGGAGACAGTTTATCTGTGGAGAGACGTCCTGACCTCAGGAACTGTTGCATCTCCTCCACTAGAGAACCATCATTCAGTTCATTCAGACAGTGGAACAGGTTGATGCTTTTCTCTGCAGACAGATCCTCACTGATCTTCTCCTTGATGAACTGGACTGTTTCCTGATTGGTCTGTGAGCTACTTCCTGTCTGTGTCAGCAGACCTCGTAGGAGACTCTGATTGGTCTGCAGTGAAAGACCCAGAAGGAAACGGAGGAACAAGTCCAGGTGTCCATTTGGACTCTGTAAGGCCTTGTTCACAGAACTCTGGTAGAACTGGACTGATGTTTTCTGTTCTTCCTCCATGAGGTTGACTCCAGAGGTGATGAAGGTCAGGTGGACATGAAGAGCAGCCAGAAACTCCTGAACACTCAGATGGATGAAGCAGAACACCTTGTCCTGGTACAGGCCTCTCTCCTCTCTAAAGATCTGTGTGAACACTCCTGAGTACACTGAGGCTGCTCTGATATCGATGCCACACTCTGTCAGGTCGGATTCATAGAAGATCAGGTTTCCTTTCTGCAGCTGCTCAAAAGCCAGTTTTCCCAGAGACTCCATCATCTTCCTGCTCTCTGGACTCCAGTGAGGATCTGTCTCAGCTCCTCCATCATACTTGACCTTCTTGACTTTGGCCTGAACCACCAGGAAGTGGATGTACATCTCAGTCAGGCTCTTGGGCAGCTCTCCTCCCTCTCTGCTCTTCAGCAGATCCTCCAGAACTGTAGCAGTGATCCAGCAGAAGACTGGGATGCGGCACATGATGTGGAGGCTTCTGGATCTTTTGATGTGGGAGATGATCATTTTGGCCTGGTTTTTATTTCTGAATCTCTTCCTGAAGTATTCCTCCTTCTGTGGATCATTGAACCCTCTGACCTCTGTCACCATGTCAACACACTCAGCAGGGATCTGATTGGCTGCTGCAGGTCGTGTGGTTATCCAGAGGAGAGCAGAGGGAAGCAGGTTCCCCCTGATGAGGTTTGTCAGCAGATCTCCCACTGAGGTGGACTTTCTAGGGTCATTTAGGATCTGAGTCTTGTGGAAGTCCAGAGGAAGTCGACACTCATCCAGACCAGCAAAGATGAAGATGACCTGGAAGTCTTCAAAGCTGCAGATTCCTGCTTCTTTGGTTTCAGGGAAGAAGTGATGAACAAGTTCCACCAAGCTGAACTTCTCCTCTTTCAGCACATTCAGCTCTCTGAAAGTGAATGGAAATATGAAGTGGATGTTCTGGTTGGCTTTGCCTTCAGCCCAGTCCAGAGTGAACCTCTGTGTTAAGACTGTTTTCCCGATGCCAGCCACTCCCTTTGTCATCACGGTTCTGATTGGTTCTTGTCTTCCAGCTGGGAGTTGAAAGAGCTCTTCTTGTCTGATGCTTGTTTCTGCTCTGTCTGCTTTCCTGGATGCTGCTTCAATCTGTCTGACCTCATGTTCTTCATTCAGATCTCCAGTTCCTCCCTCTGTGATGTAGAGCTCTGTGTAGATCTCATTCAGAAGGGTTGGGTTTCCTGCTTTAGAGATTCCCTCAAACAAACACTGGAACTTCTTCTTCAGACCAGATTGGACTTGATGTCGACAAACTGCAGCAGAAGATCCTGAATGAAGACAACAGAGTAAATAAACTCTCTGCAGTCCTGAATGATGAGGGTTTGAATCCCTGTGGTTCCATGTGTTCAGACATCAGTAAATCTTCATTTATCAGCAGCTGAAACCTTCAGAGAAATCCTCTTACTGCTCTGCAGTCGATCAGCCAGCTCCTCCTGCTTCATTCTCCTCAGGAAGTTCTCTGTGATCTTCATCAGTGACTCTCTGCTGCTCCTCTGTTCTTCATCTTCATCCTCCAGCTCCTCCTCCTCCTCTCTGTGACTCAGAATCTTCTGGATCTTCTTCAGCTCCTTCTTCACAAAAGTAACAATGTTGTCCTCCAGCAGCTGCAACAGAATTCTAGATGAATGAGCCAATCAGAGTGAAGTCATGGAGCCAAACATCAGCTCCATGTTGGACACACTGACAATCCACTGGTCTCCAAAGTGCAGCATGGAGATGACTGTGGACAGAATGATGGAAAAGTAGTTGTTGTTCATGTACAGACCAGAAAGATGGAGTCCAGCTGTGTTTGATGCTGCTGGACAGACTGACCACTGGGAGTCTCTGAGCTCTGCTGGTCCACTCTGTGAAGAATCAGCAACAATCAGATCCATTCTGTTTGTGCTCATAGGTTTAGAACAAACTAACAGGGACTGTTCGGGTTCAGATCAGTTCACCAAGTCACAGATAGAATTCCTGCTATGCTAACAAGTCAGTTCCCATTTACTTTTATGTAAAATGACCTGATTCGAAATGTTGATAGCATTTAAACCATTTTTTCAATCGTGATTAGATTTAAAATAGATTGATTTAGAACATTTAACCCATGAAAAACAAAATTGGGGATACAGGAAGAAGCTGGAGTGCCAAACATTTCAGTGGGAGAACATGCAAACTCCACAAAGAAAGGTCTCAACTGGACTTTGAACCAGGGTCTTCTCACTGTGAGGAAAGAATGTTTTCCGCTGCACCACTGTGTAACCCTGATTCAATAATTTAGAGACATTTTATGGGAGTTTCAATTAAATGTCATCATTTACATTGGCTTTCACATTTGAACACACATGGGATCACGTGATTCCCATGAAAAATAAAATATTTAGATTTAGAACCAGAAGCAGCCTGGGTTTATGTCCAAATCGGTCCACGACAGATCACATCTCAGTCATTCGTTCGAGAAGACCTATGAATTCCATAAAGATCTCCATCTGTACACTGCACTGGGTTCGTAGATCTGAAGGTCGCCTTTCAACACAGTCTACGATACTTCACTGTGGAATTCCTGTCCAGTACCTTCCACTGTCAGCTAAGAGACACTCTGGAAATTTACAGAGATAAGGCAGAGAAACTGCCTCAGACAGCATATGCTCCGACAGAGCATCTGTTTCAGCTTTTAAAACAAATTGGTCATACTCCCACTTTTGACAGCTACAACTTGCTGTGTGTGGTTTGATGCTCCAAGTGTGAAGTCACAACCCCACTGGTCAACATTTCATTTTTTACTCACCAGCTAAGTTGGCCAATGGATGAAAAAAAAAATCTACCAGTCAGGGAAATTTTTTTACCAGACAAATTATTACATTATTTTACAAAGAAAAACTATAGGTGTTATTTAAAAAAAAAGATTTATGTCGAATGCAAGAAAGAACCTCAAAACGTAATAGAAACACAAGATAAAAACAACAGTTTTAAGTGATTCCGATTTCTAATCAGTCTTTGCACTCTGTATTTGGAATTCTCACACACCTATGAAGTGCTTTATTTTCTTTCACAAATGAGTTGTTTCCTCTCTCTGGACCCCCCCGTGATCCCTATGGGGAGAGGGGTGTCAACCAGCCACCTGTAGTCTGTAGTCATAATAAACAATCGCCCCTAACATACATATGTAACTTATCACTACAAACCGGGAAATTCCCCCAAAAAATGAAAAGTGCAAAAGTGATTCCTATTTATAAGAGCGGAGACAAACACCTGTTTACAAACTATAGACCTATTTCTCTCCCTTCACAATTCTCCAAAATTTTAGAAATATATTCAATGATAAATTAGCTAAATTTATAGATAAACAAAACATTATAAATGAAAACCAATATGATTTTAGGGAAAACAGATCAACCTCAATGGCTATCATTGATGCTGTTGAGGAAATCACAAATGCTCTGGACAAAAAGAAATTTGCAACTGGAATTTTCATTGATTTAAAAAAAAACATTTGACTCTCAATCATGACATCCTACTAGATAAACTGGAAGGGTATGGGATAAGAGAACTAGCACTAAGTTGGGTCAAAAGCTATTTAACGGGAAGAAAACAATTTATCAAGATGAATGAATTTATATCAAAGACCAAGGAGATAAGTTGTGGTGTCCCCCAAGGATCAATTCTAGGCCCTCTGCTATTCAATATTTACATAAATGATACATTCAATGTTTCAAAACTTTTAAAACTAATTCTATTTGCTGATGACACAAATATATTTTACTCAACAGACAATCAAAGGGAACTTATCCATGTGGTAAACTCAGAGTTGAACAAAATAAAATCATGGATGGATTACAATAAACTATCTTTGAACCTTGAAAAAACCAAAGTGATGTTTTTTTGGTAATTATAAGGCTAATATAGAGCTCTCAGTTACAATGAATAACGTCTTAATAGAAAACGTCACAGGAATCAAATTCTTGGGGATTGTAATCGATAACAAATTAAGTTGGAAGCTACACATCAGACACATACAAACTAAAGTTTCAAAAAGTATTTCAATCATAAATAAATCTAAATACATGTTAGAATACAACTGTAGATACCTATTATACTACTCCTTAATATTACCATATTTCAGCTATTGTATAGAAGTTTGGGGTAATAATTATAAAAGTTCACTACATCCTCTCTTTTTACTTCAAAAACCAGCCATCAGAATTGTACATAAATCCGGCTTTCTTGATCATACAAACAATTTATTTTATCAATCCAGACTTTTAAACCTGTATGACTGTTGGGTTATGACCCTGGATATTTGTTGGATTTGTGTTTGGTGTCCACTTCATGTTTTATTTTGTTGTTGGTTGTACTTCCTGTGTTCCACCTCTGTTTTTAGGTCTCTTGAGACTCCCCTCCCAGTGTGTGTTCTCTCCCTCCTTAATTGGCACACCTGTTTCCTATTACCTCATCCCCTCCTCCTGGTTATAAGTCTTCGTCTCCCCTGCACTGGTTGTCGGGTGGATTTTGTCTGAATTCTGGACTTATCTGTGTGGGGTTTTGGAACCAGGTCGATTTGTTGTTGTTGGTTGTTGTCACTTCCTGTTTTATTTTGTTGTACTTCCTGTGCTCACCGTTCTTCGCAGGTCACTTGTCACTTCCTTCCTTGTGTGTTCCCTCCCTCCTGACACACTGTGTGTCATTAATTAATCCTCTCTCCCTGTTATATACCCTCGTCTCCCTTGCACGGGTTGTCGGGTGGTTTTGGTTATTTCTTGGACTTATTCCTTCTCTTTCGAGAAATTAAATGAATGACTTTTTCCATTTTTGAGTGCCGTCTGCGTTTGTGTCCACACGCCAACCCTGACATTACCACCCGACCAGTAACATGGACGCAGCAGACGCGGAGACGGTACGGGCACTACTTCGCCAGCAGGAGGAACAGATGTCCTGCCTGCGTCAAGGATTACTGGAGATGTCAAGCCGTCACGAGCGACAACTTGCCGCATTGGGTGAGCGATTGGAGCAGTTGGCGGAGCAGATCCAACATCCACTGTCCGTCGCTTCTCCGCACCCATCGCCTCCCACGCCAGTCCAGGATGGGATTCCTGTTGCCCCTGCTGCACAGCTGGCCCGCCCGGAGAGGTTTTCCGGGGACTCCGGGGACTGCAGAGCATTCATCACCCAGTGTGAGCTGCACTTCCATCTACATGCCTCTCACTACCCCACGGAGCAAGCCATGATCGCCTTCATGATCTCACACCTCACCGGCAGAGCTGCAGCCTGGGCTACCGCTGAGTGGCAACGTGGAGCCCCGACCTGCGTATCTCTCTCGGCCTTCCTGGAGGCGTTCAAGCAGGTGTTTCACCATATTAAGCCAGGCAGAGAGGCGGCTCGGGCACTTATGAGATTAAGACAGCGGGACCGACGGGTAGCTGACTATGCCATCGAGTTCCGAACCTTGGCCTCCACTAGTGGTTGGGACACCACTGCGCTCATGGATGCTTTTGTGGAGGGACTATCCGAGGAATTAAAGGACAGATTAATTGCTCTCGAGTTACCTTCCTCCTTGGAACCCCTCATCGCCCTGGTCATCAGAATTGACAATAGCCTGCAGGACCACAAGCAGGAGCATGGCAGGGTGGCACCCCGCCCCCGACGCAGTCCTGTTGAGCACAGGATCATGGACTCACCTGACTTTGCTGCTTTTTCCGCAGAACCCCCGTCTTTAGTCTCAGAGGAACCCATGCAGCTCGGCCGGGGCAGACTGACAGTTTCCAAGCGAAGGCGGTGGATGGCGGCAGGTGAGTGCCTTTACTGTGGCGGCCGGGGTCATTTCTGCAGGGATTGCCCCAACTCATCAATAAGAGTGGGCGCGCTTAAGAGCCGTGGTCCGGCTCCCACTATCCCGAGACCTGCTTCCTGTGTTTTGGATGTTCGGGTTATGTTCCAGAAAGGGGGCGTTTCTGTCAGAACATTGGTGGATTCAGGAGCAGAGCAGAACCTCATGGATGCCGAGCTAGCCAAACAGGTCGGTCTTAAGTCCGAGTTTTTGCCCCGTCCTATAGAAGTGGTCTCCCTCAACGGCCAAGAATTAGCCACCGTCTCACGAGTCACAGAGCCGGTTCATCTGATTGTGTCAGACAATCACCACGAGCACACCCGTTTTTTCCTTTTTTCCTCCCCACAGAACCCAGTGGTATTAGGTTGCCCTTGGCTAATGGCTCACAACCCAGTCATGTGTGTCTCCGGCTGGAGTGAGAAATGTCACACCACATGTTTGCGTTCAGCTCGGCCTCCTGGGGGAGATCCCGCCGTCCCAGTAGGGCGGCCGCCCTCACCTGACCCATTCAGGGTTCCGTCTGAATGTCATGACCTGACTGAGGTGTTTTCTGAGTCACGAGCCCTGTTGTGTTCAGGGGTTTCCCACAATAGGTTGCCAGATCGTCGGCGCACGCCAGCACCATCCTACCTACCTGGTCAGTTCGTCATGTTGTCCACCTCGCACCTCAGACTCCGGACAGAGTCGAAGAAGCGTTTCCCCAAGTTCATCGGTCCTTTCAAGATCCTGAAGGTCATCAATCTGGTGGCGGTCAGGCTGCGCTTGCCCAGGTCCTTGCGCATCCACCCGGTTTTCCACATCTCTCAGCTGAATCCGCATGTCACGAGTCCCCTGCAGCGGCCATCCTCTCCGCCACCCCCTCCTCGCATCATTGATGGCCAACCGGCCTACACTGTCCGTCGCCTTCTGGACGTTCGGCGACGGGGTCGTGGCCTCCAGTATCTGGTGGACTGGCAGGTATACGGGCCTAGGGGAGAGGTCCTGGGAGCCTGCTTCACGCATTCTGGACCCTGAACTCATCAGGGACTTCAATCGGCGGCGCCAGGACAAGCTTCCCCCTGCGCCAGGCGGCGCACCTTGAGGGGAGGGGGTACTGTGGGGTTTTGGAACCAGGTCGATTTGTTGTTGTTGGTTGTCCTGTTTTATTTTGTTGTACTTCCTGTGCTCACCGTTCTTCGCAGGTCACTTGTCACTTCCTTCCTTGTGTATTCCCTCCCTCCTGACACACCTGTGTGTCATTAATTAATCCTCTCTCCCTGTTATATACCCTCGTCTCCCTTGCACGGGTTGTCGGGTGGTTTTGGTTACTTCTTGGACTTATTCCTTCTCTTTCGAGAAATTAAATGAATGACTTTTTCCATTTTTGAGTGCCGTCTGCGTTTGTGTCCACACGCCAACACTGACAATCTGACAGTTTTCATCACCAGTGGGGTCCGGGTTTTTTTTTTGTTTGGAAGAAGGACGGGTCTCTTCGACCATGTATTGATTATTGAGGGCTAAATGAGATCACTGTCATCCGTGGCTACAGCTCGGTGGCTGAGCCCGTGGCTCACAGCTCTCACTTCTACCTCTTCACCGTTTGTCTGGACAGAGGCGGAGGAGGCCGCCTTTAACAGGCTTAAGCATCTTTTTACCTCTGCACCTATCCTGGCCCAACCTGACCCTTCCAGGCAATTTATTGTTGAGGTGGATGCCTCTGATACGGGGGTGGGTGCGGTATTGTCTCAGCGAGGGGTATCTGACAGTAAACTGTGCCCTTGCGCTTTCTTCTCCCGCCGGCTTACTCCGGCGGAGCACAATTATGATGTGGGAGATAAGGAATTGCTAGCGATTAAGCTAGCTCTCGAGGAATGGAGGCACTGGTTGGAGGGGTCAGCAACGCCGTTCTTGGTGTGGACAGATCATAAGAATCTGTCCTATCTGCGAATTGCCAAACGGTTGAACTCCAGGCGGGCACGGTGGTCTCTATTTTTCAACCGATTTGATTTTGTGGTGTCCTATCAACCAGGTTCTAAGAATGTAAGCCGGATGCCCTCTCCCGACAACAGGAATCGGCTGTGCAAGACGGCCAACCAGCCTCTATTCTTCCTCCCTCCTGTGTGCTGGGCACCCTCTCCTGGCAGCTGGACAGAGACATTAAGGCTGCCCAGGTTTAGGAGCCGGACCCGGGAGGAGGTCCTCCTAATAAACTGTTCGTCCCCAGCTCACTCAGGTCCCAGGTTCTCCAGTGGGCTCATGCTACGTGACTCACCTGCCACCCAGGAATCCGCAGGACTGGCTCTTTTCTGCGTCGCCGTTTCTGGTGGGACAGTATGACCAAGGACGTCCGGGACTATGTTTCAGGTTGTCTGGTTTGTGCCCAGAACAAGGTCAGTACGCACCCGCCTGCTGGACTATTACACCCACTGTCCATCCCGGGTCGGCCTTGGTCACACATTGCTCTGGACTTTGTGACCGGCCTACCTCCTTCTGCCGGGAAAACTGTTATTCTGACTGTTGTGGACCGTTTCTCTAAGGCTGCTCATTTTGTGGCTCTAACCAAACTCCCCTCTGCTGCAGAGACTGCTAGACTGGTCATTAAACACGTCTTCAGGTTACATGGCATTCCCACAGACATGGTATCGGATCATGGTCCTGAGTTCATCTCACAAGTCTGGAAGGCGTTCTGTGGGGCTTTCGGGACTACTGCCAGCCTGTCTTCTGGTTTTCACCCACAGACTAATGGTCAGCGGAAAGGACTAACCAGGACTTAGAGGCCGCTCTCAGGTGTATCTGTTCCCGACGCCATACCTCCTGGAGTCAGTTGTTGCAATGGGTGGAGTATGCGCACAACTCCCTCACCTCATCTGCTTCTGGTATGTCCCCGTTTGAGTGCTCTCTGGGATACCAACCCCCCCTGTTTCCCGAGCAGGAGATGGAGGTGGCCGTTCTGTCGGTTCAGCACCTATACCGCCGCTGGGGCTACCAACAAAAGGCTGGCAGATCGTCGACGCACTCCGGCACCTACTTACCTACCAGGCCGTTTCGTCATGCTGTCCACTTCACACATCAAGCTTCGGACGGAATCCAAGAAGCTGTCTCCCAAGCTCATGGGTCCTTTCGAGATCCTCAAGGTCATCCACCCGGTCTTCCACGTCTCTCAGCTGAAGCCACATGTTACTTGTCCCCTGCAGCGGCCTTCCTCTCCGCCGCCCCCTCCCCGCATTATTGATGGCCAGCCGGCCTACACTGTCCGTCGCCTGCTGGACGTTCGGCGACGGGGTCGTGGCCTCCAGTATCTGGTGGACTGGCAGGGGTACGGGCCTGAGGAAAGGTCCTGGGAGCCTGCTTCGGGGATTCTGGATCCTGAGCTCATCAGGGACTTCAATCGGCGGCACCGGGACAGGCTTCCCCCTGCGCCAGGCGGCGCGCCTTGAGGGGGGGGTACTGTGGGGTTATGACCCTGGATATTTGTTGGATTTGTGTTTGGTGTCCACTTCCTGTTTTATGTTGTGTTTAGTTGTACTTCCTGTGTTCCATCTCTGTTTTCAGGTCTCTTGAGACTCCCCTCCTAGTGTGTGTGTTCTCTCCCTTCTTAATTGGCACACCTGTTTTCTATTACCTCATCCCCTCCTCCTGGTTATAAGTCTTCGTCTCCCCTACACTGGTTGTCAGGTGGTTTTTGTACCTTCAAGGAATTGTCTACTGGTTTTACGAGTACTTATTTTGAATAAATGAAAGACTTTTCATTATTATTTGCCGTCTGCATTTGTGTCCGCACGCCAACCCTAACAATGACCTTGTTGATTTTTGCACCGCCTAAATTCTGTACAGAGCCAGTGGAAAAACATTGCCACTGAATATCCAAAAACAGTTTTTAGAAAATGAAGGAGGCTACAAACTGAGGGGATGTAGGAACTTCAAGATCAAATTGATAAGAACCACAAAAAAACGTTTCTGTGTGTCTGTGTGCAGCTCGAAACTTTGGAACGGGTTAAGTAATGAGCTCAAAGAATGTTCAAACATCCAAAAATTCAAGAAAATGTACAAAGAAACTCTAATCTCACAATATGAAGAAAAGAAGAGTTAAAGATCAACTGGTGTTTGAATAATTTCAAATATGTGGACATGTGAACTTGAATGTGCTGAAATGATTTCTTTTTTTTTTTCAATCACTACCAATGACGATTAAATTGTGTAATGTGCAATAATGATCACAAAAATGTTACTTGAAAGGTAATTGCAATCTATCGATGAACTACCGATTTTCTTTACTTGATCTGGAAATATATACCAATGATTACTAGATCAATATAATTAATGTTCTAATGATAATTAATGCTTATTACATATTGATTGCCTAAAGTGTGAATCAATAATGTTTCTGATTGGAACTGGATAATGAAAACTATGCAAGACTATGAAATGAAGTAACTATGTAGGGGTGGGATTATATAAGTTTACTTCTTTCCACTCCTTTTCAAGCAATTAATCAAGTTCTACTAGACTTCAGTTATTAATCACTATACTTAACATATGTTACAAATGTGACTTTTTCTTTGTTCATTTTTCATTGGTTTCTTTTTTTCCCCCTTTTCTTTCTTTCCTCTCAGTCAATGCATTTCATTGTCTTAATAATGAGTTTGATAATTTTGTTATTTTCGTGTATTGTCCAACTTATGCTTGAAATAAACAAATCAATCAAAAGTGGTATTTTGATCTGTTCACGCATTTCTGATTATTCCTCTAAAAATCTGTGCTCTGAGCACCAGCCCCTTCCAACCCACAAAAATGAGCGGGTCCTCACAAGGTGATGTAGACAAGTGAGAGCAGCCCCTTCCAGGAAGAGGTGAGATCTAGGTGCTGCGCCACCAGCACCATACCCAGGCTAGCACGCACACACACACACTTTCTCAGCTGAGCTAGCGGTCATCAGCAAAATACATTCATTTTATGCCTAATTGCGTATATCTTCTAATTGTGCTCGATCTCCAATGAATGCCGGGTCTAACAGGTGTTCATTACTTTAGGCGCTGGTCTCTAATAGCATCCGGGCTCCTTTAACAGGCCCCCCATCACCACCACCCTCTTCCAGGTTGTGCACAGTCGTGCAGACGTAGGGTGTCTGTGGTATTTGTGCAGTGAGCCAGTGTAGCCAAGAAATGTTCATTCAATTTAGCATTTAAACTGTGCAGTGGCATACATCAAAGAACATTGTGGTCTGGAATCTGAATCCCATTTTGGGGTATATCCTAAAGTTCTAAAGAACTTTAGATCTAAAGATCTAAAGTTATTTGGCATAGATATGTTCTTTGCTAATCATTGAAGCTGGATTTGAAAAAACTGAAATATCATCATCCAATTAGTGGTGTCCCATAGTACCTAATTTTTCCAGTTTCCTGCGTTTATTGGTTATTTGTGTTTCATTCATTAACATTCATTTTGGTTTTTGGAAATGTTGTAGTTTTCTGACGTGTTTCATTTTTATCTTGTTTTATCCCCTTTTTCAAGCAATTATTTTGACCTGTTTGGTAAATTTAATCATTTTGAAGTCGAAGATGCAGCAGAAATGATAAATGTGGTGATAAAAGTGTATACTTGTATATTGTTTTTTTAAAACTACTTTTTTAAAAGACCTAAAGCGATTTACAGAGTCCGATTTACACCCACATTAATACTCTTAATGTGCATGTGAATGTGCATGCCAAACACTGGCAACAAACTATAACCACCAGGAGCAATGTGGGATTCGGTGCCTTGCTCAAGAACACTGGGACATGGGCGGCAAAGTGGGAATTGATCCTGTCTCTACCAATCAGAGGTCAACCCCTCTACTTCTGCACCACATCTGTCCCACAACTAAAGAGAAGAGAAAGACAGAAGAGAGTCTAAGAATGACATGAGACACAATCATTCATGATAACGGATATCTCCTCTGGGTTTATCCCTTACAGAATAGATATTTATGGCATTGTTTTGGGTTTATTCTGTTAAGAACTTTAACGTTGCATATTGTTAACGTCACAGAAGCAACAGGCACACATTGCAGAAAAGGGGGATGTACAGAACTGCCATTTTCTTTAACGTTTTCACCTGTTTATGTGAGTGCAGGAAATTTAGTGTTTGTCATTGTTTTCCTTTTCTTTCATTTGCTGATAAGATTTCTGTGTTTCGAAAAGAGGGGTTTTGTTTGTTATTTTGGCCTTTGTCCACCCTAAAACCTTATGCTTTACTTTAAGTTATTGTTGGTTTGTGTTTCTTAGTTTCTGGAGACAATCTTTGGTGTTTTTGTTATTGATTTCGTTTGGAACAAACTTTATACTTTTATGTTATGCTCCTCTAGATCCCCTTAACATTGAAAGGGGTGTAACAGAAACCTAGATCAATGTACAGTGAGACGTGTTCCCAGTGGAGTTCAAATGAAATGTTCATCCAAGTAAACAGTTGGATCTATGTTTTATATTTGTTAATTTGAGAACATGAAAATATTTCTAGATTTAAAAATTTATTAACATGATTAAAAATAAAACATTGTAAATATTTGATAACAATTAACATGATAATTTGAAACCCAAAAAAAGTATTTCTTTTGTTTGTTTGTTTTTTGCTTGTTTATAGTGCTTGAAATAAACCAATTTCCGTCCATTCAAATCCATTCTTCTCCAACATCTCTGCTCTCAAAGAGACTCTCAGAAGACTCAACTGAAAAGATCTCATCACACACGATTCTCCAAGTGAGTCTGATCAGTGTTAGAGTTATCTGTATATAGTCTAGATTCTAAATTCTTGTCATCCATTTGCAAGACCTACAATCAGCGCCTGAAATGTGATAATTGTCTGGTCTGTGGGAGGGCTGGACCCATTTGCAGGCTAGCGACAGGAGTAAGTTTGAAGAAGTGATTTATTCAGTGCCAGTCCTGGTGGAGAGTTTGAGACAGTTTGCTGCTTTGCTTGGGTTGGAGGGTGAGCCGCTGGCCAGAAGGAAAGTGGAGGTGACAGGCGTGAAAAGAAGTCCGGGTTGGTTGCAGTGGATGACTGTGGAGGCGTAGAATTCCTTGAAGGTGCAAAAACAGGATAGGTCAGTCTATGAATGTTCATACAAAAACAAGACATGAACTGAAGCTTGAGGCGTAGCACGGGTCAGTAAACTCTACCGCATGAAGCAGATGGACTGACATCAGCTGAATGGCATGGAGGTCTATAAGAAGGTTCCAGGTTGATGAGGCAATGGGAAACAGGTGAGGAGATGGAAACCAGGTGTGTGGGGGAGGCGACCAGGATCCTGACAGGACCCCCCCCTCAAGGGACGCCACCCGGCGGCCGAAACCGCTCCGGGTGCAGGCGATGAAAATCCCGCACCAGGGCAGGGTCCACAATAAAGGAGCGAGACACCCAACAGCGCTCCTCAGGGCCGTAGCCCTCCCAGTCCACCAAGTACTGGAAACCACAGCCCCGGCAGCGAACGTCCAGGAGGCGTCGAACAGTAAAAACCGGATGCCCATCAACCAGCCGGGTGGTAGGAGGGGGAACGGCCGGAGGGCACAATGGACTGGTGACCAGGGGCTTGAGATGAGACACATGGAAGACAGGATGAACCCTCATAGAGCGAGGCAGGCGTAGCTTGGCGCAGGCGGGATTGATGATAGAGTCAATAACAAAAGGACCGATGTAGCGGGGAGACAGTTTCCGGGATTCAGTGCGAAGAGGGAGGTCTTTAGTCGACAGCCAAACCTTCTGGCCAGGAAGGTGCGCAGGGCCCGGGGAGCGGCGCCTGTCAGCAGTGGATTTAATATGGTGAGAAGCACGGCGTAGGGCCTGTCTAGTGAGATCCCAGATCCGACGACAGCGGCGGATATGGGCCGCAACTGAGGGAACTGCCAACTCAGACTCTTCAGAGGGGAACAGAGGAGGCTGGTAACCCAGAGACGCCTCAAATGGGGATCGTCCAGTGGCTGAGGAAACGAGGGAATTGTGAGAGTATTCCACCCAACTGAGATGGTCAGACCACAAGGTGGGATTCTGGGAACAGACACAGCAAAGGGCTGACTCCAGGTCTTGGTTCGTGCGTTCAGTCTGAACGTTGGTTTGTGGATGGAAGCCAGAGGACAGGCTGGCAGTGGCCCCCAGTGCCTGGCAGAAACACTTCCAGACCTGGGAGATGAACTGGGGGCCACGATCAGGGTTGAGCCTCTTGACTGAACTGATGTACTCGAGATTCTTATGATCTGTCCAAACTATAAAGGGATGTTCAGCCCCCTCCAACCAATGACGCCATTCTTCAAGGGCCAATTTAATGGCCAGCAGCTCCCTATTTCCCACATCATAGTTACGCTCTGGGGCAGACAGTTTCCGGGAGAAGAAGGCACATGGGTGGAGTTTCCCATCCTCTGTGCGTTGAGAAAGGACGGCTCCCACCCTGATGCATCCACCTCCACTACAAACTGACGTGTAGGGTCAGCTTGAGCCAATACTGGAGCAGAAGTGAACTTGTCTTTGAGATGGTTGAAGCCTCCTCCGCGCTCCACAGAAACGGGGTCTTGGGTGATGTCAGGCTGGTGATTGGATCTACAATGCTGCTGTAATTGCGCATGAAACGACGGTAAAAATTGGCAAACCCAAGGAAACGCTGGAGGTCTTTGCGGGAGGTTGGTCGGGGCCATCCCTTAATGGCGGTGGTTTTCGCTGGATCCATGTTTATGCGGCCCTTCTCAATGACGAAATACAAACATAAATACAACTCACCTTTCTGCAGAAGAAGATGCTGCTGATTTTAAATCAATTATTTGATACTTGGACTTGTTACTTCTTAAGGACAGACAGCTGGGTTCAGATCGAGTTCTGAGTCTCTGATGGATGCTGATAGAAAAACGTTTGTTTTGTTAGAATTGAGTTTCTGTCTTGATGGTGTTTGATTAATTCTTTGGATTTGGATCATCTCAGATCATAAATACATCATGAATGCTGTAGTTCTCAGAACAGCAATAATTCTACTCAAACATTCATTCTGATTCACAGATGAATCAGAGTTCCAGTGAACTGGATTAAGATTGTTTCTAATGATTGGTTCCATCATCTGGATTTAGAGAAAAAGTTCATCTTTAGAAGCTGATTGAAGCAGAAAAGAAGAAGAAACTGTAAAAATTAAAACCTTGAAAAACACTTACTGTTCAACTTCTGAACTACTAACTTTAAAGTTAACACCAAAATCCTTTGATCTGTCACTCCTTTTGGACACAAAGCTGGGTTCATATCCAGGTCCAGGTTGGTTCCTGGGAAGAATGAAGGTTGCTGGTGACATACCTTATTCCACAGTTCATCACAACAGCAAGACGTTAAACAGAAATGAGTGATTTTAATCTGTTTGGTGAATTTGACTAGAATGCAGCAGAAATGATAAATGGTGTATACTTCTATGACACTTTCCTAACTTAAGAGAAGATAATCTAAGAAGGACATGAGACACAATCATTAATGATAATGGACACATCGTCTGGCTTTATCTCTTACGTAATAGATTCAGAGGAGTTCAAATGAAATGTTCATGCAAGTAAACAGTTGGATCTTTGTTTTATTTTTGAGAACACGACAATAGCTCTAGATTAAAAATGTGATTAACTTGATTTTAAAAAAGCTGAATCAATAAAGTTGATCACAATTAACGTGATAATTTGACACCCCAAGAAATTTCTTTTGCTTGTATTTTTTTTTGTTGCTTTTTTTTAGTGCTTGAAATAAACCAATTCCAGTCCCTCCAACATCTCTGCTCTCAGAGAGACTCTCAGACAATTCAACTGAAAAGATCTCATCACACATGATGATCCAAGTGAATCTGATCAGAGATTAAGAACTGAACCAGAACTCAAGTCATTCATCTGAAAACTATTGATGATCTGAACTATTATCCAGCCTCCTTTAACTCTGACAAACACTTACTGTTCATCTACTGAACTGATGTCTTTGAAGTCTGGATTATAACCCTTTGACTTGTCACTCTTGAAGGACACACAGCTGGGTTCATATCCAGGTCCAGGTTGGTTCCTGTGAAGAATGAAGGTTGCTGGTGTGAGTGCTGAGCTCTGACATGGAGAAGAGTCCTGGACAGTTAGAGATGTTCATCTCACCTCTGAGCTTTGCTCTGGCTCTCATCTTCCCCACACAGAGTGCTTTTAGAGGGAGGGGCTCCCTCCTGTGTGTCCTCACACTGATCCATGCTGCTGGATTCACTGGATCCACATCAGCTCACACACACCTTCTACCTTCATCTGCAGAGGAAACACACATCATCAGCTCTGATCCTCCTTCACAAACAGATCAGCTGCTCCTCCACTGATTGGCTCTTCTCTTGTGTTTCCTCTCAGGTTCAGGTGAATGCAGTCAGACAGCAGTGGGAGGCAGAGGAAGCTGCTGAACATCAGCTGCTGCACTTCTGCTCTCCCTCCACCAGATGGAGACATGGAGCTGCAGCAGCAAACACTCCATGATGGAGCAACATTTCAGTCATTCAGTCACTTTGACAAAGAAACAACAAACTTCCTGTTTCTACAATTCAGGAAACATGAAGCAGATCAAGAAAAACAGACAGAAATCAAAAAATGAGGAGAAAAGAAAGAAAGAAAAACATGAATTCTTCTTATGACAGTGATGTAGAAATGAGCAGAGATCTGCAAGATGAGCAGCTCTGGATTTTGATTCAGTGATTTGTTGAAGAGCGTGCTGGATCACTGAGAAGAACCTCCAAACAGAAAGAAGAGAAACAACAGTTTGAGTTTTCCTGAACTGAAGACAGAGAATAAATTCAAGAAGAAACCTGACAGCAGCTGCTGTAATCTTAAGTAGACATTGATCCATTTAAAAACTGAAATTCATTATTCTGCCTCTAAAAAATAGTTCTCACAAATGCGGTAATAGCACCAGAACAGATCATGCAGAAATGATGTTGGTGGAAGAACTTCCCAGAGATGAGTTCACAGTTCTCTTCCAACATAATGTCAGAAATAAAAGAGATCAAAGCACTGAGAGGATTACAAACATGATGCAGTTCAGCACTGAGGTCCTGTATTTATCCTGACCTTCATCAGCAGAGAGATCATACAAAAAGAGCTTCCAGTGTCCCTTCATTTGACTGTCACTGATGTTTCAAATATTTGAATTTAATTTGAATTAGTGATGGAAAAGAAGGATTGAACAGAGTCATCACTTCATCTGAGAGACAAAGGATTGGTTTGATGATGTCACAGCAGTCAACCAATGAGCTGCTGTCTGTGAGTGACATCATCAGCCCTTTTTATTATTTTAATATTATTTATTTAAATTAGGACCCTTCATATCATTGTTTTAGCACAGCTCAAACATAATGCTAGAATCAGCACAAAAATTAAATTATTTCTGTTGTCCTATAAGGAAGGTAAAAACCAAAGAAACCTTCAGACATTGTAAACAAACAATGACAAACAGAGAAAGATGAGGAGCTTCTACAACATACAACAAAAATCTACAATTAATTAACCTAAAAGATAATTTTAAGCATGAGTACATGTCTGGTTTGTTTTTAACCACTGTTTTAAAACTGTTTTAAATATTTTCTCATTTTCAGTTTCTGGTGCAGAGAAGAAAGATCCAGCAGATCTCAGAGTCTGTCCTTCACTGCAGCTCTGACTGTTTTATTCTGAGTCTCTTTGTGTTTCTATCAGAGATCAGCTGCTGTCTGTCCATCATCACCTCTGTTACTCACACACTTCTGCACAGCTTTGCCCCCTCCATACTCTACTTATCAACACTTCCTGTTTTTAACCCCCCCAAACCCCGAACCCCTGCTCTCCTCAGCATCCTCTCAGGTGACCTGCAGTGACTTTTAGCTGCTTGAACAAGAAGGTACAGAAGAACAATTTAAAGACAAAGTTCAATCTGAGCTCTTCCTCTGCTGCTCTTCTTCCTCACAGATCACTCAGACACATCACTGACTTCATCATGAGTGAAAAAGACAACAGAAAACACAAAGACTCACCGAGAAGAAGAGAAAGAAAGTTGGAGCTCCTGCTATGTCTGCTCTGACACACCTGAACAGAACTTTTTTATATATGTAAATAATATATGTAAATTCTGGAGGATTTGACTTCCCTACATTCATCATGTAAAGCAGCAAAGCAGGAACAGAAGGATTCAGTCTCATGAAGTTATGAAGAAATTTCCTGATAAACAAGAATCTGTGGCTGTAATTGTGAAACAGCTTCAGGAAATCTATCATAAAAGATGAAGCTTTAAGTCTTTTCATCTCTGCTAATAAAACCTGTTTTCTTTCAAATTGTTCTTTGATTATTTTACTGTTTAATTATGTAAGGAAGCGATTACAGCTGCCTTTGTTTCATGAACACAAAAAGGGGAAGAATGAGCAGCAGGTGGAGTTGGGGCAGCAGTGGCTCAGATGATTGAGCTGATTGGCCACTAATCAAAGGATTGATGGTTCAATCCCTGTTCCCTGGAGCTGACCACCATTGCATCCTTGACCAACTCAACTCTCATTGCCTCCAGTGTGACACCACTTGTGTGTGAATGTTCCAGTGAGGGTCAGATGGTTTGTAGGTGTGTACTCTGGGGCAGACTGACACAGGTCACATCAGTAACTTATCTGAAACATTCACCTCACAGAGTCTGAATCCAAGCTACAACAGAGCAGGTTTTCTTCTATTGTGATGCACAAATAACTACTTCTCTATCTGGGTACATTACTGTCAAGCAACCACAACTGCTCAAGTTGAAAACAGGAACTGATAATAACTGAACGCAGAACATGAACATCAGTTCCAAGTTCCTAAAACCTGTAATAAAACAAATGGGGATTAAAGTGATGAAAATCAAGCCAGTCGGTCAGAGTAGTTAAAATATTTAATTTATAATAATAATAATATAATAATAATATTTGGATCCGTTTGAAAGAGATTGCAGGTTCATCAGAGTGAAAGTGACAGCAGGTGTTTGAAGAAAAACAAAACAACAAAAGCCTTTTTACCACAAGAATATATGAAAACAGATTCAGTTTGATAAAAAAATCAATATTGTGATTTACAAAATGTTATAAATAAAACTATATGTATATACAAATGTTTTTTCTGCTCTTTTTTTGTAAGTCTGTTATTAAAATCTGTCAGGGTTATCAAGAGGACCAAACCATTTCACTTCCTCTACCGTGTTTAACAGTTGGTGTCAGTACTTGTGTTGTTTTATCGCGTTTGTTTTTCTATAGATGGTGCTGAGTACATCATCTGGCAGTTTTGCTTTTGCTCTAAACTTTTCTTTTATTAGTTTGATGTAAATGTAACCTGAGTTCCACATCTATTTTTAGAACAACAGCCTCACTAAACAAAAACCTTCTGTGGTTGGACTCTGTAGAATGGAGCAGCTGAACTGAAGAGGACAGAACAGTTGTCTATAAAAAGGACCTGGATGGTCTATATGTCACATGACTTACTCATGTGAATAATCTCCACATGAGAACTGAGGCTAAAACATTACCTTTTATCTGTGAAGAATGTGGGAAAAGTTTTCATTTCTGGTTTCGGATTAAAGTTCATTGGAGAATTAATACAGGAGAGAAGCCTTTTTATTGTAAGAATGTAATCAAAATCCAAAAATCAGATCAAAAATCAGATCCAAAAAAACACGTGAAGGTATATAGGGGGAAAAAAGCCTTTTTCTTAGTGTAATGTAGTGTAATGTAATGTATTAAAGGTTTTTAGTCACAATTGTAATCTCAAAAGACAAATGAACTCAAACAGGAGGGATGCCTTCTTCTTGTAAAGATGGTGATAAAAGATTTAGTGACAAATCTGATTTAAAAAAACAAATACAAGAACTCATACAAGAGAAAAACCCTTTTCTCATCAACAATGTGATTATATTTTTATACAGAAAACCTGGTAAGATGATAATTCAATTAGGGGAGATGCCTTTTTATTGTCATTAGAGCTCAGAAAACTCATAGAACTTGTGCAGTATATGTATATGTATAAGACTAAATGTATATGTTGGAGAGGTGAAATTGCGAAAAAGTAAAACTTGTCATTTAATTATTTTCCATGTACTTTTAAATTGAGATGTGTTGTTTGGATTTGTAATTGTTAAATCTTTTGACTTTCACCAGTTGAAAGGTACCAGTATTTTGCACTATAATTAGCAAAACATTTTAAAAATCAGACAAAGTGATTTTCTGTTTTTTTTTTTTTTTTCTCCTTTTGTCTATAATAGTTGAGGTATTCCTATGATGAAAATTACAGGCCTCTCTCATCTTTTTAGGTGGGAGAACTTACACAACTGATGGCTGACAATACTTTTTTTGCCCCACGGTATGCTTTTGTGTTTTTATCCTTTTATTTATAAAATCTTTTTCTATTATGTTTAGCCTCTAACGTCTAGTGTCTTGTTCAATTTTAAGTGTGTTGACGAGCTTTTTAAATAAATTTGAAGATAATAATGGGTTGAAAACAACATTTGCAAAAACACTGAAGCTTCTGTAAGCAAGCTTGGAAGACAGAATCAGATGATCCTACAATACCTGCAAGTCTCTTTATCATAGCGCTACAATCAATATTAGAAGATATTGATGAAAGGTCAAATTTAAATAAGAGATTGAGTCTCCATATGTGCAATGAGATGCTTTGCCACAACTTTTTCATGTTTTATTGTGTCGAATGTATTTATCTTATGCAATAACCTTGACATATTTTATTTATTTATTTTCATAATTGGAAGTTTTGAGATGGGCTTGTATTTATTAGTTATGTGTGTTTCTCAACATGTTGTTGTGGTATTTTCTCATAATAGAGGACCTAAATAAAATAATTTATGGTTAAAACTGCATTTCTGAGTATTTCTTTAATTTAAATCGCTTTGGATCACAAACCGGATGCTAGAAAAACCTGGGGCTGACATAACTGCCCCATTATGTAACTACCCCCTGTGTGTGCCAATTGCTCCACTCCTCCACCCCCTTGCCTGCATTCATTTTTCTCATCCAAGCTGGCCTCTGGCTCAAAACTGCTGGATTGATCTAAAATTCCCTGCCATTATTTTTTCGTGATGTCAGCTCCTTTTCTGCTTGTTTTCGAGAATTGGGAGGGGCTGGTGTTCAGAACTCAGAACTGTTCAGATTACCCAGAAATGCATGAACTGACCAAAATGCTGCTTTTGGGTTGTTTCTAGTGAGGAATGGACATTATAATACACTTAAAAGCTCAACGTTTATTTTGCATGATATAGGCCCTTTAAAGGACTGAACAAGAACATCCAAAAGATCATTCTTCATCATTGACTGTGGTTCAAACAAATCAGTTAGGTTTTTTTAATCTCACTGCAAGAGAAGAAAGAATCACAGAGAAATTGACATTAAAATTGTACAATATATGGTCACTGATAAGCAAGTCCTTCACAAGCATGTTTCCCACATTAGTGTAAGTTATAAGATGATGTGCAGTGTGGCCTTTCACATCAGTGGGGCCAACAACATGTTGAGTGAGATTAGAAAAGCCAGTGATGGACAAGAAATCAGAAGCTGTGCTACATGGGCTGTCATAGGTGTGCATGTTAAAATCTCCCTTGATTAAAATATTTACAAGCACAGAAGCGGGTTCACTGCTATCACATGATGTATGTGGGGTCCAGATGACATCACAGCCAGGGGGCAGGAGTCCTTGTGTTGGTTAAAGTCCTCAACCCTCTGCTATGTTCCCATTCTCATTTTACACAGAAAGACTCGAGCTTCTTTTTTTTTATTTTTTACACATTTACTTTTTCTCTATTTTCCATATAGTTCAGCACTTAAAAAGTTTATTTTTCAAAATAGAATCTGTCCAAAACAAGAGGCTCCCAGCTTTTATGTAACTTGTTTAATCAGCTACTGTACAGAAAAAAATGTTTAGTTAAAATCTGAAAAAGAATTTCACAAAAAACCAAAAAATCTTTCAAACTAATAATTTGAAAAAAATGGGTTCTCTTCAGGCTAATCTTTATTTTAGCTTCTCTTATGCTCGTTTCTCTTTTATTTGTCTGTTTCTGTGTATATTATTATAAAGGGTTTATCTTCTTATTGTATTGCATGTGTTGGGATCTGTGTTTTTGTTTGTTTTTATGTACAGCAGCTTGAGCTGTTTTTTGTTTAACATAAAAGGTGCTATAGAAATAAAATTAATTTAATTTAAACAGAGAGTTTCTCTAAAAGAACCGCAACCTTAAGACTGAATTTCACACAGAACCATTGAGGAACCAGACCAGAACCCAAATCCAGGGTAAAGAGGTTCAGTGAATGTGGTGTTGAAAGTGTGAAGGTGGATCAGTGAATCAGAGGAAACTCTGAAGAAGGACAGAGTTCCAGCAGGACAATCTACATACACTGCTACTCTGAGAGAGGAAGAGGAGGGGGAAGAGAAAGAGCAGATTGATGTTTTTTGGTTATTGTGCCAAACATAGAAACCATCATAATTAGAGCAAATCAGACTCCAGGACTGATTGTTTTCTCCAAACAAACAGTCATTACTGTTTCCTCTCCTTCCAATTCCTCTGTAACTCACTGATATAGAAACTCTTTCTTTCCACTCAACCTCCCAGTAACAGCGACCAGTCAGACCATCTCTACACAGCAGCTGATACCAGTGATCAAATCTGTCTGGATGATCAGGATATGACTGAAGCTCCTTCTCAAAGGTCACCTTCCTGTTGTTGTCAGACAGTTTGAGGTTTCTGTTCACTGTGTTTGTGTCGATTGTGAGGCGACAGGAATCTGATGGAGAAACAAACACAATCCAGATGCAGTTATTGATCCATCATCTGTTCATTGATGGACACTTTGATGAAGACTCATGAATAAGTGATGAGACAGTTTGAAGATATTTGAATGTGATCTGCTTTGTTGTTAGGAATCAAATAAAAACCACACTTACACTTCCTCAGACCTGGAGTCAACCACTGGACTCCAGCAGGCTCCGCCCTGAAAAGAAGAGGAAGTTCAGAACAGCACAGCCTCTTTCAGAATGTAAACATGGACTTTATATGGATCTCATTCTATTATTGTTCTACACTGATGAAGGAACAGTCCAGCATCTGGAAACATTGTAAAGTTCTGTCCTCATCCCATTTCAGCAGTTTGAAGGCTTTTTTGATCTAATCTCTGTTGAAGCAGCAAAGGAGAAACCACGTCATCACTGAGTGAAACTTCAGGTCTCTGAGGAAGCATGAAAACTGCACTGCTGGAATGTCACTTTGTTTAGTGAGTCAATAAAGACCCAGAGTTGTTGCTCTAATGACCACAATAATCTATCAAAGATAAGCAGATTGTGTCAACTTCTTAACTTTACTGCTCTGTATTCTAAGCTGAAAAAGTCTGTTAATGAAGCATCTTTATGACATCTCCATTGCAGAATTTTGGAAAAACAAAAAAGGGGAAAGACAGAAATGGATTTAGAGAGGAGATGTAAAACCTGCTGACACTAAATCAGAATATCTATAATGATCCAGAACACAGAGCTGATTGAAGGACAGAGATCAGATCTGCAGTTCTTCCTCCTCAGTCACATGTGTCTGCAGCAGGTCTCTCATACCTGAGAGTGTCCAGTCTCCAGTGTGGATCCTCCAGTGCAGCAGAAAGCAGCTTCATTCCAGCCTCTCCTGGATGATTGTAGCTCAGGTCCAGCTCTCTCAGATGGGAGGGGTTGGACTTCAGAGCTGAAGCCAGAGAAGCACAGCCTTCTTCTGTGATCAGACAACCTGACAGACTGCAGACACAAGATAACACAACACACTGGGTAAATGGTGTATAATTATCTAGCGTTTTACTACCTTGATAGAAAGCTCAAAGTGCTTTACAGTCACAGTCTCATTTATACACTGATATCGGCTCTGCTGTCAAGCACTGACACCAACCTGTAACCACCAGGAGCAACGTGGGATTCAGTGTCTTGCCCAAGGACACTTGGACAAACAGTCGGGCAAGGCGGGGACCAAACCTGCAATCATCTGATCAAAGGTCGACTGCCCAACTTCTGCACAACAGCTGCCCCATTGTCTCTGTGTTTTCATGTGATCAAGTTTTGGATTTCATGACTCAGTTTGGTCAAATGTCACATTAGAAACTTTCACTCTGCAGGAACTGAATCACCAGGAGCTTCAGGTGGATCCACTTTCTCTACATTTACTTTAGTTTCAACCTTCTCCTTCTATTCTGAGGATCACCTCCTGAACTGGGTTCTGTTGATGCAGCAGCTGCTCTGTAACAGTTTATTTGATAACAAGTGTTGAGTTTGGTGCTGCTGACAGTTTGTTTCATTTTACAAAAATGTCCTGCAGTTTTTAAGATCAACAGACTCTTTGGAGGAACTGTAACTTTCTGATACAAAGATCAGTTATTTCAGCTCATTTTGTTTTAGTTCATTTCATTAATTACAAATGATGTGAGAGAATTTCACATTTGTCATTTTCATAAAGATGCACTTCTCCTAGCCATGTACACCTGGATGGACTCAGCTCCTCCTTTTTATTCTGATGAGACAAACCATAAACTGGGAACGACCACTGTGATCATCAGACTAAGTTAAAATGGGAATTTTTATTTAGTTTTAAATCTTTTACATCTGATTTCTATGAATGTTATAAATATTTTAATTTTGGTAAACATTCATCTGGTGTTGCCTTCACAGAAAAACATTCTCCTAATTCAGAAAACAAGAAACAAAAGCTGGAAGAAATCTGACCTGAGAGTCTCCAGTTTACAGTGTGGATTCTCCAGTCCAGCAGACAGAATCTTCACTCCTGAATCCTGCAGGTTGTTGTTACTCAGGTCCAGATCTCTGAGACTGGAGAACTGAGAGCTGAGAACTGAAGACAGAGCTGTACAGCTTCTCTCTGACAGATTACAGTACCTCAGTCTGAAGAAGATAAAGTAAAACAGCTGTTAGTGAATGCTTTGTTTTTCCACTCACGTTCATATCCATCCATCCATTTTCTAAACCTGGTCCCCTTTGGGGTCAGAGGGCTGCCGGAGCCTAACCCAGCCACTTGAAGGACAGGTCACCTGTCTGTCAAATGGTCCCAGTCACACACCTATACACACTCACATTCACACCTAGGGACAATTTAGAGTGACCAGTTAACCTATGAAGCATGTTTTTGGATGGTGGGAGGAAGGCGGAGTCCTGGAAGAAAACCCACACATGCACAGGGAAAACATGCAAACTCCACACAGAAATGTCCCCAATTAATTATTCTGTTTCAGGTCCACTAGCTGGAACTTGAACCGGGAACCTTTTTGCTGTGAGGCAAGAGCGCTAACCACTGCACCTCATTACATTCATTTGTTCACTAAAATTATCTTCATGAGAGTTCTTACAGAGCTTTGTTGGAGGTTTTGATCACTGGCAGCAGCCTCAGAAGAGCCTCCTCTGAAGCAGAGTATTTCTTCAGGTCAAACACTTCCAGATCTTCTCCTGATGACAGTAAGATGAAGACCAGAGCTGACCACTGAGCAGGAGACAGTTTATCTGTGGAGAGACGTCCTGACCTCAGGAACTGTTGGATCTCCTCCACTAGAGAACCATCATTCAGTTCATTCAGACAGTGGAACAGGTTGATGCTTTTCTCTGCAGACAGATCCTCACTGATCTTCTTCTTGATGTACTGGACTGTTTCCTGATTGGTCTGTGATCTACTTCCTGTCTGAGTCAGAAGACCTTGTAGGAGACTCTGATTGGTCTGCAGTGAAAGACCCAGGAGGAAACGGAGGAACAAGTCCAGGTGTCCATTTGGACTCTGTAAGGCCTTGTTCACAGCACTCTGGTAGAACTGGACTGAGCTGCTTTGCTTTACCTTAAAAAACTTTTTCTGACTTTTTCTTGACTTTTTCTGTTCTTCCTCTATGAGGTTGACTCCAGAGGTGATGAAGGTCAGGTGGACATGAAGAGCAGCCAGAAACTCCTGAACACTCAGATGGATGAAGCAGAACACCTTGTCCTGGTACAGGCCTCTCTCCTCTCTAAAGATCTGTGTGAACACTCCTGAGTACACTGAGGCTGCTCTGATATCGATGCCACACTCTGTCAGGTCGGATTCATAGAAGATCAGGTTTCCTTTCTGCAGCTGCTCAAAAGCCAGTTTTCCCAGAGACTCCATCATCTTCCTGCTCTCTGGACTCCAGTGAGGATCTGTCTCAGCTCCTCCATCATACTTGACCTTCTTGACTTTGGCCTGAACCACCAGGAAGTGGATGTACATCTCAGTCAGGCTCTTGGGCAGCTCTCCTCCCTCTCTGCTCTTCAGCAGATCCTCCAGAACTGTAGCAGTGATCCAGCAGAAGACTGGGATGTGACACATGATGTGGAGGCTTCTGGATGCGTTGATGTGGGAGATGATCCTCTTGGCCTGCTTTTTATTTCTGAATCTCTTCCTGAAATATTCCTCCTTCTGTGGATCATTGAACCCTGTGACCTCTGTCACCATGTCAACACACTCTGCAGGGATCTGATTGGCTGCTGCAGGTCGTGTGGTTATCCAGAGGCGAGCAGAGGGAAGCAGGTTCCCCCTGATGAGGTTTGTCAGCAGATCTCCCACTGAGGTGGACTTTCTAGGGTCATTTAGGATCTGAGTCTTGTGGAAGTCCAGAGGAAGTCGACACTCATCCAGACCATCAAGGATGAAGATGACCTGGAAGTGTTCAAAGCTGCAGATTCCTGCTTCTTTGGTTTCAGGGAAGAAGTGATGAACAAGTTCCACCAAGCTGAACTTCTCCTCTTTCAGCACATTCAGCTCTCTGAAAGTGAATGGAAATATGAAGTGGAGGTTCTGGTTGGCTTTGCCTTCAGCCCAGTCCAGAGTGAACTTCTGTGTTAAGACTGTTTTCCCGATGCCAGCCACTCCCTTTGTCATCACGGTTCTGATTGGTTCTTGTCTTCCAGCTGGGAGTTGAAAGAGCTCTTCTTGTCTGATGCTTGTTTCTGCTCTGTCTGCTTTCCTGGATGCTGCTTCAATCTGTCTGACCTCATGTTCTTCATTCAGATCTCCAGTTCCTCCCTCTGTGATGTAGAGCTCTGTGTAGATCTCATTCAGAAGGGTTGGGTTTCCTGCTTTAGAGATTCCCTCAAACAAACACTCGAACTTCTTCTTTAGACCAGATTGGACTTTATGTCGACAAACTGCAGCAGAAGGTCCTGAATGAAGACAACAAACAGAGTAAATCAACTCTCTGCAGCTCTGAATGATGAGGGTTTGAATCCCTGTGATTCCATGTGTTCAGTCATCAGTAAATCTTCATTTATCAGCAGCTGAAACCTTCAGAGAAATCCTCTTACTGCTCTGCAGTCGATCAGCCAGCTCCTCCTGCTTCATTCTCCTCAGGAAGTTCACTGTGATCTTCATCAGTGACTCTCTACTGCTCCTCTGCTCTTCATCTTCATCCTCCAGCTCCTCCTCATCCTCCCTCTGACTCAGAATCTTCTGGATCTTCTTCAGCTCCTTCTTCACAAAAGTAACAATGTTGTCCTCCAGCAGCTGCAACAGAATTCTAGATGAATGAGCCAATCAGAGTGAAGTCATGGAGCCAAACATCAGCTCCATGTTGGACACACTGACAATCCACTGGTCTCCAAAGTGCAGCATGGAGATGACTGTGGACAGAATGATGGAAAAGTAGTTGTTGTTCTTGTACAGACCAGAAAGATGGAGTCCAGCTGTGTTTGATGCTGCTGGACAGACTGACCACTGGGAGTCTCTGAACTCTGCTGGTCCACTCTGTGGATAAGCATTAGTAATCAGATCTATTCTGTCTGTGCTGGTGGGTTTCAAACCAAACTAACTGGAGTCAGGTCAGTTCACCAAGTCACAGCTGGAAAACTTGTTACACAAATGAGTCAGTTGCAATTAATTCCAGTGCACTTTCTCTCTTACATCTGGTCCAAACAGAAATATGTGCAAAGATAAAATAAAAGATAAAAAAATAAAACAATTAAAAATAATGTTTAGCCTAAAGTGGAAAGGAGATTCAGACAAATACACGTCTCATGTGTCCAAAACTACATGTTTATCTACTTAATCAAGACCTGAGTTTGCTTGTCTCCACAACCATAACTGTTTATAGGCTGCAGATATTTTGAATGTTTGATGACATATGAAATACGCCCCCCCCCCCCCCCCCCCCCCCCCCCCCCCCCCCCCCCCCCTCCTGTAAATCCTTTTGGACATGTTTTTCCTTCTGCAGATAATGATCACAGATTGCTGTTCATTTTTAATAACTTTGCCTTTTTAATAATTCCATCATTTTTCCCTTCCCTCAGCTTAAGTCTGCGTGTCATCCTGACAGCACTCTCTCATTAATTTCTCTCGTCAGCTATGTCATTAGACCATCTACTTCCACCTTCAGAACATCCACTGTCTCTCCCCTCATCCAGCCCTCATTCCACTGCCATTCTGGTCCACATCCTCCTCATCTCTCATCTGGATTGTTATTATACTCTTCTATTGGGACTCCTGCAAAAACAAAAAAAAAAAAGCTTTCCCAAATTTTAACTGGTCCAAAACTCTGTTACCTGCATCATCACTCAGACTTCCTCTTTCCATCACACCTGTACTCAAACAGCTTCACCCATCATCTACTAGATCACCCAATAAATCCTCTCCTGACATACAAAGCCATTTACAACCTCGACTCTCCATCTCTCTCAGACTTCTTTCAACCTCCTGAACCTTATCCAGCACAAGACAAATCTGTTAGACTGGAGGGGATGGAAGGAGTTGGAGAAAGTTCAGAAGAATCCGTAACCATTCTCCTGTTTTGATTATAAAAATGCTGACAAATCAACTTTGGCTAAAAAGTGTTATAATCTTCTATTGTGCTTGATGTGTTTGTGTTAAAGCTCCGACTCACTGCTGCAAATAAAGATAGAAATGTCTGTGAGAAAGAACAGAATTCACATCAAACACATGTTTGAATGAAAACATTTCACTCATTTGATTCTGATTCAACATTTACATACAGCTCACCTTTCTGCAGAAGAAGATGCTGCTGATTTTAAATCAATTATTTGATACTTGGACTTGTTACTTCTTAAGGACACACAGCTGGGTTCAGATCGAGTTCTGAGTCTCTGATGGATCCTGATAGAAAAATATTTGTTTTATTAGCAGTGAGTTTCTGTCTTGATGGTGTTTGATGAATTCTTCTGGATTTGGATCATCTCAGATCATAAATACATCATGAATGTTGTGGTTTTCAGAACAGCAATAATTCTACTCAAACATTCATTCTGATTCACAGATGAATCAGAGTTCCAGTGAACTGGATTAAGGCTGTTTCTAATGTTTGGTTCCATTATCTGGATTTAGAGAAGAAGTTCATCTTTAGAAGCTGATTGAAGCAGAAAAGAAGAAGAAACTGTAAAAATTAAAACCTTGAAAAACACTTACTGTTCAACTTCTGAACTACTAACTTTAAAGTTAACACCAAAATCCTTTGACCGGTCACTCCTTTTGGACACACAACTGGGTTCATATCCAGGTCCAGGTTGGTTCCTGTGAAGAATGAAGGTTGCTGGTTTGAGTGCTGAGCTCTGACATGGAGAAGAGTCCTGGACAGTTAGAGATGTTCATCTCACCTCTGAGCTTTGCTCTGGCTCTCATCTTCCCCACACAGAGGGCTTTTAGAGGGAGGGGCTCCCTCCTGTGTGTCCTCACACTGATCCATGCTGCTGGATTCACTGGATCCACATCAGCTCACACACACCTTCTACCTTCATCTGCAGAGGAAACACACATCATCAGCTCTGATCCTCCTTCACAAACAGATCAGCTGCTCCTCCACTGATTGGCTCTTCTCTTGTGTTTCCTCTCAGGTTCAGGTGAATGCAGTCAGACAGCAGTGGGAGGCAGAGGAAGCTGCTGAACATCAGCTGCTGCACTTCTGCTCTCCCTCCACCAGATGGAGACATGGAGCTGCAGCAGCAAACACTCCATGATGGAGCAACATTTCAGTCATTCAGTCACTTTGACAAAGAAACAACAAACTTCCTGTTTCTACAATTCAGGAAACAGATCAAGAAAAACAGAGAACAGGAAGGTTTGGGAGTCAATGATAAAAAATTCAGCTTCATATTATTTCATATTTCTGATATAAATCTGTTTGCTGGAAAGTTCTGACTGGAATCACCAGTCAGCTGATCTGTCCCACTTTAATGAGTCGGCAGTTTCACCTCCATTAACAACAACAATTTATTCTGGAAAAATCTTCAATAAAAACATCAGTTATTTCCATTTTCTTCGTAAATCAGTGAAACAGTAACTGATTAATAAGTGAGAATTGATCCTCAGTTATTGATCAGGGATGAGAATCTTAAACAATAAAGTGATGAGATTTTTCAGAGAAAGAACATGATAGTCTCCAAACATTCAGCAACAAATTCTGAGTTCAAAAATTCAAGTTACTAAAGACAAAGTTCTGAAACCAAAGTTCATTTTCTTCAAAGATCGGAAAGAGTCTCTACTCACTTTCTGAACACAGCTGCAGCTCAGAACACTGATTCTGCTTATTCCTCTTCTGCTTTGCTTTAAGAACAGATCACTTCCTCATGTTGTGCTGATGTGTTGTTTATGGTCACGCTGTTTAGCTTTGTGTCTTCAGATCAGCTGTTCATAAATATTTTTAAAAAGTCATATTCTTCTGATGTCTTGTTTTCATTACAGTCAGGTTTCTGCATTGAACCAATCAGCTTCAGTCTTTCTCCTGACGGTTTCCTCATGATCTCATCACATGACCTCTGACTGTCTGTATCCTCAACCTGACCTGCTGTTTGTGAGGAACACGTGCAGAAGATGAAGCTTCATGTTGATCTTTTTTCTTTAGTCACCATATCTCAGCTCCTCCTCTCTGTTCAGGATTAAATCAAGTTTCTGGTTTCAAATTTTGATCTCATTTCACAAAACTCCGATCAAATCATTTCATCTAAGTGTAAAGTGTAGTAGATTATATTCCAGAATGGTTTGAGCTCAGAGGATCTGAATGGGATTTTGCTGTTTTCTGACTCTGTCAACATGTGTCAGCATGTCATATATGTTTTTCAACCAACCTGCCATTAAAATTCCTGTTTGCTAAACACACCTGATTCAAGTAATCAACAGCAGATAAGACAGGATTTTCTGTTAGTATTGAAACGTAAATTGTAAAACACATTTTCATTTGAATGATGGTACCAAAAACCCATGACAATTTAAAAAGTATATGATTTAGCTTTCATTTAAATGTTACTTTTAAAATTGTAAAATGTAATTGTGATTTATCCTGTTGATATCTAAATTAAAAAATACATTTTTAAGTTTCAAGCCTGATTTACATATTGAACATTGACTGTATAAGAGAACTGGACAGAGCGATTCCTTCCTCTTGTATTTCATAAATGATCTGCTGGCTCCAAGAAGCCAAAATCTCATAGACTTCTATTGAGAAATAAACAGCCATTACTCAGACATCATGTTTGTCAGAATAACTATTCTTCCTCTGATACCTATTTTTTAAAATGTTCTTGCTAAACCAAATTTTTTTTCACAATGTGTTTTCTTTATCCCAACACATTCAAGTTACAAACTGGCCAATTATATGCCTCAATAAAAACATGTGGTGCCTGCTGGCCCCCACTTAAACATTTGATTGACAGATTGTTCTGAGCCCGCTTTCCGTAGAAGGGGTGTGGACTTTGAACAAACTTGGGACAGAGGTTGCTATAGAAACAGACCAATTGGACCAATCACTGCTAAGTGACCTGTCTGGCTCAAAATGGCGGCGTCCATAGATGGGCAAATGGCGACACAACTGGCCTTGTTTTACTGGAGCCAGAATTAAGGCATTTTCTATGGGTGACATAACACTTGCTCAGTCCAGTTTTATTGTACAGTCCGTGATATTGAATGTCAATTTGAAAATGTAGAATTGCGTGATCAAATTACACGTTGAATTGTCAGTTGAGAGTTGGATATTACCGGTACTTTGTTTAATGAATTAGTGAAAAAAACTTCCATACAAATGCATTAGAACTTGTAAGGATTAAAAAATGGAAATAAATGACATATTGGGGAATGGATGTAGTTACAAATGTCTTGTTTAATTTTTGAGGAAATTAAATATAAAGATTATTAGAAAAGTTTGAAAGCCAGGAGAAGTGATGATAGATAAAAAGGAAATAAAGTTCAAGTAGAGGATGGGATTACACTCAGAGCTAACTCCATACCAGTAGGTGGCGGTAATGCACCTACACAGTGTGCCATCCGGTTCATCAGAGGAAAAGTAAAAGCAGATGTTTGAAGACAAACAAAATAAAAAAAGCCTTTTTACCACAAGAATATATGAAAACAGATTCAGTATGATAAAAAAAAATTCTATATTGTGATTTACAAAAATGTATAAATAAAACTACATACATATATGTATATATATACATATATATAAATATACGTATATATATATATATTCAGATGTCTTTTCTGTTCTTTTTTGTAAGTCTGTTATCGAATTCTGTCAGGGTTATCAAGAAAGCCAAACCATTTCACTTCCTCTACCGTGTTTAACAGTTTATCAGTACTTGTGTTGTTCTATCGTGTTTGTTTTTTTCAAAATATGGAGCTGAGTACATTATCTAGTAGTTCTGCTTTTGCTCTAAACTTTTTTTTTTTACTAGTTTTTATGCAAATGTAACCTGAGCTCCACATCTAGTCTAAACAACAGCAACCTCACTAAACAAAGGCCTTCTATGGTTGGACTCCCTTTAGCATGGAGCAGCTGAACTGAAGAGGACCTGGACAGTCTTCATGTTACATGACTTACTTTAATTCCTCCATTTATTCACGAGAAAGTGAGTGAAAAAGATTGTTAGAAAAATTCCTGACTAATCCAGTTAATGCTGGTGTTTGGTTGAGTCCTTCAGCATTAAAACATTCTTCTTCTTAGTTTCAATAAAAGAAAACTGCTCTGTTTGACCTTTGACCTCTGCCTCAAAACATCAACTCAAATAAAGACAAGAAACTGGCCAATCAGACCCAGAAGATTATTTTTGATATTCACAATCATTTCTACACACATGCTGTCATTTCATGATCACCTTTTCTCTTCTTTTATCAATAGATTCTTATTTTGTTTCTGACAGAACCTAGAAATGTCTGAAACTGACACACAGACGTTTGACCTTAAGCAAAAAAGCTGCTGGAGTTCAAGTTTCAGAAATGAAGTGTCTCCTGTATCCAGCTGCTCTGGAAGTAGTCGAGTCCATCATGTGATGTTAGGAAGACTGTAAAGTTTCCATCAAGAGCAAAAATGAAATGAAACATCTGAAGAACATCTGAAATTACAGATATTAATATCTTAGAACAAACTGATAATCTCTGAATGACACAAACCTCAATGATTATAGTCTGGCTCAAAGCTCACGTTTGTCCAGAAGTGAAAGTGTGGAATCATGTCCAGATCAGCTGTTTGAATCTTCTGCTTGTAGGTGTCACAGAACTGGAACCTTTTCAAATGGATCTGCAGATCAATTCATTCTAAAATGTGTCTGCATGTTTCAAATCATCTTACAGATCTGTTTCTGTGCACAGAAGAGGATCAGTCACAGACAGGATGCTGGGAGAACTTTGCTTTGGTGGAATGAAGACTGGAGACGTCCACTCAGGAAGATTCAAAAGGATTAAATTAGCTCATCTAACAAAGAGGAATAATCAACAAGTCTATGAATGTCTGTAGCTCTGATATTGCTCAGCATTCTTATTGCATCTGTAATGTTAGGTTGGAGGTGTGTGGGTCTATAAGCTTGCAGAAAGCATGTAAACAGACGGATGATGATAAAGGGGGGGGCGGGGTTGCTGGCTCCTTTCAGCTAATTTCTTATGATTGCCGCTCTGCAGAAACAATGTTCTAGACAATGACACAGGTTTATCAATTTAAAAAAAAACACTGGGAACGTGTTGTGCCCTAGAGGTGTTACTTCTCCCTCGTCAAGCGCTGGCACCTGTTCCTGATTATCTCTGCCTGTTCTTCATCCCCATGGCTTTTTAAGCAGCGTCAAACCTCCAGCCATTGTCAGATCGTTATGCTGCTTGTGTGTCAGCCTGCCTACCTGCCTGCCTGCCTGCCTGCCAGCCCGCTCCGTCAGCTCAGCCTGCCTCCCTGCCAGCCCGCTCCGTCAGCTCAGCCTGCCTCCCTGCCAGCCCGCTTTGTCATCCTGCTCCACTATTCACCTATTCAATAAACATAATAAACATAACCTTCTCATCCTTTTAAACGTGTCTGCTCTTGGGTTCCACCCACCTCCTTGTTCACAACAGAACGCTTTTATAATGGATCAAAAGATGACTGGAGTGAGACTTTTGCTGGAAATGAAAAACCTTCATGTCTCTGCTTTGATTCTAAATTACAGTTAATTTAATAAAATAGGTCAATTTTTTGTTTAAAATGTTTAAAAAGAAAATTACATTTTTGTAACAGTGCAACTTTTTATATTGAGGCATAAAAGCAGTTGTTGACATGTACATGTTGTTAAATTTGATCATTAAAGTCAAATACTTATACAAAAACTTTACTTAATTTTTAGGATCAAAAGTGAATCTGTTGTGTTCCGGGAATTACAGTTGTACAAATTCTATGAAACTTTTGTATTTTCTAAGCACATACGTTTATACACGTACACACACAAACATGCACACACACTTCCATACACAGAGAACATATATACATACCTAAATAGAAGGTATATAAACAGACACAGACAGTAATACACACTGTAGGTGTTAAGCATACTTCTTTATTTTGCTGACAGTTTTTACGAAGACTTTCTGTAAAATGTCACACACTTCAGATTCATATCAGCTGATATTTTTACATCCAATAAATGTCTTACAAGTCCAAATAAATCTTCTAGAACTTTTAAAATTAAAAATAAAAAAAAAGTATTTTTTACACATCTTTTCAATAATTACCTTTTTCTGTTTGGTTTTTCAACATTTCTTCAGCGAATTCACAAGTTTCCTGTTCAAACACGCGAGACAGCGGCTGGTGAGGCAGCAGCCCCTCCCTTCCCCAGCGGCACACACTGTGGAGCTGCAGCTGACGCATGCGCTTTACTAATTCTGTCTTTTTATCATCATAAAAGACGCTTTATTTTAAAATTACATACTAGGCTTATTTTACACCATCTGTATGATTACATTGGTGCCAGTTTGTGACCCATTTAGTCTTTTTATCCGCTAAAAATGCACTTTAGAAATACACTGGGTGAGGCACATAGTACGCCTGCTTCAAGGCAGAGGGCGCTGGTGAGCCTGAAGAATGTGACACTGCGCCTAAAGAACAATAGAATTAGAGGTAGCAAGTCAAGTGTAGCCAGTATCAGTTACTCTTTCATGTTTAGCGTCATTTTCTAAACGGGGATCATAGTTTTTAGCCCCTAAACTCAAGAATTTGTTTAAACACGTCACTGATAGTGATCTCCACTGAGGCAGAAAGACTTAAAACTGAAGAAAGGAAACGAAACACTTCTACAAACAGGTTATTAATGCGTTTCTTCAGAAGAGACCTGAATTAAATAAAATGGTACGCAGGATGAAACTTGTGTATACTTTCCAAACTTTGTTTGTTATTAAATATCTATTTGGAAGGATTCAAATCTTTTTCCATATCATGTCATTGACAAAACCCTTCCAACAAGAAACAACATGTGGAACAGAAACTATTTCTTTTTGGAATAAAGTACGAATATTTTATTAGTATTCTTATGATTTGAGAAAAAAATATTCCCAACATATGATTCTGAAATAATATGGATTGCAATAGAACCAAGAGAAGGAGAGTATGCACTTCTAATCAGCATAATTTCTGGTATACCAGTGAGAATTGCATCATAGACTATATAGCGTACTCCTTGGGATTTACTGGAAATTTAAAGTAATCTAAAAATTCACTATAAGACATTAATTGCCAATGGTTATTAAACAGTTGATTTACACCCCAAAAAATCTGCTTGTCAGACTAGTTATTTAAAAAAAAGTGATTTTTTTTAAAAAAGAAGGTTTCTATTGTTCCATATAAAACATTTGTGGGGTGAGAAGTTGTGTTTATAAATGAGAGACCATGCGAAAAGAACCTGCTTGTGGAACAGATAATTTCACTGGGAGTTTTTCTATGTTATAATTGCACTGTAGAATAAAATTTAAGCTGCCAAATCTTGAGAAGATATGCTGAGAAATGAAATTCCATATTGGAGCTGGGTTTTTGAGGAAATGCTTGGTCCAGTTTATTTTAAACGTGAATAAGGTACTCTGTAAGGTACCTCGCCAGCCGTGAACCTTACCGCACGTCACTGTGGATAACAGAGGAGTTTCTTAACCCTTTTACACCATAGCTGTAGCTTCAGTGTTGAGTGTCAGTGTTCACACTGGAATATTAAGCAAAACACTTTAAGATCTTAAGCAGCAAAACTGTTGATTTTTTCAGGATCAGCTGATTCACATTGATCATGTAAACAGTTGAAGAGTTACAGGATGTTACAGGAGTGTTTGTTATTCAGGTGTCATCAGCTACAGCTTTGGTGTTAAAGATTGATAGAAGTTGCAGGACTGTAAGAGAGAAATTTTACTTGTTTGTAGCATTGCAGCAAATCCTAGTTTTACACAGACTGACTTTTTATTTTTCTCTTTTACACAATCTTATCTCTGTATTTTCCATTCAGTCCAAAACTTGAAAAAGTTGTATTTATTAAAATAAAATCTGTCCAAATGAGAGGCTCTCAGCTTTTATGTGTTCGTTTATTCTTTTGCTTTAACGAACACAATATTGTTTAGTGAAAAATTTGAGAAAGACTAATGATAAAATTTCAGACAAAGAATCAGATAAAAAGTTTCATTTATATCAAGAATTTGTTATAGATTCCAAGAAGTTACATTAAAAAATGAGAGTTGAGATAAAGACCAAAGATTACTTAAATCTTTAAGATGATGAACTTTGAATGAAAGCAACAGGTGTGGACTATTAAAGTCTATATTTAGTTTGCAATTATCGTATTAGTCTTTGTGAGCGTTCAGCAACATCATTTACAAAATGTGAGCTTTAGAGAAACATGACTTAGTGATTTTCATTGAAGCTTTGACTGGAAACTGAGAGAAGAACTATATTTGGATTCTGGAATAACAGCAACTTCCATCTATGAGAACTGGAAGAGAAAGAAGTTTACAAGAAACGGTGATGAAAAGTTTCCGGTAGAAACAGATCAACAAAAACAAAACAATCATAAAACCAGTTTGTCAATAAAAATACTGGTTCATATGGTAAACAAGAGTTTCTCAAACAGAACCACAACCTCCAATCTAAACTTAACACAGAACCATTGAGGAACCAGACCAGAACCCAAATCCAGGGTAAAGAGGTTCAGTGAATGTGGTGTTGAAAGTGTGAAGGTGGATCAGTGAATCAGAGGAAACTCTGAAGAAGGACAGAGTTCCAGCAGGACAGTCCACATACACTGCTACTCTGAGAGAGGAAGAGGAGGAGGAAGAGAAGGAGCCGACTAATGTCTTTTGGTTATTGTGCCAAACATAGAAACCATCATAATCAGAGCAGAACAAACTCCAGGACTGATTGTTTCCTCCAAACAAACAGTCATTACTGTTTTTTCTTTTCTTTATATTTCCTCTGTAACTCACTGCTATAGAAACCTTTTCTCTCCATTCAACCTCCCAGTAACAGCGACCAGTCAGACCATCTCTACACAGCAGCTGATTCCAGTGATCAAATCTGTCTGGATGATCAGGATATGACTGAAGCTCCTTCTCAAAGGTCACCTTCCTGTTGTTGTCAGACAGTTTGAGGTTTCTGTTCACTGTGTTTGTGTCGATTGTGAGGCGACAGGAATCTGATGGAGAAACAAACACAATCCAGATGCAGTTATTGATCCATCATCAGTTCATTGATGGACACTTTGATGAAGACTCATGAATAAGTGATGAGACAGTTTGAAGATATTTGAATGTGATCTGCTTTGTTGTTAGGAATCAAATCAAAAACACACTTACACTTCTTCAGACCTGGAGTCAACCACTGGACTCCAGCAGGCTCCACCCTGAAAAGAAGAGGAAGTTCAGAACAGTACAGCCTCTTTCTGAATGTAAACATGGACTTTACATGGTTCTCATTCTATTATTGTTCTACAATGATGAAGGAACAGTCCAACATTTTGAAAAAATCTACTGCAAATTTCTGTCCTGACTCATCACATTCCAGCAGTTTGAGGGGTCTTTTCATTTAATATCTGCTGAAGCTGCAGCAGGAAGTAGAAGCCATGTCATCACTGAGGCGAACTGCAGGTCTTATGAGACGACATGAAAACCACACTGCTGGACCTTCACTATGTTTACAAAGTCAATAAATTCCCAGAGTTGATCTGATGACCACGATAATCTATCAAACATGAGTAGATCTGTATTCTGAGCTGATCAAGTCTGTTAATGATGCATCAATGTGTCTTCTTCATTACAGTAATAAAAACATTAAGACAAAGATAGAAATTGATTTGGAGAGTAGAAGTAAAAGCTGCTGACACTAAATCAGAGAATCTATAATGATCTGATTGAAGGATAGAGATCAGATCTGCAGTTCTTCCTCCTCAGTCACATGTGTCTGCAGCAGGTCTCTCATACCTGAGAGTGTCCAGTCTCCAGTGTGGATCCTCCAGTGCAGCAGAAAGCAGCTTCATTCCAGCCTCTCCTGGATGATTGTAGCTCAGGTCCAGCTCTCTCAGATGGGAGGGGTTGGAGTTCAGAGCTGAAGCCAGAGAATCACAGCCTTCTTCTGTGATCAGACAACCTGACAGGCTGCAGACACGACAACACAGGGCAGAAATTGTGAGATCTGCAGTGAAGCTGAAACTGTTCACCGGTTTTACACAGACTCAGTTTATTGTAAATAGTAAATGGCAATACTTAAATAGGGATTTAACACCTTTCTAGATGGCCCGAAGCACTTTATAGTCACAGTCCCATTCACACATACATTTACAAACTGATGGCTGCTCTGCTGTCGAACACTGGCGCCAACCTGTAACCACCAGAGGCAATGTGGGGTTCAGTGTCTTGCCCAAGGACCCTCTAACACACGTGCGGACGTGGCAGGAACCGAACCTGGAATATGCTGATCAGAGGTCAACTGCCCAACCTTTGCACCACAGCCACCCCATTATCTATGTGTTTTCATGTGATCAAGGTTTGGATTTTTTATGACTCAGTTTGGACAAATTTTAATTTTTAAAACTTTAATTCTGCAAGAACTGAACCACACAGAGCTTCAGGTGGATCCACTGCCTGTATTTTAACTTTAGTTTCAACCTTCTTCCCCAGTCTGTGGACCACTTCCTGAACTGGGTTCTGCTAAAGCTTCTTCTTCTTTTCCTTTTGGATTTTCCCTTCAGAGGTCGCCACAGCGTCCTCTGCATCCTCTGCTCCAACACCAGCTCCCTTCATGTTTTCATTTACTGCATCCACAAACCTCCTCTTTGGTCTTCCTCTAGACCTCTTCCTTTGGCAGCTCTAGACTCATTGTCTTTCTACCAATATATTCACAGTCTCTCCTCTGGACAAGTCTGAATCATCTCATTGTGGTCTCTCTGACTTTATCTCCAAAACCTCTAACATGTGCTGTTCCTCTGATGTACACATTCCTGATCCTATCCATCCTGGTCATTCCCAAACGGAACCTCAGCATCTTCATCTCTGTTACCTTCAGTTCTGCTTCCCGTCTTTTCCAAAGTTCCACTGTCTCTAGGCTGAACAACATGGCTGCTCTCACCACAGTTTTGTAAACCTTTCCTTTCATTTCAGCTGAAACTTTTCTAGCACACATCACACCTGACACTTTTCTCCACACATTCTAACCTGCCTGCATTCGGTTATTCACTTCTTTTCCACACTCTCCATTACTCTGGACTGCTTACCTTAGATACTTCAAATCCTCCACCTTCTTTATCTTTTCTCCCTGTACCCTCTCTCTTCCACTTGGGTCCCTCTCATTCTGCTCACTCATTCTTGCTGCAGCTAACCTCCACTTCTCTAGCTTCTCCGCTTTCTGCGACATGCTCTGCTTCTTTCTGCTAATAGCTCCGCTACTCTCTGCTGATTCTACAAAATCACAATGTCATTTGCAATGATCATCATCCATGGTGATTCCTGTCTAACGTCATCTGTCATCCACATCATTGCAAACAGAAAGGGGCTCATAGCTGATCCCTAATGTAATGACGTATAGCCCTGAAAATTGGCTATACAAATAAACTTTCCTTGTCTTGTTTTCATATTTTCCTCGAGACAATTATTTAAAAAAAAAAGTCCCCTAATTTTACTCTTGTTTTTATTTTTGTCCTCTCTGGTTAATGCAGGACAGCAGGTTCAAACACAGGCAGATAGAGGCGGAAACACCTGGCAAGCAGCCGTTATCCAGACACAGCGGGGCTGAAGCTAACTATACCGAGAGAACCTCTAAATCAGGGGTTCTCACACTTTTTGGTATGCGAGCTACTCCCAACATAAAATAATGTGAACTTCTCTTTTTTTAAGTGCTCAGATATACAACCAACATGCTGTTACAACAAAAACACATGATTCCTGTTTAAAAGCTATGAAAAATCCATGGACGAACAAATGTTTAAATGTCAAAAATGAACTAAAACAAAACAAGACAACCCAAATAAGCTCTTCAATCAGCATTTTGTGGTTAACTGTCTTTAGTAACTGAGAAACACAACTGCAGGTCTGTTCCTCTTGTGGTGACTGTAGGTAGTGTATTGCATACAAATTTTTGTAATCGAAAGACCCAGGGTTCAAATCCCGCACCCGGCTTTGGTAGTTCGACAAATCTTTTTTCTGCTCAACAATTCAACAATATACATTATTATAAATATTAATCAAAAACATCAGAATGATTCTTTGGATTTTAAATGTCATTCGAATATCTTTTCTTTATAGCTATAGAGTTTTTTAGTAATACATAGTTAACACAAATAAATGTTGTCTATGTAAACCTTGGTTTAAAAGGGGTTGTTTTTAAATAGATGTTCATAATATTTTTAAAACATTATGGTTTCTTCATGCTTAATAAAATGCAACGATGTATTTAAAAAATATGTTGTTCTGCAGTTTTTCAGATCAAGTGGAAACTCGTTGAAGCAACTGTAACGTTCTGACAAAAAAATCAGTCATTTCAGCTCATGTTGTCCATATAAGAAATTGCAGCTACTATCAGTAAGCTACATATGTTTATCATTCTCATTTGTAGAATAATATTCAAAAAGAAGCAAGCATGCACTTCTCCTAGCTACATACACCTGGATGGACTTCGCTCTCTGTTTTATTCTCAAACAAACATAAAATCCAAAACGACCACTGTCATCATATAATTAAGTCAAAGTGAGATTTTTGATATGTTACTAAATCTTCTATATATAACTTATATTAATATTATAAATATATTTATTTTTATATTGGAAACATTCCTTTGGTGTTGTCTTCAAAGAAATCTACATCAACATTATGCTATTAAAGAAAAAATCGGACCTGAGTGTCTCCAGTTTACAGTGTGGATTCTCCAGTCCAGCAGACAGAATCTTCACTCCTGAATCCTGCAGGTTGTTGTTACTCAGGTCCAGATCTCTGAGACTGGAGGACTGAGAGCTGAGAACTGAAGACAGAGCTGTACAGCTTCTCTCTGACAGATTACAGTATCCCAGTCTAAAAAAGGTAAGGGCATCTAATTATATCAAATAATCACAATCAATTACATATTTTACTAATTCATAAGTCATTTTCAGAAATATATTTGGCAAATAAATATAAAATGGTTTGAGTTTTATCACAAAAAATAAATATTTCAACAGTAATTTATTCCATGAGAGTTCTTACAGAGCTTTGTTGGAGGCTTTGATCACTGGCAGCAGCCTCAGAAGAGCCTCCTCTGAAGCAGAGTATTTCTTCAGGTTAAACACTTCGAGATCTTCTCCTGATGACAGTAAGATGAAGACTAGAGCTGACCACTGCGCAGGAGACAGTTTATCTGTGGAGAGACGTCCTGAACTCAGGAACTGTTGGATCTCCTCCACTAGAGAACCATCATTCAGTTCATTCAGACAGTGGAACAAGTTGATGATTTTCTCTGCAGACAGATCCTCACTGATCTTCTCCTTGATGAACTGGACTGTTTCCTGATTGGTCTGTGAACTACTTCCTGTCTGAGTCAGCAGACCTCGCATGAGACTCTGATTGGTCTGCAGTGAAAGACCCAGGAGGAAACGGAGGAACAAGTCCAGGTGTCCGTTTGGACTCTGTAAGGCCTTGTTCACAGCACTCTGGTAGAACTGGATTGATGTTTTCTGTTCTTCCTCCATGAGGTTGACTCCAGAGGTGATGAAGGTCAGGTGGACATGAAGAGCAGCCAGAAACTCCTGAACACTCAGATGGATGAAGCAGAACACCTTGTCCTGGTACAGGCCTCTCTCCTCTCTAAAGATCTGTGTGAACACTCCTGAGTACACTGAGGCTGCTCTGATATCGATGCCACACTCTGTCAGGTCGGATTCATAGAAGATCAGGTTTCCTTTCTGCAGCTGCTCAAAAGCCAGTTTTCCCAGAGACTTCATCATCTTCCTGCTCTCTGGACTCCAGTGAGGATCTGTCTCAGCTCCTCCATCATACTTGACCTTCTTGACTTTGGCCTGAACCACCAGGAAGTGGATGTACATCTCAGTCAGGCTCTTGGGCAGCTCTCCTCCCTCTCTGCTCTTCAGCAGATCCTCCAGAACTGTAGCAGTGATCCAGCAGAAGACTGGGATGCGGCACATGATGTGGAGGCTTCTGGATCTCTTGATGTGGAAGATGATCCTCTTGGCCTGCTTTTTATTTCTGAATCTCTTCCTGAAGTATTCCTCCTTCTGTGGATCATTGAACCCTGTGACCTCTGTCACCATGTCAACACACTCAGCAGGGATCTGATTGGCTGCTGCAGGTCGTGTGGTTATCCAGAGGCGAGCAGAGGGAAGCAGGTTCCCCCTGATGAGGTTTGTCAGCAGATCTCCCACTGAGGTGGACTTTCTAGGGTCATTTAGGATCTGAGTCTTGTGGAAGTCCAGAGGAAGCCGACACTCATCCAGACCATCAAAGATGAAGATGACCTGGAAGTCTTCAAAGCTGCAGATTCCTGCTTCTTTGGTTTCAGGGAAGAAGTGATGAACAAGTTCCACCAAGCTGAACTTCTCCTCTTTCAGCACATTCAGCTCTCTGAAAGTGAATGGAAATATGAAGTGGATGTTCTGGTTCTCTTTGCCTTCAGCCCAGTCCAGAGTGAACTTCTGTGTTAAGACTGTTTTCCCGATGCCAGCCACTCCCTTTGTCATCACGGTTCTGATTGGTTCTTGTCTTCCAGCTGGGAGTTGAAAGAGCTCTTCTTGTCTGATGCTTGTTTCTGCTCTGTCTGCTTTCCTGGATGCTGCTTCAATCTGTCTGACCTCATGTTCTTCATTCAGATCTCCAGTTCCTCCCTCTGTGATGTAGAGCTCTGTGTAGATCTCATTCAGAAGGGTTGGGTTTCCTGACTTAGAGATTCCCTCAAACAAACACTGGAACTTCTTCTTCAGACCAGATTGGACTTTATGTCGACAAACTGCAGCAGGAGATCCTGAATGAAGACAACAAACAGAGTAAATCAACTCTCTGCAGCCCTGAATGATGAGGGTTTGAATCCCTGTGGTTCAATGTGTTCAGACATCAGTAAATCTTCATTTATCAGCAGCTGAAACCTTCAGAGAAATCCTCTTACTGCTCTGCAGTCGATCAGCCAGCTCCTCCTGCTTCATTCTCCTCAGGAAGTTCTCTGTGATCTTCATCAGTGACTCTCTGCTGCTCCTCTGCTCTTCATCTTCATCCTCCAGCTCCTCTTCATCCTCTCTGTGACTCAGAAGCTTCTGGATGTTCTTCAGCTCCTTCTTCACAAAAGTAACAATGTTGTCCTCCAGCAGCTGCAACAGAATTCTAGATGAATGAGCCAATCAGAGTGAAGTCATGGAGCCAAACATCAGCTCCATGTTGGACACACTGACAATCCACTGGTCTCCAAAGTGCAGCATGGAGATGACTGTGGACAGAATGATGGAAAAGTAGTTGTTGTTCATGTACAGACCAGAAAGATGGAGTCCAGCTGTGTTTGATGCTGCTGGACAGACTGACCACTGGGAGTCTCTGAGCTCTGCTGGTCCACTCTGTGGAGAATCAACAACAATCAGATCCATTCTGTCTGTGCTGGAAGGTTTGGAAATGGATTTGGAAATTGTTTATTTCAAGCAGTCAGGCAAGAGTAACACATAAATAAGTCAATCATCAGAGGTTTACATCCATAAAAAAACAAACATAGGGTAATAAGGCATCAAATGATAGATTGCTTGAAAGGAAGTGGGAGGAAGTCAATTTATATAATCCCAATCAAAAATATGTGTAGATTATTTTCATTAGAAAGATCCTTTGTCATGAATCACACTTTAGGGAACCAAGTCAAGTGATGTGATTAAAGCCTTTGTCCAAGACGGGAATCCTTCATTTGCTGCCTGATTAACAGCCGTCCTTCTGGTTTGAACAGAGTTTATAAAGTTCTCCTTGTAGTTGTACGTCCAGACTTTGTTTGTCAGGTCCATTGACCTTTAACTGATTTCACAGCAAGTAAGTTGAGCTCGAGTTCTTTGCAGGGCAAAAATTGCTGCTTAAAATCAGGGTCAAAGTTGACCTAAGAGTCAGTGGTAAATCCTCTGTGCCATACATTCTTGAAATCATATTTAACTTTATTATGCATCAATAAAAGGCTCAGATGTCTGTAGTTCAAAACCAACCAGGTCAGGTCAGTTCATCAGGTCACAGCTGGATAACTTGTTATACAAATTCATTCATTCCAAAGTACTTTCTGTATTCCATTTGTTCCAAAAGAAAACTATGTGTAAAGATAAATAAATAAATAAAATAATTAAAATAAAAATATTGTAGCCTGAAGTACATAGGGGGGTTATCTGAATACATCGCTTGTGTGTCCAAAGCTACATAGCCTCATCTAACAGTTATAACTATCTAACATGAGAGACTTTAACTTTCTTTTGATGTGCTGCTGGTGGGCAGGACAAATTTATATACATACATATATGTACATGTACATATATATATATGCGGCTGCAGCAGAAAAGGTAAGTGATATGTATGTTGTTTGTCACGATGGGTTCAGTATAGCATCATTTCAGAGAAAGTTCACCTCTTACCGCTTGTTTTTGTCCAGAAGATCAAGCAAAAAAATGCTGGCAAGGAGGGCTGTCTAATGCACTGAAAGCTGTGAGATCAACTTAAAACCTTTTCCTCCCTCTGTAAGTCCCCCTGGACATATTTTGTTTCTGCAGAAAAGAGTCACGGAGTTCTGTAAATTCTTAATAACTTCGTCACTCTCTTTGACAATACAATCATTTTTCCCTCCTTTCGGTAAGAAAGAGCCTTAGTGTCATCCTGACAGCACTCTCTCCTTTGTTTTTCACGTCAGCTATGTCACCTAGACTGCCTACTTCCACCTTTGGAACATCTCCGTCTCTGTCCCTACCTCAGCCATCATTCCACTGCCATTCTGGTCCAACAGCAGTGGAAGAAGACAGACCAGGTCCTGATAATTTGACCACCAGTCTGTGGGGAAGGATCATATTAGATTCAGAGCTTAAGTTAAAAAAGAGCAATCTTGCAATATTCCCCTGCTGCTCAATGTGTCTCAGAGCAGTATGGAGGGCCAAAGCAAAAGTATCATCCATTGATCTATTAGCTCTGTAGGCCAATAGATAGCAGTCCAATGCAAGTGGCAGCACTGAGATGATACGACTCCGGACCAGTGTTTCAAAACACTTTTTAGCAATTGGTGCCATTGGGCGATAGTCTTTCAGGCTGATGCTGATTTTTTTGGGCACAGGAACAGTAATAGAGGACTTTAATTGGGTGGAACAGTGTGCTGAGACAAAGATTGATTAAAAATCCTGGTTAAGACTCCAGCCAGCTGGTCTGCGCAGGTCTTTAGGACACGTTCCTGGACACCATGCAGTCCCACATCTTTTCTCAAGCTTACCCTTCTCAGTGTAAGTTTTACCTTGTGCTTCTCCAGCATCAGGATTGGCCCATCGCAGACTAGGGTATGTGATGTGGCTACAATTGGTTGCTTCACCTCAAAGCGAGTAAAAAGGTTGTGAAATTCCTCTTCCAACAGGGCATCACCATCAGCCACAGGTCTGTTGGATTTGTAGCTGGTGATTTGCTCCACACCCCCGCCACACCTGCCTCATGTTATTGCTGCTGAGATGTTTCTCAATCTTCCTCTTGTATGCTGTCTTTGCCTCTCTGATCCTTTTTTTCAAGTTAGCTCTAGCAGAACTGTACTGTGCTCCATCCCCACTTCTGAAGGGCTGGTTCCTCTCCTTCAGCAAGACTCTGACAAGCCCTGTCATCCAGGGCTTTGGATTTGGCTAGATCTGAATTCATTTCTAGGTGGTAAGAGTGTCCATGCAGGACTTAATGTAGCTCAACACAGGTGTGGTCTTCCAGGTCCGTATGTGATGTCTTCTGACCATGTCTTAACAGTCCTATTTGTTGGGGGTGCCTTTTTAATAAGGGCTGGAATTAGCAGTAAGGACTAGTGATCAGACTGGCCCAAATGTGGTGATGGCCAAGCCCTATGGCCACTCATTTTTTTTCTCCCCTGGTGGCACACTTAACATGATGATCAAATTTAGGGTGTATTGCTTTCAGCTCTGCTTTATTGAAGTCCCCAGCAGTGATGTGTCCTGCCTCAGGATAGGTTGTTTACTGCTAATAATGTCATGCAACAGTCCAAGAGTTAAGCTAGCATTAGCACCCGGCAGTTATGTAAGCAGTGGTTTCCATGACAATGCTAAAGTCTCTTGGAAGTTAAATGGGACTGCATTTCACAGTTACATACTCTAAGTCCGAAGAGCTGTGACTGGTTACAGTCTGACTGTTGGTACACCAGTTGTTGTCCACATAAATGCATAATCCCCCTCCTCTGCTCTTAGTCTAGAGTTTTTAGTCCTGTCATGTCGATGCGCTGTTCACCTTGTTGGCCCAATAGCCGTGTCTGAAATTAGTGTGTGAAGCCACATCTCAGTGACAAGTAAAACACAGTTGTCACCAATGATCTTGTTTGTGGGAATTTGAAGCTAAATGGCTGTCTTTGGAGCCTTGCTAACACTAAGGCTCTGCAACCCCGTTGCTGCTCCCAGTCCCTGCGCTGCCTCCACCTTTTGCCCACGGGGATTGTAATCCATGAAGAGCCCGGCATCCTGGCTATGTCCGCCGGTATCTCATGTGAGTGGAGATATTCAGTTGAGACACTCTGCTCGTTCTGTAGTCCCAGTTTAAGAAGTTTGTTTCAGCAGTAGATGATGTTCGTCTAGCACAATGTGAGCACACACCACAAAAAATAACAACAAAAAAATTGCACCGAAGGGGAGAGCTCTGAGCCAATGCAACAACGCTCGCCGGCATCTTTTCAAAATAAAGATGCAGAGATACAGAAGAAACTGGAACTATTCTCCTGGTTTGATTATAAACATGCTGACAAATCAGTCTCCCTTCAGATGTATTTATAAAGTACTTTAAAATTAATCCTGAGTTCTTAAAAATGTGTTTGTTTTGCAATGTTTCCTTACTTTCTGTCGTTAAGCAGACACTTCTATTTAGAACAACTAACAGAGGAGTTCATAATAAAGAAAAACAAAGTTACTGTGAGACTTTCAAAGTTAAACGCTGTCAAAATTCCTTTATCCCCAATAGTCTCATTTTGACTGCTGTGTTTGGGCACACTGACTCACACTTGAAAATAGAAATGTCTGTGAGAAAGACATGAGCTCACATGAAACACATGTTGGAATGAAAACATTTCACTCATTTGACTCTCTTTCAACAGCTTACCTCTCTGCACAAGAAGATGCTGCTGATTTAAAGTGGATAGGATGATTCTTTGACCGGTCACTCCTGAAGGACACCAAGCTGAGTTCAGATCCAGTTCTGAGTCTCTGATGGATCCTGATAGGAAAACATTGGTTTTATTAGAAGTGAGTTTCTGTCTTGATGGTGTTTGATGAATTCTTTTGGATTTGGATCATCTCAGATCATAAATACATCATGAATGCTGTAGTTCTCAGAACAGCAATAATTCCACTCAAACATTCATTCTGATTCACAGATGAATCAGAGTTCTAGTGAACTGGATTAAGACTGTTTCTAATGTTTTTTTCCATCATCTGGATTTAGAGAAGAAGTTCATCTTTAGAAGCTGATAGAAGTAGAAAACAAAAAGAAACTGGAAAAATTGAAATCTGAAAAACACTTACTGTTCAACTTCTGAACTACTGACTTTAATGTTAACACTATAATCCTTTGACCGGTCACTTCTTTTGGACACCCAGCTGGATTCATATCCAGATCCAGGTTGGTTCCTGTGAAGAATGAAGGTTGCTGGTGTGAGTGCTGAGCTCTGACATGGAGAAGAGTCCTGGACAGTTAGAGATGTTCATCTCACCTCTGAGCTTTGCTCTGGCTCTCATCTTCCCCACACAGAGTGCTTTTAGAGGGAAGGGCTCCCTCCTGTGTGTCCTCACACTGATCCATGCTGCTGGATTCACTGGATCCACATCAGCTCACACACACCTTCTACCTTCATCTGCAGAGGAAACACACATCATCAGCTCTGATCCTCCTTCACAAACAGATCAGCTGCTCCTCCACTGATTGGCTCTTCTCTTGTGTTTCCTCTCAGGTTCAGGTGAATGCAGTCAGACATCAGTGGGAGGCAGAGGAAGCTGCTGAACATCAGCTGCTGCACTTCTGCTCTCCCTCCACCAGATGGAGACATGGAGCTGCAGCAGCAAACCCTCCATGATGGAGCAACATTTCAGTCATTCAGTCACTTTGACAAAGAAACAACAAACTTCCTGTTTCTACAATTCAGGAACATGAAGCAGATCAAGAAAAACAGACAGAAATAAAAAAATGAGGAGAAAAGAAAGAAAAACATGAATTCTTCATCTCAAAGCTCCTACAGAGACTTTCAGATCAAAACTGATTCAAATACAGATTTATATTGAGGAGAACAGGAAGGTTTGGGAATCAGAAATGAAACATTTGAACTCCAGAGCTTCATACTGTTGAAAATGTTGAAATCTTTCAGCGAAAGAAGATCTACAAACTCTCAGAAACAGTCAAGTTAATGAAGACATGGTAAAAAAAAAAAGCAAAGTTCATTTTCTTCAAACATCTGAAAGAGTCTCTACTTACTGTGTGAACACAGCTGCATCACAGATCAGTGATTCTGCTTCTTTCTCTTCTGCTTTGCTTTAAGAACAAAACACTTCCTCATATTGTGTTGATTCTGCTGAGTGTTGTTGTTTGTGGTGAAACTGTTTATGTGATGGCTGTGGAGGCTCTGTGTTGTTTTTTCCCCTCACTTCCTTGTTTTTCAGAGCATGTGAGTGGCAGGGGGTGTGTCCAACCACTCCAGAGACACCTGCACTCAATCCTCTCATTAGCTGCACCTCACTTAAACCAGTCTACCCACCACCACTGTTAGCCAGATGATTCCGTCAGGTTGTCCATGTGGATTCTACTCTTGCCAAGCGCCATTCCTGCCCAGTTGGATTACTCCCTGCCTCCATTTTTTGATTTTTGGCTGCTGCAAAATAAATCTGTTACACCTTCTTCGACACTCTGCGTCGGGGTTCTCCTTCGCACCCTTAACAGTTTAGATTTGTGTCTTCAGATCAGCTGTTCAAAAAAAGTTACATAATTCATTTTTCTTCTGACCCCTTCAGACTGTTTCCCTTACAGTCAGGCTTCTGCATTCAACCAATCAGCTTCAGTCTTTCTCCTCAATGTTTCTTCATGTTTTGATCACATGACCTCTGACCGTCTGTCTTGCATCCTCACACTGACCTGCTGTCTGTGAGGAACACACAGAGAAGATGAAGCTTCAAGTTGATCTTTCCTCTTTAGTCTCCACATCTCAGCTCCTCAACAAATGTTGCTCCATCATGAAGCCAAATGAAACATTTGAACTCCAGAGCTTCATATTGTTTCATGTTTCTGACAGAAATATGTTTGCGTGAAAGTTCTAGCAGGAACCAGCTGATCTGTTCATCTGATCTTTCTCAATTAAATAAGTTAGCAGTTTCACTTCTTTAAACAAAAACAATAAAAACATCAGTTTTTTCCATTGTCTATAAATCAGTGAAACAGTAACTGATCAAAAAGTTAAAAATGATCCTTAGTTGTTGATCAGTGATGAGAATCTTTAAACAGCAAAATGTTGAAATCTTTCAGCGAAAGAAGATCTACAAACTCTCAGAAACAGTCAAGTTAATGAAGACATAGTAAAAAAAAAAAAACAAAGTTCATTTTCTCCAAAGATCTGAAAGAGTCTCTACTTACCATGTGAACACAGCTGCATCACAGATCAGTGATTCTGCTTCTTTCTCTTCTGCTTTGCTTTAAGAACAGATCACTTACTTATGTTGTGTTGATTCTGCTGAGTGTTGTTGTTTGTGGTGAAACTGTTTAGATTTGTGTCTTCAGATCAGCTGTTCAAAAAAAGTTACATAATTCATTTTTCTTCTGATCTCTTCAGACTGTTTCCCTTACAGTCAGGCTTCTGCATTCAACCAATCAGCTTCAGTCTTTCTCCTCAATGTTTCCTCATGATGTGGTCACATGACCTTTGTCTGTCTGTCCTCCATCCTCACACTGACCTGCTGTCTGTGAGGAACATGCAGAGAAGATGAAGCTTCATGTTGATCTTTCCTCTTTAGTCTCCACATCTCAGCTCCTCCTCTCTGTTCTGGATCCAAACAGCTTTCTGGTTTCAAACTTTTCTCTCATTTCACAAAACCTCTGATCAAATCATTTCATCTGAGTGTAAACTGTAGATTATCTACCAGAATGGTCTGAGCTCAGAGGATTTGATCAGGATTTATCTCTTAATTTTCGGACGCTCGTGAACACAACAGACATGATGAAGCAGGGCGAGGCTTCAGAATGAATGACAGGTTGATGCAGAAAACTTCTAGGAGATGATGCTGCACTTGTTGAGAGCCAAATCTAATCTAGTTTGTTTATGTCATCTCATACACACAGACACACACTGAGCTGTTCATCACAAATATCCATTTAAAGTTTTATCAATTTAAAAAAATTAAAAGTTTTTTATTGAAGAATTGGTCCAGTTATGTTAAGATTTTGAATGAGATCCTCGAAAAGTAAATGATAATAATGTATGTATTTCTCCTCTGGCTCTGCCATGAAATCTGTTCTAAGTGCTTCATTCACTTCCAACCCATCCAGCATTTCTGTTGACTGCGCTCTGAACCAGTTTCAAAAATTAAATATATAGAAACATTTTACTCTAGACCTCTATTTTCTTTGCTTTTATAAATAAAAATCCTCTAAGTCACGTCTCTATCTGTCCCCCCCACACTAGTTTCGCTGTCTGTTTCTTTAGAAACATAATTGTTTTTTGAGTTGGGGCACTATAGGATAGGAAGAGGAGTTTAGAAACAATGTGGGTTTCAAGTCTTTTTTTTTGGATATCTCACTTTTTAATTCTGCGATTAACTCAGTGTTGATGAACAATTGATGTTTAATTTCCAGAAATTTCTTCAGGTTCGCATACTACTAAGGACTTGACAATTCAGTTGTCATAGGAATCACAAAAATTTGTGAGGAATTGCAGAGCTTGCATACCAAAGGATATATAGATTCTGTCAATTTTAAAATTGGAATCAGAGCGATTATATTGAATATTATTAGGGTGTAGCATTCTAAAGACGTCCGAGAGAGGCCTTTGAATAAACATCTGCTAATAATTTACCTTCTCGTGTAATTTTGAAAGGAGTTGCTGCAAAGGATAATACAAAAACCAAAACTAAAGATTTATTTCAATTTTTTAAAAAGTTGGATTTTTTTCACTCTGGCTGGAGCAGTATAAACACTAATAATTCATATTTTTTCTGACCGTAGTTGAAACAATCAATTGGGAGTAATTTGCCTGGTATGATGTCTATGCTTTTTAGGATGGTGACTCAGTGGTCTTTAAACAATATGCCAACTCCTTCATCGCTGTCTTCTCCAACAGAGATTACAGCAGTGCTCCTCAATTATTTTCTCTTATGCTCCCCCTTTGAAGAATTTACCCCCCCCCCCCCCCCACACACACACACACACACAACTTTCTGCTGCATCTATGATTAGTCAAGTTGCTCAAATTAAAAATACATCTGCAAAATATTGTATCCTTATTAACATTATCGTTATTAGTATTATTATCATTATTAACAAGAATGCAAGTAGGAAAAAACATGGATATATGTTTATTATATGGATATATGTTTATTATATGGATATATGTTTATTATATGGATATATGTTTATTTGATTATAAATAATCAATAATTGTAAGGACGAGGCTGAGACGTGTGGATCCATGTGCAAACAGGGTTTAATGAAAAGCACAGGTGGACAAGGCAAGTTGTGGTCGAGGACAGGCGAGGGTCAAAAACACAAGGAGCAAGGCGGGATACAGGCAAAGGTCATCAAACAGGCAAACAGGAACATGGAATGCTTAGAATGAACAAGAGAGAAACCAGTTCAAGACTACGCACAGAGGAGAGGGTGAGACTGGCATGTATGCAGTGGGGTAATGACATGATGAGGAGCAGCTGGTGAATACAAGATGGTGGAGGTCAGATGCATGATGGGGGTTGGAGTGTACAGGAGAACAGAGGCTGTCAGTCTCTGGCATTGGCTCCCTCTGATGGTCGGATAGGGGACATGACGGCCAGAATGCTCACAACAATTTCATTAACATTGTTTGTTATTTTTTCTTTTTAGAATATAAAAGAAAAAATAGACACATTTGCCTGTAATTTCCAAAAAAGAATTATAATATTGTTATAAACTCAGAACCTTTTTGGCTGATTCAATTAATCATTTGATACCAACATGAAAAATGTATGTAAATACAATAAAACTGCACTAAATACTGCAAATTTTGCAACATTAAGATTAACTCATTAACAAAATATTTTTCCATTGTGATTCTGGAGATTTCACAAATGTGGCTATCGATCATGGTTGCTGACTATGCAAGCTTTCTTTTTTTTTTTGACAGTTTTCTGTTGATATCAAGACAATGATTGTGTTTCGTCCCTCTCTCTCTTTCCCACATTGAGGCACAGAGACTTGATCTGATTGAAGTATCTTTATTTTAGGCTATAACCAACGCCTTACAGCTTATACCGACAACTCACAACAACAGCAAAATAAAAGCTTTTTTTATTCTATTTTGGATTTTTTAGTGAAGCTATTCTCCTCATTTTCCATCTCATGCACCAGCCCTCCCTTTATTTCCTTCAAATTTCAGACAACTGGTTGATTGACAGAATCCGGGGTCGTGGGGTGTTCACTGAGCTCCGGACCTTGGCGTGTCTAAACATACACACAGCCTAATTTAGTCCACAAATATATATTTTCATTTATTTCATTTTTATGCAGTCCGCAACAAAACAAAGTATTTTGTCAGAAAAAAATGTCGACACAATTAAAACAATCAGTTATAATTGATCAGTTCATATGGTGTTTGACATTTTCTCAAATAAACGCCTTTGTTTTGCCGTGGAAGTCCAGAGCTCAGTGAATACACCAGGCAGAGACTCAGCGGCCCGGGGTTTGTCATTTTCAGTGACTAATTGTTTTGACTTAAATAGTGTCCCCTGCCATCACCCATGCACTCATGGCTGGGTTAGGCTCCAGAAGCCCCGTGACCCCGAAAGAGACAAAACCGGTATGGAAAGTGAATGAATGAATGAATGAATAGCTAATGGTGTCTTCTGACCAACTGTTTAACTGACATCCACTCATAACTGCATGATCCCAGAGTTGTCCTGCGCACCTAACTTGTTTATTTTCGTGAGCGCAATAAAATGAAAAGGACAAAACCATCCGGCACCCAAAATAGAAAAAAATAAGAAAAAAGACCAAGTAAACGTGAAAAGGACAAAAGTATGAGATTGAACATTGTTAATGTTATTATTTAAACCTAAGGCAACTTTATTAAACATGCACAATAATATTAGAAGAGTTAGGCTAAGGCTATTGTTAGCTTGTACTTTTTAATGGTTAGTTAATCCAATGTCAGTTTGTGTATTGTAGGCTATAATTTGCCGATTATGCCTAAGTGTGTGTTCAAAAATCGAGGTCTGGAACGAGTTTGAGGCTTTCCACCAGAAGATTTATTCCTGACACCAAAATAGCTAATACATGCGTTTAGGGTCTCCAGCTGTCCCTAGGAAAGCATCTAGCGGATGCTCTTCTCCGTGGACGAAGAATTGAGACATCCTCCTGCCCTCTGACCCAGAGTTTTATACACAATATGCAAAAATAAGGTTGGATCAAAACAAGAGGCTGGATCTTCTCCCTGGAGATGCGTTTTCCCACCGTTGGCTTTTTCCACCCTTTCTTGTTAACTCCTTATCAGGTTGTCCGTTCACTCCTTCCTGCACACATTTTCAAAGCAGCATACTCCCTAACCTTGCATGCTGTGAGAAACTATCCTATCATTTATTCACACAATGTCTGCAAAGTTTAAACCATGAAAAACCCTTTTGTTTAAATATACAACGTCCACCAAGCTTATCCCTTTTAACACTACATTTTCATACTGGTTAATACTGAATTATTATGACACACACAAAAGTCTTTATTTATTGAGACTCAATTTCTTCAGTATTAAATGCAAATAATCAACCCTGTAAAGCCTGAACCATTAAATAATTGACAGAAAGTTCAAATCATTTGGATATGGAGCCTTTATAGGTCCCTCTGAACAAACAAACAAAAACATTTTTTTATATATAGATTTAATTTTGTACATCAATGTGTGACCTGATACATCCGAAACAATTCATGTTCTTGTTCTTGTTCCATGTCTTGGTTTCAGCTGCTGCATATCCAATAAGTCCTAACAGTTTCTCTAATATATATCTTTTTTCCTGAGCTTACAAAAATATTCTAAGACAAAAAAAAAAGACAAGAAATTTGTATTTCTATTATATTGCTCTTGCGGAGGGCTGACAGACTCATGTATCAAATATGATACGTTCGGCTTTAAAGGGTTAAACGACTGTACATTTGCTTACATCCGCTTTAAAATAATTCCTTTACTTATGCTTTCATTAAAATAGCATTACAGGAAATAATGAACTGCTGTCACATTATTTAGATATTTGTAATGACATATATATATACAAATATATTATAGTTGTAGACATATATATATAGATATATAGATATATGTATATAGTACTTTGTTTCCTATTCTCAGTATCATTAGAATTACTTTGTGGTGGTTCCTCAGCTTGTTATCAGAATTTGCTCTAAAAAAGCTGTTAGTTTTCTGGGGGAATCAGCCGACCGGATGCTGACAATGGGGATGCTGTACTGGGGGACTTGAAGCACAATAACTTGACGCTTTGAAACAGTGGAGCTGACACTCATCTCCACTTCCTCTGATTCCTCCATCACTCTGCTCTCCACCATCCAGAAACACTGTTCACTCAGAACATCTCTAGAGACCAGCTGCTCCTTCTCTTCTGTGTTCCATCAGGAGAAACATATGGCTCACCAGTATTCACCACCCCACCTGTGGAGATAATGCAGAGTAATAAAAAATAAGAAGTATTTCATCATTCATCATCTTTATCTGTCAGTCAGTGATGCAGCACAGCAGCAAAAAGAGCAGCAGGAGCTTCAGTTCTGTTCAGAGCAGCAGCTTCCTGTCATCTTCACCTGTTGGAGCTTCTGCTGCTCTGATTGGCTGACTGTTGTCTGTCATCATTCTCCTCAGAGCTTCACTGAGAAGCTGCAGCTTCACAGGAAACTCTGCATCTTTGCTCTCACACTAACTTTAAGTTAAAACATCTGGAAGCAGCTGGACTGACTCCAACCCTCTACTGACCTCAGAGTCTGCAGTTTGAAGTTTGGACTCTCCACCAGATCCTGGAGCGGCTGAACATCTGAAGCCTGCAGATTGTTGTTTTTCACATTCAATTCTGTCAGGTGGGACCGATTAGACTTCAGAACTGAGACCAGAGCAGCACAACTGGTTTTTGACAACCTGCAGTTCCACAACCTGAATACAGAAACAAGAGTGGAGTTTAAGACAAAGTTTATGCTTTTTTTGTGAAAATACCCAGGTTGAACCATCAGACAAATTTAAGTTGCTTAATTGACTTTATTCTTGTTTTTTCTAGATGAGCAGTTGCTTTGATCCATTCTTCTGAAAGTATCTAACCGTGGACTGTCCCATAGTCTCACTTAGCTTTCTGCATAAAAAGCTGCTGGAAAGCAGAATAGATTGTCATGACCACAGAATAGAAGAAGATTTAGGTGGTGACAACTGGAAAACATCTGATCTCACAGCTGACTTTTTTGTTGCCCTTTTTGAATTGTAGATCACAGCTTTTGAGGAGAAGATCAGATGAGACGATTAAGATGGACAAGAAGAAAAGAAGCACAACCCTTTGTCTGCATCATTATCCCTCCCATCTGTCTGCAGGCGAACATCAATGAGCTTCACTTGTTCATGGAATGTCGCATATCTTCAATAGGCAGAGAACTGACCTCAGAGTCTGCAGTCTGCAGTCTGGACTCTCCAGAAAACCACACAGATGAAGAACTCCTGGATCATGCACATTGTTGTGGCTCAGGTCCAGTTCTGTCAGATTGGACGGGTTGGACTTCAGAGCTGAACTCAGAGCTTCACAGCTGATCTCTGACAAACAGCAGTTCTCCAACCTAGATCCAGAATGAAGATTTGAGTTTGAAGACAAACATCATGATTTTTTAACTCTTCAATTCTTTTAAAGAGTACAGAGTTGAGGAAGATCAGAAAGCTTGCAAAAAGTCCAAACATGTGAAGCAACTACAGCAGGTCATTAGAGTCCAGCAGAGAAGAACATTCAGGAACATGCAGGACAACATGAAGCTGCTTCAGTAAAGAGGTCCAGATGTTAAACATCAACCTGTGGCTGCATCTAAATCAATTTATGTTTTCTGTACAAACACCAGAAAAAAAATCTGAGTGCATGTGAGCATTGAGCAACAGTGACTTTACAGCGCTTTGGGCCTTCAAGGACGGTAGAAAAGCCCGACACAAGTATTCACCATTTACCATTTTGCCACTTGATGAAACATGAGAAACAAAACATTTATTTTACAATAACTTGTAGACCTTAATACCCCAAGTTAGAAAAAATGGCAATTAAACCAATATTAGACTAATAAGAAAACATGCATTCTGGAGTGTGTGTGAACAATTTACAATTTCTGTGAGACAAATGAAACTATGGCAGCAAATATGGAAGACAATGGCAGATGGATGAAGACTATGGCAACTATGAGAGATGCTGCAAATTAAATTTAAGCTTTCCCTAATATGAAGAACTCTGCCTGAAAATCAGTGGTGGATTCAGCAGTTCTGCAACTATAACATGTTGTATTATTTCACTTTAAAAAAAAAGAATCTGGAGTAGCTGGAGTAAGACATCTGTCAAATGACTTCTTCCACTTTTAGACAGTGTCAAGATTTCAAATGTTATTTTAGGCATTTAAAAAGTGAAATCACATTTGAATGTTTAAAACGTTTTCCACATGCAATGTTTTTACATGGGGAAAAACATGTATGGAACTTATTGAATGTGTCAATCTGTTATTCACTCACTAGTAGGAACTAGTAATGGGCTTCTGTCTTTTCTTTAATTTGTCAGATCTTGCTAAAGAAGGCAAAAGAAGAAAAAACTTGAATAAATGGAAAAAAACAGTATGCTATGGAGTTGGGTTAAATAAAAAAAATAAAGAAATATTCTCAACAATACCATTTTCTGCCCTTCCCTTTGCCTTTCCTCTCCTTTCTTGCCCCTTTTCTCATTCTAGATTTTCTTTATCTTCTTTTTGATTTCCTTTGATTATGTGTTTTGTCCTGTGTTGTCCTTCCTCTTGGACTTTCAAAAGTGTGGCAACATATTTTTTGCTTTCTCCGTCTTTTACTTTTTTACACAGCCACTTGATTGTCATTTTTTTAAATCTCTTCAAGGAGCTTCTCTCTCTCTGCTTGCTAACTTGCTGTGGATGGAATAATCCATCACTGCAGACAAATAGGGGAGGACAAAACACTTTAAAATGAGCAATCTTCTGCCATTTGAGTGATAAAGATTTTTTCAAATGACAAAATTAAATACTATTTGGCATGAAAATCATTTTAGATATGTATTAGATGCTTAGCTCCACAATGTGTTGGGGGCCCTAAGGCAGTCACCAACCTGTGCCTGATGGTAAGTCTGCCCTTGCTGATGATAAATTCTCTGATTTTGGGTTCACAACAAGAAAAGAGCTATCGGTAACACTTCATAATAATAGGTACCCTTTTATTTACGTTGGTTAATGAATGATTACGCATTATTTAGCTATTAACGTGTTAACAGATACTTTCATAAATTAATTTGCATTACTAAGTATATTTTTTAAAGTTAGTCATCAGTTGACTAATGTGGATTATTCAGCCTTACTTAATGCTTAAACAAAGCATTGATAAAAGTTTTTCTATGCAATTGCTTAGCATTATGTAGGAATCAGCAACACATTGGTTAATGTATTGTAAAGCCTCAATGATAAGCCTGAGGAGACAAAGTGAAATCACACCCCTGAGGACCCACTACCTGCAGGAGAGCTCAAAAGGGGCCATGGAATGTGATTTGGGTGGCAAATGAAGGCGGGTGCCTGAGCGGCCCAAAACTCCAGACATGAAACTTGGCTTTTGGGACTTCAAACATCACCTCTGTGGGAGGGAAGGAGCCTAAGCTTGAGCCCGGATAGTGACCCAATGGAGGAAAATGCTGTAAAATCCCATAGACATTACCTAAACACTACTTAACCGTAATGTATAATTCTTAAATGATTATTAATCATTAACAAAACATGTCAGAAAACAGGTAAATCCATATAAGACCATTTTGATCTTCAAAAATGAGCTTTCTTTAGATCTGTGAAGAACACGAAGAAGAGGAAATGTCTGCAGACCTTTGTCAAAAAAGAAAAGATCAGTCCTGAAAGAAGCTGACATTAGAAATGAAAAAGATCTAAAGAAATATTCAAACATTAGATCTTCTGATACAGTGACTGAACTAAAGCTCAGAGAAAGGAAACAGCCTTCAGTAAGAAGATGGTCAACCTGCAACAAGAGAACATCAGCATCATGTCTGCAGTTTAGTGTTAACAAAAACTTTGTCATCATATTGATCTGAACAAAACTAAAACATAGAGTTTAACCTCAGAGTCTGCAGTCTGCAGTCTGGACTCTTCAGAAAACCACACAGATGATGAATTCCTGAATCCTGCAGGTTGTTCTCGCTGAGGTCCAGTTCTTTCAGACTGGATGGGTTGTTGTTCAGAGCTGAACCCAGAACTTCACAGCTGATCTCTGACAAACTACAGTTCCACAATCTAAAAGCAGACAGAAAAGTGTGTGTGAACAGTGTGAAGTGGATCAGGTGTTTAGGTTTTCAATGTGCCCCTCAGCATCTCTTAATGAATATGATCAATAACTAGGGCTTTGGATTGTTATTTAGGTGGCGATCCAATTAGATTTTGTTCAATAAAAAAATGGTGTTGTATTTGTTTAAGCAGACTTTGTTTATCTGGTGATGTGACTTAGATGAAGATCAGAACATATTTTAGGAAAAATTCATGCAAAAAAATCCCCAAAGGGTTCACATATTTTGTTCTTCCAATTGTATTCAAAACAAAGTTGTTTTTATTTGCGAATCTGTTTCAGTTAGCTGAACTTAAATCTCCGTGTTTTTTTCTGCAAAAACACTCCATAGATTTACTTTGAAAATAAAGCTTCACTGACACTTTGCTTTTAAGGGTTATTGACTTCCGCTGACAATAGTGCATGCAGTTCAGTTTAGTTTATGTATTTAAAATCCAACATTATTTTCCATGTTAGACTGATAATTACATTGCCGGGAGTGAACTTTTACTAAACTTTATTAGATATATAAAAATTGAGAATCAGTGATCTTGGATGTCACAAATACTCTTCTCTTGTTTTATCAGGAACAGATTGCAAATTTCTGGGTATACTGGTTACAACCTTACTAATAACAGTCAGACTGCAGAGGTCTGATGGTTCTGCTGTCAGTACTGACTGTGAATTTGGTTCTCCTGAACACAAGACCTCTATAAGAAAGGACTTCCTGTCTTTAGCTGACTCCAACATGAAACTGCAGCAGTCTGACTCTAATTTAGTGGACGTCTGCCAAAGCTCCAAATTGACAAACTTTCTCTGTGAGACTCTGGATGTTTTCATCACAGCTCAATGGGGCTGCAGGTCTAGTTGGACCTGAAGCTTTCATGGACTGCTTTCCTTGTCCCAGTATGAAGCAGGAAGGAGAATCTATGTCTTATGGCTATGTCTATGTCTCTTACATGCATGCTCCAATGACCCCTGAATTAATAATTAATTAAATGTCCTTTTCCAAATTTTCTTTTTACAATTTTCAGGTAAGTTTGATCAGAATAAGTAGCCTCAATACTCTCACTAGTCCCTTCTATTGCACCTTCATGGGACGCAATTGCAAAGAATATGCCTCCATTCTACCTCATCCCCTTAATCCTCTTCATCCCCTTAATTCTTCTCGCAATAATAGAGTTTAAATAAGTCAAATTTGGACAACAAAAAATCTTTTGAGGGAGTTAAAACTTTGTTTTTCAGCAAAACCTGACTGATGTAGAAAAGATCTGTGTGGAGGAGTGGGCAAAAAACCCTCCTGTAGTGTGTGCAAACCTGATGAAAAACTACAGGAAATGTTTGACCTGTGTAATCACAAACAAAGGCTAATGTACCATTTATTACCTTTGATTTTCACAGACGTTCAAAAATGCAGCAGCAGCATACAAACAGGAAATTTCAGACCACTCCGTGATTTCTAAGTGGGAGAACTTGCAAACTCGCAAGGTGTTCAAATACTTTTTTCCTTAATGTAACACCAATGGCAAATCCAAATTCTTCCCTTGCCCCTACTGTCATGAATTGGACTCTTGTCTTTTGTCTATCCCTCTGGCCATCAGTGGGATTCATCACCTGAGTACTAAGGCCCAATTCGAATTCTTCCCTTGACCCTAATTTAGCTTTATGGACATTTAGCTGTGCTTCTACCCTGTTCTCCTGTCGATACCAATAAAACCAGCTGCACTTGCACCGTTTCTGACGTCTAAGACTTCTCCCTCCCCCTACATTTAACCCTCCAAGCGGAGAGTTATAGAAAAAGTGTCTTCTAATTCAGATGACACTACCTCTCAATGACATCTACATTTGCGAGTAGCTAACAGAAATTATGTTAACATTGGTTTTAAAACTTTAATAGTCGTGCTAAAACAATAAGACAGTAACTTTACATTTAAATGTGCAAGGCAGCAGTAGCTCAGGTGGTTGAGCAGGTCAGCCAATGATCAAAGGATTGGCGATTGAATCCCCCCTCCAGCCAACCACCATTGTGTCCTTGGGCAAGGCACTTAACCCTCTTTGCCTCCAGTGTGGGGCTCCACTGGTGTGTGAATGTGTATGAATGTCCTGGTGATGGTCAGTGGGGCTATTTATTTGGTGTATACTGGCAGCCATGCCTCTGTCAGTCTGCCCCAGGATAAGCAGTAGCTTACCATCACCAAGGATGAATAAGGTGGGAATGAATAATGGATGTACATTGTGAGCACTTTAAGCATCTGACAAAGCACAGATAAGTGCAATCCATTATTAAGGGGCATCCTGGTTTCACCTGTAGGTTATGCTGTTGCCATTTGTTTCTTTTTTGGTATGCTGTAGGTAGCACCCTCATGGTATGTTTGCGGGTTTACGTTTTTCTAGAGGGGTAGAGGAAGAATTCAGATTTGGCTGAACAGTTTAATAAAATCTAACCTGATAGTCTCCAGTTTACAGTGTGGATTCTCCAGTTCAGCAGACAGAATCTTCACTCCTGAATCCTTCAGGTTGTTGTAACTCATGTCCAGATCTCTGAGACTGGAGGACTGAGAGCTGAGAACTGAAGACAGAGCTGTACAGCTTCTCTCTGACAGGTTACAACCACTTAATCTGAAGAAAACAAAGACGGCAATTATTAAAACATTTTTTCACTCAGATCCATGTATTCACTAAAGGTTATTTCCATGAGAGTTCTTACAGAGCTTTGTTGGAGGCTTTGATCACTGGCAGCAGCCTCAGAAGAGCCTCCTCTGAAGCAGAGTATTTCTTCAGGTCAAACACTTTCTGATCTTCTTCTGATGACAGTAAGATGAAGACCAGAGCTGACCACTGAGCAGGAGACAGTTTATCTGTGGAGAGACGTCCTGAACTCAGGAACTGTTGGATCTCCTCCATTAGAGAACCATCATTCAGTTCATTCAGACAGTGGAACAGGTTGATGCTTTTCTCTGCAGACAGATCCTCACTGATCTTCTTCTTGATGAACTGGACTGTTTCCCGATTGGTCTGTGAACTACTTCCTGTCTGAGTCAGCAGACCTCGTAAGAGACTCTGATTGGTCTGCAGTGAAAGACCCAGGAGGAAACGGAGGAACAAGTCCAGGTGTCCGTTTGGACTCTGTAAGGCCTTGTTCACAGCACTCTGGTAGAACTGGATTGATGTTTTCTGTTCTTCCATGAGGTTGACTCCAGAGGTGATGAAGGTCAGGTGGACATGAAGAGCAGCCAGAAACTCCTGAACACTCAGATGGATGAAGCAGAACACCTTGTCCTGGTACAGGCCTCTCTCCTCTCTAAAGATCTGTGTGAACACTCCTGAGTACACTGAGGCTGCTCTGATATCGATGCCACACTCTGTCAGGTCGGATTCATAGAAGATCAGGTTTCCTTTCTGCAGCTGCTCAAAAGCCAGTTTTCCCAGAGACTCCATCATCTTCCTGCTCTCTGGACTCCAGTGAGGATCTGTCTCAGCTCCTCCATCATACTTGACCTTCTTGACTTTGGCCTGAACCACCAGGAAGTGGATGTACATCTCAGTCAGGCTCTTGGGCAGCTCTCCTCCCTCTCTGCTCTTCAGCAGATCCTCCAGAACTGTAGCAGTGATCCAGCAGAAGACTGGGATGTGACACATGATGTGGAGGCTTCTGGATCTCTTGATGTGGGAGATGATCCTCTTGACCTGCTTTTTATTCCTGAATCTCTTCCTGAAGTATTCCTCCTTCTGTGGATCATTGAACCCTCTGACCTCTGTCACCATGTCAACACACTCAGCAGGGATCTGATTGGCTGCTGCAGGTCGTGTGGTTATCCAGAGGCGAGCAGAGGGAAGCAGGTTCCCCCTGATGAGGTTTGTCAGCAGATCTCCCACTGAGGTGGACTTTCTAGGGTCATTTAGGATCAGAGTCTTGTGGAAGTCCAGAGGAAGTCGACACTCATCCAGACCATCAAAGATGAAGATGACCTGGAAGTCTTCAAAGCTGCAGATTCCTGCTTCTTTGGTTTCAGGGAAGAAGTGATGAACAAGTTCCACCAAGCTGAACTTCTCCTCTTTCAGCACATTCAGCTCTCTGAAAGTGAATGGAAATATGAAGTGGATGTTCTGGTTGGCTTTGCCTTCAGCCCAGTCCAGAGTGAACTTCTGTGTTAAGACTGTTTTCCCGATGCCAGCCACTCCCTTTGTCATCACGGTTCTGATTGGTTCTTGTCTTCCAGCTGGGAGTTGAAAGAGCTCTTCTTGTCTGATGCTTGTTTCTGCTCTGTCTGCTTTCCTGGATGCTGCTTCAATCTGTCTGACCTCATGTTCTTCATTCAGATCTCCAGTTCCTCCCTCTGTGATGTAGAGCTCTGTGTAGATCTCATTCAGAAGGGTTGGGTTTCCTGCTTTAGAGTTTCCCTCAAACACACACTTGAACTTCTTCTTCAGACCAGATTGGACTTTATGTCGACAAACTTCAGCAGAAGATCCTGAAAGAAGACAACAAACAGCTATTGGATCATATCAGTTTGGAAAAAATGTCAACTAAGAGTTCAAATAACTTGGAAGGAATTCAGGCTCTCTTCTGGATCTCCGCAGCTGCCTGGAGCTTTGGGGCGTGTCTCCCATGGGGGGCCCTGGCTCGTACATGGGGCTGGGGTGGGGGGATGCTCAGAACTCCTGGGTGGTGGGGCCCTCGGGGGTGAGGCGCCGCGCTGGGCCGCCTGGCGCGGTGTGAGGTCTGCTCTTCTCACTGGGCTGGGCCTTGCGCTCTGCGTTTCAGTACCTCACTGAGCTCGGGTGTTGGGGGCTAGTGTGGCGGTCCTTTGGGCCCTGGTCGGGCTGCCTGGCCGGTGGATCTCCTCCTTTGACCCCACAGTATGGGTGCAGGGGTGGGCCCTGGTCGGCGCTGCTGCCTTGGCGGGGGTCTTGGTGTGGGGATGGCTGGGAGTTCACCCTCCTATTTTTTTTTTTTTTTTTGCATTCCATCATCCACTTCAGCTTAAGATAACGTTCACCTGAGCACAGGCGTCGGCTCACCTTTGCACCTTCTAATAATTTGCGTGATAGAATGTAATGCTTTACATGTGTTGGTTGATATGCACAAGTGTGCGTGTGAACTGGATGTGGACAAGTTTGTGAACACTCTTGGAGCCAGCAGGTATGTTTATAACAGCTGAGTGTGTGGACATGCCCCGCCCATTTTAGACCAACATTCACTATTGTAATGGGTATAAGCTCCAGCATTTTGTTGCCTGTAAACTAACAACTCTACCTTCCCTTCCCAGTAGTCATCTCTAACTTCTGTTCCCTATGATTTATAACCCCCGATTGTAAGAGTAAAATTTGTCTAATACAAGAGGGTCTCAGCTCATATCTGTTTTCTCTGCTGTTGGACAGGACAAGTTAAAAAAAAAGAAGACAACAAACAGAGTAAATCAACTCTCTGCAGCCCTGAATGATGAGGGTTTGAATCCCTGAGGTTCCATGTGTTCAGACATCAGTAAATCTTCATTTATCAGCAGCTGAAACCTTCAGAGAAATCCTCTTACTGCTCTGCAGTAGATCAGCCAGCTCCTCCTGCTTCATTCTCCTCAGGAAGTTCTCTGTGATCTTCATCAGTGACTCTCTGCTGCTCCTCTGTTCTTCATCTTCATCCTCCAGCTCCTCCTCCTCCTCCCTGTGACTCAGAATCTTCTGGATCTTCTTCAGCTCCTTCTTCACAAAAGTAACAATGTTGTCCTCCAGCAGCTGCAACAGAATTCTAGATGAATGAGCCAATCAGAGTGAAGTCATGGAGCCAAACATCAGCTCCATGTTGGACACACTGACAATCCACTGGTCTCCAAAGTTCAGCATGGAGATGACTGTGGACAGAATGATGGAAAAGTAGTTGTTGTTCATGTACAGACCAGAAAGATGGAATCCAGCTGTGTTTGATGCTGCTGGACAGACTGACCACTGGGAGTCTCTGAGCTCTGCTGGTCCACTCTGTGGAGAATCAGCAACAATCAGATCCATTCGGTCTGGGCACACAGAGACTAAGGTAAGGTAGAGGTTCATGAAGTCAGATGTGGATGCAAACGTTGAACCAGATGACACCTTGTCGTGGGACATCTTTACTACTTCTGCTAATCCATCTAATGCCCCAGTCACAACTCTCCTTACAAGTGGGTAGGAGTTGTTTGCAGGCAAAAGAATGGGAACACCTGTGTGGGCATAAATGTTGTTCGCATGAAATATCAAGATTGTAGATTTCTCGGCAAGCCTGCCCACATTTTTACTACATGTTTGCTATGAGCTATTGTGTGCAGCAAACACGTAAAAAACACACAAGGTTAAGTATGGGTGAAGTAGGTAAGACGTAGGTACGTCGAACAGATTTTTCATTTTTTCAACCCCTCTAAACCCTGTGGACTACGAAGGGAGCCCATTAGTGCTGTTCATGTGATAGGTGAGCTATTCTATTCTTGCAAAAAGCCTCACTGTTCAAAGTTAGCAAATTATTTAATCAAAGTGTAGTTTCTGTGGTCCTTCCACAGGCATCTCACGGTCACTTACGTATCACATGTATACCCTGTGCATGCTTTTTATACGTGGTCATTGAGGAGCCAGTGCACACACCTTAGTAATGACTGAAGTGCTGCATAAAGGACACTATATGATATTATCACCTGCACATTTTATATGCATGCAATTTGCAATATCCCCACGAATACTTCACGATATACTTACCACACGCATGGCAATGGAACGTTCCATTTTTTTAACGTCCCTTGAGGCCATACGATCCTCAAGAGTACTGCAAAACACAACTGCTCTCCTATTAAGATGCAGCCCCTCCTTACCATGATTTCCTATGGGCCTGGACAACCCAAAAAACTAAGGTATCCATTTGGGACAACCCCCTTAAGGGTTAGTCACATGCACTTGTACATGAGTTCACCTTTACAGAGAGAAGAGTCAGAATCCTAAGATGAGTACAGGCATGTTTTGCAGTTTCTTTATCAAAATCCCATTTCTTGTCACACATCTAGGTGTGTTAAATTTGCTCTGCATTTGATCCATCTCCTTAGGGAGTGGTGAGCTGCAGACACAGTCGCACTCGGGATCCATTTGGTGGTCGAACCCCCCACTCCAACCCCTTCATGCTGAGTGTCAAACAGGGAGGCACTGTGTGCCATGTTTGGAGTCTTTGGGATGACTTGGCCTGGATTTTAACTCATGAGCTTCCAGTCTCAGGGCGGACTCTCTTCACAGGGTTATGGAGCTGATAATGGCCCCCTTAAGAGACCTCATTTAAAACAAAATATTCGATTGTTGTGTGTTACAAGTGTATTGTGAAGTTTTCTTAGAGTTAATGTTGTGGGGTTATGGACCCTGCTTTATTATGGGATTTGTGTTTTGGTTTCCACTTCCTGTTTTATTTTGTTGTTGGTTGTACTTCCTGTGTTCTCCTCCTGGTGTGTGTTCTCTCCCTCCTTTATTGGCACACCTGTTTCCACTTACCTCATTCCCTCCTCCTAGTTATAAGTCTTCGTCTTCCCTGCACTAGTTGTCGGGTGGTTTTTGTAGCTTCTTGGACTTGTGGGTTTTTGAGTTTTTGAGTTTTTGAGTTTTTGAGTTTTTGAGTTTTTGAGTTTTTGAGTTTTTGAGTTTTTGAGTTTTTGAGTTTTTGAGTTTTTGAGTTTTTGAGTTTTTGAGTTTTTGAGTTTTTGAGTTTTTGAGTTTTTGAGTTTTTGAGTTTTTGAGTTTTTGAGTTTTTGAGTTTTTGAGTACAGCTTCAAATAAATGAATACTATTCATTTAAAATCACTGTCTGCTTTTGTGTCCACACGTCAACCCTGACAAATGTAAGTTACATGTAGTTATGAGGTATGAGTGATACAGTCATACCGTGCCCTTATCACACACTGATGTCATTTGTAAAGTGTGATTACTGGACCCTTATTGACCCTGTGAGAATGCTGCACACACAGGGTGTGTACATAAGTGCCAGTTTTTTTGCTGTTGTAATCATTGTTTTTTTTTCAGCTTACTTGTTTTTGTTTAGTTAGTTGTTCATTTATTTATTTTAAGATTTTCTCAATACCACGTTGCTTGGACAGGACAAGAGGTGGGGAGGCAATTGCATGCGTTGCTGCTCATGCACACATTTCCGATGTTATATATAAATAAAAATACCTTGGATAGAAGTCTATATGATAGGTTTAAATGTATTTGTTAATTCTGGTGGTGTCAATTTTATCTAATTCAAGTTAAGCCTTGTACTTATTACTGACTTCAAATGCTAGTATTTAAAGTAATTTGTATTTACTCATTCCATATCTGTCTTTCAAGTTTTCAAAAGAGACCAAGTTTTTTCTTGAATTAATAAATGTTAATGAGCGTTCAATGCTTGTAATACCGTTAGGCTACCAGGTTAACAAATGTAACAATGTCAACCTGTTTTTTACTGACATTAACTTTTTTCCACATAATGAACAATGTGAAATACCTGCTTCTCCTTCTGGACTATTTCCACTATTAAATTGGTCTGAAACGGTTTGTGGGTCCATCCTTTACGCACTCCGCTGTTGTTGCTTGACAATGACAAAATGTCCTTGAAGAAGCAACTAGAGTTCATAGGAGAGGTTGAGGAGGGGTTTTGAGTCCTTCAGAGTTTTCAGGACTCTGTTAACATGATAAATGTTCAAATGTATATGATGGTGTTTTTACATTTGATCTTTTCTGTGGAGTATGTTTGTTGTGGGGTGGATGCACTGACAGGAGGAAGAAGATCAATAAACTGGTGTGCAGATCTGGCTCTTTCAGGAATGTCCCTAGAGTCTGTGACCATGGTAGGTGAGAAGAGGATACGACAGAAAATGGAATCGATCACGGACAATCCTCTTCAACATCACCCTCTGCATGAGACTGTGAGTCAGCCTTCAGTCATATTGAAACACCCTCAGTGCGGAAGGAGCGCTTTAGCAGATCTTTCTTCCCATCAACTATTAGACTCTACAATGCCTCATAGATGCTAAACGTTTTTTTAATTTATTAATTAGTATTATTTCTTATCTACTGTTCTTTATTGAGCTGTGGTACCAAGGTAATTTCCCCAGTAAGCACAGTTGTTACCGAGGCTTAAGAACCAACAGCTCAGTCTCCACATATTTATAGCTTTCAGTTCTCATTGACTGGGCCCCTGCAGCTTTTACCAACCTGTTAAATGAAGCTGCTGAGATTCTCAGGAGGAAGGCACTCCAGTGTGCTATGTCTGTGGATCAGACTGACAGTACTGGGATCTTCCCATGGTAAATCTATTTGACACTTTGTGTGAGATGGAGCCATTAAAAAAACACATAATCTCTTTGAATCTGCACAGCATCAAAGATCTGGAGGGTGAAACCCCCATCTGTTTTAAAATGTACATGTAAGTTTATGTCCAGAAACAAAGCCTCATTAAGAGGTAGAACAGATCTGAATAATCAGATCCAGAACCACAGAGCTCCAGCAGGAATCCTCAAACCTCCATAAGGACTCACTTCACTGCAGTTTATTAAAGCAGAGATTAAATGTCCTTCAGCTACACTGAGTTGGAGCTTTGGAGCTAAGGCATAAAGGCCACATCTGCTTGATCAATGGGTGTCCTACAGACACTCAGAAACTCTTCCAACATCTGTTCTTTCACTGTGACTGCTGTGTTTGAGTTAAAGCTTCAACACTGACTGATGCACACATAAAGATAGAAATGTCTGTGAGAAAGAACAGAATTCACATCAAACACATGTTGGGATGAAAACATTTCACTCATTTGACTCTGATTCAACATTTACATACAGCTCACCTTTCTGCAGATGAAGATGCTGCTGATTCAAAATAAATAATACAATTCTTTGACCGGTCACTCCTGAAGGACACCCAGCTGGGTTCAGATCCAGTTCTGAGTCTCTGATGGATCCTGATAGAAAAACATTTGTTTTATTAGAAGTGAGTTTCTGTCTTGATGGTGTTTGATGAATTCGTTTGGATTTGGATCATCTCAGATCATAAATACATCATGAATGTTGTGGTTTTCACAACAACAGTTCTACTAAAACATTCATTCTGATTCACAGATGAATCAGAGTTCCAGTGAACTGGATTAAGATTGTTTCTAATGTTTGGTTCCCTCATCTGGATTTAGAGAAGAAGTTCATCTTTAGATCTTTAGAATCAAACTTCATGCATCAACATTTCATCTTTCTTGTTGTTCATGTTCACTTTGAATGTGACATGTAAGAAAACGTGAAGACCTTCATCAAACTGAAATGTTTCTGTTGTGATCAAACATTTATCAAATCAAAAAACTTTAAAACTTATTTTCATTTTCTAAAAGACTCCAATCCAAACAGAGAAAGCTGAGCTCATTCAAAGGTGTGATGAGAACAATGTTAAACTCACAGAAACATGAGACTCTGAGGAACACATGAACTAAACATTCCAGCCTGATCTTATCAGGAGCTTCATGATTTAAACAAATGAACATTTCAGATTTGAATCCTGGAGTCTGCAGAGATCCTTCTAATTAGACTAGAGCTGCTGTCACAGAGATTCTCAGAAGACTCAACTAGTAAGATCTCATCACACATGATGCTCCAAGTGAGTCTGATCGGAGATCAAAAACTGAACCAGAACTCAAATCGTTCTCTGAAAACTCATAATCATCTGAACTATTATCCAGCCTCCTTTAACTCTGACAAATACTTACTGATCATCTCCTGAACTGTTGTCTTTGAAGGCAGGAGGTGAACGCTTTGACTTGTCACTCCAGGAATCACAACTGGATTCATCTTCAGGTCCAGGTTGGTTCCTGTGAAGAATGAAGGTTGCTGGTGTGAGTGCTGACCTCTGACATGGAGAAGAGTCCTGGACAGTTAGAGAAGTTCATCTCACCTCTGAGCTTTGCTCTGACTCTCATCTTCCCCACACAGAGTGCTTTTAGAGGGAGGGGCTCCCTCCTGTGTGTCCTCACACTGATCCATGCTGCTGGATTCACTGGATCCACATCAGCTCACACACACCTTCTACCTTCATCTGCAGAGGAAACACATCATCAGCTCTGATCCTCCTTCACAAACAGATCAGCTGCTCCTCCACTGATTGGCTCTTCTCTTGTGTTTCCTCTCAGGTTCAGGTGAATGCAGTCAGACAGCAGTGGGAGGCAGAGGAAGCTGCTGAACATCAGCTGCTGCACTTCTGCTCTCCCTCCACCAGATGGAGACATGGAGCTGCAGCAGCAAACACTCCATGATGGAGCAACATTTCAGTCATTCAGTCACTTTGACAAAGAAACAACAAACTTCCTGTTTCTACAATTCAGGAAACAGATCAAGAAAAACAGACATGAATTCTTCCTCTCAAAGCTCCAACAGAAACTTTCAGATCAACTTTGATTCACACACAGGTAGGTATTGAGGAGAACAGGAAGGTTTGGGAGTCAATAATTAAAAATTCAGATTCATATTATTTCATATTTCTGATAGAAATCTGTTTGCTGGAAAGTTCTGACTGGAATCACCAGTCAGCTGATCTGTCCCACTTTAATGAGTCAGCAGTTTCACCTCCATTAACAACAACAATTTATTCTGGAAAAATCTTCAATAAAAACATCAGTTATTTCCATTTTCTTCGTAAATCAGTGAAACAGTAACTGATTAATAAGTGAGAATTGATCCTCAGTTATTGATCAGGGATGAGAATCTTAAACAATAAAGTGATGAGATTTTTCAGAGAAAGAACATGATATTCTCCAAACATTCAGCAACAAATTCTGAGTTCAAAAATTCAAGTTACTAAAGACAAAGTTCTGAAACCAAAGTTCATTTTCTTCAAAGATCGGAAAGAGTCTCTACTCACTTTCTGAACACAGCTGCAGCTCAGAACACTGATTCTGGTTATTCCTCTTCTGCTTTGCTTAAAGAACAGATCACTTCCTCATGTTGTGCTGATGTGTTGTTTATGGTCACGCTGTTTAGCTTTGTGTCTTCAGATCAGCTGTTCAGAAATATTTTTAAAAAGTCATTTTCTTCTGATGTCTTGTTTTCATTACAGTCAGGTTTCTGCATTGAACCAATCAGCTTCAGTCTTTCTCCTGACGGTTTCCTCATGATCTCATCACATGACCTCTGACTGTCTGTTTTGTATCCTCAACCTGACCTGCTGTTTGTGAGGAACACGTGCAGAAGATGAAGCTTCATGTTGATCTTTTCTCTTTAGTCACCACATCTCAGCTCCTCCTCTCTGTTCAGGATTAAATCAAGTTTCTGGTTTCAAATTTTGATCTAATTTCACAAAACTCTGATCAAATCATTTCATGTAAGTGTAAAGTGTAGTAGATTATATTCCAGAATGGTTTGAGCTCATAGGATCTGAATGGGATTTTGCTGTTTTCTGACTCTGTCAACATGTGTCAGCATGTCATATATGTTTTTCAACCAACCTGCCATTAAAATTCCTGTTTGCTAAACACACCTGATTCAAGTAATCAACAGCAGATAAGACAGGATTTTTTGTTAGTATTGAAACGTATATTGTAAAATGCATTTTCATTTGAATGATGGTACCAAAAACCCATGACAATTTAAAAAGTATATGATTTAGCTTTCATTTAAATGTTACTTTTAAAATTGTAAAATGTAATTGTGATTTATCCTGTTGATATCTAAATTAAAAAATACATTTTTAAGTTTCAAGCCTGATTTACATATTGAACATTGACTGTATAAGAGAACTGGACAGAGCGATTCCTTCCTCTTGTATTTCATAAATGATCTGCTGGCTCCAAGAAGCCAAAATCTCATAGACTTCTATTGAGAAATAAACAGCCATTACTCAGACATCATGTTTGTCAGAATAACTATTCTTCCTCTGATACCTATTTTTTAAAATGTTCTTGCTAAACCAAATTTTTTTTCACAATGTGTTTTCTTTATCCCAACACATTCAAGTTACAAACTGGCCAATTATATGCCTCAATAAAAACATGTGGTGCCTGCTGGCCCCCACTTTGAACATTTGATTGACAGATTGTTCTGAGCCCGCTTTCCGTAGAAGGGGTGTGGACTTTGAACAAACTTGGGACAGAGGTTGCTATAGAAACAGACCAATTGGACCAATCACTGCTAACTGACCTGTCTGGCTCAAAATGCCAGCGTCCATAGATGGACAAATGGCGACACAACTGGCCTTGTTTTACTGGAGCCAGAATTAAGGCATTTTCTATGAGTGACATCACACTTGCTCAGTCCAGTTTTATTGTACAGTCCGTGATATTGAATGTCAATTTGAAAATGTAGAATTGCGTGATCAAATTACACGTTGAATTGTCAGTTGAGAGTTGGATATTACCGGTACTTTGTTTAATGAATTAGTGAAAAGAACTTCCATACAAATGCATTAGAACTTGTAAGGATTAAAAAATGGAAATAAATGACATATTGGGGAATAGGTGTAGTTACAAATATCTTGTTTAATTTTTGAGGAAAACAAATATAAAGATTATTAGAAAAGTTTGAAAGCCAGGAGAAGTGATGATAGATTAAAAAGGAAATAAAGTTATGTAGAGGATGGATTACACTCCTATCTCCATACCAGTAGGTGGCGGTAATGCACCTACACACTGTGTGTCATCCGCCTCTAAACAACACAAGAAGAACAGCACGAAGTGCTAGCGGGGTTAGCTTGTGTTCAGAGGACGATGGTGTTTTGTTCGGACGTTTTTGGACAGAAAGGACGATACGTAGTTCGTGTTGGAACTCTCGCCGTTTTCCAAAGTGTCGTAAATGAGTGAATACGTGTTAAAGACAACGTGGCTGTGATTGTGAGACTAGCAGACGAACGGAGCTGCTTGTGTTCAGAGGACTTTGGTGTTTGTGTGAGTTTGAGCTGAAGCTCGGAGCAGCTGCAGTAACGATGTCTTCACTTCAGTCTCTGAGAGAGTTTATCAGCGAGCGACTAGCTGCTGCTGCTGAAGAAATCTTCAGACACTGTGAAGGAACCATCGTCCAGTACGAGGAGGAGCTCTGTCGTCAGCGCAGACTGCTGGATATCATTGGGAAACCGCAGCTTCAGCTGCATCAGATAGGTATGTTCACTTCAACGAAGGCGACAAAGCTTTCAACTTTCAGAACATTCTGACCCAAGTGAAAGTGGACCGATTGCTGCGTGTATAAGAGCAGGGCTGATCATCCTGGTCCTCGAGCTTTACCATCCTGACTAGTTTCCACATCACGAAGCCCTGCTAGCTGCTTATTAGCTCCATCAGACGTCTCCACATGTTGACGGAATGAACACACCGGGTCCAGCTAATCGGCAGCAAAAAGAGCTGGAAATCAGGAAGGATGGTCGGTCTCGAGGACCAGGAATGAGCAGAACCTGTATGAGGGGATTACGGTCCGCCATCTTGAAGAGATAAACACAACAGGCGCTCTGCTGTCGTTAGCTTCTTTCAGGCTTCGATTCTTCTCTGCCTCTTTGTTGTTCCTCGCTTTACTGTTTTTAAAGTAGTTCTTAAATCAGTCCTTCAGGCTTTTGTCAAATGTGTAATTGTTTCTCTTTCTCTGGCTTCATTTTTATTCCGTTTGAACGTGTTTCATCCATTGACTGTATAAGAGAACTGGACTGAGCGATCCCTACGCCAATTACAAATGTCTTTTGTACGACTAGCGGAAAACTTGCTATTTTCAAGACATTTTGGAGTCATAAGAACACATTTCATTACTTTTACATGGGGTGCAATGGATCACGGATGATCTGATCTGTGATCTTTGTGGATCATTGTCTACGTGTTAGTTTTTTTAATCACGTACATTAACACGTTGATGTTGACAGCCTTGATTTACGTGTTTCGACATATTTTTTTAGTAGATTTATGTTTTGACACTTTTTTTAAGTTGAGGAATCTGACGACATTTTAGGGCGGATCCTAAATGTATCAGAAAATGGCACAAGCAGATTGGTGATGTGGAGAAGACGAATGCAGAAAATGGAGCAAGCGACTTCCTGGTGGAGAAACTAGAACAGCAGGGTTCTATTGACGTGTGTCACTGCATAGCAATGGCGCCTGCATGCGCATAATTCAGTAATATATATTGATGTGTTCATATTGTGGAAAAACAACTACTGAACTGACTGACTGAATTTCGTTGGATCTGTAAGCAAGTCATGTTCAATGGGTGACATCACACACGCTCAGTTCAGTCCTCTATACAGTCAGTGGTTTTGTCTGAACTATCTAGTTCCACACTAAACACATTCCTGAAAGCAAAAGGTAATTTAATCAACACTAGCGTTCTGTTTGGGTTTTTTTTTGAATCAGACATTGAAGGAACTTGAAAAGTTATGATCATAAAAAATATATAATTCAGTCATCCTGACATTAAATCAGCACTGATGTCAAAGCTTTGTGATCAACATTGAATTTAGATTGAATCACTTCAATATTTATTTGCATTTTCATTTATTTTACATTGAAACATTTGGTAATAACTTTAGATTATAATATGCATTATTCAAGCCAAAAATAAAAAAAAAATCTCAACATGAAACATTTGGCTTTTGAACAGATCATACTTACTTGCGGAGTGAAGGATCTGCTGTGGTGGGCGGAGCAAAGCGGTCAGAAATCCATTCACAAGGAAACAAATCATTATTTTATTTTGGGATGGAGAGGACCGACAGTATTTTTTTAAAACAAGCATCAGTGTTGCCAAAGATTGCAGAAACTCCACAGATCACCGCAAAATTCAGTTCACAGCAGTTCACCCTGAATACAAAGCAGACAAACAGTCAGTCCACCTGTGAGCAAATTCCGGCTGAGGAGAACACTTGGATCCAAACTATATTCCAAAAGACCTTTTTTCTAGTATTTTTGGCTGACCTAAATATTGAGAAGAAATCAAGTAAAATGCTGTTTTTTTTGCCTTTTCTGTGACTTGAGGTTCCATTTAATTGTATGCGTAACGCAGCTAACTTGCTATACTTGTCACCCCCCCAATTCTGTCTTACTTCCCTGTAAATATTTCCAACCCTGCTGAGTTTATGACCTAACATCAAAACTATTTGTTTGTTCATGTACTGTATTTAGGATTATCTGACAAGGTAAGTCATTTAGATAGCTAAATCTATCATTATGTGCTACCGGTAGGAAAATCAGGACAGATTGTTAGAACACTGGAATTTTTGGTTTCTGTATGGTTTTATGTCTAGTGTTTGCACATGGAAAAAAATGACTAAAGTTAGTGCCACAAAGGTGAGGTTGTGCTGATAAAAATGATACCAGACAAGCAAGTAGTCTTTCAAATTGAACATTCAGAGATAAATTCGAAAATAGACAAAAACTGAGTTTTGGGCCCTAAGTTCCAAAGGGTCAAATAACCAATGATTATAAAGTACTTTTTACTATTAATGGGACTTCTTGTGCTGTATGGTTTCTGTTTGATACGTGGTGAGCTTAAGCTCGACGCAGGTATTGAGACTTCTATCCGTTAATGTGATTTATGTTGGTCTTAGATGTAAGGACTGCTCACATGAAACAGTACAGTAATACTCACATGCTGCAGTGTGTGGAATGTGACTGGAAGCACAGTCCAAGTTTTCACAATTGCCTATTCTGCAGGGGTTTAACATTTTTTACATTTCGCCCCACTTGTTTGCCCGTCTCGTAAGTATTTCCAGGTCTTTATTCTGTGGCTTGATCCTATTTATCCACATGTCTGAGGCCTTCAGGTCAGCAGCTTGTAGCTCAAAATCTCTTTACGGCGACACAGGAGACTGTCGCCCGTTCATCACCAGTCTCAGAGTCTGGACGGGTGATGGACCTAAAAAGATGAGTGCGCTCAGAAAAATTCTCCAAAGCGCTTTTTGAATGCCTGCAGGAGATTAGATGTGAAGCCTGCAATCTGCTTAAGATCAATATGTTGAGCACTTTCTGTGGATGCAGTTTATTTTTTACTCTCCCAGTTTAAGTGACCTCTTTCAATGTTTGTGATGAAGAGTTCCAGCTTGTTTTCAAATGCAAACTTTACTTGTTGAACAGATAAGACTATATTTCCAATAGAAATTAGGGATCGACCGATACGTTTTTTTTCTAGGCCGATACGACACAAATATTTTTTTACATTTGGGTAGCCAACAGCCGATATTTAGACCTAAAATAATTTGCAATATTCATTTTGAAAAAAATATATTTAAAAAAGGGCAACATGCTGTCATAAGCTCAACTCATGCTATTTTTTTCAGCATTTGAGAAGCTTGTAATTTATATTTATATTTAATATATATCCATTTATTCATCTTTCTAAAATGTTCTGTGTTTACGTACCTTTGACACGTCCGTTCACGCGTTCAACCTCACCTTGAGAAAACTTTTTTCTCCGCTGTGGTTTCATCTGCTTCCACGCTGCAAACAGTTTCTTACTGGCTTTGCCTGTGCAAGGTTAACCAATCAGATGGTGCAGTGGTCAGGACAAAACTGAAGACAGAGGCGCGCCTGCCTCCCAGCCGAAAACAACCACTTCAATATCGGCCGTGGGATTAAAAAAAAGGACAATACAAAAAAGTGTCAAAATAGCAAATATCTGTGCCAATATTGATATCACTATCTGTCAACCCCTAATAGAGATGTTCCAATCCGATCACGTGATCATCAATGGGGCCCGATTACATGGTTAATGAATCAATCAAAAATCTGATGTTGTAGCTAGGGCTGGGCGATACTTAATTATCTTATTTCACAATAGTTTTTAACAAAATATATATATATATCTCACAATATAAATCGTGTAACTATATTTGTCAAATTTGAATGCTCTGTAACTCATAAGAGAAATGTGTATTCATCAGAAGATTGTTTAGATTTAAATATTACATTTTCTATCATACTTTGAACTTAACAGATGCACTGAAGGAACATGATGCAACAGTTTTTTTTAAACAGATAGCTAAGTAAAGGCATATATATTACAAATGAAACTGCAACTAAAGCAAAAACTTTCAAATTTCAAAAGAGAACAAAAATAAAATAGATCACTTACCTGCTTGATCAGTTCCATTTAAAAACAAAGCAAATATTGTACCATCAATTTTACAAATAAATTCTAATGTTTTTTTAAAGTTTGATCTAATAAACATGACTACGTTTACGCTAATGTTTACTTACGTGTGGTGACTTACCCTTGAACTTTCACCCACCAAAGAGGGAAAAGTGCTTTCAACTGGCAAGTGTAAATTTCAGACCCGTCAAAATAAAAGTCTATCGCAATAGGCTCGTTTTACTATCGATAAATAAAGTTCTATCGCGATATCGATCGCTATTATTTTATTGTGAACATAGCTTTACTTTCTTAACTTTCTTGAGAACTTAGGAGATACAATTGTTGAAATGTAAACTTTGGGGCAGAGATAAGCAACTCCAGGCCTCGAGGGCCACATTCCTACATGTTTTCCAACATACCATACCAACATACATCCGGCATGTTCTAATTGGCTGGACACCTGATTCAGGCAGATAGTTACGAGTAGGGCTCTAATATCTGGACACAATGCAGACAAATGGGCGCTTGAGGCTTGGAGTTGCCCATCCCTGCTGAGGGGCTTCTGACTGATGTGATTAGTATTTTTATTGGTGCTAGGCCACACAAAAAGGTCTTTAATAGTAACAAAAAGTTCTTTAACAGTAACAAAAGGTTCTTTCTTTGTTTTTATTTTTTTCTCTACAGACCTCCCCAAGCACTATGTAAACGAAAAGCTAGTTCTTTGCAACCAACAGAGGAACTCCAGAGTGGAACAGAAGGAACCAGAACATGTACAGATTAAAGAAGAACAGGAGGAACCAAAACCTCCACAGATTCCAAAGGAACAAGGGAAACCAGGACCTCCACAGATTAAAGAGGAACAGGAAGAGCCAGAACCTCCACAGATTAAAGAAGAACAGGAAGGACTCTGCATCAGTCAGGATGAAGAGCAGTTTGATCTGAAGGAGGAGACAAAGATTTTATTGGAGATTCCTACTTATGAGGAAAATGAGCCCGATCTAAACCGTCAGCATAGCTTTTATGTAACTGATTGTCAGGATGAAGAAGGAAGCCAAAATGAAGAGTCAAGATCAACTCTAGATGAAGAGACAGACCCACACAATAGAGATTTGAAAAAGAGGAGAGACAGAAGTTATGGCCAAGATGTGGACAGCTCTTACATGTCAGAAAGTCAGTGCGACTCTGTCAGAAAAGAACCCAAAAAGGAGATTTTGGTCAGGAAATGTGAACAATCCTCAGAAGAAAAAGGACTTTCCTTGATAAATTCTGGTAATAGTGAAAAAATAGCTCACATTGTGTCTATCCAGATGAAACATATTCCTGAAAAAGAACCTTATGTCTGTCAGGAATGTGGTGAAAGTTTTAGGTGGTGGACTCATCTGAAAACGCACATTAGAACTCACACAGGAGAGCTGTTCTCTTGTACAGAGTGTGATAAAAGTTTTTGTGCTAAATCTTATCTTGAAAGACACATGCGAATTCATACAGGAGAGAAACTTTTTTTTTGTAAAGAATGTGATAAAGGTTTTTGTCAAATATCTCACCTCAAAAGACACATGAGAACTCATACAGGAGAAAAACCTTTTTCATGTAACGAATGTGATAAAAGTTATGGCGACGCATCTACTCTCAAATACCACATGACAACTCATACAGGAGAGAAGCCTTTTTGTTGTACAGAATGTGACGCATGTTTTAGTCGTGTATCTGGTCTCAAAATACACATGAGAACCCATACAGGAGAGAAGCCTTTTTCTTGTAAAGACTGTGATAAAAGTTTTAGTCACGTATTTAGTCTCAAAATGCACATGAGAACCCATACAGGGGAGAAGCCTTTTTCTTGTAAAGAATGTAATAGAAGTTTTAGTCAAAAGTCTACTCTCCAAAAACACATTAGAACTCATACAGGAGAGAGGCCGTATTCTTGTAAAGAATGCGATTCAAGTTTTAGTCAAAAATGTAATCTCAAAATACACATGAGAACTCACACAGGAAAGAAGATTTTTTCTTGTAAAGAATGTAAAAAAGGTTTCAGTGAAAACTGTTAACTTTAGAATACACTGAAAAAGTCACTAAAGACAGTATGGGTTCACAAAGGAGCAGGAACATTTTGTGAAAGTCAACTTTCTTTATTTTTAACATTTTAAATTCTGAATAATTACACAAACATTGAAATATACATTAATCCTTTTTTAAAAATGTTGTTAGATGATTAAAAAAAACAAAGTTCTGTGTAGAAAAAATTGAAATATTCAGAAAAATGTAATGTTGAAAAATCCGAACTTTACCTCTAAGGTTGACGTTCTTTAAATTAGCTTAACTCTCAGACTGTTCACACAGTTGGTGTAATTCCAGTAGATTGTGGATATGAGAAAAGCAGCTTAATGTTGAAATACAATATTTTACAGTACTAACATGCATACACATTTTATACAACTGATTCTGACATTCAGGACCCCGTACTAATGTACTTCCCCCTGGTAGTGGAGGAAGAGCACGAAAGAAGGGCTAATAATATTGTAATTATTTACCATATGGTGAGTCTAACCTTTACTTGCGAAATAGAAAGAATTCTTGCTAATGGCCAGTAGTAATTTCGGACCCTGAATGAAGGTGATACACAAAGAAATTTCTTTATGTTTTACAAGTTGCTTAAAGTGCTGGAGGGGCCAATGTTTATTATACCTGCGCACAGCTGGAAGGACAAACATTTATTTTTAATGTGCAATTAACAGCGTTAAGACATTTGCATTAAAGTGTTATTGAAAATTTGAAAGTGACAATCAGATGGTGCCGTAGACAATGCAGCAGATAGAGAGGCACAGCTGCATTTGTCGATTTAGCATCACGATCTATTTTGTATCTTTTTACTAACATAATCTTGTTTGTATTTATGGTTTTGAACTAACACTGTTGTGACTCTCAGTATTATATCAAATTTTCAATATCTGTTATCTTTTACATTCCTGTGTGAATGATTGAAGAGTTAAGGTTGTTTAAAAAGTGTGTTTTCTTGTCCACTGATGAAAGCTCCAATGTTAAAGGGTTAAATAGTCTGTGAGTCTTAGTCAGTAGATTACAATAGATTCAAAATAACTTCACACTACCTTCAGCTCTCAAGCTCTGTGGAGATTCGGATTTTATTTTCCAGAAGGAATTGGCCTTTTTTCCCATAATGCTAATGGTACCTAAAGCTGCTTCAATGGTCATGATGTTACTGTGTTTTGATCACCCAGCAGGGTTTGCTGACCTGAACCCATTATGTCAAGAGGAAAACGTGATACCAGACGCAGATGCAGTAATTCAATTAAAAGGAAGCACAGTTTTCTGCTGTGAAATCTTTGGATTTTCTGATGTAATGGTGTCTAAGAAACTAATTTTTAGGTTATCATCTATAAGCCACAATCATGAAAATCTAAAGGATAGACAAATTTCAATCTTTGTGTACTGATTCTGTATGATTAATTTGACTTTAAATTTACTTAAACATTTTCACGAAATTATTTTAAGATGTATTCATAAATAGAAATGCAGTAATTTTATTGTTTGTGTTGGCTTACTTAAATTTTGTTTTGATGGAGATTTTAAAAAAAATGTAAAATCGATGTTTAATTTTTGTTTATTGATCTTTATTAGTAGATTTTTATTAATATTTTGTTCAATATTTAGTTTACATTTGTGGTTGTATTATGCTGAGACAATGTGTGTATTGCCCACGTGTGTTACCACAACAAAGTATATTGTAGATATCTTAAATTCTAAAACTTTTTGTTGAAATATTTTTAAATTATTTTGAACAACAAATATCTTCAGGTTATATCTTGTTAAATCATGTGAGAAAGAAGCTGTTTTGTGAAAAAAAAATACTTGTTTTTCTCTTGTGTTCATGTGATTCATGTTTCATAGTAGATAAGAAATGTTTATCTGTTCTTTTTAGTTTTCAGTGTTTTATTTTTCCCCAATCTTTACTATGAAGAATAAGGTGGATTTAAACATCGGTAAGTGTTGTATAAGCAGATTCGTGGTTGAGGTTTAAGGTTTCCTGAGGGAACTATGTTGATGTAACACATGACAGCGAGCGGAAATAAAATGTGGAATTGAACTGGAGCTGTCTTTTGTTTGAGTCATCCTGAGTCTGCCTGATTTATTACATAACATGGTGTCAGAAGTAAACAGGAAAGTCTAGAAATTTGCAAGAAATTAGTGAAAGAGCGTCTGCTGTCCTCTGTTGTTGACTTGGCTGTGTCAGACCATTATCGCGTGTTTTTTTAGGTGACTGGTTTTATGCAACGGGAGGCCTAAACGAGAGCTGAGACAAAATGATATATTACTCCTGAAGTGGCTGCAATTTCTTTTTTTAAAAATTGCAGGACACTGCAGTTTACCAGATTGCAGGACAGGAACACTTTAGAGTTCCTGCAGAAGTTCTTGAACAGACCCTATGCGAAAGGAGATCAGTGCTCTGACCCCATCCACCAAGAAGATTAAAATCATTGCCCCTGTAGAGAGGAAGCACTCTGGCTGGAATGGTGGCTCCATCCTGGCATCCATGTCTATCTTCCAGCAGATGTGGATCAGCAAGCAGGAGTACGATGAGTCCGGTCCCGCCATCGTCCACCGCAAGTGTTTCTAAATGACCTCTGCCCCAGGAGTGACTGCGCTTCAATCCACCTCTGCCAGACTTCTGCTTCATGTTAGACAGACTTAAAGATGCCCAACAAGATGAACTTTCTTCAGTTGTCTGAACTGAAAATCCAACTAACTAATTCAGGCAGTCCCGATTTCAAAATAGACACTAGAAACAAAACCAACAAACACTCCAGTGACCTCTTGTGCCTGTCCCAAGTCCGGAGAAATGCAGAGGGATTGTGTGGAAGTAAAAAATAAATAAATAAATGGAACATGTGAATCCTAAAACGAGATGAGTTAGGACAAACCCCCTACCGTCCTCTGAACACAAGCTAACACAACTGCTGCCTCGCGGTGCTTCTTCTCTGCAGCTTGTCTTGGCATTGTGGTATATTAGCGCCACCACCTGGTCTGAAATGTGGGTTATTTTTTAGCCCGCAGCAGCAGTTACTGACTACAAAGACCATATTGTTTTCGCAGTTGGGAACATTTCTGCGCCTTTGAGCCAAAATTTGGCACATTTGCGAAAAGTCACCAAAAGTTTGCACAAACCTAGGGAAAATTAAAAATGAATTGTCGGCAGAGTGAATGACATTAACATACAATTAACAGACCTTACCATTAATAACGTACAATATGACAATGTTAAAATTGTCTCCGCAATAAACAAAAAACAGTTGACTCAGCGAAAAAAGAAGTTGGAATCCACTAACGAAATTGTGATACATTTTTCGGTGATATCCAAACAAAACCTGAAAATGATTATTAAATAGTATTAGTTTATTAATTATATCATTATATTCATTTTATGGCCACATGACCTATGGTTTGGTGGCCATTTTGTGTCAAAATCTGAGATTTTCAAGTATGTGAAAACGGACTGATTTTAACAGAATTTCAACACCGCTAGCTTGAGTCTACAATGACCCCTGGAGTTTTGTTGGTATTTGGAGTTTTGTTGACCTTTGACCTCAGGAAAAGGCCGCCATCTTGAATTTTTAAAAAAGCCAATGTTCCTACCAGCTACTAAAGAAAACTCTTCCTAGAGATTTTTATTGATCGTTGTTAACAAGGTCCATTTGTGTAGTTGATTTGTAACAGTGTGTGCAAATTAGTTGATTGTTCCTGAGCACCTTGAAGGCACCGCCACCCCATAATAGTCTCTCTGAAATCCCATAATAATCATTTCTCATGGGAGGGGGGTATGAACCCCATCTTTCAACCAATCAGACTCCACCCTTCACCGGAGCAGCACCTGGGCATTCCAGTCTGCAGGCAGCCTTCGTTGAGAACACAGGCTTTGCCGTTCATCCTGGAGTTCTCCTTTCTCCATATCATGGAAATCATAGTCATGCGTCCATGAGAATGTAAGTTTAGCTTTTAATGTGTTTATTTAGCTTAGTTTATGGTAACATGTAATCTGTTCTGTTCAAATGCTTGAGTCAGCTCAAAGTTAAGAAATGTTACAACTGAGTGGAATGTGATTTACATGATACTATTTATGTTCAGTTTCCATATGCCACGTTTCTATTCATTTGACTCCATCCATCGGTGCTTTGTAGTGCGGTGCGCCTGAGACGCATCGCCACGTTGTCTTTCGCACATTATGGTGCGTTCAGGGACCATCGTAATTTAGAGTTTTAGACGAGAAACAGCAGGTCTTCATTGTAGATTATCAAGTTAACATGTATGTTTATGTTTGACAACATTGATACTATGTATTATTTTGATTACTTATATTGTTTGTTTCTATTTCTGTTCCTGTTCAATAGACACCATGACTAACACTAATACCACGAAGCTTTGAATGCCATGACCCCAAGAACACTTTCAATAAATGAGTGGCATGAGTGAGAATTTGTGACGTCATCATTTGTTCTGGCCGGACAACCTGAGGAGATTGAGGATTTTGTGAATCAGCACTTTAGCTACAGTCCTTTGAGGTCTCAAGCTTGGAACTGATTGCCAACACCTCCTTTACAATCGTCTTGTTATTTCTTGGGCATCATTGGGAAGCAATTGCAAAGAAAATGCAGGAATAAGTTGTAGATTTTTTGACACAAAAATAATCAAAGAATTGTTAATGGATGAACTGATGATTGATGAAAACCAATGTGAGATCTTTTTCATCTCTGTGTTCTCTGATCTCATCTCCCAACAAAAACTCAAGAACTTAAAGCCAGCATATGTTTGAAGATTGCTGTTGGACTTGAGGAGCACAGCTTTGTCGGTACTCACTGCTACACTCAGACTGATGAAAAAACCACAGAGAAGCAGTCTGCTTGCTTCAGTTCTCTCCTTAAAAGCTTGAGATGGAATTTTGTGATCTAACCTCAGTCCTGTGTTCTCCAGTCAGAACTGGACTTGAAGAAAACAGCTGGAACCTACAGAAAACCAACAAACGGCAGAAACCCATACTGTGGGAAGAACTCTACTCTTCTCAATGATGTTCACGTCCACTTTATTCTTCAGAATAAATATTGGGACAAAACACTGAAAACTCAGAAGAAAAAATAAACAGTTCTAAACTATTAAAATTCAAGAATCACATGAACACAAGACAGAAACATCAGTTTGTCCCTTTATAGACCTCTTCCTTACTAGTTGATCACATGACTTATCAAAATTATAAACTGCAGTCACCATTTTTTAGTTTAAAATAATAATGAAATGATCACAATGTTAGAATTAAAGATATTTATAAAATATTTCTATTGTAGTCAAAGTAGTGTACATACTTTACGATGACATTCATTGTATCAGTATAAACTACAACAAAAAGGGTCAACTATGCAAATTCAAAACAAAAATGTATAAAACCAAAATCTAAAAATAAAAATCAACTCACACAAATTAAACATTGCTTGTGAGGGTTCACAATTAGTCAGTGGACAAAGGTCTGTTTCTTGAAAAAAGTTGAATATTTTTGTTGCTTTTTTTTTAAAGAAAGATAAAAACTTTAAAAAAAAATGCATTTTCCAAGGACTAAAGACATGCACGTACAACTGGGGGGAATAACCACATGAAGACAAGTGGAGTTAAACTAAACAGGCCTGACCAGAATCCCCCCCATTACTGACACACTAAGGAAGCTATATAGACAGGGAAAAACCATACTGGACACATGGGAGGGAGAACAAACTAACCCAACATGTAACTCATTTATCCATAACTGCCGGAAAATGACAGCAACAACATTTAAGTAATAAAAATAGTAGTTCTTGAAAACTAAGAATCCTCATAATGTCCTTTAAAGAAACCAAAATGAAGTCTATGAGGAGAGTTGGTAATCCCTGCAATGTCTCCAGTGGAATGTCCCAATGCCGTCTGCTGATTGCTATAGATGAAAGTGTGGAAACTCAGAGACAAGCAAAAAAAAAAATGAATCAACTGTCTTTTTACTTAAAACAAATTCATCAAATCAACCCATTGTTAATTTACTTTAAGTAAATCAAGTCATAATAGAAAAAAAAAATACTAACACCTAGGTGGTGGTGGAGGTTCAACCACCACATTGCTTTTCAATTCTTTAACAAAGTTTATTTTAAAACCAATGTGTATATATTCATATGTGTATATATACATATATATATATATATATATATATATATATATATATATAAAATTCAGTACAAAAAGTAACGGTACCTTCATAATGGTAAAAGCCATTCCAGAGCTAAAAATGTGTTATTCATATCTACACCTTTCCTTTGCATTCCTATGTGCATTTTAAAAAATATTTAGTGAAAAAGGTCACCTTTTTTGGCAGCCAATTAATAAAGTTAAATGCATTTGTATAGAATCATTTCACATACATAAAAATGCATCAATCTCGTTTTTATATTTATTTTTGTTTGCTTTTAGATTATTAAAAACCTCAAAAGGAATGTCTTAGAGAAGTCAGAATATCACATTAGAACTTATTAAAAAAAAAAAAAAGGATGTTTTTTCAGGACACATCATACTTGAGAAAACTGACTATTTATTTGCTTCTAATACTTGCATCTCTAATGGAGTTATTTCATCAAAGCGCAGTGATATGGAGACCATCAGCCATCAGTGACTGTGTGTACATGTAATAAAAGCTCAGGTTGCTTTAGTAGTGGAATTCAGGTCATTTTCATCATTGGGTGTGGTGTCTCTTCTTTCTCTTGATTACAACTCAGATTTTTGTTATCAGGTTCCGGTCAAGTAGCTTTGCTGACTGATCAAACACAGCAACATAATGGTCATTGAAGCAGCTTTGGGTTCCTTTAGCAGTGTGGGAAGGTGCCATGACCTGCTGGGGAAATATCTGCATATCCACACAGCTTCTCAACAGAGCGGTAATGTGAAGTGCTTTATTGTGTTCTATTGACATGGACTGATGGAATATTTAACTCTTTAATACAGCAGGTGTTGTCGTCAGAGAGAAAATAACACTCTCTGAACTACCATAACTCTTTGACTGTTTATGCAATTCGCATAGTTCCAACGGATTTAGAGGATAAGAATGCCAGACTTGTGCTTATGCTACTATCATAAATACAACTGACACCGTGCAATGGGAAGGCATTGGCAGAATCATCAAGATTTCACGCCGCCGCCAATTTTTTTCTTGGAAAATTGTCGGCATGGTCATGAATGTAGGCGGTGGCAGTCAGGAGAGCAGAATGGCCCACCTTTTGTATACCCCTGGGCTACTGGTCAGCTGACAGCACTTAATATGGACAGCTGCCATCCAGAGACATTTACACATCGTCCAGTCAGAGCTGCTGCCAGCCAGTGATTCAATTTTGTAATTACGTCATTCCCGCCTGTCACTGAACAGCCACTACAGACCTCAAAATGTGCCCGGCCGGCCCTTGACTGATGTCATCTTTTAAAAATTCAAACTTTTTCTTAAAGCCTCCACAGTAAAATACATCTTGAACGTTAATCCAAAGCTGCTCATCTTTCTTAAAACTGCATTGAAACGTTGCTTCATAAGCAGTGGAAGCATAATGCTAATTTTAAAGTGTTGTGGGTTAAAGGCTCAGAAAAACCTTTGCAAGCATTTAGAGATGATTAGCACAGCAGGGTGGAACTCCAAGAGGAACCAACATTTATGATTTTCATAATAATTTTCTGAAACCGATAACTTAGTTTTTACCTCTAAAATACAAAATAATCAAAACAAAAGATGACTTAAATAATTTCAATATTTGTGTAATTACTCTGAAGAAAGTTCTGGTCTTTCATTCTTGACAAGAAAAAGGCTTCTCTCCTGTATGAGAGCTCATGTGACTTTTGAGATGAGATTTCTGATAAAAAAAATTGTCACATTCTTTACAAGAAAATGCTTTCTCTCCTGTATGAATTTTCATGTGTGTTCTGAGATTAGACATTTGACTAAAACTTTTATCACATTCTTGACAAGAAAAGGGCTTTTCTCCTGTGTGAGTTCTCATGTGTGTATTGAGATAAGACTTTTCATAAAAACTTTTATCACATTCTTTACAAGAAAAAGGCTTTTCTCCTGTATGAATTTTCATGTGTTTCTTGACACTAAATTTATGACAAAAGCTTTTATCGCATTCTTTACAAAAAAAAGGTCTCTCTCCTGTGTGAATTCTCATGTGTTTCTTGAGAGTTAATTTATGACTAAAACTTTTACCACATTCTTGACAAGAAAAAGGCTTTTCTCCTGTGTGCGTTCTCATGTGACTTTTGAGATGGGATTTTTGATTAAAAATTTTACCACAGTCTTTACACAAAAAAGGTTTTTCTCCTGTATGAATTTTCATGTGTGTTTGGAGATTAGCTACTTGACTAAAACATCGATCACATTCTTTACAAAAAAAAGGTTTCTCTCCTGTGTGAGTTCTCATGTGAATTCTGAACTTAGACCAGTGACAAAAACTTTTACCACATTCTTTACAGACATGAGATCTTTCATCAGATTTAGTTCTCATTTGGACAGAAACATTGTGAGAAATCTTTATACTTTTACCAGACTTTAAACAGGAAAGTTTCTTTTCTTTTTGCAATTGTTTGCGTTTGTCAACTAAAGTCTCCTCCTTGGAGTTTTTTCTGTCATCACTGTCACATTGACTTTCTGACATGGGAGAGCTGTCCACATTTTGTTCATGACTTCTGTTTCCTCTAGTCCTCTGATCTTTGTTCTGTAGGTCTGTCTCTTCATCTGTAGTTGATGTTGATTCTTCATAATGGCTTCCTTCTACATCCCGACTATCTGTTACATTAAAGCTCTGCTGATTGTTCAGATCTGCTTCACTGTGCTCACTTTCCTCAAAAGTAGGAATCTCCATCCAGGTGTCAGTTTCCTGCTTTAAATCAAGCTGTTCTTCATCCTGACTGATGCAGAGTCCCTCTTGTTCCTCTTTAATCTGTGGAGTTTCTATTTCTTCCTGTTCCTCTTTAATCTGTGGATGTTCTGGTTCCTCCTGTTCATCTTTAATCTGTGGAAGTTCTGGTTCCACGCATTCCTCTTTAATCTGTGGAAGTTCTGGTTCCTCCTGTTCCTCTTTAATCTGTGAAGGTTCTGGTTCCACTCTGAGGTTCCTCTGCTGGTTACAGATATTTTCTTCTGCAGTCACATAATGCTGGGGGATGGCTGCAGAGACACAAGAAAAAGCAGGACATTGAAAGTAAGACAATACAATGGAATAGATGACAGCAGACACACAACTCACTGACCATTTTATTAGGAAAACCTGCCCAACTGCTTGTTAATAGAAATGTCTAATTTCTGCCAATCACATGGAAGCAACTCAATGCATTTAAGCAATTTAAATCTGGTGAAGACAATCTAATGTAGTTCAAAGTGAGTATCATAACGGGGAATAAAGGAGATTTCAGTGATTCTGAACGTGGCATGGTTGTTGGTGCCAGACGGGCTGGTCTAAGTACTTCAGAAAATGCTGATATACTTGATTTTCATTCAAAATCCATTTCCAGGGCTTACAGAGAATGGTCAGAAAAAAGACAAAAATATTCAGTGAGCAGTTCTGTGGATGGAAAGCCTTTGTTGACACCAGAGGTCAGAGGAAAATGGCCAGAATAATTCTAGCTGACCGAAAGGCAACAGTAAGAGTATGCAGAGGAGCATCTCTGAACACACAATACATTGAACCTAGAGGCAGATGGGTCAGAGCAGCAGAAGACTACACAGGGTGCCACTCATGTCAGCAGAGAACAGTGAATTGAGACTACAATTTGCACAGGCTCTCCAAAATTGGACAAAACCACATCAGAAAGACCTTGCCTGGTCTGAGGAGTCTTGATTTCTGCCGAGACATTTGGATGGTAGGGTCAGAGTTTGGCATCAACATGAAAGTATTGATCAATATTAACCTTTTATTAATGGTTCAGGCTGGTGGGGTGGGGGATATTTCTTGGCACACTTCTGGCCCCTTAGTACAAATTGAGCGTCATTACAAGGCCACAGCCTACCTGGGTATGTTTGTTGAGCTTGAATCATCTAAGATTGGTTTTAGTGCTGATCCAACACTCCACTGCTGAACTCGCTAAAATCCAGTCCTCTCCACATAGGCCACCGCCACCAGCTCTGCTCCAGCAACTGGACATTATAAACTTGCCACACTGGAGATAAACGCATCAAGGACAGTGTTGGATCTTCCACTATATCCATACCTACTCCATCAAATCACACTGGTCCTCTGCTTATTTTCCACAAAAGAACTCCAGCCGCCGTGCAGATCACAGCATCCAGGCCTGCCCAGTATGGTTGGCTAACAACACGGCACACAACCTCTCCTGCATGACTTTTGACTTTTTAATCTTCTAAACATCCCCTCCCTCACAACCAAGGTGGATCTTGTCCAAGATCCTCTCGTTGATTTTGAGTGGGATTTTACGTGCGTGATTGAAACATAGGAACAACCTCAAGATTTTACTACACTCATGCAACTTCACCAGTGTTTGTATACTTCGGCAAACGATGCGATTCTGGCCACGGAGCGGTCTCACAATAATTTACCACGAGAACTGGAAGATAGCACCTGTGACTGCGCCATTGTATAACTCTTTCCAGATTTCCAGCAGCTCTCCTTCAATTAATCTTTTATTATTAATCACCCATCAACCTCTCTTCATCTGACCATGACTCCAACTAAACATAAAATGGAGTTTATCTTTGACTTTTCAAACTTCTTGACACAGCTATTCCTACGATCATTAAAAATAATACTTGTGGGGGATTTTAACATCCACATGGACAAAACTAACAACACTCTTCCCAAAGAGTTTATGTCCTGTCAAGACAGCTTTGACTTCCATCAACATATTACTATTCCCACCCATACCAAAAGACATTAGGGATGGGTGATATATCGGTTCTAGTATCGGTATTGGCCGATATTTGCCTAATTTGGCCTGATATAAAAAATTCCACCGATATATGCCCCCAATGTTTCTCCTTTACTTTGACTGGTGGTTACTGCAGGAGAAAAGCTATGTTTAGCACTAGCTTGCTCCCTCTCTCAACCCCGAAAGAACAGACTCACTCACCCTCCCACCCCCGTGTGCGTCTAGTGTCGAACGCAAGATGCAAGGGTCCCAGCATGCTTTTCACAGTTTCTGTTAGGGCTTGGCGATATATAAATATAATAGATTTATTCTAATTTTTGGTTTTAGTTGATTTATTTATTGAAAATCAAAATTTTATTTTCCCAGCTCTCTGCTTTCTTGGGCTTCTATTATTTGGAGTAAAGGCAGCCTGCTTGTCTGTCTCTGGCAACGAGCAGACATGAAAACGGCAGCAAATCGGACCTTCCTAGGCCGGCGCCTGAGGACCTAAGGGCTCTGGTAGGTTAATAAGCTAAAAGCAGGTCTGATATAAAAGAAAGACCAAAACCCATGAACATTCTTGTAAATTATTAAAAGAATCTTAAAATTAATCCTAAAGCTGACGGGGACCGAATAACTTATATGAACAATTCTATCCTGACTATTGTCCCCTTCACAGTCGTTTCTGTGCTGTGAAGGGGACAATAGTCAGACTAGAATTGTTCATATAAGTTATTCAGTCCCCGTCAGCTTTATGTTATGTAAGTTATTCGTACATGTAGCACACACATGTACCACAGATCCCCAACTCCCCACACACATCTCCTGGCACACATCATTTAAATTAAATTTTCAATCAAACAGCACATACTTTGAGCCTTAAAACTTGCGAGATGAGCCAGAGACAAGGTCCACAGCCAAAGACAGGAGCACAGACAATCCACCTAAATACTCTCCAGCTCTGAGACGCGAGACAAGCCAGAGGCAAGGTCTTTTACAGGCCAGGCCATATCTCCCGCTCCACCGGAGGGGAGTGGAAAAGAGGGACAACATATGAATCATACTGCACCAAACAGAGGCACGATGAACTGAATGAAATTTAGTACTGGGTAAATGACAAAGAATAGAAGAGAAAATTAATAGACAGAACCCCTGTGCACCATACTTTCCCCAGCTTCTAACTTCTAGTAGCCTGCTAGCAACTTCAAACATAGCAGATGTACTACAGAAACATGACATATTTTTTCCCGAAAACTTAGTTTCAAGTAAACTAACCCTCTAACTTTTATTTGCGAGTGTTAATTTCTGGCTAATATAAATATTAACGTCCATCCAGATGGACTCATTTTACTTTTAAGAAAAAGTTATACTGTGATTACGTAGTTATTGTTTCATTGCCCAGCCCTATGTGACACAATCCCAACCGTGAGTTTTGTGATCCGTTACGCCCCTACTAGAAAGACTCCACCATAGGTTTCATAAACATAGAACTTTGCGCGTTCTGCGCGTGGTAAACATTAAATGTTTACCATGATCTGCGTGGTAGATCCCAAGGACCAGCAATGAGCAGCCCTGGCCTATACCATGCTTTTCTTAGGCCTTTCAGAGTAAACATCCATACATATGATCATATATTACCATTGGCACACAAACAAATTATATATGAAATATGAGTTATTTTTGTGAACGTTTTTCCTAACTGGAAGTACGACAAGTTGATCTACGAGGCTCTGCCTTTCACTCCTAGTGGAACTCCTTTATGACGTCAACCTAGAGCCGACCTCTGCAGCCGACCTCTTTGGAAGAAACTCTGCATTTGCCAAGCGCTTCAGGGATTAATTAGACTGGGGGAAGTGATGGCAGCACAGACTCTTCCTGGAGAGGGCTGTTGTCTACATCTGCTTGTGAGAACCCACTTGTTTTTGTGAGTTGGGAGGGACTGGTGCTCAGAGCAGGTTTTTAGAGGAAATATTCAGAAATGTGTGAATGGATCAAAATACCGCTCTGGGGTTGTTTGTAGTGAGGAACTAACATTATAATACACTTAATAGATCAAAAAGTTGATGTTTCATGGAATAGGCCATTAAAGTGTATTAAAAAAAAATCATATTCCAACTGAAGTCCCATCTGATTTTTAAGATACCGGAAAAATACATTATATGATTATTAAGCCGCCACAAACTGATATTTTCTTCATATAATAATAAAAGTGAATCCATTGTATTTGAGATTTTATTAGAAGAATCCTCAACAAATCAACGTCAGTTGCTGGATTTTATGCAAAGCAGGATTTGTGTATTATATATATATATAATTTTTTTTTTTTTACTTTGAAGCCAAAGGCTCTTATATTTATTTTTTGATTCTCTTCTGTGCAAAGAAATTTTCCAGAGACACTTTTTTTTTTAATTTTGCTAATTTAAGGTTTTGACTTGTGAGTGATCAGAGGAGTGATTTTAAGGAGGTAACAAACGTCTTATTATTACAGCTGTGGCTATATTGAGTTTCATTTTCTTTTTATTGTGTATTTAGTTTGTAATTTTGTAATATTTCTTTTCTGTTGTACTTTGTGCAAACACTTTATTACCATGACCTGGGTCTTATTTTTTCATGACATGTTATTTTATTTTTCCTTTTAAAATCGGACCAAAATGGACCATTTTATGGTCATTTTACTGCATCTGCTAAGCCGTGTCTCTCGTGTTTTTATACCATTCCAATATGGCGTCGCTCTTTACGTATCTTGGATAAGGGTAAAAGGCCTGCGTGCCATCTCTAGTAATATATGTCATTAAAAGCGCCTGTTTATCGCTTCAAAGCAGCGGAATGGAATCTTCCAACATAAGCAGTCATTGTTTCATTTTCATTTGAATCAGAATGCTCTGGAAAATGAATGTTTTAATTCCGAGGTTGAAGTGAACATACCTATATCGTGCAGCTGAAGCTGTGGTTTCCAGGTGATATCCAGCAGACTGTGCTGACGACAGAGCTCCTGCTCCTTCTGGAGTTCAGCAGCAGAAAGTTGTTCTCTCTGAGGTTCTGAAGACATCGTTACTGCAGCTGCTCCGAGCTCCAGCTCAAACTCATACAAACACCGCCGTCCTCTGAACACAAACAGCTCCGATCATCTTCTTGTCTCACAATCACAGCCACGTTGTCTTTAACACGTATTCACTCATTTACGACACTTTGGGAAACGCTGAGAGTTCCAACACGAACCAAGTATCGCCTCACAAACGTCCGAACAAAACACCACCGTCCTCTGACTACAAGCTAACGCTGCTAGCACGCTAGGCCCCAACCCCGTGGAGTTCTTCTTCTTTGTAGCGTGGTTGGCGCACACACCGCCACCACCTGGTCTGGAGTTTGGTTCAGGAGCGTTGACTGTGAAAAACAAAAAATACAAAATAATAAATGTAATATATGACTGTAATATATACAGTCTATGATCAGGATACTTTAAAATTTTTATCTTAATGATTCATTGTTACCTCTTTTTATACTTGAGCTGAAGAAACGACTTTTCTGATGAAAATAATAATTCACGTCACTCGTTCTTTTGATGAAACTATTCTGCAACAAAAAAGGGAAAAAAAGAGATTTCTATACTGACTTGTTCACATCACTGATTGTTATTTATTTGTATTTGTTTAAAATTTATTTTAAATGCCCTTGTGACAAACTTCACTATCAACTATCACTAATGACAATATTTTATACATTTAAATAACCCCCAAAACATACACAAAAAAGTGTATGAATGTGAAAGAGAATGTATGTATTTTTATTTTCTTTATTTATGTTTTCCCAGACTTTTTTTTTTTTCATTTAATTCTTTAAATTTCTTTGGAAGGCCCTCGTCAACGAGTAATTGATGATCGCATGTTTGCCTTTTCAATTGCAAATAAAGATTCACACACACACAAAAAACGGTCTTTGAGCGCGACATTTGACACGAGGCAGCTAGCAGGGTTAGCTAGCGTTCAGAGGACGCCGGTGTTTGAGCTGAAGCTCGGAGCAGCTCCAGTAACGATGTCTTCACTTCAGTCTCTGAGAGAGTTTATCAGCGAGCGACTAGCTGCTGCTGCTGAAGAAATCTTCAGACACTGTGAAGGAACCATCGTCCAGTACGAGCAGGAGCTCTGTCGTCAGCGCAGACTGCTGGATATCATCTGGAAACCACAGCTTCAGCTGCACCAGATAGGTATGTTCACTTCAACAGAGATGCCTGCTGCTTGGAGCCGTTTCGCTGCAGCTTTCCTGTGCTGCTTGCCTCTTTGCCGTTTTTTTCCCCCTCTTTTGTAGACAACCAAAAGTCTGCATTTTATATATATATATATATGTATATTTCTAAAATATTTTAGACCCATTTTTAGTTTCTACTAAGATAAGCAGACAACGTTTATAGTTTATTTTCTAGGTTGATTAGTGATTTTTGTATTTTTTATCCTAAATTAAGCACATGTCATGTTATCATAGTAAGAGATGCTATTATTTTCCATTTTAAGTCATCTAATGACAGCCTAATATTCTAAATTAATTTTAAAGCTTTAAGTTGTACACAGTTTTCTTGAATCTTAAAACTTCAAGCAAACATATGTGTGAAGCTATCCTCAAAAATGTTCTGTTTGTTATAATAATTATAATAATAACTGATGCTGCATTGAGAAGAACACTTTTTTCTCCCCATAAAAGCTTAAATAAAAAGTTATATTAAAAGTTTTTATTATTATTTTATTTGTATAAATCTTTTATAGAATTTTTAATTACTGCTTTATATTTACTTGCTTTTCATTTAAGTGTTTTTGAAATACTTTTTAGATTTTAAATTTACACTTTTCATTGTTTACTTAGAAGTTTCTTGTTCCAGACCTGATGAATGCAGGGACAGGAGTGAAGCATAAGCATTAACATGAGCAGGGGAAGAGATACCTGGGATCAATGTTATTGGTTAAGATAGCTTCTGGGGTAAAGACGCCCAATTGTTTGTGCTGTAAGTGTTTGTGCTGGTGACACCCCCTGCAATCCTGCAGGACAAAGGGAAAGAAGACCATGTGCCAGATCATATGAGATGGCTGCAAAAAAAATAGTCTCCAGATCTCCATTTCCAAATAAATCTGGATAATTTTGGATTTTACATTCTTTTTTCTTTGAAAGTCGCAATCAAAAGCTGCAGCGAATCAACTCCCAGTTACAAAGTTACAAAGAAGCGGCAGTGAAGTTACGATAAAACTTTCGAATTCAAGTTACGGTAAGTAAAGTCCTAACTAATAAGATATATAGAGTGTGTGCTGTTGATTGGTAAAACAGATGTTTGAAACATTACTGATATTTTACCACATAAGGAGATTGTAGTTCAAGGCCCTTTTTTATGTTTTAGTTGTTGAACCGCCTTAAATCCATCAGGGTACAGAACTTCAGGCTGCAGATAATCAATGAAACAGTTCAGCACACACAGCATAATTTATTTTTTTTATTCAAATGGATGTTATTTTATGAAGGACATTACAAATGTAATAAACCTCAAGACTTAGCAGTATTTTGTATTTTCTAAGGATAAAAAAGACCACAACAAGATAAAAGTCTGTCATTGTTCTTACCTTTGTTATTACATTCTGTGACTTATCAAAAGTATTAGGATGTGCAGGGTAGATTTAAGTTTGCTCAGGTTGAATGTTGAAGTCCCATTCCAAATATATTCTTTATCTATTTTTCTATTTATGTTTTAATTATATTTGTATGCCTTACTCCTCATCATTAAGCAGTAATACATTTTTTAGCTAAATATCCAAGCACTTTAAAAATTGAAAACACCTTTTGAAAAATATTCATCTGTGATTACTGTTGCATTCATTTTCCTTTTGTGCAGGTCTGGATGGCACAGTTTCGGTGGGCACAGCCGGGGCCTAAACCAAGATGGAGAGTACTCTGGGTGCTGCGAGAAGCCTATGTCTGCAGTAAAGATGACCGTTTTTAATTCATGTTGTCTTTTTAATAAAAATTTTTTATAACAACACTTTTGTGTCCTTATTAGGTTCTCAAACCATGAAAAATATACTTAAAATATTTGGTTAAACAGTGGCCCATAGTTTGATAAGTTGCAGTTTCTGAGGGAAATATTTGAGTGACATCTTGCCTTGATTGGGTGTGCTTGTGGCCCACATCTGGTTACAGTAGCAGACCACCTAAGTGCCATCATGTGGGCCCAGTGCGGGTCAGAGGTGGAATATTCACTGGCCATTTTTTGGGCCAGTTACACTGTTTGTGGGTCAGATTTGGCTGACATCTGGCTTTGCTGTGATTTGTTTTAGGCCCAGATTTGGCAGTCAGGTCTCTGGCCAAATCTGTGCCAGAACAAAAACATATGGTGGCCCTTTGTTGGCCCAATTGCATTTTCTGTGGGTAACATTTGGCTGAGTTCTGGCCATGTTGTGGTTTCTTTGTGGCTGAGATCTGCCAAATGGAAGTGGACTGCTCATGTGCCATCATTCCGTGCCAAATGTGGGCCAAATGAAAGTACGGACTTTGGGCCACATTCGGGCCAAAACATTTTTGTTATGTGGAGCAGACCAGTGCCAGAGGATCTCTGGGTCCGCAAGGGTCCATACAGGATTTGTCCAGTCATGAAAAACCGGAAAAAGTTTTGGAAATTGATAATGCAGTTTCTGGGTCCTTGAAAAGTTTGAAAAGCTGATAGTCCTTGAAAAGCTGATACTGAGAACGTATCAGCTGTGGCTCCTGAAAACACCCAGACCAGAAATGGGAAAAATGAAGACTTTGTTCCAAGTACTTTGACGCAAGCACTATGGTAGAAGCAGGGCTGGTGAGCCACATGAAAGGAAAGAAACAGCAGCAGCTGCTGAAGCCAGGCGGTCAGAGAATTTTTAAAACTGGTAATGATAGCATTACTATGGAGGCTTATTGCATTGAATTAAATAAAGAAATGCAGACAACACCAAATGAAATTTTTTTAGGATTTCTTGAAATGAGGAGAACTTTGCATTCTGTTCTCATTAGCACAGGCAGTGAAGGTTTCTTTTCTCTTTGAAGTATCACAATCTCCGTTTCAAAAATCCTGTTCGTTTACATGCCAGTCATTTTCCTGAAGACGTGTGCACCTTTCTGTCTTTGCTCCATAATCCATGTTCAAACCAGTTCTTCTAAGCTGCTGCTTGCTTTTGCTGCACCTCCACCAGGAAATCAGTTTGTCTTTTTCTGCAGCCGTCTTCTCCATATCACAAATATGCTTGCACCATTGGATAGGTTTATGATCCGCCTCAAATTGTGGTGAATTTTCATCAGTTTGTGTGCTTGGTTGCACTAAAAATGCAAGTGAATAACATCAAGAATAATATCTGCTCAAGTGAAAGGTCGATATTTTCAAAAGAATGTCAAATATTACAGGCCTCTCTCATTTTTTTTTTTAAGTGGAAGAACTTGGACGATTGGTGGCAGACTAAATATTTTTTGTCTCACAGTATTGGGATCAGCCCTTCTTTTGTTCCTATGGTCCGATATACACACGTGGACAAAGTTGTTGTTACCCCTCAGTTAAAGAAGGAAAAACCCACAATTCTCACTGAAATCACTTGAAACTTACAAAAGTAACAATAAATAAAAAATTATTGAAAATTAAATAATCAAAATCAGCCATCACTTTTGAATTGCTGATTAACATAATTATTAAAAAAAAACAAACTAATGAAACAGGCCTGGACAAAAATGATGGTATCTCTATGAGAGGAAAATTGATGACAAATTGAAGAGACGGATCGTTCGAATTGTATCCAAAGAGCCCAGAACAACCTCCAAAGAAATTAAAGGTGAACTCCAAGGCCAAGGTACATCAGTGTCAGATCGCACCATTCGTCGTTGTTTGAGCCAAAGTGGACTTCATGGGAGACGACCAAGGAGGACACCACTGCTGAAAAACAATCCTAAAAAAGCCAGACTGGAATTTGCAAAAATGCATGTTGACCAGCCCCAAAGCTTCTGGGAGAATGTCCTTTGGACAGATGAGACCAAACTGGAGCTTTTTGGTAAGGCACATCAACTCTATGTTCATAGACTCAAAAACCAAGCATACGAAGAAAAGAACACTGTCCCTACGGTGAAACATGGAGGAGGCTCAGTCATGTTTTGGGGCTGCTTTGCTGCATCTGGCACAGGGTGTCTTGAATGTGTGCAAGGTACAATGAAATCTGTAGACTATCAAGGCATTCTGGAGAGAAATGTGCTGCCTTGTGTCAGAAAGCTTGGTCTCAGTCGCAGGTCATGGGTCTTCCAACAGGACAACGATCCAAAACACACAGCCAAAAACACCCAAGAATGGCTGGGAGAAAAGTGTTGGACTTTTCTAAAGTGGCCTTCCATGAGCCCAGATCTGAATCCCATTGAACATCTGTGGAAGGAGCTGAAACATGCCATTTGGAGAAGACACCCATCAAACCTGAGACAAATGGAGCAGTTTGCTCATGAGGAGTGGGCCAAAATACCTGTTGACAGCTGCAGAACGCTCTTTGACAAATACAGAAATCGCTTCATTGCAGTGATTGCCTCAAAAGGTTGTGCAACAAAATATTAAGTTATGGGTACCATCATTTTTGTCCAGGCCTGTTTCATTAGTTTGTTTTTTAAAATAATTATGTTAATCAGCAATTCAAAAGTGATGGCTGATTTTGATTATTTAATTTTCAATAAATTTTTATTTATTGTTACTTTTGTAAATTTCAAGTGATTTCAGTGAGAATTGTGGGTTTTTCCTTCTTTAACTGAGGGGTACCAACAATTTTTTCCACGTGTGTAAAAGATAAATATTTTATTCTTGAGTCGTATTGATCTATTTCGTATATCTGGGAAACTGGGTATCAGATAACGACATTTCTGTTTTGTAAGAAACCGTTTTCTGACAGACATTTTATAATTTTGTCAATATTAGCACTTTGAGACTTACAATCAAATAAAGTCATAGATCACTCAATAAATACCTGCTGACTTAATAACTTTAGTTCAGATCGGGGGTCCCCAAACTACGGCCCCTGGGCCGAGTTCAGCTCGCCTCCACATTTTGCCCGGCCCCCAGACCAATATCAGAGGCATGCTTTTTTTTCTTCTATCTGGCCGCATGATCAAGACCCATACAGAACGTGCCTTTTTATTCCACCATTCTGCAGTCTGTGCCTCTAGAAAAGAATACAGGACTCTCTTTCCACACAGAAGTTCCCCTTTCTCGGTCTGAGAGTATGCTGTTGCTTTTCTTTTTTTAAAATTTTAAACAGCACACCCTGTTGAAACGAACCCAAAGCCTACTCATATAATTCAGGGGTAAACTAAGACCACATAAAAATGGAGGCACTGCTGGGATATTTGGGTGAAGTTTGGTTATAAAGGGGAACTACTCTGGATTTTTATATTTATTAAAGTTTTAAAGTTTATTAAAGCAGAATCTTCATTTACTGGCTCAATTGGCTTCTAAAAATGATGGCAGACCACACAGAACGTGTGTTCTGAAGAGGTGATGTCGATGTGCATGTTTGGAGGACATTCAGGCTTACATGATTTTAGTCCAAGAAGAGGCTGAGACTGCCAAAATTCTTGCTCTGATACATTTTTCTTAACTTGTTGCTAAGCCAATTTTTTCATGATAATTTTACTCTATTGCAAGTCATTCAAGTTATAAACTGAAAATCAGATGCCTCAGTAAAAGCATTTGGCTCCCACCTTGAACGTTTAACTGACAGATTCTCCCGATACGCTTTAGGTGGAAGTAGTGTGGTCTTTGGACAAGTTTTATCATGATTGGCGACGGTAGCTTCCCTAGAAACATGACTCAGACAGACTCGGACCAATCACTGTTGGCTGGCTCCAAATTACGACGCCCGAATCATGGAAAAATGGCAACTGAATTGGCTTCAAAAAACACAATAGTGCTCTCTTTACCTTGTAAAGCTTGTAAGAATTATGATCAATTTATTCGTTTAAATGATTGAAAGTTGGTTAAATCATAAAACTGGTGCAAACAACAACAAATATATGAGAAAAGGGTGAAAACACAATACAAACAACATGACAGTGAGCTAAATCAAATGTTGAAAAAGTTTGGAAATAGTGTATAAGAATTGTAGACTATAATTTGCTGATTATGCCTAAGTGCCTGTTCAAGAATCGAAGTCTGGAGCGATTTTGAAGTTTCCACCAAAAAGATTTATTCCTGACACCAAAATATCTAATACAGGCGTCTTGGGTCTCCAGCTGTCCCTAGGAAATCACATAGCGAATGCTCTTCTTCGTGCACGAAGAATGGAGACACCCTCTTGCCCTCTGACCCAGAGTTTTATACACAATATGCAAAAGAGAAGGTTGGATCAAAACAAGAGGCTGGTTCTTCTCCCCAGAGTTGTACCTTTCCATTGCCTTCAGGTACATGCTTTCATCCGCGGAATTGTATTTTTCCACAGCCCCAGGTGCACGATGTTATCTGCTTCCTCCATCATCTCTCATTAGCACATTCCTTGGTTGAAAGCAGTTTACTACCCCAGTTTACTCCTCATGTGTCATATTTCAAGGCCTCAGCCTTGTATACTGTGAGAAATCACTCTGTTATTCAGTCACACAATCACAATATGCCTGCAAAATTTAGACTATGAAAAACCACCTTGTTTAAGAATACAATGTCTGCAAAACGTCTTCAAAGCTTAACAATTAATTTTCATACTGGTTAAAACTGAATCATCATTACGCACACAAGAATCTTTACTTGTTAAGTCTTCATTTCTTCAGAACAAACCAAACTTTACAATTGAGTTTTGAGTGTCTTTTAACAGAAATTTCTACAGTAGATGAAGTCTTCAGATCCTCACAGACGAGTTCCACAAAGCTGAAACCAGACCTCGCTGTGGATTTGAGTCCAAACTCTGGGAATTGTCAGCAGATCTTTGTAGCAGCTGCAGTCATGACAGCCGTAATGGAGACTTTCAATCCAAAAGAATTCAACGTCCTTCAACGTCCCTGGTCTTGTATTTGTGTCGTCTTCTCAGTATTTCTTTGCTCTGCTGAAACATTCAGATCAGTGACTCTTCTTTGAGAGACTTTCAGAGTGAACTTCCTTCAGTTCTTTTAATGCTGTTAAACTTTAAAACTCAAAATTTATTTATTTGTATGCTTTTCATTCAGCTGAAGCATAAAGCGCTTTACATAAAAGCAAGTGAAATATTCATTAAAAGCGCAAATTTTAAAAACAAAAACACATGAAGAAAACAAGACCTATACACAAAATTAGCATCCCTCCCCAGGTTTCTTCCTCCACCCACCCAGTTCCCCCAGAATGATCGCTATGCCAAAGATGAACACTCAAGAACTGCAGCTCTAAGGAAACAGTTTGGCTCGGTACTGCTGTGTAAAAACAACATTATGGAGATCCATTTATTCCAAGGCCCAGCCCACCCACAGGGGTCATCGCCGCATGGGCACATCTCCAATATTCAACATGTATATACCCCTTGTACTATCTTGTGGATCCCAAAGGGCCCCACTCCCAACGTTAATGTGCCTTGAATAGCACAGGGGTTAACTTAAAGAGTGTGGGACCTAAAACTGATCCTTGGGGAACACCACACCTTATTTTGTGCATTCTTGAGTAGCATTTATCTATACCATAAACCATAAGCAAAAGATGTTGATCTGTGAGATAATATTGGAACCAGTTAACAACAGTTCCTGAGAGGCCAACCCAACTCCAAAGTCTGTCTAAAAAAAAAATCTGGTTATCCACTGTATCAAAGGTGGCACAAAGATCCAGTAGCACCAGAACAGAAAGTTTTTTTGTGTCAGAGTTATCTCTGAGATCATTTAAAATATTTAAAAGAGCTGTCTCTGTACTGTGATTTGTCCTAAAACCAGATTGACATTTTTCTTAAATATTATGTTCATTTAGGAAATACTGTAAATGAGTAAAACATTTTTTTTCAAAAATTGTACCTAAAAACGGTAAGTTTGATACAGGTCTGTAATTGTTCTTAACATTTGGATCCAAATTATTATTCTTCAGAATGCGCTTCACTTCCTTCGTCTTTCAGGCAGATGGGAAGACACCTGTTTGAAGAGAGCAATTGACTACGTTTAAAAGCTCCGGCTCAAAAAATCCATAACATGTTTTTAAAACCTGCTAAAATTTGTGTTATATACTGGTTGAAGGTTAGATCTAATAGCATTCACTTTACATTTGAAGCGGTTATCTTATTTTGTGGGAAAAGTTTAAAACAATCTAAAAAAGCAAAGTTTCAAAGATGAATTGCGTTGGGACGTTTCTGATGACTTCTTCAATTTTCTACTGTTACATGTTTAAATGAACAGTGTTTGTAAAAAGGACTGTAATTCGCTAGATACATTGTTTTCTAACTCCAGGATTGTTACCATGTGTCTGTGTTGAGTTCATTGAACAACCTCAAACTGCTCTGTCTCTCCTTCTGTCCAAGTCTATCTATGATGAGCATTACAGACCTCGGTCATCTTTTAAGTGGGATAACTTCCACAATAAGTAGCTGACTAAATAATCTTTTGCCCCAATGTGCATTGTTATTATTATACATTTATGACAATTCTGCATCAGTATAACGCATTTATACTGCATTGGATTATAACCACAGCTTTTTAAGTTTTGTGACATTTTTTATTTTTTGTGTAATGTTGAGATTACGACATAACCTTCTTCTGAATTTGTGCTTTAAAGATAAACTGGATTAAATTAAATGTAGTTTAGTCAAACAAGGTCAAACTTAAAATCATCTCATCCTTTTTCATGAGCGTTGCACAACAACATTTGAGCTTCAGAGAAATACGACGGACTGTTCTGTGTCTGTTTCCTGTCACGACAGTTTTGATTGGAAACAAACAGAAAAAAATTGGATTTTGTAATAACTGCACCTTTCACCTATAAAGAACTGGAAGAGCAAGAAGGTTATAAAAATTATTGAGAAGACTTTCAGGAGGAAACAGATTGAAAATGTAACCCTCAGTTTCAATTTCCCCATCAGTACATGTTTCATCTATGCCTGTCACATAAAGGCAACTAGGCCCATGCAGATCAAACTGATTACAAAGATCCATTTTTTCAACGAAATGTGTGTTATCAATATTCAAAATATTTTCTCTATACACAGTTTGGGGTGGAAATTAATTTGATTTGCCCAAGCCCCACGTTGGGCGCCACTTTTGTAACCCTCTCCTCGCAAGGTTATCCACTGCGATGAGAGAGTATCTTCAGTCCAGGTTCGGTGAAGGCTTGGGTCAAATTTTACCTATCAATCATGCAAAAAAAACCAGCCTGCACAACATGCAGATATAGCAATTTAAACTCAACAAAGTAAAATAAACAATTCAAAAGTATTTTTTCCTTTACACAACAATGTACAATGTGACTGAAGTTACAAACAGATTAATTCTTATTAAAATAATGAAAATTATCCCAACTGTTTTTTTTCCGTTACCACGTGCACGCTGCAACTAGGTCCAGTATGCTAACGCAGCAATTTGAACGGCTGCAACGACTCACCGGGATATTCGCTACATCGAGTGCAGGTTCAAAACAGCTCCAACATCAATATAAGGTTCTCTATGGTTTCTTGCAACCAACTCCGATCTTGGTACATTTTTCTGCTCCCGCGCTCTGTCTCTCTCTCTGCAACTCTGCACATGTACCGTGGGAAAAAACGCAACCACACAAAGATCGCAGCAGGGTGAGATGATCACACAAGACAAAATCCATGTGCGGGGGGGGAAAGAAAAAAACGTCCAACAAAGATAGACAAAACCAAGATGACCACTCTTCAACAATACTAGTCAACTCCAATATAAGAATCTCACGGTGGGGGTCACACTACCTGGGTTACAAAAACATGAATCTAAAACCATGTTTGTGAGTGAAGAGACAACCATGAACAGACTGAGTCATCTGTTCAAGAGTTCTCTGATGAGAACACAACTTTGACTCTGATCTCAACACAGAACCACCGAGGAACCAGGCAAGAATCTAAACCCAAATCCAGGGTAAAGAGGTTCAGTGAATGTGGTGTTGAATGTGTGAAGGTGGATCAGTGAGTCAGAGGAAACTCTGAAGAAGGACAGAGTTCCAGCAGGACAGTCCACATACACTGCTACTCTGTGAGAGGTAGAAGAGGAAGTAGAAGAGGAGGAGGACAAGATGTATGTTTCTCTGTTATTGTGGCAGACAGCATAACCACGATCATTAGTGCAGATCAGACTCCAGGACTGATTGTTCCATCCAAACATACAGTCATTATTGTTTCCTTTTCTTCTGATTCCTCTGTAACTCACTGCTATATAAGCAATATCTGTCCACTCAACCTCCCAGTAACAGCGACCAGTCAGACCATCTCTACACAGCAGCTGATACCAGTGATCAAATCTGTCTGGATGATCAGGATATGACTGAAGCTCTTTCTCAAAGGTCACCTTCCTGTTGTTGTCAGACAGTTTGAGGTTTCTGTTCACTGTGTTTGTGTCCATTGTGAGGCGACAGGAATCTGATGGAGAAACAAACACAATCCAGATGCAGTTATTGATCCATCATCTGTTCATTGATGGACACTTTGATGAAGACTCATGAATAAGTGATGAGACAGTTTGAAGATATTTGAATGTTAGCTGCTTTGTTGTTAAATTAAAAACACACTTACACTTCTTTAGACCTGGGGTCAACCACTGGACTCCAGCAGGCTCCACCCTGAAAAGAGGAGGAGGTTCAGAACAGCACAGCCTCTTTCAGAATGTAAACATGGACTTTACACGGATCTCATTCTTCTATTGTTCTACACTGATGAAGGAACAGGCCAACATCTGGACATTTAAATGTTGCATCTTTAAAGTTCTGTCCTGATTTGTCACAGTTACCACAGTGTGAATACTCTTTTCATTTAATCTCTATTGAAACAGCAGGAAGAAAACATCATGTCATCACTGAGGGAAACTGCAGGACCTGTCCCTCTGCCTAAACCTTTGCTATGTTTAGTGAGTCAATAAAGGCCCGGAATGTTTGACCTGCTTACTATAATAATCCATCAAACATGAGCTGACTGTGTCCGCTTATTCACATTTCTGCTCTGTTTTCTGAGCTCATAATTCTGTGCCACATACCAAGCCAGGGGCCCCAGCCCACCTTTTCATGGCCCCGACAGTGATGCTGATTGTTTTTGTGCGTCCCTGCCTGATCTGTATCAGAAAACCCAATCTGTACTTTAGAAACCCAATTAGTACTCTGCATGGGTGACATTGGGTGACACAGATTATGGATGTGTTTCTTCAGAAGGAGCGTCGCATGGACTTCATTTGTAAGTGAGTTAATAATAACAATTTTGGTGATTTTTTTTTTCTCAGCTACAGTTTGTTAACAGAAGAAAAATGTTGACATTTTAAACAACACACGTTAACTGCTGCCAATAAAATGGTGAATCAGCTTCTCTGTACGGTTCATACGTTTGCAAATCTGACTGATGACATCAGTGCCTCACCAGTCGTGAACATCACAGCACATCACTGTTTTCCAGGTGTCTGATCCTCCATAGTTTTATGTACATCAGTTTTATTTTACTTATCTGGGCTTATATTATTGTGCTTATGGCCCTCGTGAGGAGAAATGTTTGATAGAGAGGAAAAAAGGAGCAGCATAAGGCAGAATAAGGCTGTGAATCCAGAACCAGCCATAGAGAACCCCAGCATAGACCAGTTATTTATAATATGTTGTTTATGATCAATAAAGTTTTATTATTATTATTATTTTCAATTTTATCATTTAACTCAATTCAATTTTATTTATATAGACCAATATAACAATACAATTGTCTCAATGGGCTTCACACCAGTATTTATGCAAAAGAACATAAAAATCAGACATAAAATATAAACAATAGCTATCCGCTAAACTAAACTAAACAGACTAAGCTAAACTTGCATCCCTGCCCTTACACACTTCTTTCTCGGAGGGATTTAATTTTCATTAGTGTTGTACTGAGGTAATAACGTTTTGAATGCACATCTGTCTTTGCAAAAGTTCGGATGCTGTTTGTTTTGGTGGGTAAAACAAAGATATGCTGTTGAGGCCACCTCTAAAATGATGTCATGATATGGATGGCACCCACAAGGAGTGAAAGGCGGAGTCTCAGAGATTGAGTCATCTTACTTTCGGGTAGAAAACGAGTTCACAAAAAAAACTCATCTTTAGTAAATAATTAGTTTTTTATTGTGCCAAAGATAATATATTATCATCTTTATATATATAGTTTACTATAAAAGACTAAAGAATGGCATGATATAGGCCCTTTAAATCCACGCCAGGCCAGACGGTCTCTATGTCATGAGTTCAGGAGGGCAACCCAAGTAGAGACACGTGCAAGACAAAGTTATTGTTTAAGTTTGGAAGTTGGAGGTGAAAGATAATATCTTATAATAGGAATTTCCTGACAATAGAGATGTTGTAGAAATAGTCAGCGTGACCCAGAGCAGAGCAGAGTCACCAGATCTTAGGGGATTCCTCAAGACTGAAGTGGTGGAGGCTGGAATTTCCCTGACCGGCAATGAACGGCATAGCACAGTGCTCCTAAGCGGTGAAATGAGTTTAGGGCTCCAAACACCTCATGATCTCCCAGGCGGAAGCAGAAGAGGAGAAACAGGTGAAAAGCTTTCAAAGGGACAGGCAGAACTCATAACTAGGGCCAGAAAAAGAGCCATAAACATCAAAAGCTATAAGACATTTAAGTAGGAAATGCTGGATCGTGAACTGACTCAATAAACTGGCAGTGAATGAGTGAAACTGGGCCCCTTAAATGCGGCTGAATGCTGCTGGAGCAGTATGAGTAATTACCCAGCACAGGTGAGTGGGATTAGAGTAGGGTAAAAGGAGTGTGAAAGTCAAGGTCCAGGACAGAATCATGATACTTTTTTTTTTTTTTTTAACCACTTCAACTTCAATACGGTATCTCAAATCGATCTGCCAGTTGGAACCAGAAACCTGAAGCTCTTTTTCAACAATATTCTACTGGGTCAGAGCCCTCCAAACTAGGTCTTATATTGCCTTCCCCCTGCCATGTAGCCCACATATTGTATTTTCACCACCACATCCTCAGTTTTCCTCTGATCATGACAGACATGACCAAAGGCAGAGTGAGAGAGAATGATCTATAGCTGCATTTCCATTACACATATGCGCAAAACTTTATCAAAATTCAAGAAATGTTGAAGGAAAAAAACTTTCACAAGCTGGGGAAAGTAGTAAGTCTTTCTGAGTCAAAAGGTTCCAATTTAAGTGAAGTCACAAGTTACTGCTGTTAAAGTCCAAGTCAAGTTGGAAGTCTTTACACATTGTGTCAAGTTGTGTCTATAGTCATCAAATTTATGACTCCAGTCCAAGACGTGACTTGAGTTCATATCTCTGGCTGACACTAAATCAATCAGAGAATCTAAAACAATTCAGCCTCAGAGCTGAGTGAAGGACAGAAAGCAGATCTGCAGTTCTTCTTCCTCAGTTATACGAGGATCTGCATCAGGTCTTTCCTTACCTGAGAGTGTCCAGTCTCCAGTGTGGATCCTCCAGTGCAGCAGAAAGCAGCTTCATTCCAGCCTCTCCTGGATGATTGTAGCTCAGGTCCAGCTCTCTCAGATGGGAGGGGTTGGAGTTCAGAGCTGAAGCCAGAGAAGTACAGCCTTCTTCTGTGATCAGACAACCTGACAGGCTGCAGACACAAGATAACACACATGGAAGAAAGTGAGAGAACTGCAATGAGGCTAGTCCTGGTTCACGTAAGGCCTGGAGAAGCAAGCTCCAGACCGATGCCGGAGGAGCATGTCATTACGCCCCCCAAGTAAAGCAGCTTGGGGTGAATCGCCACAGGACCCGCAGGAGCAGCTGAGGCAGGAGCAAGACAGCGCTCAGAGAGGAGAAGCAACAGACAAGCAGCAGAAGGCGCGGTCATGACCCGCCCCTCTTTGATCTAAATACCCCTCTGAGATTTTTTATCTTTTAGTTTACCCAGGAAGGATTGTTTTATGCCACCAGACCTCTTCTTTTAATTGCATATGTTTATTTATTTTACTAATTGTGTGTTTTAATAGTGAATTTCACATAGCCTGGTGTTTTAGGCAGCACATACACCGGACGTGGCCGGAGCATCAAATTCGCACTTGCAGCTTCTCTTTCGACGCTTGTCACATTTACTACATGTGGTGTTTTTTATTATTCAAAACTCCACGCATAGCCACGACTGGCTAGGATAGGGAGCTCTTTTGCTTCTGCTCCATGGACTCTGTGACTGGCTGGTGACCTGTCAAGGGTATATCCTGTCTTCACCCAACAGCAACCTGACAGTCTCCAGCAACCCAATGGCCCCAGCGGGTTAAAAAAAGAAACAAAAGTTCAGGACAAAAATCCTGGCATTGCGCAGTCATATTAAATTAATCTTTTTACTCTTTGATCAAGTCACTGAAAACCTCACGCGCTCAAAGATCAGTCCCTGATGGATTGATGTGCTGCGTCAACCTTGCCACGCTTGATGCTAAAATCGAGCCTCGCTGCCTCAAATCGCATCTTTACAGCGACTTAACATTGAAACTGGCTTCCTCCGCCATGGAAATTGCGTTCAGTGTGAATGCACCTTTAGCCTCAAGAATTCCTGGAGTATTTTATCTTTTTAACAGAGACTCCTGGCTCCAACGAAGTGACGGACAGTAGAGACGCAGCAGACCTTGGAAAATTTAACATCCTTTTTTTAACTCCCCTATGACCTGTGGTCCCGGGTGTTGTCTCCACAGACCTCCATATAAATAAAAAAAAAAACCTGTGCATTCCCTACAGATCCACTGCCTCTATTTTTACTTTAGTTTTTAACGTTTCTTTTCCATTTTGTGGGCAACTCGCTGAACTGGATTCTTCTAAATTTATGTTCAGGTTTATCAGGTAGAAAAAAGGCAGCTGTTCTGTAACAATGTCTTTGAAAACAAGTGTTCATATTGGTGCTACAAACAGTTTCTTTCAGTTTACAGAAATGTTCTGCATTTGTTTAGATCTACCGCAGGATGTTTAGACCAGTTATAACTTTATGACACATTGAACAGTTATTTAAGTTCATGTTGCTGTTGTCCATTTCTTGAAACCTTTTTTTTTTTTAAATTATTATTATTATTCTTTTTCTTCTGAGCATCAAACAAATTCAAATCAAAAAGAATTTCTGAAAAGGACAAGACAACATTAATTTAAGATCATTCACTGCAGATTTGTTTTCTAAATAAATAAATAAACAGGAAGAGGTTGTATTTTGAACCGTTTCCTAAAGTACGTATGTGCAGTGAAATATCTGCTGTTCTTCTTTTTTTCTGGTGATACAAACATGCAACAATTAATCCAGAATGATCACTGTAATCATCCGATTAATTCATAATAGGATTTTTGTCTTATTAAATCAAATTATAAAACAAACAAATCTGACCTGAGAGTCTCCAGTTTACAGTGTGGATTCTCCAGTCCATTAGACAGAATCTTCACTCCTGAATCCTGCAGGTTGTTGTTACTCAGGTCCAGATCTCTGAGACTGGAGGACTCAGAGCTGAGAACTGAAGACAGAGCTGTACAGCTTCTCTCTGACAGGTTACTAAGTCTGAAGAAAATTAAGTAGGATTACAGTTATTGAAAAAAATTTTTTCACTCAGATTCATTTGTTCACTAAACGTGATCTTCATGAGAGTTCTTACAGAGCTTTGTTGGAGGCTTTGATCACTGGCAGCAGCCTCAGAAGAGCCTCCTCTGAAGCAGAGTATTTCTGCAGGTCAAACTCTTCCAGATCTTCTTCTGATGACAGTAAGATGAAGACCAGAGCTGACCACTGAGCAGGAGACAGTTTATCTGTGGAGAGACGTCCTGACCTCAGGAACTGTTGGATCTCCTCCACTAGAGAACCATCATTCAGTTCATTCAGACAGTGGAACAGGTTGATGCTTTTCTCTGCAGACAGATCCTCACTGATCTTCTCCTTGATGAACTGAACAGTTTTCTGATTGGTCTGTGAGCTACTTCCTGTCTGAGTCATCAGACCTCGTAGGAGACTCTGATTGGTCTGCAGTGAAAGACCCAGGAGGAAACGGAGGAACAAGTCCAGGTGTCCATTTGGACTCTGTAAGGCCTTGTTCACAGCACTCTGGTAGAACTGGACTGGACTGCTTTGAAAAAAAAATGAAAACCAAGACTTTTTCTCTTGTTCCTCCATGAGGTTGACTCCAGAGGTGATGAAGGTCAGGTGGACATGAAGAGCAGCCAGAAACTCCTGAACACTCAGATGGATGAAGCAGAACACCTTGTCCTGGTACAGGCCTCTCTCCTCTCTAAAGATCTGTGTGAACACTCCTGAGTACACTGAGGCTGCTCTGATATCGATGCCACACTCTGTCAGGTCGGATTCATAGAAGATCAGGTTTCCTTTCTGCAGCTGCTCAAAAGCCAGTTTTCCCAGAGACTCCATTATCTTCCTGCTCTCTGGACTCCAGTGAGGATCTGTCTCAGCTCCTCCATCATACTTGACCTTCTTGACTTTGGCCTGAACCACCAGGAAGTGGATGTACATCTCAGTCAGGCTCTTGGGCAGCTCTCCTCCCTCTCTGCTCTTCAGCAGATCCTCCAGAACTGTAGCAGTGATGCAGCAGAAGACTGGGATGTGACACATGATGTGGAGGCTTCTGGATCTCTTGATGTGGGAGATGATCCTCTTGGCCTGCTTTTTATTTCTGAATTTCTTCCTGAAGTATTCCTCCTTCTGTGGATCATTGAACCCTCTGACCTCTGTCACCATGTCAACACACTCAGCAGGGATCTGATTGGCTGCTGCACGTCGTGTGGTTATCCAGAGGCGAGCAGAGGGAAGCAGGTTCCCCCTGATGAGGTTTGTCAGCAGATCTCCCACTGAGGTGGACTTTCTAGGGTCATTTAGGATCTGAGTCTTGTGGAAGTCCAGAGGAAGTCTACACTCATCCAGACCATCAAGGATGAAGACGACCTGGAAGTGTTCAAAGCTGCAGATTCCTGCTTCTTTGGTTTCAGGGAAGAAGTGATGAACAAGTTCCACCAAGCTGAACTTCTCTTTCAGCACATTCAGCTCTCTGAAAGTGAATGGAAATATGAAGTGGATGTTCTGGTTGGCTTTGCCTTCAGCCCAGTCCAGAGTGAACTTCTGTGTTAAGACTGTTTTCCCGATGCCAGCCACTCCCTTTGTCATCACGGTTCTGATTGGTTCTTGTCTTCCAGCTGGGAGTTGAAAGAGCTCTTCTTGTCTGATGCTTGTTTCTGCTCTGTCTGCTTTCCTGGATGCTGCTTCAATCTGTCTGACCTCATGTTCTTCATTCAGATCTCCAGTTCCTCCCTCTGTGATGTAGAGCTCTGTGTAGATCTCATTCAGAAGGGTTGGGTTTCCTGCTTTAGAGATTCCCTCAAACACACACTGGAACTTCTTCTTCAACCTAGATTGGACTTTATGTTGACAAACTCCAGCTGAAGGTCCTGAATAAAGACAACAAACAGAGTAAATCAATTCTCTGCAGCCCTGAATGATGAGGGTTTGAATCCCTGTGGTTCCATGTGCTCAGACATCAGGAAATCTTCATTTATCAGCAGCTGAAACCTTCAGAGAAATCCTCTTACTGTTCTGCAGTCGATCAGCCAGCTCCTCCTGCTTCATTCTCCTCAGGAAGTTCTCTGTGATCTTCATCAGTGACTCTCTGCTGCTCCTCTGCTCTTCATCTTCATCCTCCAGCTCCTCCTCCTCCTCCCTGTGACTCAGAATCTTCTGGATCTTCTTCAGCTCCTTCTTCACAAAAGTAACAATGTTGTCCTCCAGCAGCTGCAACAGAATTCTAGATGAATGAGCCAATCAGAGTGAAGTCATGGAGCCAAACATCAGCTCCATGTTGGACACACTGACAATCCACTGGTCTCCAAAGTGCAGCATGGAGATGACTGTGGACAGAATGATGGAAAAGTAGTTGTTGTTCATGTACAGACCAGAAAGATGGAGTCCAGCTGTGTTTGATGCTGCTGGACAGACTGACCACTGGGAGTCTCTGAGCTCTGCTGGTCCACTCTGTGGAGAATCAGCAACAATCAGATCCATTCTGTTTGTTCTGGAATAAACCAAATTAACTGTATTCAGGTCAGTTCACCAAGTCACAGCCAGAATTTTCTGCAAAATTCTTTCCATATTCAGTTTAATTTTTAATAAGTTAACTTAATAACACAAATGATCAAACTTGAAGCAGATTTTTTCATCCTTGGTTTATTTAAAATCAATTAAAGTTTTGTTCTACCCATAAAGAAAAGGAGAAATAATTAATGGTCATGGAAGTTCATTCACTAAAACATTAAGTTTAATAAAGTTAAGGAATGCAATTGCTGAAACAAACTTTCACAATCAACATTTATAAAAATATCAAATGTTATGAACCAGAACAAGAAAATGAAAAAACAAATGCATTCAAGAAAAGTATATTTTAATAAAGGAAAATGAGAAACTGTTTGAAGATCATTGCAGGAATTAAGGTCAGGGATGGATAAATGTCTTTATATAAAGATGGCTGAACAAAAGAAATAATCTGATCTTTCTGTTTTCAGAGGTTAAATCTGCTAAAGATTATTGTCTAAAAAAGATATTGTAGCCTTCAGAGGGAGAAGAGCTTTAAAACAATTATGTCTGAATTGAAAAATGTGAATGAATAAGACTTCTAAACATATGAATGTAAACTTTAAAAAATGTTTCCTTTCTTTCACTGTAACTGTGTTTGTGTTAAAGCTCCAACACACTGCTGCACATGAAGATAGAAACGTATGTGAGAAAGAACTGAGCTCATATCGAATATGTTGGAATGAAAACATTTCACTCATTTGATTCTGATTCAACATTTACATACAGCTCACCTTTCTGCAGATGAAGATGCTGCTGATTTAAAATCAATAGGAAAGTTCTTTGACCGGTCACTCCTAAAGGACACACAGCTGGGCTCAGATCCAGTTCTGAGTCTCTGATGGATCCTGATAGAAAAACATTTGTTTTGTTAGAAGTGAGTTTCTGTCTTGATGGTGTTTGATTAATTCTTTGGATTTGGATCATCTCAGATCATAAATACATCATGAATGTTGTGGTTTTCAGAACAGCAATAATTCTACTCAAACATTCATTCTGATTCACAGATGAATCAGAGTTCCAGTGAACTGGATTAAGACTGTTTCTAATGTTTGGTTCCATCATCTGGATTTAGAGAAGAAGTTCATCTTTAGAAGCTGATTGAAGCAGAAGAAACTGTAGAACTTGACCTGAAAACACTTACTGATTCACTCCTGAACTGCTGTCTTTGAAGTCATAAGGTTGAATCTTTGACCTGTCACTCCTTTTGGACACACAGCTGGGTTCATATTCAGGTCCAGATTGGTTCCTGTGAAGAATGAAGGTTGCTGGTTTGAGTCCTGAGCTCTGACATGGAGAAGAGTCCTGGACAGTTAGAGATGTTCATCTCACCTCTGAGCTTTGCTCTGGCTCTCATCTTCCCCACACAGAGTGCTTTTAGAGGGAGGGGCTCCCTCCTGTGTGTCCTCACACTGATCCATGCTGCTGGATTCACTGGATCCACATCAGCTCACACACACCTTCTACCTTCATCTGCAGAGGAAACACACATCATCAGCTCTGATCCTCCTTCACAAACAGATCAGCTGCTCCTCCACTGATTGGCTCTTCTCTTGTGTTTCCTCTCAGGTTCAGGTGAATGCAGTCAGACAGCAGTGGGAGGCAGAGGAAGCTGCTGAACATCAGCTGCTGCACTTCTGCTCTCCCTCCACCAGATGGAGACATGGAGCTGCAGCAGCAAACACTCCATGATGGAGCAACATTTCAGTCATTCAGTCACTTTGACAAAGAAACAACAAACTTCCTGTTTCTACAATTCAGGAAACATGAAGCAGATCAAGAGAAACAGACAGAAATCAAACAATGAGGAGAAAGAAGAAAGTGATAATGTAAGAAAGTTAAGAATTCTTCCTCTCAAAGCTTCAACAGAAACTTTCAGAACAACTTTGACTCTCACAGAGATTTGTATTAGGGAGAACAAGAAGGTCTGAGAGTCATAAATCAAACACTTAAACTTCAGAGCTGCATATTCTTTTTTTTTTCTTGTCAGAAGTCTGTTTGCTGGAAAGTTCTGACAGGAAGCAGTCGTCAGCTGATCTGTCCCACTTTGATGAATCAGTATTTTCACTTTTGTAAACAACAACAGTTTTTTCTGTAAAAATCTTCAATAAAAACATCAGTCATTTTCTTCATAAATCAGTGAAACAGTAACAGATCAATAAATGAGAATTGATCCTCAGTTATTCAATGTTGTGATTTAATCTTTAAACAGGAAAAAAATGAGAGTTTGCAGTGAAAGTTAAAGATCTTCTCCAAACACCCAGAAACAAACAGTCAAGTTAGTGAAGACAAAGTTCAAGAAACAAAGTTCATTTTCTCCAAAGATCTGAAAGAGTCTCTACTCACCGTGTGAACACAGCTGCAGCTCAGATCAGTGATTCTGCTTCTTTCTCTTCTGCTTTGCTTTAAGAACAGATCACTTCCTCATGTTGTGTTTATTCTGCTGAGTGTTGTTGTTTGTGGTCAAACTGTGTAGATTTGTGTCTTCAGATCAGCTGTTCAGAGATGTTTAAAGAAAGACGTTTTTTTCTTCTGATCTCTTCGGAATATTTTACTTCCTCATGACTTCCAGACCTGAGGAAGAGTCCATGAAGAGCTACAGCTGCAACACATCTTCAAGTGTTTCTAAGCTACAGAAAAACTCCAGGACAGCAGCTGGAACAGGAAGAACGACAGGAATGAAGCTCCTTTCATTTCTCCTGCTCAATTTCTCCATTTCCCCATTTTTCCTTCATCTTAGATTTCACTCAGTTTTCTGTCACTTCCTCTTCTCTCAGTCTTTCTTCTAGAAAGTCAGAACCAGAGTTAGATTCTGATCTTTACATGTGTGATCCTTCAGTTTAAAGTTTCATCAACTCTGAGAGCAGCTTGGAGTTCAAACTCGACAGAAACCCACACATCTAGAAATGCTTCTAGAAAAGATAAGCCTTGTTCTCTTTTTTAAGTCACTCAAATCCAGTTTCATACATGACTTTAAGTCAAAAACCTTCATCTGTTTCAGTTTATCTTTCTTTTCTCCGTTAAAGAATATTGATCATTGAGCAGCTCCCAGCTCAAACTGGAATCAAACATTTTTGTTTTGAATCATTTTTTGACTTTGGTGCAGGACTGACCTGGATCTAGAATTGATTCATATATATATATATATACATATATATAAATATTTGTGAACTTGGAGTGATTTTTTAAAATAGAAATAAAAACAGAAATCTAAGAATTAAACGTCTCAAAATTTAAACAAAGCTCTTCATCTCTCCAAAACAGTCCTTTAGAGCAGATTTTGATATATTTAGACTAAATATCAGTGCATGGTATCTAAAATGCATTTAGAGCTCATATCTGCTCCCCTGTCTTTTATTATATTATTTATTTTTTATTTGTTTTTTCAGATTTCTTTGTTAATAAATTTATCTCCTGACAAAAAGTGATTGTAAATTGGTATACTATTGAAAAACAGATTGTGCTTTACCCATGTCTGAGATTCAGAGTTTCGTATACATTTATGAGAATGACCTTGAAGTAACAAAGCAAAGTCTACTTTCTCATAAATCAACTCTAGATTTGGTTGTTAAACTTGGTAAGTACAGAAATACAGACTAGAGTAAAACAAAGAGTGATAGACTGATGGCAACTAATGCGGAGGACTAAAAGAAAATAAATGATTTATAACTTCCAGAAATCAACTGGAAAGATGGAACATCAGGATGTAAATCAGGAAGCAAATACAATCACTAGGATTAAATTAGGACACACTTATTTTAGTTAGCAGAATTTTAATATCAGAACAATTGATGGAACATGTTGATCAACCAGGTTAATGAAACACTACAGTACTGACGAAATAGGGAAGCATTTCAAAAACAACGTGGGAAACGGAAAATTTAATGAACAATAAACAATACTCTAAGGACTGGATGGAGTCACAGATATTTGGTTGAATTTCTGACAAAAGACAAACCTAAATGACTGACGTGTAGTTTGTTGGGAAGAGAAAACATTTTTGATTCACCCTCCAGACCAGGTGGTGGCGCTCATGCGCCATGAGATTGTTTGCCAACCGCCATGAAGCTGCACAGGAAGAAGGAGAAAAATGAGACACGAAGAAGAAGAAGCGAGACAGGAAGAAGACGAAAACGAAAATGTGGCGCTAGCAGCGTTAGCTTGTGTTCAGAGGACTTTGGTGTTTGGAGTTAGAGCTGAAGCTCGGAGCAGCTGCAGTAACGATGTCTTCACTTCAGTCTCTGAGAGAGTTTATCAGCGAGCGACTAGCTGCTGCTGCTGAAGAAATCTTCAGACACTGCGATCTCTGAGTAAATCTTCTATCACATTCTTCCCAAAAGAAAAGCCTCTCTCCTGTGTGTTCTTACATGTATTTTGAGACAAACTATCATTAAAACTTTCGTCACTCTCTATGGGTAAAGGGCTTTTCTCGTTCGTGAGTTCTCTTGTATTTTCTGTAAGTAGATGCTTTACTAAAACTTTTCTTACAATCTGTACAGGAAAATGGTTTCTCTTATGTGTGAGTTTTCATGTGTGTTCTGAGATTAAAACTATTTCTAAAAGTTCTGTCACAATCTTTGCAGGAATATGGTTTCTCTTCTGTGTGAATTCTCATGTGTTCTTTAAGATACTTTTGCCTAAAACCACATTCTTCGCAGGAATTGAGATTCCCATCTGTGTCATTTCCCATATGAACAGACAAATTAAGAAATGTTAGAACTTTCACTTAATTGTTTACAGAAAAGTCTATTTTCCTTTTATAGTTTGTTTATATTTGTTGACTGTCATTATTTTCATTCCTTTTCAAACATCGGAGTGACATAGGCTGTGTCCGAATTCGGATGCTGCGTCCTTCCTGGGCTGGATTTCTTTTTCCTGATTTCAAGGATTGTTTCGTTGTATCTTTCTATGCCGTCTATATTCCAAGATGCATTGCGCCGCGCTCAGAGATTTTCTAACAATGGCGGACCGTGAAGCTGGAGCTGGAGATAATTTCACTTTTAAATGCAAGTATTTTAACGTTATATTGATTTGAAATTTTACAATAAAAGTGATTATATGGCAATCTCGGCTCATAAGCTAAATCCTGTAGTTGTTAAACCGAGTTGTTTAACTGTTTTTCTGATGAAAACTCATTTAAAAATAAAACTAATTTAATATCATTTTAGGGACCAAAGAACAGACTTTTGTAGACCTTAAGGGGGAGAATGACCACATTTTTACTGGTGTCCAATATTCAGCTGCTATAGCATGAAGGTAAATCACATCACATGTACACATATTCATCTCAACAGTCTTCTTTGTTTTGCTGAGGGATTAACCCTGTTTTCTTTTTTGTTTTATGTGTGTTTTCAGGAAAATTCTGGAGAAAATGGGACCGCAGGAGAATGTTTACCTCCATCAGCCAAAAAAAAAAAGTGGGTCCACCTTAAGAAAAATGCAAAGTATGTTCGTATTTGGGTGAAGAGTATGTTTTACATGTTACAGAAAAGGTTTGTATCTCTTCCTGATTGTAATAAATGATTTCATGTGTTCAGGATTGTAATATTTTTATATATATTAAATACATAAATGTTTCAGTTGTCATAAATAAACCAATGCATCTGAAAAAGTCTGTGAGAGACCTTTATATCCCAGAAATTAACGCGTTCAACAAATTATATGATTTCCATGGAGCTCACCTCACTTCCTCAGCTATTCATTTAACCAACCAGTGAGTTAGTGAAATGGGTGGTTTTGGTCAAAAACACTGGCGATGGTTTTTGTTTTATTTTTTTTAGAGGTTTTTTTTGGTGGGGGGCACTTGTGCACCGCCTATGAGATTGCCCCCTGGATAACTGTACACATTGTCCATAGGTAAAACCCCCTCAATCGGTCAGCAGATCAAAGTCTGAGTCAACAATGTGTCCAGAAAGCACGTGTTCAGAGTTACAGGTGCCTGGTTTCGAAGTTAGAAATGTTTCGGGCTGTTGAGTCAGAAGACAAAAGAACTTAGATTAGTGTCTGATAAACAAAAACACTTTGTTTATCATGAATCAAAATGTCTCTGTTACCTTACCTCACTCTATTTCTAAAATGTTATTCAGATGAGAGTTAAAGTTTAAAGTTCTTTAGGCCCACCGACCTGAATAAAAACATGAACACATATCTTCAAAAAGAGGGGAGGCCTGCGTTTTTCAAAATTATATCAGCTGTTTTGTTTTCATTAGAGCTAAAATATGGGCAATATTTGGCCCCATCTTTTTCATTGACAGATGTGTGAAATGCACTGAGCTTTAAAGTTTACACACTGCTGTTTACAGAACATTTTTGCATTATAAAACTTCCATGATTATTTGTAGGATTCACATTCTCTCAGTCAGAGTTCATGTCAGGCTCAGCTTTGGTTCAAACTCTATTTCAAAACAGTCTGAATGTCTTGGATCTGCTTCTGTCAGCCAGAGGTCAGAGGAAGACCCAGAGGTCAGAACAGAACCTTTAGTCAACAATCTGTTGTGTTCAGAGTAACAGGTATCTGGTTTCTGAGTTAGTTCTACTCTGACTATATTTTGATCTATTGTAAAATCGTTCCCAGTGGTTTTTTAATTATAATTATGTCATTTTTAACCCAAACTCAAAAATCCTATGTAGTTTTTAAGATTTATTTACTGCAGAGCAGACTTAATGGCTCTATTTGTCTGTAAGTGGATGAATCAGAACCGTAGCAGAGAAAAGGAGACTTTGCCCCCCCCCATGGCAGTTGCTGCGTAAAAATTCTGAACTTTTTCAAGTTGCTGATCTTTGTTTGCTCTTGATTCAACACCATTTAAAGAAAGAAATACTCAGTTTTATTGTTTTTTATTATTTTTTATGTCCTCCATCATGATAAAACTGACACAAGAACATGTTAAAAACAAAAACACAATTATCATTGGAGTGGGTATTTAAAGATATCGATCAAAGAAACAGATCAGTATCTGATCTTGTGAAGTACAGACATGTCTCAATTACTCTGTTACTGTAAAAAGCAAAAGAATGCATGAGTCTGCTTCATAGACATGTAACCTGACAATTATCTCTGACGTCGCCCATTAGATTTTACATTAGAAAAGTGAAACCTAAAGATGGAAAGGCTAGTTGGCTGGAGTAGATTTACCTACAGCTTGAAGCTGACGTGTAGCATGGAACAATAATTTGTGAACGGTTTAATTTCTCAAACCATGAGAAATTAAGGGAGAACTGTGAGGAATACGTTCCAAGGGTCAGACCTTTCAAAGCCTTAAAATCACTTTTTTTTGAAAATCTCATGAAGACATTTGAGGATCTGGCTTCACTAAGAATGGTTAAACGTCCAAGTGTGACCTAAAACCCCCCAAGCACTGAACAACTGATGTACAGAAGCAGGGATATAGCTAAAAGGTTTGTTTTCCTCAATACAAATCTGTGTGGATCTATGTTGGAGCTTAAAGAGGAATAATTCATTTATTTCTTTTCTCCTCATTGTTTGATTTGTGTCTGTTTTTCTTGATCTGTTTCATGTTTCCTGAATTGTAGAAACAGGAAGTTTGTTGTTTCTTTGTCAAAGTGACTGAATGACTGAAATGTTGCTCCATCATGGAGTGTTTGCTGCTGCAGCTCCATGTCTCCATCTGGTGGGTATTGGGTATTTATTGCCCAATAGAGACAGGATTTTTCTATCTGAACAAGACTGACGTCTTTTTAACTACCACCTTCTTTTCCAACAGATGTTAAACTCAAAACATTAGAGAATGTGACTGTAGATTATGTGTTATGAAGATGTTTAAATGTTCATGTGTTGTTTTCCATTATTTGGGTAAATTAGATAAAACTTAAAAAAAAGGATCATGAATCAAAACACATACTTTTTAACAGATTGTTTTCACATTCTGTTAATAGAATTTCCATCACTTTACGTGGAAATGGGTGTTTTTGTTCTAGAAACCAGCAGTTAAAAAAAACAAACTGGTTATGGTTTTGTTTTGCCTTGTGAGGGGTTCCTTTGGGCACTTGTGCACCGCCTTAGATACTGCGCCCTGGATGACCATACAGATTGTCCATAGGTAAAAACCCCTCAATCAGTCAGCAGATCAAAGTCTGAGTCAACAATGTGTCCAGAAAGCACGTGTTCAGAGTTACAGCTGCCTGGTTTCTGAGTTAAAGATGTTTCCAGCTGTTGAGTCAGAAGACAAAAGAACTAAGATTAGTGTCTGATAAACAAAAACTCTTTGTTTTTCAAGGACCAAAATGTCTCGACCAATCCCTTACTGTAACAAAGCTAAGAGTGCTTGAGTGTGATTCATAGATGCATAACCAGACAATAATCTCTGATGTCACTCTTTAGATTTTGCACACCTGAAGATGGAAAGGCTTGGAGTTTCCTTCACTCTAGTCAATAACATTCCAAATGTATCACTTGGGTGAGACTTAACAAAGTTTGAAGCTCTTTAGGCCCACCAACCTGCCAAAAACATGAAAACATATCTGTAAAGAGAGGAGAACTTTCATGATTATTTGTAAGATTCAAATTCTCTGTTAAAGTTCCTCTCAGGCTCAGCTTTGGTTCAAACTCTATTTCAAACAGGCTGAATGTTCTGTTGATGTTGTGTATCTCCTTCTGTCAGCAGTAAAGACCCAGAGGTCAGAGCAGGACTTTTAATCAACAACGTGTTCAGAAATGTTGTGTTCAGAGTAAAAGCTGGTCTGTTTTCTTAGTTAAAGTCCCAACGTTTAAAGTCTCAAGTCTCTCTGATTATATTTTGATCTGTTGTATAATAATTCCCAGTGGTCTTTTAAATATGATTATGTTGTTTTTAGCCAAAAACATATTTTCTGCAGAGCAGCAGAAGTTCATCAGAAATTTGCTACTGGGTTGTATCTGGGACTGTTGGCGCAGAAGTAACCCTACGTTGGTAACCCCGCATTCCTTTGGTTACACTCTCCTGTTTGCTTATAACACCTCACAACCCTTAGCTAACATTAGTGTTGCAAAAAACCTGGAGAGCAATATTGGAGCCATACAGCCGGACAATTATGAGCCAAATAGCAATTCAGATGAGAAAAAGGTCGAAGACATAAGGATCTAATAGGCTCCATGCACAACCTACTTCCGCTTTGGCCCTTTACCACTCAATCATTTCCACTTATGTTGTTTACATGGCAATAGGAGCGTATTTGGAGTTAGCGAAAAGTCTTTTGGAGATACCCAGAGTCACTGTCCCTGGTAATTGATGTTAAGCGCATTGTTCGTCTTTCTAGTAAAACTTCCCAAAATAAAAGGCTAAAAGAATTGAAATTTTAGGTGTCATCCTGCATAGCAAACTTTGAATGTAATTTGCTAAGTCTGATGTTATTCTCATGTATTTACGCACGACCAGCTCAAAAACTGATGGAAATTCATGTTGGCGACCCATAATGCGTGAAACCAATATGCAGATTTCATGCACCTTTAACTGTAAGCCTTATTTTAAATACGTGAGGCCAACAAAAAAATCCAGCCTCAAACGCACTTAAAATAAAAAAGCAGCAATGTACGTCTTTGCTGCACGTATAACGTGTTGCCAGTTTGAATATCCATCACTATTTATGCTGGTTGCACGTAAATATGTGCAAATAACATCGGCCATGTAAGAAATAAACAAAACTAGACAATACCAGGAAAAGTAAACAGAGATTTACTAAGTTGATGCATACGGTTAGTCACAACTGGAAATAAGAGTGACGTCTTATCTTAAACCAGAAATGCGTCACACAGCTCCATGCATAGAGCCCATTGTCTGCAAGTGGACGCGGCAGAATTTGGACGGAGAAAGGAGACTTTGGGTCGTCTATGACAGATGCTGCAAAACAAACCAGAACTTTTTCACGCTGCTGGTTTTCATCTGCTCTTGATCCAACACGATTTGAATAAAGAAATATTCCATTTTAATCCTAAATTCTTTTCTATATGTCGTCCATTATGATGAAATTGCTACAAGAACATGTTAAACACAATTTTCATTGGTCTTTAAATTGGAATTGGCCTCTTAGCTGATAAGTTACATCAGAGAATTTGATCAGTATCTGATCTGAAAAGCAGAAACACGTTTGTTTATCAAGTACAGACATGTCTTGATCAATCTGTTACTGTAAAAGGCATAAGAATGCATGAGTCTGCTTCATAGACATGTAACCAGACAATAATCTTTAACGTCAGCCATTAGATTTACAAAACAAAAGTGAAACCTAAAGATGGAAAGGCTTGCTGACTGGAGTTTACAGCACTCTAGTCAATAACATTCCTAAAATGTCTGTTGGGTAAAACATAACAAAGTTTAAATCTCATTAGATCCACCAACCTGCTAGAAAACAACATGAAAACACAAAGAGGGGAGGACAACCTTTTTAAAAATAAAATGAGCTGAATAGATGTTAGAAAAAATGATTCAAAGTTCATATAGTATATGAACATATAATGTAAAATGTTATTCTCAGCTTCTCTTGAGTGGCATTTCTGTGTCCAACCATGAATACAGGATCTGTTTGATCGTATACATGACATTCCAATGGAGTCTTCAGTGATTCCTTACCCCTAAAAACCTTTTAAGTATATCTCACTTCTGCAAATCAGTTGTCCAGTGTTGTCCTTATCAAGAATTAAGGTTTGAGAAGTCACAGACCTTTTGGGGGCTTTAGGTCACACTTGGACGTTTAACCATTCTAAGTGAAACCAGATCCTCAAATGTCTTCATGAGATTCCCCCCAAAAAAGGGATTTTAAGGTTTTGGAAGACCTGAACCTTGGAGTGCATTTCTCATTAGTGGACTCACAGTTCTTCCTTAATTTCTTATGGTTTGAGGAAATAAAGAATTCAGAAATTGTTGTAGCATGCTGCACACGTCAGCTTCAATCTGCAGGTAAATCTGCTCCTCCTGCTGCTCCACCCACCTGTGCTGCTGCACCTCCATCATATATGGACTCTTTCTGGTTCAGAATCACAGATCTGTGCTGCAACTGCGTTCATACGGTGAGTGGAGACTCTTCTTCTTCAGATCTTTAAAGACATTGAAGTTTATTTCTTGAACTTTGTTTTCACTAAGTTGACTGTTTCTAAATGTTTAGATCTTTTTATTTTAACCAACTCCCAATCACTCTGCTGTTTAAAAGCTTCATTGTTGTTTGATTATACGTCAACAATATTTGATTGTTGATTTTTGTTGTTTATGAAGTAAACAAAAACAGTCTGTGTTTCTTTTTCTAAACATTTCCTGAAATTAAGCTGTGGTTTTACACATCAGAGATGGACGGGTCAGCTGACTGCTTCCTTTAAGAACTTGCTAGCAAACAGACTGAAGAAAGAGTTTCTATGAGAAACACAAACATAATGAAGCTCTGGAGTTCAAATGTTTCATTTCTGACTCTTAAAGCGTCCTGTTCTCCTCAATGCAGATCTGTGTCAATCAAAGCTCTTTAAAAGTCTCTGTTGGAACTTTGAGAGGAAGAAGTCATGGTTTTCTTTTTTCTCCTCATTGTTTGATTTCTGTCTGTTTTTCTTGATCTGCTTCATGTTTCCTGAATTGTAGAAACAGGAAGTTTGTTGTTTGTTTGTCAAAGTGACTGAATGACTGAAATGTTGCTCCATCATGGAGTGTTTGCTGCTGCAGCTCCATGTCTCCATCTGGTGGAGGGAGAGCAGAAGTGCAGCAGCTGATGTTCAGCAGCTTCCTCTGCCTCCCACTGCTGTCTGACTTTTGGTTTTAGCTTTGACACGGCACAGGTCCCTCTGTGTCTCCATCTCAACTCAATGAGAATTCCTTATATCAACCTTTACCTTTAATAAGAGCCAGGAGTCTAGTTCTCATGTTGACTATTTTTTTTCATGGGATTTGAACCCCCGCCATTCACATTCAGTCACACAAAGCAACAGACCGGCAGTGCACTTCTAGCAGCGGTTCCATCTTTCCACCATTAAGCCTGAAAACTCCATGCTGAGTTTTCAAGGTGCCCAGAAGAAATGTCCAGAAGATGTTGGTTCTCTTTGGGTTCTCCTGGTTCTCTTCCTACATTTGTGAACAAACATTTTCTGTGAGGACATTTAATAAATCCAGGAATAGATCGACTCAGCAAGGGTTGGAGGATTATAAGAGAGACTTTGGTAGGCCTATTTCAGCAACTGCATCATTAGCTCGAGCTTTTTCAACCATCAGGTTTCTGATCCAACGATTTAAATTAAAAAATACTCAGAAATGCAGTTTTAAATGTAAATTATTTAACTTTATTATGAGAAAAATGCGACAAGAACATGTGAAAAGCACAAATAAGAGGATTTTCATTGGATTGGGTATTTATTGCCCAATAGAGACAGGATTTTTCTATCTGAACAAGACTGACGTCTTTTTAACTAACACCTTCTTTTCCAACAGATGTTAAACTCAAAACATTAGAGAATGTGACTGTAGATTATGTGTTATGAAGATGTTTAAATGTTCATGTGTTGTTTTCCATTATTTGGGTAAATTAGATAATAATTATAAAATTGCTACAAGAACATGTTAAAAACACCAAAAACACAATTTTTATTGGAATTGGTCTTTAAATTGGAATTGGCCTTTTAAGCTGTTAAGTAAGAAGATCAAAGAAATAGATCAGTATCTGATCTGAAAAGCAGAAATACGTTTGCTTATCAAGTACAGACATGTCTTGATCAATCTGTTACTGTAAAAGGCATAAGAATGCATGAGTCTGCTTCATAGACATGTAACCAGACAATAATCTTTAACGTCAGCCATTAGATTTACAAAACAAAAGTGAAACCTAAAGATGGAAAGGCTTGCTGACTGGAGTTTACAGCACTCTAGTCAATAACATTCCTAAAATGTCTGTTGGGTAAAACATAACAAAGTTTAAATCTCATTAGGTCCACCAACCTGCTAGAAAACAACTTATTCCTCACAGTTCTACCTTAAATTCTCATGGTTTGAGAAATTAAACAATTCAGAAATTGTTGTTGCATGCTACACATCAGTTTCAATCTGCTGGCAAATCTGCTCCACCTACTGCCCCCCCCCCCCCCCCCCCACACACACACACACACACACACCTGTGCTGCTACACATCTGCCCCACCTACTCCCCCACCACCTGTGCTACACATGCTTCATAGGTGAACTCTTTCTGGTTCAGAATCACAGATCTGTGCTGCAACAGCGTTCAGCTGGTGAGTGGAGACTCTTCTTCTTCAGATCTTTGAAGAGCTTGAGATATGTTTGTTCAACTTTGTTTTCAGTAAGTTGACTGTTCCTGAATGTTTGGAGAAGAGGTTTTTTTTTCTACCAACTCTCATCACTTTGCTGTTTTTTAAGTTCATCATTGTTTGATTATTCGTCAATATTATTATTATTTTTTGTTTATAAAGTAAACAATTCAGTTTGTTGTGTTTTTTCTAAACATTTTCCTGGAATCAAACTGGTCTTCATCATCAAAGATGGACAGGTCAGCTGTCTGAACTTTCCAGCAAACAAACACGAGCCATCATGAAGCTCTAGAGTTCAAGTGTTTAATTTCTGACTACCAAACCTTCCTGTTCTCTTCAAAACAAATTTGTGTGTGAATCAAAGCTCATTGAAAGTGTCTGTTGGAGCTTTGAGATGAAAAGTTCCTCTTTCTTTCTTTTCTCCTCATTGTTTGATTTCTGTTTTTCTTGATCTGCTTCATGTTTCCTGAATTGTAGAAACAGGAAGTTTGTTGTTTCTTTGTCAAAGTGACTGAATGACTGAAATGTTGCTCCATCATGGAGTGTTTGCTGCTGCAGCTCCATGTCTCCATCTGGTGGAGGGAGAGCAGAAGTGCAGCAGCTGATGTTCAGCAGCTTCCTCTGCCTCCCACTGCTGTCTGACTGCATTCACCTGAACCTGAGAGGAAACACAGGAGAAGAGCCAATCAGTGGAGGAGCAGCTGATCTGTTTGTGAAGGAGGATCAGAGCTGATGATGTGTGTTTCCTCTGCAGATGAAGGTAGAAGGTGTGTGTGAGCTGATGTGGATCCAGTGAATCCAGCAGCATGGATCAGTGTGAGGACACACAGGAGGGAGCCCCTCCCTCTAAAGAAGGGAGATCTGGAAAACTGAAGGGCCAGAGCAAAGCTCAGAGGTGAGATGAACATCTCTAACTGTCCAGGACTCTTCTCCATGTCAGAGCTCAGCACTCACACCAGCAACCTTCATTCTTCACAGGAACCAACCTGGACCTGGATATGAACCCAGTTGTGTGTCCATCAGGAGTTATGCATCAAAGAATTTTAATCCAGACTTCAAAGACATCAGTCCAGGAGATGAACAGTAAGTGTTTTTCAGAGTTAAAGGAGGCTGGATAATAGTTCAGATCATCAACAATTTTAGATGAATGACTTGAGTTCTGGTTCAGTTCTTGATTTTTATGATCAGATTCACTTGGATCATCACATGCGATGAGATCTTCTTTGCTGAGTCTTCTGAGAGTCTCTCTGAGAGCAGAGATGTTGGAGAAGAAAACATTTTTACTGCTGACTCTTATGGAGTGACTTGTGCCACCATATTGTGAGCATAATTCAGTTTTGAGATCAAAATGTTCTAAATTGCAAACAAAATGTATAGTTTAAAAAAATAAAACGTCATAATTTGCAACATTTATTATTTGCTATCAAAAACTTTTTTTTTTGCTTTCAAGAAAAATTCAAGAAAAAGTAGTCCCCCTATGATTGGCAGAAAATTATGACGCAAGCACGCTAGCAGTCTGCACCACGCATGCACCGTGGAAATAGAAATGCTTAGAAGAAGCAGGGCTTTACCTAAGTGGAAACGCTCGCCAGAATTAACTGGCCCATTCCATTCAACTCCCGTTCCGCTCCGCTCAGTGGAAACAAGGCATTAGTCCGCTGTTCATCCCAAAGGCGGACTACTTGAAGCAGTAAAAAAAAACATTAAAAAAAGGATAGCAGGTACTTGATGACTGGGAACAAGCACACAAATAATTTAAAAAACAGTCATCTGTTAAAATACACATTTGCTTTAAAATATCTAAAACAATAAAATACTGCATACCTGTGGTATTCAACACCTAGTCATTCATCCAGTAGGCTTTACTCATGATACCACTGCCCTGTCATAAAATACATATTTTAAAAATATTTAAAAGACTGCAGGGTACATTATTAAGAAAATCAAATTGACCAAATTTGTTCACAGCTGCCACACAATCAGGGGGGATAACAGTCATCCTGGTCACCCTCAAGAATCTGAGAATCTCCTGTTTAGAAGGCATTAATGGCAGAGTTACACCCCACAGGTGTCACCCAACACATTCTTTTTATATCAAACATTTGGAGTAAGGGAATCGGGCACAAGCGGCTGCGGTGCCTCATCAGCCATGAACCTCACCGCACGTCACTGAAGGAGGGGGTCCCAGGGTTCCAGGAGGCCACACATAACCACATTTTAAAAATCCCTTCCTGTAATTTTCACAGAAAAAAATAAACCAAAACATTTCAAAAATTAAACCAATAAATAGGCTGTCATCGTCCCAGTAAAACTTTAGAGCAGCTCCTTAACAGTTTAAGGAGCAGCATCGCCACCTAGCTGTGGTGATGTGGGGACCGTCCCATGATGCTGCAATTGGGTGGCTATGCAGCTAATCACAGAGAGTGCGGCCCAACTATTAGCGTTTCCAACAACCAATGTACTTGCTCGGCTTATTTTCCATGATCTATCTCCAGCAGTTAGGGTTTGGGAGGTTTAAAAGGGTTGTAAAAAGGTGGGTTGAGTGCAGGTCTGAGGGAGGGGACTTTAGTTTTGTGCTTGTTTTACATGCATTTGCTTGTTTTGCTGTAATGCACATTGTGTTATTTTGCTATATGAAAAGTGCTATATAAATAAAGATTGATTTGATTTAAAAATGCTCCTTGTGACCTTTGTGAAATTCTGACTGCTTTTCAATTTATAAATTCAATTCGGCTGCAGTAAGATGCTACCTCTTCACTGCCTGTTTTGTCTTTCCCAGAGGTGATCATTGTGAATCAATACTTTCTGAGCTAAATGAAGAAGGAAATAAAGGCAAGGTAAAGTATGGAGCAGTTATTTCACAGCAATGAGGTTTTCTCTGTTTTAAGTGTCATCTAGAGGTTTAAAGTTACATTCTGCCTGGAGGACAGAACAAAGTGCTGAAGCAAATCTAGAGTAATTTTTAATCTTTTGAGGTACTTGCTTAGCCAGTTGAGGTAGAAGGTCTTAACTGTGAAGTAAAACAGTAAAAGTTTACTGCAAACATTTAATTCCAAAAATAGCTGAACACATTGTAATACTGCCCATTTGTAAAAGAAAATGTATATGTAAAATGTAATATTTTCGAAAGAAATCAGTTTATTTATGCCTAACATGATCAGTCAAGAAAGGAACCATACAAAGTTCAAACATGTAAAAAAAAAAAATACAAAAACGAATAAGCAAAAACATGCTTAAAAGAACTGAATAGAAACACATCAGAAGAGCAGTCTTGTGCTGAGTAAAATGCCTGCCTAAGAAAAACAGTTTGAGGAAGGTTTCTAAAATCGTGTTTCCCAACCTTGAGCTTGAGTTGTCTGCAGGGTAGAAATCTCTGCTGAAAATCAGTTTCAAAGTTGACGTAAAAGACAGTGATAGATCCTAGGCGCCATATTTTCTTGAAATCATATTTGAATCTTATTTTAGATCCATTAAGGGCTCAGACGTCTGTGACCACACACTTCTCAAAGTCTTTCATGTTGGTGATTACCATTGCCTTGGTCCTGTCCGGTGGACCAAGTGGTTTAACGTAGGTCCTGGAATTCAGGACCCATGTGCTCTGGATCTGCTTTTTCCGCTTCAGGAGCCTGGCATGCTGTGCCTGAACAGCGTTAGCCTTATTGAGATGATGATTAGTACAAACCGCAGTCCCTTTCAACAGTCTTCTTTACTTCATGAGAGCTATTTTGTGCTTTTGGTTAACAAACCTGAGGAGGATTGCTGGTTTATCTGACTCCTTTCTCCTGGGAAGCGGGTGGTAGATCTCGATGTTATTCAGATCTGAAGAAATCCCTTTAGAAGTGAGGAAGGATCTAATTTAACTCTCCACGCTCTCAGTTGTTGCAGCTGCAGGCCTGCTTGCTTCTGTGCTAACATTAGCTGCGCCAGGCCTAGCCCGGCGTTTGAGCTGAAATCCCGTGAGAATAATATTATTAATTCTTACTTGTTGATCCAAGTCATTTGTTCTTTTATCCAGGAGGTCAAGCCAATTATTCAGTTGGTCATTTCTCGCTCTTTCTCATCGGGAATCTTCTGCAAGCTCCATCAGAGGTGTTAGCTTAGCTTCTAGCTTAGCATCTAAGCATAGCATCTTAGCTTGTATGTTGGAAAGCAAAATTTTAAGCTTGGAAATTTTAGATGTTTCTTGGTATTTCTTCTGTGCCATGTTCAGCTTTCTATGTTTCAGAATTACTGTTTTTTTGCAGTAATTGTAAGGTAATTAAATTAATTACGGTCGGTTACATCAGGAAAACTGTGGACACGTGTCTTCTCAAGAACGGAACTGGAATTGATAAATTGCAAAAATGTCAAAAATTCTGTGTTTTTTGTCAATATGGGGTGCTATGTGTACATTATTGAGAAAAAAAAGGACTTTTGATTTATGATTTTAGCAAATGGCTGCAATATAACTAAGAGTGAATGATTCTAGGGGTTCTGAATACTTTCTGTACTCACTGTATCTCACTATCATCAGCTTAGCAGTGAAAAGAGGAAGGGGGCACGAGTAATACAAGGGGAAGAGATCAAGACATGAAAAGTTGGATAAAAAACAGCAGAGAAAATGCAGGGATTAACCAGGTTATGCATATAGTCAAACTTCTACTAAATATTTTTGATTTTTTCTAATCTATAACTTGACAAGATCTGTGAAAAAAAAGTCACCACTGAAGCTGTTAGTTCTGGCTGTTGTTTTCTTGTAATTTCATTCCATCAGGTATAACTAAGAAGCTGCTTGTGTTTCCAGACTTGTTTCAGCTTCACTCCTGAAGTGAACCCAGACAAGGATGGAGTTTTGTACAGGTAAGACAGAAAAGCAGCAGCTTGAACGTGAGCATAATTCAATGTGTTGCATATCTATTCATTAAAGGCGCCATTATAAGGATATCATTTAAATTTTCTGGCAGAAATAATGGTTGCAACATACAAAGAGCAAGAAAACATAACAGCAACTGATCTCACTGACTGTCTATCTCTAAAGATCAAGCCGTTTCAGGACAAAACCATGATCAAATCCTTGTTTCTGGTGTAGTTTCAGGTTTTCTGGTTCAGGTTTGTTCCAGTGTTCTCTCACTGGTCTGAAATTCCACGTCACCCAGGACACTGAGGTGAATTACAGGACTTCGATTTGGGATACAACACTCCTAGAGTCAAGACAGCTGCAGGCTAAAGGACCCCTGTTCAGCATTGAGAGTCCTCAGGGCTCTGTCAGCCAGCTGCACCTACCACACTGTGAACCTGAACCCTGTAAGAGTTTCACTTTAACAGAAAACACTTTCTACTTGGAGGATGGAGTTTTTGTTTTACATAAAGCTCCTTTTTTCTCTCTCACTTTTTACTGATGTAGCATCTGAGAGTCTCTCTGTTCTCCACATCACTGATGATTGTGCAAGCCTCATTCAGCCTGTGAAGATCACAGAAACCCATGTGGTTGTGAACATCCCACGCCTCTCTGCTTTTGGTATTGTTAAAACGTTTTGCCAAAATTTAGAAACAGACAAGATTAAGGGCCAAGCTTTGCTGTTCTGGAATTGCATCAACAACGTTCTCTACATCCATGTGATTCTGCTGCCAAGAAACATCCCTCTGCGTGATGTAATGTTTATCTTCTTTTTCATCTAATTATTTTAACAATTTTGCATTTTTTTTCCATTTTAAAAAGATTTTCATAAGAACAACCAAAATAAACATTCTTTATGGGCAAAACAACCCTGAAGACAAAATATATATATATTTACAGACTATACCTGAATCACTACAGTGGTTAGCGCCCTCGCCTCAGCGAGAAGGCTTTGATTCAAATCTTGGCTGGGATCTTTCTGTGTGGAGTTTGCATGTTTTCTACGCACTTACGTGGGTTTTCTCTGGGTACACTGGCTTCCTCCCACAGTCACTTAGTTAATCTAAAGCAGGAGTGCTCATTACATCAATTGCAATCAAAGATCAATTGCGGAGGATGTATGGGTGGATTGCGGGCCATCAAAACTAAATAAACAAATATATATTATTTAAAGTTGTAATTTAATAATCATCCTCACTGTTCAGTATGCCACTTTATTTACATGCAGAATGGCCAATCGAACATTCTCTATTGCATACGTCACAACACAAGCATGTTTAACACTGAGCGCACACTGTGCATTTGTGCATGCAGGAGCGTTTGAGGCCCGGGCCAGCCCGTATTCCTCCTTGATTTAAAAACAAGACCAAGACACTCTGTCTGACCCAACCATACTTCCATGGCACCTTCGGTCTGTTGTTCACATCTAAGGGATCCAAGCCTGCTCAGGCAGAAATGTCATCCAGAAGCATCCAGGGCCTGGCTCTGTGTCCAGCCAGGCCCTCACCCTCCCACAAGCTCTAGCTTCAGCAGATACCTGGTACATCCTCCCAACAGAAAATGTTTGTCAAAGATTAAATACTCTGAAACTCCTTTTTCACTTAGTGGACCATGCAGCCCAGGGCTGGGCCTGGGTGTGTGTCAATGACCAGGGAATGACACTCCTCACCCTCCCTGGGAAAGTCAATGCCAGGCTACTGGAGAGGAGAGTCTGTCTAATAGTCGAAGCTCCGATCCAGTAACAACAATGTGGTTTCCATCCTGGTTGTGGAACTGTGGACCAGCTCTACACCTTCTTTAAGGTTTTGGAGGTTTTGTGGGAGTTCACTCATGCAGTCCATATGTGTTTTGTGGATTTGGAGAAAGTGTTCGACCATGTCCCTTGTAATGGCCTGTGGAGGGTGCCCTGGGAGTATGTGGTCTGGGGAGCCTTACTCAGGGCTGTCCAGTCCCTGACTGGAGCAGGAACTTGGTTTGCAAATCCGGCAGTAAGTCAGACCGGTTCCCGGTCCATATTGTACTCAGAGAGGGCTGCCCTTTATCACCAGTTCTGTTCGAGTTCAGAAAAGGGTAGTTTGCCCTCTTTGTGTCAGTGGAGTGTTCCTGGCCCAAGTGGAGTATCTTGGGGTCTTGTTCACGAGTGAGGGAAGATTGGAGAGAGAGACTGACTAGAGGATTGGTGCAACGTCCACCGTTATGTGGTCACTATCAGTATTGTGGTGAAAAGAGAGCAAAGCAAGCAAGAAAGCAAAGCTTTCAATTTACCGGTTGATTCATGCTCCAATACTCACCTATGGTCATGAGCTCTGGGTCATGACAGAAAGAATGAGGTCCCGGATACAAGCGGCTGAAATGAGCTTCCTTTGTAGGGTGGCTGGGCACTCCCTTTGGATAGAATGAGAAGTTCAGCCACCCGGAGAGAGGTCGGAGTAGAGCCACTGCTCCTTCACGTTGAGAGGACCCAGTTGTGGTGGCCCGGGCATCTGGTTCGGATGCGTCAACAGAGGCATCAAGAGACATCAACATTTTGAGCTGCATAAAAGAAACATCCAAGTTAAAAACTTGATATTAAACACAAAGGGAAAGATCAACAGACAAATGTAATTTCGTCAAACATAAACATTTCCACATCAACCTGAAACTCATTCAGAAACGTTTTATGAACAGAAGCAACACTGGGAATCAGAGTGAAGACTAATGAGGCTTTCTATCGCTACCAGTAAAGTAAAGGTAATTGAGAAATTAATTTGAAAAGACAATCTGAGAACTGGCTACAGGTCATATTTGCAGCAATCATTTCTGGACCAAACCTTTCAGGGTTCAAGTTATTGTTGATGGTTTCCTTTTTTAAATATTCTGATTTATGAAACTTACAAAAGAAGGTGAATGTCCACATAGACAGCTTCTGTTCTTAGTTATGAGTTACTGAAAACTTTTTTAACTAAATTCTCTAAATGTCACTAAAGGTAAAAGAGTTCCACAAAGACTCTGAGTACATCAAGATCCCACCTTACTGTGATTTCTACAAAGACAAGACTTACAACTGTCACAGTGATCCAGGATGGTTTGAAATACAACCCCCAGTTAGTACCTTTAGACAAAATGTTATCATTATTTTCAGAATTTAGATGTTTAACAATTCTGTTTTTATTCTTTTAGAGATCTGAAGTTTCAGAAAACTTTGGACCAAACTACCATGCCCTGTTTTGCTTACGTTTGCCATTGACAAGTGAAAACCGCACCAAAGAAGTCACTGTCATCATTAAAGATCAACAAGATCAAGTCATATGGCAGTACAAACTGTCCCTACAAGGTAAAGGAGATATAACTCAGTTTGGTTTTTGTAATCAGTGATCCATTTTTTATACAGTAGCACTTGATCTGAAGACAGCCATTGATGCAGTTCAATTTGTTTGAGAACATTTGTTAACATCACTTCAGTTGATCTAGTTTGTCCTCAATGATTTTTTTGGCATAAACATTAAATGACTTCAACCACTAACTCAGTTATATCTGACATTTTTGCTGGGATCTGCTGCAACTGCTCCTCTGCACAGAGTTGTCCAAAATGGATGTTCCCACTAATGAACAAAGTTTTTTTTAACTTTTTCTTAGTTTGTCTTTTTTTGTTTTTACAGAGATGATGGAAAGGCAACAGAGCGTTCCGAACGGCTCATTTAACACAGAAAGAATGACGCTCATTAGGCCAGATTTCATTGACAAAGTGTCCGATCCTACTTTAGACAAGCTGCTGCTTAAACTGCATCAATGCCAAGCCATCACTTCATCTGAGGAAGAGCATGTTAGAGAACAAAACCCAAAATCCAGAAAAGCAAGAGAACTTTTTGACATTGTGACAAAAAAGGGAGAAAAAGCATTTTCTGATCTCATTCAAATCCTTCAAGAGGAGGATCAAGCTCTTTCTGAAAATCTTGGCTTGATGAGAGGCACAGATTAATGAAGGAAAAATATTTTGTTTTGACAAAGATACCCTATGTCTCTGTGCAATCTGACAAATCAGTGAGTCATCAGCAATCAAAAATCAGGCGTGGTTTTAGACTTAAAATCGAAAATTGTCTCAATTTTGATCAGCATTGTATATTTCAAGCTTGTTATATAAAGGCAAAATGATTAATAATAACAAATAAATAAAATGGCTAAATAAATCTATAATTTCACAAAAACAACCCAAACTAATAGAGGGTTCCATTAATATGATCTAGTCATCATCACATTCATGATAAACGATTACTGGGAAGTCTTTGCTTTTAATTTTAAATGGAGATATAATATATGATCTAAAACTTTCTGAAGTTATTAATGCTACAAAGCAACAAACATTCTCACATGACAAAGTATCGCCATAGTGTTGTACTGCAATTAAGATTTTTGGGATTAGTTGATCATTTTTATCTTTATTTTTTATGTATTACAAAAGTATTGAATCAAGACTCTGTATTAGCATCAGTATCAAAATCAAATTACTAGAAATCGGATTGGGGACAAAAATTTGGATCAGGACATCACTAATTCCTACACAGAAGTTGGTCAAAAGTTGGTTATGACCTATTTGAAACAAATGTTATTTGGTAGTGTATAGATTATGTTGTAACTGTAATGATTATACTTGGAATGTTTTAAATGAAGTAAAAATGTTCTGTATAACCTATTTTATTGTCTTAAAATATATTAATTAAATGTGACTCCCAGTAGGAATGGCATATAATTAAAAGATAAAGATTGTGTGTCTGTTATTTCTTTCTGCGTGCACATGCGTTGACACAAAGAAGCACGGAGATCAGATTTGTCTCTGAACAAGTGCAGGATCATCTCCAAGAAGACTTCTGGATCCACATGTCATTCACTCTGAAGCCCCGCCCCTTTTCCTTATATGTTATGTGTTAATCAGAACTAGAAATCAAAGATAAATCCTGATCAAACCCTCAAAGCTTAGAGCATTCTGGGCGATAATCTACAGCCCAATCTCAGATTAAATGATTTGATCAGAGGTTTTGTGAAATGAGAGAAAAGTTTGAAACCAGAAACCTGTTTGGATCCAGAACAGAAACAAGGAGCTGAGATGTGGAGACTAAAGAGGAAAGATCAACTTGAAGCTTCATCTTCTCTGCATGTTCCTCACAAACTAGTTCAAACGGTCAGTGTGAGGATGGAGGACGGACAGACAAAGGTCATGTGATCAAATCATGAAGAAACATTCAGGAGAAAGTCTGAAGCTGATTGGTTGAACGCAGAAGCCTGACTGTAAGGGAAACAGTCTGAAGGGGTCAGAAGAGAAATGGGTTTTCTTTTTAAATGTCTGAACAGATGATTTGAAGACACAAATCTAAATAGTGTGACCACAAAGAAGACAAATTACAACAAGAAGAACTAACACAAGATGAGGAAGTGGTTTTTTCTGAAAGCAAAGCAGAAGAGGAAGAAGCAGAATCACTGATCTGAGCTGCAGCTGTGTTCACACGGTGAGTAGAGACTCTTTCAGATCTTTAAAGAAAATGAACTTTGTTTCTTGAACTTTGTCTTCACTAACTTGACTGTCTGTGAATGTTTGGAAAAGATCTTCTTTCACTGCAAACTCTCATCATGCTGTTGTTTGAAGATTTTATCTCAATACTGATCAATAACTGAGGATCAATTCTCACTTAATTATCAGTTACTTTTTCTCTGATTTATGATGAAAATGGAAATGAATGAGATTTTTATTGAAGACTTTTACAGAAAAAACTGTTGTTGTTGTTTACAGAAGTGAAAATAGTGATTCATCAAAGTGGGACAGATCAGCTGACGACTGCTTACTGTCAGAACTTTCCGGCAAACAGACTTCTGTCAGAAATATGAAAAAATATGAAGCAATAGCAATATGAAGAAGAGCAGCAGCTGATGTTCAGCAGCTTCCTCTGCCTCCCACTGCTGTCTGACTGCATTCACCTGAACCTGAGAGGAAACAAAAGAGAAGAGCCAATCAGTGGAGGAGCAGCTGATCTGTTTGTGAAGGAGGATCAGAGCTGATGATGTGTGTTTCCTCTGCAGATGAAGGTAGAAGGTGTGTGTGAGCTGATGTGGATCCAGTGAATCCAGCAGCATGGATCAGTGTGAGGACACACAGGAGGGAGCCCCTCCCTCTAAAAGCACTCTGTGTGGGGAAGATGAGAGCCAGAGCAAAGCTCAGAGGTGAGATGAACATCTCTAACTGTCCAGGACTCTTCTCCATGTCAGAGCTCAGCACTCACACCAGCAACCTTCATTCTTCACAGGAACCAACCTGGACCTGGATCTGAACCCAGCTGGGTGTCCAAAAGGAGTGACCGGTCAAAGTTTCTACCACCTAACTTCAAAGACAACGTTTCAGGAGATGAACAGTAAGTGTTTGTCAGATTTCAATTTCTACATTTTCTTCTTGTCTTCTGCTTCAATCAGCTTCTAAAGATGAACTTCTTCTCTAAATCCAGATGAGGGAACCATATACTCACTTTTTGTGAATCAGCTTAAAACAATACTTGTTCTCATGGTTGGTTTGTGTTTATTTGCATAATTATGATTTAATGAAAACCGTGTAATTGTGAAATTGTTTTATTATTTTTTTTTTTACATGTTTACGATGTCGATAAAGTTTTGCGCATCTGTGTAATGGAAATGCAGCTTTTTTGGAAATGTTTTTGGGCATGGATGATTTAAAAAAAAAAAAAGGATTGGGACGTGTCATGGAGCTAGTGTGTGCCAGACCGTCTAAAAGGGAATACAGCTTCTTACTGGGGTCGAACTCTTGTTGCCAGTAATCTGGATGCTCTGACACAGTCTGACAGTGCTGCCGCTTCCTGTGAGTTTTATTTCAGCAATTTAGAAGACCTTGGTGGACTTTTTCTGGTCTGGTCACCACTTGCCGAGGTCCGCTGTCCTCTACCTTCCAGTTAAGGAGGGCGGACAGGGACTAGTTAACATCTGCTCATGTGTGATGGCTTTCAGGCTGAACCGTTCAGCGCCTCCTCTACCATCCAGGTCTTCCATGGACGCATACTGCCCGATTGCTGCTGTGGAAAGCTGGGGTATGACAAGCATCTGTTTCTAGTCAAACATGCAGATAACGATTTGACGGGAGTTCTACCGTCCTTTCAGTCCATCCTGTATGCTTGGAGACTCTTGCTTTGCCAGAGGAATTCTATTTTAACCCCTGGCATTTGGCTCTTTGAGAATCCACTGTTTGGCAGTGGGCTCCTCTCCTTACAAACATTATCTTCTGCAACCATGGGCTCCAAACGGAGGGAGGTTTAGCTGTGTGAAGCTTGGACGTCTCCTAAAGACTGAGCTTGCTGCGGCTGCAGGTCTTCATTTCATCAGGATACTGCAGAGGATAGGGAACAAGGTTTGCCAGTCTTTGTCTGCGAACCTGCGAAGTTGTGTGAGGGATTCTACAGTCGCTTTACAATGGATGGATGGGATGGATCTTCCCTTCCAATCCTTGCTGGTCTCCCTGTCCTGTGACGGGCTGCTGGAGGACGGAAGGAAACTGCTCTCCTAAACGTCTCCACAGATGAGGAGTTTGGTGATTCTGGGAAAGAAGACCCTCTACCTTGTGTCCATCAAGGTTTCGAGTATGCGCTCCCTTAGAGATGTGTCGGGATGGACTGGATTTTTTGGCACTGGGTCTTCCTCGAGGGGTTGCTGGAGATCCCTGTACAAAGCTCTTGTTGAAAAACAGGCAGCTGACCTTCAGTGGAGGGTCATACATGGGATCATAGCCAAGAAACGATATCTGACATGTCAACCCTGGGACGGGGGACTGGTGCCCATTTTGTTCAGTCAGTAAGTCCATTTGTTTAATGAATGTCAGCTCTGATATCTTTTCTTTCTTTTGTTCCGGTGTTGTTTGAGGGATTGGGGAACAGTTTACTTTAGTTTGTTTTAGTTATAGCCCCAAATACAACACTAGGAAAATGAGTAGGCACATACTTCTGAACATCCACTCAGCTGAAGCTAAGATCGACTCTTTCTTTCTTCCTTTAATAATTTTTGCATATACCTTTCTTTTTGGACCAAACAGAAGACAGAAAGTACACTGGAATTAATTAAGACTCATTTGTATAACTGCTGTTCCAGCTGTGACTTGGTGAACTGACCTGACTCCAGTTAGTTTTGTTTAAAAACACTACGAGCACAAACAGAATAGATCTGATTGTTCTGACTCTCCACAGAGTGGACCAGCAGAGCTCAGAGACTCCCAGTGGTCAGTCTGTCCAGCAGCATCAAACACAGCTGGACTCCATATTTCTGGTCTGTACATGAACAACAACTACTTTTCCATCATTCTGTCCACAGTCATCTCCATGCTGCACTTTGGAGACCAGTGGATTGTCAGTGTGTCCAACATGGAGCTGATGTTTGGCTCCATGACTTCACTCTGATTGGCTCATTCATCTAGAATTCTGTTGCAGCTGCTGGAGGACAACATTGTTACTTTTGTGAAGAAGGAGCTGAAGAAGATCCAGAAGATTCTGAGTCACAGAGAGGATGAAGAGGAGCTGGAGGATGAAGATGAAGAGCAGAGGAGCAGCAGAGAGTCACTGATGAAGATCACAGAGAACTTCCTGAGGAGAATGAAGCAGGAGGAGCTGGCTGATCAACTGCAGAGCAGTAAGAGGATTTCTCTGAAGGTTTCAGCTGCTGATAAATGAAGATTTACTGATGTCTGAACACATGGAACCACAGGGATTCAAACCCTCATCATTCAGGGCTGCAGAGAGTTTATTTACTCTGTTTGTTATCTTCATGCAGGATCGTTTGCAGTTTGTCGACATAAAGTCCAATCTGGTCTGAAGAAGAAGTTCCAGTGTGTGTTTGAGGGAATCTCTAAAGCAGGAAACCCAACCCTTCTGAATGAGATCTACACAGAGCTCTACATCACAGAGGGAGGAACTGGAGATCTGAATGAAGAACATGAGGTCAGACAGATTGAAGCAGCATCCAGGAAAGCAGACAGAGCAGAAACAAGCATCAGTCAAGAAGAGCTCTTTCAACTCCCAGCTGGAAGACAAGAACCAATCAGAACCGTGATGACAAAGGGAGTGGCTGGCATCGGGAAAACAGTCTTAACACAGAGGTTCACTCTGGACTGGGCTGAAGGCAAAGCCAACCAGAACCTCCACTTCATATTTCCATTCACTTTCAGAGAGCTGAATGTGCTGAAAGAGGAGAAGTTCAGCTTGGTGGAACTTGTTCATCACTTCTTCCCTGAAACCAAAGAAGCAGGAATCTGCAGCTTTGAAGACTTCCAGGTCATCTTCATCTTTGATGGTCTGGATGAGTGTCGACTTCCTCTGGACTTCCACAAGACTCAGATCCTAACTGACCCTAGAAAGTCCACCTCAGTGGGAGATCTGCTGACAAACCTCATCAGGGGGAACCTGCTTCCCTCTGCTCGCCTCTGGATAACCACACGACCTGCAGCAGCCAATCAGATCCCTGCTGAGTGTGTTGACATGGTGACAGAGGTCAGAGGGTTCAATGATCCACGGAAGGAGGAATACTTCTGGAAGAGATTTAGAAATAAAAAGCAGGCCAGAAAGATCATCTCCCACATTAAGAGATCCAGAAGCCTCCACATCATGTGTCACATCCCAGTCTTCTGCTGGATCACTGCTACAGTTCTGGAGGATCTGCTGAAGAGCAGAGAGGGAGGAGAGCTGCCCAAGAGCCTGACTGAGATGTACATCCACTTCCTGGTGGTTCAGGCCAAAGTCAAGAAGGTCAAGTATGATGGAGGAGCTGAGACAGATCCTCACTGGAGTCCAGAGAGCAGGAAGATGATGGAGTCTCTGGGAAAACTGGCTTTTGAGCAGCTGCAGAAAGGAAACCTGATCTTCTATGAATCCGACCTGACAGAGTGGGGCATCGATATCAGAGCAGCCTCAGTGTACTCAGGAGTGTTCACACAGATCTTTAGAGAGGAGAGAGGCCTGTACCAGGACAAGGTGTTCTGCTTCATCCATCTGAGTGTTCAGGAGTTTCTGGCTGCTCTTCATGTCCACCTGACCTTCATCACCTCTGGAGTCAACCTACTGGAGGAAGAACAGAAAACATCAGTCCAGTTCTACCAGAGTTCTGTGAACAAGGCCTTACAGAGTCCAAATGGACACCTGGACTTGTTCCTCCGTTTCCTCCTGGGTCTTTCACTGCAGACCAATCAGAGTCTCCTACAAGGTCTGCTGACTCAGACAGGAAGTAGCTCACAGACCAATCAGAAAACAATCCAGTTTATCAAGAAGAAGATCAGTAAGAATCTGTCTGTAGAGAAAAGCATCAACCTGTTCCACTGTCTGAATGAACTGAATGATGGATCTCTAGTGGAGGAGATCCAACAGTTCCTGAGGTCAGGACGTCTCTCCACAGATAAACTGTCTCCTGCTCAGTGGTCAGCTCTGGTCTTCATCTTACTGTCATCAGGAGAAGATCTGGAAGTGTTTGACCTGAAGAAATACTCTGCTTCAGAGGAGGCTCTTCTGAGGCTGCTGCCAGTGATCAAAGCCTCCAATAAAGTTCTGTAAGAACTCTCATAAAAATCACCTTTAGTGAATAAACGAATTTGAGTGGAGTAACAAGATTGAATAACTGCTGTCATATTTCTTTTCCTTCAGACTGAGTGGCTGTAATCTGTCAGAGAGAAGCTGTACAGCTCTGTCTTCAGTTCTCAGCTCTCAGTCCTCCAGTCTCAGAGATCTGGACCTGAGTAACAACAACCTGCAGGATTCAGGAGTGAAGATTCTGTCTGCTGGACTGGAGAGTTCACACTGTAAACTGGAGACTCTCAGGTCAGATTTTTCTTTCATTATTTTTTAATCTTGGTTTCAGCTTTTGTCTCTTTTTTCGGGATTAGGTGAATGTTTTAGATAGATTTATGTGAGAACAATACCAGTGGAGTGCTCACCTAAATTAACTCAAGATATCTATCATATTTATGGAAGGCACACATGGTTAGAATTTAATAACATAGACATTTCCACTTTAACTTAGTGTGATGATCACATTGGTCATTCTCATTTTTTTGTTTGTCTCACCAGAATAAATAGGGGAAGCTAAGCCATCAAGGTGATCATAGCCAGGAGGAGTGCATTTTTACTGTTTTACGTAATTATCCACATATACAAATGACAAACACGTGCAGCTCGATTACATCAGCTGCAATTTATCATATGAACAACATGAGCTGAAATAACTGATCTTTGTATCAGAAAGCTACAGTTGCTCCAAAGAGTCTGTTGATCTTAAAAACTGCAGAACATTTCTGTACAATGAAATAAACTGTCAGCAGCACCAATCTGAACACTTGTTATAAAATAAACTGTTACAGAGCAGCTGCTGCATCAACAGAACCCAGTTCAGGAGGTGATCCTCAGAATGGAAGGAGAAGGTTGAAACTAAAGTAAATGTAGAGAAAGTAGATCCACCTGAAGCTTCTGGTGATTCAGTTTCTGCAGAGTGAAAGTTTCTAATGTGACATTTGATCAAACTGAGTCTTAAATCCTTGTTTACATGAAAACACAAAGACAATGAGAATGGAAAAAGTTACAGTTTGTCTATACTAGTGGGCAACTTTAGTTTCACTGACACTTTTTTCATTCTGTATCGTATTGCTTTGTGTTGCGTTATGTTGTGTTGTGTCTCCAGTCTGTCAGGTTGTCTGATCACAGAAGAAGGCTGTGATTCTTTGGCTTCAGCTCTGAACTCCAACCCCTCCCATCTGAGAGAGCTTGACCTGAGCTACAATCATCCAGGAGAGGCTGGAATGAAGCTGCTTTCTGCTGCACTGGAGGATCCACACTGGAGACTGGACACTCTCAGGTATGAGAGACCTGCTGCAGACACATGTGACTGAGGAGGAAGAACTGCAGATCTGATCTCTGTCCTTCAATCAGATCATTATAGATTCTCTGATTTAGTGTCAGCAGCTTTTACTTCTCCTCCCAAATCAATTTCTGTCTTTGTCTTAATGTTTTTATTACTGTAATGAAGAAGACACATTGATGCATCATTAACAGACTTGATTAGCTCAGAATACAGATTTACTCATGTTTGATAGATTATCGTGGTCATCAGATCAACTCTGGGAATTTATTGACTTTGTAAACATAGTGAAGGTCCAGCAGTGTGGTTTTCATGTCGTCTCACCACAATAAGACCTGCAGTTCGCCTCAGTGATGAGGTGGTTTCTACTTCCTGCTGCAGCTTCAGCAGAGATTAAATGAAAAGACCCCTCAAACTGCTGGAATGTGATGAGTCAGGACAGAAATTTGCAGTAGATTTTTTCAAAATGTTGGACTGTTCCTTCATCAGTGTAGAACAATAAAAGTATGAAATCCATATTAAGTCCATGTTTACATTCAGAAAGAGGCTGTACTGTTCTGAACTTCCTCTTCTTTTCAGGGTGGAGCCTGCTGGAGTCCAGTGGTTGACTCCAGGTCTGAGGAAGTGTAAGTGTGGTTTTGATTTGATTCCTAACAACAAAGCAGATCACATTCAAATATCTTCAAATTGTCTCATCACTTATTCATGAGTCTTCATCAAAGTGTCCATCAATGAACAGATGATGGATCAATAACTGCATCTGGATTGTGTTTGTTTCTCCATCAGATTCCTGTCGCCTCACAATCGACACAAACACAGTGAACAGAAACCTCAAACTGTCTGACAACAACAGGAAGGTGACCTTTGAGAAGGAGCGTCAGTCATATCCTGATCATCCAGACAGATTTGATCACTGGTATCAGCTGCTGTGTAGAGATGGTCTGACTGGTCGCTGTTACTGGGAGGTTGAGTGGAAAGAAAGAGTTTCTATATCAGTGAGTTACAGAGGAATTGGAAGGAGAGGAAACAGTAATGACTGTTTGTTTGGAGAAAACAATCAGTCCTGGAGTCTGATTTGCTCTAATTATGATGGTTTCTATGTTTGGCACAATAACCAAAAGACATTAGTCGGCTCCTTCTCTTTCTCTTCCTCCTCCTCTTCCTCCCTCAGAGTAGCAGTGTATGTGGACTGTCCAGCTGGATCTCTGTCCTTCTTCAGAGTTTCCTCTGATTCACTGATCCACCTTCACACTTTCAAAACCACATTCACTGAACCTCTTTACCCTGGATTTGGGTTCTGGTCTGGTTCCTCAATAGTTCTGTGTGAAGTTCAGTCTTAAGGTTGTGGTTCTGTAAGCAAAACTCTATTTACCAGATGGCCCAGTATTTTCATTTACAAACGGGTTTTCAGATTTATGTCTTTAACCTGTTTCTTACCGAAACTCTTCCCAATAATTTCGTGTAAACTTCGTTCTCTTCTAGTTCTCATAGATGGAAGTTGTTGTTTTTCCAGAATCCAACTGTATTTTTTCTCTCCGTTTCCAGTCACAGCTTCAGTAAATATCAGCAAGTCATATTTCTCTAAAGCTCACATTTTGTAAATGTTGAACGCTCACAAAGGGGAATAAGATGATTACAAACTAGAAACTATCATTGAAAGTTTATCATCATAAAAATATATGTATTCTTTGGTCATAATTTAAACTCTCTCATTTATAAATTCTTTGAATCTAGCACAAATTCTTGATATCTTTAGGTCTAAAAAAATTTAGCTTTTTACCTAATTCTTCATTTGAAAGTTCACAATTAAATTCATTCTCAACTTTTGACTGAACAATATTTACTTCTCATTTTGGAAAGATTTATTTTAACAAATACAACTTTTTAAGTGCTGGAGTGGATGGAAAACAGAGAGTCAGTATTTGTAAAACAAGAATTTCTTGTGATGCCACAAATCAGCAAGTTTTCTGTTCTCACAGCTCTGGAACTTCTTCTTTATCACTTTAACGCCTGAGCTGTTGCAGGTTAAACCTAAATAACGCTCAGTCTTTGACATTAAATAATCTTCAATTGTTTACATCAGGCATCTCTTTCATAGAGGGACAGATTTGTGAGGTGAAACTTTGTGAAAACCAAGCATTCGGCCTGTTTTCTTGTGGTATTTTATAAGATTAAATGCAAATGAACATTTTATTGCAGTAGTATTTTCATTTCTTCTCACAGAACACAAACACATTTAAATACATTTTCACTAAGATGAATGAATTCCACACCTGAAGATTAGAAATTAAATTAGGAGAGGAAAAAATATGTAAAAATTCAATCTTTCAGTGTTGCATATTGGGACTGTTGTTTTCTGCATTAGAATTACCCTGGGCTCACACTGCATACGGTCCAGCTCTGGTGCTCCGTTGTCTGGCTGCAGTGCGGAGGACGGAGTCTTTATGTAACGTGAAAACCTGCAACATTTGGGTTTTTTTTGCCACTGCTGATCCCTTTATGTAATTGACCTCCCTCCTATCTACCCTCATCTACAAAATAAGGAATGTTGTTGTATTGTACTGTTACAAAGACAATAAATGCTTCTGATTCTGATCTAAATAAATAAATACAAGCAACTTAAAATGGAGGAAAATGAGCTTAAAAGTGGTCTATCCATGCAGGACCGGAGCTCACTTTATAAACAGAAATTAACAATTCATATAACTTTTTAGAAATATTGATATCTTTTTTTGATAAACATTGTCCTATTCAAAAACATGTTTATAAAAACAAAAATTCCACAAATCCGTGGCTCACTAAAGGAATGCTAAATGCTTGTAAAAAAGAAAAATATTTGTCAAACTCAAAACCAAAGAAGCAGAACACGGATATAAGACATATAAAAACAAGGTAAATGATGGAATTAGAACAATCAAAAACCGCATTACAAAAAAAGAAAAAAAAACTAAATCAAGACAAAAACACAAAAACAACATAAAAGGAACTTGGGACATCTCAAAAAGCTTGATTAAACTTGATCTAAACAGCAAAGATCAAAATGTGAATGTTGAACGTTGACCTAGATTTAACAGCAGAAATATTGAATCACAAAATGAATCAATATAATGCAGACATAACAATCAATCCACACTCAATACTCCCTACACCAATTACAGAGCAAGAAGTTATAATTGTTAAAAAATACACTGTCTATGAACTGCAAATATATAGATTTCCTTTGGTTAAGAAGGTCATACACTAGATTTCAAAACCTCATGTATACATATGCAATTTATCATTTCAAACGCACTGTGTCTCAATAAAGGAAAAGCAGAAGACTTCCTCACACTCCAAGTTACAATGAGATGATGAAGTGCAGTTTTCAATCAGCTCACATGGGGGAGCTGTGTCACAGTAACTGTTCAGTTTCTAAGAGAGACAGCGTGGCTGATCTCAGATCAGTTCATGCTGCAGCTCTTCATCTCCACCTCTTCTGATTCCTCCATCACTCTGTTCTCCACCTCCAAGCAACGCTGTAGTTTTAGAATATCTCTGCAGAACAACTGCTTCTCCTCTCTGCTCCACCTGGAGGAATGTCAGGTTCACCAGTTCTTCCAGCTGCCAAGAGAATAAGAGAAGCTGCAGCTTCACAGGAAACTACATATTTTCTCTCAGGCTAACTTTAGGACAAAACATCTGGAAGCAGCTGGACTAACCTAAACCCTCTACTGACCTCAGAGTCTGCAGTTTGAAGTTTGGACTCTTCACCAGATCCTGGAGCTGCTGAACATCTGAATCCTCCATGTTGTTGTAGCTCAGTTCCAGTTCTGTCAAGTGGGACGGGTTGGACTTCAGAGCTGAGACCAGAGCAGCACAGCTGACTTCTGACAAACCGCAGTTCGTTAACCTGAATATAGAATAAAGAGTTGAGTTAAAAGACAAAGTTTTTGTCACCAAGCTGCCAAGGGCCCCAAATCTAAGAGTCAGTGATCTCAGTTTACTTCAGAGCTGACTTTGTTTTATTGCTTTTCTCACTTAAACATCACAGCTGAAAGAAAACCAAGATCAGAGGAGATGATGAAGAAAAAAAAAGGACAGATGTAGTCCTCGGTGTCTGATTCCCCAAAAATGACTAAAATCTACTAATGAACTGAAAAGGACCAATAGTTGATAATTAAACATACAGTGAGGCAAAAAGCAGTAATTCAGTCAGTAATTGTGCAAGTTCTCCCATTCAAAAAGCTGAAGAAGACCTTTAACTTTAGTAAAGATACACTTCAACTATGAGGAAAAAAAGGGTTAAAAGCAACAACAACCCCAAAAGACCCAGTGCTTGAGGAAGATCAGCGTGGAGGAATGGATCAAAACTCTAACATTTGACCTTTGTCACTGACACAAAGGGTTTATAATAAAGTCTTGAGATGAACATTTTTTATTGAACAGTTCTCATTTTTTCTAAACTATAATTTGGAAATTAATTGATAATAAATTAAAACATTGAGTTTTACTGTATTCTTTGTTGTTTTCTCATTCTGTCTTTCATGGTGGAGGTACAATTATAATGATATTAAAGGCCTCTCTAATCTTTAAAAGTGGGAGAACTAACTAAATTGGTGAATAGATTTTTTATTTTTTTTTTGCTTCACTGAAAAGGATCCCAAACTGGAACAAAGGACTGACCTCAGCATCTGCAGTCTGCAGTCTGGACTCTCCAGAAAACCACAAAGATAATGAAATCCTGCATTACAAAGGTTGTTCTGGCTCAGGTCCAGTTCTGTCAGATGGGACGGGTTGGATTTTAAAGCTGGGACCAGAGCAGCACAACTTATCTCTGACAGATTGCAGCTCCACAACCTGGATTCAGAACAAAGAGTTGAGTTTAATGCCAAACATCAAGTTTTTCATTTTTCAATTCTTCTAAACAGTTTGAAATGAGAAACAACAGCAGCTTATCTTCAAGCAGAGACTTTCAGCTACAGCAGATCAAAGCAGAGAGAAGGAAGTGATGAGGAAGTGTCAGCAGCAAATGTTGGACTTTCAATCCCTGATCAATGACTTCTGATCTGAATGAAGAGTCAGAAGCTGCTGGGAGCTTTGATGGATGTAAACATGTGTCTGTCAGAGAGCAGCATCCAGCTGCAGCATGACGTCACTGTCTGCTCACAAACATCAACCTTTGACTTTCAGCTGCATCTGCTGAAACACAGGAGGACTTAAGAGTGCATGTGAGCGTGCACGTCTGCTTCTTCTGCATTTGCTTTATATATGTCTATTTTGACCAAAGCAAAGACACAAAGAGGAGCTGATGGCTGCAAGCAGAACTTCATGGAGCACAAATGTCAGCAGACAGCTTTGCAACAAGGAGCTGCAGAAAGAAAAAGAAGAAGTTCTTCTGCAGATCTTTGAAGAGAACAAGCAACAGGGAGATGTTGCTGCAGATTTTGCACATTAGAGGAAATGCAGTATCTGCAGATCTTTGTGGATAAAGAAAAGTTTAGGCCTTAAAAAAACATACAAAAGAAATGAAGCTCTAAAGAAACATTTAAACATTTGATCTTGTGTCACAGTGATCGGACTAAAGCTTAGAAGAAGTTAACGTCCACAGTTCACTGTCAACACAACTTTGTCATCATATTGATGTGAACACAACTAAACCATGGAGACAAACCTCAGAGTCTGTAATTCACAGTCCGGACTCTCCAGAAAATCACACAGATGAAGAAATCCTGAATCCTGCAGGCTGGTATTTCCACTCAGATCCAGTTCTGTCAGATTGGACGGGTTGGACTTCAGAGCTGCAACCAGAGCTTCACAGCTGATCTCTGATAAACTGCAGTTCTTCAATCTGAAAGCAGACAGTGATGCTGGGTGAAGTCAGGTGTGTTTAGATGTTCATTGTGCAGCTCAGCATCTTTGTGTATGATTTTTTCGGATAACAGTCAGACTGCGGGGTTTGGATGGTTCTGCTGTCAGTACTGACTGTGAAGTGGGATCTTCTGAACACAAGTATACAGTAAAATAAAATGACTTCCTGACATCTGTTGACTCCAACATGCAGCTTCTGCAGTCTGAAATCAAACCGAGAACAAAGTTTCTATCTGATGATTTCAGGACCTTTCCATCACAGCTCAATGGAACTGCAGGTCCAACTGGACCAGAACCTTCATGGACTGATCTTGTCCCAGTATACAGCAGGGTAAAATGTACACATCCTGATTGAAAAGTGACTTAATTGACCTTGTTTGATAAAGTTATGAAGTGAAGGGTAGCTTGTGGAGAAATTAATCAAACAACTGACTCCAAGCTGTAAGCCAGCTTTGCAGCAGTGAAATGACACATGTTCAGAAAATATTCCAGTGAAAGAAACATCACAATGTTCTACACCTGATGTGTTATTCTTATCCTTCAGGGAGTTCAGCTTTTTTGCTGACCTCAGAGTCTGCAGTCTGCAGTCTGGACTCTCCAGAAAACCCCTTAGATGAAGAAATCCTGAATCCTGGACGTTGTTGAAGCTCAGGTCCAGTTCTGTCAGATTGGACGGGTTGGACTTCAAAGCTGAGCCCAGAGCTTCACAACTGATCTCTGACATATTGCAGTATTCCAACCTGAAAACAGAAAGAAAAGTGTGTTCAGGAGCAGTGATGACAGCTGGAGTTTCAGCTCAAAATGAAAAACAAACAAAAAAATAGTTTGTATCACAACGATTGTGCTTGATATTTGTGAAAAATGTGAAGACTTAATAAAAGCATACAGAGGCTCATAGTTGCAGAAAAATCAAGCACAACATTTTGACAAGATTTACAACATCTTAACAGATCAGCAGTGTCTCAGCATCAGTTAAAGCCACTGACTATGGATAGAAGAAGATTGTAGTCTTGTCCTGGAGGATCTGCATAAACTGAATATGTTTTTATGCTGCAAAAGACTCAGAAAAGAGAACTTCAAAAGAGATGTGGTTCTGTGCTCTGAATGATTCTTGTGTTGTTTCTCTGCCTGAAGGTACGTCTATGTTTGATGGACTTTCATGACCAAATTTGATGTGAGAGAAATGAAATATTTTAGTGCCTCTCTTTTTTTGTCACAGACAAAAACAAAGTCTGAACAATTCAAATAAACAGATATCTCTGGTTTTAAGTGTGAATCTAAAGTTAGAGAGTTGATTTTCACAGCTTTGACAGCATCAATGCAAACACTTTAATGCTGAAGTTTCCATGATACTAAACACAGAGGGTCAAACTGGTCTACTTCACCCCAAGTCCCTTTTTGAGCCTAGAAATCCTTTTGTAACTATTCAGTTTGATTACGAACTTGTCCACAGTGTGACTGCAACTGGGTCCCAACTGATCCTCTCAGAAATGGGCTTCTAGCAGCCAACAGCATCTGTATTCTATGGCTGATACCTGTGCTTATCAGACCAAATCTGTTTAATAAATTGATTGTTGCTGACTTTGAGTTGTGAAAATGTAATGTTTGGTCATCGAGTCTATCTACAAATGTAGAGTCTATTTACTCCTTCCCCTTCATGAACCGCCACCTTAACGTGATGGAGGGGTTTGAGTGCTTGAGTGATCCCAGGAACTATGGTGTCTGGGGCTTTAGCCTCTGGTAGGGTCTCCCAAGGCAAACAAGTCCTGGGTGACGAGCCAGACACAAACCCCTTCATGAGAAGAACGACCAAGGATTCAGTTACATCACCTGGATTGGCATTACCGGTGCCCCACCTTGGAGTCAGGCCTGGGGTTGGGGCTCACAGGCGAGCGCCTGGTGGTCGAGGCTTCTCCCATGGGCCCTGGTCGGGTAAAACCTGAAGGATCGACATGGGATCACTCCCCAGTGGGCCCACCACCTAAAGAGAGCTCAGAAGGGGCCGGTGCAATGTGGTTTGGGTGGCAGTCGAAGGCGAGTGCCTTGGCGGCCTAAACCCCAGTCATGGAGCTTGGCTTTCGGGACATGGAAATGGAGCCTGAGCTTGAGCGAGAGGTTGAGAGTTGAACTCACCTCTATGCACAGTCTGGGTACTGAAACTCAGTCTCTAGAGAGGGGTTGGACTCTCTACCATTCTGGTGTTGGACATGGTGAGAGGCGATAGGCTGGGGTGGGCTTACTCGTGAGCCCCCAGCTCAGCTGCCAAGTGTTGGAGTTCACCCCAGTGGATGAGAGAGTCACGTCCCTTTTCCTTCAAGTGGGGGACAGGTCTCTGACTGTGGTTTCGGCTTATGGGCCGAACAGCGTTTCGGAGTACCCAGCTTTCTTGGTGTCTCTTGAAGGGCAGAGCTGTCCACTGATCACTACCTGGTGGTGAGTTGGATTCGCTGGTGTGGAAGGAGGCCGGTGTAAGATACGCTTTAGTCTTGAGGTATATTAATCAAGAACTGCTGTGTGTGTGCGTGTTTTAAAAACAGAAGACTCTTTGTGCTCAATGTGTCTCCCCAGCACCTGGAGGAGGTTTGCTACCAGTTCTGTTCTGCATGCCAACAGACAGTTGTAAAGTGTGTGAACCACCTTGACCTTGTGTTGAATAAATGCAGCAGCAGAGATGGAGATTGTTCAGAGTTCGCTAAGAACAGCACTTTGTTCGTGTCTCTCCCTGCTATAGCTGGAAGCTTCAATCTTGTGTCTCTTCATTTTGTGCAGGAAAGACTTGGCAGGCACAAATGCACCGGGAAGTGATGCTGGGAGCGTCTGGCTGAGCCCTCCGTCAAGGAAGTCTTTAGCTCCCACATTCAGGAGGGCTTCAAACAGGCACCAAGAGAGGCTAATGACATTGAGTCTGAATTGACCATATTTTCCACCTCCATTGTTTCTGCTGCTGTTTGGAGCTGTGGCCACAAGGTCTCTGGTGACTGTCGAGGCTCAACCCCCAAACCCGGTGGTGGACACCGGAAGTAAGGGATGCTGTCAAGCTGAAGAAGGAGTCCTATCGGGTCTTGATAAATTGTGGGACTCCAGAGGCAGCTGACAGGTGTCGGCAGTCTAAGCGAGCTGCGACCTGGGCTGTAGTGGAGGCAAAAGCTCAGTCCTGGGAGGAGTTTGGTGAGGCCATAGAGAAGGACTATTGGTTGGCCTCGAAGATGTTCTGGCAAACCGTTCAATGCCTCAGTAGGGTAAAGCAGTTTTCTGCAGGCACCGTTTTAAGTAGAGGTGGGGAGCTGCTGACTTCGACTGGGGAGATTGTCGGGCGGTGGAAGGTATACTTCAAGAATCTCCTCAATCCTGCTGACACGCCTTCTCTTGAGGAAGAGAGCCTTGGGGTGGGGCTGTCCATGACCCAAGCTGAAGTCACCGAGGCAGTCAACGAGCTCCTCGGTGGCAAGGAACCAGGAGTGGACGAAGTCCGCTCTGAGTACCTCAAGTCTCTGGATGCTGTGGGAGTGTCTTGGCTGACACGTCTCTGCAGCATTGCATGACAGTCGGGAACTGTACCTCTGGAGTGGCAGATAGGGGTGGTGGTTCTCCTTTTCAAGAAGTGGCACCGGAGGGTGTGTTCCAAATACCGGGGAATCACACTCCTCAGCCTCCCTGGGAAAGTCTATGCCAGGGTACTGGAGAGGAGAGTCCGGCCAATACTCAAAACTCAGATTAAGGAAACAACATTGCAGTTTCAGTCCTAGCCGTGGAACTGTGGGCCAGCTCTTCACCCTGCCTAGGGTGCTGGAGGGTTGGTTGGAATTAACTCATTCTGCCCAAGTGTTTTGTAGATTGGAGAAGGCGTTCAACCGTGTGCCCGTGGTGTCCTGTGGAGGGTGCTCTTGGAGTATGGGCTCGGGGGAGCCTTACTCAGGGCTGTCCAGTCTCTGAATGACCAGAGCAGGTCCTCAAAGCTGGCAGTGAGTCAGACCTGCTCCCGGTGCATGTTAGACTCCGGCAGGGCTGCCCTTTATCACCGCTTCTGTTCATAGTCTTTATGGATAACATTTCTAGGTGCAGCCAGGGGCCTGAGGGGGTCTGGTCTGGGAACCACAGGATTTCCTCTCTGCTTTTTGCAGATGATGTCCTGTTGGCTTCATGGATCCAGGACCTCCAGCATGCATTGGAACGGTTTGCATTGTGAAGCGGCTGGGATGAGGGTCAGCACAGCTAAACCTGAGGCCATGGTTCTTGAGCGGAGAGAGGTAGTTTGCCCTCTCTGAGTGGGTGGTGTTGTGCCCTGGAGGCGTTCCTTCCCTCTTGTTAAGCGACGGCACCTGTTCCTGATCATCTCCACCTGATCTTCATCACCATGGCATTTTAAGCAGCGTCAAACCTCCTGCCATTGTCAGATCATTATGCAGCTTGTGTGTCAGTCTGTCAGGCAGCCCGCTCTATCAGCTCACCTTTCTGCCAGCTCACCTGTCTGCCAGCCAGCCAGCCAGCCCGCTAGCCCGCTCTGCCAGCTCACCTGTCTGCCAGCCAGCCAGCCCTCTCTGTCAGCTCACCTGTCTGCCAGCCAGCCAGCCCGCTCTGTCAGATCACCTGTCTGCCTGCCAGCCAGCCTGCTCCATCAGCTAAGCTTGCCTGCCTACCTGCCTGATCTGTCATCCTGCTCCACTATTCGCCTAATCAATAAACACGACCTTCTCATCTTTTAAAATGTGTCTGCTCTTGGGTTCCACCCACCTCCTTGTTCACAACAGGTGGAGTACTCCTTCCTCAAGTGGAGGAGTTTAAGTATCTTGGGGTCTTGTTCATGAGTGAGGGAAGATTGGAGCGTGAGATTGACAGGCGGATTGGTGCAGCGACCACCGTTATGTGGTCACTGTACCGGTCTGTTGTGGTGACTGAGTTGATTGAGAGCCAGAAGGCAAAGCTCTAAATCTACGGTCGGTCTACGCTCCAATACACACCTATGGTCATGAGCTCTGGGTCATGACCAAAAGAACAAGGTCCCTGATACAAGCGGCTGAAATGAGTTTCCTCTGTATGGTGGCTGGGTGCTCCCTTAGAGATAGGGTGAGAAGCTCTGTCACCCGGGAGAAACTCTGAGTAGAGCTGTTGCTCCTTCACATTAAGAGTAGTCAGTTGAGGTGGCTCGGGCATCTAGTTCGGATGCCTCCTGGACGCCTCCCTGGGAAGGTGTTCCGGGCATGTCCTACAGGGCGGAGGCCCTGGGAAAGACCCAGGACACGCTGGAGAGTCTACGTCTTTCAGCTGGCCTGGGAATGTCTAGGGGTCCCCCCAGAGGAGCTGGAGGAAGTGGCCGGAGAGAGGGAAGTCGGGATCAGCATCTTTGCTTAGACTGCTGCCCCCATGACCCGGTCCCGGATGAGCGGAAGAAAATGGATGGATGGATGGATGAATGGATGGATGGATGGATGGATGGATGGATGGATGGATGGATGGATGGATGGATGGATGGATGGATGGATGGATGGATGGATAGGTGGATGGATGGATGGATGGATGGATGGATGGATGGATGGATGGATGGATGGATGGATGGATGGATATTTACTTCTACCTTTGGCCAGGTTGTCCCAGCTCCAGCATTGTTCATAATATGTGATATCCAGTAAATCAGATCAGGCTTAATTGGCATTTTGAATTTAACTGACATGTTTACTTTTGTGCAACAGTCTTCGGCTGTTGTTTATTCACCGATATATATAAAAGACACTTTCTCCTAAATCAGACAGAACCAGAGAGAACCTGCTTCTATCAATTTAAAGAAATCTGACCTGAGAGTCTCCAGTTTACAGTGTGGAATCTCCAGCCCAGCAGATAGAAGCTTCACTCCTGAATCCTGCAAGTTGTTGTTACTCAGGTCCAGATGTTTGAGTTTGAAGGATTTAGAGCTGATAACAGAGGACAGAGCTGAACAACTTTTCTCTGAGAGGTTGCAACCACTCAGTCTGAAGGAAGCAAAGTAAGACATTAATTAATGACGCTTTCATTTTTCTACTCAAATTAATTTGTTCACTAAAGGTGATCTTCATGAGAGTTCTTACAGAGCTTTGTTGGAGGCTTTGATCACTGGCAGCAGCCTCAGAAGAGCCTCCTCTGAAGCAGAGTATTTCTTCAGGTCAAACACTTCCAGATCTTCTCCTGATGACAGTAAGATGAAGACCAGAGCTGACCACTGCGCAGGAGACAGTTCATCTGTGGAGAGACATCCTGACCTCAGGAACTGTTGGATCTCCTCCACTAGAGATCCATCATTCAGTTCATTCAGACAGTGGAACAGGTTGATGCTTTGCTCTTCAGACAGATTCTCACTGATCTTCTCCTTGATGTACTGGACTGTTTCCTGATTGGTCTGTGAGCTACTTCCTGTCTGAGTCAGCAGACCTTGTAGGAGACTCTGATTGGTCTGCAGTGAAAGACCCAGGAGGAAACGGAGGAAGTCCAGGTGTCCATTTGGACTCTGTAAGGCCTTGTTCACAGCACTCTGGTAGAACTGGATTGATGTTTTCTGTTCTTCCTCCATGAGGTTGACTCCAGAGGTGATGAAGGTCAGGTGGACATGAAGAGCAGCCAGAAACTCCTGAACACTCAGATGGATGAAGCAGAACACCTTGTCCTGGTACAGGCCTCTCTCCTCTCTAAAGATCTGTGTGAACACTCCTGAGTACACTGAGGCTGCTCTGATATCGATGCCACACTCTGTCAGGTCGGATTCATAGAAGATCAGGTTTCCTTTCTGCAGCTGCTCAAAAGCCAGTTTTCCCAGAGACTCCATCATCTTCCTGCTTGCTGGACTCCAGTGAGGATCTGTCTCAGCTCCTCCATCATACTTGACCTTCTTGACTTTGGCCTGAACCACCAGGAAGTGGATGTACATCTCAGTCAGGCTCTTGGGCAGCTCTCCTCCCTCTCTGCTCTTCAGCAGATCCTCCAGAACTATAGCAGTGATCCAGCAGAAGACTGGGATGCAGCACATGATGTGGAGGCTTCTGGATCTCTTAATGTGGGAGATGATCCTGCTGGTCTGCTTTTTATTTCTAAATCTCTTCCTGAAGTATTCCCCCTTCTGTGGATCATTGAACCCTCTGACCTCTGTCACCATGTCAACATATCCAGGAGGGATCTGATTGGCTGCTGCACGTCGTGTGGTTATCCAGAGGCGAGCAGAGGGAAGCAGGTTCCCCCTGATGAGGTTTGTCAGCAGATCTCCCACTGAGGTGGACTTTCTAGGATCATTTAGGATCTGAGTCTTGTGGAAGTCCAGAGGAAGTCGACACTCATCCAGACCATCAAAGATGAAGATGACCTGGAAGTCTTCAAAGCTGCAGATTCCTGCTTCTTTGGTTTCAGGGAAGAAGTGATGAACAAGTTCCACCAAGCTGAACTTCTCTTTCAGCACATTCAGCTCTCTGAAAGTGAATGGAAATATGAAGTGGATGTTCTGGTTGGCTTTGCCTTCAGCCCAGTCCAGAGTGAACTTCTGTGTTAAGACTGTTTTCCCGATGCCAGCCACTCCCTTTGTCATCACGGTTCTGATTGGTTCTTGTCTTCCAGCTGGGAGTTGAAAGAGCTCTTCTTGTCTGATGCTTGTTTCTGCTCTGTCTGCTTTCCTGGATGCTGCTTCAATCTGTCTGACCTCATGTTCTTCATTCAGATCTCCAGTTCCTCCCTCTGTGATGTAGAGCTCTGTGTAGATCTCATTCAGAAGGGTTGGGTTTCCTGCTTTAGAGATTCCCTCAAACAAACACTGGAACTTCTTCTTCAGACCAGATTGGACTTTATGTCGACAAACTGCAGCAGGAGATCCTGAAAAAAGACAACAAACAGAGTAAATCAACTCTCTGCAGCCCTGAATGATGAGGGTTTGAATCCATGTGGTTCCATATGTTCAAACATCAGTAAATCTTCATTTATCAGCAGCTGAAACCTTCAGAGAAATCCTCTTACTGTTCTGCAGTAGATCAGCCAGCTCCTCCTGCTTCATTCTCCTCAGGAAGTTCTCTGTGATCTTCATCAGTGACTCTCTGCTGCTCCTCTGCTCTTCATCTTCATCCTTCAGCTCCTCTCCATCCTCCCTGTGACTCAGAATCTTCTGGATCTTCTTCAGCTCCTTCTTCACAAAAGTAACAATGTTGTCCTCCAGCAGCTGCAACAGAATTCTAGATGAATGAGCCAATCAGAGGGAAGTCATGGAGCCAAACATCAGCTCCATGTTGGACACACTGACATTCCACTGGTCTCCAAAGTGCAGCATGGAGATGACTGTGGACAGAATGATGGAAAAGTAGTTGTTGTTCATGTACAGACCAGAAAGATGGAGTCCAGCTGTGTTTGATGCTGCTGGACAGACTGACCACTGGGAGTCTCTGAACTCTGCTTGTCTACTCTGTAGAGAATCAGCAACAATTAGATCCATTCTCTCCGTGCCCACGGAGACTGACAAACACAAGATAGAAATGTCTGTGTCCTTCAGGACACAATTGTGTTCAGATCCAGTTCTCGATATGTTAGAAAAATGTTTGCTTTATTAGAAGTGAGAAATTGCAATGGTTTGTTTTTTCCGCATTGCAGACATTGTGCTTGTTGTGTTTCAATTTTTTCACATCTGCCTCCGACTGTGATCCCTTTTCCAATCAGGTCTTCATCCTTGCTTTCTTGCGGCGGCCTGAGATTCTTTACCAGCTCCTTCTTAGTGGTGTCCAAATTGAGCCTTTAAGGGGCTCTGATCCCTTTTGAATCACTGTGTAGAAAATTGGTTTATTCATGATCTCCAGGATCTCCAGTCTTCGCAAAGGCAGAATTCTTAGAAAGTACATTACTGTTGACGTTCTATGGCTGATTAATTACACTCCACAAAGCAACCATCTTCCACAAGTTCAGGCTTCTGTGGCGTGTGTCCATCTGAATGCACACCTCATTGTGCAGAATCCCACTTATAACATGGTCAATTACAAAGACATAAATATTCAATCGATTTTTAGTACTTTATTCTTATTTTTTAGGTTCAGGTCGCTTTTTCACAAAAGGCAGACTATTTGATACATAATGCAGCCCGTTGCCATGGTAACAAGTCAATGTGTCACTGGCAACGACCTTGAATTGCAGCGGCAAAGGATAGCGATATATCTTGTGATCGTCACAATAAGTTCAATAAAGCAACAGTTCAGAAAGTTCACTTCTTACCGTTTGTTTTTGTCTAGATAATGAACCAAAAAGTTTGTTTTGAGGAAGCCTGCGCATATCACATTGTGCCCCGTGTTCCAGAACACCCAGCAGCCAATCAGATTTAAGTATTCACCTGATCCATTTAAAGTGCAGAAACACTATGTTTCTTAAGGATGTACATCAGTATCTTTGTTTTCTTTGAGTAATGCTGCAGACATAAATTTTTACAGTTCTGCTTATCTCACGGTTGATGTGTTTTTTGCAAAAAAAAAAAAAAAAAAAAAAAAAAAACTTTATAAAACTTTATAAAATTAAACATTTCAAAAACTAGAAATGAAGGAAAATCTTTCTGGCCTTTTTTTTGTTTGGTTCAAAGGCAAATATTGTATAAAATTTAACTCGTAGAACATAATGATTAATCATGATGCAAAAGTGTAGTTAATCTGATTAACTTTTTAAACAATTTGACAGCACTTCTTAAGATACAGTCATTGGTCACTAACACAAAGTGTTCATTATCCAGCCTCCTTTAACCCTGACAAACACTTACTGTTCATCTCCTGAAACGTTGTCTTCGAAGTTAGGTGGTAGAAACTTTGACCGGTCACTCCTTTTGGACACACAGCTGGGTTCATATCCAGGTCCAGTTTGGTTCCTGTGAAGAATGAAGGTTGCTGGTGTGAGTGCTGAGCTCTGACATGGAGAAGAGTCCTGGACAGTTAGAGATGTTCATCTCACCTCTGAGCTTTGCTCTGGCTCTCATCTTCCCCACACAGAGTGCTTTTAGAGGGAGGGGCTCCCTCCTGTGTGTCCTCACACTGATCCATGCTGCTGGATTCACTGGATCCACATCAGCTCACACACACCTTCTACCTTCATCTGCAGAGGAAACACACATCATCAGCTCTGATCCTCCTTCACAAACAGATCAGCTGCTCCTCCACTGATTGGCTCTTCTCTTGTGTTTCCTCTCAGGTTCAGGTGAACGCAGTCAGACAGCAGTGGGAGGCAGAGGAAGCTGCTGAACATCAGCTGCTGCTGTTTTGTGTTCCTCACCTAAATCGATTTGCTGGAAAGTTCTAACAGGAAGCAGTCGTCAGCTGATCTGTCACAGTTTGATGAATCACTATTTTCACTTCCGTTAACAATAACTTTTTTTTCTGTAAAAATCTTCAATAAAAACCTCATTCATTTCAATTTTCCTCATAAATCAGTGAAAATTGAGATCAACAAGTGAGAGTTGATCTTTAGTTATTGATCAGTATTGAGATAAAATCTTCAAACAGCATGATGAGAGCTTGCAGTGAAAGAATCTATTTTACAAACATTTACAGACAGTCAAGTTAGTGAAGACAAAGTTCAAGAAACAAAGTTCATTTTCTTTAAAGATCTGAAAGAGTCTCTACTTACCGTGTGAACACAGCTGCACCTCAGATCATTGATTCTGCTTCTTTCTCTTCTGCTTTGCTTTAAGAACAAAACACTTCCTCATGTTGTGTTGATTCTGCTGAGTGTTGTTTGTGGTCAAACTGTTTAGATTTGTGTCTCAGCTGTTCAGAAACATTTAGAGAAAGACAGTTTTCTTCTGAACTCTTCAGACTGTTTCCATTACAGTCAGGCTTCTGCAATGAACCAATCAGCTTCAGTCTTTCTCCTGAGTATTTGTTTATGATTTGATCACATGACCTCTGACCGTCCGTCCTCCATCTTCACACTGACCTGCTGTCTGTGAGGAACGTGCAGAGAAGATGAAGCTTCATGTTGATCTTTCCTCTTTAGTCTCCACATCTCAGCTCCTCCTCTCTGTTCTGGATCCAAACAGCTTTCTGGTTTCAAACTTTTCGGAATTTTTTTTCTGAAAAGAAAAAAGTGATTTAACAAATTCTGCTCAAACAATTTCATGTAATAAGCTTTTTGTTATCTCCCAGAATGCTCCAAGGTTTCCCAGTGACATAGAATTACAGAGGTGATGTGAAGCTGCAATAAGAAGAGATGATTTAGTTCTCCAGGATCTGCAGGAAGCACTTCAACCAGAGGACTTTGACAGGACGGGGCAGGTTGTCCGGCTGAGAGAGGATGGACTTCCATCTGTTTCCAACTTAACATCCCATCTCCAAGGGGTTAGTGTATTTATCTGTTTTAATCTTAAATACTATTATATATGTCTTCCATAAGGAGATTTAAAAGGCTACAAGAGCATGTTAAAACACATGATTTGAAAACATGATTTTCATTGAAGTGGGTCAGTAAGTATATTTTATCCAAAAGGTTCATCTAGTAATTGAGTGTAAATGTTTTAATAATTGTCTGTTTTTTGTCTTATAATATATTGTGGAATAGTAAGACATACATAATGATCTTTATGTAAGAAATACTTGGTGTTTTGAGGTATTTTGATCATCATATTGATGAAACATTTTCTTTTTAGGGATTCTGTCAGTCATCTGCTTTATGGTCAATGTGGACACATTGTTGGCAATGATTCTTGAACAAGTTTATGGTTATATCTGCACACAGCGCTTCAACCAGGACCATTTGGAGCTTTTCTTCAGCTCTGTCATTATTAATAGGCCAGGACAGTACAAAAATTACAAAACTGATGAATTGCTCAATTCTGAAAAATATTTTTATTTTGAAAAAGCCAAAAGTTTAAAAAAAATCCTTATTTAGACTTTTAATTTTAATTATATCTGTTTAAGAACGTTGTAAAATATCAAGTTTCACCAGATTTGATCTAATCTAAGTTCAGAGCGCCTGATAAGAAAACTCTGATGACCCAACATTCCAGCAGCATTTAAACGCATCACTTGCGCACAAATCTGGAAGTCGTGAAAAGAGTCTCAAATCAGATTTGTGTGTAAATGCATTTTTTGTGTGTGCGTAACAAGCGATTTGTGCATAATTTGTAAGATTTGTGCGTGTAGTTATTTTTTAGCTGTTGTCATTTTAATTTGTACATGTGTAAATTGTATTTTTTTTTTTTATTTTGCAATTTTTGTACTTATGCACAAAATGTATTTTATGAGTTACAAATCAAGAAGTACACACACAAACCTAAAGTTAAAATCAAGTTACAAATCAAGAATTACGCATGCACTAATCGCAGTCATACTTATTTCTCTCCACACCAGAGACTCTGGTCGGCCCAGGGTTCTGTCATTTAACCTGTTGTCGGACTTTGAGGAAAATAGGGAGGGGGGGCTGGTGCAATCTTTTTTTTCGCCCAGGGCCGTGCCTGGTAATTAAAGACCTAAACCGGAAATCATGTGAGCGAATGTAAAATGCATCTAGTACAGTTTTTCAAAAATTAAAAAAAATATTTTAAAATATCAAGCTGTATATATACACAGCTGGTGTACAACCTCAAGGATGGTCAGAAGAAATGGACAGCACCTGAGTTTAATATATGAGTGTCACAGCAGGAAGGAGGTCCGATAACCAGCATCCAAGACCAAAAGTAGCCAAATTTGAGCACTATAAACAAAAGGATCTGGTGAGGAGCCGCGACTGGAGCTGAAGGGAACACACTTCAGGATCAACGACCAGTTCCCGGCAGACATCCTCCGGCGCAGGAAGGTCTTTTTCCCGCTGAGGAGGAAGCACCTCACTGCCGGGTCCTGAGCTGTTGTCTCCAAGGACAAACTTTTCATTAATGGACGACTCTTTCAGGATCTCGATAAACACCGTGGCTGTGCTGAAGCGCCCCAGATGTAGCAAGTAGAACATCCATACTGATGAAACCGACTAAACTGATTTAAATGAATGGAATATCAGCTCATCAACCATCCACACCTCCATCTCATTAAAACAGTTTAGTCTTCTCCCCTCCCATGTGTATGTTGGTATGGTTTTGTTCTGTTTGTTTTTTCTTTTCTTCTTTCTTCTCTTTAGTCAGAGAGTTTTACAATCTGTTTAGCTCAGGAAGACACCTAAAGGATCTACCATGATACCATCTATCGGCAGGATTTTGCAGAGGGCTATATCCTTTTTGCTTTTAATCTGAACCCGGACAATGACTGCCATGGCTTTTGGCCGTATCAACTGGCTCTCTGAGGTTGGAGATGTGGTTCCAAAAGCCCCTGCATCACACAACCACCTTCATTGTGTACGTTTGTTTCGATTCTGTGTTGGAAATCAATTCCAGAAGACTTTTGTGTCGTAAACACAGACACCTGATCAGCCGGGTGACCTTTAGCCGGGACGTTTTTTGATTCTTTTGGATGTTCTCCAGACTTTTATCCTAATTCCATCTTACAACAAGTATAATGAATTTGAGAGTCTGTCACTCAAGTGTTGCATTAAATCTAAAGTTCTCCTCTTTCACCAACATGGATGTTGAATTATTCACAACTAAAAAACAACATTTTTAAAGGTTAGCAAACAGAAGAAATCGATGAAAAAGGTAACAATGTTATTTATTTCCTTCGACAAATACACATAAAACATCAACACTGAAATTTGTGGTTCAAGTTCAGTCTCCCAAAAAGAAAAGTCTTCAAACCCATTAAATTCTTTCACTTGTCAGAGGGCTCAGTGGATAAAGTCAGATGTATTTTATAAAATTGTAAAAACTGAAAAACAGGGGCCACGTTTGTATTGAGTTCTCAAGAGTCCATGATAATTTCTGCTAAAGCAGAATCAATGTCTTACATTCATCAAGATGATGCATAAAACAAACAGTCAAACTCTTCAAAAAGCTTTGAAACTGACTTAAGGTAGGAAAGGCAAACATGCAGAACTTATAAAGTGCCCTTTACACAGATAGAAAATCATGAGGCCAGAACTGCTGGAGGGTGGTCTTTCACATGGGCCACATGGTCTCCCTGGTCTGAGCGGGGCTGGGGAGTGGGGGTCTTTTTGCTTGGGATTATAGGAATATACACCTTGTGTGTCCAACGATTTATAACCCCCGATTGTAACAGTAAAATCTCTATTAACACAAGAGTCTGTTAGAAAGGACAAGTTAAAAAAATTAAAATAAAAATGTACAGAGAAACCCAGAGAGGTCAGCAGACAGGAAGAATGACACCAGCAAACACCCCCCCCCCCCCCCCCCCCCCCCCCCAAAAAAAAAAAAGACTTTCCAAAACTCCAAGTTATAATGAGAAGAGGGCGTGTAGTGCAGCACAATAACTACACTTGATGCTGAGAGAAACATTGGAGCTGATTTCAGATCAGATCGGCAGCTCTGACACTCATCTCCACTTCCTCTGATTCCTCCATCACTGTTTCCACCTCCCAGAGACATAGTCCAGTCAGTACATCTCTGCAGACCATCAGCTGCTGCTTCTCCTCTCTGCACCGCCAGAAGGAACACCAGACTCACCAGCCCCTTCCCTCCCACCTATGAAGAGAAGAATACAGCAGCATAGTGAGAAAGGAGTGTCTCTTCATTCCTTAGTGTGAGTCAGTGATGCTGCAGGAGCTTCAGTTCTGTTCGGAGCTGCAGCTTCCTGTCATCTTAACCTGTTGGAGCATCTGGTGTTCTGATTGGCTGACTATTGTCCTGAACCCCTTGTTGGCTGAATTTATTTCTAACTATGAACAGAAATCACGTATGTTTTTGCTTTCAAGTAGATGTTGAATTAAGGGGATTATGGAACAGAAGTGGTTTAACGTGTATTTGCATCAGTAGGCACCAAGGGGTGAAGCCTGTCATTGTTCTCCTCCGAGCTTCACTGAGAAGCTGCAGCTTCACAGGAAACTCTGCATCTTTGCTCTCAGACTAAATTTAGGACAAAACATCTGGAAACAGCTGGACTGACTCCAACCCTCTACTGACCTCAGATTCTGCAGTTTAAATTTTGGATTCTTCACCAGATCCTGGAGGTTCTGAACATCTGTATTCTGCAGGTTGTTGTATCTCAGGTCCAGTTCTTTGAGGTGGGACGGGTTGGACTTCAGAGCTGAGACCAGAGCAGCACAGCTGATCTTTGACAAGCTGCAATTCCACAACCTGAATCCAGAACATAGAATTACTTTAAGATCAACACTATTGTTTATCAGTCTTCAGTTCTTCTGAACAGAACCAAACTGAAGCAGACAAACAGACAAAAGTAGGAAGCTGTGTGGAGCCCTGAGCTCCCAAGAAACCCCAGTAATTCTTTTTTTTTTTTAACTTGTCCTGTCCAACAGCTGATCAAACAGATATGAGCTGAGAGCCTCTTGCATTAGACAGATTTTACTCTTACAATCGGGGGTTATAAATCATTGGGAACACAAAATGTATGTTAGTATAAGCCCTTTTGTAATTTAAACGAAACTTTATTAATATTAATTTTGTTTGTGTTCTTTATGTTGGACCGGACGGAAAAAGAAAGGGGGATAAGGGGGATAAGGGGGGTATTATAGAAGTTAGAGGATGACTAATGGAAAGAGAAGGTACAGTTGTAAATCTACAGGCAACAAAATGCTGGAGTTTATACCCATAACAATAGTGAGTGTTGATCTAAAATGGGCGGGGCCTGTCCACACACTCAGGTGTTACAAACATACCTGCTGGCTCCAAGAGTGTTCACAAACTTGTCCACATCCAGTTCACACGCACACTTGTGCATACCAACCAATAAATTCTAATATAGATTCCAGTGTGGGATTAAGAGCATGACAAAACGTGTCAGAATCCTGTAGTTGTTCCTCAGATACATCTACACCGTTTCTTGAAGAGAGTCCAGTGTTAGTGAGCAGAACCAGCAGAGTGGATGACAGGAGGAAAACTGAAAGACTCAGGATAGATGGACTGGTGCTGTGATCAAGAGCAGCTCTGTGAGCTGCTGGAGCATCTCTCTGAACGCAGACATGTGATCTTGGCTCTAAATTCACTTTCTAGGTTACTAGCCACAGTGGCCGGGAACATCCAAAGTCTACCAGCTAAATGACAATTCTACTTGCCAAATATTTCTAGGGAAAATTAATGTGTGTATTTTTGTGTAAAGTCTCAGTTAATGATTATTCTCTCGTGAAAACAAAATACTAATAAGAATTGAAAGTGTAGTCTTATTTCAGGTTTTATAACATTAAAGAAATATGTTATTTTAGTAAAATACACTTCTGATCTCTGCAGGATTCTCTGCATTTTTTTATGAACACTAACCTTTCTGTAAAGAATCGACTTACTTTAGCTACAAACATTACACAGCAAAACGCTGGGGAAATATCAAATATTGAAATATGAACCGTTTCTTTTTTTTTTGTTTGTAAGTCCATGCAGACAACAATAATGGGCACAAAGCAGTGAAGCCCGTGGGAGACCTGCTGAAAGCATCACGTTGTGGGTGTGGTCAGCTTCTTGGCTCGCATTTTTTAAATGATTTTTTATATTTATTTTGAAGGCGTATTGCATTAAATTACAACATGAGATCACCTTATTCTCTATTGCAATATGGTTCCATAAAGATTAAAACTAGTGATAAACAATAAAATAATTACTTTAAAAGTTATTTCTTTCTTTTCAAAAATGTCATGCATAGAAAACATTTGCACGCTTTGCCTTATTGTGTGTTCTTACAGAGCAGTGTGTCGTAGTTATGAGTCTTAGTCATTTCAAAAAGTAACAATGACATGAAGCAAAAAGTCAGTGGGTGTGTTGGCTGAGATCAGAGTGTGTTGTGGGTCGTCAGATGCCATGACAGCACCCACCTGTGCTCAATCAGCCACCAGGTATGGCCACCATGATTGCCTGCACCTGGGTCTCCAGCAGATGTATAAAGGATGGTGGAGATCCCAGCTCCGGCGCCAGACTGTTAGCTTGCCCAAGACGGTAACGTGCTGGCTCCCAAGACGTGTCTTAGGACTCACTCTTGTGTCATAGATTTGCCTACTAACCAGTGTGTTTGTTTGCCAGTGGCTCCCGCCTTCTCTCCACTACCCCTGCTGCCTCCCTGGACTCATCCAACTCCGCTCCCGACGCAAGACTAATCCATACCGGACTTTCCCCATCAACATTCATCACCTTACCCCTTATTAAACCATAAAACTTAAATTGTGTCCTGCGCTTGGATCCTCCCCTTCCTGCTCACCGCACAACAGAGTGAGCTAATGCTAGAAATTACCAGCGCGCTTGAATGCAGCAATAGTGAGCTCTTAATGATAAGTGCGAAAATTCCATGCAGCCGCTGAATCTGAATGGACCTCCTGATCATGATCACGGCGTGAAAGAAGATTTAGATCGTCACACCTGAAGAACATCCGACCTCACTTTTGTATTTTTCTCACTAGAAATGTTTTCACTCGAAAAAATTGCTGAGGAGGAAAAGATCAGAGGAGATGACAAAATAAAGAAAAAGAAGAATAGAAGTCTATCTGTGTCTGCCTCCCCCAAAAATGACTAAAATCTGCTTTAGGCATGGACATCAATGAGCTTCAGTTGGTCATGAAACACCAAAAAAAGTCTCAATAGGAACAGAGAACTGACCCCAAAATCAGCAGTCTGCAGTCTGGACTCTTCAGAAAATCACACAGATGAAGAACTCCACTGTCATGTACGTCTTTGTTTCCACCCAGGTCCAGTTCTGTCAGGTGGGACGGGTTGGACTTCAGAGCTGAGACCAGAGCAGCACAGGTGGCCTCTGATAAACTGCAATTCCACAACCTGAATCCAGAACATAGAATTATTTTAAGATCAACACTATTGTTTATCAGTCTTCAGTTCTTCTGAACAGAACCAAACTGAAGCAGACAAACAGACAAAAGTAGGAAGCTGTGTGGAGCCCTGAGCTCCCAAGAAACCCCAGTAATTCTTTTTTTTTTTAACTTGTCCTGTCCAACAGCTGATCAAACAGCTTTGAGCTGAGAGCCTCTTGCATCAGACAGATTTTACTCTTACAATCGGGGGTTATAAATCATTGGGAACACAAAATGTATGTTAGTATAAGCCCTTTTGTAATTTAAACGAAACTTTATTAATATTAATTTTGTTTGTGTTCTTTATGTTGGACCGGACGGAAAAAGAAAGGGGGATAAGGGGGGTGTTATAGAAGTTAGAGGATGACTAATGGAAAGAGAAGGTAGAATTGTAAATCTACAGGCAACAAAATGCTGGAGTTTATACCCATAACAATAGTGAGTGTTGATCTAAAATGGGCGGGGCCTGTCCACACACTCAGGTGTTACAAACATACCTGCTGGCTCCAAGAGTGTTCACAAACTTGTCCACATCCAGTTCACACGCACACTTGTGCATATCAACCAGTAATTCTAATATAGATTCCAGTGTGGGATTAAGAGCATGACAAAACGTGTCAGAATCCTGCAGTTGTTCCTCAGAAACATCTACACCGTTTCTTGAAGAGAGTCCAGTGTTAGTGAGCAGAACCAGCAGAGTGGAGGACAGGAGGAAAACTGAAAGACTCAGGATAGATGGACTGGTGCTGTGATCAAGAGCAGCTCTGTGAGCTGCTGGAGCATCTCTCTGAACGCAGACATGTGATCTTGGCTCTAAATTCACTTTCTAGGTTACTAGCCACAGTGGCCGGGAACATCCAAAGTCTACCAGCTAAATGACAATTCTACTTGCCAAATATTTCTAGGGAAAATTAAGGTGTGTATTTTTGTGTAAAGTCTCAGTTAATGATTATTCTCTCGTGAAAACAAAATACTAATAAGAATTGAAAGTGTAGTCTTATTTCAGGTTTTATAACATTAAAGAAATATGTTATTTTAGTAAAATACACTTCTGATAAATTCAGGATTCCCTGCATTTTTTTATGAACACTAACCTTTCTGTAAAGAATCGACTTACTTTAGCTACAAACATTACACAGCAAAACGCTGGGGAAATATCAAATATTGAAATATGAACCGTTTCTTTTTTTTTTGTTTGTAAGTCCATGCAGACAACAATAATGGGCACAAAGCAGTGAAGCCCGTGGGAGACCTGCTGAAAGCATCACGTTGTGGGTGTGGTCAGCTTCTTGGCTCGCATTTTTTAAATGATTTTTTATATTTATTTTGAAGGCGTATTGCATTAAATTACAACATGAGATCACCTTATTCTCTATTGCAATATGGTTCCATAAAGATTAAAACTAGTGATAAACAATAAAATAATTACTTTAAAAGTTATTTCTTTCTTTTCAAAAATGTCATGCATAGAAAACATTTTTTGCACGCTTTGCCTTATTGTGTGTTCTTACAGAACAGTGTGTCGTAGTTGTGAGTCTTAGTCATTTCAAAAAGTAACAATGACATGAAGCAAAAAGTCAGTGGGTGTGTTGGCTGAGATCAGAGTGAGCTAATGCTAGCAATTACCAGCACGCTTGAATGCAGCAATAGTGAGCTCTTAATGATAAGTGCGAAAATTCCATGCAGCCGCTGAATCTGAATGGACTTCCTGATCATGATCACGGCGTGAAAGAAGATTTATATCGTCACACCTGAAGAACATCCGACCTCACTTTTGTATTTTTCTCACTAGAAATGTTTTCACTCGAAAAAATTGCTGAGGAGGAAAAGATCAGAGGAGATGACAAAATAAAGAAAAAGAAGAATAGAAGTCTATCTGTGTCTGCCTCCCCCAAAAATGACTAAAATCTGCTTTAGGCATGTACATCAATGAGCTTCAGTTGGTCATGAAACACCAAAAAAAGTCTCAATAGGAACAGAGAACTGACCCCAAAATCAGCAGTCTGCAGTCTGGACTCTTCAGAAAATCACACAGATGAAGAACTCCACTGTCATGTACGTCTTTGTTTCCACCCAGGTCCAGTTCTGTCAGGTGGGACGGGTTGGACTTCAGAGCTGAGACCAGAGCAGCACAGGTGGCCTCTGATAAACTGCAGTCATCCAACCTGAATTTTAAAAAAAGTTACATTTCAAGACAAAGTTCATCATTTCACACTTCAATTCGTCTTAAGAGTTGAAGAACATCAAATAGTTTGGAAAAAGTCACTTGTGAAGCGACAGCAGCAGATCAGAAAAGTCCAGCAGAAGCAGAGAAGAACATTCAGAACAACATGCAGATGCTTCATTAAAGAATTCCAGATGCGTGAAAGTCAAATATTACCCTGTAGCTGCAAGTAAACCAATTCATGTTTCTGCACAAACAGAAATAGTTCACTTTCTGCTCATCTCTTCTACAAACAGCATTGAATCATGGGAGAACTTCCGCTCCATGATCCTGGAAAGTCTTCATCCCAGTTTTCAGGAGATGATCTTCCAGTCCTTCTCTGCTGCAGCCCTTCAAGCCAGAATTTTCAGCTCCAACAAATCAAATAACGTGGCTGGGTTACCTGTTTCCCTGACTTATTTTATGCGGCTAAAGTTTCAATCTCTTTGTTTTTGGCTTTTTGTTTGAACCAGTAATAGTTTCCTTTGGCTTTATGGGACACAGTTTGTCATCTTCCTGGTGTTCAGTTTATTCATTTTTTTGGTCCTCTTAGTTGTGTTTCCCCGAGACTCAAGCCAGGTATGCCTGTCAAAGCTGGAATATTGATGTGAACACAACCACAACATGGAGTCTGACCTCAGAGTCTGCAGTCTGCAGTCTGGACTTTCCAGAAAACCACAGAGATGACGAAATCCTGAATCCTGCAGGTTGTTCCCTCCCAAAATCAGTTCTGTCAGATTGGAAGGGTTGAACTTCAAAGCTAAGCCCAGAGCTTCAAAGCTGATCTCTGACAAACTGCAGAGCTCCAACCTGAAAGCAGAAGAAAAGTGAGTGATCACAAGCAGAAAATAATGGATGATACAGTTCACATTGCACTGCCTAAACTAAAGTCAAGTCTGAAATAAGCTTAGATGTCTTAAAATCAGGGAACTCTTGATTAATCAATTGCAGTATGCAAAAATAGCATCATGTATGCTGTAGTCCATCTTACGCACGTATCTTGCCTTTTGAACCATTGATAGGTTACCATGCCAACAGCTTTGGCTCAATTTTTGTCCTTCTTTTAGTCAAAGTGTTTCAGTCGATTCAGCTCTGGAACTTCTGAATAACCCCCATGTGTTTGCACATGTGGCAGAGTCAGTAACAAACTGTTTTGTCTTCAGATACTTCATTACGTAACTGAATTTATGTGTTGTGCCGAGTGATCACAGAGAATTAAATTTAACTAACTTCTGATGGAGTTGATCATATTCAGTGCTGCCCAAGTTCCATATCTGATCAAACAAATCCTATTGTAGCATTTAATTGTTATTACGATCAGACCAGGATTTTTAACTTAACTGGGATATTTATGTTCTACTTTTGTGGAACAAGACTCCTGTTTCCTCTTCACCAACATCCATCTGACGTTTTTTTTTTTTTTTTTTTAATATAGAAAACCAGAAATAACCTGGAAATGAGAGTGAATTGAATCCTCACCTGAGAGTCTCCAGTTTACAGTGTGGAGTACCCAGTCCAGCAGATAGAAGCTTCACTCCTGAATCCTGTAGCTCGTTGTTGTTACTCAGGTCCAGATGTTTGAGTTTGGAGGATTTAGAGCTGATAACAGAGGACAGAGCTGTACAACTTTTCTCTGAGAGGTTGCAACCACTCAGTCTGAAGGAAACAAAGTAAGACATTAATTAATGACGCTTTCATTTTTCCACTCAAATTAATTTGTTCACTAAAGGTGATCTTCATGAGAGTTCTTACAGAACTTTGTTGGAGGCTTTGATCACTGGCAGCAGCCTCAGAAGAGCCTCCTCTGAAGCAGAGAATTTCTTCAGGTCAAACACTTCCAGATCTTCTCCTGATGACAGTAAGATGAAGACCAGAGCTGACCACTGAGCAGGAGACAGTTTATCTGTGGAGAGACGTCCTGACCTCAGGAACTGTTGGATCTCCTCCACTAGAGAACCATCATTCAGTTCATTCAGACAGTGGAACAGGTTGATGCTTTTCTCTGCAGACAGATCCTCACTGATCTTCTCCTTGATGTACTGGACTGTTTCCTGATTGGTCTGTGAGCTACTTCCTGTCTGAGTCAGCAGACCTTGTAGGAGATTCTGATTGGTCTGCAGTGAAAGACCCAGGAGGAAACGGAGGAACAAGTCCAGGTGTCCATTTGGACTCTGTAAGGCCTTGTTCACAGAACTCTGGTAGAACTGGACTGAGCTGCTTTGCTTTACCTTAAAAAACTTTTTCTGACTTTTTCTTGACTTTTTCTGTTCTTCCTCTATGAGGTTGACTCCAGAGGTGATGAAGGTCAGGTGGACATGAAGAGCAGCCAGAAACTCCTGAACACTCAGATGGATGAAGCAGAACACCTTGTCCTGGTACAGGCCTCTCTCCTCTCTAAAGATCTGTGTGAACACTCCTGAATACACTGAGGCTGCTCTGATATCGATGCCACACTCTGTCAGGTCGGATTCATAGAAGATCAGGTTTCCTTTCTGCAGCTGCTCAAAAGCCAGTTTTCCCAGAGACTCCATCATCTTCCTGCTCTCTGGACTCCAGTGAGGATCTATCTCAGCTCCTCCATCATACTTGACCTTCTTGACTTTGGCCTGAACCACCAGGAAGTGGATGTACATCTCAGTCAGGCTCTTGGGCAGCTCTCCTCCCTCTCTGCTCTTCAGCAGATCCTCCAGAACTGTAGCAGTGATCCAGCAGAAGACTGGGATGTGACACATGATGTGGAGGCTTCTGGATCTCTTGATGTGGGAGATGATCCTGCTGGCCTGCTCTTCATCTCTGAATCTCTTCCTGAAATATTCCTCCTTCTGTGGATCATTGAACCCTCTGACCTCTGTCACCATGTCAACACACTTAGCAGGGATCTGATTGGCTGCTGCAGGTCGTGTGGTTATCCAGAGGCGAGCAGAGGGAAGCAGGTTCCCCCTGATGAGGTTTGTCAGCAGATCTCCCACTGAGGTGGACTTTCTAGGGTCATTTAGGATCAGAGTCTTGTGGAAGTCCAGAGGAAGTCGACACTCATCCAGACCATCAAAGATGAAGATGACCTGGAAGTCTTCAAAGCTGCAGATTCCTGCTTCTTTGGTTTCAGGGAAGAAGTGATGAACAAGTTCCACCAAGCTGAACTTCTCCTCTTTCACCACATTCAGCTCTCTGAAAGTGAATGGAAATATGAAGTGGATGTTCTGGTTCTCTTTGCCTTCAGCCCAGTCCAGAGTGAACTTCTGTGTTAAGACTGTTTTCCCGATGCCAGCCACTCCCTTTGTCATCACGGTTCTGATTGGTTCTTGTCTTCCAGCTGGGAGTTGAAAGAGCTCTTCTTGTCTGATGCTTGTTTCTGCTCTGTCTGCTTTCCTGGATGCTGCTTCAATCTGTCTGACCTCATGTTCTTCATTCAGATCTCCAGTTCCTCCCTCTGTGATGTAGAGCTCTGTGTAGATCTCATTCAGAAGGGTTGGGTTTCCTGCTTTAGAGATTCCCTCAAACAAACACTGGAACTTCTTCTTCAGACCAGATTGGACTTTATGTCGACAAACTGCAGCAGAAATTCCTGAATAAAGACAACAGAGTAAATCAACTCTCTGTAGCCCTGAATGATGAGGGTTTGAATCCATTTGGTTCCATGTGTTTAGACATCAGTAAATCTTCATTTACCACATATCCTCCAATAATGGCCTGCCTCTAACAGATGCTGGTCTCCAATAAAAGCCAGGTCAAACATGTGTTAGTTGTGATAGATGCCGGTCCCTAACAGTGGCCGGGCTCCTTTAAGACCCCCCACCCCCCCACCCACCCCCACCCCCTGCCCGCACAGGCGGGTGGGGGATGGGTGTCTGTAGCGTTCAGCCAGTGTAGCATGACTCACAACATTTTGGCTCATTCTGTTTTGTTTCAACTTTTGGAATATACCAACATTTTCTTGAGGAATCTGAACCACATTTTGGGATGAATCCTAAACTTATTAGTGAATGGTGCAAGCAGATGAGTAAAGGAGCAAAAGGCTGCAGAAAGAAAAGGAGCAAACCAATTTCAATCCCTGGATTCTCCTGAACTGCATTCATTTTCTTATCCCACTGGATCCCTTTTGGGGCACCAAGAGGACCTCACAGCCAGACAGAGAGCTGACGCGGGATGGGAAAGCAGTCTGCTTGGGCCTCCTGAACTTTAGCTTCATCGACACCTCAAAAAAGGTACCCATTTTATTCATCGGGTTAATGTGGGACAGAAAACCGTCAAACTCCGTAAGAGAGAGAGGAAACCATGGGTAACAGCCGTTCAGACACAGTGGAGAGAAGCTCTCGGTAGCTTGTAGGAAATTCTAAATGTTTTCATGAACCCAAACATTAAGGCATGATCACTGATGTTTTTGTAGAGCTTTTCGAAATAAATCAATTTTATCTCTTCACATCAGCCATGTCTTTCGTGCATAGTAAATGAGATAAACACAGAGATCGCTGTAGATCCGTGCAGCTAACGGCTAAAAACATTAGCTGCTAGCTCCATGTAGCAATTCTGGGGTGAATCCTGGATTGCAGAAAGAAAGAAAACGAGCAAGTGTGGTTTCCTGGTGAGCAGAGAAAACAGCAACAAATTAGAAGAACTGTTTTGAACATGGATTACTGAGCAAAAGAAAAGGTGCTCGTGTCTCCAGGAAAATGATCGTCATGAAAGAGAAACTGATTTTTGATACAGAGATTCACATTCACAGCCAGTGTGAATCTGAACAGAATCAAATGTTCTCATCATTCAAATAAATCCTGAAATGCTCACCTGTTATTTTCTGCATTTTGTGACAGAATTTTATGCAAAATGAACCCATTAACCATCACCATTCTGTCTGTGACGGAATAAACGCCGGTCTCCAATAGAAGCTGTTTCTAATAAACGCCGGGTCGGCCGACTTTTTTTTTTTAATAAATGCCCCGGCTACTATTGGAAGATATACTTTTTCAGCAGTTGAAACCTTCAGAGAAATCCTCTTACTGCTCTGCAGTCGATCAGCCAGCTCCTCCTGCTTCATTCTCCTCAGGAAGTTCTCTGTGATCTTCATCAGTGACTCTCTGCTGCTCCTCTGCTCTTCATCTTCATCCTCCAGCTCCTCTTCATCCTCTCTGTGACTCAGAATCTTCTGGAACTTCTTCAGCTCCTTCTTCACAAAAGTAACAATGTTGTCCTCCAGCAGCTGCAACAGAATTCTAGATGAATGAGCCAATCAGAGTGAAGTCATGGAGCCAAACATCAGCTCCATGTTGGACACACTGACAATCCACTGGTCTCCAAAGTGCAGCATGGAGATGACTGTGAACAGAATGATGGAAAAGTAGTTGTTGTTCATGTACAGACCAGAAAGATGGAGTCCAGCTGTGTTTGATGCTGCTGGACAGACTGACCACTGGGAGTCTCTGAGCTCTGCTGGTCCACTCTGTGGAGAATCAGCAACAATCAGATCCATTCTATTTGTGCAAGCAGAGACTGACACAAGGTGAAGGTTCATGAAGTCAGCAGTCAATGTTAACAGTGAACAATATTTATGACTATGTATTGGGAAAGGTTTACTTGTCCTGCTCATCCATTGTGAAGCAACAGCTCAGCCTGCACATGTTTTTTTAGAAATGTTTGGTAGCTGCCAGAGTGAAAGTGTTGAAAGATGTTTTGAACACATCAAGCATTTTACACACAGTCTTGAGCACACTAAATGCTCCTTGAATGCACGTTTAGCTCATGGTGTTCCCATTTGATTATCACTACATAATACTAGTGAATGTCCATTACCTACAGTTGGAAGAGGCTTGGTGCAAAATAAATGGAAGTGGTGCAAATCTCATCATTCTTGATCAAGGGCTCTGAATTAACTTTTTTGGTTACTAGCCGGCGTGGCCGGTAACATCCAAAGTCTACCAGACATATCCGGACACTACTAACCAAACATTTCTCAGGAAAAATCATTTGTGTCTGTCAAAGTAAAACAGCTATTCCCTTTATTTATTCTCTCGAAAAAACAAAACACTAATAAAAATTGAAAGTGTAGTCTTATTTCAGGTTTTATAACATTACAGAAATGTTATGTTATTTTAATGAAACACACTTCTGATCTCTGAACTTTTTTATGAACACAAACCTTTCTGTAAAGCATCAACTACCTGCAAACACAGAAAAACGTTGGAGAATTATTAAATATTGATTAATCTGAACTGTTTATTTTTTTGTGAACCAATCATGAAGACAATATTGGGCACAAAGCAATAAAGTCTGTGGGTGACCTGCTGGGCTCTCAGGTTGTGGGTGTGGGCAACGTTGTCGCTTACAGTCTATTCTTAAAGATATTTTTAAAAATTATTTTTGATAATTTTTTATGGAAAAGTATTGCACTCAATAAAAAAAAAAGAAAACTGTTCCTTTTTTATAGAATGCAATACGCTTAATATTATCTTAAGATTAAGATAAGTTTGACTCTGATAAACACGTACATACAGCTCACCTCTTTGCAAAAGAAGATGCTGCTGATTTAAAATCAATTATTGGATGTTTTGACTGGTCACTCTTGAAGGACACACAGCTTGGTTCTGATCCAGATCCAGTTCTGAGTCTCTGATGGATCCTGATAGAAAAACAAGTTTTTTTATTTTAAAACAAACCTAAGTTCTTCCCTTATGAGGGTTAATCAGATCATTTTCATAATTTAGCAATAAGAAAATCTGTAAAAAAGGTCAATTTTGTCAACAACTTTACCCAGCATGCAGTTGTTTCAATTCTGAATCTGCTTTATTTGTCAAGTATGAGTGCAAATATCAGGAATTTGACTCTGGTAACTTTGCTCTGATGCACAACGAAAACACAAGCATAAGTAGGTGCAAAAAAATAGAATTCTTAAGAGTTATGCAACATTCAAACATTCATGAGCAGCAGAGAAAAAAGTCAAACAAGTGGATTTATAATTTGTGACTGTTACGATTTCATACATACCCTCTTGCTGCTGCATTTGTCTTCTTGTCCTGTTGTGTTTACTTTTTTAGCAGTTCTCTGCTAATTTTAATTGCAGAGGGAGATCGGAGAGCAACGCTAAATTTGTTTTGAATTTGTTTTGAAAGTTCTAGGTATGTTTCAGCAAGTTCTACAAAAGTGAAAGTAAACAACTGCTTTTTCTTTTTTGGGTTTATTTTAACATTATTTTGATCAGCACATTTCATTTCATTGCAGCATCACTTAGTTTTTCCATGTCAAGAAAATGTTACATTTTTACAACACTGCTGCTGTTGCCTTTTTGCTTATTATTAGATCTAATGAAAATCAATGTAATTGTACATCAATTTAATATAAATATCTACACAGTCACTGTATGTCTACATTTATTTATAGACTTGACCTGGGCTCTCTCTTTCTTATTTCATATTATGACGCTCAGAAAAAATGAACTTCTTTTTATTGATCAATATTTACTTTCAAGATTCTCTGCGTTTTAGATTTCAACTTTCATAAAAGAGAGAACACGTGCTTCCACGGGCAGTGTGAACGTAGCATCAGATGCAGCCATGAAGTAGCAGATAGTTCAGTAAATCTGTACTGAATCATCAGCATTTTCTAGAACTCTAGAAGGTAAGACCTCCTGCTGTTTCAGTTTAGAAAGATGATGGGAACGAAGCCCCATGAGAAGGACAATCAGATCTGAAGCAGCTGATCCAGAACCAAAGAGCTCCAACGGGAATCCATAAACCTCCATACAGACAAAGCTCTGCGCAGCTTGTCAAAGCAGAGATCACGTGTCATGTAGCCTCGCTACGCTGAGTTTGACCCAAACCACAAAACCAAACCTGCTGGATCAACTAGTGTCCTACAGAGACTCAGTAACTCATCCAACATCCGTTATTTCACTGTGACTGCTGTGGAAAATCTCAAACACTCACTGCTGCACATGAAGATAGAAATGTCTCTGAGAAAGAGCTGAACTCACATCAAACTCATGTTTTCACTCATTTGACTCTGATAAACATTTACATACAGCTCACCTCTCTGCAGAAGAAGATGCTGCTGATTTAAGATCAATTATTTGATGCTTTGACCGGTCACTCCTGAGGGACACACAGCTGGGTTCAGATCCAGATCCAGTTTGGAGTCTCTGATGAAGCCTGATGGAAAAGCATGTTTTATTTTAACAGAACTATTCTTTTCTCCTGTAATGGATCCTAAGCAAATTATTTTCCATGTTGAACTATTGAACTGGAATCATAAACAGACTGGAGTGACAGCATACAGTGAGACAATCAGTCAAAATAACACCTTGTGACAACTGCATGACCCTGAATGCAGTAATGTTTAATTGTCAGTAAAAGTCTCAGATACATTGATTATTGTTCATGTGTTCAATCCATGAGATGTGACACTTACTGTTTCACTCTTGAACGACTATTTTTGAATGTAGTTAAATAATCATTTGACTCTTCACTCCTTTTGGACACACAGCTGGGTTCATATTCAGGTCCAGGTTGGTTCCTGTGAAGAATGAAGGTTGCTGGTGTGAGTGCTGAGCTCTGACATGGAGAAGAGTCCTGGACAGTTAGAGATGTTCATCTCACCTCTGAGCTTTGCTCTGGCTCTCATCTTCCCCACACAGAGTGCTTTTAGAGGGAGGGGCTCCCTCCTGTGTGTCCTCACACTGATCCATGCTGCTGGATTCACTGGATCCACATCAGCTCACACACACCTTCTACCTTCATCTGCAGAGGAAACACATCATTCACTTACATATTAGTTTCAAGTTCAACTGAAAAGTTTCTACTTTGGAACTTCATTTTTAATTATAAACAACATCATCAAACCTTTGTTTTGCTTCATTAAAAAATGATTTATATTTCAAGCAAATGACAATTCAAATGTTGTTATAACAACTGTCTGCAGCAGAATGATGACTGATCACTACAGGATTATTTGTATCTGAACACATTTCTCCTTTTCTTGGACGAACACTAAATATTAAACTCAGAATTTCCTTTCTGACATTCGACCTTTGACCTTTTTTCTGTTGTCCAAGTCTGCTTTCATGAAGAAAACAATCATCTCTGATCTGCTGCAGATCTTCCTGAACTCTGTTCAAACTGTGAATTCAGAGGATTTCTGCCAGCAGTGTTTGACTCTCAGACCTTCATCAGGCTGAAACAGAAGATTCTTTCATGTTCAGAATCCAGAAGAACCGCTCTGAAGAAAATCCATAAAAGTAGTTTAAATCAAAATGTACTGAAGCAGAATTGAAGCAATATCAGAGCAAAAACAGTAGAAAATTATTAAAGCTGTTCTTCCTCACATGAGAGTCTCTCGTTTCCTCTGATGAAGATCCAACATTTCCTGAATTCAAACATCAAGCTGCAGTTCCTATTCTGCCCTGCAGAGGTCAGTGTTTGAAGAGCCCATAAACCTCTTTAATAAGTCCAAAGTCTCCACCTGCAGAGGTGAAGCTCATCACTTTGTTTCTTTGTTGCGTTGAAACATATAAAAATGACAAAAGAAAGACAAATAACAAAAAAATCAAATCTGACTGAAAAAGCTGAAGCTCAGATTACTGATCACCATTCAACTGATCAGAACGATTTCATCACTTCATGATCAATAAATCCAAACAAATGTTGGATCAATCAGTTATTAACCAATATTCTTTAGGATTCAAACTAAGAGGTTCACAGCTGAGTCCAATCATTCCAGAACGTCTTCTGAAACCTTTGAAACCAAACATCCACATTCTTTTCATCCCAGTTGTTCCATCAACTCACCGATCTGACAGAAAAGCATCTGTTCTTTCTTTTTTTAACTTCTTCTTCTTTATTTTCTGAACAGCTTTGTGTCCCTGAAGTCCAAGCGGTTCCAGTTTCAAATGCAGGTTCTGAAAACAACAAGGATGCAAATACCTGTGGACTTTGACCATGAAGGACAAAGTCTGATCATGAAACAGATCATCAAGTTGATTTGTCCTGTTAAGCTGTCAGCAGCTGATTGGATGCTTTGGAATCATTTACTGGATTTATGATTTGATTGCTTTTTCCTGTAAAACATCAACAGCTTTGGAGTTGTTTCTCTTCTTGTTTTTTGTATCAACGCACACAGATGTATGGAAGTCTGATGGAACTGTATATAGAAAAAGTAACTTTTCAATTCAAAGATCTTTTGTAATTGATTTCAAACATTGATTTCTCTTCTTTTTTAAATCAGTTCATGTTCATTCATGTCTATCATTGTTATTATTGTTGTTGTTATTGTTGCTGTTACTACTCCATGAAAGTATCCTCAAACATGGTTTGTATTTTACCATAATTCTTCTTTTTTTTTACATTTTCTTTTTCTTGAACAGCTGCTCAAAGTCCAAATGTTGTTCTACTTTGTTAAAGAGTCTCATTTATGGCTGTTGATTCATTTCTTTCAAAGTATCTCTTCCTCATTCTGAGTTCATCTGATCCAGACATTTTTCGGATCAGAACACTATTGGAACATTGGTCAACCCAACAGGAGAAACTTCTCAAATTTCACTGAAAGTAAAAGGGAATCAAAGCAGTAGAAGAGCGTGAACGTGTTCTGAAGAAACATCAGAGAACCACAGAGCTGATGGTCATTTCCCATCATTCCTCATCAGTGAACTTTCATGTTTAAACCCCTGAGAGTTTCTCCAACATCTGCAGCTCCACAAGGACAAACATCAACTCAGACACAACTTCACCAGGAGCACATTTATTCAAATGAAAGGGACAAAAATGTGCTGTTACCATGGAAACAGCTTCCACAGCGTCAGCTGCCCTTGTGCAAAGCATGAACCTGTGTTGGAGACTCTGGTTGAAGCTGCTGTGGTCTAAAGTTTTTGCAGTCGCTCACCTGCTGTACCTGCTGACATGCCCACAGGGCAGACACCTGAGCAGCACCCACCCTAACCCTCACCTCCATCAGAGTCAGACAGTTCTGATGTTTCAGAGAGCAGCAGACTCAATCAGGAGGAATGAAGAAGAGGAGGAGGAAGATGACTGTCAGGTCAAATCCCAGCGATCTAAATTAGGCCCAAACATGAGCAAGTTTGTGTGATGAAGAGCACAGCAACTGATGATGAAGAACGTTCTTTAAAGTTTCTTTCTTCAGCTTCTCCTTTCTCTCTCAAGGACTCAAGCAGAACTTTTGTCTGCAGATCTGGAAATCAGCTCTCACTGATTCTTCCAGTCAAAAATCTTCAGATTAGGAATGAAATCCTGAAAGCAGAAGTTTACAAAGGAGTTACAGACGGAGGAGAGAGGGGTGGTTAATAACAAGATCTATCAGTAAATGTTTTACTGAACTGTAAATGTTTCTTAACTTTAGTCTCATGTCTGAGTTACAGTTATTGCCCTCTTTTAGTGGAACGTTATCAGTTATTGCCCTCTTTTAGTGGAATGTTGTCATAAGGAAATTTTTGAATCAGTTCCACTTTCAGTCAAATGAATCATAAAGATCCTTCTTCATGTCCATAAAATATTTTTTTTTTGAGAAAACATCAATTTATTTTCTTTAAAGCTTTTGTTTTGACAATTTTCTTTCCCCTTAGCAAATAGGAGTGTGTTTAAGTGAAATACAAATATATACTAAAAGTGAGGGAGTACTCTTAAAGTTTCCTTTTTATAAATTATCAAGTTATTTTAAAATGAAAATGTTCCAATTTAGTCTGATGAAGTTTTTAGTTAGTATATCTTCTACCTTAACACGGTCTGTAATACACTTGCTAAACTTGCAGACAAGTATACTTAGTAAAATAAGCTTCGAGTGCACCACTTTTTGCCACAGGTGAACTCCAACCTTCAAAGCTCCATTAGTGCAGAATTGCTCCATTGGACGAAAGAGAGCTGATTATTTGGAGAAGTTTGACAAAAAGACTCACATTTCTTCTTTAGTTAGTGAGGAACAAATGCGGAAGAAACCTGAAAGTGAATCATTCATTCTTCTTCAACTTTCGACTTCACAGAAGAACCTTGTCTTCCTGAAAACTGAAGAAAAACATCCTAACGGAGAAACAGTACCACCTAGTGGACAACTGAGGACCTTCGTGATTATGCATTTAATAGAAAATAGTGGAGAACGAACCTGCAGAAGTTCTGCAAACAGTTCCTGTTTGTTCTGCCCGTCTGGATCCCACGTGAAGTAGAAACAAAGCTGTTCCAGCAGCAAACACTGAGTTAACAGCATCATCAAAGAGTTTTTGAGAGACGAGGGGCTGTGGATCAACCTTTGACCTTAGAGAGAAATGAAAAAAGGCGCTTTGAAAGTGAAGGATCTACTGCTCAGATGAAGCTTTTAGATTCTGTCTGCAGAGATGATATGGGGCTAGAATGACAAGCCTTCATGCAGACGCTCTTTGTACATTAATTCACAGCACTCTGATGGAGAGCTTTCAGGTGGAAAGAGACGTTGAGGACACGCCCACTGTGGAGGTGACTGTTCCACAGTAGACAGAGGTGCAGTTTCCAAGTCCATCACGTGACAGGAACTGAAGTTCATCTGAAGTTCCATCGATGAACATTCAAATAAAATAAAATAATCAACACCAGTTTTCAGTTTGACTCAATCATTTTAACTGAAATGTATTGAATTAATACAAAATGAAGCTGCAGTGCTAGATATTTGTCTGCTGACGGATCAATTTAGAGTCCATCAATAAAGCACCTCAGTTGACCAAAGTTCTTTAAACTCTCTTAAATAAAAGAAACAAACAGCGATCAGAAGAAAATACTACATTTTTAAGAATTCAAACCCAAAAGGACAAACTGATCTTATTCATGATTAGGAACTAAGTCAGAACCTTTCTAGCTTTCTTGTAAGGACTAACCCAGACAGGAATTTGAAACAGTGAGTTTGTTATTTTGTAAATAAAGTTTTTAAGGTTTTCTTTTGTGATGCTGAATATTATAAGTAATGAATCGAGTCTCAGATGAATTTCTGAGAAAGAAAAAGCGCTGCTAAGACAGCAAGAAAACATAATTGACGTTTAGTGGGGAAATGGAAAACGTTTAGACTCACACTACCGACCAGGCGGTGGCGCTGAAGCACCACGACGTTGTTTGCCAAACACCAAACCCAGACAAGAAGAAGAACAACACGAGGTTCTGGCATTGTTGTGACCCGAAAGTAAACCGCACGCGGCGCTAGCAGCGTTAGCTTGTGTTCAGAGGACGGTAGGGCTTTGTTCGGACGTTTGAGAGGTTTTTGGACAAAAAGGACGGAACGTGGTTCGTGTTGGAACTCTTAGCGTTTTCCAAAGTGTCGTAAATGAGTGAATATGTGCTAAATGTAAAGGCAACGTGGCTGTGATTGTGAGACTAGCAGACGAACGGAGCTGTTTGTGTTCAGAGGACTTTGGTGTTTGTGTGAGTTAGAGCTGAAGCTCGGAGCAGCTGCAGTAACGATGTCTTCACTTCAGTCTCTGAGAGAGTTTATCAGCGAGCGACTAGCTGCTGCTGCTGAAGAAATCTTCAGACACTGTGAAGGAACCATCGTCCAGTACGAGGAGGAGCTCTGTCGTCAGCGCAGACTGCTGGATATCATCTGGAAACCACAGCTCCAGCTGCACGATATAGGTATGTTCACTTAAAAGGAGGCAGTCCTTCAGAACATTCTGATCCAAGTGAAAGTGGACCGACGACTGTTTATGTTGGATGATTCAGGTCCACTATATTGAAACGGGTTAAGTGAACGGCTGTTAGCTTAGCCGCGGCTAACCCATCCACGCTTTGAAAACATCGTGCGTCCATATTGCAAGGTTTACGACAGAGCAAAAACTCATCGGTAGCTCTTTGTCTTTACACTGTAAAACTTCTGGTTTATTCTAAATATAACAAAAATAGAAATGCATGAGGAAAAAGGCGACCCCGTGATAAAATTATATGCACTTTATTTCTTAATTTGTACTATTTTTCAGTTATTAAACATGTCATTTCATAGTGAAGACACAGTTACAGCTGCCAACAATGAGATTAAATAAAGTGACTTTGGTGCATAATTCCTGGCCTTGAACAGCTTGTCCTTGTTTTACCGGTGTGGTACTAAGGTACGTTCCTCCTGCCAGTATTTGTTTTCCCGGTCTCAGGCATCATTGTTTTGTTTCTTAACACTCATATTTTGTCCCAAAAAGCATTAAAGTAAGGCAGCTGGAATCATCAGAAAACCACAGCTGTGGAGACAGCGGTGATGTTACACACTGATGCTATCAGGTTACAATGCTATAAGCTATGCTAATGAGCTGTGCCCCTTGTCTCCAGTTTGTGACCACAAACTAGTTTAAAGCCAGAGAATATTTTCAAGTAGAGGAATTTAAGATGTGGAGAATAAATACCACAAGCTTCATTCATGGGACATTCATAAATACAGTATTTTCTAAACACAGTAACAGACATGAATCCGCTTTGAAGGAAACTCCATCAACAATATCTAAAATTACAGAGCTCATGTGAAGCTGAAAATAAAACCCTCATGAGACCGTTGCATCTTTACTGTCAATGAAATATTGAATATAATCCAATACGTAATGCTTATATTGATCACCTACAGGCAGAATATGGAAAACAGCATTCTCTTTCAATCTGCAGTCCTCTAGGAAATCAGTCCTTGTTTTTTCAGCATGTTTTAATATGGGTTGACATTACAGTTGTGGTAATACTATTTATATAGTACTTTTATGCTATTTCATTTCCTTAAAAAATATGAAAATACGTTTCATTCTCTAAATGCAGTGGGTGCGGAAAGTATTCAGACCCCCTCAAATTCTTCACTTTTTACCATATTGCAGCCATTTGCTAAAATCATTTAAGTTTAAGCAGATTACATAGCAGGTGGGCATTTTGAGACGTGGGTATTAAAGGGCCCATATCATGCAAAATGAACTTTTTTAGTGTTTAAGAGTTACTCACTATAAACAACCCCAAAGCAGTATTTTGATCCATTCACACATGTCTATGCATTCTTCTGAGCTCAAAACACCAACCCCTCCCAACCCTCGAAAACAAGCGGGTTCTTACGAGCTGACATTGACAAGTGAAAGCAGCTTCTTCCAGGAGGAGACTGCGCTGCCAACACCACCCCTAGGCCAACACACACACACACACACTTTCTCCACGGAGTGAACTGTCCTCAGGAAAACACTTTCTTTTTATGTGCTCAATACATCTTCGAATCATGTCCTGTCTCCAATAAATGCCAGGTCTAATAGGTGTTCTTTACTTTAGACACCAGTCTCTAATAGTGGCTGGGTTCCTTTAGGACACCTCCCCCTGGTAAGGCACAGTCGTGCAGACATCGAGTGTTGTATTTCTGTTTTGAGCCAGTGTAGGGATGCCTAAGAAATGTTCATTTGATTTAGCATTTACGTTTGATATGCCAAACGTAATGAGTGGTGAGCAAATTTCACAACATTTTGAGGTGGATCCTAAACATTTCCAAGAATGGCCTAAGCAGATGGTTAATATTGAGGAGATAGCTGCAGAATAAGGAGCAAACGATTTCCTGGCGGATGTGCAAAAACGTGAGTGACAAATTAGTTCAAACTGGTTTGAACTTAGATTATTGAGCAAAGATAGAAAGGTGCACGTGTCTCACGGAAAAAGATGTGCATGAAAGCAAAGAGGGTTTTTGTTATGGAGATTGATGATGCTTCAAACAGAAAAGAAACGTTCACAGGGCCAATCACAGCAGAATACAATGTTTTCATCATTTCAATAAATCCTGAAATGTACATCCAGTGTTGTCTGCATTTTGTGATCGAATTTCACTGCGAAATGATCCCATTAACCATAACCATTCTGTCTGTGCTGGAAGGGTAAATGGCATATACTTGTATACCTTCCTTGGGGACCCAAAGAGTTTTACAGTCATAGTCCCATTCACACACTGATGGCCTCTCCGCTGCAGAACACTGGCACCAACCTATAACTACCAGAGCCGGTGTGTTGTTCAGTATCCTGCCCAAAGACACTTTGACACATGGGTGGGCAGGATTGGAATCGGACCTGCAATCTTCCGATCAGAGGTCGACCACCCCACCACGGCCACCTCATAAATGCGACTCGAATAAATCCCGGTCTCCAATAGACGGCTGCCACTATGGCTGCCACTATTTTGGAAAAAATGCCAGGACTTCTAAAGGCAGACATACAGTATGCACATACATTTTTTCAAAAGATCGCATGTTGTCTGAAATGCAGATATGCTGCCGAGGCTTGCTCAAGGAAATGGGTGCCACCCATAAGTAGCAAAAGGGATTGAGTTGTCTTATTTCCGGGTAGAAAAAGAGTTTACAAAAATTACTGAATTTCTTTTAAAAAATTAGTGTGTCAAAGGTAATATGTGAAATATATATGGATATAGTTTACTTTGAAAGGCTTAAGAAAAGAATGGTATTGACCCTTTAAGTGTGCTATTTAGAATGTTGTAATGACGAGAGTTCAAAAGGGGATAATGAATGTCCAGGGGGGCAATAAGGTTCCAAAAGGAAATGGAACTGAGTCATTTGACTGAATAGAGTTATATGCTTAATGTAAAGAAAACCAGAAAATGATCAGATATTTTGAGATCATCTACTGTGCAGTTTGAAAGGGTAAGACCAAAACAGCAGATTAAATCCAGTGGTTTTCTTTTAATGTGTAGGAAAATCTGTGTATCTAAAGAATCCGGAACTGTCCAATGATGAGGAAAAGTCTCTGGTGAGTGAGTGATTGGTGTCAACCATAACTATATTGAAGTATTTCAGCGATATCATATTTGGTGAAGAGTAGAGGTGTGTGAGAAGAGAAGTCTAAATTTAACTTAGTGGGACATTATATCAATGTGATGATGGATGGAGTAGGTCCAGAAAGCTAGAGATCAAGAGAGTATGTTGAGGTGAACAGAGGCACAGACGCAGTCAGGACTTTCAGCTTTTCCTGTTGAATTATCGCGAGGCACACAGGATTTGGAAGCATAAGCAAATCAGCTGGGAGTAGAGTTAAAATGGGAGAAGTCGTTGGGTTGTTGCCAGGCTTCTGTAAAACAGAAGAAAATCCAGTTGGTGGTGAGTGAAGAGATCATGGATTAAGTGCCCCTTCTCCATGAGGGGACACTGAGCAGGCCGACACCAACAGATACACACAAAGGGGCAGTACTAGCTGATCTGGCAAGACTGGCTAACACATTGTGATTGACGGTCTGACTGGTGCTCCTAAGACAGTGGTGTGTAGTGGACTAGAAAGAGTAATGGTGGAGTGGTTGAGCTGAAGGTTCCTGCAAGATCAGCGGTCTTGGTATTTCCAACAGAGCTGATGAAAATTTCGGGGTGAGGAAGAAGAGACTCAAGCGAAGGAGAAATATTCTTGTAGTCACATACTGGTAAAGACCCAGCACTGGGTGATGACTTGGAGAGACTAATTAAGCACTTTAAGCAAGACAAGAGTTAAGTCCATCAGGCAGTCAGACTTTAACTGTATTCATAGTAGTTCTATAACTTAATTGTAACACACTAAGTGTAGACCGTGTTTGCATATTCACAATACCTGTAACTTCCAACTTTGTTTGCAATACGTTTAAAAACGGATATAGCTAAAACTAACATCACTCTGACTATGCTAATGCCCAACCTTAACGCAAAAAAAAAACAAAACACAGTTTTACAGTGTTACACGTTAGCCATGTTAGCATAATCACAATAACGCCTAACCTTGCAGACAACTATTAAAAAAAAACAGAAATTCTGATTGACTGCTATGCACCTCTCAAAATGACAAGCATTAGTAAAGACAACCAAAATTAATCCATCTATAAGGTTCACTCGTTTATATCCGTAGGTTTTAAACCCAGAACTGAATGACCACCATCGCTTATAACTGTCTTAACTTTGAATGGAAAAATAAAACTACTTTTTTTGTTTTTAAAGTTGTAACTAGTGCTTTTAAATAAACTATGTTGTTTATTGGTGCTTGGCATTACACAAAAATCCTATAAAAGTATTAAAAGTCTCCTCCTTGTGTCTCTGCAGTCCTCCCCCAGCATTTTATGACTGAAGAGAAAGATCTCTGCAACCAGCAGAAGAACTCCATAGTGGAACTGGAGGAACAAGAACCTCCACAGGTTGAAGAGCAACAAAGGGAACCAGAATCTAAACAGATTAAAGAGGAGCAGGAGGAACCAGAACCTCTACAGATTAAAGAGAATCAGGAGGAACCAGAACCTCCACAGAATAAAGAGGAGCAGGAGGAACCAGAACCTCCACAGATTAAAGAAGAGCAGGAGGAACCAGAACCTCCACAGAATAAAGAGGAGCAGGAGGAACCAGAACCTCCACAGAATAAAGAGGAGCAGGAGAAACCAGAACCTCCACAAAATAAAGAACAACTAGAAAAAGCAGAGCCTTCACAGAATAAAGAACTAGAAAAGGCACAGCCTTCACAGATTAAAGAGGTGAAAGAAGGGTTTTCACTCATCCAGAGTGAAGGGCATAAGACCTTGATGGGGATTCCTTTTTATGAAGAAAATGAGAACAGTGAAGCAGATCTAAACGATCAACATAACTTTAATTTAACTGATAGTCAGGTTGAAGAAGAAAGCCAGCATGAAGAACCAACATCAACTACAAATGGAGAGAAAGACCCACAGAATAGAGATCAGAGGAAGAGAAGGGACAGAAGTCATGACCAGCATGTGGACAGCTCTCACATGTCAGAAAATCAGATGGACTCTGATGTTCAAAAAAAAAACCAGAAGGCAGTTTTGGTTAAGAAACACAAACGGTCCCCAAAAGTAAAGAGAAGTCCTTATACAAATTATGTTAAAAAAACAAGGATTGCTGCTAAGGGGTCTGTCAACATGAGAACTGAGTCTGACATAAGACCGAACGTATGTGAAGATAGTGGTAAAAGTTTTGGTTCAAATTTTCATCTCAAAGGAGACACGCAGACTTGCACAGAAGAGAAGCCTTTTTCTTGCAAAGAATGTAATAACAGTTTTAGAACAAAATCTAATCTCAAAAGACACATGAGTACTCATACAGGAGAAAAGCCTTTTTTTTGTACAGAATGTGATAACAGTTTTAGTAGAAAATCTAGTCTCAAATCTCACATGAGAACTCACACAGAAGAGAAGCCTTTTTCTTGCAAAGAATGTGATAACACTTTTACAACAAAAACTCATCTCAGAAGACACATGAGAACTCATACAGGAGAAAAGCCCTTTTTTTGTACAGAATGTGATAGCAGTTTTAGTAGAAAATTTAGTCTAAAGTCTCACATGAAAACTCACACAGGAGAGAAGCATTTTCATTGTCAATCATGCGATAAAAGTTTTAGTGATAAAAGTAATTTCAAAAGACACATGAGAACTCATACAGGAGAAAAGACCTTTTTTTGTACAGAATGTGGTAATAGTTTTAGTAGAAAATTTAGTCTCAAATTACACATGAGAACTCACACAAGGGAGAAGGCTTTTTCTTGTATAGAATGTGATGAACGTTTTAGTAAAAAAATTAGTCTCAAGTCACACATGAGAACTCACATGGTAGAGAAGCCTTTTTCTTGCAAGGAATGCAATAAAAGTTACAGTCATTTATCAACTCTCAAGTCACACATGAGAACTCACACAGGAGAGAAGCCTTTTTCTTGTACAAAATGTGATAAACGTTTTAGTAAAGAAATTGGTCTCAAATCGCACATGAGAAATCATACGAGAAACCGTTTTCTTGTATAGAATGTGAAAAAATAATCACAAATATAACAGGGACAGGACAGCGGAGTGAAAGCAGACGAGATGGAGGCCATGCTAGCACTTAGCTAAGACTGGCTGCGTTTGGCTAACAGCACAGTCTGACAAAGTCTCCAGCCATCAGCACACAGAACAATCTCCCCCATGCTGTGTCTCCTGCAAAGATACATGCAGCTCTGCAGATCTACATAAATCTTTGAATACAATTACAACTTTGTTTTCATTCTATAATACTGGATTTATTTTTCAATTAAAGTTTTTACTTTGAGCAAGAGGAAAGTCTGAAAATGCTCTTGTCTGTCTGAGAAAAGTGTGTTTAGGGTTTAAACCTCTGTAATCCTAATTCGCAGATTTCGCCTATCACATTTTTTTATTGCAACTCCTGCAATAAATGAGGGGACACTATATGTATACTATATGTCCAGCTGCAGCAGACGACAAGAGTATTTGACTTTTTTTCATTAGTTCTGAATGAGAGCGCCGCTGTTTATTTTTATTTGTGAAGGAGTGTCACGAATTTAGCTGTTCACTTTGAAGTGAATGACGAGCTGTTTTTTAAATAATTTTCATCATCTTTATGCAACAATTATTAAATTCCAAAGACTAAATGATTGATATATTTTATCTATGTTTAATGATTCTATACAAATGAATCCTTTTTGAATCAATTTGTCAAAAGTTTTTCATTTTATCCTGAAATAGTTGGGGTGTAACAATGAATTTTCACAATGATTCAATTCACATAGTTTGTGGTTGCTGATCTGATTCATAGTCATCGTTTGTTAATTTTGAACAAATCCAATTTGATCCAATTCACTGACCTAAGGTCAAACCTGGACATCGTTAGCTAAAAATAAACTAATGCAACTCAGAGAGAAATACCTGGTTACTGAACAGTGCAGGTGAAGTTTTCCAGATTGCTTTTGTTTCAATTGTTTAGATTTAATTAACAACTTGCCTCAGACAAATCAACGTAGTCGGATCGTGGGAGTAGAAGTAGATTTATCAAGGTATCAATGGATTGTTACACCCCTTTGAAATAAGCCTTTTAGATGTACCTGTAAATATAATCTGTGTAATGATTTTTATACAAGTCAGTTTTATTCTTCAATTTGTTTGACCAGAAATATTGACCTTTAGATGACCTCTTTAGATGTACTTGTGAGTAGAAATGTGTTGCTTTGAAATACAAGTTACATCTTAAGCTCTGTAACCAGTTTAAATCGACTGTTACTTTTTATTGGCATTTTTTAAATAAACGTTTGAAGAAACAAAAAATGAAAAGCAATGTTCAATTTTTGTTTTTGATCGTTTTTTTTTAAATTTGTATTAGTGGATTTCTGTAATATTACATTTTGTTTAAGGTTTTTTTTGTTGTTGACAATTGTGGTTGTAGTTTATACCGAGACAATGTGTTTTCAATATCTGTGTGTTAAGTTTATTAATATTTGAAAGGACAGACATCTGAAATGCTGAAGATACACAGTCACAGCTGATTAGACAAGACCCTATCAGTAACCTTTTGTTGGCTTTACTACAGCTTAAACTAAGAATAACAAAAGCGCTAACTCCATATTTGTGCAAACCTTAGATCAACCCTCCCTTTTGTATTTAGAGAGCTTCCTTTTTGTCTAAATAAAAGATGGTGCTTCTGCAGGAGAGGTCAGAGCTGCTTTGAGTTTATTCTCCTGCAAGGGTTCTCCTCTGGAGAAAATTGCATTTTGACCCGTTTAATTATTTTTAAGTTTACTCAAACATAACCCCACTGGTAATGCAGTTAAGTTGAAACAGGGGCTTAGTGTGGGTAGGGTATACCCATTGACTAACATTTCTGTGTGACCCGCAAGTAAATGCAGTCCAGTCCCAGCCACCTTCTATACCTTTCACTCAGCGGAGGGCTAAACTTTCTTTCTTATTCAAGAGATTTGCATGCTTTTCTGTTTTTCTGAAAGAGATCTAGGACGTTGCATTGGGGTCAAACACCACATAAAAACTCGTGACCATGCTCCTATCAAACAGCACCCATACCATAGGCCGTATATATTACTGGACATAACATAACTGGTGTGACGTCACCCATAGGAAATGTCGTACCTTTGGCCCTTGCGAAATGAGACAAGTGTAATAGTCTACCGCCATATTGCAGCCCTACCACAGTGATTGGTCCGAGTCGATGTGAGTCACGTTTTTAGAGGAACTACAGTCGCCAATCGTGAGTTTGTTCCAACTTGTTCGAACTCCACACCCCTCCAACGTCCTGCTGCTCCATCAGCCTAAGCTAAAAGCTATGATTCAATTTTATCTATATAGCCCAAAATGACAACCATAGCCGTCTCATTGGGCTTACACTATTATAAAGTCAATCATAAAAATGTAAACAAGAACTGAACAAACATCTCTGCCCTTATACCCTCCATCTCGGCGAGGAAAACCTCATTCAAAAACCCTGTGTCTGTTTGAAGGAGGGATCCTCAACCCTGGACATACAGGTAACGTGTGAGAACTTTCCTTGGTAGCATCACAGAGGCCTTTGAGGAGCCGAGGAAGGGCTGGAATTTTTTGTTAGAGACTTATTTATTTTTAGAAAATCAAGATTTTATTTTCCAAGATCCCTGCTTTCTTGGGTTTCTGTTGTTGGGCACCACTACCACACACACGCATCCCCACAACACCCTCAAACAACGTAAATGCTTGAAAGATGTTGTATTAAGAATTTTGTTATTTTAACTCTCAAAACTTAAACAATAATCAGTTGTGATCCAGCGATCTTCAGTTTTCAGCGGTAGAAATGGAAGATAAACCTGTTGGATTCTTATCAGCAACAGTATTTAATTAAAAAAAGAGTTGATTTGGAGACAGCGGTGATGTTACACACAATGCTATCAGGTTACAATGCTATAAGCTATGCTAATGAGTTGTGCCCCTTGTCTCCAGTTTGTGACCACAAACTAGTTTAAAGCCAGAGAATATTTTCAAGGAAGCAGACTTTAACACGTGAAGAATAAAAACAACAAGCTTCATTCATTGGACATTCATAAATATAGTATTTTCTAAATACAATAACAGACATGAATCCGCTTTGAAGGAAACTCCGTCAACAATAGCTAAAATTGCAGAGCTCATGTGAAGCTGAAAAAAAAGACCTCATGAGACTGTTGCATCTTTACTGTCAATGACATGACAACAATCCAAAACATAATGCTTATAATGATCACCTACAGGCAGAATATGGAAAACAGCATTTTCTTTCAATCTGCAGTCCTCCAGGAAATCAGTCCTTATTTTCTCAGCACGTTTTAATTTGGGTTGACATTACAGTTGTGGTAATACTATTTATATAGTACTTTTATGCTATTTCATTTCCTTAAAAAAATCTGAAAATAATTTTCATTCTCTAAATGCAGTGGGTCCGGAAAGTATTCAGACCCCCTCAAATTCTTCACTTTTTACCATATTGCAGCCATTTGCTAAAATCATTTAAGTTTAAGCAGATTAGATAGCAGGCGAGCATTTTGAGACGTGAGTATTAAAGGGCCCATATCATGCAAAATGAACTTTTTTAGTGTTTAAGAGTTACTCACTATAAGCAAACCCAAACCTGTATTTTGATCCATTCACACATTTCTATGCATTCTTCTGAGCTCAAAACACCAACCCTCGAAAACAAGCGGGTTCTTACGAGCTGACATTGACCATTGAAAGCGACTTCTTCTAGGTGGAGTCTGCGCTGCCAACACCACCCCTAGGCCAACACACACACTTTCTCCACGGAGCGAACTGTCCTCAGGAAAACACTTTCTTTTTATGTGTTCAATACATCTTCGAATCATGTCCTGTCTCCAAAAAATGCCAGGTCTAATAGGTGTTCTTTACTTTAGACACCAGTCTCTAATAGTGGCTGGGTTCCTTTAGGACACCTCCCCCTGGTAAGGCACAGTTGTGCAGACATCGAGTGTTGTATTTCTGTTTTGAGCCAGTGTAGGGATGCCTAAGAAATGTTCATTTGATTTAGCATTTACGTTTGATATGCCATTGAACATTCTGGTGAGCAATCTTCACAACATTGTGAGGTGGATCCTAAACATTTCCGAGAATGGCCTAAGCAGATGGGTAATATTGAGGAGATAGCTGCAGAATAAGGAGCAAATGATTTCCTGGTGGATGTGCAAAAAAGTGAGCGACAAATTAGAAGAACTGGTTTGAACAAAGATTATTGAGCAAAGATGGAAAAGTGCGCGTGTCTCCAAGAAAAGGATCTGCATTAAAGAAAAGAGGGTTTTGATACGAAGATTAATGATGCTTCAAACGGGAAAGAAACGTTCACAGGGCCAATCACAGCAGAATACAATGTTTTCATTATTTCAATAAATCCTGAAATGTACATCCAGTGTTGTCTGCATTTTGTGATCGAATTTCACTGCGAAATGATCCCATTAACCATAACCATTCTCTCTGTGCTGGAAGGGTAATTTACATATACTTGTATACCTTCCTTGGGGACCCGAAGAGATTTACAGTCACATTTCCCTGTGAATTATCGCGAGGACTCCCCCGCGAGACACACGGGATTTGGAAGCATAAACAAATCAACCGGGAGTAGAGTTAGTGGACTACAGTGAGTAATGGTGGAGTGGTTGAGCTGGAAGTTACTGCGAGATCAGCAATCCTGGTATTTCCAACAGAGCTGATGAAAATTTCGGGGTGAGGAAGAAGTGCTAACGGAGGTCTGAGACTCGAGCGAAGGAGAAATATTCCTGTAGTCACATACTGGTAAAGACCTAGCACTGGGTGATGACTTGGAGAGACTAAACTCCATATTAGTAAACACCAGACAAGGGACTTGGTGTTTAACTTAGTAGAAAAGGAGCATCGGGAGAGCTTTAGAGCAGCAAGTACAGCCAGCATCTACTCAACCAGAAGTAGGCTCACCAAACTATTAGGCACTTTAAGCAAGACGAGAGTCAGAGATAAGTCCATCAGGCAGTCAGACTTTAACTGTATTCATAGTAGCTCTATAACTTAATTGTAACACACTAAGTGTTGACCATGTTTGCATATTCACAATACCTGTAACATCCAACTTTGTTTGCAATACGTTTAAAAACGGATACAGCTAAAACTAACATCACTCTGACTATGTTAACGCCCAACCTTGTTATTAACACAAAAAAAACCCACAGTCTTACAGTGTTACACGTTAGCCATGTTAGCATAATCACAAAAATGCCTAACTTTGCAGACAACTATTAAAAAAAAGACAGAAATTTTGACTGCTATGCACCTCTCAAAATGACAAGCATCAGTAAAGACAACCAAAATTAATCCATCTATAAAGTGCACCCGTTTATATGGTTCGTTTGAAAAAAAATATTAGTGAGCTTACATTCTAGAAATCCGTAGGGTTTTAACCCAGAACTGAATATAACTGTCTTAACTTTGAATGGAAAAAACCCAACTTTTTTTGTTTTTAAAGTTTTAGTGCATTTAAATAAACTGATATGTTGTTTATTGGTGCTTGGCATTACACAAAAATCCTATAAAAGTATTTAAAGTCTCCTCCTTGTGTCTCTGCAGTCCTCCCCCAGCATTTTATGACTGAAGAGAAAGATCTCTGCAACCAGCAGAAGAACTCCATAGTGGAACTGGAGGAACAAGAACCTCCACAGGTTGAAGAGCAACAAAGGGAACCAGAATCTAAACAGATTAAAGAGGAGCAGGAGGAACCAGAACCTCCACAGATTAAAGAGAATCAGGAGGAACCAGAACCTCCACAGAATAAAGAGGAGCAGGAGAAACCAGAACCTCCACAGATTAAAGAAGAGCAGGAGGAACCAGAACCTCCACAGAATAAAGAGAATCAGGAGGAACCAGAACCTCCACAGAATAAAGAGGAGCAGGAGGAACCAGAACCTCCACAGAATAAAGAGGAGCAGGAGGAACAAGAACCTCCACAGATTGAAGAGCAACAAAGGGAACCAGAACCTAAACAGATTAAAGAGGAGCAGGAGGAACCAGAACCTCCACATAATAAAGATGAGCAGGAGGAACCAGAACCTCCACAGAATGAAGAAGAACTACAAAAAGCAGAGCCTTCACAGATTAAAGAGGTGAAAGAAGGGTTTTCACTCATCCAGAGTGAAGGGCATAATTTTTGGTTCACATTTTCATCTCAAAGCACATATACAAACTCACACAGAAGAGAAGCCCTTTTCTTGCAAAGAATGCAATAAAAGTTATAGACATTTATCAACTCTCAAGTTTCACATTAGAAGTCACAAAGGAGAGAAGCCCTTTTTTTGTACAGAATGTGAAAACAGTTTTAGTACAAAATCTAGTCTCAAATTACACATGAAAACTCACACAGGAGAGAAACTGTATTCTTACAAAGAATGTGATAACAGTTTTAGGAGGAAATCTCATCTCAAAACACACACAAGAACGCACACTGGAGAGAAGCCTTTTTCTTGCAACGAATGTGATTACAGTTGTAGAGCGAAATTTCATCTCAAAACACATATAAGAATTCACACAGGAGAGAATCCGTTTTCTTGCAATGAATGTGATAAGAGTTTTAGAGCAAAATCTCTTCTCAAAAGTCACATAAGGACGCACACAGATGACAAGCCTTTTTCTTGCAAAGAATGCAATAAAAGTTATAGACATTTATCAACTCTCAAGTTTCACATTAGAAGTCACAAAGGAGAGAAGCCCTTTTTTTGTACAGAATGTGAAAACAGTTTTAGTACAAAATCTAGTCTCAAATTACACATGAAAACTCACACAGGAGAGAAACTGTATTCTTACAAAGAATGTGATAACAGTTTTAGGAGGAAATCTCATCTCAAAACACACACAAGAACGCACACTGGAGAGAAGCCTTTTTCTTGCAACGAATGTGATTACAGTTGTAGAGCGAAATTTCATCTCAAAACACATATAAGAATTCACACAGGAGAGAATCCGTTTTCTTGCAATGAATGTGATAAGAGTTTTAGAGCAAAATCTCTTCTCAAAAGTCACATAAGGACGCACACAGATGACAAGCCTTTTTCTTGCAAAGAATGCAATAAAAGTTATAGACATTTATCAACTCTCAAGACACACATGGGAACTCATAAAGGAGAGAAGCCTTTTCATTGTCAGACATGCGATAAAAGTTATGGTGATAAAAGTACTCTCAAAAGACACATGAGAACTCATACAGGAGAAAAGCCTTTTTCTTGTACAGAATGTGATAAATGTTTTAGTAGAAAATGTTTTCTCAAAAGACACATGAGAACTCATACAGGAGAAAAGCCTTTTTCTTGTACAGAATGTGAAAACAGTTTTAGTAGAAAATGTAATCTCAAATACCACATGATAACTCACACAGGAGAGAAGCCTTTTTCTTGTACAGAATGTGATAAATGTTTTAGTAAAAAAAGTAGTCTCAAATCACACATGAGAACTCATTCGAGTAACCATTTTCTTGTATAGAATGTGATAAAAAAATTAATCATAGATATAATCTCAAATTATATATAAGAACTCCCACAAGAGAGAAGCCTTTTTCTTGTAGAGATTGTGATAAACGTTTTAGTAGAAAAAACTGGTCTCAAATCACAAATGAAAACTCATACAAGAGAGAAACTGTTTATTTGTATGCAGAGATTGTACTATGGAAAACATGGAAAGGTTTGGGAAACTGAAAATGCAATTTCTAGGTCCTTGAAAGTTTTTGAAAAATACATCTTCTGTTTTGGAAAAATCATGAAATTTAAATATTTTGGATGTCAAAAACATAAAAAATAAAGTAGTTCAACATGAGATTTGCATTTGTATTATGAAAAAAGTTTGCTTATCATATGTTTTGTCTTCCCCAGTCTCTCTGCAGCAGTGATATATTCCATTCAACAGCAAGTCGTGTAATTTAGTTAGCCACTATCCTCGCTAACTCAAATTAGCAACAGCAAAACAGCGTTGCCAGATTGGGCCGTTTCCAGTTCAATCAGTGAGTCCTTTTTGAATTAATTTGTCAAAAGTATTTAACTTTGACATGAAACAGTTGGGGTGTAACAGTGAATTTTCACAATGATTTGATTCATATAATTTGTGGTTGCTAATCTGATTCATTGTCATTGTTTGTAATTTTGAAGACATATGATTTTATCCAATTCACTGACCTAAAATCAAATCTTTAGCTAAAAAGAAACCAATGCAACTCAGAGATAAATCCCTGCGTACTGAACAGTGCAGGTGAAGCTTTCCACATTGGTTTTGTTTCTGTGCCTCAATCCAAATGGTATTTTCCAATATCAGTTTATGATTTATCTCACCTTGAAGCATTTTTTAATGGTTTAGGTTCAATTAGATTTAATTAACAACTTGCCTCAGACAAATCAATGTAGTTGGATCGTGGGAATAGAAAAAGATTTATCAAGGAATCAATGGATTGTTACACCCCTTTAAAATAATTCTTTTAGATGTACCTGTAAATAGTGGTAAATAAGGGCTAAACTTTCTGCCTTATTCAAGACATTTGCATGGTTTTCTGCTTTTCTGACAGAGATCTAGGATCTGACAGAGATCGAGCATGGTCACGAGTTCTTATGTGGCGTTTCACCGGGGTGAAACGCTCCTATCAAACAGCACACATACCATAGACCGTATATATTACAAGACAACTCAATGATCATGCAGTTGTGAGTTGATGTCAGTTAAACCTTTAGAACTGAGTTTTTTCTTACCGCAAAGGAGAGTGTAAGGGCAGAGATGTTTGTTCAGCTTAGTCTAAACTATTGTTTACTTTTACATGTTTAATAATTTTTTTTGCTTCTTGCAATATGTTGATAATCAGTTCAATGAGACGGCTATGGCTGTGATATTGGGCTATACAAAAAAATTGAATTGAATTAAACTGTGTGTGTCGCCCCCGACACATTTGGCGAAGCAGTCTTTGAATTACCGTCATTTCTTAACACTTTGCTCTATTTGGAAAATTCCAACAGAAACATTGCGCTTTTTTTGTCAATATCGTGTCATGACGGTAATCTCACCCAGGAGCCTGCTAGCAGCTTCTTTGTTTACCAGAAAAACAGACTGAGCGGTGGAGAGATCCAGAAAGCCGTGCAGGCAAAGAGTGTTTTTACAACAGTGAAAAAGAGAAGAAAAATGTCAATAAGACAACGCTCCAGGGTAATAAAACCCCCATGGATGTTTTATTCAGGAGTGGTGAAGAAGTCTGAGGAATATTACTTTACTTAAGTTACTGGATGAAATTTGTATTAAATTGCTTTACTCATTCCCCATTTGAAAAAGCACTTCACTATTTGTAAGTTATTTTACTTTTTTCTACTCAAACAACAAAGAAAAAAAAAAGAAAAGTAAAATCCACAAAATAAAAACATAGAGACTACACAAGGGCATTCAGACTTTTTAGCACCACTTCATTAATTTCAACACATGACCATGAGAACATGTACATTGTATATAGTAGCTTACATAGTGTAGACAGGTGACACCTTGATACTAAGTAGAAAATTGTTCACCTCCAGGACATAACTTGCACTTGACTGAAATGACATCTGCAAGTATGGCAAGAGCATGAGGACAAAGTTCAGAGAAAGTCCCAATGATAGAGAGAGGAGAAGCAGAAGACATTCTAACACTGAAAGCTAGAATGAGATAATGAAGTGCAGTTCTCCATCAGTCCACCGGGGAAGCTGCAGCAAAACAACTGTAAATTTGGACATGATGAAATTAGCGACAGTGGAGCTGATCTCAGATTAATTCATGCTCCTGCTCTTCATTTCCACTCTGCTCTCATCTCCAACTCCCAGGTGAAACACTGTCCAGTCACAACATCTCTGCAGACTACCTGGGGGACCTGACACTTATATCCCTCCATCTGTAAAGAGCATAAAGAAACAGTCAGTCAGTTATGTAAAAATCAGCAGGAGCGTCAACTCTGTTGAGAGCAGTAGCTTCTTGTCATCTTCACATGTCACATGTCATCCAGAAAGCCTGTCATCATTTCCTTTTATGTTACTTTCACACCTCCCTTGGCAATGCACTTTCAAAGTACCACTTCCAATGAAAAGTCTATGTAAACACCCGTAAACGAGCGCTTCGGTCTTTCAAGGTCAAAACTCTCCCATTCACCCGTTGTTACACACATCTTTAAATCTGCAGCTTCACAGGAAACTCTGCGTCTTTGCTCTCCAACTAACTTCAGGACAAAACATCTGGAAGCAGTTGGATCGACTCCAACCCTCTACTGACCTCAGAGTCTGCAGTTTAGAGATTGGACTCTCCACCAGATCCTGGAGCTGCTGAACATCTGATTCCTTCAGCTTGTTCCTCCTTATGTCCAGTTCTGTCAAATAGGATGGGCTGGACTTCAGAGCTGAGACCATAGCAGCACAGCTGATCTTTGACAAACCGCAGAACTTCAACCTAAATCCAGAACGAAGAGTTCAGTTTACAGGCAAACTTTATGTTTTTCATCCTTCAGTTCTAGAGTTTGAAGTTAAAAAATGTTAGAAAGTTTGGAAAAAGTCCAAACATGTGAAGCAACAGCAGCAGATCAGAAGAGTCCAAGAGAAGCAGAGAAGAACATCATTCAGGAACGTTTGGCTGTTTCAGTGAAGAAGTCCAGATGTGTGAAACCATTTTGGTTTCTGCATACATTTCAGAAAAAAAATCAGCTTCCTTTGTCTGCTCAGATCTTCTACAAAGCACTGAAATCATGACAGAATTTCAGCACCATGATGCTGTCAGCATGTAGCAGAAGAACATCAGCCTCATGTTTGCATTTTAGTGTAAACATATTATTAATCTAAACACAACTGAAACATATAGTCTTACCTCAGAGTCTGCAGTCTGCAGTTTGGACTCTCCAGAAAATCACACAGATGAAGAAATCCTGAATCCTGCAGGTTGTTCCCACTCAGGTCCAGTTTTGTCAGATTGGACGGGTTGGACTTCAGAGCTGAACCCAGAGCTTCACAGCTGATCTGTGACAAACTGCAGTTCTCCAACCTGAAAGCAGACAGGAAAACTTATTTAAGAGCAGTGATAGTAGCTGGAGCTCCAGCTCAGTTAAGACCCAGAGAAGCTTTCAGCTGCAGGACTGAACCAAAAACACCATCAATGTGAGCAAACAGTCCAATGTTTCTGTCTGAAAGCATCACAAACTTTAAAGCAGAAGATTATTGAGCTGCTCAGTCACAGCAACAGAGTGTTTTTAAGCTGAAAAGGAACATTTGAATTTAAATAACACCCCCCCCCCCCAAAAAAAAAAGTCTTCATTTGTCAAGAGGAGTCAGCTTGAAACAGCAATTTTGAAATATGACATCATCAGAACATCATCAGAACTGATCATCAGAAATGATTTTGTGATCATTAAAGGAATAAATGAAGTTATCTATAGAAACTAAAAGAAATGTTCAATTTACCATGAAACGATGACCTCAAAAATGTCATTTTAGCAAAGATTTGGATTTTACTGTGTTTTAAAGACCACCTAGAAACTGTCTTGTGACATTTTTTGTGATAAAAAATATGGCACAGTGGTATAACCAACAGAAGCCTTAGAAGTAACACAAGAGGGGAGAGGAGGAGGAGAGGGAAGAAAAGCATCTGTCCTTGGCATGAGCAGAACAAGATTTTTAGTACTAGCAAAATAAAATAAACAAAAATAAGGCTTGGTGACCAAAAACCCCAATCAGGTAAGTATTATGCTAATAAGAAATATTATTTTCCTTTATTCAATTAAGGACTGCATGGTGGGTGTTGTGGTTATCACTCTTATTTCGCAGTAAAAATAAGACAGCTGGGTTCTTTCTTTGAAAAGTTTGCATGTTTTCTTTGTGCATGCATGGGTTTTCAGGCCCTCCAACTTCCTCCCACGGTTGAGAATCATGCTTTGTAGGTTAATTCTAACTTTCCCCTTAGATGTGAATGTGTGGTTTTGTGGACATGTGATGAACTGACAACCTGTTTAGGCTCCACCCCTAAGAGAGTTCAGATTTTTTACTGACCTCAAAGTTTCTAGTCTGCAGTTTGGACTCTCCAGAAAACCACACAGATGATGAAATCCTGAATCTTGCAGCGTGTAGTTCCTGCTCAGGTCCAGTTCTGTCAGATTGAATGGGTTGGACTTCAGAGCTGAGCCCAGAGCTTCACAGCAGCTCTCTGACAAACTGCAGCTCTCCAACCTGAAAGCAGACAGAATGGTGAATTCAGGAGCAGCAGCACCTGAAGTTACAGCAGTAAACAGAGTTTGCAAGATTTTGAAATCACTATTTAAACAAAAAAATGTAATATCAATCACCAAAACACAGTATCTTGATGAAGAAGATATGAAACAGTATTTTATTTTTTAAAGGTAACTATAGAACTTTTAACTTAACTCTACATTTTAGCAGTTTGTCTGCAAAATTTTAAACCTGAACTTGCTACTCCATAATATAGAATCCACATTTGTTTTCTCATGTCTGGTGTTTCTCGGTCTGAGATCTCCCGAGGAACACCAAACTGAGTGAAAATCTCTTTGAAGATGGCCACAAGCCAGTGGACTTTGCTGTCTTTTAAAGGGAACTTCTTCACCTATTTGGAAATAAAGGTTTTTGCTCAGAGGAAATTGACCTTTTAGGTCAGCCCCCAGTTCTTCCACTGCTTCTTTAACCAGTGTTGATTGGAGAAAACTACCTGGCTTCTGATTTTGGCCACGAGGCGACTCTTAGGATTTTAAGTGCCCATCGAGTGGGTTCATATGGAAATAATCCAGAAACCCTTGTACGTTCAATTCGGAACCACTCGCTGGTATTTGTTACAGCTGTCTCTGGCAGGAGAGTGATGGTACAAGAGTCCCTTTATCATACAGAATCCAAGTATCAGGTTTGTGGTCATTTGCCTCCTTATTTTGCTCTTTAACTTCAGAATTGTTCTGTTGCATATCTCTGAATTGGGCCAGAGAAGACAGCATGTCAGCGGAGGTAAGAACTGTAGTGTAGGCCTTTGGTGAGAGAGAATCTGACACCGCTCTGGACAGGGCATTAGGTACTATGTTGTAAAGTCCTTTTTTGCAATAGATTTTGAAAGTAAACTGTTGCAGCCACAGAATCCAACCGGTCAGTCTTAAGCATTGAATGCCCAATGACAGAGCACCGTGATCTGTGAAAACTGAGAACTGCACCCTTTCAAGGGAGGTGTCCATTTTCCCCACTGCCCACACCTCTGATAGACACTCTTTTTTTGAGGTGGAGTAGAGACACTCGGCTCCTTTTAGACCTCGGTAAAGCCCCGGTCACACAGCGCTTTACGGCTTAATCATGGCCAAAAAGTTCTGAAAATCTGGTGGACGTGATTGTCAGTAGTAATTTTTGGTCAATTTTGGCTTGGCCGTGCTTTGTGCGGTGTATTGCCGTTGGCGGCTATTCCACTGCTGAAGCACTGCCGAAGCATTGCTTAAGCACTGCCACCCACTCAATCCACGCGTAATTGTCTGTATCCTCACAATCCGGTTCACACCCAGATGTTCCGTACCATCCCCCTTCCTCCTCGGCCTTCAGACTTCTTCATCTCTCAGCAAGGATATGTTGAACCTACATCAGTTGGTTCTGTTGGCGCTGGAGCATGAAGATGAGGACATCACGGTGTTGAGGGTTCATCTAGACTGCAAGTGCCGAAGTCCCAGAACATTACGGAATTTATATCCCGCAAATCATAAGTGATACAGAAGTGATTAGACAGTGATCAGTCGTATGTAGAACTTGTTTGTGATGTGTAACACCTGTCTGATGACCGTGCTCTGCCCGTGACAGACGCTAAACTTTCGCGTCTTTCCGCATCTCCCCAAGTCTTTTATAGATTTTATAGACTCAGATTATCAAGTGTGTTTCTCGTGTGTTGCACGTCCTTACAAAGAGTGCCACCCGTGGTTGCCAGAGGACTAAAGTTTTGAGCAGTTCAAAGCTTTTTTGCTGCATCCAACACCGTTCCTATTTTTTTCCAGCATCCTGCCATGTTTATACATCGACTGTAGCTCGTCATAAACTCGACATCACCATGAACAACATCGTCTGCTTCACGGGAGACTGCGTTTTGGCTGTGATCAAGTCGTATAGCGTTGTGTGACCGGTGCTTAAGAAAACGCTTTCACCCGGTTTCCCCGGTTGGTAGGTTAAACCATCACTGTTCTGAGACTTACTACACTCACATTGGTGTGGATTTCAAAAGGTAAAGAATAATCAGCATGCATGAGTACTGAAGCATTGACCAGGGCTGTTTTTAGTAGCTGGAAAAACCGTTGGTACTCCGCATTCCAGTTCCACTATTTGCCTTATCTTCTGAGATGGTTCAAGGCAGCTGCCAGGTTCGTGAAATGTCTAAAATACTTGAGGTACCAACCAACCAGGTCCAGAACACGAAAAATCTGAAAGGACTTGACATTGATTGGTGTTGGATATCAAATTACTATAACTGTTATATTAGGATCCACATGAACCCCCTCACAGAAACCGTGTATCCAATGAATTTCAGTTATTTTGGAAAGACTATGCACTTCCTTAGGTTAATGTTAAGATGAGCTTGATGGAACTTTTCAAGGAGGTGTTAAGTTCCCTCATATGTTGCTCTGAAGATGGAGAAAAGACTATGACATAATCAGTATAGACACAGTAGATATGCCCTCTCCTTTCCCCCAACATTTTCCCCATTTGTCACTAGTTAGTTTTCAACCCCCTCTAACCCTTGGCACTGCGCAGCGAGATCTTCAGTGCTGTTAAAGTGAAAGGTGCACTTGAGTCCCCTGCAGATCCCTCACGTGCAACTTGTCTGTTAAAAATCATGAAATGAGACATTCAGAACAAAGATTATGTCGGTGTCCTACGAGCACTTAAGTCATGTGCACACCCCGAGCATCAAGGATTTGCGCGGGGTCAGTAAGGAGTGAGTGACTGGAGTGCTACGCAAAAGACATTCTAAGTCAGCTTCAACTATACATCATACATCAGTGCGTGTAACTTACTTTATCCTTACAAATACTTTATGATACACTCACTACATACACAACAATGGTACGTTCCATTTCCAAGATAGTCCTTCAGATGGTTGCATGAGACACAAAAAAGAAAGCCCTGCAAGACACACCTGCACTGCCCTTCAGATGTGGCCACACCTGTCTAGAGCGCCATACAGGCCTGGAAAACCCAAAAACCCACAGCACCCATACGTAGTGAAGTGATTTTACAACCAAAATAAGTCATCTATTATAAGTTGCTAAGACAAGTGGCTTTTTGCTGTTGTGAAAATACAGGTCTACACTGCGGCTACCGTTGTGTTCCATTTGACAATGAGGAATTCGCACTTATCCTATCCTAAGCCTGGACTTTCTCACTGTCTCTCTGCAAGGCAAGGTTGCTAAACACCACACCACCATCACTTGTCAAAATGTTCTCTTAACAAATATAGTGTTTGTTTTAAATCTGCAGTTATGTCATTAATACATGTTTTGCTTCAAATAACAATTAGAACTTGAACTTATCCCAAATATGAACTTCTGTATTGACTTAAATGTTCCTTGTTTATTCTCATGTAACAACATGACGGAGACCCCACAAAAACTATCATAAATATTAGATGAGGTCAAACTCAAATTAAGAATTTATAAGGGGTGTTTTCATTTCACTTTTGTGCAACGCTCCTCTGTTTTTTTTCTCTTCACTGATGTCTGAAATGTCCTGAATCAGAGAAAACCATGCAAAGAAGTAGTTTATTGAGAGCTGACCTGAGAGTCTCCAGTTCACAGTGTGGACTCTCCAATCCAGCAGACAGAATCTTCACTCCTGAATCCTGCAGGTTGTTGTTACTCAGGTCCAGATCTCTGAGACTGGAGGACTGAGAGCTGAGAACTGAAGACAGAGCTGCACAGCTTCTCTCTGACAGGTTACAGCCACTCAGTCTGAAGAAAACGAAGTCAGACGACAGTTATTGACTTGATCATTTTTTAATTCAAGTTCCTTTCTTCAGTAAAGGTGGTTTTCACGAGAGTTCTTACAGAGCTTTGTTGGAGGCTTTGATCACTGGTAGCAGCCTCAGAAGAGCCTCCTCTGAAGCAGAGAATTTCTTCAGGTCAAACACTTCCAGATCTTCTTCTGATGACAGTAAGATGAAGACCAGAGCTGACCACTGAGCAGGAGACAGTTTATCTGTGGAGAGACGTCCTGACCTCAGGAACTGTTGGATCTCCTCCACTAGAGAACCATCATTCAGTTCATTCAGACAGTGGAACAGGTTAATGCTTTTCTCTGCAGACAGATTCTCACTGATCTTCTTCTTGATGAACTGGACTGTTTTCTGATTGGTCTGTGAGCTACTTCCTGTCTGAGTCAGCAGACCTCGTAGGAGACTCTGATTGGTCTTCAGTGAAAGACCCAGGAGGAAACGGAGGAACAAGTCCAGGTGTCCGTTTGGACTCCGTAAGGCCTTGTTCACAGCACTCTGGTAGAACTGGACGGAGCTGCTTTGCTTTACCTTAAAAACCTTTTTCTGACTTTTTCTTGACTTTTTCTGTTCTTCTTCCATGAGGTTGACTCCAGAGGTGATGAAGGTCAGATGGACATGAAGAGCAGCCAGAAACTCCTGAACACTCAGATGGATGAAGCAGAACACCTTGTCCTGGTACAGGCCTCTCTCCTCTCTAAAGATCTGTGTGAACACTCCTGAGTACACTGAGGCTGCTCTGATATCGATGCCACACTCTGTCAGGTCGGATTCATAGAAGATCAGGTTTCCTTTCTGCAGCTGCTCAAAAGCCAGTTTTCCCAGAGACTCCATCATCTTCCTGCTCTCTGGACTCCAGTGAGGATCTGTCTCAGCTCCTCCATCATACTTGACCTTCTTGACTTTGGCCTGAACCACCAGGAAGTGGATGTACATCTCAGTCAGGCTCTTGGGCAGCTCTCCTCCCTCTCTGCTCTTCAGCAGATCCTCCAGAACTGTAGCAGTGATCCAGCAGAAGACTGGGATGCAGCACATAATGTGGAGGCTTCTGGATCTCTTGATGTGGGAGATGATCCTGCTGGCCTGCTCTTCATCTCTGAATCTCTTCCTGAAGTATTCCTCCTTCTGTGGTTCATTGAACCCTCTGACCTCTGTCACCATGTCAACACACTCAGCAGGGATCTGATTGGCTGCTGCAGGTCGTGTGGTTATCCAGAGGCGAGCAGAGGGAAGCAGGTTCCCCCTGATGAGGTTTGTCAGCAGATCTCCCACTGAGGTGGACTTTCTAGGGTCAGTTAGGATCTGAGTCTTGTGGAAGTCCAGAGGAAGCCGACACTCATCCAGACCATCAAAGATGAAGATGACCTGGAAGTCTTCAAAGCTGCAGATTCCTGCTTCTTTGGTTTCAGGGAAGAAGTGATGAACAAGTTCCACCAAGCTGAACTTCTCCTCTTTCAGCACATTCAGCTCTCTGAAAGTGAATGGAAATATGAAGTGGAAGTTCTGGTTGGCTTTGCCTTCAGCCCAGTCCAGAGTGAACTTCTGTGTTAAGACTGTTTTCCCGATGCCAGCCACTCCCTTTGTCATCACGGTTCTGATTGGTTCTTGTCTTCCAGCTGGGAGTTGAAAGAGCTCTTCTTGTCTGATGCTTGTTTCTGCTCTGTCTGCTTTCCTGGATGCTGCTTCAATCTGTCTGACCTCATGTTCTTCATTCAGATCTCCAGTTCCTCCCTCTGTGATGTAGAGCTCTGTGTAGATCTCATTCAGAAGGGTTGGGTTTCCTGCTTTAGAGATTCCCTCAAACAAACACTGGAACTTCTTCTTCAACCTAGATTGGACTTTATGTCGACAAACTGCAGCAGAAGATCCTGAATGAAGACAACAAACAGAGTAAATAAACTCTCTGCAGACCTGAATGATGAGGGTTTGAATCCCTGTGGTTCAGTGTGTTCAGACATCAGTAAATCTTCATTTATCAGCAGTTGAAACCTTCTAGAGAAATCCTCTTACTGCTCTGCAGTAGATCAGCCAGCTCCTCCTGCTTCATTCTCCTCAGGAAGTTCTCTGTGATCTTCATCAGTGACTCTCTGCTGCTCCTCTGCTCTTCATCTTCATCCTCCAGCTCCTCCTCCTCCCTGTGACTCAGAATCTTCTGGATGTTCTTCAGCTCCTTCTTCACAAAAGTAACAATGTTGTCCTCCAGCAGCTGCAACAGAATTGTAGATGAATGAGCCAATCAGAGTGAAGTCATGGAGCCAAACATCAGCTCCATGTTGGACACACTGACAATCCACTGGTCTCCAAAGTGCAGCATGGAGATGACTGTGGACAGAATGATGGAAAAGTAGTTGTTGTTCATTTACAGACCAGAAAGATGGAGTCCAGCTGTGTTTGATGCTGCTGGACAGACTGACCACTGGGAGTCTCTGAGCTCTGCTGGTCCACTCTGTGGAGAAACATCAACAATCAGATCCATTCTGTTTGTGCTCACAGAGACTAACATTAGCTGGAGGTCTTAATCAGTCAGACAACTCTGGTGAGAGAAAACTTTACTGGTTTCGCTCATCTACTAAGAACCAAAAGGTTAGTCTGCACACTTGAGCAAGATCATTTTACCTGAGTTGTTTTGATCAGACTGGACATCTCCCAGTATGAATGTATTTGACTGTCTGTGTGAGATATAGCCATAAAGTAACTGATGAACTCCGTGAAGCCACAGCATCTGACTTCAAGTTATTTCAAACAGTGGAGGAGAGGGATGTCATTTAAGTAAACTTTATGGCAAATGGTATATACTTGTAAAGTGCTTTTTCTACCTTCCTTGAAGCCCCAAAGCGCTTTACTGTCAAAGTTTCATTCCCCCATTCATTCCGCTGCCAAGCACTGGCGCCAACCTTTCACCTGAAGCTATGTGGGGTTCAGCGTCTTGCCCAAGGACACTTTGACATATGGGTGGGCAGGCAAGGCAAGAATCAAACTTGCAATCTTCCGATTAGAGGTCAATTGCCCTACCACTACACCACAGTTGCCCCAACAAGAAGGAAGATCAGATCTGAAGGTGATCCATAACCACAGAGCTCCAACAAGAATCCATAACCTCCATTTAGACAAATATCTTTGCGCCCTCTCAAAGTATAGATCATGTGTCATGTATCATTGAGTTGGAGCTCAAGCACAAAGGTCACATCTGCTGGATCAACTGGTGTCCTACAGACACTCAGAAGCTCCTCCAACATCCATTCTTTTCATTGCGATAACTGTGTTTGTGGAAGAGCTCCAACATGCACTGCTGTACACATGAAGATAGAAATGTAAGTGAGAAAGAACTGAATTAACATCAAACTCGTGTTGGAATGAAAACATTTCACTCATTTGACTCTGTTTCAGAGTTCCATACAACTCACCTTTCTGCAGATGAAGATGTTGCTGATTTTAAGTTGATAATTTGATCTTTTGAAAAGTCACTCCTGAAGGACACACTGCTGGGTTCAGATCCACTTCTGAGTCTCTGATGGGTCCTGATAAAAAAAACAAAAAACATTTGTTTAGTAGTGTTTTGACAGGAGTACCTGTTGCAAATCCCTCGTCTTGTACCACTCTCACTTCGGAGTTTTGGTTCTTTGAAGTTCCATGTGGTTTTTACAGTGGGACACATCATCAGATGTGTACCTCAGCATCATAGGGTGTTTCAGCCATTTATCAATTCACCCTCCTTTGAGGTAGACCCACCACAGGTTGATCAAGCCTGGGTGTGTCTTGCTGCTATTTGTTCACTTTTGCTGTCCCTGTGATGTCACTCCTCTTCAGCCACAGCCAATGGCTTGCCCACTCAGTGGTGTTGGACAGCTCCTTAATGGCCTGTCTATGCCTGACTCCAAGCTCTCTGAGGAGCCTAGTGCTTGTACTGGCTGCAAAGCCCCTGCCCCCCACCTCCACTGGGTGCACCCTGATTTTCCAGCCTCTGTCCTCTGCCTCAACTGCCAAGTTGGAGTAGTATAGTTTCTTGCACTCATACGCTTCTTCCAGTGAATCTTCCCATGGTACTGTTAGCTCTATAATTGTCACAGAAGTAGCCTGCCTGCTGCCAATCAGCTGATTCCCTCCACCTGTGCCTGCTCCTATATATTTCTCCCTCTGCCCTTCAATCTCTGCTGAACTGTTGCACTGCAGGCTTCCAGAGAAACCATCAACGGTGTTCATGCTCAACTCTCAACCTGACTGCCAGCTATACTGCTCAGCCTTATCCAGACATCAAACTGCCAGCAGTTGCTGTCACATGCCCCTGCCTCTCTCCTGCTCAAATTCTTCCAAAGTCTTGTAAGTCCCCGCACCTTCTCCTTTTTGGAAAACCTTCCCAGACATCCCTGGTGATTTTTGTTTCAAGAACTGGTGACAAAGCCCCAGGATCCTGAGTTTTGCCACTCCCTCTTGGAGTCCATTTTCTTCCCCTATCGCCTCTACCTGGAGTCACGCCTTCCTTGCCGTACAGAGGACTCCACTCCTCTTCACTGCAGCCATCTCTCCTCACCTCAATTGGCCATTTATCTCCAAGGCCTGGGGGGAAGCATCGGAGTGAAAGGCTTTAATAAACCTGCTTTTCTTCTACTCCTGAGTTTGTCGTATTTTGGGTCCCTGAAGCAAATCCTGACAATAATGTAGGGAAGTCGGCAGGAGATTGACCAGAGGACAAGATCCAGATGCAGTGTGGTTGTTGCGGTCTCCAAGGGAAAGAGTAGTCTTTGGTCTAAGGCTACTTGCATCTCCCAGTCCCTGGCTGCATTCACAGGAGTCAACTCAGGTTATGAGGGACCAATTCTGGGCTTCTCCCCCTCCCGGACAATTGGTAAAGGGTTGGACGTTGATGTGTGCCCTGTTGTGCTCAAGTGCATTGGCTAAACATCTCAGGACCTGGTTATGTCCAGGACCATGTAGATCTGCCTTGCGTGAGGCTGGTGCCACGGCCCACTAAAATGTGCTTGAGCGTACCGGCAGATGTACAAAGGGAGCAAGATGGATCTTTTCTGAGCCATAATTGCAAGTTTGCGGGAGAGGGCAACACAAAGGTTGAGAAAGAGCTGAACTCTCATCAAACACGTGTTGCAATGAAAACATTTCACTCTGTTTCAGAGTTACATACAGCTTACCTCTCTTCAGATGAAAATGCTGCAGATTTAAAGTTGATAATTTGATCTTTCGATGCGTCACTCCTTTTGGACACACAGCTGGGTTCATATCCAGGTCCAGGTTTGTTCCTGTGAAGAATGAAGGTTGCTGGTGTGAGTGCTGAGCTCTGACATGGAGAAGAGTCCTGGACAGTTAGAGATGTTCATCTCACCTCTGAGCTTTGCTCTGGCTCTCATCTTCCCCACACAGAGTGCTTTTAGAGGGAGGGGCTCCCTCCTGTGTGTCCTCACACTGATCCATGCTGCTGGATTCACTGGATCCACATCAGCTCACACACACCTTCTACCTTCATCTGCAGAGGAAACACACATCATCAGCTCTGATCCTCCTTCACAAACAGATCAGCTGCTCCTCCACTGATTGGCTCTTCTCTTGTGTTTCCTCTCAGGTTCAGGTGAATGCAGTCAGCCAGCAGTGGGAGGCAGAGGAAGCTGCCGAACATCAGCTGCTGCACTTTTGCTCTCCCTCCACCAGATGGAGACATGGAGCTGCAGCAGCAAAAACTCCATGATGTTCTCCATGTTTATTTATGGTAAAGTTAAAAAAAAAAAAAAACACAATTTAAGGAACAAATCTAAACTTTAATGAGTCCAATCCATAAAAAGGAAACTTTAAAAACTGTGACAGCACAGAACTGCAGAACTTTTTTTCTTACTTTTTTTTTTTTTTTTTTTTGCTTTAATTTTTTTTTTCCTCATTATTATCCTTCAACCAAAAAACATATTGTCAAATAATTTTGAAAGCTCAGAAGAAAATTATGTCTTGGGTTCGGTTATATCAAGTTCAAATGATTGAAACAAAATTAAAAAAAAAACTAGACAGACAGCTCTGTGCAAAAATAGGAGAAAACACACCCAAAAGTCACCCAAAGTCGATGAAAACAGCAAATTTAACTCTCACACACACACACGCACACACACACACACATATATATATATATATATTATTTTTTTAATATATTTAAAATTGTCAAATCAGTAAAATATATTTTATGGATTTTTTTTTTCATCCATCTACACTTTATAGTCTCTCTGCTATGAACAATTCTGTCTGTTGGAACCGAAGAGTTACAGAACAACAGAACAGATGAAGTAAACATTACCTAGCATGTAATACTGTTCACACACAGATCACACAGATTTGTATTGAGGAAAACAGGAAGATTTGGGAGTCCGAAATGAAATGTTTGTACTGCAGAGCTTCATGATGGTTTGTATTTCTGACAAACTTTTTTTTCTGTCTGTGTTCTGGACAGTTTTGACAGGAAGCCGCAGTCAGCTGACCTGTCCAACTTTGACCCCAGGAAATTTTTAGAAAAAACACAACAAATATTAGCTGATTGCCATTTACTTTGTAACCCTTGTTGTTGTCAATAATCAAACAATGATGAAGCTTTTTTAACACCAGACTGATGAGAGTTTGCAGAGAAAGAAGATTTCTTAACATTCAGAAACAGTCAAGCTAGTGAAAACAAAGTTCATGAAACAAAGTTCAGTTTCTTCAAAGAGTCTCCACTCACCGTGTGATCACAGCCGCAACAGAAGTCCGACTGTGAACCAGGGAGAATCCACCTGTAATGCAAGGCGGGGCAGCACATGTGGGCGGAAAAACTAATGTTGATAAGCCTGAAGCAACTTGTGGTTTATGATTCTATCTATCCTCATACTTCCGTTATCACCTTCATTCTCCCTTAACCCCCCCCTCTTTTTTTTTGTGCCCTTCTTCCTCATCTCTAACATCCCTCTCTCTTCTTCGCTCCTCTTCTTTTCTGTCGGTCTAACAAAAAACGACACAAACATAATCAACATAAATCAAATTTTGCCTCAAATACAAAAGGGGTTTATACAAATGTACTTCAATTGTAACAGTGAAATGTGTCCAACATAAGAGGCCTTCAGCTCAAATGTGTTTGCTTTTTGTGTTGTACAAGGCTGTTCGGCAACATTCTTCAAGTAATTACATTCACAAATTGATTTCTTAGAAAAAAGGATTCTGCACCAATGATGTCATATTTATGTTTGATAGTAAAAGGACAAAGAAGATGGCGATGCACCAAAGATACTTATTGAAAAGACCATGTCTGATTTTCTTGTATTTTTATTGAAGTAAATCTGCTGCAACACGAGGATCTTATTTAACGCAAGGCCTATTTTATTTTCAAAGAATCTTTATTTTGTTTCTTTCAAAATAAAAAAAATAAACTGCTGTAATTCAGTTATCCTAAATATTTACAAGTTAAAGCTAAGAGCTGCAGAAAGGTGAGGTCATGTGGGTTTTTTCCTTTGTAAGGAGACACCTTGAAGGTGATTTGAAAGGTCCTGAAAATTAACATCTGTTGTAAACTGTTGGAGCGCTCACTAAGACTGTTTTTGTCAAATTTCTTGTTTTCTCTCTCCCTGTTTCTTTTTTTCATACCTGCTCAATACCAGTTTTTTTACATTTCTTCAGAGTCTCTCTCTGCTCCTTACTTGCTGTTGACAGAGTTGTCCATTGCTGCCGAAGGACAAGGGGGACGAAACACTTCCTCACAAGAAGTCTTACAATTATATGATGAGTCTATGATAGATGACGGTATGACTTGCAATAAATGGAAAAATAGCAAAACAAAAATACTAATACATTTCCATTTCACTGTGACAATTTTATTTAAATAACTTTTTCGTTTTTGCCATGTTTTACATAGTGCTTGTTATGGGTTTAACGAATCACAAAATGCACAGTTTGGATCTTGGTACGGCTTCAAAGTCATGGTTTGGATCATTTGTTGGATCACTAAAAACAAAAAAAGTCTCTGAGTGATGTCAACAACCTGAACTTTGACCTTCATGATGTATCACCCACATGCCTTTTTAGGAATGTTGGTGACTAGAGTGGAGTAAATTCCTGACTAAATGCCTTTGTAACTTCAGGTGTTACTGTGTAAAATCTAATGGGTGACATCAAAAATTAATCTGCAGTTACACATCAGTAATTCCAATTCCTACATTCTTTGTTTTTTCTGGTAACAGATTGAACAATGCATTTTGGTGCTTGATAAGCAAACATGTTTCAGATCAGAAACAGATCCATCTTCAGTAACTGATCACAACAGCCTGAAAGATTTTTAGCCCCGAAATCAGACATCTGCGACTCTAAGAATGGCTTTTCTCAACACAGTGTTGGTTGAAAATTCTGCTCTGACTTCTGGATCTGTACAGCTAACATAAAGAGAACCATAAACTCAACAGAACATTCAGAACCTTTTGAAAAAGAGTCTAAACCAAAGATGAGCCTGATAGGAACGCTGAGTGAAAGAATGTGGATAGGCCAGAAGATGTTCAGGACTTTTTTTCTGATGTTGAAGGAAGAACATTCCTGAATGACATCGTCGTTCCTTGATAACAGGGTGTGTTTGAACGAGATTTTTCAGAAGATAAAAGTTTCCTGCAGAGTATCCTCCAGATGGGACTCCTTCATTGTAGCAATGCTACAAAGTATATATATATATATATATATATATATATATATATATATATATATTTTTTTTTTTTTTTTTTTACTTGTTAACTATAAAGAGCAGAGTCAAACTGTCTGAATTAAAAAACATAAAAAATTAAAAACGTGATTATGCGCCCCTCCAGTAGATGCCGCCCTAGGCACTTGCCTATGCCCAGGGCCGGCTCTGTTTCCTGTAGTTGTGATGATTGCTGCAGGAATGGAGGAGTACTGCTCCCTGGTGGACAACTTCCTGACAGGAGCTCAGCAGTGAAGCTTCAGGATGAAGTCCGTTCCGACAGATGAGATCAACGTTCTGCTTTCTGCAAGACACAGAAAGTCTCCATCTAAGAGGAACCCACAGTTCATGATTGCAAACATCAAGGGGAGCCCAAAAAGAGTCGAGCTCAAGGAAGATTTTCTGACTGAAAAGAAAGATGTGTGGTCCAAAGCCTCAGAATTCTGCTGGAGCCTTTTTTCTATCCACATGCAGAAGACAAACAACATGATCCATTTGCTCCTGACAGATGAAGGTTATTTTGGATGAGTTTGTTGGAAATCCTCTCATTCTGTTTTGGGATTTCCAAATCTTTCACCCATCTGATGATGCCATAGAAAAGACTTCAATGTTTGATAGGAAGAATTCTTCAAATCATTCTAGGTTTTTTTTTTTTTTGTTCTTGAAAAACATCCTTGAGTGTAGACTGAAAATGGGATTTCTGAATTTAGATTTCCTCTAAAATCACACATGGCTCATCTTTACACACAGAAATAGTGGTTTGGAACCAAAGGACGTTTATCTTTACATTCAGAACCATTTCTACACACATGCTGTCTTTTCATGCTCACTTTTTCTCTCCTTCAAGAACCCAGAAATGTCTGGAAAAGTCCCAAAAAAGCAGTCAACAAATCTTCAAAATAAAGTGTAGGTAAAGCTTCCTGATTTCAAAGTAAAACTAGCGAGTTCTAGAGAACAAAGACATGAAGGGAGCTTGTGTTAGAGAGGAGGATGCAGAAGTCGGGGTTATGTGGAGGAAGCGGATTTGCTGTGGCGACCCCTGAAGGAAAAACTGACATAGACAAAAAAAGAAGAACTTACAATTGTAATTTTGGTCATCTTTTTATTGATTTTTTCCCCTAATTTCCCCCATTCAAAATATTACATTATATTGTGGAAAATGTTAAAACTGTACAATGTAAAAAAAACAAAGATCAAGTAAATGTGGCAAGTAAAGACATCATCATATTATTACCAGTTCTTCCAAAAACATTAAAGCTTATTACATCCCTTTATTATTGCTGGTCCGTGTCATCATTTTCAGGAGATTGTTTCATATTTCTGGACAATTTAAAGTTTTTTTCTTTTTATTTTAAATCTGAGTTTGGCACCACCTGCTGTCAAAATGAGCACATTACAAGTGTGAAAAAAGATGTATTATTATTTAGAAATGATATTTAAATGTAATCAGGTGTTATGGAGTAATTTGTCACATTCAGATAAAAAGTATTAAAGTTGGTCTGGATCTCTTCTAAATATGAAACAATCCCTCAAAGAGCTAAAGAGCTCCAACAAACACACCAAGCGGATGGAGGTCCAAACCAGAAATGCACCAAAGCAGTGTTCTGCCGAAAAGAGCATCCATCCCCTGGTGAGAGCTGTTAGACATCACAGACTGCTGTCTGACGTAGTGCACCGCATTATTATGGCACAACACCAGCCCCTCTTCCTCTCTATATTTGGACCACAGATACAGATCATGATGAAGGTTTAATCATCCTTAAAGTTTATGAATTGATGACTGCAGCAAAGAAAGGAGAAATAATGAAAGAGATGTTTGCAGCCACATTCAAGATGAATTGATTGGACAGTCTTAAACATTGTCTTTCATTTGCCAATTTCTGGAGAACAGAAATAAACTCTGAAAAAAATGAAAATATATAAAGTAAAAATAAAGATTTTCTCACATGATGAACAAATACTATTGAGATCTAAAAGATAAACCTTCAACCAGCAGAGCACAATTATTATTTACATTTTGATTTCTTTTTAACGCTCCGATTTCTGCATTTTTCTCCAGATCAAAGAGCTACAGAAAATCTGAATCCAGTATATGTTTCCGCACAAACACAAGAAAAAACAGCACCAAGATGCTGGGAAGCCTTAATCCTGGTTTTAAAAGTGCTAATGAAGATATCTTTAAAAACAGGGACGATCAACTTAAAGAGAAGCTAAAATGAGATTAGTGGACTTCATTAGTTCACAATTTTACAAAATACTAAACTGAATAATAAACAAAAAAGTTCTTCTCAGCAACAGAAACAGACAAAAATGAGAAAAAGCGTTACACAAAATGATGGTTTGCTACTAAAAAATAAACAGCATGAAAAATAAACAACCTTTGTACTCTTTAGCTCTTAGTAAAACTATGTCTCGATCCCAGATTTAGGGCTTCAGGAGAAAATTGACCCTATGACTCATTAATATTTGCTGGTTTTTATGATCAACTGACTTTAGTTCAGAAATGTTTACAGTTGATAAGCTGTTCCCTCATGAAAATGTAGAGAAACACAGATGTCGGCTGACAAGAAGGATGACATTAGGAACTAAGGCAAGAGAGTGTGGACAAAGTTAACGGCTTCCAATACTACAGAGAAGGAGACAGCTTCCTAAGTTAGAATGAGAAAATGAAGTGCAGTTCTCCATCAGTCCATCAGGGGAGCTGAACTTGATGCTGAGAGAGACGGTGGAGCTGATCTCACATCAGTTCATGCTGCAGCTCTGACATTTATCTCCACTTCCTCTGATTCCTCCATCACTCTGCAATTCACCTTCTAGGAACACAGTTCTGTCAGAACATCTCCGCAGACCAGCTGATGCTCCTCATCTGTTTTTTACTTTGATGAAGACTCTGCTCCTCCTCCTTCTGTTTCGCCTGTGAAGAACAGAGAACAGCAGCATGAAGGAGATTCTCGTCATCTGTTAGTCAGTAATGCAGCAGAAAGAGCAGCAGGAGCTTCAGTTCTGTTCAGAGCAGCAGCTTCCTGTCATCTTCACCTGTTGGAGCTTCTGCTGCTCTGATTGGCTGACTGTTGTCTGTCATCATTCTCCTCAGAGTTTCACTGAGAAGCTGCAGCTTCACAGGAAACTCTGCATCTTTGCTCTCAGACTAACTTTAGGACAAAACATCTGGAAGCAGCTGGACCGACTCCAACCCTCTACTGACCTCAGAGTCTGCAGTTTGACGGTTGGACTCTTCATCAGATCCTGAAGCTGCTGAATATCTGAAGCCTGCAGATTGTTGTGTCTCATGTTCAGCTCCAACAAGTGGAATGGGTTGGTCTTCAGAGCTGAGGCCAGAGCATCACAGCTGATCTTTGACAAACTGCAGTTCTCCAACCTGAATCCAGAACAAAGAGTTCAGTTGAAAGAAAAAGTTGATGTTTTTTATCCTTCAGTTCTTCTAAAGCAGGGGTACCCTTTCTTTTTCTGCACGCAAGCTTCTTTTGACACAACAATCTCATAAAGATTTACCTAGACAGGTAGATCTTTGCTGTCACGTGATTATTATTTTTTTTGCAATTAACTAATCGTTACCTGTAACAAACACCTCCCTGCCGGTCAGTCGTTTTATTCTAATCACAATTGTTTTTAACTTAATAATTACTAAGAAAAGCCTAATTTTGAGGTATTTTCATTTCAATTTTTGTCACATTATGGCATAGTAGAAGATCCAAATAACTAGAAAAGTGGCCCTATGAAAAGTTTTTATTAAAACAGACTTCAAACCTTTACTTTTACACCACCAAATGGTATTTCTTAAAAGTTGAATAAATAGGAAAATAAACAAACTAATTTACCTCATCAATAAAAACAGCAGAAACACTGAAATTAAACAGTTTAGGTTTAGGTCTTTGTTTTTTGTGAAAAAAAAAGTTTATCTTCCTGGAAAAAAACAAGCGTTAACAGGTCAACTTTTGCACTGAAAGGAAGGGCTGCCAGAGCCTTGCCTGGCCTCTGGTGGGTGAAGGACATCCCTAATTATTACTACTGACCTCATAATCTGCAGTCTGCAGTCTGGACTCTTCAGAAAACCATACAGATGAAGAAATCCTGAATCCTGCAGTTTGTTCTCACTCAGGTTCAGTTCTGTCAGATTGGACGGGTTGTTGTTCAGAGCTGAACCCAGAACTTTACAGCTGATCTCTGACAAACTGCAGCTTACCAACCTGAAAGCAGAAAGACAAGTGTGTGTGAATTGGATCATTTGTGTTCAATATGTTCAATGTTCAGCTCAGCATCTCCGTGTATGAATGTGTCTGATAACAGTCAGACTGTAGAGTTCTGATGGTTCTGTTGTCAGTACTGACTATGAAGTGGGTTCTTCTGAACACAAGTCCACTGGAAGAAATACCTTTCTGACTTTAACTGACTCCAACATGACGTTTCAACAGTCTGACTGACTCTAGAAGTCAGCTGCCAAAGCTCCAAACTGAAACAAACGTTCTCTGAGAGACTCTCGGGACGTTTCCATCACACCTCAGTGGAGCTGCAGGTCCAGCTGGACCAGAAGCTTTCATGGGCTGCTGTCTTTTTCCCAGAACAAACCAGGGAGGAGAAATGATGTCCTGACTGAAGAGTGTGTGACTCTCTGATGGCAGCTGCAGATCTGCCTCTGCAGACTCACTCTCTCGCACACTTTCTCTCTCTCACTCACTCACTTTGAATGTACACATCAGTTGAATGTTTTTACAGAACTTTTTGCAGCTATGGAAACATCTTTGTTCTTCAGAAAATCCATGCACCTGATTTCTTCTACTTCTGACTCATCTAAGAATCAAAGATGTTAGATTTATGGAAAATACTGAAAATCTTCTAATAAAAACCTTTCAGCTTCATTGAAGAACTACAAATGTAAAAATGAATCAACCAGCAGCTTCAGTGTTCTCACCTCAGTGCATGAAGTCGGCAGTTTGGACTCTTCAGTCCAGAACACAGAGCCTTCATGGATGAATCCTCCATGATATTAAATCTTATGTCCAGTTCTATCAGGTAGAACAGGTTGGACTTCAGAGCTGAGGCCACAATTTCATAGTCAGTCTCTGAGAGTCCTAATTGTGAAATTCTGAGGGGAGAAACAAAGACAGAAACAGGTGATCCAATCTGCAGCTGGAGGAGAGACGGTGGAGCTCCATGGAGCTTCATAGTGTCCTCAGTCTGTCTGTGATCTGAGGTCTCGTCTAAACCACAGAGTAGAGCATCTGGATCACATAGACTGACAGCTGTAACTGTGATGATAATGATGCTTGAATGCTGATTTTAAATTCTGTTTAAGATCCAGATTTCTGCTGTTCTGAATCATTTTAATCCTTTTTTATCTACAAAAAGCTGCAAACCAGTTGAAATCAGTTAGGGGGTTTCAAACCTTACTTCAGGACTTTTCCACTGAATGACAAATATATCAATTATTTTTCTGGCAGGAACAGGAGGAGAGTTCAACTCCAGAAAGGTCTGAAAACTGATCTGATGTATCATCACAATCACTTCTGGACTCACCTGAACTTTCTGCAGTTCCTCACAGCTGGGATCAGTCTCCGTTTACCCTCATATGATGCGTTGTACTGGTTCAGGTCCAGCTTTTCCAGAACCTCCTCTGACATCCACAGTATGTAGGCCAGAGCTGAGCAGTGGATCTCTGAGAGTGTCTTCTCTGTTCTGTTCTCTGACTTCAGGAACTCTTGGATCTCCTGATGAACTGTGAGGTCCTTCATCTCCATCAGACAGTGATAGATGTTGATGCTTCTGTCAGGAGAGACTCCTTCACTGTTGATCTCTTTCAGGTTGTTGACGGCTCTCTGGATCGTTTCTGGATTCTTCTCTGTCTGACCCAACAGGCCTCCTAACAGTCTCTGGTTTGATTCCACAGAGAGACCATGAAGGAAGCGAACAAACAGATCCAAATGTCCACTTTTACTCTGCAGGGATTTCTCCATGACTGCACTCAGAAACTCATCCAGGGATGGGTTCTTCTTGTTGTCCTTCAGGAAGTCCTCAATGACCTTTTCCTTCCTGTTGCAGTAACAGTGGAACATGTAAACTGCAGCCAGAAACTCCTGAACGCTCAGATGAACAAAGCTGTAGACCGGTTTGAGGAACATCTCACACTCTCTTCTGAAGATCTCAGTACAAACTCCAGAGTACACTGAGGCCTCTGTGACGTTCAGATCACACTGCTGCAGGTCTTCTTGGTAGAACATGATGTTTCCTTTCTCCAGATGTTCTAATGCCAGCCTCCCCAGCTTCAGAAGAACTTCCCTGTCAGTCTCTGTCAGCTCTTGTGGACTTGTCTGATGGTCCTGCTGGTACTTGTTCTTCTTCCTCTTTGTCTGGACCATCAGGAAGTGTGAGTACATGTCAGTCAGGGTGGTGGGCAGCTCTCCTCTCTGCTCTGTGGTCAGCAGGTTCTCCAGAACCACAGCAGTGATCCAGCAGAAGACTGGAACTTCACACATGATGTAGAGGGACATGGAGCCCTTGATGTGGGAGATGATTCTGCTGGACAGCTCTTCATCTGGGAATCTCCTCCTGAAGTATTTCTCCTTCTGAGCATCATTGAAGCCTCGTACTTCTGTCAGTCTGTCCACACATGAAGGAGGGATCTGATTGGCTGCTGCAGGTCTGGAAGTGATCCAGACCAGAGCTGAGGGAAGCAGACGTCCCTGGATGAGGTTAGTGATCAACACGCTGACTGAGGACTTCTGTGTGACATCAGAAACCACCGGACTGTTGTTGAAGTCCAGAGAAAGTCTGCTTTCATCCAGACCATCAAAGATGAACAGAAGTTTCCAGACAGACAGCTGTTCTGCTGGGATCTTCTGGAGTGTTGGATGGAAAAGCTGGATCAGAGAGAGAAGACTGTGCTGCTCATCTCTGATCAAGTTCATCTCCCTGAAGGAAAGAGGAACCACAGCACTGATGTCTTGGTTCTCCAAGCCCTCGGCCCAGTCCAGAGTGAACTTCTGCACTGAGAAGCTTTTTCCAGCTCCAGCAACTCCACTGGTCAGAACCACTCTGATGGGTCTGTGTTGGTCAGGTAAGAGTTTGAAGATGTCTGGGTTCTTGATTGCAGTGTGATGGAGCTTGTTGGTCTTGGTGGATGTCTCCAGCTGCATCACCTCATGTTGGGTCTGAACTTCTTCTCTCAGTCCCTCTGTGATGTAGATCTCAATGTAGACCTCATTAAAAACAGTTTCTCTTCCTGCTTCTTCCGTTCCTTCAGCCACATGATTCCTTTTGTTCCTCAGACTGATCTGATGTTTTCCAAAGATCTCCTGCAGACCAACATCTGCTGAAAGAACAGAAAAGAAAGTTCCTTCACGAGTGTTGAACACAACCCCAGCAGATGTTTCCAGAAGAATCCATCAGCAGAGGATCAGGCTCTGACTCACCAGCTCTGGGTCTTTCTGCAGACTGGGGTCCGACTCTCTTTTCACTAAGGAGAAACATAAGTGAACAACAACTAAAAAAAAACATTCAGTGGGAAGTTCCAGACTAACTCTAATCATCGATCAGATCCTCACTGATCTTCTGCAGACTCAGATCAAATCTCTACTGTCTGTTTGGGATTCTCCACTCTTAGTCTTTGCTTTTCTTAACCAAGTGTATTTAAGCTCTAGAGAATACCTAGATTCATTCGAATATCAATGTTGAAAATCCCTTTGGAGCAGAAAAGAATAACAGTGAGATGGGCCAAATTGTCAAACAGGAATGATTCTAACTAGTTTTAATTGCTGCAGTGCGATGAAAATTCCTTTACATTTAGACTTAGGATGTAGAAAATCTCAGAGTAATAATTTTATTTGGAAAGAATTAAGTTCTTGTGAAAGAATGTTTCAGAACAGTCAGTATTTTTCAAACTTTCAATTCAATTTTATTTATATAGCCCACAATCACAACCATAGCTGTTTTAATGGGCTTTATTTCATTTGAATAAAAAAAAAAAAAAAAAAAAAAACAAATGATCTAAAATTTGCTTTTACCAGTCTGGTGTTTGCAAACCCATGAAAGTCATCCAAAGACTTTACAGAGAAATCAAAGAACAGGTTCAAATCCTGCTGCCTGGCTCTACCTTTGAGTAAATGGCCTGAAGATCAGAATCTGCAGCTTTCTCCTCGTAGGATCATTTGACAACTTGTTGCCTGATGTGTCTGACTATTTTTCTGATTTCTGACTTTGTTCTGTCTACAGAACTCCTCTCTGAGACCAGTAGACTCACAACTGCACACTAAAGGTGTGGAGATGATCATCCCACCTCCTGGAATTGAGCACGAACAAAATGTGATGCAAACATTTGAGTTTCAAAATCACCAAAAAAAGGAGAATTCTGGAGTCTTCCTCTCTGTGAGCAGCACGTCAGGTCTGTCTGACCTCCATGATTTCATAAATCAGAACACTTTTTGCAATTGCACATTTTTGGATTTGGGTGAACGTCATGTTCTACACTGACAGTTTTTTGAATGAGGCTCCAGGTCAGCTCTCTCTGTTTGACCATGATCTTGATGGATCTGGATCTTCTTGAACTGAGCGTCTACGTGTTTTCTCGATTATTGAACATCAAATGTGAATTGGATGTAGATTCAGAAACTAGGATCTCAGAGTAAACAGAAGAGCTGGAATATTTTCTCTTTAGTCTTTTCTTCTCATCTAAGGAGACACCAAAATATTCTGGAAGAGTCATCAAGCAGAACACTAACAAACACCTTCATAAATTCTTTGGCTTTTCATCTCTTCAGAGTCTCAACTGAAAAGATCTCATCACACATGAAGCTCCAAGTGAGGCTGATCAGAGAAATCAAGAACTAAACCAGAACTCATTCAGATGAAAACTATTGATGATCTGAATTATTATCCAGCCTCCTTTAACTCTGACAAACACTTACTGTTCATCTCCTGAACTGATGTCTTTGAAGTCTGGATTATAACCCTTTGACTTGTCACTCTTGAAGGACACACAGCTGGGTTCATATCCAGGTCCAGGTTGGTTCCTGTGAAGAATGAAGGTTGCTGGTGTGAGTCCTGAGCTCTGACATGGAGAAGAGTCCTGGACAGTTAGAGATGTTCATCTCACCTCTGAGCTTTGCTCTGGCTCTCATCTTCCCCACACAGAGTGCTTTTAGAGGGAGGGGCTCCCTCCTGTGTGTCCTCACACTGATCCATGCTGCTGGATTCACTGGATCCACATCAGCTCACACACACCTTCATCCTTCATCTGCAGAGGAAACACACATCATCAGTTCTGATCCTCCTTCACAAACAGATCAGCTGCTCCTCCACTGATTGGCTCTTCTCTTGTGTTTCCTCTCAGGTTCAGGTGAATGCAGTCAGACAGCAGTGGGAGGCAGAGGAAGCTGCTGAACATCAGCTGCTGCACTTCTGCTCTCCCTCCACCAGATGGAGACATGGAGCTGCAGCAGCAAACACTCCATGATGGAGCAACATTTCAGTCATTCAGTCACTTTGACAAAGAAACAACAAACTTCCTGTTTCTACAATTCAGGAAACATGAAGCAGATCAAGAAAAACAGACAGAAATCAAACAATGAGGAGAAAAGAATGATAAAGCTTCTTCCTCTGACTGAGATGTAGAAACGAGCAGATGGTTGCAGGCTGAGTAGAGTCGGGCACCGAAATTCGGTTCTAAGTAGGAACTGTTACGACTTGCGTGGTTCTACCGGAACGGAAAGAAGTTGCTGCATTTGGTTCCTCATCTCTGTGCTTAGTTTCAGTGAAGGTCTATTTGTCTTAGCTGGGCCTGACATGCCAATCATTTCTGTTGAGTACTTTGAAGCTCTTGCCAATCCCCTTGCCATTCCTGGGATAGTGGGCGGGCTCATATAAGATCGGTGACTGACAGGGCAGCGTGAGCGTGCACTTCCAAAATGCTGTCCTTCCCTCTCTATGGGGAGGAAAAAGTGAAACTACATCTGCTGCTGCACATCCTCCAGAGCCAGCATGAACATTTTGGGCCTAGAAGAACCTGGTGAGGTTTATGTGTAGCAGGAATAAGTGATGTAGAATGCCTTATGTGCCGACATAAACAAAACTTTCCCACAATGAGAGTGTATATATGAGAGTGTATACGCAACATTTAAAGAAAAGAATTTGAAAAAAGGGGAAAGAAAAAGCTTCATGCACTCTGTGGAGTCACAGATTGGAGCTTTGTTGCTGTTCGGCTCTGGATTTGAAGAGAGGTTGGCATTAGTCTTATCACTGAAGTACCAAAACTGGCACAGAATAGGAACCGAAACAAAAGAACCGCTTGGCACCGGAGCTGAATAAACCCAACCGGTGCCAAACCCTAAAGCTGAGCAGCTCTAGACTCTTACTCAGTGATTTGTTGATGACAGATGAAGCTGCTGAGAGCAGCACTGAGAAGAACCTCCAAACAGAAACGAGAATCGTTTAATGAACTAAGAAGAAATTTGAGACAATCCCAGTAGCTGAAAAGCAGAAAAGAGCTGGAAGCTGTCTGATAGACAGATTGTTGATGTTAATGACTGTAGAAGAGCTGGAGAAATGTATGGTCATGTTACCTTCTGTTTTGTATTGAGTCATTTCCTTATACCAGACGCGCAATAATTCACTTCATCTGTCAGTTCCTGACACTGAAGCAGAAACATCAGATGGAGCTGAAGGGAGGGGCCTGACTATTTCTTGGAAACAGCCCCTTGAGTTTGTGTAAAATAGACTGATCCTCAGACTCAGAGTTTGATTACACACAGTTTGCAAAATGTCTGACAGTAAAGCTGAGAAACTTTTTTTTCCAGCTCAGTTAGAATCACAGTTTTCTGTCCGAATGTTTCCGTTTCTGCAGTGAAAACAGTTCAGCTTTGAGATGAGCTGAACGAAAACACAAAGTCATCACGTCAGTGAGGTAAACTGAAGCATGGCAGCAGCAGCATCATGGGCTGGTGTTCCAATTAAACATTGCAATTTGTACATAAAAACCATCACAATTGTATGAGCAAATAAAAACCCTTAAATGTTACAAAGCATTGCTATGAATGGTAAACAGCAATTACTTATAGTTTGCTTTAAGGCCTAAAGCCTTTTACAGACACATTTATCCATGCACACACACATATTCAGATGCTGGTGCCAACATCAACCAGGAGCTGTGTGTGGTTCAGTGTCATGCCCAAAGACACCAGCACAGGAACCGAGCCTCTGATCCTTTGAGCAGAAGTCGACCACCTTTACACCACAGGTGCTGCTACATTATTGTTTATCAGTGATTCTGCTGACCATTGATTTCAGAGTATTTATTTTTGTAAAATATTGTTCCTGACCACAAGTCATGTCAACAGTAACAGTTTACACTTTGTCCTATTGAGTTTATGCCATTAAAAAGTTTAATTTAATAAAATTACAGCAAAAATCCCTTATAATAGATTGAAATGACATTTTCCGTTTCTATAGAAGAAAAGTAAAATTCCTAAATGTAGTAAAAAGATTTTGTCTGGATATTTTTCTCAAATTTGATGAATGGTGATGAAATACCACTGACATGTTTTTTAATGAAAGGGTTCACATTTGGCAATATAAAGCAGATTGATATTATAAATGTTTAGAATCTCAACTTTTGCCAACATTAACGTCTATTAATATAATCTTTATAATCTGCTGCAACTTAAGGTGTTTCAATGGTTCATTTCAAAACTAAAAGTCATTATTCTGTCTCTGGAAAATAAATGTCAACAGAAGACATTAAGAAAAAAATTGGTTTTAGAAGAATTTATCAGTTTACAGGTCTCTTCCCAATATAATAATGTTCATGAAGAATTTCAGTCACTGTCTTTATCATGAGTGAAGAAGACAACAGAAAACACAAAGACTCACTGTGAAGAAGAAGAAAGTTGGAGCCACTCTGACCATCTCCTCCTGCTCTGGTTGTTTTTCCATGGAGGAAAACTCAACTTCGTTATCTATGATCTGATTCAGGAACACCTGAGCACAACACCCACTCCTCTACATGTGTTTATTTTTTCATCCTCCTCCCTGTAATCAAACACCTGGGTTGACTGGAAGTTTTTCTGTCATTCTTGTTCTATACAAAAAAATTAAATGTCTGTCTGGTTTTTAATCTGTCTTTAAATGTTTTTAAGACTGTATTTTATCATGAATTCATATATGAAAAACAGTCGCTTCATCTGTCTTCACACGCACATGAACTTCAGAACATCTCACAAATGATCGTGTCGTATTTTGACTTTTCTTCATGCTGTGTCAGGTTAACATGAACTTGGGTTTCTGTGCTGAGTAGAAATCACTGAAAAAACTCTTCAGTTTTAACTTCTGCAAAGCAAAAAAGTTCATTTTGTCCTCAGATCCAGTCAGACAGGTTCGCTTTTTGTTGAAACTGAGGGACATCAGCAGAGCGCTAACACAAAACCAGTTTTGATGCTGTGTTGATGGTTGGTTTTATTTGCTGATGAAGTTTGTTTTAAAGACAAATAGAACTAAACAGATAATATCTGACTCCCTCAGCATGAAACGGGAAGGGCACAATAACCAGAGTGTAATCCACTTACACACTCACTCTTGAAGCTGTGGAAGTAAGACGGGAGCTTCATGATGTTGATCCCAGGAAGGCTACAGGATAAACTGTCAAAGGAACAAACCTACATCCCAGTCTGCAGTTGAAATCTGCCACCATCATACCAGTCAGTCCTGTAGCAGATAACATGATAAAATGGTGTGATCCAGATCGTGAACTGCGGCATTAAATCATGAAATGAATCAACGTTTCTTAAATCATTTTAAAAATGAATTTTAATGAAATATTGACACATTTAATGACACTTTTAATTATTTAATGCCAATTTTAAACAACTAATGACACTTTTATTCATTTATTCCATATTAATTTTTTTGATATGTCTGTTTTAGTCCACACTGGACAATGAAATAAATATGTCATTAAATGTTTAAATTTGCTTTTTAATTTCAATTTGAAAATTTTTTAATGCCACATATATTTTAAACATTTATTTATTGATTTGCAATTTTAAATGTTTAAGGCTAATTTTAAATAATTAATGACACTTTTATTTAATTATTTCATGGAGTTTATATTATTTAATATTGTCCCTCTTAAGCCTCCATAGACAGAGAATCAGGGCGGGATGGGACAGCAGTCTGCTCGAGCCTCGTGAACTTTATTTTCATTGACGCCTCAAAAAAGGTAACCCTCATTTTATTCTTGTTGGGTTTTTTTTTTTTTTTTTTTTTTTTTTTTTTCCTTTTCGGGTTAATGTGCGACAAAACGCCGTCAAACTCCTTAAGAGAGAAACACCGGGAAGCAACAGTTCTGACACAGGGGAGAGAAGCTCTCGGTAGCTTGTAGGAAATTGTAAATGTTTTCATGAACCCAAACAGTGAAGCTGGATCACTTATTTTTTTGAAGAGCTTTTCGAAATGAAACCGGCCTGATCTCTTAACACCATCCATGTCTTTCATGCAAAGTAAATGAGATAAACGCAGACATCGCTCCGTGTAGCTAACAGGCTAAAAACATTAGTTGCTAGCTCCGTGTAGCTAATGGCTATAAACATTAGCTGCTAGCTCCGTGTGGCTAATGGCTATAAACATTAGCTGCTAGCTCCGTGTGGCTAATGGCTATAAACATTAGCTGCTAGCTCCGTGTAGCTAGTGGCTATAAACATTAGCTGCTAGCTCCGTGTAGCTAATGGCTATAAACATTAGCTGCTAGCTCCGTGTGGCTAATGGCTATAAACATTAGCTGCTAGCTCTGTGTAGCTAATGGCTATAAACATTAGCTGCTAGCTCCACGTAACAATTCTGGGGTGAATCCTGAACTTCAAGCTTTAAAGTATCCTGAAAATGAGCAGCTGTTGTAAGATGTTGGAGCGCTCACTAAGACCGTTGTAGATCTGAGGGTTCAAAGGAAGCTCTGTTTCTGTGTAGAAGAAAGCTGCTCACAGAGATGAGAGCAGATCATGAAGGTTCATTTGTCTTCACTTCATTGTTGACAGAGATGATGTGAACTGAAAGAGTTTGTTGAGTTCAGTCTCTGTGAGTTTGTTCACATACAGACAGAGGGAAAAATCCTGAAGATGTTGATGTTTTCTGAAGTTTCTCTCATGCTGTCTGTGTTGGATCCTGCAGGTTTGTCTCTTTTATCTTCTAACTCTGCTTTAAAGCTGTTTGTTCATTAGCTTAGAGATCATCATATCTGTAATGTAACGCTTTCATTAGGCACGGCAGCAGTATCATGGTGTGGTGTTTAATGCAAATATTAAAATTTGATTTCACTTGTGCATTAAAACCATCATGTTAGATTAGCAATCAACGTTTTAATTAAAAACATGTACATCTTAAAAGGACTTTTATGGATAAAATAACTATCGGTTGAATGTTTATTTCTCTAAATTACTTTATCTTTATATGAAAACAGAAGAAAAAAAATAAATGAATGTTTTGTGTTCTTCATTTCAGAATGGTAAGATGCTTTCATTTCATTAAAAGGTAAATTAAATTAGTCATCATCATTACATTGCAGTAAGTTAAGCCAGATATTTTTTGCTTTCATTTAATAGAATAAATAAATAAACCCTCTTATAAACACAATCACTGAGCCATGTCTCCTCTGTATCCTCTTAGTGACCTTTAGCTGCTGGTTTTTGGAAGAACTCTTTTCTTTTTGGACAGAAGAACAAGTTAAAGACAAACTTCAGTCTGAGTTCTCCCTCTGCTGCTCTTCTTCTTCAAGGTTGAGATCACACAGACACATCACTGCCTTCATCATGAGTGGAGAAGACAACGGTAAACATAAAGACTCACCATGAGAACAATGGCTCTGAACTTTGTTCATTAAAACTGTTTATTGATATGAAAGAAAATGTTCTTTACACAGTGATTTCATTGTGATGTGTAGTTCTGTATCGTTGTCTGTTGGTTGGAGGCTAATTTTCTTCAGTTTGATGAAAGAATATTTGTCTTTTTTCAGTTTGCTTAAAATCATTAAGGTTTGTTTGTTTTGACTTTGTTTTACAATGAATTTCTCATCATTTAGATCATGTGAGAGTTTATTTTCTCAGATGTTTTTTTTTGCTAAATTCACCACATTTCAAGAGTAATCCCTTCATCTGTCTTTACTCACGTAACATTTCATAAATGTTCATCCTCATGGCCTGAGAACAGATGAACATCGAGCCAGAATTTAAGCAGCATCATCATCCTGATGAAGCTCCACCTTCTGACTTTCATCAGCTGTTCATTCAGAAGAGATCAGAGTTTCAGGAACAATGCAGGTTCATGCTCTGGACTGAAGAGTTCACCTGAAATGTTATGTTCAGACTTCTTCAGGATCACATATGTGTGTGAATGTGGATGTTTGTCTCCATGTGAACAAAGCTGCAGCTCATTTTCAAACTGCAGGTTCACACAGCATCAATGACAAAAACTGAAGCTTATGTGCTTCCCTCTAGTGGCAACCACGAGAGCTGCAGCTTAATTAAACAAGAAAATTCAAGTCAGATATGAATCATTTCTGTTAATTATTTTAAAAAAGGAGCATCAGACAAAACCAAATGGAAGAATAGTTCGGACATTTTCTTGGTTCAATTGTAACTAAACCCAAGACTCTCAAATGCTGCATTTGAGGGAGTTCAAATCCTGTATTTAAACATGAAAACCACAGAGTTTAAAACTCTAATTAATTTTAAGGTTCAAACTACATCAGAGGACTCGTCTCCAAGCCTCTAAGACAATTGTTGTGCCAAGATATGTCTCCCCTGCCAGAGTTTGTATCCCCTGTCTCGGCACAACTCCTGGCATTTTCCATTTGTTTTGTAACATTCATATTTTGTCCCAAAAGGCGTAACAAGAAGGTTAACGTTGATGATATAGTTTATTCTGGGGCTTTTAGGAGTTTATTGTCATACTTGCATTTTTTTTCCTTCTTTTTTTTCTATGTAAAACAGTGAGGATAAATACATGAGGCAAATGCACAAAGGAACGTCTTTCTGGCACATATATTGTTATCAGGTATGTGGGGTCAAATGCTGTTTGTCAGTCACTCTTGCGCGTAAATCTGTTTCTCAGCAGCAAATGGGCAGGGGGATGGCTGGAGTGTGGCGGTTTGTAATCGGTTGACCATCATAAGATTATGGGGACGTTGGATACCTTCAGTCAATCATCACGCTGCTGCGTTCCTGCCACCTGCCTGTCACTGGTTTGCCACCGTGCCAAAATGAAAAGTTTCAAATGTGCCTGTGCAGCCATCTTCCAATTGTCTGGTCACCGTTTAATTATTTTTCTTTAAACCTCTGCGGCCACTGTGCTGTGTTAAAGAAAGCAACTGCCGCCTCCCAAGTACAAATGCCCACAAATGCACTGTCACTGGGGCATTTTATGGGATATGTAACCAAAAATGAGAAGGTGAAGTGCAGTTCTCCATCGATTGACTCAAAGGAGCAGAAAAATTCCTCTGCTGAGGTCTCCGTCTTTACCTCCTGATTGACAAACAAAACTCTTTTCACCATCCCGTTTCTCATCATTATTATATTAATACCTTTGTGGAGAAATTAGACTGTTGGAGGAGAACACATGTTTGGATGAAGATGATCTACTCTGTTACTTTTATTGAGAATATCTGAATAAATTGTTCTCCTCACAGCACTCACATTGAAAGATTGTTATCCCACTGATCTCAAACAAGAGGAAAGAATTGGTAACCATAAAAATGATGTCTCAAACCAGAGAGCTTGTGGTAAAGTGCAGTAACTTTTAATGAGTAATCAGGTGTGTAAACATGGAAGTGAACATTCATTCTTACAAATAAACAAACATAATCTAAAGAACCTAATTAACTAAATGCATATGTGTTGCAGTTGAGCGTACAGAGGCTGTGCAGAAGTGTATGTGGATTTCAAAACAGAAAATAACAACAAATTAAAATAAAGTTCTCTAACAAAGATGCAACCAAATAATGGCCAAACTGAGGCGAACAACAAAAAAGAAAATAGTTTACAACGTAGACACAGAGAAAGCAGCTGTATTTTAAATCTGTTGTGACCAGAGCTGCTCTTTTTACAGAGTATTTTATAAACTCACAGATCTACCATCATTGTTCTGTGTGGACACCACGAGTTTCTGGTGTTGAAGGCGGATCGATATGCAGCTGCAGCTCACAGCTGATACACCAAAGATATCACTCATTCACCCACAAACTTTTCCTTCCATTTACAAAAATAAAATCTCACATAATTTCAAACATTTGAGGAAGAGTACAAGACACACCAAATTTGCAACACTTATCATAAATGAGATTAACCAGATTTAAAGTCAAACTCTTCATATAACATTTAAACATGAGCATTGGGATTAAAGATGAGGCAAAATACATAGTTAAAAATATGAGGTTAAATTACATTATGTAAGAGTTGTATGAGTCTGATATTGATCTATGAAGCATGTTGTTGGACTGTGAGAGGAGGCTGCAGTATGATCCAAACAGAGAAAGATATTTTGAAGATGATAAACTTCTTTAAAAAAGCATGATGTATACAGACTGTTTAAATCCAAATTTATTAAGGATAATTTAATTTAATTATAATTTTAATCAATTTAATTTAATTGTTCACCAACATTAACAACATTTGAGTTTTCAGAGAAAAAAAAAACATCTTTATGTTTACTGAAGTTTTGATAGAAAAAGACAGAAATCCAGTACTTAAATCTTGTACTGGTAGCAGATTTACAGGAAATCATTAAGAAAAGTTTCAGCAAAAAACTGATTGAAAGCATGAATCTGAAAAGTTGCAAATTAGTGAATAGACAGACATGTACAGACTGAACCACCTGTTTAACAGAGAGTTTCTCAGACAGAACCACAGCCTTAACTCTGATCACAAAACAGAACCACTGAGGAACCAGGACTCAACCAGAATCCCGGGTAAAGAGGTTCAGTGAATGTGGTGTTGAAAGTGTGAAGGTGGATCAGTGAGTCAGAGGAAACTCTGAAGAAGGACAGAGTTCCAGCAGGGGAGTCCACATACACTGCTACTCTGTGAGAGGAGGAGGAGGAGGAAGAGTAGGTGTATGTTTTATTATCATGACTGACAGAGTAACTACGATCATTAGAGCAGCTCAGACTCCAGGACTGGTTGTTTTTTCCAAATTTCCAGTGACGATTATCTCCTCTCCTTCCAATTCCTCTGTAACTCACTGATATAGAAACTTTTTTACTCCACTCAACCTCCCAGTAACAGCGACCAGTCAGACCATCTCTACACAGCAGCTGATACCAGTGATCAAATCTGTCTGGATGATCAGGATATGACTGAAGCTCCTCCTCAAAGGTCACCTTCCTGTTGTTGTCAGACAGTTTGAGGTTTCTGTGCACTGTGTTTGTGTCGATTGTGAGGCGACAGGAATCTGATGGAGAAACAAACACAATCCAGATGCAGTTATTGATCCATCATCTGTTCATTGATGGACACTTTGATGAAGACTCATGAATGAGTGATGAGACAGTTTGAAGATGTTTCAGTGTTTCCTGCTTTTTTGTTAAGAATAAAAATAAAAAGCACACTTACACTTCTTCAGACCTGGAGTCAACCACTGGACTCCAGCAGGCTCCGCCCTGAAAAGAAGAGTGGGGAGCTCAGAGTAAGAGTCTCTCTCACAATGTAAACAGAGACATTACATTTGGCTCTCATCCTCTGATGAAGGAACATTACAACATCTGGACACTTGAATGCAAAATCTGTAAAGTTCTGTCTTGACTCATCAAGTTCCAGCAGTTTGATGGTTTTTTATTATTTATTAAATCTCTGGAAGCAGCAGGAGTGATGACCATGACAGAATTTGATCTTTAAAATGAAATTAAAGATTGCTGGCAATAAAGGTAACTATACCTGAGAGTGTCCAGTCTGCAGAGTGAATCATCCAATTGTTCTAACAGCAGCTTCACTCCTTCTCTGGGATGATTGTAGCTCAGGTCCAGCTCTCTCAGATGGGAGGGGTTGGACTTCAGAGCTGAAGCCAAAGAATCACAGCTTGCTTCTGTGATCAGACAACCTGACAGGCTGTAAATACACAAATACAACACACATGGAAGAAAATGTGAGAAGACTGTAGTGAAGTTGACAGTGCTGTTTTTTTAACGTAAACCATAACTGTCTCGATTCATTGCCTCTGTTTTTACATGTAAAAAATTCATGTTTATTTATTTATTCAATGGCGTCTAACACAGTCAAACAAGGGGCAGTTCTGTAAAATCTCAGAACAATTCAAAAAAGTAAAATGTAAAATATGTAACCGTAAAAACACGAACACTGTGAAAGAGCAAATTAAAAAAAAAAGTACAGTAGAGTAGTACACTAAAAGTAAAATACAGTAACTAAACTACTTAAGAAGTTTCTCTTAAGTAGTAAAGTACATAAGTAGTTTACTTTCTGAGTGGTTTATTATTTTTGTTCATACAATGTTGGTATGATGTTTTTATAACTTAAAAAAAATTTGAAATCTACACTAATGTTGTGTAGATGTACTGATGTTTATAATAGTGAAAAGAGAAACACGATAAAGGTAAAAAAATGTTTATTTTGCATGATATAGACCCTTTAACTAACAGAAAGAAAAGCAACGGTCACAAATCTGTTAATTTCTAAAAAAAATAAAAATCTGAGTCTGTTTTAGTTTTACTTCATAATATTTTTTTAAAAATTGCAACTACAGTGAGTAAAAAATAAAGTGCTTGTTTTTCTTTTGCATTTGTGGATGTTCAAAAAACACAGTAAACAACATATAAATTTTTTTAGCTTTGTATGCCAAGGTGGACTTAGCCCTCCCCCTTTGATTTCGGAAGGACAAACCATAAACCTAGAATGATCACTGATTAGGCTGCACTGTGGTGCAGTGGTTAGCGCTCTTGCCTCACAGCAAGTAGGCCCCCAGTTCAAGTCCTGGCCTGGGGACTTCAACAAGCATCACCACCAGGGACCTTTCTGTGTGGTTTTTGCATGTTCTCTATGTACATGCGTGAGTTTTCTCCAGGGTCTCCAGCCTCCTGCCACCACTCAAAAACATGCTTCATAGCCTAATTGGTCACTCTAAATTGTCCTCAGGTGTGAATGAGTGTGTGTGATTGTGGCCCCGCAACAGACCGGCAATCTGTCCAGGGTGTACCCTGCCTTTGCCCACAAGTGGCACCCCGGTGACCCCAAAAAGGACAAAACAGATATAGAAAATGAATGTTTGTATAATTTTTTCATGGACTGCATGGAAAAGAAGAAGGGGGAAGATGAGAGAGGGAAATTAAAGGGGGTAATGGCACAGAAGACAACATTGATGCAACACAGCACGTAAAAAAAGTAACCCACAACATGAAAAACTCAACTCACAACACAGAGGGTCACAACTCTATAAACTCACAACACAACAACACTACAACTAGCCCTCCCAGCTCACCACTCCCTAAGAGGTCTCCCTCCTCAGAAAATTTGCACACCACCTAGGACTTCCAAGCATCCCACCCCAGCCTCGGGTATGAGCCAGGGTTCCCCAGGGAAACCCTCCCCCAAGGTCCAGGCAACCGCAAGGAGATCCAGCAGAGAGCACGGCAGGGGCAAGTTACTCCCACCTAGAGGAGGGACGACCAAGAGAAGTAGAGAAGGAAAGGTGTTGAGCACATAGCCCCAACAGGCTCTCCAGTGTTGGAGTTTTGGAGAGGCCCGGCACCCGAGAGCGAGGAGCAGAACCTGCACCATAAAAACATCGACCCCCCAGGTTCAGATAGAATGTGATCCCCTGCTCATGGTCTTGCCAGTGAACTAAGGGATACCTCTCCCTGCGTGGCGAGGGGGCCGTCGGGGACATGAGGGAGAGACCCAAAAGGTTGAGGGCCTTGTTTTTTCTGCCAGGGATGGTCAAGGGGGGCAGAAGGTCAGTGGTCCCACCTTCCTTGTCTAATGTGTGTGTGTGCGAGTGTGTGTTGAGGTGTATTTGTTGAGGCGTAAACAGTGTGTGTCATAAAAAGTCCAGTAAAAATTGAAGATTACGGCACTGAGAGGACATCTCTTGATTGGAATTTCTTATGTCTTAAAAAACCTCACCTAGACATGTTTTCTAAACCTAGAACATAATTATTGATAATAATTTTGTTAAACATTCAATTAGTTACAAAATTCAATTCACAAATGAGTCAGAACCTAGAACCAACCAAACAAATAAAAGAATAAATCTGACCTGAGAGTCTCCAGTTTACAGTGTGGATTCTCCAGTCCAGCAGACAGAAGCTTCACTCCTGAATCCTGCAGGTTGTTGTTACTCAGGTCCAGATCTCTGAGACTGGAGGACTGAGAGCTGAGAGCTGAAGACAGAGCTGTACAGCTTCTCTCTGACAGATTACAGCCACTCAGTCTGAAGAAGATAAAGTAAGACATTAATGAAGCTTTCCATTTACGACTCAAGTTTATTTCTTCAGTAAAGGTGATTTTCATTAAAGTTCTTACAGAGCTTTGTTGGAGGCTTTGATCACTGGCAGCAGCCTCAGAAGAGCCTCCTCTGAAGCAGAGTATTTCTTCAGGTCAAACACTTCCAGATCTTCTTCTGATGACAGTAAGATGAAGACCAGAGCTGACCACTGAGCAGGAGACAGTTTATCTGTGTAGAGACGTCCTGACCTCAGGAACTGTTGGATCTCCTCTACTAGAGAACCATCATTCAGTTCATTCAGACAGTGGAACAAGTTGATGCTTTTCTCTGCAGAGAGATTCTCACTGATCTTCTTCTTGATGAACTGGACTGTTTCCTGATTGATCTGTGAGCTACTTCCTGTCTGAGTCAGCAGGCCTTGTAGGAGACTCTGATTGGTCTGCAGTGAAAGACCCAGGAGGAAACGGAGGAACAAGTCCAGGTGACCATTTGGACTCTGTAAGGCCTTGTTCACAGCACTCTGGTAGAACTGGACTGATGTTTTCTGTTCTTCCATGAGGTTGACTCCAGAGGTGATGAAGGTCAGGTGGACATGAAGAGCAGCCAGAAACTCCTGAACACTCAGATGGATGAAGCAGAACACCTTGTCCTGGTACAGGCCTCTCTCCTCTCTAAAGATCTGTGTGAACACTCCTGAGTACACTGAGGCTGCTCTGATATCGATGCCACACTCTGTCAGGTCGGATTCATAGAAGATCAGGTTTCCTTTCTGCAGCTGCTCAAAAGCCAGTTTTCCCAAAGACTCCATCATCTTCCTGCTCTCTGGACTCCAGTGAGGATCTGTCTCAGCTCCTCCATCATACTTGACCTTCTTGACTTTGGCCTGAACCACCAGGAAGTGGATGTACATCTCAGTCAGGCTCTTGGGCAGCTCTCCTCCCTCTCTGCTCTTCAGCAGATCCTCCAGAACTGTAGCAGTGATCCAGCAGAAGACTGGGATGTGACACATGATGTGGAGGCTTTGGGATCTCTTGATGTGGGAGATGATCATTTTGGCCTTCTTTTTATCTCTGAATCTCTTCCTGAAGTAATCCTCCTTCTGTGGATCATTGAACCCTCTGACTTCTGTCACCATGTCAACACACTCAGCAGGGATCTGATTGGCTGCTGCAGGTCGTGTGGTTATCCAGAGGCGAGCAGAGGGAAGCAGGTTCCCCCTGATGAGGTTTGTCAGCAGATCTCCCACTGAGGTGGACTTTCTAGGGTCATTTAGGATCTGAGTCTTGTGGAAGTCCAGAGGAAGTCGACACTCATCCAGACCATCAAGGATGAAGATGACCTGGAAGTCTTCAAAGCTGCAGATTCCTGCTTCTTTGGTTTCAGGGAAGAAGTGATGAACAAGTTCCACCAAGCTGAACTTCTCCTCTTTCAGCACATTCAGCTCTCTGAAAGTGAATGGAAATATGAAGTGGATGTTCTGGTTCTCTTTGCCTTCAGCCCAGTCCAGAGTGAACTTCTGTGTTAAGACTGTTTTCCCGATGCCAGCCACTCCCTTTGTCATCACGGTTCTGATTGGTTCTTGTCTTCCAGCTGGGAGTTGAAAGAGCTCTTCTTGTCTGATGCTTGTTTCTGCTCTGTCTGCTTTCCTGGATGCTGCTTCAATCTGTCTGACCTCATGTTCTTCATTCAGATCTCCAGTTCCTCCCTCTGTGATGTAGAGCTCTGTGTAGATCTCATTCAGAAGGGTTGGGTTTCCTGCTTTAGCGATTCCCTCAAACAGACACTGGAACTTCTCCTTCAGACCAGATTGGACTTTATGTCGACAAACTGCAGGAGATCCTGAATGAAGACAACAAACAGAGTAAATAAACTCTCTGCAGCCCTGAATGATGAGGGTTTGAATCCATGTGGTTGCATGTGTTCAGACATCAGTAAATCTTCATTTATCAGCAGCTGAAACCTTCAGAGAAATCCTCTTACTGCTCTGCAGTCCATCAGCCAGCTCCTCCTGCTTCATTCTCCTCAGGAAGTTCTCTGTGATCTTCATCAGTGACTCTCTGCTGCTCTTCTGCTCTTCATCTTCATCCTCCAGCTCCTCTTCATCCTCCCTCTGACTCAGAATCTTCTGGATCTTCTTCAGCTCCTTCTTCACAAAAGTAACAATGTTGTCCTCCAGCAGCTGCAACAGAATTCTAGATGAATGAGCCAATCAGAGTGAAGTCATGGAGCCAAACATCAGCTCCATGTTGGACACACTGACAATCCACTGGTCTCCAAAGTGCAGCATGGAGATGACTGTGGACAGAATGATGGAAAAGTAGTTGTTGTTCATGTACAGACCAGAAAGATGGAGTCCAGCTGTGTTTGATGCTGCTGGACAGACTGACCACTGGGAGTCTCTGAGCTCTGCTGGTCCACTCTGTGGAGAATCAGCAACAATATACTGTAGATCCATTCTGTCTGAGTACAGAGAGACTAACATAAAGTGAAGGTTCATGAAGTGAGATTTGGATGTGGTCTTTTCTGATTCATTGAGAACCACCAGCTCAGTCTGCACGTGTTTGCATCATTCAGTTCTGTTTGAATGAGACTTAGCAGCTCTCTCCAACTAGATAAGATAGAAATGTTTGAGAAAAATGCTGGAATGAAAAAATAATTAAATTCATTGAATACTCTTTTGAAACTCAAATGAGTGAATTGTATAATGTGGTGGAGGGGTTTGAGACTTTGAATGATCCCAGGAGCTAAGCTGTCTGAGGATTTTGATCCTGATGGGATCTTCTATGGCAGAAAGGTCCCAGTTGACGAGTCAGACAAGGAGCAGTTCAGAACCCTCTTTATATTAAACCCTCAATAACCACTGTGTAACTTTTCTGTTAAAAAAACTGTTAAAAAAGCCTTATGGAACGCTGTCTGTTGTATGTATGACCAGAGCAGGAGCTTGCATAGCCAGAAGTTAAGTCTGACCTGCTGCCGGTGCTTTTTGGACTCGCTGGAGGTGAGGGGTCTGATATGAGAACCACAGGATTTTCTCTCTGCTCTTTGCAGATTATGTTGTCCTGTTGGCTTAATCGAGCCAAGACCTTTAGTTTGTATCGGGTCGGTTTGCAGCCAAGTGTGAAGCAGTTGAGATGAGGGTCAGCACTGCTAAGTCTGAGGCCATGGTTGCTGACCAGATAAGGACAAAAGTAGTTTGGCCTCTCCAGGCTGGTGGAGTACTCCTGCCCCAGATGGAGGAGTTTTGCTGAAGAGTGATTGGAGTCAGAAAGCAAAACTCTCAATTTACTGGTCGATCTTCCACCTTCAGCAGCACATATTTAAGTGAACGCTTTCAATGAAAATTCTATATAAACGAGCATATGAGCACATTTTGGGCTTTTATGCACAAATGTTTTAGGGCTCTATGGCCAAAATGCACAACCATTGAACTCGTGTTGCAACTGAAGGGCAAGTGAAATCAGGTCGAACTTTGAATAATTACAGACTCGGATTTGGTGGTGACGTATGGATGGCATCCCTTTTCATTCATGGAAATGCCTACTGTTCAAAAACTGATCATGGAGGAGAAATGAATAATCCCAGTTTGTGCCAAACCAGAATAATATGACACTAAGTGTTTCATTCATCAGGACAGAGCTGTGAAAGAAGAAATCTGAAACGAGATTTGCACCACAGCAACATTTCACTCCAAGCCTCTTCCAACTGTAGTTGTTGGACGTGCGATAATAAATAGTAGAAAAGAAGGCCCTCAGTCAAACTTTGTTGTGGTTTAAAATAGTTAATGTTTAACCTGACAACCTTAAAAACATGTAAATGTGGCTTTTAAAGTTCATAATTTTATAACTCTGACAAACACTTACTTTTTATCTCCTGAAATGATGTATTTGAAGGCAATTGGTTGATTCTTTGACCGGTCCTGGACAGTTAGAGATGTTCATCTCACCTCTGAGCTTTGCTCAGGATCTCATGTCATCATGCAGTCTGCAATGTCCCATAGAACCTACCTTATCAGGTTTCTTCTTTATTTATTTATTTATTTTTACATTTTTAATTGATTTCAGGAAATTCCTTTTGTTTTCTGAAACGTTTCGTTTTTATTTTGTTTCATTTTTTGGAATTTTGTTTTAATTTTTAAAATGTAATTTTTTTAATTATTTGTTTTGCTTTTTTAATTGTCATTTTTGTCTTTAATAGGTTTTTGCGCTGTGGGGTTTGTGTGATTTGCACTTCAGGACCATAATAGCTGCTGCCAGTCAGAAACAACAGTCAACTTCTCCACCATCTCTGCTCTCAGAGACTGTCAGAAGATTCAACTGAAAAGATCTCATCACACATGAAGCTCCAAGAGATTCTGATCAGAGAGATAAAGAACTGAACCAGAACTCAAGTCATTCAGATGAAAACCACTGATGATCTGAACTATTATCCAGCCTCCTTTAACTCTGACAAACACTTACTGTTCATCTCCTGAAATGATGGCTTTGAAGTCAGGAGAGGAATCCTTTGACCTGTCACTCCTGAAGGACACACAGCTGGGTTCATATTCAGGTCCAGGTTGGTTTCTGTGAAGAATTAAGGTTGCTGGTGTGAGTGCTGAGCTCTGACATGGAGAAGAGTCCTGGACAGTTAGAGATGTTCATCTCACCTCTGAGCTTTGCTCTGGCTCTCATCTTCCCCACACAGAGTGCTTTTAGAGGGAGGGGCTCCCTCCTGTGTGTCCTCACACTGATCCATGCTGCTGGATTCACTGGATCCACATCAGCTCACACACACCTTCTACCTTCATCTGCAGAGGAAACACACATCATCAGCTCTGATCCTCCTTCACAAACAGATCAGCTGCTCCTCCACTGATTGGTTCTTCTCTTGTGTTTCCTCTCAGGTTCAGGTGAATGCAGTCAGACAGCAGTGGGAGGCAGAGGAAGCTGCTGAACATCAGCTGCTGCACTTCTGCTCTCCCTCCACCAGATGGAGACATGGAGCTGCAGCAGCAAACACTCCATGATGGAGCAACATTTCAGTCATTCAGTCACTTTGACAAAGAAACAACAAACTTCCTGTTTCTACAATTCAGGAAACATGAAGCAGATCAAGAAAAACAGACAGAAATCAAAAAATGAGGAGAAAAGAAAGATATGAATTCTTAATCTCAAAGCTCCAACAGAGAATTTCAAATTAATTTTGATTCACACTGTTAAATCAGTTACCTTTGAATTGCAATGCTTTTCAGATTATTTGTTTTTGTTTTTCGAAAGTAATCTATTACCCTACATATTCTTTTCTAGAAGCTTTACATAAGCCCTGAGTTACTATTAAGTTGCTTTCACTACATATTCTTACTCCCATGTCGTCACATTTTGACACATGGGTAAGGAGCCCTCAGCTTCAAAAAGTGACGCTTTGGGTGCTCCCAACTCGTCGTTTTTTGACGCACCGGATGTTCCGATTAAATCAGGGGTCAAGTCATTCTGTGGGACGCGGTACTGACAGTGGACCAAACCTTGGGACGCGTCCAGTACCAGTACCCTAGCCCGGTGTGTGTCTGGAACCGGTACAGCGTCTGGAACCGGTACCAGATTATGGTTAGGGTACCTGGTTACAGTTAGGGTCAGGATACCGGTGCAGTCTGGTACCGGTACCGTTTTGTGTCCTGGAGGTTGGGGAGCCTTGATTGAATTTAATGAGCCAACAAGTCAAGAAACAACGAGTTGGGTACTCCAAAAATGTCAATTTTTGAAGGCTCCTCACCCATGATTCAATATGTGATGACTTGGGAGTAAGAATGGGTTGACTTTCTTTGAAACAGCTGCAGAAAATTTTCCTGCAGTTTTTCTTATTTCTATTAAGGCCGATTGGATTAACCGTTGTTTCTAAAACTTACGTTTGTTTTTCACAGTTTACGCACTATTAAAAACCATTGGAGGATCAAAGCTCAGCTTTAGTCAGTTTAGTCCACACAAAAAAAGCTGCAAAGAGTTAAAACAGAAAACAAACGGAGAACTGCAGGCCTGTGAGCCTCAGAAACAAGAAAAATGTTGTTCAGTCAAAGCAGATTCAAATAACTTCCCCAAATTAGAAAAACTAGACAGACAGGTCTCTGCAACAACAGAACAAAACACAGTTATAAGGAATACAAAGACAACATTTAAAGGATCTATTACAGCAAGCAGCAAGTTTGACTCAGTAATTTAAGTTCATGAGAACTTAAAAAAGCTTAAAGTAGTCAAACAAAAGCAAAGTAAAAATGTTTTTCTGCATTTTTTCCTCCACTAACGCCTGATGGTCTCTCTGCTACAAACAATTCTTTATTGGGTTGTTTGTCTGTTGGAATCTGAATAATCAGGAAACATTACTCGCCAGGTATCACTACTGTGTTCCAGGACATAAGTCATCTGTAACTGTAATCTATTACATTTGCAATGACTTCCTCACAAACAGTTTGAGAGTTTGTGACTCAGAAATGAAAGACTTGAACTCACAGAGTTTCATGATGTTTGTGTTTCTGGCAGAAACTCTTTCTTCTGTCTGTTTGCTACAAAGTTCTGCTCAGTTTGATTCCAGGAATTAATTAGTAAAAACACTACAAACATCAGCTGATTGTTGTTTACTTCATAAACAATAATCTTCCATATTGTTGATCAATAAATAAATTATGATGAAACTTTTTAAACAGCAGAGTGATGAGAGTTTGCAGTGCTCTTCTTTAGACATTCAGAAACAAACAGTCAAGTTATTGGGTTTCCATTCACCGAGTGAACGCAGCTGCAACACAGATCAGTGACTCTTCCTGGTTCAGAGTTCACCTGTGGTGGAGGCGAGGAAACAGGTGATGCAGCTTAAAAATGAAGGGGAAATTTTCATGTTACACAAACTGTGACAATTACTGGAATCAAACCCACAACCTGCATTTTTTTTCTATCAAGTACACAACCACTTCCCCATAGTCAGAGGATCAGGAATTGATCAGGTTTTTTTGTGTGTGACTGTTGTGAACACATTAGAAAAGCGACTAGATGGATCTGTTTGCTGTGTGTAGGACTGACTGGTCCAAGGGCACGCAATGAGCTTAATCCAGTGTGGGTCCTTTAGGAAAGACCCTTCAGCTTGACTGTGTAACTACTGGGGTGACTGAGTCTGGGTCTCCGTCTGCTGGTCCCCAGCTTGGATAAAATGCAGGGTTACAGGAAGTTCATCTGGCATGAAATTATCTGCTAAAACCATCTGTGCAAAACATTAAAAGCTGATTTTCTGTGATGACACATCATGGAATGTGCCAAAACGGGAAGAAGAAGAAGATGAACAAGGTGGACATGGAAAAAGGGGCGGGCCTTATTGTCTGTCATGAGCTGTAGATCTTTGTCACCTGACCAGAAAACGTCACATAAACACACCAGGAAGTTTAGTAAAAGAGACTGGAAATAAAAAAAGAGGAAATAAAAGTTATTGTTTTTTAAATAAATAGAAACGAAACATGATGGAAAAATTAAAATCAGGTTAAAGGTCACAGAAAGATTCAGAGTTCTTCAAGAGTGGAGGCTTGTTTTTCTTTTTTTTTTTTAAATAGACAAAAAAAGTTTTTAAATGTGAAATAAAAGTTGTTTAAATAATAAAACCATTGTAGTTGGACCGCAGGCTCTGGACTCTGGTTCAGTGATTTATTGAAGAGAGCTCTGGATCACTGATGAAGCTGCTAGAAAACAGGTTCAAGAAGAAACCTGAGAACATCTGACAGCAGCTGAGAAGACGAGCAGAGCTTCAAGCTGTCAGATTGACAGATTGTTGATCTCAAAGACTGTAAAAGAGCTACAGAAAGGTGAGATCATGTGATCTTCTGCTTTGTAAGGAGACACTTTGTAGGGGATTTAAAGTATCCTGAAAATGAGCATCTGTTGCCAACTGTTGGAGCGCTCACTAAGACCGTTGTAGATCTGATGGTTCAAAGGAAGCTCTGTTTCTGTGCAGAAGAAAGCTGCTCACAAAGATGAGAGCAGATCATGAAGGTTCATTTGTCTTCACTTCATTGTTGACAGAGATGATGTGAACTGAAAGAGTTTGTTCACATACAGACGGAGGAAAAAATCCTGAAGATGTTGATGTTTTGTGAAGTTTCTCTCTGCTGTCTGTTTTGGATCCTCCAGGTTTGTCTCTTTTATCTTCTAACTTGTCTTTAAAGATGTTTGTTTATCAGCTTTCAGTCACTTTCTCGCTCCAGACTTCTGCTGACAATAAAGCAGAAAAACCTGATGGAGATAAAAGGAGGGGCCTGACTATTTCTTGAAACCGGCTCCACCAGTTTCTTTAATTAATGTTCAGTCAGATTCAGAGGAACAAAGAGTTTGTTTACATGCAGCTCAGAAAAAGATCTGATTTTAAAGCAGAGAAACTTTTTTCTTCCCAGATCAAATAGAATCACAGATTTCTGTCTGAATGTTTCCATTCAGAAAGTGGTTCGGCTGAAAGGAACTACAGCTGAGATCATCATGACTGTAAGATAAAGCTTTCATGAAGCACAGCAGCAGCAGTATCATGGTGTGGTGCTCAATGCAAACATTAAAGTTTGGTTTCACTTGTGCAATAAAACCATCATGTTAGATCAGCCATCAATATTTTATTTAAAAAAATCATCCTAAAAGGGCTTTTTATGGATAAAATAACTATAGTTTCTTTTTTGGTTTTCTTAGATCATTAGAGTTTGAATGTTTATTTCACTAAAAAACTTTGTTTTATATCAAATCAGAAGAAAAAAAATAAATGAATGTTTTGTTTTCTTCTTTCAGAAATTTTAAGATGCTTTCATTTCATTAAAATGTAAATTTAATTACGTATCATAATTGCATTGCAGTAAGTTATGCCTGATATTTTTGCTTTCAATAAAATAAACAAATAAATCCTCTTATCCACACAAACACTATCTTGGTCTCCTCAGCATCCTCTCAGTGACCTTTAGCTGCTGGTTTTTGGAAGAACTCTTTTCTTTTTGGACAGATGAACAAGTTAAAGACAAACTTCTGTCTGAGTTCTTCCTCTGCTGCTCTTCTTCTTCAAGGTTGAGAACACACAGACACATCACTGCCTTCATCATGAGTGGAGAAGACAACAGAAAACACAAAGCCTCACCATGAAGAAGAAGAAGAAAGTTGGAGCCACTCTGACCGTCTCCTCCTGCTCTGAAATGAAGGAAAACTCTCAACTTCCTCATTTTATGACTCCTGAACACCTGAGTTCCTCCCTAATCTGACTGTTCTTGTATTGATACTCCTCCCTTTCTAGTTATGTTTTTAGTCTAGTTATTTTTAGTTTTGGTTTTAGTTATTTACGTCAGATTTTGTTAATGTTATGTTATGTTAACTTTTGTTAATAACAAAAGACAGAAAATTGTGAGTGAACTTATAGGTAAAACAAACCCTAAAGTTCTTTATCAAACTGCAACAGAACCATAAAGACAGAAACAAGTTTCATATACAATTACAGATCTGGTCTTTGGTTGTTAAAATCTCCTTCCTTGTTTTGTGGACAAATTCATGTGTGTGTCTGCAAATGTTTTGTGTGTCACTGAATGCTAAAGTCAAGAAAACCCACAACAACAGTCCACTGAACACAACCAGAACCACCAGAACCCCAGGAACCAGAAACCAGGAACCTTTTCTGTTTGTTGCTTCACTCTGAATTAAATGACTGGAGAATTTAAAAAGCACATTTCAGAGTTTATGAAGAATCAGCATTTAAAAACATAAACACAAAGATTTTTTTTTATCATGACGTATTATACTATGTGTTCTGTTTCTGAAACCAAATGTCTGCAAACTGAATATAAATCTGCTTTCTGGATCAGAACAATGTGTCTGAGGGTCAGAACTGTTTATAGATGTGAAAGAAAAGGTTCTTTACGCTGTCATTTCATTGTGATGTGTAGTTCTGCATCGTTTTTCTTCAGTTTGATGAAAAAACATTTGTCTTTTTTCAGTTTGCCTAAAATCATTAAAGTTTGTGTTTGTTTTGACTTTGTTTTACATTGAATTTCTCATCATATAGGTCATGTGAGAGTTTATTTTATCAGTTTATTTTTTCATAAATGTACCATATTTCAAAAATAATCCCATAAATAATCATTTCATAAAGGTTCATGTTTGTATTTTGATCATATGGTGTGTCACGCTGACATTAACTCATGTATTCATGTAAGCAAAAGGAATTTAGAATCACAAAAACAAAGAAAATTTCTTTGGATGAAAGGTAAATGTTACAGATGATCTTTGGGACGTTTTCTTTGCCATTGAAGGAGGAGTGGCTTTTATTTAGAGGAATGTTCTGCAGCAGAGCCACATCCCTAAAGCATGTCTGTGTTCTTTGGTAACAGGGTGTGTTTGTGCGGTTGCAGATTCTTCAGAAAATACGTTTCTTACAGCTGTGTGTATGAAGGTTTAGGAGGGATAAAACTAAATAAATGTAAACGACATGAAATCCTTAAATAGAAGTGTCATTATGACACTTGTCATTTTATGATTTCATGTAATTTATATTTATTTAATTTTGTCCCTCCTAAACCTCCATAGATATGAAGACGCAGGAATTAAGGATCGAGGTTTTTAGGAACAATGCAGGCTCATGTTCTGGACTGAAGAGTTCCTCTGAAATATTCTGTTCAGACTTCTTCAGGATCACATCTGTTTGTGAATGAGGATGTTTGTCTCCATGTAAACAAAGCTGCAGCTCATTTTTAAACTGCAGGTTCACACAGCATCAATGACAAAAGCTGAAGCTTCTGTGCTGCCCTCTAGTGGCAACCACGAGAGTTGCACAACTCAAGAAAATTCGAGTCGGACACTTCTTTGTTTTCCTGTCATTATTTTTTTTAAAAAAAAGGGATCATAAGACAAAAACAAATGAAATGATATTCCAGACACTTTCTTGATTCAATTGTAACAAACCCAAGACTCTCAAATGCTGCATTTGACAGAATTCAAGTCCTGAATTTAAACATGAAAACCACAGATTTTAAAACTCTACTTAGTTTTAAGGATCAAACTACATCAGGAGGTCTCAGTCTTCAAGCCTTTAAGACAGTTGTTGTGCCAAGATGTGTATCCCCTGCCAGAATTTGTATCCCCTGTCTAATTCTGGCATTATCCATTTGTTTTTATAACATATTTTGTCCCAAAAGGCGTAACAAGAATGTTAACGTTTATGATATCGTTTATTCTGGGGCTTTTAGGAGTTTATTGTCACATTTGCTCAGCATGTATGTATGGTTGAACAAACATGGATGAGAAAAAGAAAATAAAAGGTTTTAACAAAAATAAATATATAAATTAGATGTTCCTGCCCTCAGACAGCAAAATAAGGTTCAGATAAATATGTTATATATAAAGATAAACTGGATGTGTTTTGATATGTATGACAGTTATAAAGCAGAAAATCAAGAAAAAAAAATGTTTTAGTATTTTTAGGATAAACATCAAATAAACAATTATGTTTAATCTTTCCCGGGTTTTTTAGTTAATTTTAGGTTTATCTCATTATTTAATTGATTAAGTGTTCATTAATTAGTGTATTGTTTCTTTGTTTATTCAAGTGTTTTCTTGGTACATTACAATTTTCAGACATTTACCCTTTTGGAGCCAAACTCCAGGCCAGGTGGTGGCGCTAACGCACCATGACGTTGTGTCTCAACCGCCAAATATGCTATGAAGAAGAACAGCACGAGGCGCTAGCAGCGTTAGCTTGTGTTCAGAGGACGGTGGGGTTTTGTTCGGCCGTTTGTGAGGATTTTGGAGAGAAAGGACGAGACGTGCTTCGTGTCTGAACTCCAGAGGATCGGAGCTGCTTGTGTTCAGAGGACTTTGGTGTTTGTGTGAGTTTGAGCTGAAGCTCGGAGCAGCTGCAGTAACGATGTCTTCACTTCAGTCTCTGAGAGAGTTTATCAGCGAGCGACTAGCTGCTGCTGCTGAAGAAATCTTCAGACACTGTGAAGGAACCATCGTCCAGTACGAGGAGGAGCTCTGTCGTCAGCGCAGACTGCTGGATATCATCTGGAAACCGCAGCTTCAGCTGCACGATATAGGTATGTTCACTTCAATGAAGGAGAAATGACTCTAACAGACGCTCAGATACGAACTACAAAGGCGCCATTTTGTAGATTTTATGATCCCATTGATTCCTGCTGACCCCCTCCCAGAAGACAGATAAACCAACGATCCTTATCAAGGTTGTGATAAGAAGTACAAGATGGCTCTACTGAAGCAGAAGAAATACCTGAAAGGCACAAAGAAAGAAAAGAAAGGCTGAACTGGTAAATCATGCCAGGCTGCTAAAGAGACGCAATCAAATACAAAAGATCTGCATTACGGGCTCAAAGATCTTCGTTAAACCACTAGGTTCCTCAGACCGTTCTGCGATACAGCTCATTAATAACATGAATGACTTTGAGAAGTGTTTGATTAAAAATGTCTGAGCAATTAAATGAGGCTAAGATTAAAAAATAACTTCAAGAAAATCATGGCACCCAAGGACAAGTGCCATCTAGGACTGGGCGATATAACAATAGCTATCAATATCGCGATAGTATTTTTTCTTCATAGTAGAATTAGCTTATCGCGATAGACTTTTGTTTTGAAGGATTTGAAATAAACACCCGCCAGTAGTTAGCATTTTCTCCTCTTTGATGAGTTAGAGGGTTAGTCACCACGTAGAGAGTAAATGTTTGTGTAAACTTAGTCATGTTTTTAAGCTCTTCTTCTGGTTATTTTCTTTTGTTTTCTTCTCTTCCACCGTCTGCACGCGAGGTAAATAAATACATGCGAGACACATTCCACCCCCGCGGTCACTTCACCTGTGCAGAGTTTAGCTTTATTAAGCTGCTTCACTTAAAGCAGCAACAGACAGATTAATAAAATGTGTTGATTAAAATCTAAAATGGTTTTGCTGGTGGTTCATCTGGACAGAAAATTGTTAAAGTACCACAAATGAGACTCAGTTTAGGTTTGAACTGCTCTGGTCAGATTATGAAACCACAATATGCAAAAAAGTTGAATTTATTTTCTCTTAAAAAACAATTTATTAGACTTCAATATTATATTTTTAAAATTTATGTAAAGTAACATACAGTTTGGAATTTGACGACTGGGTTCTCAGCTTGACTTCAACTCTTCCTTCAGCATTTATCTTTCCTGCAGTTTGCTTGTAGTGAAGTATCTGTCCTTGTATCTTGAATCTAAAATTGTTGCTAGAGTGTACAGTGGCTCTACTTCAATCTGATCGAATCGTTTGTTAACACCACGTTCTTGGATGTTTTCACACCATGGTCTGTAGGAACTGTTTTTGCTAAGAGGCGCTTCAAAGCTTGAACTGCAGGAATTACATCAGCAGCTGTAGCGGTGGCTCTGCTAATGTCTCTCGTTAGCTGTTCACAGGGATCCAGAATTGTAAGCATGTTCTCAATCAGGCTCCATTGCACTGGGCTCAGTGTTGATCCAGTTCTTGGGAGTGGAGTGTGGCTGTGCGAATGATGTAATTTTTGTCTGGCCATTGAGCAGTCATGCTTGCTAACCTGGCTAACATCAAATGTCCAGATTTCTGTTGTGGGACTGACATATTTTGCGGTTTTATTATTTAGTAAAGAATGAATGTGCGTGGCAAGGGTATTGTACAACTCGGGTAAACAGCTGTCTGAAAAGTAACGGCGACTTGGTAGTTCATAACGTGGCTCCAAAAAGTTTATAAGCTGCCGAAAATTTAAGTTCTCCACAAATGGGTAGGGTGAGCAGACAAGTTGTAAGTATCAGTACTGACACAATACAGTGGTGAGTAAGGACACAACGTCATTATCGGTCTATTTTATTGGCAAATTATTTTCATATCGAAACTATCATGATGTTGTCAAACTGTCAACTATCGGCCGATAATTATTGGTAACCGATATTGCAACCGTAGTCTACACAGATGCTGAGGGACACTGACCAGTGGTGGTAAATGAGCGTCAACACTGAAGATTTTCACAATGAAAGAGCCAAACTCAAAAGTGGATTGTGTAACATTCATCTGTGCCCACATAAAACTAGCTATTGCTTTTTTTGCATGTCAAAAATCCTTTTGACATTTCAATACCTTCTGTATTGAAAGGACAATTTAACTAAGTTTTGTGTTTTTAATGTGTTTTTAGTTCATGGTAGTGGTTTGTTAGTTTTGTCAGTCATTAAAGTGAAAATACTGGAAATAACTGCTTTGCATAAATAAGTCTCTTCATTTTGGAGATGGAAACAGGTGTTTTTCCCCATAATTGCCTGCTATTATATAATCGATATTTATCTTATGTGCTGTTGTCAAATTTAATATCTTAACTTCATTTAGCATCTTACTTGAGTACAAAACATAATTGAATTTTTTTTTTATAACTAGAAAAACATTCCGGCATTAAAGGGTTCAAAGCAAAGGGGATTTGGATTTTCACTGATCGTCGACCATGCACAAAATCATAAAAAAAAAAAGTAAAAGGGTCTCCTCCTTTGTGTCCTTGCAGTTCTCCCCCAGCATTTTATGACGGAAGAGGAGAATCTTTGCAACCAACAGAAGAACTTCAGAGTGGAACTAGAGGAGCCAGTATCGCCACAGATTAAAGAACAAAAAGAACCAGAACTTCCACAGATTGAAGAAGAACAAAAAGAACCAGAACTTCCACAGATTGAAGAAGAACAAAAAGAACCAGAACTTCCACAGATTGAAGAAGAACAAAAAGAACCAGAACTTCCACAGATTGAAGAAGAACAAAAAGAACCAGAACTTCCACAGATTGAAGAAGAACAAAAAGAACCAGAACCTCCAAAGGGTAAAGGGCAACAGAATGAAACTGAACTTCTGCAGATTAAAGAGGAACCAAAAGAACCAGAACTTCCACAGATTGAAGAAGAACAAAATGAACCAGAACCTCCAAAGGGTAAAGGGCAACAGAATAAAACTGAACTTCTGCAGATTAAAGAGGAACCAAAAGAACCAGAACTTCCACAGATTAAAGAGGAACCAAAAGAACCAGAACTTCCACAGATTAAAGAGGAACCAAAAGAACCAGAACTTCCACAGATTGAAGAAGAACCAAATGAACCAGAACCTCCAAAGGGTAAAGGGCAACAGAATGAAACTGAACTTCTGCAGATTAAAGAGGAACAAGATGGCCTCTGCATTAGTCAGGATGAAGAGAAGCTGGATGTAAAACAGGAGACTGATACCATGATGGAGACTCCTAAATATGAGGAAAATGAGCACATTGAAGCAGATCAAAACAATCATCAGAGCTTTAATGTAACTGATAGTCAGGATCAAGAGGGAAACCAGCAAAAGGAAACATCAATTGGAGGAGTGACAGACCCACAGAACAGAGATCAAAAGAAAAGAAGAAACGGAAGTCATGTCAAGAATGTGGACTGCTTACACACGTCAGAAAGTCAGTGCAACTCTGATCTTACAGAAAACTTCATGAGGGCAACTTTGATTAAGAAATGCAAACAATCCCCAAAAGACGAGGCTCAGTCTGGTAAAACCTCAAGAATTGACTACAATCTTCATTTGAGAACAGAGGCTGATAAAAGACCTTTTGTCTGTGAAGAATGTGGTAAAGGTTTTAGTTACTGTTCTGAGTTCAAAGTTCATGCGAGAACTCACACAGGAGAGAGGCCCTTTTCTTGTAAAGAATGTGACAAGCGTTTTAGTCGATTATATGATCTCAACATACACATGAGAACACACACAAGAGAAAGGCCTTTTTCTTGTAAAGAGTGTAATGCAAGTTTTCGGTATAACTGTAATCTACACAGGCACATGAGACGTCATACAGTTGTGAAGCCCTTTTCTTGTAAAGAATGTCACAAACATTTTAATCAAATGGCTAGTCTCAAAACACACATGAGAACTCATACAGAAAAGAGGCCTTTTTCTTGTAAAGAATGTGATAAAAATTTTAGTCGATTACATGATTTAAAATTACACATGAGAACTCATACAGAAAAGAGGCCTTTTTCTTGTAAAGAATGTGATAAAAATTTCATTCGACTATCTGAGTTCAAAGCACACATGAGAATTCATACTGGAGAAAAGCCCTATTCTTGTAAAAAGTGTAATGCAAGTTATAATTACAGTGGTAATCTCAGAAGACACATGAGAGCTCATACAGGAGAGAGGCCCTTTACTTGTAAAGAATGTGATTCTAGTTATATTTATAGCGGTAATCTCAAAAGACACATGAGAATTCATACAGGAGAGAGACCTTTTTCTTGTGAAGAATGTGATAAAAGTTTTGGTCGATCATTTTGTCTCAAATCACACATGAAAACTCATACAAGAGAGAAACCTTTTACTTGTGAAGAATGTGATAAACGTTTTTGTACAAAATCCTCTCTTAAAAGGCACATTGAGACCCACACTGGAGAAAACCCTATTTTTTGTTATTAATGCGATTTAAAAAAAAAAAAAAAAAAACACGATACAGTCACATGAGAATTCAGTTAAAAGAGGCAGTTTTCTTGTCACACTGTATATCTTCCAATAGTAGCCGGGGCGTTAAAAAAAAAAAAGTTTAAACTGACGTTTATTCCATCACAGACAGAACTGTGATGGTTAATAGATTGATTTTGCAGTGAGACTTGGTAACAAAATGCAGAAAACAACAGATGACCTTTTCAGGATTTATTTATTTTCTTTAATCTCTGTATCAAATATCTCCTCCACTTTTATGCTGATCATTTTCCTGGAGACACGAGCACCTTTTTCTTTGCTCAGTAATCCATGTTCAAAGCAGTTCTTCTAATTTGTTGCTACTTTCTCTGCTCACCAGGAAACCACACTTGCTCCTTTTCTTTCTGCAGCCTTTCGGCTGTTTAGGATTCACCCCAGAATTGCTACATGGAGCTAGCAGCTAATGTTTTTAGTCTGTTAGCTACACGAAGCGATCTCTGTGTTTATCTCATTTACTATGCATGAAAGAAATGGATGATGTTAAGTGATCAAGTTGACTTATTTTGAAAAGCTCTATAAAACATCAGTGATCCAGCTTCAGTGTTTGGGTTCATGAAAACATTTAGAATCTCCCACAAGCTACCAAGAGCTTCTCTCCACTGTGTTTGAATGGCTGCTTCCAAGGTGTTTCCATCTCTCCTGCGGAGTTTGAGTGCTCTCTGTCCCGCATTAACCCGAAAGGGCAAAAATAAAAACAAGAATAAAATGAGGGTACCTTTTTAGAGGCGTCAATGAAAACAAAGTTCAGTAGGCCCAAGCAAACTGCTTTCCCATCTTGTACGACTCTCTGTCTCCTCTTCCGGCTAGCGGATCCAGTGGGGTAATAAAATGAATGAAGTTCAGCAGAACTATGGATTCATTCACTATAAACACCAGGAAATAGGTTTGCTCCTTTTCTTTCTGCAATAGTTTCTGCTGTTTCGCTCATCTCCTTGCACCATTCTCAGATAAGATTAGGATTCATTCCAAAATGTGGTTCAGATTCCTCACCAGAATGTTCTTTGGTATGTTGCACCACAAAAAAATTAAACAAAATGGTATGAGCCAAAATGTTGTGATCCATGCTACACTGGCTGAATGCCACAGACACCAACTCCCCACCCTCTTGCCTGACTGAGTAAACTGCATGCCCTGGAGAGTGAAGGTAGTGAGGGGGGTGTTGGGTCTTAAAGGGGCCCAGCCACTATTAGGGACCGGCATCTAATATAACTAACACTTGTTAGACCCGGCTTTTATTGGAGACCAGGATCTATTAGAAACTGTCCGTTATTGGTAGATATACGGTAGTAAAAGATGAAAAGGGTTTACTTTGGAAAGGTGAAATTGTGAAACTAATATGTTTTATATTTTTATAGTTGTATGTTTAAAACTGTATCTAGACCCATATACATATTTTTAGCCTTTTTTCCTTAAATTTAATAGCTTTCTTTTACAACTACTAGTGATTAAAAACTCAAAAGTAATTGTTTCAGGAGATTTTTATAATGTAATATTGAAAACTCCAGAGATCCCACCCTGAACTGGTTCTTAATGCCAAACACTTTCTGTAGCCTTCAAATGATCTCTCAATCTGATCCAGAATACAATAAATTCTATTGTACAGTCTAATGGCCTCCATACCACAACACTTTGCTTCAGAATTTCTTTAGAAAGTATTACATAAGTACTTCCTTTCTTTAATGTTCTGATAACTTCATTTTGTAAGACATTCCAAAGAATAAAAGATTTTAAATGTCCTGATCTGTGTAGTTAGTCTTTTTACGAAGATTTACTTTTTTTTAAATGACTGAAAAATGTTAAGCGTCTTTGTAATTTAATGATTTTAGATCCCGCAAAAAGAGAGGTGTTGTTTTCTATTGTAACTACTAAATCTTCTGACTTACACCAGTTTAAAGGTACCATTATTTTTTGTCCTGGCATTTTTTGATTTATTTGTATTTGATTAAAAAAGTAAACTGTGTTCAGTTTTTGTTAGTTGATGTTTATTAGTAAAATTTTATATAATTTCTTGGGGTTTTTTTGTTTTTTTGATTGACCATTGTTGTATTTTATGCTGAGACAATGTGCGCGTTGTAGAATTCTGTGCATTACCCTGACAACACTGTTAATGTATTTTAGACCTCTTTATTTCTAACATTTTTTCTGTGTTTAGGGTTATTATATGTTGTTTACCTTGGCCATACATTTACTTGTATAATAATTGTTCTGTACTAAAAGCGGTGACTGCAGTTTACATTATGTTGAGTCATGTGTCAGTAGTGTTATGCGATTCCACATAACACGTGTGATACTGTATTGAAATTCTAGAAATGTTGACAAACCACAACTTTGCAATTACACTGTTTCCATTAAGTCATATTTATGCAAATGGGTATTTTAGTTATTTAAAGGCCCCTTCCAATGAAAATAGTCTTTTTTGCATTTTTTTATATGTTCTGTTTGCATTTGTATCATAAAGGACCTATATACAAGAATGTACAATTAAAGCTGTGTTTCTAAGAATTTCTTAATTCAAATTGTGTTGGATCAGCACATGAAATGCTTGAAAAATGCTCAGACTAATGACTCAGCTACTGAAATAGCTGTACCATAGTCTAAATTTTTTGCTTCAATTCTGAATTATCCACTTGCAATCAAATGACTCTATTAGTGTCTTAATTTTTCTCATCTCAGCTGGCACCTGGCTCAAAACTGTAGGGCTGGATGGCACCGTTGTTTTGCTGCACTAATGTTAGCTTGGGGTTGTGAGACGTTACAAACTAGAGTGGGCGAGTGTCAATAAAGGTTTAATGAGATATTAAAGGAGCTAACTTCTGTACCAACAGTCCTTCCCACAACCCAGAATCATATTTCTAAAGGGCTGCAGAAAATGTATCTTAAAAAACAAAACAGACTTTTTGATTTTGGCTAAAAACTGCATGATCAAAAAAAAATAAAACACTGAACGATTTTACCCTAGAAAAAATATTTAGACTTTAAAGTCAGATAAATGCCTTGAAAACAGTAGAATCAAAATGTGTATATATATGTGTATGTACTTATTCAGATAACCTCTCTTAAGTTATCTGAAAACACTTGAATCATGTTTCTTTAGTGCATCTGCTATGTTTAAAGTTTGTTAGGAAACAAATATTTAATTTATTTAAACAACCTACTAATGACCTCATATTTCTCTTCTGAGCCACAGAATATTCAAATGTGACAAATATAGTTATTTGATTTATTCCTTGATATATAACGTTATCGCCTAATGTGAAAATGAACCAACAAAATACTCCTTTTCACACAAGGACCCCCCCCCAACACACACACACCTGCCTTAGATGACTGGCATTGTCAGGAATCTGCAGAGCCTGATGATAAGCGCAATCAGGTGTGCATAAGCAGGGCAACATGGAAAACATGCGGGACAGTGTGCCCCAGCAACCAAGGTTGGGAAACACTGTTCTATGTGATGAGTAGGTGATGCTAAAAGAAGGTCTGAATACTGTATGTCACTGTTAGACTAATGAAAGTAGAGCAGATAAACAGACATCTTCACAGATATTTTCGAAGAAACAAGTTTCTTCAATTAAAATATTGTTTAATTGGTGTACATAATTTTTGGGAGGAATTCACCCAATTGTTTTTGGAGTAGTCTAAAAAACAATAGTTATTTGATGTACTTTTTTAATGTTTTATTTAGGCTATAATTCATGAAAATTATTTACATAAGAACATGTTTTTAAAAACCCAACCACTCTTTACAACGTTTCACAAGGAGATTTGCTTTTAGACTTCAATTCCTCACATAAATGGATGAAAAGAAAACAACAAAAACAATTTCCGCTTATGTTCATGATGATAACTTACTCCATAACCCCTGTTATGTAAGAGTTTGTGGGTTTTTATTTTTGGTCTTCTTGTTTGAGGACGGGGGGGGGGGGTGTTGTTGTTAATGGTAAAGTTTATTATAAATCCGTAGTTTTGTTCGACAAGCTTTAAAAATTGTGGAGATAATATCAATAAATGTGCGTCAAACTTGGAGTTTAATTCAAAAAATAATAAATAATTGATTAATAATTACCGTTAATTAATCACCGATTAACTTTTTGGGCGTTTTTTTGGTCGAACCTGGCAGTTTTTAGATGACTTTTGGGCGGGAAAAGCGTCACTACCTGGCAACGCGGAAGTAAACAGCACGAGGCGCTAGCAGCGTTAGCTTGTCTTCACAGGACGGTGGGGTTTTGTTCGGCCGTTTGTGAGGATTTTGGAGGGAAAGGACGAGACGTAGTGTGTTCCAAAGTGTCGTAAATGAGTGAATACGTGTTAAAGACAACGTGGCTGTGATTGTGAGACTAGCAGACGAACGGAGCTGCTTGTGTTCAGAGGACTTTGGTGTTTGTGTGAGTTAGAGCTGAAGCTGAAGCTCGGAGCAGCTGCAGTAACGATGTCTTCACTTCAGTCTCTGAGAGAGTTTATCAGCGAGCGACTAGCTGCTGCTGCTGAAGAAATCTTCAGACACTGTGAAGGAACCATCGTCCAGTACGAGGAGGAGCTCTGTCGTCAGCGCAGACTGCTGGATATCATCTGGAAACCACAGCTTCAGCTGCACGATATAGGTATGTTCACTTCAACAAAGGAGAAATGACTCTAACAGACGCTCAGATACGAACTACAAAAGCGCCATTTTGTAGAGGTGGAGGAGGAACTGAGGGGGATTTAGCTGTTCTTTTTTGTTATTTCAGTGAGCATTGCTTTGTGTGTCAAAGTTTTAAACCACAAGGAGATGTTATATGTGCGGATATGTGGACATTTAAAAGATCTTGTTTGTTCGTTTTCTAAAGGTGGAGGTACTGTTTTCCTTTTTATAAACAGCTCCTGTATGACAATTCAAAGACAGACTGCTGTCCAGAACTGTCTTTAGATATTTACAACAGTCCATCTATGCTACCTGCTGACCACAGATGATGAGGGCTTGCTGGGGCTCCAGACGATAGCGTGGAGAATTAAGATCGATCATTTCTCATGATCCCATTGATTCCTGCTGACCCCTTCCCAGAAGACAGATAAACCAACGATCCTTATCAAGGTTGTGATAAGAAGTACAAGATGCATCAGTGTTCCTTCAGTGCATCTGTTATGTTTAAAGTATGATAGGGAATAAGTATTTAAATCTGAACAACCTGCTGATGATAACACATTTCTCTAATGAGCCATAGAGCGTATACATTTGATAGCTGTGGTTATTTGGTTTATATCGTTACACAAATTAAACTTCTGAGTTAACACTTTTAAACATTTAAGCATTTCAGACAATAGAAATTTAGGGGAACATTTTTTCCATGGCCTTTTTTTATGTTGGAAAGCTGCATATTCTCATTTAAAATGTTTTTGTTGGTTTGTTTTTTCGATTGACGACACTAGTTTTTATTCAAATTGTTGACTATTTTTAAAGCTAAATTGTTTTTTCAAAAATGATGTCAGTAAACTAAACTTCACTTTTTTTTTAAAGTGGAAAAATAGTTGATAGCTTTACTTTTAATATGGGAAGCTTCACTGGCACTTTATAGAATTTATTTCTGGTGGCACTACGACTTGGCATTGTTTTTTGTTTTGTTTTTTTAATAAACCTCTTTGCCCTAATTGTAGTTATGCTAACCTCTACTATATTTGTAAAGAACGCAAGTCAGCAATCTTGCACATTGCAAATATTCATACTCAAATATTTGGGAGCAGATTGCAGTATTTTGAGTACTTGTCACAGTCCATAACCTCAAAAGAATGAACTATAAAGTTTTTAACTGATGTGCAAATTAAATGGTTGCTCGTAGAAATGAACTTTTCAAAAACAAAGGCATTTGAGCCTTTTACAAACTAGAATGACAAAAAGAAAATCCACAACTACTACATTTCATTTTTAGTTTTTAACTGTGGTCGGATCAGTTGGAGATTTTTCTTGACAAAAAGTAGCATCTCTGCTTTCTCACGTTATTTCTTTTTTCATCCAGCACATTTGCAGCAGAAGAAAACAAACGTTCACTATCAATGCTAGTGCAGGGCGCTGAAAGGTATTTGCGTACAAGCTCTGCCAGGTGCGGTAAAACTGTACTTGTTGCAGTTCCAATGGTGTCATGGTCTTCTCAAGGATTTCAGGTAGGAGCTCTGGGCCGACTGGAAGTGTAGACTCTGAGAGATATGTCTGCATCTAAAAGTCAAAACCCATTTTTATACAAGTTTGGTCAGTACTTAAACAACATTTAGTTAAATAAAAAGAAAAGAATGTACCCCAACATCCATTTTGCTCAACCCTGTCTGCTGAGCGCCTTCATCATTTTCTTCAAGGATTTCAGCATACATGTCACTGAGAGAAGTTGAACTGTTTCCATCTGCTTTGGTTGGTTTTGCTGGTGGTTCATCTGGACAGAAAATTGTTAAAGTACCACAAATGAGACTCAGTTTAGGTTTGAACTGCTCTGGTCAGATTATGAAACCACAATATGCAAAAAAGATGAATTTATTTTCTCTTAAAAAACAATTTATTAGACTTCAATATTATATTTTTTAAATTTATGTAAAGTAACTTGCAGTTTGGAATTTGACGACTGGGTTCTCAGCTTGACTTCAACTCTTCCTTCAGCATTTATCTTTCCTGCAGTTTGCTTGTAGTGAAGTATCTGTCCTTGTATCTTGGGTCTAAAATTGTTGCTAGAGTGTACAGTGGCTCTACTTCAATCTGATCGAATCGTTTGTTAACACCACGTTCTTGGATGTTTTCACACCATGGTCTGTAGGAACTATTTTTGCTAAGAGGCGCTTCAAAGCTTGAACTGCAGGAATTACATCAGCAGCTGTAGCGGTGGCTCTGCTAATGTCTCTCGTTAGCTGTTCACAGGGATCCAGAATTGTAAGCATGTTCTCAATCAGGCTCCATTGCACTGGGCTCAGTGTTACGGGTAATTTATTATCAAGTCCGTATGCTGCTAGCGCTTGCTTTTGCTGCAACAGGCTCCTGAGCATGTAAAATGTGCTATTCCACCGTGTGGGTACAACTTACTGAAGTCGAGCAGCTGTCATGCCAAGTCTCTTTTGTAACTTTGCCAAAGTTGAAGTGGCTACTTGTGAATGCCTGAAGTGGCCGACAATTTTTACCCTACAGCAATACCGTCTGATACAGCCCTTTGACTAAGCACAGCTTCGTTCACTGCGAGCTGTAAAGTATGAGCCATGCATCCCAAGCTAGCCACCCCACACAACTCCGGAGCCTTGATCCTATTCCGTGCATTGTCCCGCTTCACAACATGGACAGTCTCTTGTCCAATGATCCAGCATTGAAACACGTTTTCAAAAGCGTTGTGGATCGCTTGGGCAGTGTGAGGTCCAGGAAGTTCTTGGGAGTGGAGTATGGCCGTGTGAATGATGTAATTTTTGTCTAGCCATTGAGCAGTCATGCTAAGCTTGCTAACCTGGCTAACATCAGATGTCCAGATTTCTGTTGTGGGACTGACATATTTTGCGGTTTTATTATTTAGTAAAGAATGAATGTGCGTGGCAAGGGTATTGTACAACTCGGGTAAACAGCTGTCTGAAAAGTAACGGCGACTTGGTATTTCATAACGTGGCTCCAAAAAGTTTATAAGCTGCCGAAAACGTAAGTTCTCCACAGAAGAAAATGGCTGGTCAGCGCATGCTATTAGTTCCATAATTTTGTCGGTTATGTCCTTAGCTCGTGGGTCGTTCTTGTTTAATTTTTTACTCTTGTCAAATGCTTCAGCAATAGTCACCTGTCCAGACGCTTTCCGTTTTTTTTCAGAAAGAGCGTTAGCGCTAGCATTGACGGCAGCTTCATATTCTTTCCACACATCGCGGTGATGAATTTTCAAATGGCTTGTGAGATTTGTTGTGTTGTAGCTTGACCTTTTTTTCCCTCTTCGTGACACTTCAGTCGAACATATTTTGCAAACAGCGAGTGATTCCTTTGTCTCCAACACGCTTAAATAAGCCCACACAGGTGAGTACTGCGCCATGTTGCAGACAGGACTCACTAGCACAGGTGCCGAGACGTGACATCACTTGCGTGTGACAGAAGCTTACAGAATGGGTGGGGTGAGCAGACAAGTTGTAAGTATCAGTAGTGACACAATACAATGGTGAGTAAGGACACAACGGCATTTTCGGTCCATTTTATCTGCAATTTCTTTTCATATCGAAACTATCATGATGTTGTCAAAATGTCAACTATCTTCCGATAATTATTGGTAACCGATATTGCAACCGTAGTCTACACAGATGCTGAGGGACACTGACCAGTGGTGGTAAATGAGCGTCAATGCTGAAGATTTTCACAACGAAAGAGCCAAACTCAAAAATGGATTGTGTAACATTCATCTGTGCCCACATAAAACTAGCTATTGCTTTTTTTGCATGTCAAAAATCCTTTTGACATTTCAATACCTTCTGTATTGAAAGGACAATTTAACTAAGTTTTGTGTTTTTAATGTGTTTTTAGTTCATGGTAGTGGTTTGTTAGTTTTGTCAGTCATTAAAGTGAAAATACTGGAAATAACTGCTTTGCATAAATAAGTCTCTTCATTTTGGAGATGGAAACAGGTCTTTTGTGTAGTTTTTTCCCCATAATTGCCTAAGTTACATTTAGTTACATTTAGTTATCTAAGTTACATTTATCTTATGTGCTGTTGTCAACTTCACTATGTCAACTTCAATTAGCATCTTACTTGAGTACAAAAACATAATTGAATTTTTTTTTTCATAACTAGAAAAACATTCCGGCATTAAAGGGTTCAAAGCAAAGGGGATTTGGATTTTCACTGATCGTCGACCATGCACAAAATCATTAAAAAAAAAAGTAAAAGGTCTCCTCCTTTGTGTCCTTGCAGTTCTCCCCCAGCATTTTATGACGGAAGAGGAGAATCTTTGCAACCAACAGAAGAACTTCAGAGTGGAACTAGAGGAGCCAGTATCGCCACAGATTAAAGAACAAAAAGAACCAGAACTTCCACAGATTAAAGAGGAACCAAAAGAACCAGAACTTCCACAGATTAAAGAGGAACCAAAAGAACCAGAACTTCCACAGATTGAAGAAGAACCAAATGAACCAGAACTTCCACAGATTGAAGAAGAACCAAATGAACCAGAACCTCCAAAGGGTAAAGGGCAACAGAATGAAACTGAACTTTTGGAGATTAAAGAGGAACAAGATGGCCTCTGCATTAGTCAGGATGAAGAGAAGCTGGATGTAAAACAGGAGACTGATACCATGATGGTGGCTCCTAAATATGAGGAAAATGAGCACATTGAAGCAGATCAAATCAATCAGCAGAGCTTTAATATAACTGTTAGTCAGGATCAAGAGGGAAACAAGCAAAAGGAAACAACATCAATTGCAGGAGTGACAGACCCACAGAACAGAGATCAAAAGAAAAGAAGAAACGGAAGTCATGTCAAGAATGTGGACTGCTTACACACGTCAGAAAGTCAGTGCAACTCTGATCTTACAGAAAACTTCATGAGGGCAACTTTGATTAAGAAACGCAAACAATCCCCAAAAGACGAGGCTCAGTCTGGTAAAACCTCAAGAATTGGCTACAATCTTCATTTGAGGACAGAGGCTGATAAAAGACCTTTTGTCTGTGAAGAATGTGGTAAAGGTTTTAGTTACTGTTCTGAGTTCAAAGTTCATGCGAGAACTCACACAGGAGAGAGGCCCTTTTCTTGTAAAGAATGTGACAAGCGTTTTAGTCGATTATATGTTCTCAAAACACACATGAGAACACATACAGGAGAGAAACCTTTTTCTTGTAAAGAATGTGATAAAAGTTTTAGTCAGTTGTATGATTTAAAATTACACATGAGAAGCCACACAGGAGAGAAGCCTTTGTCTTGTAAAGTATGTAATAAAGGTTTTAGTCGAACACAAAGGCTAAAAACACACATGAGAACACATACAGGAGAGAAACCTTTTTCTTGTAAAGAATGTGATAAAAGTTTTAGTCAATTATATGATTTAAAATTACACATGAGAACTCATACAGGAGAGAAGCCTTTTTCTTGTAAAGAATGTAATAGTAGTTTTAGTTATAGCGGTAGTCTCAAAAAACACATGACAACCCATACAGAAGAGAGACCTTTTTCTTGTAATAAATGTGATAAAAGGTTTAGTCGATTAAATTATGTGAAAAAACACATGAGAACTCATACAGGAGAGAAGCCCTTTTCTTGTAAAGAATGCAATACTAGTTTTACTTACAGCGGTAGTCTCAAAAGACACATGACAATTCATACAAGAGAAAAACCTTTTTCTTGTAAAGAATGTGATAAAAGTTTTAGCCAATTACAAGATTTAAAATTACACGTGAGAACTCATACAGGAGAGAAGCTCTTTTCTTGTGAAGAATGTGATAAACGTTTTTGTAAAAAATCCTCTCTTAAAAGGCACATTGAGACCCACACTGGAGAAAAACCTATTTCTTGTTATTAATGCGATTTAAAAAAAAAAAAAAAAAAAAGATACAGTCACATGAGAATTCAGTTAAGAGGCCTTTTTCTTGTCACACCGTATATCTTCCAATAGTAGCCGGGGCGTTAAAAAAAAAAAAAAAAAAAGAAAATGTAGGCCGACCCGGCATTTATTAGAGACCAACGTCTATTGGAAACCGACGTTTATTCCATCACAGACAGAACTGTGATGGTTAATGGATTGATTTTGCGATGAAACTTGGTAACAAAATGCAGAAAACAACAGATGACCATTTTAGGATTTATTTATTTTCTTTAATCTCTGTATCAAATATCTCCTCCGCTTTTATGCTGATCATTTTCCTGGAGACACGAGCACCTTTTACTTTGCTCAGTAATCCATGTTCAAAGCAGTTCTTCTAATTTGTTGCTACTTTCTCTGCTCACCAGGAAACCACACTTGCTCCTTTTCTTTCTGCAGCCTTTCGGCTGTTTAGGATTCACCCCAGAATTGCTACATGGAGCTAGCAGCTAATGTTTTTAGCCTGTTAGCTACACGAAGCGATGTCTGTGTTTATCTCATTTACTATGCATGAAAGAAATGGATGATAAGTGATCAAGTTGACTTATTTTGAAAAGCTCTACAAAAACATCAGTGATCCAGCCTCAGTGTTTGGGTTCATGAAAACATTTAGAATCTCCCACAAGCTACCAAGAGCTTCTCTCCACTGTGTCTGAATGGCTGCTTCCAAGGTGTTTCCATCTCTCCTACGGAGTTTGAGTGCTCTCTGTCCTGCATTAACCCGAAAGGGCAAAAATAAAAACAAGAATAAAATGAGGGTACCTTTTTAGAGGCGTCAATGAAAACAAAGTTCAGTAGGCCCAAGCAGACTGCTTTCCCATCTTGTACGACTCTCTGTCTCCTCTTCCGGCTAGCGGATCCAGTGGGGTAAGAAAATGGATGAAGTTCAGGGGAACTACGGATTATTGTTATTAATGCCAAACACTTTCTGTAGCCTTCAAATGATCTCTCAATCTGATTCAGAATACAAGAAATTCTGTTGTACAGTCTAATGGCCCCCATACCACAACACTTTGCTGCAGAATTTCTTTAGAAAGTAAGTCTTACATAAGTATTTCCTTTCTTTAATGTTCTGATAACTTTATTTTCTAAGACACTCCAAAGAATAAAATATTTTAAATGTCCTGATCTGTGTAGTTATTCTTTTTACGAATATTTAGTTTTTTTTAAATGACTGACAAAATTTTAAACTTCTTTGTAATTTAATGACTTTGGATCCCATAAATAGAGAGGTGTTAAATCTTAAATCTTCTGACTTACACAATTTTAAAGGTACCATTATTTTTTGTCCTGGCATTTTTTGATGTATTTGTGTTTGATCAAAAAAGTAAAAGCAGTGTTCAGTTTTTGTTGATGTTTATTAGTAAATTTTTAAATAATTTCTTGTTTCTTTTTTTTTTTTTGTTTTTTTGATTGACCATTGTTGTATTTTATGCTGAGACATTTTGCGCGTTGTAGAATTCTGTGCATTACCCTGACAACACTGTTAATGTATTTTAGATCTCTTTATTTTATAAAAATTTTTCTGTGTTTAGGGTTATTATATGTTGTTTACCTTGGCCATACATTTACTTGTATAATAATTGTTCTGTACTAAAAGCGGTGACTGCAGTTTACATTATGTTGAGTCATGTGTCAGTAGTGTTATGCGATTCCACATAACACATGTGTGATACTGTATTGAAATTCTAGAAATGTTGACAAACCACAACTTTGCAATTACACTGTTTCCATTAAGTCATATTTATGCAAATGGGTATTTTGGTTATTTAAAGGCCCCTTCCAATGAAAATAGTATTTTTTGCATTTTTTTATATGTTCTGTTTGCATTTGTATCATAAAGGACCTATATACAAGAATGTACAATTAAAGCTGTGTTTCTAAGAATTTCTTAATTCAAATTGTGTTGGATCAGGAGCACATGAAATGCTTGAAAAATGCTCAGACTAATGACTCAGCTACTGAAATAGCTGTACCATAGTCTAAATTTTTGCTTCAATTCTGAATTATCCACTTGCAATCAAATGACTCTGTTAGTGTCTTAATTTTTCTCTTCTCAGCTGGCACCTGGCTCAAAACTGTAGGGCTGGATGGCACCGTTGTTTTGCTGCACTAATGTTAGCTTGGGGTTGTGAGACGTTACAAACTAGAGTGAGCGAGTGTCAATAAAGGTTTAATGAGATAGTAAAGGAGCTAACTTCTGTTCCAACAGTCCTTCCCACAACCCAGAATCATATTTCTAAAGGGCTGCAGAAAATGTGTCTTAAACAAAACAGACTTTTTGATTTTGGTTAAAAACTGCATAATCATAATAAAATAAACCGCTGTGAACTATTTTACCCTAGAAAAAATATATATACTTTAAAGTGAGACAAATGCCTTGAAAACAGTAGAATCAATATGTAGAATGAATGCTTTGGTTTTAAATGGAACTGATCAAGCGGTATAGTGGTCTGTTTTATTTTTTGTTCTCATTTGAAAGAAATCAGAAACCGAAAGAAAAATTACATCAGCTGGAGAAGCTTTGATGCTCCTTCATGTTTCGTGTTGGAGTGGTGCTCCTTTCTAACAAACTGCAACATCTGTAAGTTCTGGGAGGCTGTTGTTGAAGCAGATTCTACAGAAGAGCATCATTAGCAATGAAACTGTCGGCTCTTTGTGTTCAGGTTTTGAAAACTCCATGATGTGGAAAGAATCTGTGTCCTTAAACAGTTCAAGAAGATCACAAACTTGAGCAGATGGAAGCAGTTTGGATTCAGATTTCTTCCTGAACTTTGATCAAAATGCTGCAGTAACTGAAAACGGAACAGATAGTCAATCCAGTAGACTTTAACAATGTGTTCAAAACACTAAAACATTCAAATGATAAGAAGAAAAAAAAAACAACAGTGTTAAGCTATAAAATGATCAAAGTACAGGTGGGATTACCTTATATTTATATATCCTCCAACATGGACGGTCTCCAATAGACGCTAGTCTCCAATAAAAGCCAGGTCTAACAAGTTTTAGCTGTAATAGACGTCGGTCCCCAATAGTGGCCAGACTTATTTGGACTAATCACCACTTACTGACGTCTGGCTCCAAATGGCAACTGAATTGACTTAATTCGATTCGAGCCGGAAGTAAGGCATTTTCTGTGGGTAATGTCACACTCGCTAAATCCGGTTCACTTATACAGTCAATGGTGATCGTGCCCTCCTCCCTCCTGTGTCTCCAACAAGCTGCGTCTATGGCCAATACAGTTTCTTTATATTTATTTTAATAAAATTGTTCTAAGCCCTCTTGATGTTTTATAAGATATTTTATAGATTTCTTGATTTTTGTCACAATCTCTAAAAGGCACATTTAGATATTTTTTTTCCTTGTCAGCTTGAGAAATGTGGACCCCTTATCAGATCTCCTGGGAAGCAGTAAATAACACGTTGAAGCCTAAAGCCTTTTCCGAAGACTGATTAAAGAGTGAGTAAAGAAAGCGTGAACCAATCTATTACCTCTGGTGGAAGGGGGGCGCTGGTGAACCCAATGGGATGAGACAGCACAAGTCAGAGCTGTAAGTATCTCATTGATTCTAATAGTTAGTACTGGACAATGAGGTCATTGAAAGATTTAAGAGTCGTCGTCGTCCCCCTCATACAATTCTCCCAGCAACAAAATACTCACCCAAGAAACAACAAGTTTCTTCAAGTTTCTTCAATTAAAATATTGTTTAATTTATGTACATAATTTTTGGGAGGAATTCACCCAATAGTTTTTGGAGTAGTCTAAAATGATAAGTTATTTGATGTACTTTTTAATGTTTTATTTAGGCTACACTTCATAAAAATTAGATACATAATGGGGTGCACCCAAATATGTGCATCCACATTTGATATTAGTTTTTTAGATTAAAATCCATTATTTTACAACAATTAAAATAATTTTTGAATATTCATTTTTTGAATGTAACCTGAAAAAAGAAGGAAAAAAATTGGAATTGTATTATGAGTTTGGGGCGGAACCTTTGGCACCCCAGCAGCGCACCAGAGGGCTGAAGACGGAGCAACTTCCTGTTTCCGTTAGAAGTCTTTTGGAAAGCGAAGTGAGTGCTAGTGTCGTTCCTGCTCTCAGACTCCTCTTTATTTTACAGGTCAGTATTCGGTTTAAAAACCCAAAAGATAAAAGCCTTAAGCTTTGGTTACTTTCCCAGATGATTGGCAGTGTTATTCGATTTATGTTTTTAAAGTAAATTGGGAAAGTTTCTTTCATTTTCGGCGAGAAACGGCGGGAAAAGTTGAACCGGAAGTATCGCGATATTTGGTGTTTGTGTGACGGGATGTTGTTAGTTCGCGCTAAATGAGCCGGCGTCGCCATAGCCGCTGTGCAATTATTTGTATCTATACTCTGCATATGTTTTAAATGGTTTTTAAAGCTCCTGGTGTGATTTCTAATATGTTAAGAAGCAACTCAAGCATAAATTGTTCTCGCAGCAGTTACAAAAGAAATGATGGTTTACATATCATGTGTTCTTTGGTTTTTTTTTTATTTTGAAATATGTTTCTAAATGTGCAATGTCCATTCGTATATACCAGTATTTATGTTGTTTGCACAACATTTCTAAAAGATTGAATGTTTCTTTTCAAATTGAGATGCACTGTGATTAAAAAGGAAAGATGGAACAAATAACTAGAGCAGTTAGTAATTTTATGTTTTAATCAGATATTTAATTTAGACTTTTCATGTCAGACTGTATATTGGACAACAAAATGTACTGAATGGAAATTGTATTTGTCTTGAAAGAATTTAAGAGAAGTCTTTTGGAAAGCGAAGTGAGTGCTCGTGTCGTTCCTGCTCTTAGACTCCTCTTTATTTTACAGACACAATTCTTTTTGTTATTGTGGTTGCCGCACTCGGGACCCGTAACAGTAAGAACATGTTTTTAAAAACCTAACCACTCTTTACGACGTTTCACAAGGAGATTTGCTTTTAGACTTCCTCACATAAATTGATGAAAAGTAAAAATACCAAAACAATTTCCCCTTTTGTTCATGATGATGATTATTATTATTAGGAGTTGGTAGTTTTGTTTGACAAGCTTTAAAAATTCTGGATGTAATATCAATAAATGTGTGTCACACTTGGTTTTTTATTCAAAAAGTAATAAATAATTGATTAATAATTACCGTTACTTAATCACAGATTTCCCTTTTGGGCGTTTTTTTGTTTTTTTTAGGTCGAACCTGGCAGTTTTTAGATGACTTTTGGGCTGGAAAAGCGTCACTATCTGGCAACGCGGAAGTAAACAGCACGAGGCGCTAGCAGCGTTAGCTTGTCTTCACAGGACGGTGGGGTTTTGTTCGGCCGTTTGTGAGGATTTTGGAGAGAAAGGACGAGACGTAGTGTGTTCCAAAGTGTCGTAAATGAGTGAATGCGTGTTAAAGACAACGTGGCTGTGATTGTGAGACTAGCAGATGATCGGAGCTGCTTGTGTTCAGAGGACTTTGGTGTTTGTGTGAGTTTGAGCTGAAGCTCGGAGCAGCTGCAGTAACGATGTCTTCAGAACCTCAGAGAGAACAACTTTCTGCTGCTGAATAAATCTTCAGACACTGAAGGAACCATCGTCCAGTACGAGCAGGAGCTCTGTCGTCAGCGCAGACTGCTGCATATCTGGAAACCACAGCTTCCGCTGCACCAGATGCTTTACCTCCGATTCCAGCTAAATTAAGTCAATTCAGTCGCCATTTTTCTGGGTCTTCGACATTTTGGAACCAGACAATGTTAGTAAGCAGTGATTGATCCAAGTCAGTCTAAGTCATCATTTCTAAGGCAACCATTCTCGCTAATCAAGAGTGAGCTTGTTGAAAATGTACAACCCCCTTCCACTGAAAGCGGCTCTGGTGAATCTGTCAAATGTTTCAAATGTTGGAAGTGGGGCTAGTGGGCACCACATGCTTTTACTGAGGCATCTTATTGGTCAGTTTATAACTTAAATAAATCCAGAAGAAAACATATAAGGAAAAAAAATGTTTAGCAAGAACATGCTAAAAAGAGATACCAGAGCAAGAATAGTTATTCTGACAAACATGGTGACTGAGTAAAAGCTGTTTATTTTTCAATAGAAGCTTATGGGATTTTGGCCTTCTGGGACAAGCTGAAACGTGAATGGGGAGGGGACAATCAGTCCAGTTCTCTCTATATATTGTCTATGAAATGCTCAGAGAAACACAGTTGTCAGCTGACGGAAGGGATGGCATTAGCAACTACAGCAAGGGCATGTGGACAAAGTTAAGAGAAGCTCTCAACACCAGAGATAAGAGAAGCGCAAGGATTCCAAACACTCCAAGTTAGAATGAGAAAATGAAATGCAGTTTTCAATCAGTCCACCAGAGGAGCTCAGTCACCATAACTGTTCAGTTGATGCTAAAAGAGACCGTGAAGCTGATTTCAGATCAGTTCATGCTGCAGCTCTGGCATTCATCTCCACTTCCTCTGATTCCTCCAAAATTCTTCTCTCAACCTCCAAGAAACACGGTCAAGTCACAATGTCCCTGAAGACAATCTGCTGATGCTTCTCCTCTGCTTGATCAGCTTTTCCACACCCTAGGTGCCTCCCACCTGTGAGGGAAGGAATGCAGAAACATAGAGACGAATGAGAAGCTGCAGCTTCACGGGAAACTGTGCAACTTTGCTCTCAGACTAACTTTAGTAAAACACATCTGGAAGCAGCTGGACCGACTCCAACCCTCTACTGACCTCAGAGTCTGCAGCTTGGAGTTTGGATTCTCCACCAGATCCTGGAGCTCCTGAACATCTGAATCCTGGAGGTTGTTGTTTCTCAGGTCCAGTTCTTTCAGGTGGGACGGGTTGGACTTCAGGGCTGAGACCAGAGCAGCACAGCTGATCTTTGTCAAACTGCAGTCATTCAACCTGAAACAAGACAGAAAAGTTTGAGTGGTTTGGAGTAAATCAGGTGTATTTTCCTTCATCTTGTCTTCTGTCTATGGAGCCCCACTCTGTTTTTGTTTATTATTAATTTGTTCTGCTGCAGCCATGCGGTCTACAAAAAGTTGCTAACAAGGGATTTTTATGAGTGTGATTTTGTCCCTGTAGTTAAGTTTTCCTTCATTTTTATTGAAATGTTTTGATTTTGCTTAGAATTGCTTTACTGCAGTATACTGCTTTGAAGCTTCATGTCTCATGGTATAGTGTTCATTAGCAGAACACTGAAGACACCAGACTGCAGTCCTGCTGTTAAGATGATGACTAAGATGGAGAAAAGGGACTATTGTAGTGCCTCTTGTTTGTGTTTTCCTCTCCTCCAAAATGGTTTATCTGCCTGTTGGCGGAGAGTCAAGAAACATCAGTTGGTTGTAAAACATAGATCACTAACAAGAGCAGAGAACTGACCTCAGAGTGTGCAGTTTGCAGTGAGGACTCTTTAGAAAATCACACAGAACAGAAACTCCAGAATCCTGCAGAGGCCAGTTCTGGCCGAGGTCAAGTTCTGTCAGATGGGACAGGTTGGACTTCAGCGCTGACACCAGAGCTCCACAGCTGACCTTTGACAAATTGCACCCCTCCAACCTGAATCCAGAATATAGATAGGTTTAAAGTGAAAGTTCATGTTCTTCTAAATCAGAAATACTGACCTGAGAGTCTCCAGTTTACAGTGTGGATTCTCCAGTCCAGCAGACAGAATCTTCACTCCTGAATCCTGCAGGTTGTTGTTACTCAGGTCCAGAACTCTGAGTCTGGAGGACTGAGAGCTGAGAACTGAAGACAGAGCTGCACAGCTTCTCTCTGACAGTTTACAGCTACTCAGTCTGAAGAAGATAAAGTAAGAAAGCAGTTATTGAAAATTTTGTTTTTCCACTCAAATTAATTTCTTCAGTAAAGGTGATTTTTATGAGAGTTCTTACAGAGCTTTGTTGGAGGTTTTGATCACTGGCAGCAGCCTCAGAAGAGCTTCCTCTGAAGCAGAGTATTTCTTCAGGTCAAACACTTCCAGATCTTCTTCTGATGACAGTAAGATGAAGACCAGAGCTGACCACTGAGCAGGAGACATTTTATCTGTGGAGAGACGTCCTGACCTCAGGAACTGTTGGATCTCCTCCACTAGAGAACCATCATTCAGTTCATTCAGACAGTGGAACAGGTTGATGCTTTTCTCTGCAGACAGATCCTCACTGATCTTCTTCTTGATGTACTGGACTGTTTCCTGATTGGTCTGTGAGCTACTTCCTGTCTGTGTCAGCAGACCTCGTAGGAGACTCTGACTGGTCTGCAGTGAAAGACCCAGGAGGAAACGGAGGAAGTCCAGGTGTCCATTTGGACTCTGTAAGGCCTTGTTCACAGCACTCTGGTAGAACTGGACTGTTGAAGTTTGTTTAACTTTGAAAAACTTGATTTTTTTCTGTTGCTTTTCCATAAGGTTGACTCCAGAGGAGATAGATTTCCGGTGAACATGAAAAGCAGCCAGAAACTCCTGAACACTCAGATGGATGAAGCAGAACACCTTGTCCTGGTACAGGCCTCTCTCCTCTCTAAAGATCTGTGTGAACACTCCTGAGTACACTGAGGCTGCTCTGATATCGATGCCACACTCTGTCAGGTCGGATTCATAGAAGATCAGGTTTCCTTTCTGCAGCTGCTCAAAAGCCAGTTTTCCCAGAGACTCCACCATCTTCCTGCTCTCTGGACTCCAGTGAGGATCTGTCTCAGCTCCTCCATCATACTTGATCTTCTTGACTTTGGCCTGAACCACCAGGAAGTGGATGTACATCTCAGTCAGGCTCTTGGGCAGCTCTCCTCCCTCTCTGCTCTTCAGCAGATCCTCCAGAACTGTAGCAGTGATCCAGCAGAAGACTGGGATGTGACACATGATGTGGAGGCTTCTGGATCTCTTGATGTGGGAGATGATCCTGCTGGCCTGCTCTTCATCTCTGAATCTCTTCCTGAAGTATTCCTCCTTCTGTGGTTCATTGAACCCTCTGACCTCTGTCACCATGTCAACACACTCAGCAGGGATCTGATTGGCTGCTGCAGGTCGTGTGGTTATCCAGAGGCGAGCAGAGGGAAGCAGGTTCCCCCTGATGAGGTTTGTCAGCAGATCTCCCACTGAGGTGGACTTTCTAGGGTCAGTTAGGATCTGAGTCTTGTGGAAGTCCAGAGGAAGTCGACACTCATCCAGACCATCAAAGATGAAGATGACCTGGAAGTCTTCAAAGCTGCAGATTCCTGCTTCTTTGGTTTCAGGGAAGAAGTGATGAACAAGTTCCACCAAGCTGAACTTCTCCTCTTTCAGCACATTCAGCTCTCTGAAAGTGAATGGAAATATGAAGTGGATGTTCTGGTTGGCTTTGCCTTCAGCCCAGTCCAGAGTGAACTTCTGTGTTAAGACTGTTTTCCCGATGCCAGCCACTCCCTTTGTCATCACGGTTCTGATTGGTTCTTGTCTTCCAGCTGGGAGTTGAAAGAGCTCTTCTTGTCTGATGCTTGTTTCTGCTCTGTCTGCTTTCCTGGATGCTGCTTCAATCTGTCTGACCTCATGTTCTTCATTCAGATCTCCAGTTCCTCCCTCTGTGATGTAGAGCTCTGTGTAGATCTCATTCAGAAGGGTTGGGTTTCCTGCTTTAGAGATTCCCTCAAACACACACTGGAACTTCTTCTTTAGACCAGATTGGACTTTATGTTTACAAACTGCAGCAGAAGATCCTGAATGAAGACAACAAACAGAGTAAATCAATTCTCTGCAGTCCTGAATGATGAGGGTTTGAATCCCTGTGGTTCCATGTGTTCAGACATCAGTAAATCTTCATTTATCAGCAGTTGAAACCTTCAGAGAAATCCTCTTACTGCTCTGCAGTCGATCAGCCAGCTCCTCCTGCTTCATTCTCCTCAGGAAGTTCTCTGTGATCTTCATCAGTGACTCTCTGCTGCTCCTCTGCTCTTCATCTTCATCCTTCAGCTCCTCCTCCTCCTCCCTGTGACTCAGAATCTTCTGGATCTTCTTCAGCTCCTTCTTCACAAAAGTAACAATGTTGTCCTCCAGCAGCTGCAACAGAATTCTAGATGAATGAGCCAATCAGAGTGAAGTCATGGAGCCAAACATCAGCTCCATGTTGGACACACTGACAATCCACTGGTCTCCAAAGTGCAGCATGGAGATGACTGTGGACAGAATGATGGAAAAGTAGTTGTTGTTCATGTACAGACCAGAAAGATGGAGTCCAGCTGTGTTTGATGCTGCTGGACAGACTGACCACTGGGAGTCTCTGAGCTCTGCCGGTCCACTCTGTGGAGAATCAGCAACAATCAGATCCATTCTGTTTGTGCTCGTAGTGTTTTTAAACAAAACTAACTGGAGTCAGATCAGTTCACCAAGTCACAGCTAGAAGGTTATACAAATTACTAGTTTCCATTCTCTTCAATGTGAAGCGATCCAATTAAACAACACAAGTATATTTACAGTAACTTTTTTCTCTGGTTTGATTTAATAAATATGGTGTGAAATAAATCTAGTTCGTTTACATTTCATCTCTTGTGAGACTGATGTCAAAAAGTATGATGTAATTCTCATTCAACAGCTGAATGTTCAGATTTAGAACAGAAAACCAGTGCTTCATATCAACACACACTGTCTTTTTCCATAGAAAATACAGAGTTATGTGTCAATAAGGTTTTTGAGACAAAGTACACAGATCCATCCAACTAAATAAACCAGCCAGCGTTGTGCAAACTCAGCAACTTTTACAGTTTTCAAAGTGAAAACTTTGGTGTATATCAAGACCGTGCAGAAATGTAAACAAAAATGTCACTGCTTGTCTTTAGAAATGTTTTAACACATTCAAAGCATTTCGTACAGGTTTTTTTTTTTTGTTGCAAAGGGCCATGGAGCACTGTTAATTAAAAAAAAAAAAGAAGGGCTCACACAGACCTACAGTAGTATAACTGCAAACCTAAAACATTAAATATTCCTTTCCATTCTTTCATTGTGACTGTTATTTTTGTATAAAAACTCCAACACATAGTGCTGCACATAAATAGAAAGACATAAATGTCTGAGAAAGAGCTGAACTGACATTTCACTCCTTTCACTCTGATTCAACATTTACATACAGCTCACCTTTCTGCAGATGAAGATGCTGCTGATTTAAAATCAATTATTTGATACTTTGACTGGTCGCTCTTGAAGGACACACATCTGGGTTTAGATCCAGTTCTGAGTGTCTGATGGATGCTGATAGAAAAACATTTGTTTTGTTAGAAGTGAGTTTATGTCTTGATGGTGTTTGATGAGTTCTTTTGGATTTGGATCATCTCAGATCAAAAACACATCATGAATGCTGTAGTTTTCAGAACAACAATAATTCTACTAAAACATTCATTCTGATTCACAGACAAAAAGTTCCAGTGAACTGGCCCCTGCATTGCGCTCTCCTGAACCTCCCGCGGGGTGGGCGAGTGGTTGCCTGGAGAGTCGGGCAGGTCTTCCTGGTGGGGGCCCTGGTCATTTCTGGCGTGGGGCAGGGGACTAGCATTAGACTAAAGGTGCATTCACACTGAACGCAAATTGCGTGGCCAATTTGCGGAGCCCGCCCCTTTTTCACAATGCATAGAATTCACTGCTCACCGCGTGGCCAAAAATTTGTTCCCTGAGCTCACTGCCTTGTTTGCGTGTGAGAGGAGCTAGCAGCTAATGTTTTTTGCCTTATTGGTACATGGAGCTAGCAGCTAATGTTTTTAGCTTTATTGCTACATCGAGCTAGCAGCTAATGTTTGTAGCCTTATTGGTACACAGAACTGCGTCTGTTTATCTAATTTACAATACATGGGAGACACAGATGATATTTAGAGATCAGGTTTATTTATTTCGAAGAGCTCTACAAAAACATCGGTGATCACATCTCCATGTTTGCTGCTGTGTCTGATTGATGGACACTTCTGTGTTTCCACCAGTCTCTGACTGAGTTCAAATGCTTACTGTTGCGCATTAACATGAGAGAATAAAGAATAGAATGAGGGGACTTTTTTTTTATTGTTGTCTCAATGAAAATAAGAAACACATCCTAAAGTTCAGGAGGCCTTGGCAGACTGCTTTCCCATCCAGCAGCGGCCCTCTGTCTGGCCACCAGCTCCTCTTCCAGGAGCTCCATAGGTCCTGTGACAGGCACTCTAGACTGTACCCGCCTTAGCCGAACCGTTACTGGGACGGGATCTGGAAACCCCACTGCCCAGAAAGAAATACAGCGGGTAAAGAAAATGAATGGAAGTTCAGGAGAGCTATGGATCAATTCATAATATTGGATGTTTTCTCACTGAAAACATCATGTGCCTGAAGTTGAGTCCCTCTGTCAGGTCTCAGTCTCCCATATCCAACTCTGACCACCAGAGGGAGCCCTCCCCTGAGTTCTGACTCCTCTTACCCCTCTTACTCAAAAATGCTTGAATTGACCAAAATACCCCTTTGGGGTTCTTTATAGAGAGGAAAGAACAGTATAATTTATTTAAAAGCTCAAGAAGTTGATTTTTTGGGGGTTATAGGCCCTCTAAGTCAGTCGCGAGCTCTATGTACAAATCGAGCACGCATTGAGAGCGCTGAATGTCCAACCGGTTGACCATTTTCATGCTGAATCACAGTAGCGAGGAACTGTTACCAATCAGGGATTCAGATTTACATACAGCTCACCTTTCTGCTGATGACGATGCTGCTGATTTTAAATCAATTATTTGATTCCTTGACCATTCACTCCTGAAGGACACCCAGCTGGGTTCAGATCCAGTTCTGAGTCTCTGATGGATCCTGATAGAACATTTGTTTTATTAGAAGTGAGTTTCTGTCTTGATGGTGTTTGATGAATTCTTTGGATTTGGATCATCTCAGATCATAAATACATCATGCTGTAGTTTTCAGAACAGCAATAATTCTACTCAAACGTTCACTCTGATTCACAGATGAATCAGAGTTCCAGTGAAATGGATTAAGGCTGTTTCTAATGTTTTTTTCCATCATCTGGATTTAGAGAAGAAGATCATCTTTAGAAGCTGATAGAAGTAGAAGAAACTGAAGAACTTGATCATTGTTGATTAGAAACAAACTTTCTATTTGAAGTCTGAATAGAATCAAACTTTATGCATCAATATTCCATATTTTCTGTTGTTCTTGTTCACTTTGAAGGTAACATGTATGACATTAAATGGACACTTGAGATCTGAATCATAGCCGTCTGCAGTGATTCTCATTAGACTGGAGCTGTTGTCAGTCAGAGTCAGCACTTTCCTATGTTATATCTTATGTTAACATGTTATCAGAGAGATCAAGAACTGAACCAGAAGTCATTCATCTGAAAACTATTGATGATCTGAACTATTATCCAGCCTCCTTTAACTCTGACAGAAACTTACTGTTCATCTTCTGAACTGATGTCTTTGAAGTTAGGAGGTAACATCTTTGACCTGTCATTCCTGTAGGGTACACAGCTGGTTTCATCTTTAGATCTTCTTTCCAGTCTCTTTAGCATTCTAAAGGGGAAAGAAACACTTGTTTTGACAAAACCTTATTACTTTTGTTCTGGAGGTTAATCAGATTATTTGCTTTATTTTACTTATCAAGCTCAAATCATCAACAGAATGATCTGCAGGGGAAGTTTTTTAGAACGCAATTTCCTTTTTTGTGTGTGATTCTGTCTGCAGTTATTTTTAATTGTAATCACGTTTCTGTTAATACATAGCAGAAGAAAAATGAAATAAACAGAGAAACTGTACCAATATGGGGATAAAAGAGGATTACTGCAGCTGTTGGTATATCGGTGAATTCAATCACCAAGGGATCCTTTTACCTCCAAATGATCAAATATTGTCTATTTTTGACTCTAGAACATATGATTGAAAAACACTTACTGTTCCACTACTGAACTGCTGTCTTTGAAGTTAAAACCATAATCCTTTGACCGGTCACACCTTTTCGACACACAGCTGGGTTCATATCCAGGTCCAGGTTGGTTCCTGTGAAGAATGAAGGTTGCTGGTGTGAGTGCTGAGCTCTGACATGGAGAAGAGTCCTGGACAGTTAGAGATGTTCATCTCACCTCTGAGCTTTGCTCTGACTCTCATCTTCCCCACACAGAGTGCTTTTAGAGGGAGGGGCTCCCTCCTGTGTGTCCTCACACTGATCCATGCTGCTGGATTCACTGGATCCACATCAGCTCACACACACCTTCTACCTTCATCTGCAGAGGAAACACACATCATCAGCTCTGATCCTCCTTCACAAACAGATCAGCTGCTCCTCCACTGATTGGCTCTTCTCTTGTGTTTCCTCTCAGGTTCAGGTGAATGCAGTCAGACAGCAGTGGGAGGCAGAGGAAGCTGCTGAACACCAGCTGCTGCACTTCTGCTCTCACTGCATAAAATGTCAGTGTTTAGTTCTCTAAAATACTTTGTTTTAATAACAAGTCATAACAGTTTCAATTAATTCTATGTAGTCTTGATTTCAGATGTTCAGATAATTTCATTTAGTTTTTACAGTAAATCAACAATAATAACATTTCAGTTAAACATCACTTATACTTAAAGAACATTTCCAGTTTTCATTGAAGAAATAAAAATAAAGTAAAATCACACAAACATCCCACTCCCCCCCATCGCCTCAGTGACCTTCAGTGACCTTTAGCAGGTTATTTTTGGAAGAACATTTTTTATTTTGAACAGAAGAAGTTAAAGACACACTTCAGTCTGAGCTCTTCCTCTGCTGCTCTTCTTCCACAGACACGTCACTGCCTTCATCATGAGTGAAGAAGACAACAGTAAACATAAAGACTCACCGTGAAGAAGAAGAAGAAAGTTGGAGCCACTCTCATATCTCCTCCTGCTCTGTCTGCTCTGATACGAAGGAAACTCGCAATTTTCTTCATTTCATGGTTCATGAACACCTGAACAAAGCTCCGCCTCCCTGTGTATATGTGTGTTTGTTTATTTTGTTTCCTTCCTGTAATCAGACACCTGTATTTCCTGAAAGAGTATCTATTCTTTTACAGAAAATTACGTGACTGGGTGTGTTACTGCTTTATTCTGGACTTTGAACAATTAACTTTTGGAATGTTTCTTTTCCTTTTGCAGCATTCCATCAGTGGCATTTATGTCGTATCCTTATACAACCCTGTTTTCTTTTAATCCAGGCTGGGGACAGACACAGGAAGACCCAGACTTGTGGCCTCTTGTGGTTACATAGTTGAAGGGTCTTGCCAAATGGCCCACACTAGATGAAGCTGTTTGCGCCCCCTGGGATTCTAACCCAGGTTTCCTCCACCCCGCCATATTAATTTTGCTTCCCAGCCACCTACATATGAACTTTAAAGAACATCTTATAATTATTCATGAACATTTTTGGACTTTTCCTTATGGTGTGTCACACTCACAATAACTCACCTACTTGCGCTGAGCAGAAACAGCTGACTCAGCGCTGCAGCTTTAAACACAGCTTTACAAAAACCTTCACTTTATCCTCGGATCCAATATGGTTTTTTTTCTGTTGAAGCTGAGAAGACACAACAGCAGAGTGTTAAGACAAGAAACATCAACACAATGCGGCGTCATTAAGTTTACAGTACAGTTTAGATGATGTATTTGTTTGTTTGTTTGCTGGTAAATCCTGCTCAAGTAAGTTCATGACCAGATCAAAGACAAACAGAACTGAACAGTTAGATCATCTGTCAGATGATCGTTGGGACTTCTTCTCTGCCGTTGGAGGAGGAGCTTCTGTTTGGAAGAATGTTCTGCAGCAGAACCACATTCTTGAAGGACATGGATTAAATTCCAACGGATGAGATGAACTTTCTGCATCTCTGCAGAAAAGGCAGTTTCATCAGCTGTGTGTCTGTTGGAGGTTCTCGGATCACAGCACAATCTCAGCAGCACCTGCAGCTTCTCCCAGGGGGAATATTCTCATAAGTGGATCCAAACACAACAGCAACATGATGAGCAGCAGATCATCCTTCGTTCTGTGCTGCTCTCAGACTCCAGGGGAGAAGCTTTAAGTCTGCAGAAGAAGTCATATAGACTGACATCAAAGCTTCACCTTCATCCTGATGAAGCTCCACTCTCTGACCTTTATCAGCTGTTCATTCGGAAGAGAGTTTGTGCTGCAGGAGTTCTGAGGGAAAGACGTGTGGAAGAAAAGAATCCTGAAAGTTGCTGTGCAAACATGATCTCAGTCAGAGAGCATCTGAATGAAGGACTTGTGTTTGATGGATCAGAGAGCAGAACTCTGACCACATTTTCTCATGTTCTGGACTAAAGAGTTCACCTGAAATGTTCTGTTCAGACTTCTTCAGGAGCACATCTGTGTGTGAATGTGCTGCCCCCAGTGGCAAACATGAGAGTTGCAGTTTAACAACCCACACAAGAAACCATACTGACAGCCATACTGACTGGTATGGCTGGTACTGCAGCACCATCGTAGTCACAGTTTTCAAAACTGGTGTTAAAACTAGTGCACATTTGGCACAGGCCAGACACCAGGAAAGCTGTTTTCTTCAGTCACAATGACCCGAATGAACACACTAAAGACAGCAGCAGTGTACGAGTCCATTCACACTGACATTTCTCTCTAAAGCACGGACAGAGATTTGTCTTCTGGACAGAAGAAGCATCGCTGCTTCTCTAGGAGGCTCTGCAGCCGATCAGAGCAGAAGGAGACATTATTCCGTAGTGGAATGAAGTAATTGTTTCCTAATACTTTATTTACTGTATTTTCAGTTAATTAGTCGTTTTTTCTTAATTTCATGACCGCCATACGACTTTAAACCTTCTCTTCTCTTTGTTTAAGGCTTTTTTTTTTTTTTTTACAGGACATGTTAACAACAGGAAGAGAGAAGAACTGAGAGCATTTCATTCAGATGACATACCTCCAGGCTACTGCAAACACTTTTTGGGACAAATACTGTTAATAGTTATATTTTTTGTTTTTTCAAAAAATCTGTACCATTGGCAATTGTTGTAAACATTTTAAGACGTTATTATTGTCATGAACGTTTTAAGAGATAATCTGACAAGTAAAATCTGAGTTGTAATTTTTCTTCTTTTTTTTGCCATTAAACTTTATTGAACACAAATCCCGAAGATACTTTAGCGGAAGTCACGTGTTATTTGCACATGCGCAGTGCATTTTGGGTACGGATACCAGGAAGAGTCTGCGCTGCCAGCACCACCCAAGCTAACAGTTTAACACCAACACCTCCTCGCGCTCTCATATTAGCATTGAGTCCGAGCAGCAGTGGTTCCTCTTGTTCCTTATCTGCACAGGAAACCGCTTTTTTTTGCGTAAGACAATGTCTTTGAAGTGGCGAAAATGTTATTCAGGCTGCCAGAAATTTCGGAGTTTGTTCAGCCTTCCCAAAGACGAGCGCGCTCACCAGAAATGGCTGGAGTTTATCTTCGGGAGCTCGCCACAGACCAGCCAGCAGCTGTTCGTCTGTGACCACCACTTCACAGACGACTGTTTTGTCAACCTGGGCCTGTATCAGAGTGGATTGTCCCGGAGACTGATCCTCAGAGCCGGCGCCATTCCTACAATCAAACCTGACGAAGAGGCCAGACCCGTAAGTAAATCGCACAGCTAGCTGGAAATATGCAGCAGACGGAGCTAATGCTACATTTCCACACACGTTGCGTCTCGCGTTTAGACTCTCTTGTAGTATTTTGTTCACTGTATTCATACTGTGTGGATGCACGATTACAACATAAACGTTTTATGAGTGAAACTACATGAAGGGGCATTTTTTTCTGTGTCTCAACACAATAACAACTCGTATAAATCCACTTCTGCGCATTTTCTTGATATTATTTTACGTAAGAACTGTGTACAGTGTAACAACATAGTATGTAGCACCTTAACGATATATTTCTTGCCAAGAAGCAAAGTAGTGTAAATAAATTAACCTAAATGTGACTTTTTGTTGTTCAAACTTAGACGTACTGCTTTCCCTCCATCTGTTTTTGCTGATACTAGATGAGAAAAGTGAGTCTCCCTGATCATCTTTGGTTTTCTTTTGTAAAGGGGACGTCACAAGATGCTGCACCTTTGATCAGTCCGTCTGTGAGATCTGTTGGTGTCCAAACATCCCTCCTTCCAATGATGACCAGAACTGTGGCCACACAGTTATCTGCAGGCACCCTGAAGATGCACTATGCAAAAAGTAAAGGTCTGTTTACACTGTACCAATGTAGTGTACAGCTGTAGTACATTATTTTATATATTTTTATTCGTAAAACAAAAACACCTTAAAGTCTATGTTATTAATACAAAGACACATTAGTATTTATTGATAATTTGATTTTAGTTTTTCAAATCACGTCAAATTAATATATTTTGTTTTAATTTATACTGGAATAAAATGTTTTCATGTACATAGCTAGTTATTTGTCTTCTCCATCCTTCTTTTCACACAGAAAAGTATAAATAAGAATACCGATTAAGAATACCGGATAAATAAACAGTATTGATAAGAGGAGTAGTATCGATAAAATAACGATTTAACGAAAATAACGAATGGCGATACCCATTCCTAGTCAGTAGGCACTCTCAGATGTCTAGATAACTACAGCTGATATGACCAGGGAGAGCGGTAGGTGTGTATTTGATGTGTCATCATAAACATAATAAGGCGACTTGGTGATGGAATGAGGAAGTGCAGGAGTGTTGCTCAGAGTGAAGCCAGCTAACTAGCTAGCTAGCTAGAGATGTGCAGAGTTGTGGCAACAACAGAGAAATAAAGCTGCTGAGCCATACAATGAATTTATGGGAAAGAGTAGTTGAAGGTAGACTAGAAGCAGACGTGAACATTTGCGTGCAGTTGTATGGTTACATGCCAAGAAAAAGCACTACAGATGAAATACTCGCTTTGGGGATGTTGATAGAGAAGTACAGAGGTTCTGCTGAGGTTTACAGGTCTTCAGGTTTATTTATTTAGCGGACAACCTAAGTATTATTATTTTATTTTGTTGTATTTAAAAGGCCGATGTTACTTACAGGTAACGTATTCATGTGTGACCGAGCACAAAAACAATCTGGAGCGAGGCAAAAAAGTCAACCATCAATTGTGCAAGTTCTTCCACTTCAAAGATGAGAAATGCCTTTATTTTTCATCATAGACGATAGGGGTTTAACGGATTACAAAATCCACAGTTCGGATCATTTTTTGAAACGGTAAAATGACCAAAAAAAAATTAAAACCAACAAAATAAAAGTCTACAATTAATTTTTTAAAGGTTCAAAACCCATGTTTTTAAAGCATAAATAAAGTACTTATATAAAGTACTTCTTGAATTAAATCAAAACATTTGCTTATTGAGGCCTATTTATAAAAACAAAACATGAATGACATCTCTGAACTCAAGACATGCTCACATAAACAAAGTGCATTATGTGACATTGTAGATAGAAAAAAAACAAATTTTATTTTGAAAAGGCCATAACATGTTTTTATTGAGCCTTTCAGAATAAACTATATCCATATTTATGATCATATTTTACCTTTGGGATACTAAAAACCAAATTATTTAATGAATTAGAGTTATTTTTTTGGACTCTTTTCATACTTGGAAGTAAAACGACTTGATCTCTGAGGCACCGCCTTTCTCTCCTTGTCAGTCCCGCCCATTTTACGATGTCATCCTAGCACCAGGCTCAGCGTGCCTGATCGTGTCTGTGTATGCAAACAAACAGCCAAACTTTTTGCAAAGATGGACGTGCATATTGGGCATGTGATCACCCATGCTCAGTAGAGAAAGTGTGCGCTTAGCAGTGCACGTCTCCATGTACAGGTTTATGAAAACAACCAGTGAGGAGCATAGAGATGTATTATAAAGGTGAGGAGCAGGAGGTGCCCCCCACTGCAGGAGAAAGCCACTGCTTCGTCATTAACCAGTGGGATGGGTTTTATTGCAGCAGTGGACACTCTAGAAATCTGAAGTAGTAAATTCTGACCTCCCCCGCTTCTCTTACTTTTTAAAAGGGGCCATACCATGAAAAACCCACTTTTTGAGCTTTTATTTGTATGCTACTGTTCATTCCTCACTATAAACGACCTCAAAGTGCTGTTTTGACCCGTTCATGCATTATTATTAACGTTATCATTATCTTCCACGATCCGTTGTAATAAATGTCTTTTCTTAGTTATATTAAAAAACCAAACAATTGCATCATGTTCCTTCAGCGCATCTGTTAAGTTTAAAATGATTTTAAATGTGAAAGATTTTCCACTAAAGATGAAACATAGTCTGTAAAAGTTCATTGCGACAAATAACATTTCTTTCTTTCAAAATCTTTGTTTTTCTCTGTTATGTTTTGCTCGTTCTGATCTCTTGCTCTAAATAAAGATATAAATGATGGCGATTAAATACTTTTTTTGGTTATTTTTAAGAAACCCAGTATAAAGACTTGCATAATGCAACCATTTAAACATGATATTTTAAATGGTAAATATTGGGGTTTGATCTGTTATACTGATTTGTGTTTCGAATCAGATCACCGCTTAGTAACAATCCAGTCCTACATTTGAGCAAACTGCCAACTCCTCTTCATCCTTTTCCTCGATCACCTTAACTTGCTGCATATCCTTCCATCTCAGTTTATCTGCTTCATTTGTACAGATATATTCGGCTGTGGTGCTGTAGCGATGCCCAATTGATACTAAGGGGCCCAAAGTGTGCCAAGAAAATATCTCTACGCCATTACACCACTACCACCAGCCTGAACCTCTGAGGCAGGCTTTTCATGTTGTTGATGCCAAATTTTGAAATTCAGACTCATCAGACCAGGCAGTGGTTTTTTTTTCAGTCTCCTGTTGTTCAATTTTGATGAGCTTGTGCTAATTGAAGCCTCATTTTACTGTTCTTAGCTGAAACCCAGTGTGGTTATTTACTGCTGTAGCCCATCTGCCTCAAGGTCGGATGTGTTGTGTGTTCGGACGTGGTCTTCTGCATACATCGGTTGTAATTAGTGGCTATTTGAGTTACTGTTGCCTCTATAGGGATGCAACAAATCACGGCTGATCACTGCCCGCAGTTTGGCACTAGGGGTGCAACGGATCACAAAACTCACGGTTCGGATCAGTAAAAGAAAAAAAAACCAAAACAGGACATTCAGCTGTGTCTGAATCGTAGCTGCTTTCAGCACCACATCCGTGTCTCTTTGACCCTGTTTGACCACTTGCTGTCCCAGTACTGTGGCCAGTGAGAGGGGTAGCAGCAGGGGAGACAGTGAAGTTATCTGCCTCTTGAGTTTTTCTTTAAATAAATGGGAATATCTTGCATTCAAGATGTCGTAAATGTTTAGTTTTCATAACAAGGCCTCAATGAGCAAATGTTTTGATTGCGACATATATTTGTGTGTGTATTTGTTTGAAGTACTCTTCATGTTTTATTCAATATATGTTTTGAAGATTTTCAAGTAATGAATTGGAGGCTTTTATCTTGTTATTTTGTTCTTTTGTTTTATCTTTTTTACTGATCTGAAAAATGATTTGAACCCTGAGTTTTGTCAGATCGAACCATTGTGGCCATTCTCGTCTGACTTCTGGCTTCAACAAGGCATTTCCATGCAGGACTGCCTCTCACTGTAGTTTCTCTTTTTTTGGACCATTCTCTGTAAACCCTACAGATGGTTGTGTGTGAAACCGTGAAAATCCCAGTAGATCAACAGATTGTGAAATACTCCGACCAATAACCATGTCACATTCAGAGTCACTTAAACCCATTCTCATACTCTGATCTGCAGCTGATCGTCTTGACCATGTATAAATGCTTAAATGCATTAAGTTGCTGCCATGTGATTGGCTTATTAGAAATTTGCATTAACAAGCAGTTGGGCTGGTGTACCTAACAAAGTGGACAGTATTTGCGATTCCATTACATATATGCGCAAAACTTTATCAAAATTCTGTAAATGTGTGAGCGGCAACAGGTGAAGTGACTTTGGGAAATCGTGGTTGGTGAGTTTATACAGGAGCTGTGATGAGCTCTATGATTGTGTAGGATTTCTTGCGGCGCCTACTCTAAGCGTGGTATTCGGATGTTGGTCACTTAACTTGTCTAATTTGAAAAAAATGTTTCTATTGCAATTTTGTGAAACATGTCAGTTTTGATATGCCTCAAAGACCACCTCCTCCAAATACATTTTCTTTTTTTTTTTGCATAAATGTGAGGTTTTTTTTTTAAATTGCCATTTTTCCATTAGGCAAACTTAGTTTTGCAAATCCAGTTTGCTCAATTTCACAGTCAATGGAAATGCAGCTAGTGAGTGTATGTCGTCTTCTGTCCTTTAAGTGTCCGACTTATTCTTATGTTCCTGCAGTTCTCCCCCAGCATTCTGTGAGTGAAGAAGCAAATCCCTGCAACCAGCAAAGGATCTTCAGAGTGGAACAGAAGGAATGGGAATCTCCACAGATTAATGAAGAGCAGGATGAACCACAACCTCCATTAATTAAAGAGGAACAGGAAGAAGAATGTCTACAGATTAAAGAAGAACAAGAAGAACCAGAACCTCCACAGATTAAAGAGGAGCAAGAAGGGCTCTGCATCAGTTATGATGAAGAACAGCTTGATCTGAAGCAGGACACTGATACCTTGATGGAGACTCCTACTTATGAGGAAAATGAGCCCAGTGAAGCAGATCTACACAATCAGCATAACTTTAACGTAATTATTATCAGTCAATGTAATCAGGATGAAGAAGAAAACAAAGATGAAGAATCAACATCAACTACAGATGAAGAGATAGACCCACAGAACAGAGATCAAAGGAAGAGAAGAAACAGAAGTCATGTCCAAAATGTGGACAGCTGTCACCTGTCAGAAAGTCCATGTGACACTGATGTTGGAAAAAAACGCAAACAATTCCCAAAAGAAAAGAGAGATTCCTATGTAAAGTTGGGTGAAAATATAAAAAATGATCATAATGCTTCTCTCCACAAGAGAACTAAACCTGATGAAAGGCCTCATGTTTGTGAAGAATGCGGCAAAAGTTTCGATTACTGGTCTCATTTCAGACTTCACATGAGAACTCACACAGGAGAAAAGCCCTTTTCTTGTGAAGAATGTGGTAAAGCTTTTAGTAATAAATCAAGTCTCAAAGAACACATAAGAACTCACACTAGAGAGAAGCCTTATACTTGTAAAGAATGTGATACAAGTTTCAGTCATATATCAAGTCTCAAATCACACATGAGAACTCACACAGGAGAGAAGCCGTTTTCCTGTAAAGAATGTGAAACAAGTTTTAGTAAAATATCAAATCTCAAAACACACATACGGACTCACACAGGAGAGAAGCCCTTTTCTTGTATAGCATGTGATAAAAGCTTTAATGAAAAATCGAATCTCAAAAAACACATGAGGACTCATACAGGAGAGAAGCCTTTTTCTTGTGAATATTGTAATAAAAGTTTTAGTCACGTATTTAATCTCAAAAGACACATGAGGACTCACACAGGGGAGGAGCCTTTTTCTTGTCAAGAATATGATAAAAGTTTTAGTTAAATATCTTATTTGAAAACACGAGGACTCAAGACATATTTTGCTTGTTAAACCATAATTCTGGATTTTTGAAAGAAAATGTTAAGTATTGTGACAAAGTTAAGTTTTTCTTTGTAAAGAACCTGGAATTTTTACAGAATAATTACAAAAAGAACAAAATATTTTAAGCTTTTTTATTTGTTGATTTTATTTTATTTTCCATGTAAAAAAACCTGATTAATCAGAAAATGATTATAAAATGAAAAAATTGAATGTTGGATTCTCTTGTTTTTATCAATACCTCTAAATGCTGAAGGTTTTTCTGAGCCTTTTATATTGGCGCAAAGCTCAGAGTTAAGCCGCTTATCTCCATCAGATTCAGTTTGTTTTAACATTTAAGATGTGTCTAAATATTTATCTTCAAAACCCAGCACTTTTTTTACCATCTTCCAGCACTCATTATTCAGCACCTTTCCGGACAGCGCATCTTAAACAGTCGATGCATCGAACTCTTCCGTGAGCTCTCGTCCCCAATCACGGCGAGCGCCTCCAGCTCAGAGCTCTCTCTCGAGCGCTGGTCCCCAGTCTGGGCAAGATCCTTCCCCACACCTATAGTGCTGAGAGGGTCAAGGCCTTCACCCAACTCACAGTTTCACTTTTTAGTAGTCTGACTTAAATGCTGAACTTTTTCACTAAATAGTTACTTTATCTTTTTTTTGTTAATTTGTTTTTCTTAACAAAATTTTGTTAGTAGTTCAAACGCAATATTCCATTTGTGTTGGTTGATTTTTAATAGAAGATTTAAGTATTACAAGTTTTTTTTTTTGTTTCAATTTGTGTTGTTTAATTCTAACCCTACTTTATATGATCAGTGATCATTTCATTATTGTTTTAAAACCAAACAATGGTGAGCGCAGTTTATATTTTGCTAAGTCAGTTGAGCAAGTATTTTTTATTTTTTTTTTGTGAGAAGAAATTTTTCCCAAAAATGTAGTGAGGAAGAGGTGGATAACAGACCACTGTTTCTGTCTTGTGTTCATGTGACTCATGTTTTATAGTAGTTTTAAACTGTTTTTCTGTTCTTTTTCATTTTTTTTTGTGTGTTCCGTCTCAATCTTTACTGTGAAGAATAAAGTGGACGTGAACATCAGTTAGAAGTGTGGAGTCTTTTCCCATAGTTTGGGTCTGCTGATCCTTTGATCTTCTGGTTTCTTTCACATTTTTGTGTTTTCCTTAAGTTTTTCTAAACTTCTTGCATTGATGTATGTGTGAAACTAGTGTCTGTTTTTGGTCCTTTTGCTGTCTTCACCGGTTGAATCTGTTGAATCTTTCAGCTTGACAGCTTTCAGAGTACTTCCTGGTCGCTCCGACAAATCTGGAAGAACCACATTCTTTCAGTTGCTTTTTTTTCCCCCACAAATAGATCTTCAGGAGCGGTTCACAGCCGTCTTCTGCACAGAAAGAGAACTTTCTTTAAACTCTCGGATCGAGTACAGTCAGCTCTCAACAGCTAAACCTTATCAGAACACTTTAAATTAACTTCAAGTATCTCCTTACAAAGCAGATGGTCACATGACCTCACCTTTCTCCAGCTTTCTACCGTCGTTGAGATCAACAATCTTTCAGCTTGAAGCTCCGTCCTTCTCTTAACTGCTTCTTCTCTAACCAGTTCTCTGTCTTTCTTCTTCAGATCTTTGAAGAAATTGAACTTTGTTTCTAGAACTTTGTCTTCACTAACTTGACTGTTTCTGAATGTTTGGAGAAGATCTTTTACTATGGTGTCAAAATAGCGCATAAAATATTGCTCGTCAAAACTTCAGATCTGCAAATCAAAAAGCTGAAATTGAGAACCAAAGCCCATCATCAACCCCTGGACAAGTCGCCAGTCTGTCGCAGGGGCCTCAATCACACACCTATGCACACTCACATCCACACCTAGGGACAATTTACAGTAACCAATGAACCTATGAAGCATGTTTTTGGATGGTGGGAGGAAGCCCAGTGGTGACACTGTTTCAAGTCCCCTAACTGGGACTTGGGAACCTGGGAACCTTCTTGTTGTGAGGCAAGAGTGCTAACCACTGCACCACTGTACAGCCCAGTGTGTGATGTGGGCTGTCATGTTTAGAAAATGGCTTACTTCCAGCTGCAACAAAAGGAAATCAATTTAGTCACCTTTTTTGTGATGCGAACACCACCATGTTGGAGCCAGTTGACGTCAGTAAGCAGTGATTGGTCCAAGTCGGTCTGTGCCAATGTTTCTACGGCAACCACTCCAGTCAGAAGTGAGCTTGTCAGAGGTCTACACCCCTACCACTTGAAAGTGGGCTCAGGAGAATCTGTCAATCAAATGAAGAAGAATGGTTATTCTGACAAATGGAATGACTGAGTAATAGCTGTTTATTTTTTAATAGACGTCAATGCGATTTTGGCTTTTTGGAGCAGCAGGAAGGCTACTGACTAAGGGAGTGTATTGGAAGAGTCTGGCCAAATGATCTGTGTTACGGCCCCGGCCGTATTCGGTTTTGTTTTTTCTTTGTATTTTTGTATTCAGTGTTTTATTTGTGGCAGAGTGGGACCTCTTTGTTTTTGTGGATCTTTGTGGGTTTCTGTGTGTATCTCTATGATTGCTCAGGTGTGGTGCTGAAGGGGTGTGGATTCCAGTTGGACCAAAGCTGATGGAAGCAGCCCTAAAAGCACTGTGTGGACCTCTAGCCAGTGAGAACGGAGCCTTGTAGCGACCAGTCGCCACTTTTTATAAAAACTGTTTTATTATGCATTCATCTTGCTGTCAATTTTGACCATGTTTCCTCTCCAAATGGAGCATTTATGGTTGTGGTCAAATCTTGGTTTCATCGCTCCAAATGACTTTGATCCAGAAGTTAGGAAGCTTGTCTATGTGGCGTTTGCCGTATTTTAAGTGAGCTATTTTGTGGAATTTGTGCACATAAGCTTTCTTCTGACAACTTAACCATGCAGCCCGTTTTTCTTCAGGTGCCTCTTTATTATACATCTTGAAACATCCACACCATAGTTTTTCAAAGTCCTAGATCACAGCTGAACATATTTGTGGGTTTTTCTTTGCATCACCAACAATTTTTCTGGCAAGTGTGGCAGAAATAGTTGTGACCATGGCTTGGTTTCAACAGAACCCCTCACTTTCCCTTTCTTGATCAAAGTTTGCACATTACTGACTGGCATTCCCAGTTCCTTGCATGTATTTTTACATCCCTTCTTTGCTTTTTACACTTCAGTTACCTTTTCCCGTAGATCTTTTGACAGCTCTTTAGCTTTCCCCATGACTCAGGATCCAGAAATGTCAGTACAGCACCGGATTAATGATGTAAGAGTCTGCTGGGAGCTCAGGAACTGGGCAGAAGACCTTTTGTGCACGCACATTGATTACAGGTAAAAGAGTTACAGGTGAGGATGGTTACTTTTAGCTGCCATTCAAACCCTTATGTATCAGCATGTGTGTCAAACTCATTTTAGATATCAAGTAATACATAGATTAGAAGAAAAAAAAACATAATAAAAATGACTGAAGATAATGCTCTTTTTGACTGAGTAATTGCTCATAGAATGTCCATAACAATGACTTTCCCATCGTAGCAGAACTTATAGCTAGGGCTTTCACTTCAGTTTAGATTAACCAATTGATGTGATTTGATTTGTTTGTTTCAGACATTGAAAATGAAATAATGCAATAAAAAAACAAAACATGAAACCCATTTCAAGTGATTTATTGTTTACAAAAAAAGAAAAAAGTCTGAAATTGATAAAAGATGCCATGGTCTTGCTGGTGTAATTACTCATAATCATAAATAGAAATGTTTAATAAATAGATGCAGTCATGCATATACATACAGGTTACATTAGATTAAATGTAATGATTATCAAATTAAGTAGAGCTTGAGTTGTAGCTTGAAAGGGAGTAGAAAGGAGAATACTTATGTAAACCCATTTACACTTTTAAAATTGTCTGAAATCTAAACCAGCTGGAGCCAGGTCGGTTTATCAGGTAATTGCTAGTTGGCTTTTTACAAGTTCAAATAAGTAAACCATTTGTATAAAAGAACAAACATCACAACAGAGATAAAACTGAACTGAAAAATGTTAATTTACAGAGAGAGTAACAGGATCCACCATCTGATTGGCTGTTTTTCCCTGACCCATACATATGTCTAATGCAGAAATATTCCATCTATGTAATAATAAGCTGTAGCTGGTGCTACAGTTTATTGATTGGTCAGAAACTCACATTGAACTTAAATAAAAGCAACATGTAAAAATATAAAAAAGTGCTCAAAAAAACGTATGCTGGCACAGAGAGATGCATGAGTCCAAGAAACATGAGAAAAGACTTACTCTGAGAATAGTGGACGTTTAGGTTGATCTTCTCTAGTCTATTGAAACTCAATGGTAATATTACACCACTAAATTTCCATATTTTTTGGCAGGATCACTTTTTTCTTTTTCTTTTTGTAGAATGACCAGCTGAAATGAAGCAGAGTACTAAGCAGAGGAAAGAAAGTAACCAGGACTCCCTCTGTAGCGTCGAGTGAAAAGGGAAGAATTCAGCGCCACGTGGCGTACGGAAGACCACCTGCCTGGTATTGCGCAGGTGCATGAGTCCTTCTGATGTAGGCTTGGTGGGATCCACTTGTGGAACCCCTTTTCCAGTCTTGCCCCAGCCATGCATAATTTTCACTGCCCTTTCCAAAATGGCGTCACTCTTTTAAGTACATTGCACAGTGGTCACAGGCTAGCATCATGTCTCTAGCCTATTTAACTCATTGCAAAGGATGACATCAGCACCTACGGTAACAGCATGTGGATAGAGTTAAGAAAAGCTTCCAATATGAGAGAAAAGAAAAGCAGAAAACTTCCCAACACTACAAGTTATCAATCCACCAGGGGAGCTGCAAAGTAATAACTCTACACTTGTTGCTGAGAGAGACACAGTGGAGGTCATCTCAAATCAGTTCATGCTACAGCTCTGACACTCATCTCCACTTCCTCTGATTCATTCATCACTCTGCTCTTCACCTCCCAGAAACAATGATCAGTCAAAATATATCTCTGCAGACCAGCTGCTGCTCTCGGAGCAGCAGACTCACCAGAACCTCCACCTGCAAAGAGAAAGCAGAAACTTAGAGATGTAGTGTCTCCTGATCCTTGTCTGTTAGTCAGTGATGCAGCAAAAATACAGCAGGAGCTTCAGTTCTGTTCAGAGCAGCAGCTTCCTGTCATCTTCACCTGTTGGAGCTTCTCCTGCTCTGATTGGCTGACTGTTGTCCTGAAGCCTGTCATCATTCTCCTCAGAGCTTCACTGAGAAGCTGCAGCTTCACAGGAAACTCTGCATATTTGCTCTCACACTAACTTTAAGACAAAAAACATCTGGAAGCAGCTGGACCGACTCCAACCCTCTACTGACCTCAGAGTCTGCAGTTTGAAGTTTGGATTCTCCACCAGATCCTGGAGCGGCTGAACATCTGAATTCTGAAGGCTGTTGTCGCTCAGGTTCAGTTCTGTTAGGTGGGACGGGTTGGACTTCAGGGCCGAGGCCAGAGCAGCACAGCTGATCTTTGACAACATGCAGGCCCTCAACCTGAATCCAGAAGAAAGAGTGAATTTAAGGTCAAAGTTCATGTTTTTCATCCTTCAGTTCTTCAGAGTTCAGAGCTGAAGAAGATCAGAATGTTTGAAAAACCATTCAAACAAGTGACATGAAGCAACATCAGCAGAAGCACAGAAGAAAAACATCCAAGAACATCCAGGACAACATGCAGCTGCTTCAGTAAAGAAGTCTAGATTTGTGAAAGTTGTGGAGTCTTTTAACAAAATGTATGAAAATGAAAAAAATATTCCTACATTTTTGTTTTAATTTGGTTTAAAACATTCCTAACATTTTCCAATACTTAAAAAAAAGGTGCAAACAAATTTCTTATTTAAACTTTTCTTAAACACACGAAGAGCGCGGCGCTGTGCCGAGCATGCAAACAAATAGGCGGGTGTGTCATGGACCATGAATCCCAAAGCCAGGATGGAACAGTTGGGGTGGAGCCGCTGTAGCCACCAGGTGATTGGCAAAAACTGATGACGACATTAGAAAGCACCAAAATAGCGTTCATTTAAGCTAACTTTTCCAACGTTTCTTTTTGACGGTATTCATCGTAGCCTCCCACAGTCTTCTTTCCAGCAGCAAAGAAATAAAAAGACAAGCCGCTGGATGACCTCCATTTTTGTTGCTGTTGTTGCACTACATTAACGCATTTACACGCTAGCGTTCACACCACAAATGCGCCGTGAAAACAAACGGCTTAGTGGAAACAAGGCTTTAGACATGATTGAGTTTTTTTTCATCAAGGATTGTTGTGCTTAGCTCAGAAGAAAACAGTCTTCAGCACAAAGGCAACCTGTATGCATAAGGAGAACATCAGCCTCATGTCTCAACATTTTTTTAATCATATTGATAAGAACACAACTGAAACATGGAGTCTGACCTCAGAGTCTGCAGTCTGCAGTCTGGACTCTCCAGAAAACCACACAAATGAAGAAATCCTGAATCCTGTATGTCTCTGTTCCAGCTCAGGTTCAGTTCTCTCAGGTTGGACGGATTGGACATCAGAGCTGAGGCCAGAGCTTCACAGTTGTTTGCTGACAAACTGCAGGTCCTCAGCCTGAAAGCAGAAAGCAAAGTGTGTTCAGAAGCAGTGATAGTAGCTGGAGTTCCAGCTCGGTTTGGACTTGAAGCTTTCAGCAACAGGGCCAAACCAGAAACACCTCCAGATCAGCAAACAGCTTAGTAGTTTGAGTCTGAAAGCACTACTGACTTTTAAGTAGAACATCATCAAGCTAGTCGCAACATAAGAGTTTTTAGTAAATAGCATCATTTGTTGAAGGAGTCAGCTACAAACTGCAGGTACTCAATGAAATTTTACATATGAGGACACTGTCAGAGTTGCACATGTGATTTAAAATAATTTAGTGATTAATTAAGAAACTATTAGAAACTATAAGAAATGTTCCATTTACTATTAGTGAGCTCAGAAAGGTCATCATTTCTGATTTCATTGTGTTTTTAAGACACTCAAAGTATTTAAAGAAAATAATAAATGGACTTTGAACATTTTTCTCAGTGGACCTTTCAAGTTCATGGCGATCATTTCAGGATTTTATTGAATCAATGAAAACAAACAGCTTGTATAACAACAGCTGTGCTGGATATTTGTGAAATCCATGAAAACTTCAAAAACGTGATCAGCAGTTTTGCAACTGCAGAAAAAAAAAAACAAAACAAATAAACTGAGTTTGACAAAGTTTACAAGATTATTGTTTAAACATCAGTGTCTTATCAAATCATAAAACAATCAGTTTAATTGTTAAAGAAGAAAACCACAAGTTTTTTCAAACACAGCTGTAAATAGAAGATCTTCCAGCGAAGCATCACAAAGCTCTTCACCTGAAACGCTCTTTTCATCCTTCAGAGAGTTCAGCTTATTTACTGACCTCAGAGTCTGCAGTTTGCATTCTGGACTCTTCAGAAAACCACACAGATGAAGAAATCCTGAATTCTCCAGGTTCCTGTTCTGGCTCAGGTCCAGTTCTGTCAGACTGGACGGGTTGGACTTCAGAGCTGAACCCAGAGCCTCACAGCTGATCTTTGACAAATTGCATTTCACCAGCCTGAAAGCAGACGGAAAAGTGTGTGTGAACAGTGTGAAGTGGGTTCTTCTGAACACAAGTCCACTGGAAGAAATGACTTCCTGACTTCAGCAGACTCCTGCATGAAGCTTCAACAGTCTGACTGACTCTAATCTAGTGGACGGATGTCAAAACTCTAACTAAACTTTCTCGGTAAGGATCTCAAGAAGTTTCCATTACAGCTCAGTGCAGCCTCAGGTCCAGCTGGACCAAATGCTTGCATGTGCTGTTGTTCTTGTCCCAGTATGAAGCAGGGTAGAGAATCCATGTCCTACTGAAGAGTGTGTGAATCCTTGAAGACAGCTGGAGATCTACCACTGCAGGTTTACTCTATGTTTTGTCATTTCTCGTTACCAAAACTCTCCTACTCTCTCTGTTTTTCCTCTCTAGTCTCACACCTTTGCATCGAAGCACATTTGATGTGCTTTATATAAACTTTGAACTTGGTCATGTTTCCTGCAGGTTTGATCATGATGACTAGTCTGTCTGTTTGAATTCATGTCTATTTTCTGACACTTCAATCTCATAAATCTGTCAAATGTTTCAACAATTGAAGCCATTAGTTCCCACAGAAACACCTTTACTCAATAGATAATCTGTTTCCTTCCGCTGCAGACTTTTCAAAGAATGAAATATATTAAATCTCTGGAAAATCCAGATATTCTTTGAATCCAAACCCGTCTTCTTCAGTAAAGAACTACAAACGTGTAAATGAACAAACCAGCCGCTTTAATGTTCTGACCTCAGAGTCTGTAGTCTGCAGTTTGGACTCTTCAGTCCAGAACACAGAACCTTCATTGATGAATCATCCAGGTGGTTGTAGCTCAGGCCTAGTTCTGTCAGTTGGGATGGCTTGGACTTCAGAGCTGAAGACACGATTTCATAGTCAGTCTCCGAGAGTCCACATTGTTCTGGAAGACTGTGAAGGGAAACAGAAGGCAAGTTTATTTGTACAGCACATTTCACGTACAAAGACAATTCAAAGTGCTTTACATAAAACATGACAGAAAGAAAACAATCAAAATATCAAAGGTGTGATCATTACAATAACATTTAAAGAAAGTTAAAAAGAAGTGAGTTTAAAACAAGCGCAGATAAACAGGGCAGATTTAAACTTCTGAATACAAATGAATCAGATGCAGCTGAGATCAGGTGGCTCTTTAACCTGGATTTTAATATACTGAGTGTTTCAGTTGATTTAAGGCTTTTCTAGAAGTCTGTTCCAGATCTGTGTAGAATAGAAGCTAAATGCAGATTCTCCATGTCTAGTTTAGACACTAGGAACTGACAAAAGACAGAGAGGTCATAAACCAGCAGTATAACATTAAAGTCTATCCTTCAGCAGACAGTCGGCCGGTGTAAGGACCTCAGAACTGGGCTGATGTGGTCTACTTTTTTAGTTCCAGCTGATTTTTGTCACTGCCTTAATCCGTTTATCGACATTTAGATCTGTGTCCATCACTACACCCAAGTTTCTGTCCTGGTTGGTAGTGTTAAGATTAATAGATTTAAGCTCTGTAGTGACTTCCAATCGTTTCACTTTATCCCCAAAGACAATAACCTCAGTTTTGTTTTTGTTTAATTGAAGTAAGTTGAACATAAAAAAAACTGAGGTTATTGTCATGTATTCAAAGGGAGAGGTCTGTTTGTGTCAGCTCTGTGTTCACAGACTATCTGGAAAAGGGAAACAGCAGAGAAGAGGCCAGGGGGTGGGGCTTAAACAAGAAACAGAGAAGAATCTTTCTACAATGAAAGCACATGGATTCATCAGTGTCTCATCAAAAGCCTTGAATCTTCTCCACAGGAACATCACCAGACCATGCTGACATCACTCCGACCTTTAACTGTCATCATGCTCCATACAGCAAACAATAAGCACTGTTGATGTTCATGGAGAGGCTGAAACCAGACTGCTTAGGGTTAGGTAGCTTGGATCAGGAACATCATTGTTCTCATGGTTCTAAAGCCACACTGACAAAACTGCAAAGTCCTTTAAAAGCCATGTGCTGAATTCATGCAGGTGAACCAAAGAACATCTGGAATTTCGTCACTTGATTCTAAAACCTTGCCATTGCTGAAAAAAATAAAAAATAAAAATGTCCATGTTTTCAAGTTAGCTGTGATGCTAAGCTTCATTCTGCAGTCTGAACTATTATTTTCATCTGATCAATGAGAACTTTCACAATAAAACAGCAGAGACTGCATTTTCAGATTCCAACAGCCTGAATTGATCCAGAATGTTTTCTGTTAAACTTGTGCTCTCAATCTGGGATTTTTCTAAAAACATCAGAGAAATAATAATCCAGTAAAATACAAATAAAAAATACATCTAAAATGTGTCCTTTCAATCTAATATTAATGAAACCACAATAAAAAGATTTTAGTCTGATCTTCCTGATTTTATGTCTTCACTTCTGTGTATTGGATTCAACTTTTCTTTACACTGTATGAATGCAAATGATGAGATCATTTACTGAACTAAATGAACCAAAATGATGCAAAGAAATAATCAGTTTTTGCTTCAATTTCTTCTTTTATTTGTCAAACTGTTTCATTCACATATCAATTTTTCTCTATCTATAAAGAAGATTATTAATAGAAGAAACACAAATTTAAAAATGTGGTTCTAGAATGACTGACATTGTAGAAATGAAGATACTCCCCCATTCTGGACCATCTGCTTTGCGTTCTAACAGTTCAGAAGGTTCTTTATTTGATTTAATTTGGTCAAAAAGGATAATTTTATGCACTTTAGCTATAAAGATCATGTGTTTAACAAACAGATTTATATTTCATATTTTTACTTACAATCATTTAAAAACCTTTGAATATTTGTAATCTGATTACCTAGAAGTATAAATGGAAAACTGAATAGAATCTGTGATCACTAAAATAATTTTTAGCTGCAGCTCTGAGTTGAGCCATCAGTGAGAAGGTTTACCTTTTTAAAAGAATCAGGAAGGTCTGGCGAGTCTGACATTTTTTTTTCTATAAATAAAATCCAAATGCTGTTTTGTGTTAGTTCTTCTAACGCTTGGGTTAAACTATGTACATAGCTAATGCAATTTGTGCGTCAGGGGCTTCCAATTGCAATGTTACGTGAATGTACAGATACAATCAGAGGTCCTGTGGCACAATCTGACCACTGAGTGCAGCCCGTTGATCTGGTAGCACCGTGTTTTGGGCGTTGTGGTGTAATTTAGGCGCTGCAGGCTGAAGTACTGCTGAAAGTGGTTGTTCTCTAGAAACAGCTGCTGCAGTAAATGGTGGAACTCACCGTAAAGCAAGCATCTCAGAAAAATCTGCTTAACCCAGACACGACAACATGCTTGTTGGGGCCTCTGTATATCCCAGCAAGTCGCCCAAAATCATTCAGGTTTTCCAAGATGTGGCAGTGAAGGAAGTCGAGAAAACTTTTGATGGTAGCTCCTCCCACACATGTTGGGAGTGTCAAGTAGCAATGTTTTTAAACGTCTTTAAGCAGAGCACATTTAAAGAGAGGCACCTGCCATGAGTTTGATAAGCGAATCGGGTTCAGTGTGAATGCCGCAATATATTTAAATGTGTGACCACAATGCTAGAACATGAATGCTGAGGATTTGAACACTGATCATGTCTGGACTCACCTGAACTTTCTGCAGTTCCTCACAGCTGGGATCAGTCTTCGTTTACCCTCATCTGATGTGTTGTACTTGTGCAGGTCCACCTCATCCAGAACCTCCTCTGACATCTGCAGCATATAGGCCAGAGCTGAGCAGTGGATCACTGAGAGTTCCTTCTCTGAATTGCTCTCTGACTTCAGGAACTCTTGAATCTCCTGATAAACGGAGAAGTCCTTCATCTCCATCAGACAGTGATAGATGTTGATGCTTCTGTCAGGAGAGACTCCTCTGATGTTGATCTCTTTCAGGTTATTGACGGCTCTCTGGATGGTTCTTGAATTAATCTCCATTTGACCCAGCAGGCCTCCTAAGAGCTTCTGGTTGGAATCCAGTGAGAATCCATGAAGAAAGCGAATCAGCAGGTCAAGGTGTCCAGTTGGACTCTGCAGGGATTTCTCCATGACTGCACTCAGAAACTCATCCAGGGATGGGTTCTTCTTGTTGTCCTTCAGGAAGTCCTCAATGACCTTTTCCTTCCTGTTGCAGTAACAGTGGAACATGTAAACTGCAGCCAGAAACTCCTGAACGCTCAGATGGACAAAGCTGTAGACCGGTTTGTGGAACATCTCACACTCTCTTCTGAAGATCTCAGTACAAACTCCAGAGTACACTGAGGCCTCTGTGACGTCCAGACCACACTGCTGCAGGTCTTCTTGGTAGAACATGATGTTTCCTTTCTCCAGATGTTCTAATGCCAGCCTCCCCAGCTTCAGAAGAACTTCCCTCTCAGCCTCTATTAGCTCTTGTGGACTTGTCTGATGTTCCTGCTGGTACTTGTTCTTCTTCCTCTTTGTCTGGACCATCAGGAAGTGTGAGTACATGTCAGTCAGGGTGGTGGGCAGCTCTCCTCTCTGCTCTGTGGTCAGCAGGTTCTCCAGAACCACAGCAGTGATCCAGCAGAAGACTGGAACTTCACACATGATGTAGAGGGACATGGAGCCCTTGATGTGGGAGATGATTCTGCTGGACAGCTCTTCATCTGGGAATCTCCTCCTGAAGTATTTCTCCTTCTGAGCATCATTGAAGCCTCGTACTTCTGTCAGTCTGTCCACACATGAAGGAGGGATCTGATTGGCTGCTGCAGGTCTGGAAGTGATCCAGACCAGAGCTGAGGGAAGCAGACGTCCCTGGATGAGGTTAGTGATCAACACGCTGACTGAGGACTTCTGTGTGACATCAGAAACCACCGGACTGTTGTTGAAGTCCAGAGAAAGTCTGCTTTCATCCAGACCATCAAAGATGAACAGAAGTTTCCAGACAGACAGCTGTTCTGCTGGGATCTTCTGGAGTGTTGGATGGAAAAGCTGGATCAGAGAGAGAAGACTGTGCTGCTCATCTCTGATCAAGTTCATCTCCCTGAAGGAAAGAGGAACCACAGCACTGATGTCTTGGTTCTCCAAGCCCTCGGCCCAGTCCAGAGTGAACTTCTGCACTGAGAAGCTTTTTCCAGCTCCAGCAACTCCACTGGTCAGAACCACTCTGATGGGTCTGTGTTGGTCAGGTAAGAGTTTGAAGATGTCTGGGTTCTTGATTGCAGTGTGATGGAGCTTGTTGGTCTTGGTGGTCGTCTCCAGCTGCATCACCTCATGTTGGGTCTGAACTTCTTCTCTCAGTTCCTCTGTGATGAAGAGCTCAGTGTAGACCTCATTAAAAACAGTTTCTCTTCCTGCTTCTTCAGGTCCTTCGGCCACATGTTCACTTCTGCTCCTCAGACTGATCTGATGTTCTCTAAAGATCTCCTGCAGACCAACATCTGCTCAAATAGCAGAGATCGAAAGCTCATTCATGAGTGTTTAACACAACCCCAGCAGTTTTCAGAACAAGCCATCAGCAGGTAAACCGGCTCTGACTCACCAGCTCTGGGGTTTTTTGAATCCTGGGGTCCGTCCCCCTTTTCTTCACTATGGACACTAAAGAGAAACGTTCGTGAGCAACAATCAAAGCAGTCAGTGGGAAGTTCCAGACTAACTCTGATCATAGAGCAGATCTCCTCTGATATTCTGAGATAGCTCTGCCCTCTGTTTGAGATTCTGAACTCTTAGTCATAACACACAACACATTTCTGTTTCCAAACTGGTTTCATTGAACAACTGAAGATTTTCCTAACTTCCCATTGCACTGATATGACTTTATGTGCTGCTGTCATTTTCATCAGATGGAATCTGGTCTCAAAACTGGTTCAATTTTTGCTCATAACAGTTTGTCTTGTTTTTCCAAGAGTCCTTTTCTGTCTGTTAAAATACCCTCCTACTGTTTTGTGGAATGATTTATTTAAATCATAGATACATTGTATGAGCCAGAATGTGCTAAACATGAGCTCATGTCTGTACTGAGATCAGAGAAAAGTTCTGCTGTTTGATTTATCCTCAAAGACTGAAGTTTGTGTCCTCAAGAATTGTCAAACTCTTGTCTTTCTTCTAGGACCTAAACTTGTCACAGCAGTTGATCTTCCTGGATGGATCAGCTGATGTTCTTGATGAGAACATTGTTGTTCTTGCTGAGCACTGAAATCTTTTTTGTTCTTTAGAAACTGGTTCTTACTATGAGTCTGAAGGTTCTGGTTCAGTTCTGAATTTTGGAGGTTGATGTTTGGACTGGTCACTCTTTATGGAGTCACAGCTGGATGCTGCAGGCTGGAGTGTGTGTCCCAGCTGTTGACCTCTGCAATCACAAAAATATCAAAAGCTTGCAAGATCTGCTTCCTCATGCACATCTTATAGACTTTAACATGAACAGAGACTATAACAAAATTGGAATTGAATTGAATGTAGAAATTGGATGACAACTAACTACCTCCTCCTTAACCCACAAAAAACCGAAGTCATTACACTGGGTCCTAAATACCTGAGAGACGCTCTATCTGATCAGATGGACTCCCTGGATGGTGTCAATATAGCCTCCAATCTGATAGTTAGAAACCTGGGGATTTTATTTATTTGACCAGGATTTATCATTTAAGGCTCACATATCACAGGCTTGTAAAACTGCATTTTTTCACCTATGCAATATTTCTATGATCAGAAACATATTATCTAGAAGCGATGCTGAAAAACTCATCCATGCATTTCTAGGCTGTAACTCTTTGCTAGCAGCTTGTCCTAAAAGTTCTCTAAAAAGTCTTCAGCTTGTTCAAAATGCAGCAGCTAGACTGTTAACAGGAACCAGCAGAAGAGAACACATTACTCCTGTGTTAGCTTCACTTCACTGGCTCCCAGTTGAATCTAGAATCAAGTTCAAAATCCTTCTGCTAACCTATAAGGCCTTGAATGGTTTGGCCCCATCCTATATTAAATATCTCATAGTGCCTTACCAACCAAACAGAACACTTCGTTCACAAAATGCAGGACTGCTTGTGGTTCCTAGAATTTCTAAAAGCACAGTTGGAGGTAGAGCCTTTAGCCACCAAGCTGGAGAGATTCCAGGTGGATCATCTGTGCTCTGTTCATGGCCTCGCCTCTGGCTCGTCTCGCGTTGCGGAGCGGGAGAGATTCAAGGAGGATCGTCTGTTCTCCTGCCTTTCGCCACTGATCTCAACTCTACACTATATTACCAAAAGTATTCGCTCACCTGCTTTTACTCACATATGAACTGAAGAGCAATCCCATTCCTAACCCATAGAGTTCAATACGATGTCAGTCCACCATTTGCAGATGTTACAGCTTCAACTGTTTTGAGAAGGCTGTCCACAAGGTGGAGGAGTGTGTTTATAGGAATGTTTGACCATCCTTCCAAAAGTGGTTTGGTGAGGTCACACACTGATGGTAGTGGAGAAAGTCTGACTCTCAGTCTCTGCTCGAATTTATCCCAAAAAAGTGTCAAAGTTCAGGTCAGGACTATGTGCAGGCCAGTCAAGTTCATCCACACCAGACTCTGTCATCCATCTCTCTTTGGGTCCTGCTTTGTGCACTAGTGCACAGTCATGTTGGAAGAGGAAAGGGCCGGTCCAAACTGTTCCCACAAGGTTCGGAGCATGGAATTGTCTAAAATGTTTTGGTGTCCTGAAGCATTCAGAGTTCCTTTCACTGGAACTAAGGAGCCAAGCCCAAGTCCTGCAAAACTGCCCCACACCATCATTCCTCCTCCACCAAATTTCACACTCGGCACAATACAGTTCAAAATGTACCATTTTCCCGGCAACCTCCAAACCCAGATTTATCCATCAGATTGCCAAAAAGCATGATTCATCATTCCAAAGAACGTGTGTCCACTGCTCTAGAGTCCAGTGGCGGCGTGCTTTACACCACTGCATCCAACGCTTTGCATTACACTTGGAAATATGTGGCTCGGATGCAGCTGCTCGCCGTGGAAACCCGTTCCATGAAGTTCTCTGCGTACTGTACTTGGGCTAATTTGAAGGTCACATGAAGTTTGGAGCCCTGTAGCAATTGACTGCAGAAAGTTGGCGCCTGTTTGCAAAAAAGAGTGCTTACATGCACTTGCTATGTGTGATCGAGACCACTGGGGCTAAACGGTTGCTAAATGGCACTTTGGAAGTGGCAACAAAAATAAGAGACAGCAATGGAACTGATGAGAATATTTGTCATGATTCCAGTGCCCACTGCAACAGTCGAGAGTTCTCTCTCCAAGCTAAAGTTGGTGAAAAATTCACTAAGAAACCATTATAAAAAAGACCCTCTCTGACCTCCTTCTCTTCTCCATTGAAAGAGACTTCCTCATAAATCACAATGACATCGTAAATGTTTACTCTTAATGATGAAGAACCTTTTTTAGTTAGAATTTGATTTCTGTTGTGTTGTTGCTCTGCATGAAGTAACATCTGTCTTTAAAGGACTTTCATGACCAAGACTACTGCTGAGCTTGGAAAGATAATCAACGCCACATTTGATGTTAGAGAAATGACAAAGAAATGCAATATTTTAGTGAAGGGGTGTCAAACTTCAGGCCTCGAGGGCCAGCATCCTCAAAGTTTTCCAACCAGCCAGCCGTTGAAGCTCCTTATTGGCTAAGCACACCTGATCCAGGTAATCAGCAGCAAATTCAGCAGGATTTCTGGAAAACCATCAGGAGGACTTGAGTTTGACACCCCTGCTTGAGTGTGTCTCAAAGTCACAGACACAAGAGTATAAAAGAATAAAACGAAACAGATAATTATAACAAGTATTTTTTTCACCCATGATTCAAACTGATATTCAATTCTCAATTGACAAAAATTCCATTTGCAATTTAATCATACAGCTTTAAAATGTATTTTTTACTTTAAAATTCAGTATAATATATAACATTTGAATTCATTGTTTAACATTCGTTTTAAATGAAACTCTATTGCAATTTATCTTGCTGTAGTTTTTTTCTGTCCAAATTTTTAAAGAAATTTTCAAAATTGCTCTTCTTTTAAGTGCAATGCTTTTTTGTAATCTGTCAGTGTCACAAAGACGGCTCCATCCGGTCTGTATTAAGCAGGTCCTAAGTCAGGTTCAAACTGTCTTTTTTTTTTTTTTTTTTTTAAATAATGTGGTTCTCTTTGCTTCATCTTCATCCAGCTGTACTTGTGATCAATAAATAAAGAGAAAATGCTTGTTTCAGTTTAGAAATTTGTCACCTTCCCAAGGAGACAGCTATTAGTGAACGTTCTGTTCAAATAAATAAAGGAGTAGAAGCTGCTTCTTACTTAGAGTCTGAAGGTTCTGGGTCATTTCTGGGTTTTGGGAGATCAATTCTGGACTGGTCTGTCTTCAAAGGCCCACAGCTGGATGCTGCAGACTGGTTTTCCTCTGTGAACTGCTGAATTCTGCAAACACAAAAGAGTTAGATCATAATGAACAAGCACTGAATGCGCAATTTGATCTAGAATAATTGTTCTCAGTCCAAAAGTTTTAACCTTAATGTTAAGCCTTTTTTGCTCTTTTACTCTGCACAGAATGTATCTGTACATATAAAGGGATGAAAGGTTTGGCTTTGGTCATTTGCAATTTTCTTTTGGCAAATGATTTGATCCTTTCGTGTATATTACCTCCAGGTTACTGTAGAGAGGCTTGTAGTTGAGTGTGGAGCAACTGGGACTGGAAACAGCGCCTCCAAACATGAGGCCATGATTGTTAGAAAGATACATGTCAATGTCAAATCTCCAGATAGTTAGTTTTAGTGAATGAGACTTCTGGTTTAAGCAAAAAAAAAAAAAAAAAAAATTTATTGACAAATACAAATCAATGCAGCATGTGAAGTGAAACTGACTTTGTACCAGTCTTTTGTAATAAGTAGGGGTGTGTCAATCAGAATTTCAGATCTGATTGGAAGTGATTTGATTTTAATAACAATAGAGCCCCGAAATGACACTTTGTCGTGTTAGAAAGTTTGTTGATTGAAGCTTTGATATCTTCAGTTTTTTTTATTTATTTTCTTATCAGATGTTATATCACGATTAAAAAGTAAAAGCAAGAACTTTCTCCCATAATCATTGTTGTAGCATGCAATGATGGGTTTTCATGACTAGGTCGTATCAATTTAACAATTTATTAGTCTTGGTTGTTTATTTAGAGTTTGCAGATTTAGTTAGTTGTTTTATTTTTTTTCAGTTATTTTTTTCCCCGAGGCTGCACTCTGAAAGGTGATTTATAAGAAACAAAAAACAGATTTTTTTATGCTGAAATGCCTTTGTATGTCATTGTTTGCATTAAGACAAAAAGCAAGACACACTTGCTGTTTGTTTAAAATGTTTATTCAGTCTTTTCTTTAAATAACAAGTTTGAAATATACAGTGCTGATCAAAATAATAAAAACAAATACATATCTGGTTCTGATCTGGAGACAACATCTGATTTTGATCAATTCAGAAACTATTCGGGTCTGATTTCCAATAGTGAGCGTATTGGGGCCCAGTAATGAGTAAACCCAGCAAGAGATGTGGAAAATAAATAACTAGTGCAGAGAACAACTGCACGTTTGTTGAACCAAACACTAGGAATGAAAATGAAGCTTGATCACTCAATGGGGATCTGAGACAAGCAGGTGATTCAAGTTGGACTGAAAAAAACTTTAAACACAAAAACTTGCAAAAATAAAATTTCTGAAATTATAACCAAGTCTTCGTCATGGTATAGAACAGCTCTTTGGTCCCAATGTATTTTCTATTGTAATACAGTGAATGGATCAGCTGATGTGTGATGATACATGTTCTTGATGAGAATATTGTTGTTCCTGCTGAGAGAAACTCTATTTTATTCAGTAGAATCTGTTTCTTACTGTGAATCTGAAGGTCCTGGTTCACTTCTGGTTGTTTTAGGATCCATTATGGATTGATTTCTCTTCAAAGGCCCACAGCTGGGTGCTGCAGACAGGAAACAGACAAAGTTAGGGGATTTGCTTCACAATGAACAAACGCTGACTGTTAATTTTTTAAAAAATGGACAGTTTTCATTTTTTGGTAGTGATATGTTGTCATTTTCTATTGAGTCAACATTTTCAACAAAGCAATAATAAAAAAAATTAAATATATTTTTATCAATTATAGATTTCGGTTATTGGTATTTTCCAAAAAGTTACTCAATCCATGTTTTACTTTCAGTTCCTGGAATGCTATAACGCTTTTTTGTTAATTAAAGGCTCTACAAGTTTTGCACCCCCTGCTGGCCAAACCAGGAAGTTGAACATTGTGAAGCTGCATTCACACCACTTGCAATTCATGCATCAAATTTGCAGCTTTCGCCCCTCTTTCGCCAGGCAGCCAATTCGCTGCTCGCTGCCTGTCCAAAAATGCTTGACACCCCAGCTGTGTTCAGGAGGAGCTACCAGCAAAGCTTTTTAGCTCAATCGCTACGTGGAGTAGCGTCTGTGTTCATCTCATCTATAAGGCCAGGAAGAAACAAAGAATGTTGAGAGATCAGGGTAATTTATTTTAAAGAGTTCTACAAAAGCATTGGTAATAATGTCTCCATGTTGGAGTTCATGAGATCATTCAGAGACTCTCCTGGAATAGTGACCTTAACTCCCACTGCAATTTACCCTTAGCGGTCAAATTAGAAATCACACACAAAAAACAACTATTTTTTGGCAATTGCTTTTTAAAAAAAATAAAACATAACAACAACAACAACAACAAAAAAATAGCCCCATTCAATAGAGGAAGAAAGTACACAATTTTCACAACCATTTTTGGGCACTATGGTCAAAACTGGAAATGCACACAAGAACTAATCTTCCTTTTGCAATAGCATTTTTTGTGAAAATCAAAAATATTAAACTAGCCCCACTCATTAAAGGAAGACAGTGTGCAACTTTCACAACCATTTTTAGCCCTCATATAATTACTTTTTGTTTTGCAACAGCTATTTTGGTGAAAATCACAGCAACATGAAACCAGCCTTATAAAAAAAGAGGAAAATATTACACAACTTTCACATCCATTTTTTTTTCCTTAGCCCTAGTGGTCAAAACTGGATTGCACTCATAAAGTCCTGCTTCTTCTTGCAATAGCTTTTATTGTAAAAATCAAACCAACATTAAATCAGTTGAATTTATGGTTTCTGGGTTATAACTGGGTGAGTCTGGGTGTGCGGTTGTTCCTGATAGGTTTGTAGATAAAAGTGAAGAATTTCATAGTTTGTGAAATTCCCAAGCACTCATGTTTTGTTTGTTTTTTTAATTGTTTTTTTAAATTATTATTAATTGTGAATCTTAAAGATTGATCTTTCAGCACAAAGCCTGCTCTAAATCCATCCATGAATGAGTCTGGCTTGTTTTCCAAACATTGTTAGATAAACTGCTGTGTTGGAAAGAAAGTAGATGTGGAAGTTTTGTAATTCTAAACCTCTGCAGTTGTAAGGTTCATCCACTCAGTCATGTTATACAAAGGAAGCTGCTGAACATCAGCTGCTGCACTTCTGCTCTCCCTCCACCAGATGGAGACATGGAGCTGCAGCAGCAAACACGCCATGATGGAGCAACATTTCAGTCATTCAGTCACTTTGACAAAGAAAAAAAAACGTTGTGTTTTTACAATTCAAGAAACATGAAGCAGATCAAGAAAAACAGACAGAAATCAAAAAATGAGGATAAAAGAAACAAATTAATTCTTTTTTTCTCAAAGCTCCAACAGAGACTTTCAGATTAACAAGTTACTTCTAAACTGGAAAGCTTTACACATTACTTGCTGTTCAGAAGTAATCCATTACTTTAAAATATTCCTGTAAAAAACTGTAATGCGTTACAGTGTTCTCTTGTTTGTCAAACACATTCCATAAATAATAGGTGAAACGTGAGAAGTAGGATTAAATATGGCTTAAGGCTGTAAAATTCCTCACTAAATACTTAATACATTTTCCTCAGACAGACGTGAACATTTTCACTTTTCTCTCTTGTTTAAACTCTAAGTTCAAACCTTCATGGACAAATACGTCTAGTAGCAAAGAATGAGAACTGATCGCCATAGAAAATGTAACAAACTGAGTGAATTCTGGACAGAAGACATGGAGGAATTGGATTGACAAGATCAGCAACCAATCAGGACGCAGAGCCCAGTGCATTTTTTCAAATAGAGCGAGAGAGACAGAGAGAGAGAAGAAAAAGCTTTGCATCTTCACTGAAAAACAAATCCATCAAACAGTGAGACGACAAAAAGTGAATCTCAATCTAACAAGGGAACACGGAACATCAGTCCTGTGTTACTTTAAGTTACTTTCTTTAGAACAGCTGTAGAAAGAACATCTGGAGAGACACATTTACCACAACGTTTTTCTCATTTCTACGAAGGATGATTTGGTTCCATGTTGTTAAGGTTCCTTTCTGGTAACGTTTTCACACTGAAAACACAACTGGAGGATCAAAGTTCAGTCCATAAAAAGAAAACTTTGAGAAGAGTGAAAACAGAAAGCCAGCAGCAAACTGCAGGCCTGTGAGCCTCAGAAACAGAAGATAACATGTTGTTTGATTAAGGTAGATTCAACTGATGAAACCTATCGAGGAAAACCAGAGAAACAAGTCAGAGGAAAAACCGGACTAAACACAAGAAGTTGGTGAACAAAAGCAGGTCTCTTTGTCTTTCTGATGTAAACAATTCTATTTTGGATGGTTTGTTTGTTGGAATCTCATGGCTACTGAACATGGAATGAAGAAAACATCACACTTTATTAGTAATGTCTTGCTCTACTGTTTTCCACCACAAAGTAATCTAGAATTGTAATCCATTACTTTTGTAATCAGTTCCTCCTAACTCTGTTCACACACAGGTTTGTATTGAGGAGAACAGGAAGGTTAGTGAGTCAGAAATGAAGCATTTGAACTGCAGAGTTTCATGAAGGTTCGTTTTTGACAGAAACGGTTTCTTCTGTTTGATGGAACGTTCTGACAGGAAGCAGCAGTCAGCTGACCTGTCCATCTCTGGTACTGAAACCGCAGTTTGATTCCAAGAAATGTTTATAGAAAACACAACAAAGATGATTGTTGTTTACTTTATAAACAATAATCCTCCACGTTGTTGATCAAAAATCAAACAAGGCTGGTTTTAAACAGCAGAGTGATGAGAGTTTGTAGAGAAAGAAAAAGTTCTCCAAACATTCAAAAATAGTCGAGTTAGTGAAAACAAATTCAAGAAACAAACTTCAGTTTCCCCAAAGATCTGAAGAAGAAGAAGAAGAGTCTTCACTCACCGTAGCTGCAGAACAGATCAGTGAGTCAGAACGAGGAAGAGTTCACCTGTGAAGGGGGCGGAGCAGCAGAGATGGGAGGGGCAACAGGTGGAGCAGTTTTGGTTTTTTTTTTTTTTACAGCTTGAAGCTGGAGTGGAAAATTTTATATCAGATTCTGTTCTTGACACAACTGTGACCCTTCCTGGAATCAAACCCACAACCTGCCTGTTGTCTACCAAGTGAACACCCACTGCTCCACAGTCAGTCAGAGGATCAGGATTAGATCAGGGTTTTTTTCTGACCCTCATGGACACAGTGAAGATTAAAAAAGAAGCTATCCTTATTGTTGGAGGTGAAATAATTGTCAGGAGCTGAAAGATGTCTGTAGACTAACCTGACAACTTCAGAGCAGTGTGTTGTATTGTCAGGAGCTTTGAATTTTTTGTTTTGAATAGTTTTGAATTTTAAGCTACATTCACACATGTTAAGTCAATCTACAGATGCATTCTGAGGTCCTGCGGCAGGATTCCAGCATCAGAGAAATTGATAATATGGCTACTCAATGCAAGGATTTTCGTCCTGAATCTTCATCAATTGTCTTAACCCGCTGAGGTCGCAGGTTTTCGCCGGAGACTATTCTGGCCACTCTTGGGCGAAGTTGGGATATGCCCTGGACAGGTCGCCAGCCCGTCACAGAACCCATGGAGCTGGAGCAATTGAGCCCGCTACGCTAGGCAGCTGCACGGTGGACAGCCTTACGAGCTCTGCAGCCCAGGGTCTAGCAGGGCTAGTGAGGTCCACTGAGACTTTATGCTAATCCTTAGAGAAGGAGGCCAAGGACTAGTAAGCATGGAAACCACTTTCCAGGATGAAACATCCAGGATGCAAGACTACATTAAGCTCAAGGCTTCAACTAACAGTGTAGATAATGAATGTCCCAGGCAACGAAGAGCAGAGGATGCGGTGCTGGAGGACAGATACTCAGAGGAGGACAAGCCCCTGCTAAGCTAGCTATTGAGCTCCGCCGCCCAGGACAGAGAGCCGCTGCAGGGGCCATTGTTGCAGGCTCGGTTGCTCCAGCTCCATGGGCTTCTGATGTGTCCCCTATTTTCATCAAGACAACAATAAAAAGATCCTCCAATAGTTTTTTTTGTATCCCTCTCGAGTTAATGTAGGACAGAAATTCTTCAATCTGGGCAACAGACAGACCATAGTAACATTTAAAAGGGTTTAATAAAGGCTCAGCTCCCTCTGCTGTAGTAAAGTACACCACACTCGAAGAGACACTAAACGATCTGGAGAACCCAGACACGGCACTTCTGTAAAGCTCTCCAAAACATACAACCAAAGCAACATGAGACGCAAGAGGGGCGGCCGATGTGAATTAGATGTATCAGCCAGGTACTGTGTGAATGCAGCATCAGTCAATTCAAAAAGTAACAGTGACATGGGGCAACAAATTAGTGCATTTGTGTTGGCTGAGGTTAGTGTGAGCAAATGCTAGAAATTACCGGCACACCTCAATGCAGCAAGAGAGCGCTTTCAATGAGAGCACATTAGTGCGGAAATTCCATGCAGCCCTCAAATGCACCACCTGCTGCTGGAATCTGAGCATTACTGCAAGTCTGTGGGAAAAAGTCAGAATTGAATGTTTGAACTAAGGCTGTTAAAATATTGCTTAAATTGTGATTAATTAATTACAGACATCTTTGCGTGTTATTTTTTTAAATCTAACTTTTGCATTGGACTTCTGTGTTAATGCACACCTAGAAGAGCATTACCCCACTTATACCACGGTCAGTTCAGAAAAATATCAATATTAGTTAAATTACTGGAACTTCAGTCTTGTTTCTATTTTTAGGTTTAAATTGTTGTTTACAAAAGCAGACTATTTAAGACACAATGTGTCACAATGAATGGTTACCATGGTAAAAGCTTCAGCGTGCGAAGTGCACAGACCACGCTCTTCTCTCTCTCCTTGGTCTTTGAGAAAGTGATGGTCATGAGAAGTTAAAAAGCATAATTTCAGATGGAAATTTCGCCTCTAAGTGCTTGTTTTTGTCCAGATGATGAAGAAAAGTTTAAAACAAACAAACGAAAACTAAGTCCAAAGTCAAACTAGTTTGATTGCTCTGTGGTGTTTCTTCCTTCTTAGATTCTCTTACTATTTTCTTTTCTGCTTCATCCCAGTCTTTAAAATGATCAAATTCACCCAGATAGGTTAAAGGAAACTATAAAATCACTCTCATGTCTTTTATACTGTCTTGCTGTTGTTTTAAACTGTCAGATTGTTGATCTCAAAGACTGTAAAAGAGCTGCAGGAGACACTCTGGAGGGGATGTGAAGCGTTCTGAAAATGAGCATCTGTTGCAAACTGTTGGAGCGCTCACTAAGACTGTTGGAGATCTGAGGGTTCAAAGGAAGCTCTGTTTCTGTGCAGAAAGCTGGTCAGCACAGATGTGAGCAGATCATGAAGGTTCATTTGTGTTAAAGATGATGTGAACTGAAAGAGTTTGTTGAGTTCAGTCTCTGTGAGTTTGTTCACATACAGACGGAGGAAAAAAGCCTGAAGATGTTGATGTTTTCTGAGGTTTCTCTCATGCTGGCTGTGTTGGATCCTGCAGGTTTGTTCATCGGATTTCAACCATTTCCTTCTTCCAGACGTGCATGAATTCACTTAATCTGTCATCTACTGACATTGAAGCAGAAAACAACAGATAGAGATGAGGGAGGGGCCTTCTCAGAACCAGCTCTTTCAGTTAATGTAAATAAAACTGATCATCAGTCAGACAAGGAGGATTAGAGTGTTTTTAAACATGCAGCCCAAGAAAATGTCTAAAAGTGAAGTAAAGAAACTTTTTCTTTACGACTCATTTAAAGAAGGGCTGCACGATGGCGCAGTGGTTAGCACTCTTGCCTCACAGCAAGAAGATTCCCAGTTCAAGTCCTGGCTGGGGGACTTGAAACAGTGTCACCAACGGGGGACCTTTCTGTGTGGAGTTTGCATGTTCTCCCCGTGCATGTGTGGGCTTTCTCCAGGGACTCCAGCTTCCTCCCAACATCCAAAAACATGCTTCATAGGTTCATTGGTCACTCTAAATTGTCCCTAGGTGCAGATGTGAGTGTGCAACCTGCCTTTGCCCACAAGTAGCCAAGCCAGGCCCCATGACCCCAAAAGGAATAAAGCAGGTTAGAAAATGAATGAATGACTTAGTTAGACTCACAAATTTTTTAAAAGCACAAGATTTTAAAACAACAGAAGAAAAATGGGATCCATGATGCAGAGTATTCAGTTTAAATTGTCTGATTACACATCTGTGTGTGAACAAGTCAGAACAAGCAGTTGAAGAAAGATTTCGTAGCAAATGGCAAACTGAAAGGATGGGTATCTTCCAGATCTATTAGATACAAACAGTGAAGAAAGTTCTCAGGGAACACAAAAACACTTTAGTTTCACACGTTTATCAAAACAGGAACTTTAGAGAAACTGCAGAAAAGCACAAAAACTGAGAGAACAGAGAGATAAGTATGTTTCTGGCGATCAAAGGATCTGCACTCTCGCATGTCGGCAGATACAGAACTTTAACCGATCCCAAGACATGGAAAATGATTTGTTACCATGGCTCAAAAAAGAGATAATTTAAAAAAAACAACAGATACTAACAAATAAATAATTGTAGCAGTCGTAAAAGGTAAATACAAACAATGAGACTGCACAGTGATAGGGCAGGTCTCCAGAATTAACTAGGGGAGGCAGTAGCAAGTTCAAAAGTTTATTTGGCCAGACATGAGGCACACAACTAACAGTAGTTTCTCAGTTAAAAATTCAGAGCTGTAGAACACACCACTTAAAATACAACTGGCCCAAATGAAACAAAATAGTGTCAATAGTGACAGATTAAAAGCACAACCAACTCATTCTCAGTCTTCAACACAACCTTTCTGCCATAACTGTTCCAGACAGTTGGAGCTTAATCACCACACCGAGCTTCAAAAAACACAATTTACATTAAAACACAGTTGATAACTAAAAACATAAAATACTACAATTGTGTTTAAATAATGTATTCACACTTAGTCCGGCACACCGTACGCCACCCTGTCCCGGAGGGTTGGGAATGCGACAGCACAAAGAACGTTTTGGGCCTGATGTTTAACACACGGGTGAATTCCCCAGGGGCCTCAAAGCGCATTTGACTGGCGTGCCACACGCTGCAAGAAATTTGTAGAAAGTGCGGCAAACGCATTGTGTCGCTAAATACCATCCCCCATCATTGCACGGAACCATGCACCTGGTGCAAAGTCATTTTCTGGGTCTTAGTGCCCTAAACACTACAAATCCCGGTTAGACCTGCCCCTGCTTTGAAAGCAGTCACCAAGGACTGATTGATTGATCTCGGGAGGTGATGCACATTGCTATGTTGCCCGGCAGTTGCTCTCCGGGGCCGTTCCTGACTCGAGCTTGGCTCTGCTGAGTAAGACCCTCCCTGGGTTGGACAGCTCTCGCACAGCCTCAGGTGTCAGGTGTAGACCATGGAAGGTTATACAGTGCTTTGCCTGTGACCACTACCTCAGCAGCAGGAAAAGGGCATGTTCCGACACTCAGTGACCTGCTTGTACTGATCAGTTGTTACAAACATACCTGCTGGCTCCAAAAGTCTTCACAAACTTGTCAACAAACAGTTCACACGCACACCTTTGCATGCAAACCAACACATGCAAAGCACCACATTCTGTCACGCTAACCAACTGTGCAAAAGAGAGCCGACACCTGCACTCAGGAGAATGCCCATGTTAAGCTGAGGTGGATGATGGAATGTAAAAAGAAAAGAAAAGAAGAGACAGCTCCCAGCCATCCCCACACCAGGACCGTACGGCGAAGATCCGCCCGCCTGGCAGTCCTGCCAAGCACCCAGACCAGGGCCAAGTTTTATTCTTAAAACTTTACATTTTGTTTGCAATTTAGAAAATTTTTATCTCAAAATTGGGAATTTTGCTTGCAATATGATGACACAAAAATTAATCCATATTTTATGACAGACAAAAAAAAGACGCTGCACCACAGCAGTTGCTTCTCCCCTGTTAGCAGTTGGGTCAGATGCTGATGTCAGTTTCCAGCCCCCCATGGACCAGAGAAGTCTTGTTGTAGTGATCTGGACTTCAGCATTTTGGCCTCACAGGCTTCCATCCCCTTTAAAAAGAGCATGAACCTAAGATTAGTCTGAGAGGACTTCTTTTTTTTTCAGTTGACGGAGACACAGCTTTTGTTTGTTTTCATGTTTTCATGAGGGACACCTTTTTTTCTGTAATAACAGGGTGTGTCCCAACGACTGCAGATTTTTTTAGAAGATAAAACTTTTCAGCAGCAGTTATGATCAGTTGTAGGAATAGAGGGGTGCTGCCACCTGGTGATCCAATGGAAAGTTAGAGTAAAAAAGTACCTGCTGAACAAAAGTACTCAAGTACAGAAGAACAGTTTGAATGTTTGATTTATTGTTTAGAAAAAAATGAAATTGGTTAAAATAATCCAATAAAATGGTACATGGTGTACACTTTTATGGCGCTTTACAGTTTAAATCTGAAAAAAAAAAGTTTTCAGTTGGATTTAGTCCAGTGCAGAGGAAGAGTACTGCTTCTTCATCACTGATCTACTGGTGTAAAAGTCTAAAGTGAGTGCACATGCATGTGTGTTCTTCTTTGTCTTCCTCATTTCTTCATATATTCGTTTTCATATAACGCAAAAGAACCTTTTTTTGTCCATCAGGGAGAGAAAATTGAAAGTTTCAGCTTACTTAGAGAAAGAAGGAGAAAATCTTACGGAGGAGCAATGCTTTAAGTGGACGACAAGTAGTGGCAGTACTTTGGTACTTGGAAGTTGAAACATAAAATGCAGAGAATGTTGAATGTATATATATATTGATCATTAAATAGAAGTTCTGTTTTAGGTTTGGCTCGGGCAGCCCTGTGGCCCCGAAAGAGACAAAACGGGTATAGAAAATGAATGACTGAATGAATAATGAAATTATTATTTAAATTGGGAAAACTTCACTGTTGTTTCTTTTATTTGAATTTCACAACTATTGCCCTTGTTTTGTTATTGACTATACCTTACATTTTAAACACACTCATAATGACTCTCATTAAAAGCAGTTGGAAATTTTTTGTTAGTTTGTTTCTTGAAGTTTTGCTTATTTGTTATTTTCTTGATGCAATAGTACATGATATGAAAACGTTCAAAAACAAGTTTAAATACTCAGACGTCGAAAGTCTTTCATTTTGTAATCAATTCTAAACATTAGTGTTAATTATAATGACATCATATGTGTTCTTGCGTTGTTTGACCAAATCTGTAGTTTGAACATTATGTTTGCTTGGTTGTTTGTTTGTTTAGGCTTCATGTTTTCTGAATTAAACCGTGTTTTGTGGCAGAATTTTGAAAAAATATAAATGTTTAGTTACAAACTTTGAACAAATAAAGTTTGTAGTTTATAGTTTACCATTATTATTATTTTGTACTTCTTAATTACAATCATGTTTCTTAGGGTAGAAAAGCATTTTAGAAACAACTTATGAAACAGACAATTAAATTGACAATTTTCGATACTGCTACGAAAGAAACGAGTAAAAAATATTTGGTTGATTTTTTTTTAATACGGAGCTACAGAGAATATATGACTGACGTGGTGTAAAACGTGTTGACCTACACTCCAGACCAGGTGGGGGCGCTAATGAGCGTCAACGTTATTTGCCAAATGCTAGAAAACAACACAAGAAGAAGGAAAGCGCAAAACGCTAGCAGCGTTAGCTTGTGTTCAGAGGATGGTGGTGTTTTGTCCGGACGTTTGTGAGGTTTTTGGACAGAAAGGATGATATGTACTTCGTGTCGTAACTCTCAGCATTTTCCGAATTGTCGTCAATGAGTGAAAAAGTTTTGAATGTAAAGGACACGAGGCTGTTATTGTGAGACTAGCAGATGATCGGAGCTGCTTGTGTTCAGAGGACTTTGGTGTTTGTGTGAGTTGGAGCTGAAGCTCGGAGCAGCTGCAGTAACGATGTCTTCACTTCAGTCTCTGAGAGAGTTTATCAGCGAGCGACTAGCTGCTGCTGCTGAAGAAATCTTCAGACACTGTGAAGGAACCATCGTCCAGTACGAGCAGGAGCTCTGTCGTCAGCGCAGACTGCTGGATATCATCTGGAAACCACAGCTCCAGCTGCATCAGATAGGTATGTTCACTTCAATGAAGGAGAGAAGCCTTTCATCTTCCAGAACATTCAGATCCAAGTGAAAGTGGCCCAGTAGCTGCTTATTGAAGTGTTCCGGTCCGCCATCTTGGAGCGGTCAAGTGAGCTTCTGTTCGCTTAGCCGTGAAATGGATCAAGTAACTGAAAGGGATCAAAAATCACCAGGAAAAGCGGCGTAAAAAACGAAGTATCGGTCTTCAATAACGAGAGTTACGTATGGAACTACGGTTCTATGAATACCGGATGACCGCCAGAGGCGGTGCTTCAATCACTGAATGTTCCTTCTTGCGCATGTGTAGTTCGAGAATTTTAGTGACACCAGTCTCCTGTGACCTCCTGGTGACCCCGCGCGAGGCTTTAAAGTCACGTGGCACCAGAAGAACGATCCCAACACTTCTCGCGAGAACGCAAGAAACCCGAGGGACCCGGAACTTTGGCGGTCATCCGGGGTTCATAGACTCATAGAACCGTAGTTACATTCGTAATTTCATTCAATTTAATCTTTTCTGTCTTTTTTTGCACGTTTTAAAAAGTAGCACGTACATTACGCCGTCTGGTGTTGTCCCAAGACGAGGGTCGACTTCGGCGTTTTATTGTCTCATATGGGCGGCGTCTTATTAAAGACTATGACCGGTTGTCTGCTGTAGCCTATTGGTTAAAGCGGATAATTTAAACTTTTACTGGAGTATTATTATTGTTTTAGTTTCTTTCTTTCTTTAGTTTTCTTTTGCTGACTTTTAGCGAAAGTATTATTTTTTTTATTTTAGCTAGTGCTTATTTTTTGCTCTTCTCTTTTAGAAACATTTGTTTGGTTGATAAACTAATAAAAATATCAAAGTAAGCTTTCTTTTTCACTGACGATAAAAAAAAAACGTACTGATCAAATTATCAAACCAACATACTGCTACAACAGAAACACTAAATATTCATCAATCACAAACATCAGGACAATTCTATACATTATTGGTGTTATAGATGTGCAGAAATATTTGCCTCTTTTTAAACCTTTGTATACCAGCTAAGTTTACAACCAGACAGGATTCTCTATGAAGCAGCTGTTGTGAAGAAATTGACACATTAAAAACAAACAACTTGAACTTGCTGTTTCATTATCCACAGATAAGGTATGAATGTACATTTGTTTTATCAAATTAAAACGGCATTAAACGTGATTTGTCTGTAGAATCCTACAGGTAGGTCCACTAGTCATCAGTTGGAGTTAGGGCAGTGGAGTGGTTGGGTTAGGGTTAGCCTATTTTTCAGTTTATAAATTTAAATTTCAACATTTCAGAGCAATACATACATTGTGCCTGAATTTTTGCTATCCTCTAATATTTTTTTATGAAGAATGCAAGTTAGCGATCTTGGACATCGCAAATATTTGTACTCCAATTTTTGGGAGCAGATTAAAAGTATGCGAGTACTCGGATACTCGTTACAGCCCAGTAACAGTACAGAACAAGTGGATGAACAAAAGACTATTCCAGGCCTGGCATTTTGCACCAAAGTGATTTTCTAGAACCTCAAACTTGAAAAACTTTCCTGGATGTTTTCTAGGAAGGTCACATGTAATGACTGATATTGCGCATGTTAAACATGCATTTAATGTTATTTTGTTCAACTTCAAAGTTGATCACTTCTACTATATCTTCAGTCAAAAATGCAATATTTATGTAATAATAATTCTAAAACTGCACGGTAAGAGTACAGAAATCCTTATGAGAAGATAACTGTGGTGTTTATTAATATTGTTTTGTAGTTATACAGAATTAGAACAAGTAAGAATATTTTAATATGAACACAGAAAGCAGCCGCAATCACTTTCATGCTTTTCTGAATATGACAAGCGAAAACATGTCTAAACGTTATTCTAGGCTATTTGTGCGATTTAGATTTTTGTTGTTGTCCTTTAAACATATAAAAGGGTTTTTTCTTGTGCTTGTCCTTGCAGTCCTCCCTCAGCATTATGTGAGTGAAAAAGAGAATCTCTGCAACCAGCAGAAAAACACCAGAGTGGAACAGAAAGAACAAATACCTCCACTGACTGAAGAGCAATGCAAAGAACCAGAGTCTCCACAGATAAAAAAGGAACCAGAACCTCTACAGACTGAAGAAAAATGGGGGGAACCAGAACCTCTACAGACTGAAGAAAAATGGGGGGAACCAGAACCTTCACAAATGAAGGAGGAGCAAGAATGGTTCTGGATCAGTCAAGAGGAAGACCAGCTTGAATTGAAACAAGAGACTGATACATTGACGGAGACTTTTACCTATGAGGAAAATGAGCACAATGTTGAAGATCTAAGCAATCAGCAAAGCTCTAATGGAGGTGATGGTCAGTATGAAGATGGAAACCAGCAGGTCCAAAATGTGGAAAGCTCTCATATGTCAGGAAGCCTATGTGACTCTGATGTTAGTAAAACACCTAAAACTACAACTTTGATGAATAAACTCAACCAACCGTCAAAAGACAAGAGACTTTTTTATTTGAAGTCTCATAAAAGCTCACGAATTGTTTGCAATCAGTATGTCTACAAGAGAACTGAGCCTGATGAAAGATCTTATGTCTGTGAAGAATGTGGTAAAAGTTTTAATTATTGGTCTAAGCTCAGACTTCACATAAGAACTCACACAGGAGAACGGCCATTTTCTTGTAAAGTATGTGATACAAGTTTTAGTCAATTATCTAGTCTCACGAGACACATGATGGTTCACACAGGAGAAAAGCCCTTTTCTTGTAAAGAATGTGATACAAGTCTTAGTCGATTATCTGATCTCAAAAGACACATGATGATTCACACAGGAGAAAAGCCCTTTTCTTGTAAAGAATGTACTAAAAGTTTTAGACGATTGTATCATCTCAAAAAACACATGAGAATCCACACAAGAAAGAAGACTTTTTCTTGTAAAGAATATGATAAAAAAAATTATGCATCTTATCTCAATGCACACATGAGAACTCGTACAACAGAAGCCTTTTTCTTGTGAAAAGAACATGATAAAAGTTTTAATCATTCATCTACTCTCAAAAGACACGTGATAACTCGTATAGGAAAAAAGTGGGGTATACTCATTTATGCTGAGCACTGGACATAAAGCTGTTTTAATGACGGTGACGTTATTGTGTTTGATCAGATAGTAAAGTTCTCTGATCTGAATCCAGGCACGAGACCCAACAATGAAGATGACCTGAAATCAACTAGAACAAACTAAGCTTTTATTACATGGACACATAGCCACAAGCTGACAGCCTCCAGGCCACGACACATTGATGCGGTTATTCAACTAGGAGAAACAACAAAATCTTATTTTGATCTCAAAAATTTGCTGGAAACATTTTTTTGATTGTTTTGGAATATTCTAAGTTTCAAAAAGTTTTAGGTTTTCATGATCTGTAGGCGGCAAACATTAAAAGCTTAAAAAATAAAGCTGATACATTTCTATCTATGTGTAATATTTCTATACAAATGAATTTCAGTTTTTGAATCGATTGACCAGATGCATTGTTGTAATTCAAACAGTTAAATCTTCATCTCTTTAACAGTGTTTACCACTTTAAACGTATTTGCACTTTTAGGCAATTTTGTTTAAGAATTTTATAGACTTCTATTTAAATGCAATGTTCAGCTGTTATGTTGATTTTTTTTTCATCAGCATATATTATTATTAGTATTGTATATTTATTTTGTGTATAGTTGTTAAGTTGATTCTTGTGGTTGAAGTTTTTGCTGAGACAATGTTTATATCAAAGTCTGGGGAATTTTGTGACGGCACTGGTATTGTATATATTTTTTATTCTTACTCTTTTTATGTGATCAGCAATTTTTGAGTGAGTGCAATTTATGTTTTGTTAACTCTTGTATGCAAGTAACCAATTTTGGCAAATATGTAGTAAAGTAAAGTCGAATAAAGAAAAGACAGAGTGGTGTTTTTCAATCTCATTTACACATATTTTTATTTAAAGAAGAGATTAGAATTGCTTTTCAGTTCTTTTTAGTTTTCTTCGTTGTGTCCCAATATTCATTGTAAAAAATTAAGTGGACTTCAACATCCATAAGAAGCATGGAGTCTTTCCCACAATGTAGGTTTTTTGAGGTGTGTGTGTGGGACAGACAGGAGTGTGGCTGGGAAACAGGAGTGTTAGTGACTTATTGTTACTGAAGCTGCAGATAATGACGTACAACTTCTGAAATGACGTGGGACTCACATGGTTTGACCAGTCACAAAAATTCAACTGCATAACCTCGTTTTAACCTGCACACAGAACGTTTTAGACTTTTATTTTTTTAGAATTATACGCCTTTATTTTAACTTTGTCAAGGACCAATGGTCAGCACTTTTAAAGCCCTATTTATTCAGGTTAACAGCCCACCAAAAAAGTTGATTTACAGTTTGGTTACCCTTTAACATTTAGTTGAATTTTAATATGCTTCTCCTCCTTACTGTGATCTATGCTATTGTGTATTTTACATTGATTTAAATTTTTTGTAATGTATGTATTTTTATAAAAATCATTGTTAATCGATTGTTTCACATTTGTGTTCTTATTGTATATCTTTAGCTTTGTAGCTAGATCATTTGAAAACTGTCCAGTGATAATAGAAGAAAAATATGGGTTCATTCTGGCTTGTTGCATGTGATACTTTTAATATGCACTTTTCCTGAAAAAATAAATACAATTGAAATAAAAGTTCACTTTTGAAGGCAACAATAAAGTATATTATCACAGATGATTATGTTGCCTCCAAAAGGATCATCAGCAGAAAAATATGATTAAATGCTTCAATTAAAATAATTTCTAATGATAAAATAATCCGATTTACCAAAACCATGTGTATGAATAGACATCATGTTTATTTTTTTTAAATCAATGATTCACTATTTGCGTAAAATGTTACACGTTTCCTTCTTCGAGCGCCAGTAATTTCTGATCACTTCAAAGATTCACCCTGACTACAAGAACGAGCAGGAAACCATTTCCCACAATGCATTGTTTTGTAGTCAGTAAGGGGGCTTGCAGTCAGCGATAGCCGATCTGCTACTGTCATCAATGGGCACGAGGCGCTAGCAGCGTTAGCTTGTGTTCAGAGGACTTTGGTGTTTGTGTGAGTTGGAGCTGAAGCTCGGAGCAGCTGCAGTAACGATGTCTTCACTTCAGTCTCTGAGAGAGTTTATCAGCGAGCGACTAGCTGCTGCTGCTGAAGAAATCTTCAGACACTGTGAAGGAACCATCGTCCAGTACGAGCAGGAGCTCTGTCGTCAGCGCAGACTGCTGGATATCGTCTGGAAACCGCAGCTTCAGCTCCACCAGATAGGTATGTTCACTTCAGAGAAGATAAAACCTTTATTTTCCAGAACATTCCGGTCCAAGTGAGAATGGACCGATGACTGCTTATGTTGGAGGATTCGGGTCCGCCATCTTAGAGCGAAAAGACGGCCAAACAGGGACGTGCACAGGATTTTAGAGGGGCAGGGGCTGAACGTTAGAAAAAGGCACCAAACATTTTTTTTGTTCTTTAAACAATATGGAAATTAGGCAAAATGTTTAAGATAAAGTACTAATGGATAACTACTCAGCTATGAGACCTTTGTAGGTGAAAGTGACACAATTGTCATTTTTATGTAAATAAATTATTGTCAACATGAGTTCATTCATAATATCATAGATTTGGAAGACATCTAAAGTAATAAAACACTGGAGGCTTTCTTTTATGGCATTGTGCTGCAGACATAATCCATATGAATCAAGTTTAAAACTGATGGTTACATTTTTAACACATATTTCCTACTTTCATCCCCAGAAAGATGAAATTAATATTTAATGTTGTTATCATACTGTTGTTGTGAGGGCTTTGTGGTTTGGTTTGGTTTTTCAGTGGTGTTCTGTCTTCTGTCACTCACATCAGGTTTTTGTTAATCATCCAGTCTGAGAGGAGTCGCAAGACAGAAGCGGCAGATCAGAACTCCCGGATAACAAAAAAAAAAATAGTACGATAGAATATTGTGGGATTTTTGTACCAACAGTTTTGTATTTTGTATCAACAGGAATTTATTATTGCTAAATTAAACGTAAAAAAAAAAAAAAAATGGGGTTAAGAAAGTGGATGGATGTTCAGTACAAAAACGACCAACAGTCGTATTATATTTTAATTTTTCCGCGTGCGGATCGAGTCACTGAAAACGTTACACGCCCAAAACTGAGACTGCCTCCCAAATCGTGCTGCTGCCGCTCTGACACGCTCTGCCTGGCGCCCAAATTGTGCTGCAGGTCCTCAGATTGCGTCTATACATTGACTTAACATTGAAACTCGACGCCCCTGCGGCACAAATTGCATCCGGTTTTAATGCAACATAACAGTGCAAGCATGCGGAGCTAAGCAACAGAACCACAGTCTCATCGCTGTCCGACCTGTAAGAACAGTAGTACAACATTGTGCATAACACCAAGCTCTGCAACATGTATTTATTGTGTGTTTATATTGTATTTTTATACCACCTCTCAAAGTCTGCTCCCCAAAAATATTGTCTGACATTAAAATTAAAACAGTCCGTGCATCGCCAGCCCATTAGCACAGCATCAGGACCATAGTTTAATTGGTGTCTGACAACACCGCCATTTCCAAATCAACCCCTTTTACTGAACTGACTGGATCCTGATAACAATCCTCCTTGTGCCGCTGCTTCATCAACCAAAGGGTACACAGCCATAAAACAACAGATGTATATGTGTGCGTGGCGGGGGGGTCTTCTGTTGCATGCTCTTGCTTGTATTCTTTGCATGCGGACAGTAGAAGAGCATGGAAACAATTCACCAAAAAGCGCAAATCAAAGTGGACACAGAACTTATTATTGTTTCTTGCACGGATTAAGTGCAGCAAAGCACTAAATGAAACTTGTTCGTCATCAAAAAGTAGGCTGTGACCACTTCCCTCATAAAGTGTATTTTCAACGGCTAATCTGGTTACTTTTGAGGCCCATGAAAAGTTAAGTTTGTCAAAAAAAGTTCAATAGATTGCTTGAAAAGAAGCAAACTTATGTAATCCCACCCGTTTTGCTTTACGCAACTTTTTCTTTCTGTCTGTGTGATCGTCATCCTGTTCTAAACTTCTAATCCGTTATTTATGCTTTAGCCACATAGATTCAGGTCACTAACAAATCCATAACTACCAATAAATCATAACATTATTTCAGAAATCATCAAAATATATACAGATCAAGTATCAAAATATTGTGTGCAGATAATTTGACATTAGAAAAAATATGTATTTAAAAATAGGATAATTCTGGAAATAATTTTCATAAATTACATGTTTGATAATCATCAGGAATGATTCATTTAAATAAGAAATTGGGAAATAAAGTGGAGTGATATTTTCAAAAACAAATTGCTTCAATCATCTTCAACAATTAATATATATATAATTTTATTTTCATTTTTACTTGGTCAAAATCAGTGTCCTTGTCACAGTTGAATTAAGTTACAGATATGGCTATGTTGTAAACTAAAAAGGTCCACATACTGTAAATTGGTCAAGGTTGGTATTCCTTTTTGTGCTGTCAGGGTCCTTGTCCTGCAAACTGTTTTTGTAACAATGAGTCAGAAGCAGTTGGATCCATTTGCAGTGTTTTATTCGGGGAACAAAGGGCAAGTTTTAGTCGGGATGCGGTGGTTGGGCAGGCGTGGGTCAGGACCGACATGGGTTTGACGAGAACAGAGCAGGCGTTGGTCAGGGACAGGTAAGGGTCAAAGCAGGCGTGGTTAAAGAGAAAAGGTAGCGACTGTAGGAATAAGAGGATGAATGCTCAGGATTGCCATGGAATGAACGATACTTTGCAATGAGCAGAGCTAAGGTGCTTGAATAAAAACCAAGCTAAATTTAAAACTGCAGAGCCTCCAAACTGAAGTTATTTCCATTTTTACTGTTAGCTGACCACATGTAAAGTCCTTTCAAAACAAATAAAAGGGCTTCTCCTTGATTTGTGTCCCTGCAGTCCTCCCCCAGCATTATGTTACTGAAGAGGAGGACCTCTGCAACCACCCGAAGAAATCCAAAATGGAACAAGAGGAACCAGAATCTCCACAGACTAAAGACGAACAAGAACCAGAACCTTCTCAGATTAAAGAGGAACGGGAGGAACAAGAACGTTTGCAGATAAAAGAGGAACTAGAGGAACTAGAATCTCCACAGAATAAAGACAAACAAGAAGAACCAGAACCTTCTCAGATTAAAGAGGAACAGGAGGAACAAGAACGTTTGCAGATAAAAGAGGAACAAGAGGAACTCGGCATCAGTCAGGATGAAGAGCAGCTTGATGTCAAACAGGAGACTGATACCTTGATAGAGAGTTCTACTTATGAGGAATATGAGCCCATTGAGACAGATCTAAACAATCAGCAGAGCTTAAATGTACCTGATAATCAGAATGAAGGAAGCCAACATGAGGAATCAACTACAGATGGAGAGACAGAGCCACAGAATGGAGCTAAGAGAAAGAGAAGAGACAGAAGTCATGTCCAAAGTGTGGAGAGCTCTCACATGTCAGAAAGTCGGTGTGACTCTGATGCTAGAAAAAACTTCAAGGATGAAACTTTAGTGAAGAAACAATCTCCAAAAGAGAAGAAACATTTCTACACCCAGTCTGGTAAAAGCTCAAGACTTGCTTATAATCTTCACATGAGAAGTGAGGCTGATAGAAGACCTTTTGTCTGTGAAGAATGTAGTAAAAGCTTCAGTTGCAGGTCTAAACTTAGAGTTCATGAGAGAACTCATACAGGAGAGAAGCCTTTTTCTTGTAAAGAATGTAATGCAAGTTTTATTAATATATTTAATCTCAAAAGACACATGAGAACTCATACAGGAGAAAAGCCCTTTTCTTGTCAAGAATGCGATAAAAGATTTTGGCGATTATCAGAACTGAAATTACATATAATAACTCATACGGGGGAGAAGCCTTTTTCATGTAAAGAATGTGATAAAAGATTTAATCAAGCATATTATCTCAAAAGTCACATGAAAACTCACACAGGAGAGAAACCTTTTTCTTGTAAAGAATGTGATGCAAGTTTTATATATAAAAGTAATCTCAAAAGACACATGCGAACTCATACAGGAGAAAAGCCTTTTCTCTGTAAAGAATGCGATAAAACATTTAGTCAAACATACCATCTCAAAATACATATGAGAAGTCACACAGGAGAGAAGCCTTATTCTTGTAATGAATGTAGTAAAAGTTATCGTGAAAAATCTGATCTCAAAGCACACATGAGAACTCATACAGGACAAAAGCCCTTTTCTTGTCAAGAATGTGGTACGTCTTTGTAAAAAGAAAAAAATGGATTTTTTTTTGTCAATAATATGAAGTGAATAGAAATTCACTTTAAAGAGAAGCTATTTTTCTTGTCAAAAATGTAATAAAGATTAGATCACTCTAGTTTCAGAAAACAGGAAAAGTCAGAAGTTGTGAGCAGTAAAAGTCATTTCACATCCATCTTTGCAACAGTTCTGATGTCCCTGTCTCTGTAAGGCTTTGAATAGCATAATTTTGGCTCTTTTATAGTTTATATATATATATAACTATATAAATATTTTCTGCCTTATTTTTCTTTAATTTCTTTTAAATGTACTGGAAATAAACTCAAAACTCATTGTCTTGTAAAATTATATGAAGAAAAAATGTAATGTTGAAAATTCCAGGGGCCCCACCCCTCTTTGCTTGTTAATGCCAGATACTTGCAAATAAAAGCCTTCAAATGTCTAAGAAATGTCAAGAAAATCTATGACCTGTTATTAAGAGGAAGATGAGACACCAGACCCAACAATGAAGATGACCTCAAGTCAGCTTTCAAAGCAGCCTGAGCTTTCATTACATGTACACAGTGACACAGGCTGATGACCAAACCACAACGCTATTAAACTGTTTTGTAGTTTAATTATTTCACGTGTTACAGTAAATAGAGATGTGTTGTATTGAATTATAACTATTCAAATTTCTGACTTTTACCAGCCTAAAGGTACCATTATTATTATCATTTTTTTGAATTTATTATGTTTCATTTATTTGTATTTGAGCAAACATTTAAAAACAATGTTCAATTTTGTTGCTTGATGCTATTAGCAGAATTTTGTATTAGCATTTCTTGCTTACAGATTTTTAGTTAAGCTTTGTTATATTTTATCCTGAGACAATGTGTGTGTTGTCTAATTCTGTGCGTTACCATGACAACATCGGAAATGCATTCTATAGAGCTTTAATTCTTATTTACTGCTCAATGTTGTTAACTTAGCCGTACACACATTTGTATGTTTATTATTCTAAACAAAAAGCGGTAACTGCAATTTACATTATGCTGAGTCATTTGTTGATAAAAATTCTAAAAGTCGTGAGCAAAATAGTAATAATAACAACTAGTGTAAAGAAAAGATGTTTCCAAAATTGTAAGGTAGAGACTAATAAAGAAACAGATTGGTGTTTCTGTCCTGTGTACATATGATTCAAGTTTATAGTAGACTAGAACTGGTTTCTTTTTTTGCTTTCAGTGTTTTGTCCAAATCTTTACTGTGAAAAATACAGTGGGTGTGAACATCAGAAGTGTGGAGTCTTTCCAACAGTTTTGGTTTCTGCCGTTTGTCGATTCTCTGTAGGTTCCAATGTTACAATCCTCAAATCATCAGCAACTCAGGACTGAGGTGATATCACAGTTCTATCAGCAGCTGTGAAGAAAACAAACTCCTTCTCTTCTTCATCAGTTATGGTGCAGCACCGAGGACCAGCAGAGCTCAACAACAATCCTCAAACTTCATTCTGGCTTTGAGTTTTTCTTAGGGAAATGAGACGAGACAACACAGAGATTAAATTTTCTCCCATTGGTCTTCAAAAGTTCAACTCAGTAACAATCAATTTTTTTTTTTTCTTTTAGTCACACTAACTACTATGACATCTGCCAGTTCCATCACTGAAACTCTTTACCCGACAGCACTTTCTGGAACAAAACAGCTTTTCCTGTAGATCTTAATGAACAAGTTCCATTTTCTATGGAGGTTTGTTCATTGTTCTTTTTGCGTTAAGGTGTTTCAAAGGTTAAGGACTTATGCTACATACACATGAGAAATGCATGTTCAAGGACCTGTTGGTTCTGGAATACCAGCGGCCTTTGATCAGAACTTCCTGCACGCAGCTCTCTCCAGCTTAGCACAGAGCTACGGAGCGCACTATGATCTGCTGGCTCACAACAGAGCTGATGGTCATATATGGTGGGATGGATTTTGCAGGGAAATCTCCCGCTCATCTCCTGGAGTTCTTTCATGGATGGAGTTCATCTTTAAATACGTTGGATTTGATTTGCTGTAAATAAAAAATGCTTTAATGAGTTTTCAATTGTGCATTGATGTTTGTTGCAGCTGTTATTGCAGTGGGAGGAGACTTGCACGTGCAGGGTTTGTTTTTACAATACCTGCAATTGTATTGAATTCTTTCTATATAAATGATCCATTCATTATGGAGTTGCTTGATAAAATAATATCCATACATAACAGGACGGTGTTAGAAACATAAAATAGTTCATATAAAAAAGGATAATTTGGTGGACCCCCACTGCAAAAACCATGATCATCCTTAAAAAAAAAAAACATAGGATATATGTTGTGAAATATTGTGAAGTCTAAAGCTCCCATCAACTATGAATGTGCTACAGTCTAAATGTTCACTACTGAGAGTAAAATCACTTAGGTCTTCCTAAAGTGTTTTGACATTATCAGCTGACAGTCATAACTTATTTGTGAAAGTATCGTTCTTGTTTTTCGAGTTCTGTTTGTACAATTGTCACAGCAGTAAACAGGCATCTATACCATTCCAATATGGCGTCCAACTATGCGTCTACAGCAAGCTAGAGGGACATCTCTGGCCTACATGACTCGTTGGCTGCGTCGGCGATGCTGTGATTGTGAGACTAGCAGATGAACGGAGCTGCTTGTGTTCAGAGGACTTTGGTGTTTGTGTGAGTTTGAGCTGAAGCTCGGAGCAGCTGCAGTAACGATGTCTTCACTTCAGTCTCTGAGAGAGTTTATCAGCGAGCGACTAGCTGCTGCTGCTGAAGAAATCTTCAGACACTGTGAAGGAACCATCGTCCAGTACGAGGAGGAGCTCTGTCGTCAGCGCAGACTGCTGGATATCGTCTGGAAACCACAGCTCCAGCTGCATCAGATAGGTATGTTCACTTCCACAAAGGAGAGAAGTCCTTCATCTTCCAGAACATTCTGGTCCAAGTGAGAATGGACCGATCAATGAGTTCTATTGGCTATAGTCGCTTTGCTAGCCTCCTGCATTGTAAGTTGGGCGCCATTTTGGATGGGGCCAGAATGCCTGTTCAATTACACTAAGAGCTGGAAAAACAAGGATGTGACTTTTCATGTGTACATTTTTACTTTCGACTAATAAAGGAGAACTTTTAGGAAGATCTGAGTGAGGTTACTCTCAGAATAGTCGAAGTTGTCGGCTGATCTTGCAGTCTTTTCAAAGTCAATGGAAATATTAGACTTAGCACAATTTCCACGTTGTCAGACAGGACCATACACCTTTTTATCTTCAGTAACCATTTATGATTAGTATTTAAAATGAGCACAACTAACAAAATGTTTCCAATTCTTTCCGTGACCCCATATTCTTTGTATGTCTAGAACTGTCCTGATGCATCTTGAGCCGTTAGTTCAGTTTTTCCAGTCATCCTTTGGTTGGGGGGGTGACCTCATATTACAATCTCATTATAGGAGAAAAAAAAAACATCACTACTTTCAACCTTTTGAGACATTTTGTTTTTTGTTTCCCTTGAGGGTTAAGTTGTTCATGCATCTGAAATGCATTTGTTACCTCCTTTAAACTTATCAATATTTTTAACATTAAATATGTCATTAATGTGCATGCTAAACAATTTAGGTCCTAAAACATAGCCTTGAGGAACACCACAAGTAAAAGTAAGATTAGTAGACCCTTATTGATCAATGTTGACATAGTGAATTATTCCAGTTAATTAACTTTGTATCCATTTCCTTGCCATTCCTCTAATCCAATGTTGTTCTAATTTGTTTTTTTTTTTTTTGTATCTAATGCTTTCTTAAGATCTCTGAATATCCCAGCTGCATATTTTCTCCATCCAGTGCTTTTGCAATTTCATCAATGATAAATTACAGCCATCGAGTAGTTCTTTTGGCTCTAAAGCCATATTGTCCTTCATTGATTATTGAATGTTCATCATAAAACTTTTCTAAATGCGAAATAAACTGTTTCTCAAGAATCTTGAAAAACTGTGACAATAATGAAATTGGTCTATAATTACATATGTGTTTTTGTCACCTTTTTTATAGATTTATTATTGTCATTTTATTGGGGACGCAGCCTGTTTTTAAATGATAGATAACAGATATGAGCTAAAGGTTTTAAAAAATGGTGATAACCTGTTTCACCAAGGACATGTCTATGTTGTGGCAGTCGGTTGATAGTTTATTTTTATACTTATTGACAATATTTATGATTTCACGTTCTGTAGTTGCTGTGAGAAATGTTGAGTGTGGATTGATTTTCATTTTGTTGTTGAATTTTTTAACATCCTTATCTGGTATTTCTGCTGATAGATCTGAGCCTACATTCACAAAGAATGTATTGAATTAAATTAGTACTGTATTCATATTTTGTCTTTCCCAGTTTAAACAATGTAAGCAATCAGGATATGTTGCTTTTGTAGTGGCGTATTCAAAACGTCCCAGGTTCCTTTTTATATTATTTCTGTTTTTATTTAATATTCTATTATAATAGAGTTTTTTTTACAATTCCTAATTGCATCCGTTAACTTATTTTTATATTTTTCATCTCTGTCTTCTGATTTTTTTTTTTGTTTTCAGTTTGATAAAAGTTTTGTAGAGAGCAGTTTTTTTCTACAAGCATTCAATATCCCCTTAGTTAACCAGGGATTGACAGTGTTTTTGTTCTTAGCAATTCTTTTTTTATTGGACAGTGTTGAAAAACGATATAAATAGTTGTTGTTTTGAACCCTTTCCTGGATGTGGACATCATTGAGTCTTCTGGACCGATGGCTGAACGGTTTTCTGTTGATCCTGTGGAGATGGACACAGAAGTCATAAATCTCCAAATCGGTGTTCAGCTAGCTAAAATCTCAGCAGCATTCTCAGCACTCTCAGCCTGAAAATAAAATAAATCTCCACCTCTCAAATTGGCTGCATTATTTGGGTCGACAGAGCTTTGTGAATCTGCCTTTTCTGACATGAATGCCATTAAGTCAAGGTTCAGAACTAGACTGACAAATGAGCATGTAAATGACGCCATCAGGGTAAACCTCAAGCTTAGCATTAAAAAGACACCAACATTTGATCTTTTTTTCTGTTGAAATTACTTTGTAGGTTGTTGTTTGCGTTAAGAGAAACCAATAGACACGTCAGTTTGAAATGCCTATTAAAAGAGTTATTTATCCCGGAACTGATCAAATGTTGACTTAATGACTAATACTGATCTTAGTATACAAAGACAGATGTTTTGTGACAGTCTCTTTGGTTTGTCAAAAGAATATTGGGGAGAAAACAGCATCATGAAGTGTAAGGAACACACCAGACAGGTCGGGGAATAGTTGTGGAGAATTTAGAAAAAGATTTTCCAAGCATTGAGCATCCCAGGAACCACTGTTCAGTCTATCATCCACATATGGAGAGTATGGCACAACTGCAAACCTACCTAGACATGGTCGTCCACCTAAACTAACAGGCCAAACAAGGAGAGCACTGATCAGATATGCAGCCAGGAGGCCCATGGTGACTCTGGATGAACTGCATAGATCTACAGATTGTTGTCAATAGGACAACAATCGGTCATGCACTGCACAAATCTAGACTTTATGGAAGAGTGGCAATAGGAAAGCCAACATGAGGAAGTATGTTCTTTGGTCAGATCAGACCAAAATTTTTGGCCTAAATGCAAAGCGGTCTGTGTGGCAAGAATCTGGCACTGCACATCCTTCTGAACACACCATACCCACTGTCAAACATGGTGGTGGCAGCATCATGCTCTGGGGCTGTTTCTCTTCAGCAGGGACAGGGAATCTGGTTAGAGTAGAACAGAAGATGAATGGAGCCAAATACAGAGTAATATTGGAGAAAAACTTGTTGAACACCTTCCAACAGGACAACGACCCTAAACATAAAGCTAAAGCTACAATGAAATGGCTTAAAATGAAACATTCATGTGTTGGAATGGCCTAGTACAAGTCCAGGCCTAAATCCAATAGAGAATATTTGAAAGATCTGAAACCTGCTGTTCACAAATGCTCTCCATCTAATCTGACTCGGCTTGAATTGTTTTGCAAGAAAGAATGGGCAAAGATTTCTAGATGTGCAAAGCTGGTGGAAACACACCCCAAAAGACTTGCAGGTGTAATTTCAGCAAAATGGGGTTCCTTAATGTATTGACTCAGGGGGGCTGAATACTTTTGCACACTGCACTTTTCAGTTTTTCATTTGCAACATAAATTTGAACTCTTGTATAATTTTCTTTCCACTTCAAAAGTAAGTGCCTCTCCCACATTCAATTTCAATAAAATATATCTATGTTTCTGGTCATAATGTGGGAAAATGTGAAGAAGTTGAAGTATGAATACTTTTGCAAGCTACTGTATGTTCGTGTAGAGACCAGAGTGTTTAAAATGTCATTAGAAAAAAAAAGCTCAGTCTCTGTCCAGCCGGACGCTACATTATGTTACATTTATGGTTTGTAAAAAAAAAAAAAAAAAAAAAAAGAAGTTCATCAACATTTTTTTATGAATGTAATGTTGAAATATTAAGAGAAATCAGCATTTTTTTCCATGAATAATTTTGTTTTTTACTGTGGACACTGAAAGTAAACATTAAAAGTAAAAATTGCCACTTCTTCTACTTATACTGAAGTCTACTTTGATGATCCATTATTTTCCTTTCTCTCTACTAATCCACAACACTGTTATGCAGCAAAATATTATGTTGTTGAATTTTTTTAACAAACATATCTTCAAGAAAATTAAACTTTTTACCAAAACTTTGCTTTGCAGGATTTCTAGATCACACAGGCCTCTTTAGTGTAATGTCAGCAGATAAACATTAAAGATGATTTTACAGTTTCAGGAGATTCTCAACCATAAATTCACAAGTTTTGACTAGATAAAAAGATTTTAAAAAGATTAAAAAATGATTTATTTCTAAAAGTTAAGGGTAAACAAGCCTGTTTAGGGCTTGAGGCTCAGTAGCAGACACAACATTATATAAATATGGTAGTTTGATTAGATAGAATATAGACCAAGCAGCAAGTGTTTGCTAAACGTTACGGAGAAGTGTACAGCAGTTACAGAAGTAAAGGTTGGAGGCACTTTACATGTTGCATGTACTTGTAAATGTTGCACAGCAAGTTTTTTTTTCTTTTCTCTGCCTCGCGTAAGAAGATCCTCTTTGCTAGCTGACGCTTTTATGTCTGCTTAATGCAAGAATCAGACGGACTGACTTTACTCCAATCTCGACTTTTGATATTACCAAAAATAAGTGGTCTACTACTTGTCCCTACGGCAGAGCTTCCAAACTGAAATTATTGACATTTTTACAGGTAGTTGACCGTATTGCGAAGTCCTTTCAAAACAAATAAAAGGGCTTCTTCTTGGTTTGTGTCCCTGCAGTCCTCCCCCAGCATTGTGCGACTGAAGAGGATAACCTCTGCAACCACCCGAAGAAATCCAAAATGGAACAAGAGGAACCAGAATCTCCACAGAATAAAGACGAATCAGAACCTTCTCAGATTAAAGAGGAGCAGGAGGAACTCGGCATCAGTCAGGATGAAGAGCAGCTTGATGTCAAACAGGCGACTGATACCTTGATAGAGAGTTCTACTTATGAGGAATATGAGCCCATTCAGACAGATCTAAACAATCAGCAGAGCTTAAATGTAACTGATAATCAGAATGAAGGAAGCCAACATGAGGAATCAACTACAGATGGAGAAACAGAGTCACAGAATGGAGCTAAGAGAAAGAGGAGAGACAGAAGTCATGTCCAAAGTGTGGAGAGCTCTCACATGTCAGAAAGTCAGTGTGATTCTAATGCTAGAAATTTCATTTCCTTGGATCTGAATGAAATCGAGATCTGCCACCCGCTTCCCAGGAGAAAGGAGTCAGATAAACCAGCAATCCTCATCAGGTTTGTGAATCAAAAGCAAAAAATTGCTCTGATGAAGCAAAGAAAACCTCTAAAAGGGTCCGAGGTTTACATTAACCATCATTTATCGAAACATAACGCATTGTTGGTAAAACATGCCCGACTCCTGAAAAGGAAAAAACAGATCCAGAGCACATGGGTGCAGAATTCCAGGATCTACGTAAAGCCAAACGGTCCACCGGACCTGCCCAAGGCTGTGGTCATCACCAACATGAAAGACTGAGAAGTGTGTGGTCACGGACGTCTGAGCCTTTATTTGAATCGAAATAAGAATCAAAATTGATTTCAAGAAAATATGGCGCCGGGATTTATCACTGACTCTTAGATCAACTTTGACCTGATTTTCAGCAGCGATTTCTGCCCTGCAGACAACACAAAGTCTGCAGTCATAACAACGAGGAGAACTCTATAAACTCTGTTCTAACCTGAAGGATGGCTGTTAATCAGGAGCAGAACGCAGGAATACAGTCTTGGCTGATGGCATGAATCAAATGACTTGACATAGTCCCTGAAATGTGATTAATGTCAAAGGATCTACTAATGAAATGACCTGCACTTATTGATTTTCTACATCTGATTAAAGTAAATGATCTTTCAGACACATTTATTGTTGGCTCTTACTTGATCTGAAGAAATGACTTGTCCGATGAAGATAGCCAGCATCTACTTGATATTTACTGATTTTGATCTTTTTGGTTTGTCTTTGTTTATTCTTTACTTTTTTCTTTAATTACTATTATTGCTTTTATCATTTTTGATTTATTCACATTTATTTTTTATGTTAAAACTATTCTGAAGAATGAAGGTTGCTGGTGTGAGTCCTGAGCTCTGACATGGAGAAGAGTCCTGGACAGTTAGAGATGTTCATCTCACCTCTGAGCTTTGCTCTGGCTCTCATCTTCCCCACACAGAGTGCTTTTAGAGGGAGGGGCTCCCTCCTGTGTGTCCTCACACTGATCCATCCTGCTGGATTCACTGGATCCACATCAGCTCACACACACCTTCTACCTTCATCTGCAGAGGAAACACATCATCAGCTCTGATCCTCCTTCACAAACAGATCAGCTGCTCCTCCACTGATTGGCTCTTCTCTTGTGTTTCCTCTCAGGTTCAGGTGAATGCAGTCAGACAGCAGTGGGAGGCAGAGGAAGCTGCTGAACATCAGCTGCTGCACTTCTGCTCTCCCTCCACCAGATGGAGACATGGAGCTGCAGCAGCAAACACTCCATGATGGAGCAACATTTCAGTCATTCAGTCACTTTGACAAAGAAACAACAAACTTCCTGTTTCTACAAGTCAGGAAACATGAAGCAGATCAAGAGAAACAGACACAATGACAGAGAAAATAAAGAAAGTCATGAAATCTTTCTCTCAAAGCTCCAACAGAGACTTTCAGGTTAACTTTGATTCACAATGTTAAACCACTCCGCTCTAAAGTGGATTACAGATTACTTAATATTCAAAAGTACTCATTGCACATGCTAAAAAAGACCATGCACAATTATAAGGAACACAAAAACTAAATTAAAGGTTTTGGGTCTGTACAGGCAAATAGTCAATTAAAAGTAAAGCAAAGACTGATGTGAATTACCAAAATGTCAGGAGTGTGAGCTTGGTGGTCCTGAATTTGAAAAATGAACAAAGACGTCCTCAGGCTTGTCGCTGTGTCTGGGTTTCTCCGGACAAACCAGCTATGCTACACACTAAGTTTGTGAGATTCACCAGCACCATACGTACCTACCTAATCCAATTTCCTGATTGATCAGAGTTAAACCTGCTTTAACTTATAAGGTGTGTTCAGTGGCCGCGTGCTCTGTATAGACCCTGAAATCGAATTTTAAAACTTGCGTAGCAAGGGACTTTGATAATGAAAACCCGTTTGATTCCAGGAAATAATTAGAAAAAACAGAACAAACACCAGCAAAATGGTTGATTAATACTCAAACTAAAATGATGCATTTTAAACTGCATTGATGAGAGTTTGCAGAGAAAGAAGAAGATCTTCTCCAAACACAAAGTTCAAGAAACAACGAAACTTCAATATCTACAAAAATCTGAAGAAGAGAAAAGTCTCCACTGACCCTGTGAACGCAGCTGCAGAACAGATCAGTGATTCTGAACCAGGATAAATCCATATATAATTGAGTAGGGGCAGCAGTTTTACCCGCAGCTTGAAAAGTGGAGAGTTATATGTCTCACCGGGCACAAGATTTGTTGAGTTCAGTGTCTGTGAGACGGAGGGAAAAAAAAACCTTAAGATATTGATGTTTTCTGAAGTTTCTCTGATGCAGGCTTGTCTCTTCTATCTTCTAACTCTGTTTTAAAGCTGATTGTTCCTCATATTTCAGCCATTTCCTCTTCCCAAACTTGTATGAACTATCTTTAGCTGTCATCCATTGACACTGAAGCAGAAACTGATGATGGAGGTGAAGGGAGAGGCTGGACTATTTCAGGAAAGGCTGATGGATTAATGTGCAGCCGAGCAATTAAAAAAAGGATGGAAATTCATGGTGGCCTCAGATAATACGTGCAGCAAAGATGTATTGTGTAAGACGTGCACCTTAAGTGCATCCAAGGTGAAACGTTGGTAATCTAACCCCATCTATTCCTCATTGTTTGTGTGGCCAAGAAAAGAGTTGAGCAGTGGCCACACTTATTCAGAGAATTATAAGCGCATGTTCTTTTTCTTCATGGAAACAGCTCATGTAAATAAGACTGATCATCAGTCAGACTCAAGAACAAAGACTTGGTTCAAATTTGTTTCTTCAAAAAAATGAAAGTGAAGCCGAGTAGCTTTTTCTTTCCAGGCCAGGTCCTAGGAGCAGAAACGTAAGTATTCACACACAGATATTCCTCTTTTTGACATCCCCCTCCCCATGGGGAATCCTCTGGTTTTGGTTTTACGGAGAGTTCTGGGTCTTTCCTGGTGGGATCTGCCTCCTTGTGAAGGTGGTGATCCACACACACACAGTAAATGTTCTTTTTTAAAAGCCAAATTATCATTTTTAGGATTAGAAGTATTTTAGTGTGAGAGTTCATGTTAACACGTCACTCACAAAAGGTGTGTGTGATTTTTAGTTCAGCAACTTGCGTCTCTGCTGTGTGTAAATCCTGCTGCACACAAACTGAGACATGAACAACTGCCGAGTCTTTTCCTGTTTCTGACCAAAGCAAACAAGCAGCTGCAGACAAACGGACCTGGACTGGATCAGAACAAATGCGTGTAATTAAACATGACTCGGCAAAAGTCTGAGTGTGAACAAGTCAGAACGAGCAGTTTGAGGAAGAGATTTTATCAGATGGTGAACTGAAAAAAATGGATCTTCCAGATCTGTCAGAGATGTAACTAAAGATACAAGATTCAAACAGTGAAGAGGAGTTCTGAAAGAGCTTTAAGTAATGTAGTTTTACACTTTTACTTTTAATGCAGAAACATTAGAAAGACTCCAGAAAAACTGAGAAAACTGAGATTGGTATATTAATTTATACTTTATTCAAGCAGATTCTTCCAGAGGAAAAGCCGAGGTCATCTGAGTTCAGGAGATTCCGTTTCAAGAAGTGTTGGGAAACAGCCACTGAGCTGGAAAATGAACAGGAAGATTTTCATTTGGACAATCCTAGTCGAGGAGCATTTGTGTCTTTCTGACTTTAATGTGTGCAGTCATTGTGATGATGAGGAAGTGGAGGTGATGAAGGAAAGTCTGCAGAGACTTTTGGTGCTTGTTTGTCTTCCTCATCATCTGGATTCCTTTGCTGTTAAATAAACTGACAGGATGTCACAACACAACCAGCATGTTGGAGTTTTTTGACAAGAGCACTGATGCACTTAACCTTTTCCTGTATTGCCACGTACACAACGACGATGTGCGATGCATTCAGTAGGTTTGTCTCTTCTATCTCCTAGAAATAAGCCGCAAAGAGACCAGCCGAGCGGCGTGGCCTATTTGCAGTTTATATTAAAAAAATGTCTTGCACACATGCTAAATATGACAACCAAACAAATGCAGTTTTTAGAGCAGATTCAAGTCTGAATGTGAACAAGCAGTTTGAGGAAGAGATTTCTTTCAGTGAAGAAACTGCAAACTGAATCTGTCAGATGATCATTAGGACTTTTTTTCTGCCGTAGAAGGAGGTGCAGCTTTTGTTTGGAAGAAGGTTCTGCTGTAGCGACATATTCCTAAAGGACATCTTTGTTCCTGGGTAACAGGGTGTGTTCAAACGGCTGCAGATTCTTCAGAGGACAAAGGGGTTTTTTGCAGCTCTGATGATCTGCTGCAAGAGTGAGAAAAGATGAGTGCTTCCCCGTGGTGGACAACCAACCGACTGGAACTGAGCAGTGAAACTTCAGTTACAATAGATAAGATCAAATGTCTGTTCTCTACAGAAGATCCACAAACAAAATTCTACAGTTCATGTTCACAAGCATTACTTAAAACCCAAATCAGAGGTGATCAGACTGCATGTTGCCGCTCAAAAAAGACTATTTCTGACTAAAAAAAGGAGAAAAGCTGGACTGTAAATATGCTTATAAATGAGTTTCCAATAAAGAAGAACTTGCTGATGAAAAGAGGAGAGTTGAATGGGTTCCTTTTTAACGTTAAAACCACAACTGAGGAAAAGTTTGATTCCTCCTACATTGGAAAATATATTACTAGGAAAAGTAAACCAAATACTATTTTGTTTTTTAATAAATTAGTTTAGCCCGATTATTTTTAAGGCACCATTAAGGCTTTTGATTTCTATACTTTGTTTGCCTTTAACCTTGTACTTTTTCATTAAATTACCTTGTTTAATATAGTGGACTTTTCTCTTCAGTGTGAATTTAAAATTAGATGAATTAATGGATTTACTTGCTTTTTTAGGGACTCATATAGAATGAGTCAGAAATTTAAATCTTGATCTGCTTTCCATTTTTGGTGAGGAGAATCTTACCAAAACTGAAAGGTCTCCTTGTGCCCAATGATTTAGAAGAGAGGTACATTTTTCCAGTTTGATGCTAATATTGAGTCTTTCAAGGTCTTTTTTCTCTTTATTTATGTGCACTCCAAGGTATCTCTGGAATTTTAGGAATATTACATGTATTAGATTATGTACAAAGCTTAAGATCTCACATTTGTTTTAGTTCAGAGACCTGAAGCTTTTGAAAAGATGTCAATAGTTTTAAGTGTTATGGGATGTCCTGTAGGTTATTTAGGAAAGTTGTTGTTTCGTCAACTAGTTGGCTTATTGAAATTTCGGTACTAAATTGAGCGTGTTTAATTAACAAAGATAGCATTTCTGTAGCTGCAATAAAAAGAAGGGGTACATTTGGACAACCTTGTTTTATACCTTTTCTAATATTAAATCTTTGAAATTTGTCTCCTGGCGTAAACAAACAGAGCAGCTGGTGTCATCAAAGAAGGTTTTAACTACATTCATGAATTTATTACTAAAACCAAAGAGCTGCAGTGTTTGAAACATGAATTTATGCTCAATCATATCAAAGGCCCTGTAAAAATGGTTACGAAATTGTGATGATAGGTGGAGTACTAGTCTGACCCACACTCCATACCAGTAGGTGGCGGTAATGCAGCTTGACGTTGGTGCCACCCGCCATTAAATTACAAGAAGAAGAACAGCACGAGCCGCTAGCAGCGTTAGCTTCTTTTCAAAGGACGGTGGTGTTTTGTTCGGAGGTTTGTGAGGTTTTTGGACAGAAAGGATGATATGTAGTTCGTTTCTGAACTCTCAGCGTTTTCCGAAGTGTCGTAAATTAGTGAATACGTCTTGAATGTAAAGTCAGCGTAGCTGTGACTGTGAGACTAGCAGACGAACGGAGCTGCTTTTGTTCAGAGGACTTTGGTGTTTGTGTGAGTTGGAGCTGAAGCTCGGAGCAGCTGCAGTAACGATGTCTTCACTTCAGTCTCTGAGAGAGTTTATCAGCGAGCGACTAGCTGCTGCTGCTGAAGAAATCTTCAGACACTGTGAAGGAACCATCGTCCAGTACGAGCAGGAGCTCTGTCGTCAGCGCAGACTGCTGGATATCGCCTGGAAACCGCAGCTTCAGCTGCAGCAGATAGGTATGTTCACTTCAATGAAGGAGATAAAGTTTTCATCTTCCAGAACATTCTGACCCAAGTGAAAGTGGACCGATAGCTGCTTATAGACGTGTTCCGGTCCGCCATCTTGGAGCGGTCAAGTGAGCTTCTGTTCGCTTAGCCGTGAAGTGGATCAAGTGACTGAAAGGGATCAAAAATCACCAGGAAACTCCGCGTAAAAAACGAAGTATCGGTCTTCAATAACGAGAGTTACGTATGGAACTACGGTTCTATGAATACCGGATGACCGTCAGAGGCGGTGCTTCAATCACTGAATGTTCCTTCTTGCGTATGTGTAGTTCGAGAAATTGATGACAACAGCCTCCTGTGACCCCGCGCGAGGCTTTAAAGTCACGTGGCACTTGGAGCACAGTCCCAACACCTCTCGCGAGAACGCAAGAAACTCGAGGGACCGGGAACTTTGGCGGTCATCCGGGATTCATAGAACCGTAGTTACTAACCGTAGCAATTTCATTCCTTATGGCTTTTTTGGACGTTTTAAAAAGTAGCACGTAAATTACGCCGTCTGGTGTTGTCCCAAGACGAGGGTCCAGATTGACGTTTTATTGCGTCTCATATGGGCGACGCAATGTCTGAGTAAAGACTATGACCGGACATTTATACAGTTGGCTGCTGTAGCCTATTGATTAAAGCAGATAACTTAAAAGTATAATGGAGTATTATTTAGTTTCTTTTTTTTGTTTTGTTTTGTTTTGCTGACTTTCAGTGAAAGTCTTATTTGGATTTTAGCTAGTGCTTATTTTTTGCTCTTCTCTTTTAATTGATTGATTGATTGATTTAAATGGTTTATTTCAAGCAGACGAGATATGACATGTGCGACACAATCAACAACAACAAAGATTTGCAACTGTAGTCATGTGAAACAGGATAACTAGACTTCAGAAGTTTCACTGCTTGAAAGGAAGTGGGAGGAAGCGAATTGATAAAATCCCACCCCGACTCGACCATACCATTTACTTTACATAAGATATTAACCGGTTTGTAACTAATAATCAGGTATTTATACTGTGCTGACAGTAACACAGGTCATTAAACATCCTTGAGTAACAATAAGTCATACGGCTTTGCATGTTGTCAACACTCTTTTAGACCTGATTGGAGCTTATGCAAAAAAATAATAATGATCAATTATTTTTTCTTTTTCCTTTTTTGCAGAATAGTTTCGTCAAAAGAATCAGTTATGTGAATAAATCAAAAATAATAATAATAAATAAAAATAACTAAAAATCAAATAAATGCTGATTATTTTCATCAGAAAAGTCGTTTCTTCAGATCAAGTATAAAAGGAGGAAACAATAAATCACTTATGTCTGAAAGATCATTTACTTTAATCAGATATAGAAGATCAATAGCTAGTGCTTATTTTTTGCTCTTCTCTTTTAGAAACATTTGTTTGGTTGATAAACTAATACAAATATCAAAGCAAGCTTTCTTTTTCACTGCCGATAAAAAAAAACGTACTGATCAAATTATCAAACCAACATACTGTTACAACAGAAACACTAAATATTCATCAATCACAAACATCAGGACAATTCTATACATTATTCGTGTTATAGATGTGCAGAAATATTTGCCTCTTTTTAAACCTTTGTACACCAGCTAAGTTTACAACCAGACAGGATTCTCTATGAAGCAGCAGTTGTGAAGAAATTGACACGTTAAAAACAAACAACTTGAACTTGCTGTTTCATCATCCACAGATAAGGTATGAATGTACATTTGTTTTATCAAATTAAAACTTCATTAAACGTGATTTGTCTGTAGAATCCTACAGGTAGGTCCACTAGTCATCAGTTGGAGTTAGGGCAGTGGAGTGGTTGGGTTGGGTTAGCCTATTTTTTCAGTTTATAAATTTAAATTTCAACATTTCAGAGCAATACATACATTGTGCCTGAATTGTATTTTTGCTATCCTCTACTATTTTTATATGAAGAATGCAAGTTAGCGATCTTGGACATCGCAAATATTTGTACTCCAATTTTTGGGAGCAGATTAAAAGTATGCGAGTACTCGGATACTCGTTACAGCCCAGTAACAGTACAGAACAAGTGGATGAACAAAAGACTATTCCAGGCCTGGCATTTTGCACCAAAGTGATTTTCTAGAACCTCAAACTTGAAAAACTTTCCTGCATGTTTTCTAGGAAGGTCACATGTAATGACTGATACTGCGGATGTTAAACATGCATTTAATGTTAACTTCAACTGTATCTTCAGTCAAAAATGCAATATTAATGTAACAATAGTTCTAAAACTGCACGGTAAGATTACACAAATCCTTGTGAGAAGATAACTGTGGTGTTAATCAATATTGTTTTGTAGTAATACAGAATTAGAACAAGTAAGAATATTTTAATATGAACACAGAAAGCAGCCGCAATCACTTTCATGCTATTCTTAATATGACAAGCGAAAACATGTCTAAACGTTATTCTAGGCTATTTGTGCGATTTAGATTTTTGTTGTTGTCCTTTAAACATATAAAAGGGTTTTTTCTTGTGCTTGTCCTTGCAGTCCTCCCTCAGCATTATGTGAGTGAAAAAGAGAATCTCTGCAACCAGCAGAAAAACACCAGAGTGGAACAGAAAGAACAAATACCTCCACTGACTGAAGAGCAATGCAAAGAACCAGAGCCGCCACAGATAAAAAAGGAACCAGAACCTCTACAGACTGAAGAAAAATGGGGGGAACCAGAACCTCTACATACTGAAGAAAAATGGGGGAACCAGAACCTTCACAAATGAAGGAGGAGCAAGAATGGTTCTGGATCAGTCAAGAGGAAGATCAGCTTCAATTGAAACAAGAGACTGATACATTGACGGAGACTTTTTCCTATGAGGAAAATGAGCAAAATGTTGAAGATCTAAGCAATCAGCAAAGCTCTAATGGAGGTGATGGTCAGTGTGAAGATGGAAACCAGCAGGTCCAAAATGTGGAAAGCTCTCATATGTCAAGAAGCCTATGTGACGCTGATGTTAGTAAAACACCAAAAACCACAACTTTGATTAAGAAACTCAACCAACCCTTAAAAGACAAGAGACTTTTTTATATGAAGTCTCATAAAAGCTCACGAATTGTTTGCAATCAGTATGTCTACAGGAGAACTGAGCCTGATGAAAGATCGTATGTCTGTGAAGAATGTGGTAAAAGTTTTAATTGTTGGTCTAAGCTCAGACTTCACATAAGAACTCACACAGGAGAACGGCCATTTTCTTGTAAAGTATGTGATACAAGTTTTAGTCAATTATCTGATCTCAAAAGACACATGATGGTTCACACAGGAGAGAAGCCCTTTTCTTGTAAAGAATGTACTAAAAGTTTTAGACGATTATATTGTCTCAAAAAACACATGAGAACCCACACAAGAAAGAAGACTTTTTCTTGTAAAGAATATGATAAAAAAGATTGTGCATCTTATCTCAATGCACACATGAGAACTCATACAACAGAAGCCTTTTTCTTGTGAAAAGAACATTCATCTATTCTCAAAAGACACATGCTAACCCGTATAGGAAAAAAGTGGGGTATACTCATTTATGCTGAGCACTGGACATAAAGCTGTTTTAATGACGGTGACGTTATTGTGTTTGATCAGATGGTAAAGTTCCCTGATCTGAATCCAGGCACGAGACCCAACAATGAAGATGACCTGAAATCAACTAGAACAAACTAAGCTTTTATTACATGGACACATAGCCACAAGCTGACAGCCTCCAGGCCACGACACATTGATGCGGTTATTCAACTAGGAGAAACAAGAAAATCTTATTTTGATCTCTCAAAAATTTGCTGGAAACATTTTTTTGATTGTTTTGGAATATTCTAAGTTTCAAAAAGTTTTAGGTTTTCATGATCTGTAGGCGGCGATCATTAAAAGCTTAAAAAATAAAGCTGATACATTTCTATCTATGTGTAATATTTCTATACAAATGAATTTCAGTTTTTGAATCGATTGACCAGATGCATTGTTGTAATTCAAACAGTTAAATCTTCATCTCTTTAACAGTGTTTACCACTTTAAACGTATTTGCACTTTTAGGCAATTTTGTTTAAGAATTTTATAGACTTCTATTTAAATGCAATGTTCAGCTGTTATATGTTGATTTTTTTTTCATCAGCATATAATATTATTAGTATTGTATATTTATTTTGTGTGTAGTTGTTAAGTTGATTCTTGTGGTTGAAGTTTTTGCTGAGACAATGTTTATATCATAGTCTGGGGAATTTTGTGACGGCACTGGTATTGTATATATTTTTTATTCTTACTCTTTTTATGTGACCAGCAATTTTTGAGTGAGTGCAATTTATGTTTTGTTAACTCTTGTATGCAAGTAACCAATTTTGGCAAATATGTAGTAAAGTAAAGTCGAATAAAGAAAAAAACAGAGTGGTGTTTTTTAATCTCATTTACAAATTTTTTTTATTTAAAGAGATTAGAATTGCTTTTCAGTTCTTTTTAGTTTTGTTCGTTCTGTCCCAATATTTATTGTAAAGAATTAAGCGGACTTCAACATCCATAAGAAGCATGGAGTCTTTCCCACAATGTAGGTTTTTTGAGGTGTAAAATCAATGTTACCTGTATCACAGAGGCAGAAATGGAGGTTATTGTGCATTTTAACTTCAGGCAACCCCCGAAGTTATTTATATATGTAAATATGTGTGTGTGTGTGTTGTTTTTTGAGTCAAATTTTTGACTGGAATTTGATAATACAGACAGAGGAATGTATCTGGGAAACAGGAGTGTTAGTGACTTATTGTTACTGAAGCTGCAGATAATGACGCAGAACTTCTGAAATGACGTGGGACTCACATGGTTTGACCAATCACAAAATTCAACTGTATTACCTCGTTTTAACCTGTAGGGGGCAGCACACAGACAGTTTTAGACTTTTATTATTTAGAATTATACACTTTTGTTTCAACTTGTCAAGAATTTGTCAAGGACCAATAGTCAGCACTTTTAAAGCCCTATTTATGAGGGTTAACAGCCCACCAAAAAAATAAATTTACAGTTTGGTTACCCTTTAACATTTGGTTGAATTTTAATTTGCCTCTCCCTCCTTCTGTGATCTATGCTATAGTGTATTTTACATTCATTTAAATGTTTTGTAATGTCTGTATTTTAAAAAAACATGTATTTTAATCGATTGTTTCACATTTGTGTTTTGTATTGTATATCTTTAGCTTTGTAGCTAGATCATTTGAAAACTGTCCAGTGATAATAGAAGAAAAATATGGGTTCATTCTAGCTTGTTGCATGTGATGCTTTTTATATGTACTGTTCCTGAGAAATAAATACAATTGAAATAAAAGTTCACTTTTAAAGACACCAATAAAGTATATTATTAACAGATGTTTATTTTGCCTCCAAAAGGATCATCAGTAGAAAAAATATAATTAAATGCTTCAAGTAAATTAATTTCTAATGATAAAGTAATCTGAGTTGCTGTAACCATTTGTATAAATATACATCATGTTTATTTTTTTCACTATTTGCATAAAATGTTACACGTTTCCTTGCTTGAGCGCCAGTAATTTCTGATCACTTCAATGATTCACTCTGACTACAAGAACGAGCAGGAAACCATTTCCCACAATGCATTGTTTTGTAGTCGGTAAGGGTGCTTGCAGTCAGCAATAACAGATCTGCTGGGTGATGACGCCTACTGTCATCAATGGGCACGAGGCGCTAGCAGTGTTAGCTTGTGTTCAGAGGACTTTGGTGTTTGTGTGAATTTGAGCTGAAGCTCGGAGCAGCTGCAGTAACGATGTCTTCACTTCAGTCTCTGAGAGAGTTTATCAGCGAGCGACTAGCTGCTGCTGCTGAAGAAATCTTCAGACACTGTGAAGGAACCATCGTCCAGTACGAGCAGGAGCTCTGTCGTCAGCGCAGACTGCTGGATATCATCTGGAAACCGCAGCTTCAGCTGCACCAGATAGGTATGTTCACTTCAGAGAAGGAGATAAAGCCTTCATCCTCCAGAACATTCTCGAAGTGGACCGATGACTGTTTTTGTTGGAGTGTTACGGTCCGCCATTTTGGAGCGGATAGACTACGATCATATATCTCTAGATAAATGCCACCGCACGGCGACCTAAATGCAAGTTTTTCAGCAAAATCCGGCAGGTAGTCACGCGGTGGCAGTCCAGTAACCATTGAGATGGACAAAGCGCCTTTGAGGTCACCCATAGACAATTTCCTACCTCAATTCTAACGAAATTCTGTTTTTTATTTTAATGTTCAAACATTACAACCAGAAGGATGTACAAGAGATACAAGAAACAGAGTTTTCTAAATTATAATAAAAACAATTAAAAAACAATATACATTAAAAAATATGAATGAAAAAGATAAAAAATAAATCTTCAAGCCCAAATAACATAAAAAAATAATTATTGACAGCTCATGGGTCTTTAGTTATGTTATGCAAATTTTAAAATCGGAAATTAATAAATTAATTTAACACCGGAAATAATTTTTAATTTTCACAATATAGCTGCATCAATTGACTCAAAAATAAAATGAAAACTCAACCTTCCAATCAGCTCTTCCTTCTTCAACACCACTCATTCTGTAACTTAATTAAAATGATTTTAAAATAAAGCTGGCATTTGATATTTCACATTCAAAAAGTTAAAGTAAATTTAAACTAAAATTCAATTAGAAATATCAAATTTGACAATTAAAATGGATTAACAGACATCCTTTTTCATTTTCACACTGCAACTGCCTTACTTGTCTCTTAAATAATATGTAAAATCAATTCTCCAAACTGCGTTTTAATTTTCTACCACAACAGCGTTTATTCTGTGACATAATTAAAGTGACAAAGCCAGTGAAGATGGCATTTTCGTTTTCACATCTCGCCACGCAATAAGTGTCTCATTTGTCAGTTTCACTTAGCAGCTCTAAGGGGCGCACCACAATGACGTCAGTGCATCTTCTTCGCATTTTACCAATTTCCATGTCGATCTTCGCAAAATGGAGGTACGTATCAACTTACAAATGAGCAGATAATGACAAAAAAACTTTTTTGTTACAATTGCTTGCTTTTTCACCACATTTTTACTGTACAGATGAGAGTATTATTTGCAATTTCATATGTATCATGTTTTTTTCTTGCTGTTCTAATATTGATGTGGTTTAAGTTTTACACGGTGCTCATTAGCTTGCAGCTCTCCTCTGGACGTTTGTAATGTTCAGCTTTTATGTCCCCCAATCAATGTCGGTAATTTCTTTTTGGGGGTGGTGGTGTTAGAATCGATCAGACGTCTCCAACCCTATTCCTCCCAAGCTGCTGCCTTGTTTGTTTTGCCTTTAATCTTGCTTCAGTAACTGCTGATTAGCACTTATTGATTAGGATTGAGCAAGGGCAGTTTTTGATAGACTTAACACACCTGATCCAGGTGAGCAGCAATTACTGAAGCAGGGTCAGCTGCAAAACAAGCAGGGCAGCGGCTTACAATGAAAAGGGCAGGAGACCCTTGGAATAGATAGAGGTGTTCTTATATGGAATAAGATAGCTGTCATTAAGAAAGTTAATTATGACTACAAATTTGTGCACAAATTTATATGCTGTACACAACTTTGCAAAAAATATGAACACAAAATTTTGTTTTATGTTTAACATGTCTTTTTTGAATATGACTTTTCTTTGTCTTGAAAATGAATTTCTCTTGTGAACAAACTGTCAAAAATACGTCACAGGCATGTACATCCAGTCCTGGAGGCAAGGCAAGTTTATTTGTATAGCACTTTTCATGTACAAAGACAATTCAAAGAAATAAAACAATCAAAGGTGTTATCATTACAAAGAACTCTAAAGAAAGTTAAAAAGAAGTGAATTTAAAACAAGCATAGAGATAGACGGTGCGAATTTAAACTTCTGAATACAAATTAGTCATACAAAATAATTTCAGCTGATCTAAGGCTTTCTGAAAGTCTGTTCCAGATCTGTGGAGCATAGAAGCTGAATGCAGATTCTCCAAGTTTAGTATTGACTCTAGGAACTGAATAAGACTGGATCCAGATTAGCATAGAGGTCTAGCTTGTACATACTGGGTCAGGAGGTCAGCCATGTACTTTGGTGATAAACTATTCAAAGCTTTATAAAGCAGTAGCATAACCGTAAACCGTAGCCAGTGTAAAGACCTCAGAACTGGGCTGATGTGGTCTACTTTTTTAGTTTCCTTGAGAACACGAGCAGCTGAGTTCTGAATAAGCTGTAGTTTCCTGATTGATTTTTATGGTAGTCCTGTGAAAATACTGTTACTATAGTCAAGTCGACTAAATATGAAAGCATGAACTAGTTTTTACAGGTCCAGCTATGTTTGCCAAGAAGAGGACTTTGTATTTAAGACAAGCAAGAGTCGTATTCAAAACAAAGACAAATCATATTCAAAACAGACATGTCAAATGTAAAACTAAATGTTGTATTCACATTTTTCTGTGCACAAAGTATTTTTTGCACAACTTTTGTCTTTTTGAATACAACTTTGTCTTTATGAATGCCTTTGTTTTTGTCAGCTGTCTTGCCTCATATTTTTCCCCTTTGAGTTTAAAAATGCCATGTCTTTTCTCATATAGTGTTTCTGTCTTTGTACACAGGAAAACACTAAAAAAGGAAGGACTTGTAAAAGAAACACTGGAAGAACTCAAACTGTGACTTCATGAGTGAAGGGGAAGAGAGTCATGGAGCTGAGGAAGCATTTCATGTTCTCTTTTCAGTTGAGAAGTTACTCTGATACATTTTGTGCAGACATGGTGGAAATGAAAAACTTATAGGTCTTTGTGTGTTTTGAGGGGCAAAGAACCTAGTATTTGCTGTTTGTTTCTTGAAAAAAGTGTTTTGTTTGTGTGTTGCATTTCAATGCTACAGTCATTTCACTCTGAGAACCTCTCAAATGTGCCTGTGGGACCATGGTTGGATGTCTTGCGTGGGGTAAGAAGTTTTACTTTCCACTTTTTACTGACAGGAGACCGTGAAAGGCCCAATCTGAATTCTTCCCTTCGCCCTACCACCTCTCCCTTCCCCTACACTTAGCCCTCCAAACGGAGAGTTGTGGCAAGATAGTGTCTCCAATTTTAAATGTCACTACCAATTGATGTCACCCATAATCGCCAGTTAGCTACATTAGTGCGGATCTTCCAGCACTTGAATATATATGAAAACAGCGGTTTTATAACTTTAAAAAGGTTATGCTAAAAGAAGTAATTACTTACATTTAAATGTAAACTTCTGTGCTTCAGAGCACAGCCACATACATTTTGTTTCTTAAACAAGTCCAATTACTTTTTAATCGATACATTTTCTGTAGCATGTTGGATGAAAACAAGTGTCTTCTGGAACATTGTTGAAATCAATTGAAATTGTTTTTTTATTTATGTTTGCCATCGCTTGTGTTTGTTTATGTTTCAAAATCTTTTCCTCCTGCAGACACAATGTCACGTTAGTCGGTATACTGGAAAATGGCACTCTCCTATTGGACCAGCAGCTTACACGTGACCCAAACCGTAGCGCATATGTAAATATGCGCTAGCTACGTAAATTATACCAACTTTAAACATCGATTAAAAAAAAATACTGCAGGATGACACAGAGAACTTTTACACTCAAGCTTAAGAACACTACATCTATTGTTACTGCAAAAAGTTTTTACTGTCTCAATGTTGGAACATCATCACACAATACAGCTTTCACCTTATAGTCTATTGGCCAAAAATGCCCAATAGTGACTCTCGGGAGAGAAGAAAGGAGCAAGCACTGACATCATCATGGTGCGCCCCTTGGAACTGCTAGGTTGGACTGATTAATGAGACACTTTTGCCTGATGAGATTTAAAAACGAAAATGCAATCTTCAAAGGCTTTTTCACTTTAATTATGTCACAGTAGTGGTGTTGAAGAAAATTAAAATTCAGTTTGGAGGATTATAAGCATTATTTTATAAGTAAGGCAGTTACATTGGGAAAATAAAAAAGCATTTCTGGTAATTCAAAAGCCATTTAGAGGATTGAGTTGTAATTTTATTTTTGGGTCAATTGATGCAGCTATATTATAAAAATAAAAAAGCCTTTCCGGTATTGACTTTTATTTTGAAATATGAGTCTTATTCGCTTTCATATGTAGAGATACCCACAGAAACAATATAGTTTTTAAGTTCATTTAATAAAGACTGAATAGGGATATTTCAGATGAGAATACACATTTGTGAATATGAAATTAAGCTAATATTATAGCTTGATAATATTAAATTGCTGTTTATTAGAGCTTTTTATTGTAATTATGATAATATTATTTTATATCATATTATATCATATTTTATAACATACAGACATGCAGACATAACATACAGACATACATACAGGGGTTGGAACACTACACTTTTTAGTACTTCATCTTAAAAATTAGGTTCTATCCAAAATATTGATTTAGGTTTTATCATACTGGTATATATTCACTGTGAATAGGTTGTTCTTGCTACTCAATTGCATATTTTCCATTATATGCCAGATTTATTTGACATTTGTATAAAATGCCTAACTGATTTTAAAAAGGGCTAAAGTTGTTGGTGCTCGCATGGCAGGAGCTTCGATCACCAAAACCACTGTGCTTTTGGGTTTTTCGAGAGCTACCATTATCGTGACACAATTTGGAAAACAGGGAAAGACCTCCAACAATAGGAGCAACTGTTGTCGGCGTTCCAAGCTCTCTAATAGAGATCGGCGATCCTTAAACAGCTTTTTTAGGAAAAACAAGCGAACTACGGCGACCAAGGTGTGTGAAGAGTTAAATCAGTATCTAAACAATACAGTTTCTCCCAAAACCGTTCGTCGTGAGCTCCTAAAGCTGGATACCATGGAAGAGCCGCCATCAGGAAACCTCAGCTTTCTTGCTTTCTTTCTTGCTGCTCTCAGCCATTGCAAGTCTTATTCAGGCACATCAGGGAAAATCCTGATCCTTAATATTTGCTTTTTCTTTCATTTTTTAAACATAAAAGTAAGCTTTTTTTCATTATATAAATATTGAAAGAGATTATTATTGCTGTAAACATTCAAAGAGATACTCTGACCATAATATGCTTCAAAGGAAGTGACGTCATATGCGCATGCTCAGAGTTATCTGACATCCCACAGAGTGCAACAATGCCTGGTAAAGGACACGCCCCGAGAGCCATATACCATACTGTAATTGGTCGGTTTGTCAGCTCAGCACCCAACTTTGTAAAAGTGCCAATCATGCAAAACTCGCTGGCTGCACCAAATAAAATGGGTGCCATAAGATATAGTATTGGGAGCTGCAAATAGCTTGACACCCCTGGTTTAGACTTTCTGTAGACCAACCTCTGATTCATCATCTAGACAAAAACAAGTGCTAAGGGGGAAATTTCTCTCTGAAATGTTTTTTTTTTCTTTTACTTCTCATAACGATCACTTTTGTGGAAAAGAAGCGAACTAGAGCGCGGTCAGTGCGCGCCGAAGATATTTTCATGACGACACGATGCACCTACATTTTAAATGGTCCGCTTTTGTAAAAAAGACCAAAAAACCCAAACAATTTAAACTTAAAAACTGGACTGAAGTTCGAATGTTTTATTTTATATTTGCTAAAATGTCTCTAATTAATTAATCGCAATTAACGGGATAATTTGACACCATTACTTAAACGATATTTTAAAAATCATCATAACATCTACAGATCAAATGTCTAAATTTGATGTTGATTTTGCTGATTATTTGTCATTAGAAAAAATATCTGTAAAAAATTGGATAATGCAGGAAAGCATTTTCATGGATTACATATTATTGAAAACCATCAGGAATCCTTAATTCAAATAACATCAGGAAACAAAGTGGAGTGATATGATAAGAAGGTAATTACTTTAGCCATCTTCAATTATTGATTTTTTAAAATATATATACAGGGATCTAAATTTGCACCCGCCCACCTGCCAAGTGCGGGTAAAACTTCATTTGGCAGGTTGAAAAATTATTTCACTAGCTGCTTTGGATGGTGTGACATTGCTCATAATCTCTGACATGAGGCTCAAACTCACAACCATGACTTTTAGGTGTCTGCTTTCCCTCTCCACTTGGCTACTACAGACATCCATCGCAGAGTTGGTTTAAACATTTAATTTTGACTTTGTTGCACTGATTAAATCCTTACACTTGCCGTAGCAGTTGGTGCATTCAAGGGCTGCATGGAATTTCCTCACTTATGCGCTTTCATTAAGAGCTTGCTATTGCTGCATTCAGGTGTGATGATAATTTCCATCAATTAGTCTCACTGATCTCAGCCTACACAAACACAAACAACACTTGTTGCTCAATGTCATTGTTGATTTTTGAAATGACAGCCTCACAACTACAACACACTGATCTGTAAGAACATACACAGTAAGGCAAAATGCATTGCATTTTTAACCATTTTTTACAATTTTTTACCAAAAAAAAAAAACTAGCCTAGTAGTAGCCTAGTGGCCTAATTATTTTATTGTTTATCACTAGTTTTAATCTTTATGGAAGCATATTGCATTCAATAAAAAAGGGTGATCTTTTTTCAATAAATGCAATACGCTTCCATTAAAATTTAAATAAAAAGTCATTTAAAAAAATATCTTTAAAAAGAAGAAGACGTAGATGAGAAGTAGAAGACGTGAGCGCCTAGCAGATATGACTATGTTGTAAACTAAAAAGGTCCACAGTCTGTAAATTGTTCAAGGTTGGTATTCCTTTTTCTGCTGTCTAAACTGCCGTCCTTCTGGTTTTAACAGAGTTTATAAAGTTCTCTGTAATGTTTGCAGACGGTTTTTGTCAGGGTCCTTGTCCTTCTCCAAGCTTTAATCAGTGAGTTTTTAAGTTGTTGCAGAAACAATTTTATTGAGGTGTTACTGTGTGTTATTTTAGCGTCTTCATGTTACTTGTCTACTGTAAATCCAATCAGCAATACTTTGAGAATGGAAAAACTTCAAAAAAATTCAGAGGTTTTTTGATCGAGTGTTAAACCCACTAAAGACTGAAAGATAAGTCTTACATACTTCATTTTTATTTAAAAATAAGCCTAACTTTATAACTGCAGAGCTTCCAAACCAAAATTATTTGGATTTTTACTGGTAGTTGACAACCTGCAAAGTCCTTTCAAAACAAAAGGGCTTCTTTTTGGTTTGTCCCTGCAGTCCTCCCCCAGTATTATGTGACCGAAGAGGAGGATCTCTGCAACCAGCCGAAGAAATCCAAAATGGAACAAGAGGAACTAGAACCACCACAGATTAAAGAAGAACAGGATGAAACAGAACTTTTGCAGATAAAAGTGGAACAAGAGGAACTCTGCATCAGTCAGGACGAAGAGACGCTTGATGTAAAACAGGAGACTGATACCTTGATAGAGAGTACTACTGATGAGGAAAATGAGCCCATTGAGACAGATCTAAACAATTGGCAGAGCTTAAATGTAACTGATAATCAGAATGAAGAAAGCCAACATGAGCAATCAACTACAGATGGAGAGACAGAGCCACAGAATGGACATCAGAGGAAGAGATGGGACAGAAGTCATGTCCAAAATCCAGACAGTTCTTGCATGTCTGAAAGTCAGTGTGTCTCAGATGTTAGCGCAAACTTCAAGAATGAACCTTTAATTAAGAAACAATCTCCAAAAGAAAAGACAGTTTTCTATACACAGCTTGGTAAAAGCTCAAGATCTGCTGATATTCTCCACATGAGAACTAAGGCTAATAAAATACCTTTTGTCTGTGAAGAATGTGGTAAGACCTTTAGTTGCAGGTCTAAGTTTGAAATGCATGAGAGAACTCATACAGGAGAGAAGCCTTTTTCTTGCAATGAATGTGATAAAAGTTTTAGTCAGTCATGTAATTTCAGAAGACACATGACAACGCATACCGAAGATAAGCCTTTTTCTTGTAAAGAATGTGATAAAAGATTTAGTCAAAGTTGTTATCTCAAAAAACACATGAAAACGCATACAGGAGAGAAGCCTTATTCTTGTTTAGAATGTGATAAAAGTTTTAGGCGTTTATATGATTTCAAAATACACATAACAACTCACACAGGGGAGAAGCCTTTTTCTTGTAAGGAATGTGATAAAAGATTTAGTCACACTTGTTATCTAAAATGTCACATGAAAACTCATACAGGAGATAAGCCTTTTTGTTGTAATGAATGTGATAAACGGTTTAATCGATTATTCGATTTCAAAATACACATGAGAACTCATACAGGAGAGAGGCCTTTTTCTTGTAAAGAATGTAATACAAGTTTTAAAAATAAATGTGATCTCAAAAGACACATGCGAACTCATACAGGAGAGAAACCCTTTTCTTGTAAAGAATGTGATAAAAGATTTAGCCAATCGTGTCATCTCAAAATACACATGAGAAGTCATACAGGAGAGAAGCCTTTTTCTTGTAATGAATGCAATAAAACCTTTCGTGAAAAACCTGATCTCCAAACACACATTAGAACTCATACAGGAGAAAAGCCCTTTTCTTGTCAAGAATGTGGTAAAAGTTTTAGGAAAAAGTCCACTCTTAAAGGACACATCAGTACCCACACAGGAGAAGAACTGATTTCTTGTCATTAATATGATAAAGGTTTTATATATAAAGAAACTAGTCACTTGAGAAGTCACTGAAGAGAGAAGCCTTTTTCTTGTCAAAAATAAAATGCAATGTTTAAAACTCCAGCAGTCCCACCCATCTCTGCTTGTTAATGACAAACACGTACCAAAACAAACCTTCAAATGTTTTCTCATTCTGATTCAGTACAATAGATTCTCAAGCACTTCACACTGGCTTTTGCTGATAAGCTATGTGGAGAGTCTGATTTTATATTCCAGTAGGACTTAGCATCTTTCCGTACTGCTAAAGATGTTTAATGGTGCTTTAATGACCATGATGCTTCTGTTTTTATCAGCCATTAAAATTTGCTGACCTGAACCTGATAAAAAGTCTATGAAGTGTTATCAACAGGAAGATTAGATTCCAAATCTAACAGTGAAGATGACCCTAATTCACCTTTCAAAGCAACCTGAGCTTTCATTACATGTACACAGCGGCACAGGCTGATAGCCTCCAAACCACAGCGCTTTGATGCATTAATTCAATTAAAGGAGCTCCAAGTAAATATTGGATCCAACATTCTTACTTTACATTTCTAAGACACAAATTGTTATTTTCCTCATCTATAGGCCACACACATCAACATACAAGGAAAACAATATATTCAATGTTTTCATCTATGTGTAATGATTCTATGTACTGACTTTTACTTTTGTTAAACAACTGACAAAAAATATTACATTTTTTTGTAATTGAATTATTTCACATGTACCTATAAATAGAGATGTGTTCAATCTTCTGACTTCACTGCTTTAAAGGTACTTTTACTTTTTGTCCTGGTATTTTTTATTTATTTATTTATTTTTTGGGGGGGGGGGATTTAAAAAATAAAAGTTAAATATTTGTTTGTTGATGTTATTAGCAGAATTTTGTATTATCATTCCTTGTTTACAGTTTTTTAGTTGACCATTGTGGTTGTATTTTATGCTGAGTCAGTGTGCATATCGATGAAGTGCAATTACATATGTCTGTGTGTTGTCATGGCAACACTGAGAATGCATTTTTAAGTCTAACCATTTATTTTCTATTTAATGTTATCAGTGAACATTATGTTCACCTGAGCCATATGGATAAATGTTTGTTCCTTACTGAAAAACAATTAATTTCCCTCAGGATTAATAAAGTACAAATGAATTGAATTATTCTAAACAAAAAGTGGTAACTGCAGTTTAGATTATGTTGAGTCCTGTCAATGAAGGCTCTCATTCATTCAAGTGGCATTGTCTTGAAATGTAGTCATAGAAACTTGACTTGAAGAGTCTAGTGTTCTACCTTTGAAAGTTTTGTTGCTTGTTCAAGTGGCTTCAGTTAAGTCATGTGAGCAAAACGCTGTATAATGAGGAAAGGATTTTTCCAAAATCATAGTAAGGTAGAAGCTGATAAACAGGTTAGTGTGTTTGTCTTGTGTACATATGATACATGTCTGTAGTAGACTTGAACTGTTGTCCTTTTTAGCTTTCAGTGTTTTGTCCAAATCTTTACTGTGAAAAATAAAGTGGATGTGAACATCAGTTAGAAGCGTTGAGTCTTTCCCACAGTGTGGGTTTCTGCTGTTTGATCTATCAGAAGCTGTGAAGAAAACTGAAGAAAACAAACTGCTTCTCTGTGGTTTCTTCATCAGTTTTTGTGCAGCAATCTTCAAACTTCATTCTGGCTTTGAGTTCTTAAGTTCTTCTTGGGAGATGAGAGCAGAGAACACAGAGATGGCAAAGTTCTCATATTGTATATATACACACGTGGACAAAATTGTTGGTATCCCTCAGTTAAAGAAGGAAAAACAATTCTCACTAAAATAACTTGAAACTTACAAAAGTAACAATAAATAATAAATTATTGAAAATTAAATAATCAAAATCAGCCATCACTTTTGAATTGCTGATTAACATAATTATTAAAAAAAAAAAAACTAATGAAACAGGCCTGGACAAAAATGATGGTACCTCTATAAAAGATTGAAAACTATTTGACCAGACTGACATGATGAACTCAGGTGTGTCCTTTAATTGACATCACAGGTGTTACCAAACTCATAATCAGTCAGTCTGCCTATTTAAAGGGAGACAAGTAGTCACTCTGCTGTTTCCTTCTTTAACTGAGGGGTACCAACAATTTTGTCCACGTGTGTATCTGCAGCTGATGTAGAAATTCTGCTTTATTGCCATGATTTGCTTCTGCAACTCTTACAAATCTAGTGGACACTGGCGTTTATAGGGTTAACAGCAGGAAACAGTAAAGCAGAGATTTTGACAGGTTTTCATGCTGCTTCTGTAGATAATCAGCCTTATTTCATGCTCCTGTTTTCCTGTCTTTGCAGTCTGTTACTCATCACTTGGTCTCTGGCACAACGTTGCTGCCTTTCTTTTAATTCTACAGTCGTCTGCTTTGGCTCTGGTCTGTTTTGGGTTTTAAAGATAGATGTGCATCTTATTGTCTATCTGCAGCAAAAAAAAAAACTTGTCTTTTACAAAGTTCCAGTGCATTCACAAAGCAAACATTCAACATGCAGATGACAAACTGTCTAAAAACATAAAAGACGGAGTGGGGTTATCCTGTTAACAGAGACTTTGATGGTTCTGATAAATCCAAAATGAGATTTGAAGCTCAAAGATACAGCCAGAAGATGGAGATAGATTACAGTGAAACTTTCTCACATAACAAGGATCAGAGTATTTTTACTCTCTGTCAATTTCAAGAAAACAAGAAACTACATTTTGTTGTAACATTAGAGTAATAAATCATTTCTTTATTTTGAAATCAAGGGAATATATTTGAACTTAAACCGATTAAAGCCAGGTAAGTTTATCAGTTAATCATTAGGAACTGTTATGAATTTAATCAATTCATTCATCTTCTATACTATTTTGTCACAGGGGCCACAATCACACACATCTGGGGACAATTTAGAGTGACCAATTAACTTATGAAGCATGTTTTTGGATGGTGGGAGGAAGAAAACCCACACATGCATGGGGAGAACATGGAAACTCCACACAGAAAGGTCCCCCATTGGTGATTCTGTTCGGGGGCCTTTTTTCTGTGAGTTTAATCTGAGTTTAATCCATCTCTATTTAAGTAGAATCATCAAGCTTTACAATGGAGACAAAAAAAACGCTATGATCTACTTAATATGTTTTAGATCAAAAATTGGGCATGTTCTTTTGATTGACAGCTCTAATACAATCTTACATTGTGTTTCAACAACTGAAATGTTCGTTTGACTCCCCCCCCCCCCCCCCCCCCCCCCCCCCCCCCCATCATGTCACGTCCTTCGAATATGTCAATGTGCACAGAGCTAAAAGATTTGCTTAAATCAACTTTAAAACAAACCAGTGAGTCATGTCTACGACCATGTCTATACCATGAACAATATTGTTACATGACCTTGTTGGAGTACTGAATACAACTGAGAACAGAAATCAAGTCTGAAAAATATTTAATTCATAAAGATAATCTTATGATCCAAAGCTCTTGTTCAAATGTATTTCCCTGTTACAGAGACACAAGCAAGATCCAATGACTGTGTTTTTCCCTGACCCATACATATATCTAATACATCAATAATCTGTCTAATCAATTCACTCATTTTTTAATTGGAATGTCATAAACTCACATCTATTAAAAACAGTAATGTATTAAAAAGTAATAAAAAGAATATATAAAAGTTAATGAAAAACAAAAATATTCACTCATGTTGGATAAAAGAATATGGAATAAAGGCAGATAAACATTCAATCAGCAGAGAACAACAATATTCACATTTTGCTCAGAGTTCCTAATGACTGATTTCTTTTTTGACTTTCTGGTTTCCTTTTTGTTTGCAAGTCGTTTTCCCCAGATCCTTAGAACATCTAAATCCAACCCATGTTTCTACAAAAACGGCAGAAAACATCCACTTCCTCTTTCTGCTGAACTCTTCTACAAACTGCACTGAATCATGGGAGAATTTCAGCACCATGAAAACAATGAGAAATAAAATATGTTAAAAATTAAAACATTTGAAAAAGAACAAATTGCATATAAAATACAAAACAGAAAAAAAATGAAAACCAAGTAAAATGATGGCTTGAGAAAGAAACCATCTTGTCTGAATACGAGGAAATAATCACAAACACAAATCATTCAAAGAAACAGCTTTAGGACAGATGAGGAGAAATCTGATCAATGATTCATCAAAATTTGCTGGTTTGATGATCAACTGACTTTAGTGTATAAATGTACACAGCTGATACAAACAGCTTCTCCCTCATGAAAATGTACAGAAAAAGACATATATCAGCTGACAGGAAGGATGACATTAGCAACTACGGCAAGAGGATATGGACAAAGTTAAGAGACGCCCCCAATATTAAAAAGAAGCAGAACACTTCCCAATTGGAATGAAGTGCAGTTCTCCATCAGTCCACCATGGGAGCTGCTGCACAATAACTGCACTTGATACTGAGAAAAACAGTGGAGATGATTTCAGATCAGTTCATGCTGCAGATCTGACACTCATCTCCACTTCCACCATCACTGCTCTCCACCTCCCAGGAAAATGTATTGTCAGAGGATCTCTACAGACCACCAGGAAGAACAGATTCTTCAGTCCTTCCACCTGTGAAGACACAAACATACAGATGAAGGTATCCCCTCTTTCTCAGCTGTCAGTGATGCAACAAAGCGGCAGAAATACAGCAGGAGCTTCAGTTCTGTTCATTGGCTGACTGTTGTCTGTCATCATTCTCCTCAGAGCTTCACTGAGAAGCTGCAGCTTCACAGGAAACTCTGCAACTTTGCTCTCAGACTAAATGTAGGACAAAACATCTGGAAGCAACTGGACTGACTCCAACCCTCTACTGACCTCAGAGTCTGCAGTTTGGAGTTTGGACTTTTCACCATGTTCTGGAGCGGCTGAACATCTGATTCCTGAAGATAGTTGTTCTCTCTCAGGTCCAGTTCTTTCAGGTGGGACGGGTTGGACTTTAAAGCTGAGACCAGAGCAGCACAGCTGATCTCTGACAAACTGCAGTTCTTCAACCTGAATCCAGAATAAAGAGTGGAGTTTAAAGACAAAGTTCATGTTTTTCATCCTTCAGTTCTTCTGAACACAACCAGACTGAACCATCAGACAAAATGAGGGAGCTGTCTCGGGCGCCAAGTGTCCCAAATCAACGAGCCAGTAATTCTGCAGTAGATTCTCTGCAAGAGTTCTTTGTGGCATAAAGAGTGTGACAGAATGTGTCTTTATGGAAAAGAGTCTAGTGTGAGTAAGCTGAACCAGCAGAGGAAATGACAGGAAGAAGGAAGAGTCAGAGATTGTTCTCCACCAGAATGTCATGACTGAGGAGCCGGAGGCCTGCCGGAGGCCTGCCGGAGGCCCCCACTCACCACCAAACTTGAGCGATGGTTTAGCCCTTCAGGCTCTGAACTTTCAGTCTGTGATCTTATCTAATCAACCAAAAGAAGACACACTTTAAACACACATCTTTCAAGAGTTCTGAGAGACACTTAAGTGGAAATAAAATCATCTGAATGCAACTGAAAAAGAAAATAGAGAGGACAAAAGAAACACTCACTGGACTTAATTTTATTTTTTTTAATTTCACCTTTGATTTGTTCTTTGGCAGGAAAACAGCTGATTTTCTAACTGTGGACAGTTCTAGGATCTCACTTAGCTTTCTGCACAACATGCAACTGAAAGATGGTGACGGGTGGAGAACATTTGACCCCAGAGCTTGTTTGCTTTTTTCACTTGAACATCACAACTAAGATAATATGGCTAAAAAGGAGATCAGACAGGAAGATGGAAAAAAGATGAAAAAGAAGAAAGGTCATACACAGTGACCTTTGTCTACCACCACCAAAATGACAAAAAAATGTTTAATATCATTGAGATTCAACTGAGAAGAAACAGGTAGCTTTGCAACAGGAACAGGGAACTGACCTCAGAGTCTCTAGTTTGCAGTCTGGACTTGCAAGAAAATCACGGAGATGAAGAAATCCAGAATCCTGAAGGTTGTTATTGCTCAGGTCCAGTTCTGTCAGGTTGGACAGGTTTGACTTTAGAGCTGAGCACAGAGTTTCACTGCTGTTCAGTGACAAGCTACAGTCCTCCAACCTGAAAACAGCCAGAAAAGTGTTTTCAGGAGCAGTGACGGGAGCTGGAGTTCCAGCTTGGATTGGTTCTCGAGAAGCCTTCAGCAACAAGACTGAAACATCTCCAGGTAAGCTAACAGCTCAGTTGTTTCGGTCTAAAAGCACCACTGACTTTAAAGATTATCAAGCTGCTCAAAGTCACAACATGAGATACAGTACGCTTAGCTGAAAATAATTGTGTGACTTCCAAAAACAAGTATTCCAGTAGAAAAACGTCGTCTGGAGAACTCAGGAAAAACTGAAACTGCTCTGTGAAGTATTACAATACATCAGCACATTATCAGAGCTGCACTTTTTAAAATGATTTGGTGGTTATTAAGGAAACAAATGAATTCAGGAAATGAAAGAAATGTTCAATTTACTATGAACTGATAACCTCTGAAATGAGTTTTAGTGATCACTTTTATTGTCTGTCAACTCAGAATACTTGGTGAAATTTAATTTCATGCATTTTGTCTGTATCTCAGGTTATTTTTTTTCAGGAACAAAAAATAAAAGAAAACAAAATATTTTGTATCACATTATTGTGCTGAATAGGTTTAAGAAAATAGGAAGACTTGATAAACATGTACAGTAGTTTCACAACTGCAAATATAATAATGTAAAAATAGTTCCACAAGGTTTACCAGATCATTATTCAAACAGATTGGGTTATTATGATTCATGTAAAACCAATCAATTCAACTGATTATTAAAATGTATAACAATCCTCTGCTTATTTCAAACAAGACTGTGGAACATCAGAAAGTATTTCACCTGATAAAATCTTCTCATCCTTAAAGGAGTTCAGCCTATTTACTGACCTCAGAGACTCCAGTCTGCAGTTTGGACTCCCCAGAAAATCACACAGATGTTGAAATCCTAAATCCTGAAGGTTGTTCTGGCTCAGGTCCAGTTCTGTCAGATTGGACGGGTTTGACTTTAGAACTGAGCACAGAGCTTCACAGCTGGTCTCTGACAAACTGCAGCTTTCTAACCTGAAAGCAGAAAGAAAAGTGCGCATGGATCGGTGTGGAGTGAATCAGGTGTGTTCAATGTGCAGCTCAGCATTTCTGTTTATGAATCTGATAACAGACTGCAGAGTTCTGATAATTCTGCTGTCAGAACTGACATACAGATCCAGTGTCATCATGAAGGCTCCTTTGCTGATAAAAGGTCACATAATTGACATCACTGCCCTTTGTGTCTTTGAATGCAGAACAGCTAAATTATCCAAAGAAAAAGTAGTCATTAAAACAACTGAGAGGAAAAAGTGTAATCATTTGATCTCAAATGGTTTATCAACATGTTTCCTTTTACTTCTTAGCCCCCACAGCGTTCATCACTACGGCATGGTTGGCGTTCGGAACGACCAGTAACCTGCTTCTCTTCGACTTTGCTTAAGAATTAAAACTCTTTAAAACATCTGTCCTAACTTCTTCACCCACTCATTTCGAATAGTTACAAACAAATTCAAATGTTTAATAAGACAGGTTTGTTTCAAATCTACTTGAGAAAAGTAAAATTTATAGTGCAGAAAAACCACTCTAATAAGTAAATCTTTTGTCTAAAGTCACTTGAGCGTTTCTATCTGAGTAAATGTAACTAGTTACAACCCACATCTATCTAAAGGTCACCTTTTCTTAAAGTTTGCATTTCTATGAACTAATATTGAGACGTTCTATAAATCTGAGGTCAACCAGCAAGTAACCATTTTAAACTCAGTCAAGACCTCTCCTGACTCTTCTTTAACTTAAGTGTCTTGAATGATGGTTCTACTGACATTTATCCTTTTAAGCCATTTAAAAAAAATATTTATATATTTTTCAAATATTTTCTTTTCCAAGTAGGCTCTTGTCAGGCTCCCATCCTTTCAAGGTCTACTTCAGTGTGTCACACAGAATGTGTTTTCATATGAAATAACATTGTTAGACATTGATTTAAGTAGTATGTGTCTGAAGTGGAAGTTGCACCTTTTGCAAGTAGATGTCGTTTGGTTTCAGTGTGAAGGTTTTGAGAAAACCGCAGCAATATGGTAGAAAGAAGGCAACAAGGAACATTGCTTTTGTCTCGTCTCATCATTTCACTGTATTTTACTGGGAGCATTTGATCTGTTCCAGAAGCTCAGAACAAGGCTCTGTTACATTACACAGGTTGAAGCTGTATTTTACACACAGCAATTCTCTTCCCACAATCATGCCCTATTTGCTTAGCTTCTTTCCCAGACAAGATCCTGCAAGTGTTGGTCAATGGCTGCAATAAATCAGAACTCTCTTCTGTGTCTGTGTTCACTACCATGCTCTGGCCAATAATGGACACAGCGGATGCAGAGTCCGTACGCTTGCTCCCAACCAGCCAGGAGCAAATAATCTGCCAACAAAAGGAACAGATGCGTGCCCTTCACCGTGGGTTGATGGAGATCTCCAATCGTCACAAGCACCAGTTGGCTGTGTTCGGAGAACGCATCGAGCAGCTGACAGACCAGTTCCAGCATCCTCTCCACCTTCCGCCACTCCTTTGTTGGCGACACTGACGTCACTTTAACCCCGTAGCTTTGCTAGCCCGACCAGAGAGGTTTTCAAGGGACTCTGGAGACTTTCGGGCATTCGTGATGCAGAGTGAGCTCCACTTCGAACTACAGGCTGCCAACTACCCCTCAGATCGTTCAAAGGTGGCCTTCAAGATCTCCTCACCTCAGCAGTGGCCCACCCCTGGGGCATGGGGCACTGCTGAGTGGCAGAGAGGATCACCCATCTTCTCTTCCCTTCCGGCTTTCCTCGAGGCCTTCACCCAGGTTTTCCAGCACACAAAGCCTGGAAGAGAGGCAGCCTGAGCCCTCATGGTGTTGAGACGGTGGAACCGACAGGTGGCAGATTATGCTATCGAGTTCCGGACCCTAGCTTCACAGAGGGTCACAATAAATCAGAGCTCTCTTGACTTCTCTGTGTCCTGCGTTTGTGTCCACAACCAAATCCTGACATAGTGATTCTTTTTGTTCAATTCTTTAAAAAAATCCTTATTATTCTCCTTTAAATAACTAAACATACATATATTTGGAACAAATTGAAAAAAACGAAATCATATGCTTTAGAATTGAAATATTTGGGTTTTTTCAGTCATTTTTACATTTCCTGAAGGTACATTTTTTATGAAACAGAAGTAGGAAGTAAGATAGCAGATTGGACGTCATTGTGGTTGAAACTTTTCCTCCAGTCGCCTTTCCCTGTTTATATTGACCATTTTTGAAAAGTAGCTGGATGGCTGAACTGGTAGGGTGTAGGGAAACATGGGATTTTTTCCCAGGGCGGGCAATGAGCTTAATCTAGTGTGAGTCATTTAGCAAGATTCTTCCCGCTACTGCCTAACTAAGTGCCTTGAAAGTATAGGGTTGTGTCAGGAAGGGCATCCAGCATAAAACTCCTGTGCGAATCAGTTAAAACTGAAGGGATTAGCTCGAAAATAAACATTGACCTTATTTGAAAAAGTGAAAAGAGGTGAAGGAAAGCTTGTGTAGAAATTCACCAGACGGCTGCTTAGCTGTGATCCAGCTTTGTTGACACATGTTCAGTAATTCTTCGAGAGAAACATCAGACAGTCCTTCACCTGAAATTTTGAGGGACTTCAGTTTATTTACTGAATTTACCTCAGAGTCTGCAGTCTGCAGTTTGGACTCTGCAGAAAACCACACAGATGAAGAAATCCTGAATCCTGCAGGTTGTTCTGGCTCAGGTCCAGATCTATCAGATTTGACGGGTTAGACTTTAGAGCTGAGCCCAGAGATTCACAGCTGATCTCTGACAATCTACAGTTCTTCAACCTGAAAGCAGACAGAAAGGTGTTAACAGTGTTAAGTGGATCAGGTGTGTTCAGGTCTTCAATGTGCAGATCAGCATCTCTGTGTATGAATGTGTCTGATAACAGTCAAACTGCAGAGTTCTGATGGTTCTGTTGTCAGTGCTGACTGTGAGGTGGGTTCTCCTGAATTCAAGTCCACTGGAAGAAATGACTTCCTGACTTAAGCTGATGCTAACATGAAGCTTCAGCAGTCTGTCTCTAATGGAGCTCCAAGCTGACAACAAACTTCCTCTGTGAGGTTCTTGTGACGTTTTCCTCAGAGCTCAGTGGGCTGCAGGTTCAGCTGGAGCAGAAGATTTCAGATTTCATGGACTGTGTTCCTTTGTCCCAGTATGAAGCAGGGAGAAGAATCCATGTCCTGACTGAAGAGTGTGTGAAGACACGGAATCTCATGAATGAATGAATCTATGATCTGACAGTTGCTTCAACACTCATTTTCTGCCGCCAGGTCTTTCAGTGAGAAACTTTTCATATGGGGAACCTCAGAGAAACAGAAACTTCCCCGTTTCCATCAGGAGCTCAGTGCAGTCACAGATGCTCCCTCATCTGCAAGAAATGTTTCTCACACTGTAGCTGCACTTCTGACAACTCTGTTACTACTCCACTTCCTGCATCACTGTGAAGGATGCCTCAATGATTGACACAAGCTTCATCACTTATGCTCTCCTTCACAACAGCAGTTACTTAAAGGTGATAAACAAACACCCAGATTAAGCTGAAAAAAGCATGCAGAAGCAGTAATCTGTGCAAAGTTGACAAGGTTTTGAATGCATGTTAACTACATCTGAACTCGATAAAGTATTTCTTACTTTTCTACTTTTAGAATAACTATTCATTATTCCACTTGTTAGTACTAAACATGAACATTTTTTAAAAATATATTTCACTCATTGCCAGATTTCCTCTAAGTACATATTTAGTGAAGCAGAAGTAGTAATTGAAAAAAGATCCATAAAGGCAGGACAGACATCAGAATGGTGGAAACATTCCATTTTCCTCTTTTCATTGACCTTGTTGGAAAAGGGCTTGAGGTGAAAAAAAGCTTTTAGAAAAATCCATCAGACAGATGCACTGACTACACGCTGAAATCCAGCTTTACAGCAGTGAAATGTTCAGAAATTTTTCAACTGAGACAGGAAGTTTTTCACTTGATCTGTTCTTCTCATCTTTAAAGATGCACTCCAATGAAAATCATCTTTTTTTTGTTTTTAACGTGTTCCTGTAGCATTTTTCCTATAATAGAGGACCTATATAAAAGGTATTTACTATGAATACTGCTTTTCTGAGTATTTCTTCATTCAAATTGCATTGAATCAGAAAACATAGATGCTTGAAAAAGCTCAGGCTAATGGCGCAGTTACTAAAATGGTCGTGGCAAAGTCTCTTCTCCACCCCTCTGCCTCATTGCGAGCACCTTGACCTGCTCCCACTTGGGTGTGTGAGAAATATTGAGTTTTCAACTCTGATGTGCTGTAGCAAATTGCAGTTCTGATCAGACAACAACAGATGTCAGCTTGTATTATGTTTGCTCGCCATTATTTTTGTGTTGCTAATGCTGATGCTTCAGGCTACTAGCTCGCACGTGAGTACACAAACAGTTTTAGCTATGGGGAGGGGGCGGGTTTCTCCAAGCCAACAGACCCGCCCACAAACCAGAATTGAATTTCTAATAATCTATTGCCACTGGGCATAAAATATATATATAAAAAAAAAAAACACACAATGTTTTGGATTTTGCTTAAAACTGCACAGTCATAATTACAAGACTACTGGGAATGATTTTACAAAAGAAAAAAATATGGTTGGAGAAGAACTTTAAAGAAATTCAGTTCTTCCCCTGATACATATATTCTTCTCATCCTTTAGGGACTTCAGTTTATTTACTGACCTCAGAGTCTGCAGTCTGCAGTCTGGACTCTCCAGAAAACCATGCAGATGAAGAAATCCTGAATGCCCCAGATAGTTATGGCTCAGGTCCAGTTCTTTCAGATTGGATGGGTTGGACTTCAGAGCTAAACCCAGAGCTTCACAGCTGATCTCTGACAAACTGCAGCTTTCCAACCTGATTACAGACAAAGTGTGTTCAGGAGCAGTGATGGGAGCTGGAGTTCAAGCTCAAAATAAAAAAAAAAAAATGAGCAAATTATCAGAGGGGCACCTGTGTTTTAAAATAATTCTGTGATTTAAAAAAATTGAATTCAAAAACTTGATGATTATCTAAGGATATTTTTTAATGAAACAAATAACTAATTGTATCACAAAAAAATTCTGAATATGTGTGGAAAAACAGGAAGACTTACACACGTGGACAAAATTGTTGGTACCCCTCAGTTAAAGAAGGAAAAACCCACAATCCGCACTGAAATCACTTGAAACTTACAAAAGTAACAAATAAAAATTTATTGAAAATTAAATAATCAAAATCAGCCATCACTTTTGAATTGCTGATTAACATAATTATTTAAAAAAACAAACTAATGAAACAGGCCTGGACAAAAATGATGGTACCTCTATAAAAGATTGAAAACTATTTGACCAGACTGACATGATTAACTCAGGTGTGTCCTTTAATTGACATCACAGGTGTTACCAAACTCATAATCAGTCAGTCTGCCTATTTAAAGGGAGACAAGTAGTCACTCTGCTGTTTGGTGAAAAGGTGTGAACCACACTGAACATGGACAACAGAAAGCCAAGGAGAGAATTGTCCCAGAACATCCGAAAACAAATGATAGATAAACATCTTAAAGGTAAAGGCTATAAGACCATCTCTAAACAGCTTGAAATTCCTGTGACAACAGTGGCTCATATTATTCAGAAGTTCAAGACCACGGGACAGTAGCCAACCTCTCTGGACGTGGCGGCAAGAGGAAAATTGATGACAAATTGAAGAGACGGATCGTTCGAATTGTATCCAAAGAGCCCAGAACAACCTCCAAAGAAATTAAAGGTGAACTCCAAGCCCAAGGTACATCAGTGTCAGATCGCACCATTCGTCGTTGTTTGAGCCAAAGTGGACTTCATGGGAGACGACCAAGGAGGACACCACTGCTGAAAAACAATCCTAAAAAAGCCAGACTGGAATTTGCAAAAATGCATGTTGACAAGCCCCAAAGCTTCTGGGAGAATGTCCTTTGGACAGATGAGACCAAACTGGAGCTTTTTGGTAAGGCACATCAACTCTATGTTCATAGACTCAAAAACCAAGCATACGAAGAAAAGAACACTGTCCCTACGGTGAAACATGGAGGAGGCTCAGTCATGTTTTGGGGCTGCTTTACTGCATCTGGCACAGGGTGTCTTGAATGTGTGCAAGGTACCATGAAATCTGTAGACTATTAAGGCATTCTGGAGAGAAATGTGCTGCCTTGTGTCAGAAAGTTTGGTCTCAGTCGCAGGTCATGGGTCTTCCAACAGGACAACGATCCAAAACACACAGCCAAAAACACCCAAGAATGGCTGAGAGAAAAGCGTTGGACTATTCTAAAATGGCCTTCCATGAGCCCAGATCTGAATCCCATTGAACATCTGTGGAAGGAGCTGAAACATGCCATTTGGAGAAGACACCCATCAAACCTGAGACAACTGGAGCAGTTTGCTCATGAGGAGTGGGCCAAAATACCTGTTGACAGCTGCAGAACGCTCATTGACAAATACAGAAATGGCTTCATTGCAGTGATTGCCTCAAAAGGTTGTGCAACAAAATATTAAGTTATGGGTACCATCATTTTTGTTCAGGCCTGTTTCATTAGTTTTTTTTTTTTTATAATTATGTTAATCAGCAATTCAAAAGTGATGGCTGATTTTGATTATTTAATTTTCAATAAATTTTTTATTTATTGTTACTTTTGTAAGTTTCAAGTGATTTCTGTGAGAATTGTGGGTTTTTCCTTCTTTAACTGAGGGGTACCAACAATTTTGTCCACGTGTGTAATAAAAGTGTACAGTCGATTAACAACTGCAGAAAAAAATCTGTTTAAAAAGATTAACAAGATCATCAATGAAACAGATCCACCATCATAACACAATCAATTCAATTGATGAAGAAAGTACATAATCTTTTTTTTCCTAACTTGACTGTAGACAGAACATTTTCAAGTGGAACATCCCAAAATTCTTCCCCTGATACATATATTCTTCTTATCCTTTAGGGACTTCAGTTTTTTTACTGACCTCAGAGTCTGCAGTTTGCAGTTTGGACTCTCCAGAAAACCACGCAGATGAAGAAATCCTGAATCCCGGAGGTTGTTCTGGCTCAGGTCCAGTTCTGTCAGATTGGACGGGTTTGACTTTAGAACTGAACCGAGAGCTTTGCAGCTGTTCTCTGACAAGTTACATTTCTCCAACCTGAAAACAGAAAAGTGTGTGTTAACAGCGTGATGTGGATCAGGTGTGTTCAGGTGTTTAATGTTCAACTCAGCATCTCTGTGTATGAATCTGATAACAGACTGCGGAGTTCTGATAATTCTGCTGTCAGAACTGACATGCAGATCCAGTCTCATCACAACAGCTCCATTATGGCTCTAATATGTATCACATAATTGACATCACTGCCCTTTCTGTCTGTGGATGCAGGTCAGGTAGATTTATACAAATAAAAGTAGTTTATTAGAAAGTTATCAGAGGGAAATAAGGGGAAAAAATCTCTGCAGTATTTAATAACCATTTAATCTTAAAATACTTCCTTGGCCATTTCCAGTATTTTAGATAGTTCTGCGCATGTCAAAAATTATTTATTCAGTTCAAAGATGTGATAAACGTAAAAGTTTGTTATAATGAGATTAAAACTTTCAGGGCGAATGTACAGAGCTCAATCCTTATCTGATTTTTGACAAGAATAAAATAATTTTGCTCATGTAATCGCAGTCATTGCCAGACCTCTTGGAGGCACATCTTTGGTGAAGCAGATTTAAAAAATAAAAAGAGTCAAAGGGGGACAGACACCCGCCACATCAGATGGCTAAAGTTACTCTAAATTGTGATCCAGCTTTGCCGCAGTTAAACTACATGTTCAGAAAATCTTCAAGTGAAATAGACAGTCTCATTTTTCATGGAGCTCAGTTTGTTTACTGACCTCAGAGTTAGCAGATTGCAATCTTTACTCTCCAGAAAACCACGTAGATGAAGAAATCCTGAATCCTGCAGGTTCTTGTTGCAGCTTAGGTGCAGTTCTGTCAGATAAGACGGGTTGGACATCAGAGCTGAGCCCAGAGCTTCACAGCTGACACCTGACAAACCGCAGTTCTCCAAACTAAAAGCAGACAAACAGTTTGTGTCTTAAGAATTGTGCAGGGTAAAAGTGTGAAAAAAACGAAGACTTCATAAAGGAGCTGCAGCTTCACAACTGCAAAAAATTAAGCATACAGAGTTTATTGACATTTACTATAATACTACATATAAATATAAATATAGATCTACAATAGTAGATTGGTTTTACATCAATCATCATAACACAATCAAACCAATTGAAAAAAAATAATAATCTGTTTATTTCAAACAAGACTGTAAACAGAAAATCTTCCAGTGGAGCATCAGAAAATTCTTCTTATCGTCCTGGAAGTTCAGTTTGTTTACTGACCTCAGAGTCTGTAGTTTGCAGTCTGGACTCTCTAGAAAATCACACAGATAAAGAAATCCTGAATCCTGAAGGTTGTTCTGGCTGAGCCTCAGTTCTGTCAGATTGGACGGGTTGGACTTCAGAGCTGAGCCCAGAGCTTCACAGCTGGTCTTTGACAAAATGCAGTTCTCCAACCTGAAAGAATGCAGAAAAATGTGTGTAAACAGCGTGAAGTGGATCAGGTGTTCAATGTTCAGCTCAGCATCTCTGTTAATTAATCTGATAACAGATTGTTATCAGATAAAACTGATAATCTGTTAATGAATCTGATAACAGACTGCAGAGTTCTGATAATTCTGCTGTCAGAACTGACATGGAGAACCAGTGTCATCACAAAGGCTGCATTGTGGCTCTAATATGTCTCGCATAATTGACATCACTGCCCTTTGTGTCTGTGGATGTCGGCCAGGTAGATTATACAAACAAAAAGGAGTCATTAAAAAATTATCTGAGAGGAAAAAAGTGTCAGGTGAAAAAGACTATGAAGCATGCTTTCTAGACATGTAGTTTCCGTTAAGCTCTTACTCCACAGCACTCAACAGTCCTACGAATGGATGACGGCATTGAACTACCACTACCTTGCCTCTCATTGACGTCGCTAAAAAAATCTCTAAAATTTCTTTCTTAATTTGTTGCATTTCTTGGTCCACTTCTTCACGCACTCGTTTTCTTATAGTTACAACCCAATATAAATGTTTAATAAGACAGGCTTGTTTCAAATCTACTTGAGAAAAGTAAAACATATAGTGCAGCAAAGCTACTCCAACTAGTTAAATAACCAGTGATAATGCTATTGCCGAATTTGGTCGCTGAATATAATGAAGCTGTTTGCTGAAAATGCTAAAGCTATTTGCATAATGCTTAAGTTGATAAAGGACGAGTTGCAGAAAAAAAAAATGCACAAAGATTTTGAAGAATTCTTGAAAAAAAATCATAAAAATTGTTTTAATTTTTAAATTGCTTAAAAGGTATGAATACCTAAAGTACAAGCATGAATATCCTAAACAGGTTAAATGTTTCGATACCAAACTTGCATAGATTTTAAAAGTGCAGAAGTTTTAAAGAAAAGAAATGCGTAAAATTTTTAAATGCGTAAAAGGTATGATTACCAAAAGTACAAACACTAATGTCCTGAACGGGATTGAGTTTTTATCATACTCCAAATAGGCCCAAAAAAACTCGGTAGATGATAAATTAGCCATAAAAAAACAACAACAACAGAACATTGCTAAAATTATGCCCTAACTTCAGTAAATCTCAGTAAATGCCAAATTAGCAAAAAAAAGTTAACATATTGCTGAAATATTAGCTAAACTAAAATGTGTGTTTTTAACATGTATAGGATAGGAACTCACAAGTAGGCTCGTTTACAGTTCTTCTTATGGCCAGTCGACTGGTTTTGGGCGCATTTGCAGCGTCAACGTCAGTAGTCGGTAAGCGTAACACTTAAGTGTTTTTATGTTCTTTTTAATTTGACTATAATTTATTTTTTAAACTAACAACAACCTGTGCCTCAGTTCAAAGTAAGACCTACATGTGACTTTTTGTTTTTTGTGTCTTTTCTGGGGGCAAAAAGCTCTAGTTGGCGTTGTTGATTCAACACCATCACTCATATTGCTACATTAAATACTAGCTTAACTCCAAAATAGCCCAAAAACCCAAGTAGATGCCAAATTAGCCAAAAAAAGGCTAGCTTAGTGCTAAAATATTAGCTCAATTTAGAACTAGCCCAAAAATTCTTAGGAGATGCCAAAATAAACAAAAACGCTAGCAATTTTCTAAAATATTAGCTTAACTTAAAACTATTAGTACAAAAACAAATGTCCTGAAAGTTTCGATACCAATATTGCATATTATATATCTTCCAGTAGTAGTCGGCCGACCCGGTGTTTATTGGAGACCAGCGTCTATTGGAGACCAGCGTTTATTCCATCCCAGACATAATGGTGATGGTTAATGGGTTAATTTTGCAGTGAAATTCGGTCACACAATGCAGAAAACAACAGATGAACATTTCAGGATTCATTAAAAAGATGAGAACATCTGTATTCTGTTCTGATTAACACCGGCTTTGAACGTTTCTTTTCTCTTTGAGTCATCAATCTCCTTCTCAAAAATCCTCTTCACTTTCGTGCCGATCATTTTCCTGGAGACACGTGCACCTTTTCCTTTGCTCAGTAATCCATATTTAAACCTGTTCCTCTCATTTGTTTCTGCTTTCTCTGCTCACCAGGTATGCTCCTTTTCTTTCTTTCTGCAGCCTATCCATGGTTTGGGATTCACCCCAGAATTGCTACATGGAGCTAGCAGCTAATGCTTTTAGCCTGTTAGCTACACAGAGCTATGTCTGTTTATCTCATTTACTATGCACGAAAGACATGGATGATGTTAAGAGATCAGGTTGATTTATTTTGAAAAGCTTTACAAAAACATCAGTGATCCTGCCTCAATGTTTGGGTTCATGAAAACATTTAGAATCTCCTACAAGCTACAGAGAGCTTCTCTCCACAGTGTCTGAACGGCTGCTTCCGGTGTTTTCGGCTCTTACTGAGCTTGACGGCTTTCTGTCCTGCATTAATCCGAGAGGTAAAAATAAAAAACAAGAATAAAATGAGGGGACCTTTTTAATTATTGTCTCGATAAAAATAAAGTTCAGGAGGCCCGAGCAAACTGCTTTCCCATCCCACATCGGCTCTCTCCGACCTTGTTTCCTGGTAGCCACATAGCGAGTGTGTCTGCTCCAAGTGTGCTTGCCTTCATCCAACAGCAGTAGACTAGAAAACCTCGCTGCTCCAAAAGGGATCCAGTGGGGTAAGAAAATGAAGTTCAGGAGAACTATGGATTAATCCACTATTAACACCTGGAAATCGGTTTGCTTCTTTTCTCTCTGCAGCATCACCGCCCTTTCACCCATCTGCTCGTGCCATTCTCAGATATGTTTAGGATTCACCCCAAAATGTGAAAAATGTGGTGCAGATTTCTCACCAGAATATTCTTTGGTAAATCCCAACACAAAAAGTTTAAACAAAATGGAATGAGCCATGCTACACTAGCTCACAACATGAACGCTACAGACACCCAGCCCCCAGCCTCCGCCTGCTGAGTAAGCGGCAAGATTAAAAAAATCTACAAGTCAAGCATGTTTTTACTGGACAAATTCTAACATTATTTTACAAAAAAAAACTATAGGTGTTATTTTAAAAAAATGAAATGTTGAATGCAAAGAGAGAGGATGTCACAGAAACAATGAAAATATAAGATAATAGTGGTTTTAAGTGACTCCGATTTCTAATCAAGTTTGCTCTCTGCTTTCGGCATTTTCACACAGTTATGAAGTGTTTTATTTTCTATCACAAATGTGTTGTACTGTATATTCTCTTAAGCACAGCTAACAAGTGTCTCTGTGACCCCAATGAGGAGAGCTGTCAGTCACCTTTAGTCTGAACCATTGACATATATAGAGAGAATGTAAAGTATTTTCATAAAATCTTTTAAGAAAATGAAATAGCATAAAAATACAATATGAAGACTATCAACAAATCTTTATGTCATCTAACTGTAAACTCAAATTAAAACATGCTGAGAAAACTTTACTGAGATTTACTACAGGAGAGCAGATTTTCCCAATTCAACCTCCAGTTGATTCATTTTTATTTGAAAGCCTGAAAGCATAATGTTTTGGATCCTTCTTCAAATTATTTTTGCCACTTTTAAAACCTTTGCAAAATTGATATCAAACGTTCAGGTCATTCATGCTAGTACTAATACATTTATCAAGCATTTTAGCAACATGCCAGGTTTTTTGGGGTATAGTGGAGTTAAGCTAGTATAATAGCAGTGTGCTAGCTTTTGGGATAATTTAGCATCTTCATAGGTTCTTTGAGCTATCTTGAAGTTAAGCTAGTATTTTTAGCAACGTGATAGTTTTTAAGCTAATTTGGCATCTACTGAGGTTGTTTGGGGTAAATCTGAGTTGAGCTAATATTTTAACAACTACAGCTAACAGCTACCTTTTTGTTGCTAGTTTGGCATATACTGGGGTTTTTTGGGGCTAATTTGGGATTAAGATAGTTGTTTATCAACATGCTAAATTTTTTGCTAATTCAACATCCACTGAGGTTTTTTTTTGTGGCTTATTTGGTTTTAAGCTAGTAATTTAGCCATGTGCTAGCTTTTCTGGCTAATTTAGCATCTACTGATCATTTATTTATTTTCTTTGTGGCTATTTTAGAGCTGAACAAGCTTTTATATTACTATTTTTGGCATCGACCAAGGATTTTTGGGTTAATTTGAATTTCATTGTGCAGTTTCTGCAACTTAAAGTCCTTCGGCAACTTTAGCATTATGTAAATAGGTTTAGCATTTTCAGCAAACAGCTTCAGCATATTGAGCGACCACATTCAGCAAACAGCATTCAGACTAGCTTTATCGCTGGTAATGCTTTGCAGCATTCACACAATAAATAAATCTTTTGCCTAAAGTCACTTGAGCGTTTCTATGAGGTCACATTTTCTTAAAGGCCCCCTCCATTCACGGTGTACATCAGTGTGTCACACAGCATGTGTTTTTTTTAATTAAATAACATTGTTAGACATTGATTTAAGTAGTAAGCGTCTTAAGTGGAAGTTGCACCTTTTGCCAGTAGATGTTGTTTGGTTTTAGTGGGAAAGTTTTAGCAATATGGCCGAAAGAAGGCAAAAAGGAACATTGTTTTTGTCTCGTCTTATCATTTCACTGTACAGGGAGCATTTGATCTGTTCCAGAAGCTCAGAACAAGGCTTTGTTGCATTAAACAGGTTCATGCTGTATTTATGGAGTGGCTGTGGTGCAGTGGAAAGGGTGGTCAGCCTCTGATTGGAAGATTGCAGGTTCGATTCCCACCTTGCCTGCCCATGTGTCAAAGTTTGGGCAAGACACTGAACCCCACATTGCCTCTGATGGAAGGTTGGTGCCAGTGTTCGGCAATGAAGCCGTGTGTGAAAATGTGTGTGAATGGGTGAATGTGAAGAACTTTCTACTTTCAATGAAGGTACAAAAGCTCAATAAAAGTATACGCCATTCACAAACAGCTTTACATCTTATATTAGTGCTCTTATCACTTCCCACAATGATGCCCTAGCGCTTAGTTTCTTTCCCAGAGAAAACGAGACCGACCGGCTACTCCATGCGAGCAAAATTGATTTGTAGCTTCATGTCTGTGAGCAGTGGAGAGGGCTTTGTTACGGTGTGCGCTCCGGACTGGCTGTGATGCACAGATTGCTGCATTGCCATCATAGATTTTAAATGCATCCAAGGTTAAATAATGTTGTTGGTACGTAGTAACCAAACCCTAACCCTTCTTCTGGGCCCGTGTGGCCAATAATAAAGCTCTGGCTTTGTGGATTTAGAAAATTATGTGCAAACAGGCACTGAAAATAATATTAAAAATATTAAAAGCAAGCTTAGAAGATCATCTAGCTCCCTGCCCCAGCTTTGTTTATTTACAACAAACTTGCTTTTTCTTCTTCTCCGGCTGTTTCTGGCATATTGGACAGTTCTGCGCATGTCAGAATGATTTATTCTGAACCAAAGTGTGGCACATGTAAACGTTTGTTACAATCTGATAATTTTTTTCCAGGACCCAGGTACAGAGTTCTATTCTAATCCAATCTTTGATCCAATCAAAGACGTTTTGCACATGTAAACACAGCTACCGTGGTGAGAACATTCCCTCCTATCTCTTTTCGTTGCAGACAGATGCATTGACTACAAGCTGACATCCAGCTTTGCAGCAGTAAAATGATACATGCTCAGAAATTCTTCCAGTGGAACATCCAAATGTTCTTGATCCATTCTTCTCATTCTTATGGAGTTCAGTTTATTTACTGACCTCAGAGTCTGCAGTTTGCAGTCTGGACTCTTGAGAAAACCGTACAGTTGATGAAATCCTGAATCCTGCAGTTTGTTCTGACTCAGGTCCAGTTCTGTCAGATTGGACGGGTTGGACTTTAGAGCTGAACCCAGAGCTTTACAGCTATTCTCTGACAAATTGCATTTCTCCAACCTGAAAGCAGAAAGAAAAGTGTGTGTGTGAATGGTGTGTAGTGGATCAGGTGTGTTCGGGTGTTCATTGTGCAGCTCAGCATCTCTGTGTATGAATGTGTCTGATAACAATCAGATTGCAGAGTTCAGATGGTTCTGTTATCAGTACATACGTATGTTATCAGTACACTGACAAGAAGCTGAAATCCAGCTTTACAGCAGTGAAATGTTCAGAAATTTTTCAACTGAGACAGAAAGTTCTTCACTTGATCTGTTCTTCTCATCTTTAAAGACGCACTCCAATGAAAATAATCTTTTTTGTTTTTAACGTGTTCCTGTAGTATTTTTCCTATAATAGAGGACCTATATAAAAGGTATTTACTATGAACTATCACAGCAAACTATGTTTGCTCGAAAACATAGATGCTTGAAAAAGCTCAGGCTAATGGCGCAGTTACTAAAATGGTCGTGGCAAAGTCTCTTCTCCACTCCTCTGCCTCATTGCGAGCACCTTGACCTGCTCCCACTTGGGTGTGTGAGAAATAATGAGTTTTCAACTCTGATGTGCTGTAGCAAATTGCAGTTCTGATCAAACAACAACAGATGTCAGCTTGTATTATGTTTGCTCGCCATTATTTTTGTGTTGCTAATGCTAATGCTTCAGGCTACTAGCTCGCACGTGAGTGCACAAACAGTTTTAGCTATGGGGAGGGGGATGGTTTCTCCAAGCCAACAGACCCGCCCACAAACCAGAATTGTATTTCTCATAATCTATTGCCACTAGGCATAAATTATCTAAAAAAAATAAATTAAAAAAAAAAAAAAAAAAAAAAAAAAGAACTGCACAGTCATAATTACAAGACTACTGGGAATGATTTTACAAAAGAAAAAAATATGGTTGGAGTAGAACTTTAAAGAAATTCTATTCATTTACTGACCTCAGAGTCTGCAGTCTGCAGTCTGGACTCTCCAGAAAACCACGCAGATGAAGAAATCCTGAATGCCCCAGATAGTTATGGCTCAGGTCCAGTTCCGTCAGATTGGATGGTTTGGACTTCAGAGCTGAACCCAGAGCTTTACAGCTGATGTCTGACAAACTGCAGCTTTCTAACCTGATTACAGACAGAGAAAGTGTGTTCAGGAGCAGTGATGGGAGCTGGAGTTCAAGCTCAAAATGTAAAAAAAAAATGAGCAAATTATCAGAGGGGCACGTGTGTTTTAAAATAATTCTGTGATTTTTAAGGAATAAATTGAATTCAAATATTTATAGAAAACTGAAAGAAAAGTTAATTTACTTCAAATAAATGACCTCAGAAATATGATTGTTGCTATCATTTTTTATATCATTGTGTGTTGAAGTCAAATGTGATGATTTGTGTAAAAATCTGATTTGATGAAGAACAAAAATGGACTTGAAACATTTTCTTAGTGGTCTTGTCAGGTTTGCATGGTGATCATCTTAGGATATTTTTTAATGAAACAAATAACTGATTGTTTCACAAAAAAAATCTGAATATGTGTGGAAAAACAGGAAGACTTAACAAAAGTGTACAGTAGATTAACAACTGCAGAAAAATCATTTTAAAAGATTAACCAGATCATCAATGAAACAGATCTACCATCATAACACAATCAATTCAATTGATGAAGAAAGTACATAATCTTTTTTTTCCTAACTTGACTGTAGACAGAACATTTTCAAGTGGAACATCCCAAAATTCTTCCCCTGATACATATATTCTTCTCATTCGTAGGGACTTCAGTTTATTTACTGACCTCAGAGTCTGCAGTTTGCAGTCTGGACTCTCCAGAAAACCACGCAGATGAAGAAATCCTGAATCCCGGAGGTTGTTCTGGCTCAGGTCCAGTTCTGTCAGATTGGACGGGTTTGACTTTAGAGCTGAACCCAGAACTTTACAGCTGATCTCTGACAAGTTACATTTCTCCATCCTGAAAACAGAAAGAAAAGTGTGTGTTAACAGCGTGATGTGGATCAGGTGTGTTCAGGTGTTTAATGTTCAACTCAGCATCTCTGTGTATGAATCTGATAACATACTGCAGAGTTCTGATAATTCTGCTGTCAGAACTGACATGCAGATCCAGTCTCATCACAACAGCTCCATTATGGCTCTAATATGTATCACATAATTGACATCTCTGCCCTTTGTGTCTGTGGATGCAGGCCAGGTAGATTATACAAATAAAAGTGTTGGGTAATCATTTGTTCTAAAATAAATGTTAACATTCATTCATATTCTGAACTGCTCAATCCCTTTCGGGGTCACGGGGCTGCCGGAGCCTAACCCGAAGGCTGGGCGAAGGCAGCGGACACCCCTGGACTGGTCGCCAGTCTGTCGCAGACATTACATTTATTTAAATGTATTTACTCAATAAACAGGTTCAGGCTGTACTTTATAAACATCTATTTTACACTTTTTGTGCTCTCTTTCCTGCATCACTTTTCACAATTGAAAAATGAAAAAAATATACAACAATCATCTGTTTATCTCAAACAAGGCTGTGAAACATCAGAAAGTTAATCACCTGATACGTTCTTCTCATCCTTCAGGGAGATCAGCTTATGCACTAACCTCAGAGTCTGTAGTTTACAGTCTGTACTCTCCAGAAACCCACACAGATTAAGAACTCCTGAATCCATCAGATAGTTATGGCTCAGGTACAGTTCTGTCAGTTTGGTCTGGTTTGACTTCAGAGTTGAGCCCAGAACTTCACAGCTGGTCGCCGACAAACTGCAGTTTTCCAAACTGAAATAATTCATAAAAGTAAGTTAAGGAGCAGTGATGGCAGCTGGAGTTCCAGTTCTGTTTTGTTTCAGAGAAGTTTTCAGCAGCAGGACTTAACAAAAAATGAAGTGAAGAAACAAGGTAACTTTGAGAGCAAGTATTCCAGTAGAAAAAGCTTCATTTTTCTGAAAGAGTAATTTTGAAACTGCAGCTGGTCTGTGAAATATGACATTACACAAGCACATTATGAGAGCTACGAATGTGTTTCAAAATGAGTCAGTGGTTATTAAATGAACATTCCATTTAATATGTATTGACAACCTAATAGACGTGATTTTTAAGAATTATTTTAGATTATGTGTTTCAGACAACTATAATGAATGTTAATGAAAATCAGCAGTTGATTTGAAGCCTTTTTTTCTCTGGTTGGGTGGGTGCATGATGCATTAAGGATCTTGCTGCTGTTGATCTTAGTCAATTATAAACCACAAACTTTCAGAAACTAAAAGATGTTCCCCACAATGAAAAGAATGAAGCATAGCTAAACGTTTCTTTCTCCTTCCTCGCTATAAAAAGCAAACTGTACAGGAAAACAATACAAAAAAATATGTTCTTCCTCTTTACAATCATTCACTGATATCTATAAACTGTAGAAGGACTTTGAAAACATTAGGGGCCAAGGGGCCCAAAATGTCTGATTATATCCCTACAGAGGAGCTGCTGATGGTTCTGCTGTTGGTCCTAGGCTCAATGCGAATTCTTCCCCTATCCCTCCAACTTGTCCTTACCCCTCCAATTGTAGGGGCATTTGGTAGAGGTGTCCGAAACAGATATTTCATAAGGAAGCTGGAGGGCTCTGTATCCCTCCGCTGTGGGAGGAGGAGAAGTTTACATTTAAATCTAAGTAATGACGTCTTGTTTTAGCATGATTGTTTAAAGGTATAAAACCAGTGCCTTTTCCAAGTGCCGGCAACTACTCACTAACATAAATGACCGTCGACTACTGATGACGTCACAGAGTAGGAGTGACATCCAGATTGAATGACACTGTTTTTACATAACTCTCCGTTTGGAGGGCTAAATGTAGGGGTAGGAAGAAGACATAGGGGTAGGGGGAAAATTCAGATTGGGCCTAAACGTTTCATCTGATTCACCTCTGGACCAAATCTGCACATATACAGGTCCAAGACAGTTCCAAATCATCTAGTATGACATTGCGTAACTGAATATCTGTTATGTCAGGATATCACAGAGAATCAGATGTAAAATTGGCTGTAGTCATATACCAACTGACCCGAGCTGATTATGGCTTTTTTAAATTGGTGACATTCACAATCAGCTGCTGCACATCCACACTATCTGTCAGGGTTGACGTGCGGACACAAATGCAGACGGAACTCGGAATGAAGAAGAAATAGATTTAATGACTCGAGAGAGGAACATTAAACCAGAGCAAACAAACAAAACCACCCGACAACCCGTGCAAGGGAGACGAGGGTATATAACAGGGAGAGAGGATTGGTTAACAACATACAGGTGTGCCAGGAGGGAGGGAACACACAAGGAGGGAAGTGTCAAATGACCTGGAAAGCAATGGTGAGCACAGGAAATACAACAAAATAAAACAGGAAGTGACAAACACAACAACAATTAATGTCCTGGGTCCATAACCCCTACACTATCCACACTAGTGGTTGTCAGATCAGAAATATTTATTATTTTGATTCTTACTAACGGAAGTTTTGAAAATTTAAAGCTTAGTCATTCAATGGCTCAACATTAATACTATTTGTTCAAACCCTTTTCCTCTGATCAGAAAGTTCACCCCCAGACTAGTTCATGAATTTTGTGCTGAGGTTCTTCACTCCAGCCCAGCAAAGGTTTGCGTCTGTTCATATCTCTTCATATCTTTTCATTAGAGCTGCTGCTCTAGGGGTAGGAAATATGTATACTGTTTTTCCATTTTAAATCTGCAGTTCTGTGAATAAGAGGTATTATTTTTAAATAAAATAAAACATGCCTTTATCCCAGATGTGAACACCTGGATGGAATCAGGTGATCCTTTTACTTTGGTATGACAAACACGCAAAACAAAAAAAACCAAGATAAATATTGTAATATCAGACTAGATCAAATAAAGATTTTGAACTTTGCTGCGATGTTTGTTTCGCTATTGTGCAACACTTGTTTGTTGTTTCATCTTTACTGGTGGCTATTTGACACTTTTTCCTAAATCAAATAAAACAGAACAGAACCAAGAGTTAATTCAATCTGACCTGAGAGTTTCCAGTTTACAGTGTGGACTCTCCAGTCCAGCAGACAGAATCTTCACTCCTGAATCCTGCAGGTTGTTGTTACTCAGGTCCAGATCTCTGAGACTGGAGGACTCAGAGCTGAGAACTGAAGACAGAACTGCACAGCTTCTCTCTGACAGGTTACAGCAATTCAGTCTGAAGAAATCAAGATCAGAATCAGTTTTTGAAACTTTTGCGTTTCTACTCAAATTAATTTCTTCAGTTAAGGTAATTTTCATGAGAGTTCTTACAGAGCTTTGTTGGAGGCTTTGATCACTGGCAGCAGCCTCAGAAGAGCCTCCTCTGAAGCAGAGTATTTCTTCAGGTCAAACACTTCCAGATCTTCTTCTGATGACAGTAAGATGAAGACCAGAGCTGACCACTGAGCAGGAGACAGTTTATCTGTGGAGAGACGTCCTGACCTCAGGAACTGTTGGATCTCCTCCACTAGAGAACCATCATTCAGTTCTTTCAGACAGTGGAACAGGTTGATGCTTTTCTCTGCAGACAGATCCTCACTGATCTTCTCCTTGATGTACTGGACTGTTTTCTGATTGATCTGTGAGCTACTTCCTGTCTGAGTCAGCAGACCTTGTAGGAGACTCTGATTGGTCTGCAGTGAAAGACCCAGGAGGAAACGGAGGAACAAGTCCAGGTGTCCGTTTGGACTCTGTAAGGCCTTGTTCACAGCACTCTGGTAGAACTGAACAGGTCTGCTCTTAAAAAAAAATGAAAACCAAGACTTTTTCTGTTCTTCCTCCATGAGGTTGACTCCAGAGGTGATGAAGGTCAGGTGGACATGAAGAGCAGCCAGAAACTCCTGAACACTCAGATGGATGAAGCAGAACACCTTGTCCTGGTACAGGCCTCTCTCCTCTCTAAAGATCTGTGTGAACACTCCTGAGTACACTGAGGCTGCTCTGATATCGATGCCACACTCTGTCAGGTCGGATTCATAGAAGATCAGGTTTCCTTTCTGCAGCTGCTCAAAAGCCAGTTTTCCCAGAGACTCCATCATCTTCCTGCTCTCTGGATTCCAGTGAGGATCAGTCTCAGCTCCTCCATCATACTTGACCTTCTTGACTTTGGCCTGAACCACCAGGAAGTGGATGTACATCTCAGTCAGGCTCTTGGGCAGCTCTCCTCCCTCTCTGCTCTTCAGCAGATCCTCCACAACTGTAGCAGTGATCCAGCAGAAGACTGGGATGTGACACATGATGTGGAGGCTTCTGGATACGTTGATGTGAGAGATGATCCTGCTGGCCTGCTTTTTATTTCTGAATCTCTTCCTGAAGTATTCCTCCTTCTGTGGATCATTGAACCCTCTGACCTCTGTCACCATGTCAACACACTCTGCAGGGATCTGATTGGCTGCTGCAGGTCGTGTGGTTATCCAGAGGCGAGCAGAGGGAAGCAGGTTCCCCCTGATGAGGTTTGTCAGCAGATCTCCCACTGAGGTGGACTTTCTAGGGTCAGTTAGGATCTGAGTCTTGTGGAAGTCCAGAGGAAGTCGACACTCATCCAGACCATCAAAGATGAAGACGACCTGGAAGTCTTCAAAGCTGCAGATTCCTGCTTCTTTGGTTTCAGGGAAGAAGTGATGAACAAGTTCCAACAAGCTGAACTTCTCCTCTTTCAGCACATTCAGCTCTCTGAAAGTGAATGGAAATATGAAGTGGAGGTTCTGGTTGGCTTTGCCTTCAGCCCAGTCCAGAGTGAACTTCTGTGTTAAGACTGTTTTCCCGATGCCAGCCACTCCCTTTGTCATCACGGTTCTGATTGGTTCTTGTCTTCCAGCTGGGAGTTGAAAGAGCTCTTCTTGTCTGATGCTTGTTTCTGCTCTGTCTGCTTTCCTGGATGCTGCTTCAATCTGTCTGACCTCATGTTCTTCATTCAGATCTCCAGTTCCTCCCTCTGTGATGTAGAGCTCTGTGTAGATCTCATTCAGAAGGGTTGGGTTTCCTGCTTTAGAGATTCCCTCAAACAGACACTGGAACTTCTTTTTCAGACCAGATTGGACTTTATGTTGACAAACTGCAGCAGTCAAACCTGAATGAAGGGAAACAAACAGAGTAAATCAATTCTCTGCAGCCCTGAATGATGAGGGTTTGAATCCCTGTGGTTCCATGTGTTCAGACATCAGTAAATCTTCATTTATCAGCAGCTGAAACCTTCAGAGAAATCCTCTTACTGCTCTGCAGTAGATCAGCCAGCTCCTCCTGCTTCATTCTCCTCAGGAAGTTCTCTGTGATCTTCATCAGTGACTCTCTGCTGCTCCTCTGTTCTTCATCTTCATCCTCCAGCTCCTCCTCATCCTCCCTCTGACTCAGAATCTTCTGGATCTTCTTCAGCTCCTTCTTCACAAAAGTAACAATGTTGTCCTCCAGCAGCTGCAACAGAATTCTAGATGAATGAGCCAATCAGAGTGAAGTCATGGAGCCAAACATCAGCTCCATGTTGGACACACTGACAATCCACTGGTCTCCAAAGTGCAGCATGGAGATGACTGTGGACAGAATGATGGAAAAGTAGTTGTTGTTCATGTACAGACCAGAAAGATGGAGTCCAGATGTGTTTGATGCTGCTGGACAGACTGACCACTGGGAGTCTCTGAGCTCTGCTGGTCCACTCTGTGGAGAATCAGAACAATCAGATCCATTCTGTCTGTGCTGGTATAAACCAAACGAACTGGAGTCAGAGCAGTTCACCAAGTAACAGCTAGAATACTTGAAAAAGTTAGTCCCACTTCATATATATTTAAAATGATCTACATCAACAACACATAAGCATTTTCACAGTAACTTTTTTCCTTTGTGGTTAGATTTAACATAAGAAATATAATGCTATTAAATAAATCATTAATTTACTTTAAAATAAATCTTAACATTAAATACAAATAGGGGTCATTTGAATGTCCTTTATTCATAATGGTTTACACCTTACAGTTTTTACATAATGAAGGAAAACATGCCTTACAAAGACTGACATGATGAAGATTGAGAACGTGTACTTGACTGAAGGAAACATCACATTTCCTCTCAACCCAGATACACAGTTAAAGGAAAATGGGCTCTGATAATAATAGTTACGTTAACAACCAGAGTTAAAACTCTGACATTAAAATACATACATACATATATATATATATATATCCTGTTTTTGGTATTTTTAACATGTTCTTGTAGCATTTTCTCACAATGGAGGACATATAAAAAATTAAGATAAAAGATAAGACTACATTTCTGAGTATTTCGTTCCTCAAATCATGATGGATCAGGAGCAGAAGAAAACCTGTGGTTTGAAAAAGCATAGGTTGTGACTCAGTAACTGCCATGAATGGGTCATAGTCTCCCTTCTCTCCTCTAATTGCTATGCATCCACTTGCAGATAAAAAACATCAAGCGGATGCAATTTTCCCCATCTGAGCTTTCATCTGGCTTAAAACTGTAACACTGGAAAGTATGAAGGTCCAGACGAGACAATATTAAATAAATAAATACGCCAATTAATTATAAAATAAAAGTATAAATAATTAATAACTTGTCATTAAATACATAAAATTGGAAATGAATAAATACATGTTGAAATATATGTGGCAAAAAAATGTTAAAATTGCCATTAAAAAGCACATTTAAATATTTTATGACAAATGTATTTGTTTCATGGACAGTGTGGGATAGTAGAATCAAACTCAAATAAATATATGTAATATGAAATATTTAATTAAAAGTGTCATTATTTAAAATTGGAAATAACTAAATGTGTCAATATTTTATTAAAATTTAGGAAACATTTGTTTCTTTAATTACACAGTTCATGTTCCCGTTTGCAGCATTTCATTATGTTATCTGTCACACTGTCCCATCAAACTCAGAGGGCGTGGCTAACTTAGATCATGTGTCCATTTTGCTGTTGTTTTAATGTGCTTTTTAATGGCAATTTTAAGATTTTTAATGCCACATATATTTAAACTTTTATCTTGATTACCAATTTCATTTATTTAATGAAAATTTAAAATAATTAAACTTTTCTTGACCTCCATGGAGAAGCTCCGATATTGTTTGCCTTTTTTTTTTTTTTTTTTTTTTTTTGCCATGCTAATGTTAGTTTGGGGTTGTGAGAAGCTGTTATATAGCTGGAGAGAGTGCAAACATTGGGATGATGGGAATTGAACGCTGGCTAACTCTATGGCAACAGTCCTGCCAATAACTCAGAGGTGAATTTCTGATGAATTCCTGCTGCTCTGCAGAAACTATGTCCTAGAAAACTGCACAGGTTTTTTTTTCTGGTTAATTTTGGCTAAAAACTGCTTAATCATAATTAAAAGACTAATGGGAACAATTTTACAATAAATAAAAATATTGTTGGAGTGGGATTTTAATCACATTCAGAATCAATCTCACTGATGTAGATCAACATAGTTTATGTTTATTTTTTTCTTTGAGGAAGCATGCTAGTTTCTAGAAATAAAAAGAGAAAAACATCTATTTTTTCAGCAGTTCTGCACTGAGAATAATGTGTTCATTTGAACCAGCACAAACCAGCACGAGGTCATTCCGTTTGGTTGGTGGAGAAGGGAAGTTGGAAGAAGTGGAAATATCGCACAAATCTATGAAACCAAACAGATTTTTTTTCACAAATCTACAAAATACAGAAAAAAATATGGGCTTTTCTCCTTTGTTGTTGTTGTGAAAAGTACTGATAAATCAGTTTTACATTTGTTAATAATGTTCTAAATGTAAGATGAACTTTATTAGGATTTGTTCAGCACGTTTTTTTTTTTTTTTTTTTGTAATATTTCTCCAACCTGAAAGCAAAAAGAAAAGTGTGTGTAAACGGTGTGAAGTGGATCAGGTGTTTTCAAGTGTTTAATGTTTAGTTCAGCCAGAGGACAGATCTGAACAGTCATGTGACATCTGTCCTTTTTAGATTGAATCAAGAGACTGGCAGCAGCCTTTTGGATCGTCTGTAGAGGTTTGATTCTGGTAGATCATTGCAAAAACCAAAGTCAGAGAAAGTGTTTGATCTTCCTGTTGTAAAATGTGCACTTGCCAGACTCTGTATTAGGTACACCTTGTTAGAACCTGGCAGGGCCTCCTTTTGCCTTCAGAACTGCTTTAATCCTACATGGCATAGATTCAACAAGGTACTGGTACAGGTTCTGAAATACTCAGACCAGTCCGTCTAGCACCAACAACCATGCAACGTTCAAAGTCACTTATTTTACATTTCTTCCCTATTTTGATGCTCAGTTTGCACTACAACTGATCATCTTAACCATGCCTAAGTTCACTGTGTTGCTGTCGTGTGATTGGCTGTTAGAAATTTGTGTTAACAAGCAGTTGGACAGGTGTTTCTAACAAAGTGGCCGGTGAATGTCTCGACCTCTACCTATAAACTTAGGTTAACCTATTTTCTAAGATTCCTTTTTTTCACTGTGACTGCTGTGTTTGTGGAAAAACACCAACATTCTTTGAGTTATTTTTAATTGTAATCTTGTTTATGAACAAGTACAAATGAGGAACAGATAAACAAAAAAACTTGGGGATTTATTAGAATTACACCTATTTGACAAACACTTACTGTTCGTCTCCTGAACTGATGCCTTTGAAGTCAGGATTAAAATCCTTTGACTCGTCACTCTTGAAGGACACCCAGCTGGGTTCATATCCAGGTCCAGGTTGGTTCCTGTGAAGAATGAAGGTTGCTGGTGTGAGTGCTGAGCTCTGACATGGAGAAGAGTCCTGGACAGTTAGAGATGTTCATCTCACCTCTGAGCTTTGCTCTGACTCTCATCTTCCCCACACAGAGTGCTTTTAGAGGGAGGGGCTCCCTCCTGTGTGTCCTCACACTGATCCATGCTGCTGGATTCACTGGATCCACATCAGCTCACACACACCTTCTACCTTCATCTGCAGAGGAAACACACATCATCAGCTCTGATCCTCCTTCACAAACAGATCAGCTGCTCCTCCACTGATTGGCTCTTCTCTTGTGTTTCCTCTCAGGTTCAGGTGAATGCAGTCAGACAGCAGTGGGAGGCAGAGGAAGCTGCTGAACATCAGCTGCTGCACTTCTGCTCTCCCTCCACCAGATGGAGACATGGAGCTGCAGCAGCAAACACTCCATGATGGAGCAACATTTCAGTCATTCAGTCACTTTGACAAAGAAACAACAAACTTCCTGTTTCTACAATTCAGGAAACATGAAACAGATCAAGAAAAACAGACACAATGACAGAAAAAATAAAGAAAGTCACGAAATCTTTCTCTCAAAGCTCCAACAGAGACTTTCAGGTTAACTTTGATTCACAATGTTAAACCACTCCGCTCTAAAGTGGATTACAGATTACTTGTTATTCAAAAGTACTCATTGCACATGCTAAAAAAGATCATGTACAATTATAAGGAACGAAAAAACTAAATTAAAGGTTTTGGGTCTCTAAAGGCAAATAGCAAATTAAAAGTAAAGCAAAGACTGATATGAATTACCAAAATGTCAGGAGTGTAAGCTTGCTTGTTGTGAATTTGAAAAATGAGCAAAGACGTCATCAGGCTTGTCGCTTTGTCTCCGGACAAACCAGCTATGCTACATTTTTGTGAGATTCACCACTACCATACGATTGATCAGCGTTAAACCTGGTTTAACTTTTAAGATGGGTTCAGTGGCCGCATGCTCTGTATAGACCCTGCAATCGAATTTTAAAACTTGCGTAGCAACACATGATGAATTTTAAACGCAGAACCCCGAAATGTGCATGTATACATGTTTACATCGACTTTTTTATTGATAGTTAATATGTTTCAGCACAAAGTCATCTGTAACTGCAATCCATGACATTTGTAATGAGTTCCACCCAACACTGATTCACACACAGATGTGTATTGGAGAGAACAGAAAGGTTTGGGAGTCAGACATGAAACACTTCAGACAGGAAGCAGCAGTCAGCTGACCTGTCCATCTTTGAAGATGAAGACCAGTTTGATTCCAGGAAATGTTCAGGAAAAAACACAAGAAACATCAGCTGATTGTTGTTTACTTTGTTAACAATAATCATCAATATTGTTGATCAATAAATAAACAATAATGACACTTGTTAAACAATGGAGTGATGAGAGTTCACAGAAAAAAGAAACTCTTCAAAAAATGAAATAAACAGTCAAAGTTAAAAAAACAAAGAAAAGTTCAGTTTCTTGAAAGATCTGAAGAAGAAAAAGAGTATATTAAATAAATATAAGAGTATATAAAGAGCATATAATATAGTATATAAGAGTATATAGATCATACTCACCGTATGAACGCAGCAGCAACACAGATCAGTGACTGAACCAGAAAGTGTATCCTGTGAAGGAGGCGGGGGGGAGCAGCAGGTGAAGAAGTTTTATCTGCATCTTGGTTAGAGTGGAAACTTTTCTGTCAGATTTCCTTTTGACACAAACCGTGACCATTTCTGGAATCAAACCCACAACCTGTCTATTTTCTCCCAAGTACACCTCCCCTGCTTCACACAGTCAGTGGATCATGATTTGATCCGTTTTGTTCTAGCACCCTTTAACACAGTGGACATGAAAAAGGAGGTGGAGCTTCTTGTTGGCGGTGAAATGACTGCAAGGAGCTGCAGGATGTTTGTAAAATGTTATGATGTTCATTTGTCTTCCCCTCATTATTGACAAAGATAATGTGAACTGAAAGGGTTTAAGTTCAGTCTCTGTGTGTTTGTTCTCATGCAGACGGAGGAAAAAATCCTGAAGATGTTGATGTTTTCTGAAGTTTCTCTCACGTCTGTGTCGGATCCTGCAGGTTTGTCTCTTCTATCTTCTAACTCTGCTTTAAAGCTGTTTGTTTCTCTGATTTCAGTCATGTCCTCATTCCAAGAACTAACGTCATCTGTCATCTACTGACACTGAAGCAGAAAAACCTGATGGAGCTGAATTAGGGGCCTGACTGTTTCTCAGAAACAGCTTCTCCGTTTTCTGTGACAAGTCATCAATCAGAATCAGAGGAACAGATAGTTTGTTGACATGCAGATCAGAAGAATATCTGACAGTAAAGCTGAGAAGACAGTTAGAATCACAGTTTTTACAGCCACAAAATCCTCTAATTTAAGGGGGTTCAGGGGAAGTCAGAAAAAGAAGAAGTTTGAGGCGCAGAATGTGGATCTTCCAGATCTGTCAGAACCATCAGGAATAACTCTGAAAGACATCACACTGAAAGATTCAAACAGTGAAGAAAGATCTGAGTGAACAAAAAAATCAATTTAGTTTCCCAGATTTATCAATGCAGGAACTTCAGAAAGACCAAAAAAATAAAAACAGAAACTTGAGGGGAAACTGAGATTTGAATGTTTCTGAAGATCAAATGATCAGCAGACTCTCATAGATTTATGCTGCTTTATTCTAGCAGCTTTCTTCTAGAGAGGAAAAGCAGAGGTCATCTGAGCTCGGGAGATTCAAGAAAACGTTGGAAAAAAAGAGAAGAGCTGGAAAATCAAGCATGAAGGGTTTTTTACATGGAAACCTAGAAAAATCTTCTCTGGAATCCTGAAAAATGACGGTTGTGTAGTCAGGAAGAGAGCTTTTGTTGTTCTGACTGTAATGTGTGCAGTCTTTGCGATGATGAAGGAGTGATGGGGAACCTTCATGTTGATCTTTTTTCCACTGGGTCCCGTGGCATCATGGAATATCCCAGTTAGGATGAGAGGGAGGAGTTTCAGCTCAAAGTGAGCACAAATCTGTGCAAAGACTTTTTCGTGCTCGTTCTTCTTCCTCATTGCCTGGATTCCTGGTTATTACAACACAGCTGACTTGTTGAGGTTTGTTGCAGGTGATTGGTGCCTTCATTATTAGGTTGTATTATCAAAGCAAAACTGTTTCTATAAAAAAAACAAAAAAAACAAAACAAAAGGCCAAAGGTCACCTTCTGTAGAATACCTGGCCAAGTATTCTTGGCTGTTCATAAAGAAATCTATAAATCACACATCATGTAGTGTAGGGACTTGGTTTCTCGTACAAAAACAAATGACTACTCTGGCAACTCCAAATTCTCTCTTTTCCACGATGAATAAACTTTTCCACCCCTCTGACAGTCTCCCTTCTAATTTCTTTTCCAATAACACTCGCGACTCCCTCCTCTTCATTTTCTTTATAAGAAAAGTCAAATAATCAAGCAAATTCAGCATCTCAGCTTCTGCTTGCTCCCTTTCATCCCTTCCGACTTCTGTCTCAGACAGATCGATCTGGATCGTAGGAACAGAAATGGATTAATGGAATTCTGGATTAATCCTTACACCCTCAACTAGTTAGAGCTTGTCTCTTTTCTCTCCTTCCACTTATTTCTACCATTATTCCTTTCTCACCAGCACCTGGCATTGTCCCATCACGGTTCAAAACTGCATCTGTTAAACCTATTTAGAAAAAACACAGTTAGATTCTTCATTCATTTCCGTCTGATTTCTAACCTTCCTTTCATTTCCAAAATACCAGAGAAAATAGTCGCCTCCCAACTTCATAATTATTTAAAAACAAAATTAACCTTTTCTGTGTAGTTTCCATCTCTTACATATCGCTAAATAATGCCCTTCTAAAGAGCAAAGATGACATTCTCACTGAAGCTGACTCTTGACTCCTCACTACCTTCATTGTCCTCGACCTGAGTGCGACCTTTGATCCCGTATTGCACTCCTTCCTCCTCCATGGTCTCCAGGTTCTCCTCTGTCTGCGTCATCTCCGACCTCCTCTGTTGGTTTCAATCCTACTTCTTAAGCCGCAACCAATTCATCCAACTTAAATCATTTAAATTTCAGCCCTTATCTGTCATTTCTGGTGTACCCCCAGGTTCTGTACTTGGTCCTCTTTTTTCATCACTTACTCCTTGGCAATATGTTTAGTTAATATCAAGTTTCCTTCTTTTGCAGATGACACCCATCTCTATTTATCTAGTTAAGCTGACTCCTTTCAGCTTTAAACAGCAATAAAACTGAACAACTTCTTGTCAGTTCCAAATAAAATGTATTAATGTTATTATAAAGTCATGAGTGGTGGACTGAAACCAGGGACTTTGAATGTTGGAACTATGACAGGAAAAGTTCAAGTTAGATGACATGATGAAGAGGAAAAAAGTAGTCAGAATGTGTTTCATAACAGTGTCATGGAGCCAGCAGTCTAAGCAATGATTAAAAATACTGGACTCTTCCTCCAGCTCCTCTAGGCAAATCCTGAGGTGTTCCTGGGTCTGCCGAGAGATCTCCTCATACTCCCCGATCATCCCAAGGATCTCTGATATGTGAGGCATGCCCTGAGCACCCTTTTACAGAGGTGCTTGCAAAGTTTATCATTGATCACCTGTCTAGGGAGGTGCACTGATGGACATCCTGGTTTTCAGATTTAGCCTCTTTGCTTTTTCGGAAACAAGAGTTTTTTTTTGGTTTGATTTTGCACACGTGACGACCAAACACAAATGCAGTTTTTAGAGCAGATTCAAGTCATAAGAAGTCCTGCAGTTTGAGGAAGAGATGTTATCAGCAAACTGCAAGCTGAAAGAATGTGGATTGTCCAGATCTGTCTGGGCTACAAGAAAAAACTGAAAGCTGTCAGAGTGAAAGATTGAAACAGTGAAGAAAGATCCGAGGGAGCAGAAAAACACTTTCACACATTAATCAATGCAGGAACTTTAGAAAAACTTGAAAAAGGGAGGTTGTGCTGGAAAATCAAACATGGAGATGTTGGAGAATCCTGGAAATATCTTGTTGTACAGTTAGGAGAAGTGCTGGTGTGTTGATCTGATGCTAACGTGTGCAGTCACTGTGATGATGAGTGGATGATGGAGATGAAGAACAGTCTCAGCTTTCATGTTGTTAGGCCTCGTTTTCTCACAGAGAACAAAGTTTGCTGTAACTTTTTCCTCTGAGCCCTGCTGCATCATGGGACATTCCGATTCAGCAGAGCAGCCACCATTTGAGCAGCTTTTTTTTTCTCAAAACCAGAAGCTTAATTTGACAGATGTGAAAAGGCGCTGCATCAAAGCAGCCGCTGCTTCTCGGTGAGGTATAAAATCTGGATCAGATGCTTCAGTTTGGTTCCCAGTTCCCCTACTGACCAGAGTGCTCCTCCTGTGGCCTCACAGACTTCTAGCCTCTATTAAGAGTCTGACCCAAAACTGAGAATGAGAGGAGCTCCGATTGAAAGAATGTGGGTTTTCCAGATGTTGAAGGAGGTGCAGCTTTTGTTTGGAAGAATGTTCTGCATCAAGACCACATTCCTGAATGGCTTCCTTGTTCCTCAATAACAGGGTGTGCTTGAACGGCAGCAGATTTCTCAGAAGATAAAGGTTTCTTGCAGCCCTGATGATCTGCTTTAACAATGAAGAAGGATTGAGTGCTGCCCCCTAGTGGACAGCTTTCTGCCTGGAAACTCAGCAGTTCAAGGCACAACCACAAACAAAATCATAACAAAGTCCCAAGAGTTCATTCACATAAAACATTGCTGAATAGTACATAGATGTGGAGAACTTGGCATCAAACAAGATGAGCCAACACTGAAGGTTCAGGGAGAGTTCCTTGAACAAAGTGTTAGCAAAGTTAGCAAAGTGCTGGGAGCTGTGACTGCTTCATGGGAATCACAGGTGAATGGGCAGAGTCACAGCCAGCCTGTATAGAAAACCAAAAAAAGTCAAAGGTCAGAGGTTGGGAAAACTGATCAAGCAAATTACGACAAACAGTGAAACTTCAGGACGGAGTCGCTTGCAACTGATGACATCAAACTTCTGCACTCTACAAAAGAGGCAAAATGTTTCCTTTGAAGAAAAGTGCAGAGAGATTCTATTCTATCTCAGATTCAATAATGACTGTGCAGTTACTGTCCTGGTTTTGGAACATTTGGACTAAACTCTCCACAGTTAGAGAGAGATGTGTTCACTCATCCAGTCCATATGTTTTGTGGATTAGGAGAAGGCGTTTGACTGCGTTGTCTGTGAGCGTGGGCTCTAAGGGGCTTTTCCGAGGGCTGTGCGTTAAATGGTGTATGCTTGTGTAGCGCTTTTCTGCTTTCCTTGAAGGCCCAAAGTGTTTTTCAGTCACAGACCCATTCACACACTGCTTCCGAACACTGGTGCCAACCTATGTGGCAACGTGGGGTTCAGTGTTTTAGCCCAAGGACACTTTGGTATGTGGGTGCGGAAGGTGGGAACCAAACCTGAAATCTTCCCTCAGATGTCGACCGCCCTGCCGCTTCTTTACAGCCGGTCCGGAAATACTGAGAGCAAACAAAATGGGAGACACACTCCTCTCTCTATGTTAAAGAATTCAGAACAATATCCGTTTACTCTGACTTTTGACCCAGGATTTTTATACAACTAAAAGCAATCATTGATTGTTTCTCTAACTTATTCTTTAACAGGTTTACTACCAAACTGAATACTTCTTCTTTTGTTATTTCTTCAGTGATATTTAGTTAAAAAATGTGGTTTGATTTGGTTTGGTTACATATACTACCATTAGTTTTATAAGGATTACAGGATTGGCAGAATGGGATAAAGGTCCTACAGATGTGGTGTGTTTTGTAGCAAGTACAAACTTTTAAATTTTTGCTGTGGTTTTTTTCTTTCATTCTTATGATTCCAGATGCACTTTGACATGGTGGGCATCTTCAGTTTTGTTGTGCTCCTTGGACGATGACATCACAGCATTCTATTCTATTCAGTGGTGAAACATTTGACACTTTCAGTCTGTGTGCCTTCAAAATAAAACATGATCAGTGGCCTCATTAAAGGAACACTTCTCCACAAACAAAAAAAACAAAAAAAACAGAAAGAACTTGAATTTGCAAAAACTTGCAGCTCTGATTTTATACAGACAAAAGTTTGTGAAAAATGTTCACATTTGAATGATTCAAAAAAATGTGATAAAACAAAGTCACAAACATGTTTGTGTTCAGTTTCGTAGAGCTCGGTAAGCTCTGCGTGTTTCTTTTTCTTTCATCACTAGCATATTGGTTTGGAAAATCTTCAAGTTCTGGTTTCAGTTTGATGTTTAAGTCCAGATTCAGATAATTGTTTGAAGCACATCAGCTCCACATCAGGGAGTTCTAGTGGTGTTGTCCAGAGAGCTCAGAGGATCTTATGTTTGTATGTATGACATGGTCATACAAACAAGGGATGCAGTGTCTGATTTTTTTTTTTTTATGATGTTCTGCACTGTAGATGATACAATTCAAAGAGTTCGGCAGTTTCAGACAGAGGAGCCTGTTTCTGTACAATCTTCTGCTTCCTTTTTCTCTCCAAATCATAAAGACGCATCAATCAGGAACTGATTTTTTTTAAGGTGGCAGAGACTTTTGCTCATTCTTCTCTCTAAACCCCTGTATAGATAAAGATAACAATGATCGGGGTCTGTGGAAGCCGCTGTCCTTCAGAAATTCATCAAAATGTACATTAATGTGAAAGCGTAGCAGAAATGAGTGTAAATTCCCCCTTTGAGTCACTGCTGGAAACCCTGTTATGTTGTAATCTCTTCTGACTTAACTGACAGTCCAGGTGATGCTAAAGGTCACGCCAGGACTACGACTTCACCTTTATGTCTTTTCTAAACTCCTAAATATTTTCTTTCGGTCCTGTCGCACCAGTTTTTGATCATTTTTATCCTCTAAAACTTTCTTTTCTTACACTTTATTGTGTGACAGCTCCTCTACAGTGCTGTAAAGTTGCACCATTTGTGTGAGTAATCTGCCTCTTCAACAAACTGATTCCATGTATTAGAAGAAGCTGCTGGGATTAAAAGCAAACATTAGAAACCAGAGATGATATGAAGAACAGGAAATAATTTCAAAGTGATTCTGCTTTTGGAAAATTCAATTATGACCTCAGTTGGATCAGAACTGCTCAAGTTTTCAGGCAGAAGTTCCTCTTTTTCAGCAAAAAACAAGGAAAAATGACATGTTATTAGATTTTCTGTTGACCAATCAGTGAATATAGAGGAAGTCTGGACTGTCTGTTGAAATTTAGAAACCACAAGATATTCAGTTCAAACTGGGCTCAGAAAATCGCTCAGTTCTGAACATCAGAGGTAAAACGCTGCCGTTCCCAAACAAACCTTTAAGATCTGTTTAGGATTCCATCATCTCATCAGTGGATTCGGATTTTTCCAGGATTCCAGAATGAGAGCTGCAGTGAGCTTCCTCCTTCTCCTGATAGCTTTGTACCGAGGTGAGTTTTTATTTTCCTGAACTGTTTTTCTTTCTGCTTCAGAACAGTTTCAGTTTGTCCGTGCATGCTTCAGTCATCGCTTCTGTACTGAAATGTCAAGAGTTTTGCTCAGCCTCTTCACTAATTTTAACCTTATCCATTGACCTTGCTTTAATGAGGGAGTTTGTGTTGGACTAGTGCTGGAGCAGGGGTTTCTGGGAGCTTTTGTGTGTTGCTTTGGTTGTGTCTCACAATACTATTTTTCTGTTTTTCTGCATGTTTTTTTTTCCTTCAGGTGAGGCTCTGGAATGTAACTTCTGCTTCTCCACTGGGGGGGAACTGTGCACCCCCACCAGCACTCAGATCTGCTCCGGAACCCAAAATGCCTGTGCTGCTGTCATTTTCCAAGGAGCTCTGAGTGAGTCTTTTTTAGTGACTGGAAGACGCCACACACAAACTAATCAGTCTAGATTAGGGGTCAGCAACCTTTAACACTGAAAAACCTTTTCAGGCCTGTGTCTGACAGACTAAAGTCTATAGGAGCCACAATGTCTCATTTCACACTTTAGTAACATTTGATACAACTTTTATCATAACTATATATTGCATTTCTTTTTTGCATCAATAAAATAAAGATAAAAAGAGAAAATATATTTTTCTCTTAATGTGAAGCTGTGTTTTTTTTTTTTTTTTTTTTTTTTTTTTACTTTTGACTGAGGCCTGCATAACTTCCTTTCAAAATAAAAGACATCCTGTGCCTTCAGGATAATTCTGCTACAGCAAATTTACTTCAACAAAAATGTTTAAACACAAGTCAAACACAGCATTTTCTCTTGTTGTATCTCAATTCTACTTTGGGGACCCGTCATCCTTTTCTCTATTTGCTGCTGCTGTTCCCCGAAACATAACTTTATTGTTTTATGATTCAATAGAAAAGATATATACAGTAAAGAATGTACAGATATATTGTTTTGCATCTCTCTTCTGAACAACTACTAAACGTTGCTTTGCAGCATAAGACAACATGTTCTTATAAAATAACTCATAAAATAACCAGCAGTCAGAGAAGATCCAAATGTTTTAACAAAGTTTTGATTACCATTTGAAATCTGTGTGTTTTTTGCCTTTTGATTTAGTGCAATGTCAGCAAAAACCTTTACACAGTTTATTTTACTGTTGTAAGTCTTGATAAACTAAACTAACCTTTCTTAAATTAATGCAATCTAAGTTACCCTTACTTTAAAAAATTACTATTATGTTGCTTTTCTTAAGCAGGAGAGCCTCAATGGAGGGGTAAAAGAGCCACATTCGGCTCCAGAGCCTCAGTTGCAGACCCCTGATCTGGAGGTTCACCATTAGACTTTTGAGAGTAGGAATGATGAAAACTGATCTTTTCTTTATAACTTTTCTACCGACTCATCCTCAAAGTTCTTGATTTTTTAAATTTACGCTTTCACAAACAGGAGGAGATTGGATCTATGCCTTATTTTCTTCTTACTTTTCCTCCAGACCGTTCGTTTCGTCAGTGCATGAACATGGCGGTGTGTCAGGGATACATCTCCACGCCTGGAATCCTGGCTACATGCTGCAGCTCTGACCTCTGTAACTGAGACCTTCATCAGAGCCTGAAGACACGTCTGACCTTTCAGCTTTACGCTGCTTTGATTCCTCTGAAGAAATTCAGTTTTTTGCAGATAATTATGTTTTGTTTTGTCACATATCCATAGGTACTATCAATGCTTTTTACCGGTAATTGATTAACTTTTACAAATATTTTTCAAAGTAAGATCAAATAATGATTGAATGTTCTTTATCATAAGATTTAAAACTAACAGCTCTGAAACTCTGATTTTTACATGGATGTTCACTTCTCATTTAAGGAAAGATTACATTTAAAGCAGAAAACTGCTCTCGCAAACGCTTTAGCTGTTCTGTTTTACAATTTCTAAAGAGTATTCTGAGTATTAGAATAAAATAATTACTAATAATTGTCATTTTGGTCATATTTTTGTTTACAAAACACTTTTTTTTCTCAATTTTGTCAATATGACACAAAAATTTGAAGGAGAGCAAAACTATAAAATATGAAAAATCAAAATCAAGTAAATGTAGAAAACAAAACACATACATGGATGATTACCAATTTTTCCAAAAACTAGGGATGCACTGCTCAACTCCCTGTGCACAACTCTGCTTCAAGCTCATAAACTGGAAGTCCTGGTAGCGCTGGTTTGAGCTCTTGCATTGACTGTATATGAGAACTGGACTGAGCGAGTGTGATGTCACCTATATAACATAACTCACTTCCAGCTGCAACAAAATACACTTGATTTGGTCACCTTTATTTTATTTTATTTATTTGGTGATGCGAACACCACCATGTTGGGGCCAGTTGACGTCAGTAAGCAGTGATCGGTCCAAGTCGGTCTGTGCCAATGTTTCTACGGCGACCACTCCAGTCAGGAGTGAGCTTGTCAGAAATCTACACCCCTACCACTTGAAAGTGGGCTCAGGAGAATCTGCCAATCCAATGAAGAAGAATGGTTATTCTAACAAATAGAATGACTGAGTAATAGCTGTTTACTTCTCTAACGAAGTCTGTGAGTGTGGCTTTTTGGAGCCCCGGGTACCTCCTACTTGAAACGCAAAGGGGGAGGAGCCACTCAGTCAATGAAAGAAACCCACGATCCTAGACCTGCAGACAGCAAAAAAGGTTAAGATAAAAATAGGTCTGGTTGTCATTTTTAGTTAAACTGGATGTGATATAAAATTTAACACACAGTTATTATATAGAATAAGAAATCAATTTTTTAAGGGTTTTGTATAGATTTTTGCTTTGCAGAATTTTTCTTCATTTGTTGTTTCTTTGTTAATTTTAGCGTTTTCTTTGCACTTAATTTAGGAACACAGTTTTTCAGTTTTTAGTCAAATCTAAGCTCAGTTGTTGGCTATGGTCCAATGACATATTACACAATCTTAAATTGTTTACCCAAAACTTTACTTTTTTCCTTTTACCTTCTTCTCCTTCTTCTTTTCAGAATTTCTTTATTTTCCTTTTGTTTGTTTTTTTCTAAATTAGCACATTTTGAGACGCAATAAACGATTTATACTTTTGTCGGTGGTTGACAGAGGTTAACAGAGGTGTAAAACATGTTTACTTACACTCCAGACCAGGTGGGGGCGCTAATGCGCAATGACGTTGTTTGCCAATAACGAAAAAGAAGTAGAAGAAGAACAGCACGAGCTGCTAGCAGCGTTAGCTTGTGTTCAGAGGACGGCGGTGTTTCGTTCGGACGTTTTTGAGGTTTTTGGACAGAAAGGACGATACGTGGTTCGTGTCTGAACTCTCAGCGGTTTCCCAAGTGCCGTTAATGATTGAATACGTGTTGAATGTAAAGACAACGTAGCTGTGATTGTGAGACTAGCAGACGAACGGAGCTGTTTGTGTTCAGAGGACTTTGGTGTTTGTGTGAGTTTGAGCTGAAGCTCGGAGCAGCTGCAGTAACGATGTCTTCACTTCAGTCTCTGAGAGAGTTTATCAGCGAGCGACTAGCTGCTGCTGCTGAAGAAATCTTCAGACACTGTGAAGGAACCATCGTCCAGTACGAGCAGGAGCTCTGTCGTCAGCGCAGACTGCTGGATATAATCGGGAAACCGCAGCTCCAGCTGCATCAGATAGGTATGTTCTCTTCAACAAAAGAGATAAAGCTTTCAATTTTCAGAACATTCTGGTCCAAGTGAAAGTGGACCGATGACTGTATATGTTGGTGTGTTAAGGTCCGCCATCTTGGAGCGGTAAACAGGCGTGCTGCAGTCGTTAGCTTCTTTCAACCTTCGGTTCTTCACCTCTTTGTTGCTCCTCATTAAAATGAGTTCTGAAATCAATCATTTAGGTTGTTGTCAAACATTTAATTATTCTCTATCCATTTTCAGAAATAAACACGTTTCAGCCCAACAGCAAACAAATGTGATTTACATTGTATTTACAGCAGAGCTCCTTTCAGCAAATTTCTACACGGTCATTTTACAATACAGTCTAGTTTAAGTTTGTTGTGTTCAAAGTAATAGGGTATAAATACATGACCACAACATTAGCAACAGAACCCGTTGTCTCATTATAAAAAGAAAGATGTTGATGTTGATTTTTCTCTGTCCTTTTAACCTCTGAGACTTTTTTTGTACTTTGCTCTATCATCTGCATGCCAGGAAAAGGATTACGGGGAGCTTAATATGAATACATAGAGCTGAGAATTGTTACTTTGGTGGCGATTTGGTTCACAAATCAAGATCAACTATTCACAGATCGAACCACGATTCTCACCATGTAAATATGTCTGAATGGGTGTTTATATGCACGAAAGTGCGCTAGCCGCCCACCGACAAAAGTGCTAGCTGTCCTCAACACTAGTGGGTCACAATCCCGGACGAGCCCCCATATGTTACGACCCCAACATGGCTCAGGTCTAGGGGTAGACAAGATGGGGTCCTGGAAACATAAAAAGCAAAATAATTCAAGTGCTGGTTTAAACAAAAAGATGAACCAAAGGGAAATGGAACCTTGGCCAAACATAACAAAAGGTCAGGGAGACAGCTGACCCAGCCATGCTGGCCGTCGGAGTCAGCAGCTCCCTGCTTAAGGGCTGCCTAACCAAAACTACCTAAAACAAAAACAGAAACAAAGCCCGCAAACTAAGACTACCAAGGTCCCAAACCCAAATTAAAATAACAAAACCCAACAGTATAAGACTGTTGAGGAACCAAAAGAGACACAAACCAGCACTTGAATTATTTTTTTTTTTTTTTTTTTGTTTCCAGGACACAGAGTTTTGTTTATTTAATAAACTGTGTGCTTTTTAATTCTCTGTGTCCAAGCATTTTCTTTATGTTGCGACCCCATCTTGTCTACCCCTAGACCTGAGCCATGTTGGGGTCGTAACACTTTTTACTGATGAATTATAAGTAAAACGATGGATTTAATCACCACAATTTGTCCTTATTTAGAACAGGAGATCAGAACCAACAAAAGAGATAAAAACACAAAGGTTTTGAGAAAAAGGATATTTCTCACTTCAAATAATGTCAATCTTGAAAGTTTCTCCGTTAATGTCCTAGTTGACGTCAGCAGTCAAATAAACATCACAGTTGTTTTGGATCATTTATCAATAAATCCTGAAATCTCTGCCATTTTTCATCATCAAAGTTCTGCTGAGCGACTACAGTTTCAGTAAATGGACAAAAAGATAGTAAATGTGGACACAGCAACACCTCTAAACATGACTGTCAATTGGAAAAAACTCAAACTTTAAACTGACAAGTGTTTCCAACAGAGAACTTTTACAAACTTTTTTTTTATGTATTTAGAGGAAATTAATCAAAAGACTCTCAGGATTACTCTTGAATTCATATTATCCAATATTTTCTATTTTTCTAATTTATTTGATTTTAATCTATTATATCTTTATTTAGGAATTTCTTTTTTCCAGAACTTCTTTTACTGAAATGAACTTCATTCTCTCTCTCTTTTTTATCCATTATGAACACTTGATAGCTTCACTTCTAAAATGAGATGCTTCACAGACAATTAAGTTTGGAGTTTGTTTACTTCTGGTGACAGTAGCGCATTCGATTTGTTTGGTTCATTACTTATAATTCTACATTACTCTCCATTTTGAGGCGATAATTACATAACCTGAAGTGTATTTTTACTGCACTCCATTAGATTTATAAAGATTGCAAATATTTGTACTTGCATTTCCAGGAACAGATCGTGGCTATCCAAGTGGTCAGATACTCGTTAAAGCCCTTTGAAAAAGCATACTTTATATTATTTTGTGTTTTTGTTTTTTTACTGATTTTGAAGGACGTTTATACTGGACAGTTAAATGGTAAATGGCGTATACTTATATAGCACTTTTTTACCTTCATTGAAGGCCCAAAGCGCTTTACGGTCAAAGTCCCATTCACGCACTGATGGCGACTCCAATGCAGAACACTGGCGCCAACTTTCCATTAGAGGTAATGTGGGGTTCAGTGTCTTGCCCAAGGACACTTTGACACATTTACGGGGATGGTGAGAATCGAACCTACAATCTTTCAATCAGAGGACGACTACCCTACCACGCCCCTGTGACAGTACAAGTTGTCATGGGGCCGCCACAATTACCAAATTCTGTCCTCCACGTCCGTCTCTGACTCACTCTTGATGCACATCAAGTTGTTCTCCTTGCTGATTTGCTTGAACCTGCAGAATGAGAGGTGTGACTGACCCTACTAGGTAGGTAAGACTCTGTCGAGCATGCAGCAGCACGATGACGTAATCATTCTCCTAGCAAGACTGCCTTCTGATAACCGGAATTTTAAACTCAAAAGTAAGTTTAGTCTTTTGTACAGTTTTTTTGTTTTCTTTTGCTGAACGACTCTGTGTACTAGTGGGACCATTTACAGTCATACATGCAACCAGAATAGTCGCACCTGTTTAGCATACACACAAATAGCTCATAGCAACAGAATAAAAGTGTAGCCAATCTCCAAATGAACACTTTTTACAATACATTCTGGTTGTAAGTCCTGCTAGTTTATCTTCCAGTCAATGAGTCCTTCTTTTTGAAGGCTGGTTGTCTCCTGTTAAAAATTGTTACTCTGTTACTTCATCAGCCTGATCTAAAGGCAACATGAAAAATAGTTCAAAGAAAAAACATGGTGTAAAGGGTTGGTATTCTTGTATTGCGTGCATTCGTGGATCGTATTTTACGCACCATAAGACGCGTCATATTATAAGGCACAGTCTTAGTTAGGGGGTCTATTTCTGTATTAAACTCATACATAAGGCACACTGTATTATAGGGTAATGGAAGCAAAACGGTGTGTTTAGATGAAAAATGCGCAAAACCCGCTCATCTGTGCACTCTCGACTCCTGTTTCAGCGAGAAACTGTCCGACAGTCAATCAAGCGGAGCGCTTTGCAAAGTCGCACAAGAACATTTTTCCAGATATGGGAACTCGGTGCACACAAAAAAGTGCACTGGATTAGTAGGCGTATGGCCGATTATTTTATTTTATTTTTTTGAATAAGTTTAGGATTTTAAGTGTGCCTTATGGTGCGTAATATCTGCTACATCATGTAAAAAACTTAGAAACTGACCAAAAGGAGGGCTAATAGTTGCTACTAAACTGGTGCAAAAATGTACTCAACTTTACTCAGTTATCCCTCTAATCGCCAAACAAGAAATTTGCTTGCAGCTAGTGCGTGCAAACCTCAGACCCTGCAAGTGTGTTTTAAAGTATGTAGTTAAAATTGGTGGGTAGAATGTTTGGAAACTAAAAAGTTTCTTTGACATCACTTCAAATAAGAACTTATTTTTTTATTTAAATTTTAAAGAGTAGGGCTTCTGACTCAGGTGATGTAGACTCTTTATTGGTGCTTGACAAAGCACCTCCTTTAAACGTAAAAAAAAAAAAAGCTATTTCTTGTTTGCTTTCTTGCAGTCCTCCCCCAGCATTATATGTCGAAAAAGGAAGATCTCTGCAACCAGCAGACGTACTTCAGAGAGGAACAGGAGGAACAAGGATCTCCACAAACTAAAAAGGAACCAGATCCTACACAGGTTAAAGAGGAGCAAGAGGAGCTCTGCATCAGTCAGGATGAAGAGCAACTTGATCTGAAAAAGCACACTGATACATTGGAGACTTTTACCTACGAGGAAGATGAGCACAGAGAAGCAGATCTAAACAATCAGCAGAGATTGAATGAAACTGACAGTCAGAGTGAAGAAGAAAGCCAACATGAAGAATCCACATCAACTACAGATGAAGAGAAAAAAAACAGTACAGATTTTTTTTACACGAGAACTGAGTCTGGTAAAAGACTGGTCTGTGAAGAATGTGGTAAAAGTTTTCGTTACATGTCTCGCTTAATCATTCACATGAGAATCCATAGAGGAGACAAGCCTTTTTCTTGTGAACAATGTGATAAAAGTTTTTATGAAAAATGTCAACTTAAAAGACACATGAGAACCCACACTGGAGAGAAGCCTTTTTCATGTATGAACTGTGATTTAAGTTTTAGTCGTTTATCTAATCTGAAAACACATATGAGAACTCACACAGGAAATAAGCCTTTTTCATGTAAAGAATGTGATACAAGTTTTAATCGTTTATCTAATCTCAAAAGACACATGACAACTCATATGTGAGAAAGACCTTTTTCTTGTGAAGAATTTAAACAAGTATTTAGTGAAAACTCTAAACTTAGAAAACACAGGGTAACTCACAACAGAGGACGTACAGAAATAGACAAAAACGGTTTTTAAAGGGGAAATGAATGTGGAAAAGTCAAAAATTTCTTTGTTAAAGAATCTGGGAAGAGGAATATTTTAAGCCTTAGTTTATTTTACTGGTTTTATTTTTTTCAGCCTTAAAACAAAAATAAAACCTAAATTATGTGTCTCAGAAAATTTAAATTTTCTTAACAAATTATTTATGAAACATGAGTTACTTTTGTGAACTTGTTTTGTACCCGTAAATAAACCTGATCAATCTCTGAGGCTCTGCCTTTCTCTGCTTCTGGGTGCTGCCCATTTCATGACGTCAATTTAGAGCTGGCTTCAGGAACGTGTTCTAGGTTTTATCCACGAAAACAAACGTCAATTTCTTTTTGCAAAGATGGATCTGTATAATATGTCTGCCTTTAGCCCTGGCATTTATTCTGAAAATGTGGCAGTGGACGTGTTTATTAAGAGTCCTGTGTTTATTACATCACAGACAGAATAGTGATGGATAATTGGTTCATTTTGCGGTGAAATTCAGTCACAAAAATGCAGACAACAGATGAACATTTCAGGATTTATTGAAATGATGAGAACATTGTATTGTGTTCTGATTAGCACTGGCTGTGAAGGTTTCTTTTCTCTGTGAACCTGAGAAGACCTGCATCTAAATGTCCGTATCAATAATCCTCTCCGCTTTCATGTGAATAATTTTCCTGGAAACACGTACACCTTTCTGTTTTTGCTCAACAATCCATGTTCAAACCAGTTCTTGTAATTAGTCGCTCACTTTCTTTGGCTCTCCACCAGGAAATCGTTTGCCTTTTTTTGCAGCCATCTTCTCAATATCACCATCTGCTTGTGCTATTTTCAGATACGTCTAGGATTCACCCATAAATGTCGTGCAGAGTCTTCATCACCAGAATGTTCTTTGGCATATGCCACCGCACAAAGTTTAAACATTAAATCCAATGAGTGTTTTTTGGCCTCTGAATTGACTGTCTTAAGGGAGCCTGGCCACTAATAGAGACTAGCATCTAAAGCAAGGAACACCTGTTAGACCCGGCGGCTATTAAAGATAAGACACAATTGGAAGATAGATGGTTTTGTTCCATTTAAAATTGAAGCGTTTTACAGGTCACCGCTAGCTTCAAGGAGAGAGTGAGTGTGTGTGTTAGCCTGGGGGGCAGGGCTGGCAGCGCAGGCTCTTACTGGAAGGGGCTGTTCTCACTCGTCTATGTCTCACTCGTTTTTGTGGGTTGGAAGGGGCTGGTGCTCAGAGTGCTGGTTTTTAGAGGAATACTCAGAAATGTGTTAGCAGATCAAAATAGGTGAGGTTGTTCATAATGAGGAGTGGACATCATAATTCACTTAAAAGCTTTAAACGTTGATTTTGCATGGTATAGGCCCTTTAATCTAAGCATTTAATTTAAAAAAGCTGGAAATGTTTGATTTCTTGCTTATTGTCTTGTGATTTAAATGTTGCATGTTTGTCTTGCGTGTTCCTCTCTAGGCCTGCATCTCGTCATGGTTACTGGACTTACAAACCAAGAGAACCCAAAATTTGCATTTTCAAAGCAGAAAGTGGTTTGATTGTAAAATTCATAAATAACTCCTGCAAAAGTGTGTGATTCAATAAAAAAGTTTAACATTTTTGAGTTTATTCTGTTATTTCACACTGATGTTTTAATTTCTAAGTACAGCAAAGGGACTTATGGGTCAAAGTCAGATCTGTACATATTTATTTATTTTTGAAACAGATTAAAGTGTTTAAAATATCACAAGCATTAACCCTGGACAATTCTGTACATTTTTTCTTTAATTTTATAAAGGCTTTCTGCCACAGAGCAAAAGTGTGATGGAATTATTTTCCAGCATGTGGAGTGAAATAAATGTTAAAAAATTACAAAAAAACCCTCAAATCTAAAATAAATAAAAGTGAAAACATTTGTGAACAATGTCATGGTTACAAAGCATCATCTATGACAACTAGTCTATTTTTGATATTTGAAGAACCTAATAAATTCTCCTAAAGAGGACATTCTTACCTACTGAAAACCAATTATGTAAGAGCTACAGTGGTTAAAAATTCAAGTTAATTAAAAAAAAAAATAATGACATGTCGTGAAATGAACTCTGCTTAAAAAAATACCTGGGCTGTCATATCTGATGCTATAAATTTAAAATGTTATATTTAAAATAAATAGTGATGGCAAATTCTATTTGTCTGTGTGTAATATGCAGTGAAATGTATTGCATGAGTGTCTGTCTGAAAAATGATAAAGGTAAAAGTAATTAAGTAGAAAAATAGATTTTAATAAGTGTGTGCCTAAAGTCTTCAGTACACAAATGCATGACCAGTGCTTTCTACCTTGAACTCCCTGAGGAACTGAGAATAGAGCCACTTGCTGGTTGTATTTCAGATCTACAAAGCAATGTCAGAAAATTGTAAAAAAAAAATCTGAATATAACCTAAAAATGTATGTAAATTGTGTAAAAACAATAATAAGCACTGATTTTATTTTTTTTATTCATTATATTTATCTGAACTTCAAACTATCTTACACACAAGAAAAACCCCAGTTTTGAGACTTTCTCCTCACACAATTAAATTACATATGTGACTCTAACTTTGCTGTCTTCACTGCTGGGTCATCTTCACAGCATAAAACAGAAAACTGAGCGAGATTTTTAAAAAAAAAGCTTTAGTACCAATTAACGTGAGACATTCAAACTTCCAAAAAAATCTTCCAATTTGTACCTTTTTCACATATTTATCAAGAATGTTTCCTTAAAACCTCTGTGTTTTGGTGTATTTACTGTTCCATTACAGCAGTACAGAGTTCAGCCTCATGAGATTGCGCAATCTAATGTAAACTGGGTGGATTGTCGTCTTCAGTTACTGTAACTCAGCATATGGGTAATGTAGTTCATTGTACTGGGGCGGCCGTGGTGCAGCAGTAGGGCAGTCAACCTCTGATCAGGTATTGCAGGTTCGATTCCCGCCTTGTTTGCCATTAACGGCATTTACTCAAATGACTTCCACAGTCCCCAGATCTCAACCCAATAGAGCACTTTTGGAATATGGTGGAACAAGAGATTCACACGATGGATGAGCAGCTGACAAATCTGCTGCTAGTGCATGATGCTATCATGTCAATATTAGGGCTGGGTATCGCCAATAATTTCCAGAATCGATTCGATTCAGAGCATGGATTGATTTGATTCACAATTTTTCTTTCTTTCAAAATTCTTTACATTAATTTGATTTAATTTTGAATTTTCACGATTTAAACATTTATACATACTTGTATAGAAATACACTTATATTCTAAATTATGTTTTGAAGATATTCATATTAATCTGATACAGTTCACATACCGTAAAATCTATTTGTGAATAATAAACTAATAAGATTGCTGCAAGGTTTCTTAAACTGAGAAACTCCAACGAAAATGTATTGATCATTAGCATTGTAAAGGCTGTTCTGCCTCTCCTGGAGGACGTTTCAGTTTGGCCACTAATTGGAGCTTGCGCTATAGCATTACGCTTTATTCCAGAAGATTGGAGGGAAAAAAAAGAAGTGCTTTAGACCACAAATGGTTACTATTAAAAATATATTTCCTTAAGATAATTTTGGAAAAATCATGCCTGTGAATATATAAAGCTGTTTATTTAGTCTTACGTTAACAGGAGTAAATGTAATGAGTAACGGTAAGTGTCCATTCACATGTAGTGGAGTAAAGAGTACAAATATTCAATCAAAAATGTAGTCAAGTAGAGAGTAAAGGTTGCTTGTATTTTTGATTCTCAGTATAAGTACAAAGTAGCCCAAAAAAAAAAAAAAAAAAGTAAAGTAATGAAGTTCACTTACCTAAGAACTTTACACCACTGGCACCGCAACAATAAAAACAAAAACATGACCAAATATTTATGTAAAACAAAGTTTTATTGAACACAGCAGTGGGCGTGGTCACAGTATCAGCGCTGCATAGGGGAAAAGAAAACTCTCCTTGTGAAAAGAGTGCCACTCAAACCCAACTTTTATCTTTTTCAAATTTGAAAACTACTGTAGTGACTGTGTTCACAACAGGAGTGCATTGTGGGAGTAAAGTTTAATTCTATTCGTGTTGTTGCACTATGAGTGAAAAGGGTATTTATTGCCAGGCATCACGTCTTCAATACTGTTGAGCGTATTTAAGCTATCAAGTGACTCTGGTCTGAAGCTAATTAGCTGTTCTGTGTCCGGTGTGATCATGGACCTGTTTGAAGTCAAACAGTATTTTCACGGACCAGCCTGTAAGGACGCAACAAATAAATACAACAAGATCAAGTCATAGGAGGACATTCATAAAAACATTATTTTCTCAATAACCGAATTTAATCCACTGTTTTAGCAGTGTCTGTGTAGCAAGAGTCTGTGTTGCACTGAAAACTATGACTTGTAAGATGTTGTGTTCAATCGTCCTGCCTCTTCAAAGCTGCAGCTTTAATTTCAATAATGGTGTATAATGACAAAAGTCCAAAACATTACACTGTTTTCAGGCTGTTTTTTTTTATTTTTTGGTAATAAAATGTGATAACCTAGGAAATCTTTACTTAATCTGTCCTTGTTTCTCAGCATGTTTGAATTGGAGTTTACAGTTTGATGACCGTAAAGATGTGTTTATACTATTTATAAATTACTTTTATGAAATTTCCTTTTTTTTTTTTTTTTTTTTTTTTAAAATCAAACCTTTTTTAAAAAGTAAAATGCCTTAGGCAATTCTGTGCAAAATAGTGTAAAAATTCAATTTCGGTCCCTGTGTGGAGATATTTTTGTTATTTAAAATATGACAAAAAACAGTAACGTGCACTGCGAATTGTACAAAATATTCAATCACAGACTGCAAAGAATTATAATTCTCCAGCAAAAACAACAAAATTAAGACCATCCCAGTTGACGGAAACAGTCTAAACTACGAGGAAAAATTCAGAGAATTTGCTTTTAGTTCCTAGCTTATTTACAAGATGTTGATAAAAATGTTTGTCAATTTTATGTTTGTTCTGTAAAAGTTGAAAACATTAGAATTTATTTGTAGAATTAATGCTTTGTTTCTACATTGAAATGATAAACCAGTTTAGTGGTCTGTCTTTTAATATGTTCTCTTTTGAAACTTGAAAGCTTTTGCTTAAATTTTCAGATTAGTTTGTAATATTTCTGCATTTTTTAAAGTTTTTTTTGGGGAAAAAACTGTTGCATCCTGTTGCTTCAATTCATCTGTTATTTTTAGAGTATGATAGGAAAGAAATATTTACATCTAAAACAAGGTGCTGATGATTACACATTTCCCTTATGAGCCACAAAGTGTTCAAATTTGACAGAAATATACAGTTATTTGGTTTGTATCATAATATATATCGTTATCGCCTGAAATGAAAAAAAATAATAATGTGTAATAAAAAATTCACCATTGCCCAGCCCTATTTTAAATAAAGTTAACATTCATTCATTCATTTTCTGAACCGCTTTATCCCTTTCGGGGTCACGAGGCTGCCGGAGCCTAACCCGGCTACTCCTGGGCGAGGCAGGGGACACCCCTGGACTGGTCGCCAGTCTGTTGCAGGGGCCACAGTCACACTCTCATGCACACTCACATCCACATCTAGGGACAATTTAGAGAAATCAATTAACCTATGAAGCATGTTTTGGGATGGTGGGAGGAAGCCGGAGTCCCCGGTGAAAACCCACGCATGCACGGGGAGAACATGCAAACTCCATACAGAAAGGTCCCTCTATTGGTGACACTGTTTCAAGTCCCCCAGCCAGGACTTGAATCGGGAACCTTCTTGCTGTGAGGCAATAGCGCTAACCACTGCGCCACCGTGCAGTTAACAACTATACACACGTGGACAAAATTGTTGGTACCCCTCAGGTAAAGAAGGAAAAACCTACAATTCTCACTGAAATCACTTGAAACTTACACAAGTAACAATAAATAAAAATTGGGAGACGACCAAGGAGGACACCACTGCTGAAAAACAATCCTAAAAAAGCCAGACTGGAATTTGCAAAAATGCATGTTGACAAGCCCCAAAGCTTCTGGGAGAATGTCCTTTGGACAGATGAGACCAAACTGGAGCTTTTTGGTAAGGCACATCAACTCTATGTTCATAGACTCAAAAACCAAGCATACGAAGAAAAGAACACTGTCCCTACGGCGAAACATGGAGTTTCAAGTGATTTCAGTGAGAATTGTGGGTTTTTCCTTCTTTAACTGAGGGGCACCAACAATTTTGTCCACGTGTGTAATTAAAAAAAAAATTAATAAATTTTTTAAAGAATATTCTTAAAATCTCGTGATCCATAAAACAACACCATATGACTGTCTGCTACTATGGTGGAGAAGCCATATTGAAATGCTCTTGTTAAATGTTCCTCTATAGTGTGGCTGTTGTTTTGTATTTCCACTAAAGATGAAATAATTCAGCTTATAAATCATGTCTCTTGTGCATATGGGTATACGATAATATACTCAAGAGGGAACAGGACTATAATAGATGGTGGGTTTGCTAAAGAATCTGGTCTAGAAAATGGAAGTAAGAATTTATAAGGCTTTCACTTCTCATTATCACTTCTCAGATAGTCCTTGTTTTAATTTCTTTATCGTTTCCTTCATTTTTTCCAGGTTCCAGGAATACTCACAGTCTTAGAGACAGAAATGCAGGTTAGGCACATTGTAGGCAGTTGATCTTGAACAAGGAAAAGGACACCCGAGATGATTTGACATACATGCTCCTAATGCAAACAGGAACAGGTTCTGCTAATGAAGTCATTAGCTAATGGTGTGAAGCTCAGGGGCAGCAAGGAGTTGAGCAAACACATGACATCAGGAAGATAATAGTTATTGATAATGATAATCTTTTGACAACTAAAGAGTTTCTTTGAACATGTGTTTTTCCCACTAAAGGCAAAACACCACTATAGTCTCTTGCTGTTTTAACTTTAAATCAAAACCATTAAGATTTAAAAATGTAAGGCTTCTGACAGGTGATTTAGATTTTTATTGGTGCTTCCTAAAAAACTGATGTAAAGGCTTGTTTTTGTGTTTGTGTTCCAGCAGTCCTGCCCCAGCCTTATCTGAGAGAAGAGAAGGATCCCTGGGCCCAGAAAATAAAACCTAGTGTGGAACAAAAGGAACCAGAACGTTTACAGATTAAAGAAGAACAGAAAGAACCAGAACCTTCACAGGTCAAAGAGGAGCAGGAAGAACCAGAATCTCCACAGAATAAAGAGAAACAAGACGAACAAGAACTTTCACAGATTAAAGAGGAACAGGAAGAACCAGAACTTCTTCGGATTAAAGAGGAATCAGAGGAACCAGAACCACCTCAGATTAAAGAAGAGCAAGAAGGGCTCTGCATCAATCAAGATGAAGAGAAGCTTGACCTGAAGGAGGAGACTGATATCTTAATGGAGATGCCTACTTGTGAGGAAAATGAGTACAGACAAGCAGATCTAAACAATCAGCAGAGCTTTAATGTAATTGATGGTCAAGATGAAGAAGGAAACCAAGATGAAGAATCAACATCAACTACAGATGAAGAGAGAGACCCACAGAACAGAGATCAAAGGAAGAAGAGTTACAGAAATCATGACCAAAATGTGGACATCCTTCTCATGTCAGAAAGCCAGTGTGATTTTGTCAGAAAAAAATCCAAGAAGGGAACTTTGGGTAAGAAAAGCAAACAATCCCCACAAGAAATGAGACTTTCCTATAAAGGAACAAGAATTGCACATAATTTGTCAGGCCACATGAGAACTGAATCTGATGAAAGACTTTACGTCTGTGAAGAATGTGGTAAAATTTTTAGTTACTGGTCTCAGTTCAAAATTCACAGGAGAACACACACAAGAGAGAAGCCTTTTTCTTGTAAAGAATGTGATAAAAGTTTTACTCAAATGTCTCATCTCAAAACACACATGAGAACTCACACAGGGGAGAAACCTTTTTCTTGCAAAGAATGTGATAGAAGTTTTAGTGATGTATCTGTTCTAATAACACACATGAGAACTCATACAGGAGAGAAGCCCTTTTCTTGTAAAGAATGTGATGCAACTTTCAGGCAAAAATCTAATCTAAAAAAACACATGACAACTCACACAGGAGAGAAGCTGTTTTCATGTAAAGAATGCGAAACAGGTTTTTATGAAAAGTCTCATCTCAAAAGACACATGTTAATTCATACAGGGGAAAAACCTTTTTCTTGTTTAGAATGTGATGCAAGTTTTAATCGAATATCTCATCTCAAATTACACATGAGAACTCACACAGGTGAGAAACCTTTTTCTTGTAAATACTGTGATAAACGTTTTAGTCAAATATCTAATCTCAAAAGACATGAGAGAACTCATACAGGAGAAAAGCCTTTTTCTTGCAAGGAATGTGATAAAAGTTTTAGTCAAATATCTCATCTCAAAACACACATGAGAACTCACAGGTGAGCTTTTTTTCTTGTAAAAACTTGTTAAGAAAGATTTTGTGAAAATTCTATACAATTCTACACAGCACAAGAAAATGTTGCTGAGAATTATTTTTTTCTTTCAAAAGGGAAGAAACTGGAATTTGATATTGCTTTAAATTATAGCAGTTATATCTCCATCTCTTGAATAGCATTTACTAGTGTAAAAACAAAATAAACCCCTATGATTAATCTTAAAAATATTCAGAAAATATATTTAATAAAACCTATATTAAGTATTTCAAAACATACATATATAAATAAAAAAAATCTATAAAAAATATTCAGCAGTTGGACAGGTTTGCCCAATTAAGTGGCCAGTGAGTGTATATTGTGTGTGTGTGCATATATATGTACATATATATATATATGTACATATATATGTATATATATATGTAAGTAAGTGTATATTTATTATTTTATCAACCTTGACTTCTATAATTGTTTAAACAGGTGGAGAGTACTGAGATGTTCATAGTCAAAAGCGTCTTGTGCAACAATGACAATAAAAGATTTCTGACTTTCTGATTTCTTGTCTTTATTTCTGACATTTCTTATGTGATCAGTGAACATTTAATTATTGTTTTAAAAATGTAGTTTACATTTTGTTGAGTCACGTGAACTACTTTTTTTTTCTTTTAAACTTGTGGGTTATAAATCATTGGAAACACAAAGTGTATGTTGGTATAAGCCCCTTTTGTAATTTAAATAAAACTTTATATACTTTATATTATATTATATTAAACTTTATATTAATTTTGTTTGTGCTCTTATTGTTGGACCGGACGGAAAAAGAAAGGGGGTAAAGGGGGGCAGTGGATTATAGATGTTAGAGAAAGACTAATGGAAAGGAAAGGTAGAGTTGTAAATCTACAGGCAACAAAATGCTGGAGCTTATACTCATTACAATAGTCAATGTTTGTCTAAAATGGGCGGGGCCTGTCCACACACTCAGCTGTTACATACCTGCCGGCTCCAAGAGTGTTCACAAACTTGTCCACATCCAGTTTACACGCATACTTGTGCATACCAACCAACACATGTAAAGCGTTACATTCTGACATGCACACAATTTGAAGGTGCAGAGGTGAGCTGACACCTGTGCTCAGGTGAATGTTATGTTAAGCTAAAGTGGATGAAGGAATGAAAAGAAAAAAAAAAAAGGAGGGAGACCTCCCAGACAACCCCACACCAAGACCCCCGCCGAGGCAGCAGCACCAACCAGGGCCCGGCCCCGCACCCATACTGTGGGGTCAGTGGAGGTTCCAATCACATAGCCCACATGTTATATATCCCTGCGCAGGCTTCTTTAAAAAAAATGTCTGCTTCATCATCTTCTGGACAAAAACAAGCAGTAAGAGATGAACATTCTATTTGAACTGATGCTTTATTGAACCTATGGTGACGCTTAATTCAAGGTCAGTGGCAGGCCAGTGACATGTTGTTGTGTTACCTTGACAATGGGCAGCACCACCAAATAGTCCACTTTTTGTGAAAAAGCAATCTGAACCAGAAAAAAAAAACAGAATAAAGTACTAAAAATCGATTTAATATTTATTTATTTTATGACCATGGTATAATTTATAAAGTGCGCATTTTTCAGAAATCCTCACGCTGTGGAAGCCTGAACTACCGACGCAAAGCAGAAGGCGGTCGCTTACGACGTATAATTAATTTGCATTAATAAATATTAACTCGTTAATTTAAAAAAAAATGAAAAGCATGCATTAATGTTGACAGCCCTAATGCAAACATAATACAAATAAAGTTTAGCCTCACACACAAAACGTTTTTATACAAACATACACCTCAAAAGATTCAGTATCCCCTATTATAAACAGTAAATTTCGTCGAATACATGTAAAACATGTATGTGTACTGTGTGCATTCCTCCATACAAGGTCATATGAAGGTCTTGCATTTTCCAGGCCACGGTTGAAAAAAAGAACTTTGTTCTTAATATAGATAGATTAACATTTGAAATATAACTCATTCAATTGTTCTAACAGTGACATAGATTGGCTGTAAGAATATTACTATAGTCTTTCTTCTTGCTTCTCAACGAGGCAGATGCTTTTATGTCTCGCCATCCCCATGTCTAAACTCAATACTTTCTTTGTTTTGTTAATTGTCTCTGACATAAGACAGCACACATTTTGTGTTACTTTTAAAACATGTGTTAGCAAAAACGGTGCTTTTGATGGCCAAAACGCCGTCTTTTACACGTTTTTTCCAGATGGTTTGTGATACCTTTTACTTGCCATATTCAAAGCGTTTCTGCACCCAGAGCTGTGCTTCAGTTTCTCACCCAGAAGTGACTCATCTCTCTGTTCTTGGTCTGACTCGAGTTCACGTTGCACTTCAGTGCTTCTTGGGTTTTCTTCAGATAACTTTTATCTGTCTATTTACAGGAGAAACAAAGAGGCAGAGAGTAAGCGAAGCATGAAAGAAGCTAACGATTGCAGAGCGCCTGTTTACCACTTCAAGATGGCGGGCCGTAATACTCCGAAATAAACAGTAATCCGTCCACTTTCACTTGGATCCGAATGTTCTGGAAGATGCTTCTCTCCTTTGTTGAAGTGAACATACCTATATCGAGCAGCTGAAGCTGTGGTTTCCAGATGATATCCAGCAGTCTGACAACAGAGCTCCTGCTCGTACTGGACGATGGTTCCTATCGCAAAGAGCAGTGGAATCTGTTGCATTCTACTGGGTCAGACTGAGAAACGATGTTTATTTTTGCAAGTTTTGGGCATAAATTAACAGAATAGACTGCAACCCCAGGAGATTTAAACACATTTTTTTAATATTCTAATTTCCTGACACAGAAAACTTCAGACTGTTTAGCCTGTAGAATGAAATCATCAAAACAAATGTGTAATTGTTCAATTTAAAACTCAAGTTTTGTTTCTTTTGGAAAGTAACACTTTTCTGTGTTTTTGAAGTTCCGAATTTTTACAAAATCCTTTTTTTACATTCCTTACAAGAAAAAAAACTCACCTGTGAGTTCTCATGTGTGTTTTGAGATGAGATATTTGACTAAAACTTTTATCACATTCCTTGCAAGAAAAAGGCTTTTCTCCTGTATGAGTTCTCTCATGTCTTTTGAGATTCGATATTTGACTAAAACGTTTATCACAATTTTTACATGAAAAAGGCTTCTCTCCTGTGTGAGTTCTCATGTGTAATTTAAGTTGAGATATTAGATTAAAACTTGCATCACATTCTAGACAAGAAAAAGGTTTTTCCCCTGTGTGAATTAACATGTGTCTTTTGAGATGAGACTTTTCATAAAAATTTGTATCACATTCTTTACAAGAAAAAAGCTTCTCTCCTGTGTGAAGTCTCATGTGTTTTTTGAGATTAGATTTTTGACTAAAACTTTTATCACATTCTTCACAAGAAAAGGGCTTCTTTCCTGTATGAGTTCTCATATGTGTTTTTAGATTATATATTTGACTAAAACGTAATTCACATTCTTTACACGAAAAAGGCTTCTCTCCTGTGTGAGTTCTCATGTGTCTTTTGAGACTGGAGTTTTCACAAAAGCTTTTATCACATTCTTTACAAGAAAAAGGCTTGTCTCCTGTATGGGTTCTCATGTGAATTCTTATGTGAGACCAGTAAGCAAAACTTTTACCACATTCTTCACAGACATAAAGCCTTTCATCAGACTCAGTTCTCAAGTGGACCGACATATGTGCACTTCTTGATGTTTTATCAGACTTTGGAGAGAAAAGCTTATTTTCTTGTGGGGATTGTTTGCATTTCTTAATCATTTCTTTTTCCCTAATATCAGAGTCACATTGATTTTCTGACATGTGAGAGCTGTCCACATTTTGGTCATCACTTATGTCACTTCTCTTCCTCTGATCTCTGTTCTGTGGGTCTGTTTCTCCATCTGTAGTTGATTCTTCGTGTTTGTTTCCGTCTTCATCCTGACTATGAGCTTTGTTTGCTTGCTGATTGTTTATATACGCATCATTGTGATTATTTTCCTCAGAAGTAGGAGGTGCCATTGAGGTATCAGTCTCCTTCTGAACAAGCTGCTTTTCATCCTTATCGATGCAGAGCCCTTCTTGTTCCTGTTTAATCTGAGGTGGTTCTAGTTCCTCTTGTTCCTGTTTAATCTGTGGAGGTTCTTGTTCTTCCTGTTCCTCTTTAATCTGTAAAAGTTCTATTTCCCCTTCTTCCTTTTTAATTTGTGCAAGTTCTGATTCTTCCAGTTCCTCTTTCATTTGTACAACTTCTGGTTCCTCCTGCTCCTCTTTAACCCGTGAAAATTCTGGTTCCCTTTGCTCGAGACTGGGTTTTATTTTCTGATCCCAGAGATCCTCCTCTTCACTCAGATAAGGCTGGGGCAGGACTGCTGGAACAAAAACACAAAAAAAAAAGCCTTTACATTAGTTTTGAAGGACACGGTTTTGTCGAGCACCTATATAAAATCGGAATCATCTCAGTTAGAAGCCTTACATTTTTAAATCAAATCAAATTTCTGAGTTTTTATTTATAGTTCAAACAGTAAGAGGTGACTTTGGTCTTTTTGTCTTTAGTGACTCAAACACTCGTTTAAAGAAACTTTAGTTTTGATAAAACTTTATAGTAATGAATACCTGTAGACCTTTAGGAGAAAACGGCAGATTAGACTTTTTCATCTTCCTTGCTGTCAGAAACATGGGGATTATCTTTTACAGCAGTGGTCAAACTATGGCCCGCCTCCACACTTTGATCGCAATCAAATCTTTGTTTTAATCTATAAAACTGGATTTATTTTTCCACAGAAGGTTTGCTGCCAGACCACCACACCTGATGCTCAAAAAAAGCTGCAAAACTTCTGATTACATCTAATCTTTAGGGACTGGATGTCCCTAAAGCGCGAACGGCACTCAGTGTGAAAGCAGCTTAAAAATTTATTGTAATAATTAATTGCCTGTTTAATTCCTAGCGTTCAGCTTTGAATTAATACACTTGCAAAGTTTCTTCTAATCAAGTGCAATTCAGCTTTAACTTGTCTTGAACATACCTATCTGCTGCAGCTGAAGCTGCGGTTTCCAGATGATATCCAGCAGTCTGCGCTGACGACAGAGCTCCTGCTCGTACTGGACGATGGTTCCTTCACTGTGTCTGAAGATTTCTTCAGCAGCAGCAGCAGCACGTTGTTCGCTGTCAGACTCTTCCTGAGGTTCTGAAAACGTCTTTACTGCAGCTGCTCCAGTTTTCAGCTCAAACTCACACAAACACCGCCGTCCTCTTCATTGCTAGTTTCAACGCAGCTACGTTGTCTTCACATTCAACACGTATTCACTCATTTACGGCACTTCTGCTAAATGTGAATGTTTTGAATCGAACCACATATCGATATTTGTCCTTAAGAACAATGAGGACACTCTTACATACTTAAGATCAGTGTGTCCTTCAGAACACACAGATCACGAACGGCCTATTAAGCATCGCCGTCATGTTTTCCCAACACAAGCTAACGCTGCTAGCACACCTCGATCGCTTTACTTCCGGGTCACGCTGATAAATTCATTAATACAAAAGTGAGAAGAAAAGGGAAAACGCGAAACTAAAGCTTAGTTTGTTCATAAAAATGCTACAATTTCGCAATAACTTATTTTTTAGTTATAGTGAATTTGACAACATTTTCTTTAAATAAAACGCGACTGTTTTTTAGCATAGACATACTACACGTAGAATCCTCAAATGCTGCAAAGAAAACAGATGTCGTCGCCATATTGGGTGGGTCTACAGTAGCATTTACACAACATAGGCCTCAGGAAATGGAAAACAGAAAATCTTCTATATTAAAGGGATGTTTAACTCTGGCTTTATTTTGTTAATGTCTTCAATATACTATGTAAAAAATACAAAATAAAAGCATCTTAACATTCTGAAAACAAGAATACAAAACATTTCTTTAATGTTCCTATGACCTGGTATTAAGACAAAACATTATAGAAAAATAAACACTTTAACATGAATAATCTAAAACATTTTTTTAACTAAAAACATGTATTGCTTATAAATATGGATGTTTTTAATGTACAAGTGAGATTAAACAAAATTGTTTGATTGGATCATCATACCATAAATCTGCTGCTTCATGGAAGCTTTTCTTTTACATTCACATCTATTAAAAAATAGAATATAAGAAATAGATAACATTCCTAAATGAAAATAGCTGTTATCTACGATGAAGGACAAAAAAATTGAGTTATGGGGATAAATCTTTAAACACCAGACTACAACATTATTATTTACATTTTAGTCAGACTTCCTACTGACCAATTTCTTTTTAACCATCTAGTTTCTGTTTGTCCGCACGTCTTTTTTCCCCAACCTCAGCTGTACAAACGTCTGAATCTAACTCTTGTTTCTGCACAAACACCAGACGAAAACAATTTCTCTTTTTGCTCAGCTCTTCCACAAACAGCACTGAATCATGGGAGAATGTCCTCATTGTGATCCTGGAAAGTCTTCACCCTTGTTTTTAAAGTGCTGAAGAAAACATTTAAGAATGAGCATCTAACAATGAAAATTACAAATTACTGCGATTCTATTCCAGACTTTGGGGCTTCTGGAGAAAACGACCTGCTGGTTCTTGGACACCAGCGGCCTTTGATCAGAGGATCATGATCCACTTTATGTGGTTCTGAAAGGTCTGGTAAAGATCAAACATGAAACACAGATGTCAGCTGACAGAAAGGATAACATCAGCAACTCCAGCATGAGCATTTGGACAAAGTTTAGAGAAGCTCCCAATACTAGAGAGAAGAGAAACTGAAGACTTCTCAAATCTCCAAGTTAGAATGAAAAAATGAAGTGCAGTTTTAAAACAGTCCACTGGGGGAGCTGCAGCACAATAACTGTGCACCTGATGCTGAGAGAGACAGTGGAGCTGATCTCAGATCAGTTCATGCTGCAGCTCTTCATCTCCACTTCCTCTGATTCCTCCATCACTCACGGTCCAGTCAGAACATCTCTGCAGACCAGCTGCTGCTTCTCCTCTCTGCTCCACCTGGAGGAACATACGACTCATCATGTTTCCCACCGCCACAGAGAATGCAACAGAATAGAGATGAAGGAGGGATTCTTCACAGGATCTTCTACATCTTTGCTCTCAGACTAACTTTAGTACAAAATTTATGGAAGCATTTGGACTGACTTTAACCGTCTACTGACCTCAGAGTCTGCAGTTTGGAATTTGGACTCTCCACCAGATCCTGGAGCTGCTGAACATGTGAGGCCTGCAGGCCGTTGTTCCTCAGGTCCAGCTCTATTAGGTGGGACGGGTTGGACTTCAGAGCTGAGACCAGAGCAACGCAGCTGATCTCGGACACACTGCAGTATCTCATCCTAAATCCAGAATAAAAAAATGTAAAGTTCATGTTTTCTATTGCTCAGTTCTTCTAAACAGAACCACACTAACCATCACACGAAGGTACCGAAGGGGTGTAAGGCCTTGAACTCCTGAGGCCCCAAGGTGAACGAGTAAGTAATGAACAGTGGGCCCTAACCAATAATTATGTGGGCTGAAAGTGCACAGGCATCTGTTGAGTAGCGTAACGTAGCCCTAAGGGAGATTAATGTGGACCAGATGTGCATGGGCTTCAACTGGGTAACACAATGTTACCAGAATTTATGTGGGTTAGGTGAGCATGGGCTTCAAGAAGAACAGATCTAGAGCCTCCTTCTAAAATAACTTAAATCTGTTTGTGAGTTAAACACAAATGAGCTTCAATTTGTCACGAAACAACAACAGAGAACTAACCTCAAAGTCAACAGTCTGCAGGAAGGACTCTCCAGAAAACCACAGAGATGAAGAACTCCTGGGTCATGCACTCCTCTGTTCTGGCTCAGGTCCAGTTCTGTCAGGTTGGTCGATTTGGACTTCAGAGCTGAGACCAGAGCAGCACAGCTGATCGCTGACAAACTGCAGAACTCCAACCTGAAAACAGACAAAAAAGAGTTCAAAGAATAAAGTTCTTGGTCTTTATCCTTCAGCTTTTTCTAAAAGGTTCAGAACTGAAGAAGTTCAGAAAATTAAAAAAATAAAGTCCAAACATAAGAGGCCACAACAGTAGATCAGAAGAATCCACAAACAACAGAATAACTCCACTGCCTCTTTCTGCTCATCTCTTCTACAAACAGCATTGAATCATGGGAGAATTTCCTCTCCATGATGCTGGAAAGTCTTCATCCCAGTTTTCAGGAGATGATCTTCAGTCCTTCTCTGCTGCAGCCCTTCAAGCAGAGACTTTCAGCTCCAACAGATCAAAGCAGAGAGAAAAAGGAAGTGATGAGGAAGTGTCAGCAGCAAATGTTGACATTGATCCTGATCAATGACTTCAGGACTCAATGATGAAGAGTCAGAAGCTGCTGGGAGCTTTGATGGATGTAAGCATGTGTCTGTCAGAGCAGCATCTGCTGAAACTCAGCAGGACTCAGAGTGCAACTGCTCTTCTGCATTTGCTTTTAACTGAGTCTTTTGACCAAAGCAAAGACACACAGAGGAGCTGATGGCTGCAAGCCGAACTTTGAGAAGCACAAATGTCCGCAAGAAGCTTTGCAACATGGAGCTGCAGAAAGAAAAAGAAGAAGTTCTTCTGCAGATCTTTGAAGAGAACAAGCAACAGGGAGATGTTGCTGCAGATTTTGGACATTTCTGCTCATTGATTGATGAAGGTCATTTCTGTCAGGCAAATGAAACTATGGCAGCAACACAGATGCTGCAAATTCAATTCAAGCTTTCTCCAACATGAAGAACTGCCTCAAGATAAAGTCTCTGAATGTAGAATCACAACAAGCAAAGAGCTCTCTGCTCCTGCTGTTATTGGAATGAGCCTGAACTTGCAGAAAACATCAACGTTCATCCATATGACATCAGTTTGATCTTCGGGAAGGAGCTTTCCTTATATCTGCAGTGAAGAGGATGAAGAAGATGAAGCCTCTTCAGACATTTGTGAAGAAAGAACAGATTGACAGTGGTGATGAGGAGGAAGGGGTACAGCAACATAAAACATTAGATTGTATCCCACACTAACTGTGCCATAGTGCAGAAAAAGAAAACCGCCAACAGCATGGAAATGGTCAGCATGCAGCAGGAGGACATCGGCACTGGGTTTGAACTTTAGAATCAAAGCAAACTTTATACTATTGATCTGAAAACAACTGAAACATGGAGTCTGACCTCAGAGTCTGCAGTCTGCAGTCTGGACTCTCCAGAAAACCACACAGATGAAGAAATCCTGAATCCTGCAGGTTGTTGAGGCTCAGGTCCAGTTCTTTCAGGTGGGACGGGTTGGACTTTAGAGCTGAGGCCAGAGCTTCACAGCTGATCTCTGACAAACGGCAGTTCTTTGACCTGATAAGAGACAGACAAGTGTGTGAACGGTGAAGCTTTCATGGACCGCTGTCCTCGTCTCAGTACAAAGTAATGAGAAGAATTCATGTCCTGACTGAAGAGTGTGACTCCTTGATGGCAGCAGCAGATCATCATTTTTCTAGTTGAAGCAGGAAACTCACTCCAAGCTTCTCTGAGTGAAGATGGTTACTCTGCAGCTTTCTTTAGTCTTTTTTTTTTTAAATCAAAGTTTACAAAACATTTGATATACTGTGATGTGGCTTTGCTTCACTGAACTGACATTTGTTCAAAAATCTTTCCATTGAAACATCTCCTGCTTCGTTCTTCTCCTCCTTCAGGAAGTTCTGCTTCTTTACTGACCTCAGAGTCTGCAGTCTGCAGTCTGGACTCTCCAGGAAACCACACAGATGAAGAAATCCTGAATCCCGCAGGCTGTTAAGGCTCAGGTCCAGTTCTGTCAGATTGGACGGATTGGACTTTAGAGCTGAACCCAGAACTTCACAGCTGATCTCTGACAATCTGCAGTTTTCCAGCCTGAAAGCAGACAGAAACAGCGTGGAGTGAGTGCAGCTTAGCATCGTTTTGTATGAATCTGTCTTTTATAATCACAGTGCAGAGTTCTGATGATTCTGTTGTCAGTACTGACTGAAGCGGACTCTTCTAAACTCAAATCTGCTGTTGAAATGACGTCTGCATAGACGACAGTAAGTCGTGCACGCTCCTGGTACGTGTTATCCTCTATTAGCAGTTCTGCTCCTAATCTTTATTGACAGAATTTCTAGGCACAGCAAGGGAGATAAGGGGTAAAGGTTTGGGAACCACAAGATATTCTCTGCTTTCTGTAGATGATGTCCTGATGTCTTCATCAAGCTGCGACCTCCATAAGGTACGTTGGCAGCTGAGTGTGAAGCATCTGAAATACGGGTCAGTGCCACCAAGTGTGAGGCAATGGTTTGTAATTGGAGAAATGTCTAGGTGGGTGGAGAGTTCCTCCCGCAGGTGGAAGAGTTTAGGCATCTTCTTATGGTAAGAGTTGAGTCCGAAAGCGTCGCTCTCGATTTACTGATAGATCTTTGTTCCATAACTTACTCACGGCCATGAGCTCTGGTTCGTGAGCGAAACAACATGGGCTTCTCAACAAAAGGCCAAAACCAGCTTCCTACAAAGGTTTGTTGGGCGCTCCTTTAAGCCTCAGTCACGTGCACTCGAATGGGAGTTCATCCACATTAACATCACTGGGTTTTGGGGTTTGTTCGGGTCCATGGAGGGTCATAAAGAGAAGCAGCTCATTTTAAAGGGGAGCACAGGTGTGTCGAGCAGTTCCCTTGACGGCCACTTCAAGGACATCATGAAAATAGAACCTATAATTACTGTTCATGTGGTCAGTGTTTATAAAGTATTTTTAAGGGTAAGAGAAGTAAGAGAAGCCACTGTCCTGGGCAGGAGTTCTGGGCATGCCCGACTGGGCAGAGATCTCAAGGAAGACCCAGGAGATGCTGGTGAGGCTGTCGCTCAAGGTTGGCCCGGCCTGCCTGAGATTGTTTCAGAATGACTTTTGTTTCTCTTTAGTCATTTATATTGTAAAGCAGAAGCAGAACTTTAAAAAGAGCCACAAAACAGCATTCTTCCTGCATCCTTTTCCTTTGTTCCTTGACCCTAAAGGAAAGCTTGTTGGGAAACTCAGACACTGGACCGACTCCAAGCTGTGAACTGGCTTTGCAGCAGTCAAATGACTTGGTCTTCAATGGGAAAATCTTCCAGTGAAACATCAGAAAGTTCTTCCGATACGTTCTTCTCATCCTTTAAGAAGCTCCATTTTTTTTACTGACCTCAGAGTCTGCAGTCTGCAAGCTGGACTCTGCAGAAATCCACACAGATGAAGAAATCCTGAATCCTGCAGGATGTTGAGACTTAGGTCGAGTACTGTCAGATTGGACGGGTTGGACTTCAGAGCTGAGCCAAGAACAACACAGCTGATCTCTGACAATCGACAGTTCCCCAACCTGAAAGCAGACAGAAAAGTGTGCATGTGGAGGTGATGGGTTCAATGTTCAGCATCTCTGTGTATGAATCTGTATGACAATATACAGACAGGACAGTTCTTATGGTTCTGGTATCAGTCAAGACAACCAACTTATGCCAAACAACCTTTAATCTATGTCAGATATGCTACACATAGCATCAAACAGCCCTGTTACAACACAATATATTTACATCACTTCCTCAGTTATGAGTTATGAAAGGGAGACCACTTTAAATACATCAAAATTCTGTCTGTAAATTAGACGCTTCTGAGCACAAGCCCAATGTATGAAATGACTTCAGCTGACTCAGACATGAAGCTGCCAAAGCTACAAACTGATAAACTTTCTCTGTTTTCCATCACAGCACAGTGGAGCTGCAGGTCCACTCGGACCAGAAGCTTTCATGAGACTGACAGAAACCCCGACTCCACCCGGAGCGGATATTGTTGTGTTGATTTTTGAGAAAGCTGAGTAAAAAGCTCATGTTAGCATGATGAGCAGAGAGAGAAGCAACACCACTATCTTTCTCCTTGTAAACCCAATAGTACCACCTCATGTTCTCGTGTGTTCTTTCCATCAAAGAACGTACCAAAAAAAAGTTGAATAACTGTGATACATCTTTGCAGCAGTGAAAGGATACATGTAGAAAAATCTTCCACTAAAACACTAGCAATGTTGCTAAACAATAATAAGATCTTCACCTGATCCGTCTTTTGGGATTTACTGACCTCAGAGTCTGCAGTCTGCAGGCTGGACTCTCCAGAAAACCACACAGATGAAGAAATCCTGAATCCTGCAGGTTGTTGAAGCTCAGGTTCAGTTCTGTCAGATTGGACGGGTTGGACATCAGAGCTGAGCCCATAGCAGCACAGCTGATCTTTGACAAACTGCAGCACTTCAACCTAAAAGCAGAAAAGTGTAGCTCAGAATCTTTGTGAACCGTCAGACTGCAGAGTTCTGATGGTTCTGCTGTCAGTACTGTATAACCAGTGTCTTCACAAATGTTGCCTTGCTTTTGAGGTTTTTTTTTGTCCCTTATCTTGACAAATCCTGTGACTTTTCCAAAGGCAGAGGTTGGTTGAGTTTGTAAACATGGTTTAAGTAATATTAGCACTGCTTTAAAAATCCCTGATGATCAATCTCTAAAAAGCTGAGCTTGATGGTAGAAACTTAAACGTTTAATATCTCAGATATGAACAAACAAGCACATTTTTTTCATTTTGCTGCTCTATTAAACTGGGTTTGGGGAATCATTTATTGATTAAATCCTTAAGTCACTCCGGTGATGTAATGTTTTTATATATGTATATGATATAATGTATATTGACGATGGTATTGACTCCAGGCTGTGAATCACATTTGCAGGAGTGAAATGACACATTTTCCAGTGGAACATGAGAAATTTCCTCACCTAAAATGTTCTTCTCATCCTTCAGGGAGTTCAGCTTATTTACTGACCTCAGAGTCTGCAGTCTGCAGTCTGGACTCTCCAGAAAACCACGCAGATGAAGAAACCCTGGATCTTGCATGTTGTTAAGACTCAGGTCCAGTTCTGTCAGTTTGGACGGGTTGGACTTCAGAGCTGAACCCAGAGCTTCACAGCTGATCTCTGACAAATTGCAGTTTTCCAACCTGAAAGCATGGTGTGAAGTAGATCTGGTGTTAAACCATGTGTGTGTGTGAGGGCAGACCCCACTGCCCCACATTGAAGTTAAGTTTATTTTTTTATATCGTTTTTTCATATTTGTTGCAGAATTTATCATTTGTGCTTGTCCACAAATGTATTTTACTTTACACCTTCCATAACCACATTAACTTCATGATTTGTGCACAAGTTTAGTTAATTTTGTTCTGATTTGTTGAGTAATTCTCTTCCTCTGAGTTGTCCTTGAGGCCTGATGATGTGGCAAAAGGGAGGAGCTGGACATCTTCCTGGACACTCCCATTTGGAGATGATGGAAGGGGAAGACAAAAGTTTCTTCTTTAGTTAAATTATTGTTTCTTTTGTTGAAATATATTAAACTTTCTTTGAAGTATAAGTTTAGTTTTGTCTGTTAATGCTTTAAATTATTAGTAATTTACTTCATTAGTTAATAGTTTTGTTTTGAATGTTTTGTATTTGTTGTTCCCTTCCTATTGGGTCATTGGTCTGATCAGCCAGTATAAAATCTCCCTAATGTTTCCTGTTTTTCAGTTTTTGTTCCTGATTCTCTTAGTTACATTTTATCAACTTGACCCTGTTTTAATTGAAGGCCATGTACTTTTTGTTGAGTGAAATCAAAATCCTTTAATCGGTTTATTCACCAAAGTTCACCAAAAAAACTACTTCAAGATAGAGATTAATGTCATACTTTCTACAAGATTGGTGTCGTTTTATCCATGACTCCAACAAAAAAAATAGTCTGCACTTTATTCTGTTCTTGTCTCTAAGCTGTCAGTAAACTATTCAAGTTTCCACTGAGAAGATTTAACCAACTTCAACACAAATACTAGTTTTTCCCCATAGATCTTTTCTCAGGTGTCATTTCAGGACAAATAAATCAGTCTGAGTTCTCCAAGAGATGTCTCGAGACTCGTCTTTTTCTGCTATTTTCTTACAGAGGGAAGGAGTTTTTGTCCCTCTTGAAGAACCAAAAAAAATATATATATATATTTTTATTCTTTTCTTTCTGTGCTGTTTTGAAAAGACTCCTCATTTTTCTAATTTTTGATAACCAAACAGGAAGATATTTGGGAGACATAAATCATACAAAGTGATCTGATTGAGCAATCTGTCTGTCATTTCTAGATTTCCTAAAAGTAGATCTGTTTTAAAGTTAAAGCTGGATTTAAAGAAGAGCCACAACAGCAGGTGCATGTACAGTAGGTGCTGTAGAAATTGTCCTTCTTTTCTTTTTTTGTTTGTTTTTTTCCTAGAACTTGTTGGAGATGAACTGAAACTTTTAGAAAAATTCAATAAATAAATGCATTGATTCTAAGCTGTGATCCAGCTTTGCAGGAGTGAAATGGCATCTTCCAGTAAAACATTAGAAAGTTCATCAGCAGATATGTTCTACTCATCCTTCAGACACTTCAGCTTATGTACTGACCTCAGAGTCTGCAGTCTGCAGTCTGGACTCTCCAGAAAACCACACAGATGAAGAAATCCTGAATCCTGGAGGCTGTTAAGGCTCAGGTCCAGTTCTGTCAGATTGGTCAGGTTGGACATCAGAGCTGAACCCAGAGCTTCACAGCTGATCTCTGACAATCCACAGTTTTCCAACCTGAAAGCAGAAGTGTTTCAGGTGTTCCGTAGACGTGTATTTTTGCTGTTTTTAACACGCTATTGTACAATTTTGCTCATGATGAAGGACATCTATAATAGCATACAAATGGATCCATGTGCAATCTATGTAGAGAGGGACTTTAATGCAGAATTCTGATGGTTCTGCTGCCAGTACTGACTGAACTTAAGTATGTATGTCTGACTGACTCTAATCTAGTCAAATATTTGAGCAAGAAGTCAGTAAACTTCCAAGGTCTTCAGTTTTCTCTGAGCAGCTCTCATCTGGAGCTTCTTTTAGAAACAAATAGTTTTACTGCAATCCCATGAACGCGTACTGGCCTCTTACTGACCGCGTGCAAACGCTGCATGCAAAGGATGCCCACATAAGCTACGCTCTGAACATACTCATTTCTAACACTATGCAGGAGTACTTATCCCTTGAACAGTACTAACGGACCCTTTGGGGAGGGTTTAGGGAGAGCAGAAAAAATGAAAAATCTCCCGTACTTCACCCTTACTTACCCATGTGTGTTAATGTTTGCTCTCAGCACGCCCATAGACAAAGTGGGCATGAGTATTTTTATGCTATGGGCCGACAGAGTGGTCTGCGATCTTTACATTTTGTGCAGGCCTGCACAGGTTTGCCCATTTCCCCCACACAGACAGCCCCCGTAAGGGCATCTGCCACTAACAGATGAGCGGAAATCTGTGGATTTTTTTCTGCAAATTGACAAAAGCCTTGGTCACGGCTTGATAAAAGCCGTCTACGGGTAAAAAAATGGTCACATTTATATAAAATATCAGGATTGCTCGTTGATCCTATAGAGTGAAAACGTTTGTCCACGGCCATGCAGCGAGCAATGGTTTGTGGCAATTTAAAAGCTTATTTACTGACCTCAGAGTCTGCAGTCTGCAGTCTGGACTCTCCAGAAATCCACACAGATGAAGAAATCCTGAATCCTCGAGGCTGTTGCAACTCAGGTCCAGTTCTGTCAGATTAGACAGGTTGGACTTCAGAGATGAGTCCTGAACTTCACTGCTGATTTTTAAAAAACTGCAGTTCATCAACCTAAAAGCAGACAGAAAATCCTGTGAGAAGGGTGTGAAGTGGATCGAGTGGGTGCAGGTGCTTAACCAGAAGCTTTCATTGGCTCCCGTCCTCGTCTCAGAACGAAGCAGAGAGAGGAATCCATGTCCTGGATGAGGAGTGACAGCCGCAGATCTGCTTCCGGAGGGTTTTCTGTTCACCAAATCTGTAGTCTGTGCTCAGCTGATGAGTCTAAGGCTCAGATTTGGTTTTCCTTTGGAAAATTCTTTAACAGGTCTTCTTCTGCGGTTCAGACAAAACAATGTCATTTGGTTATCTGATCTCCTCAGAACTGTGACAGGGACTGAGTTTGCTGCCGAAGTAAAAGCTCATGTTAGCATTCTGAGCCGAGAAGAAGCCGCAGTCTGTGGTGAGCAGCATCATTCTGATCTCTGCGTCAGCTGACCTAGCTCATCCATTTCAGATTTCTGCGTGTGAGGAGGATTCTTCTGACTGTAAACTGACCTGAAACGGAAGCTTTTTCACTGACCTCAGAGCCTGCAGTGTGCAGTCCTGCAGGTTGTTGTTTCGCAGGTCTAGCTCTGTCAGATTGGTCGGGTTGGACTTCAGATGTGAGACTAGAGCCTCACAGCTGATTTCCGTCAAACTGCAGTTCTCCAACCTGGAAGCAGACAGGAAAAGCGTGTGTGAACGGTGTGAAGTGGATCAGGCGGGACTCAGCTCAGCCTCTCTGTGTGTGAGCTCAGATACCAGGGTCTCAGACAAGCCATTCACAACCGACTCCTCCGTTTTGACTCGAGTTCAGCTTCTTACTAACCTCAGGATCTGCAGCCTGCAATCTGGACTCTTCAGAAAACCAAACAAGTATCGAATTCCTGAATCCTGCAGGTCGTTGTGGCTCAGGTCCAGTTCTCTCAGATTAGACGGGTTGGACTTCAGTGCTGAGGCCAGAACTTCACAGCTGATCTCTGACAAACCGCAGTTATTCACCCTGAAAGCAGACAGAAAAATGTGTTCAGGAGCTGGAGTTCCAGCTCGGTTTGGGCTCAAAGAAGCTTTCAGCAGCAGAACTGAACCAGAAACACCGTCCAGGTCTGCAAACAGCCCTGTTGTTCCTTTTTAAAAGCACCACTGACTTTAAAGTAGAACATTATCCATCTTTTTTAAGTCCCAACGTCTTTCAGCTGAAAAGGAGCATATGAACATATGAAACAAGTATTCCAGTAAAATAAAACTTCATTTGTCTGCAGGAGTCCATTTGAAACTGCAGCTGCTGTGTGAAATCATCACATTATCAAAGTGTGTTTCAAAAAGATTCAGTGATAATCGAATAAACAAATGAATTCAGTAACTATCGGAAACTGAATGAAACGTTCAATTTTCTATTAATCGATGAGCTCAGAAATGTGATTTAAAAATAATATTTAGTATCTTTATGTGTCTCAGACAAATCAGATTTTTTGATAAAGATCAAAAATTGACTACATTTTTTCGGCTGATTTGTCAGGTGGTTCGTGAGGATTATTTTAGGGTTGTTCTTTTTGCATGAATGAGACAAATGAAATAACACACGGAATAAGTGTGAAAAATATGAAGACCTAATAAAATTGTACCAAAGTATCACAACTGCAGAAAATAACAGGCAAACACATCAAACATCAGAAAATAATAAATTCAATTGATTAAGAAAAGATGAAACAATTGAGAAACTTCAAAATACGTTTAATTCTGTTCTGAATGATTGATAACATTTTTGTCAATATTTGATTTTCATGCTGTTCTGCCTAAAGTTACACCTGTGCTGCCATACAGAGACTTTAACTTTGATCATTCTCCAAAATAAGAGAAAAGCATGAGGAAACTACAGCTAAAAGTTGAATTAATCTGACCTGAGAGTCTCCAGTTTACAGTGTGGATTCTCCAGTCCAGCAGACAGAAGCTTCACTCCTGAATCCTGCAGGTTGTTGTTACTCAGGTCCAGATCTCTGAGACTGGAGGACTGAGAGCTGAGAACTGAAGACAGAGCTGTACAGCTTCTCTCTGACAGGTTACAGCCACTCAGTCTGAAGAAAACAAAATAAGACATCAGTTATTGAAACTTTTGCCTTTCTACTCAAATTAATTTCTTCAGTAAAGGTGATTTTCATTAAAGTTCTTACAGAGCTTTGTTGGAGGCTTTGATCACTGGCAGCAGCCTCAGAAGAGCCTCCTCTGAAGCAGAGTATTTCTTCAGGTCAAACACTTCCAGATCTTCTTCTGATGACAGTAAGATGAAGACCAGAGCTGACCACTGAGCAGGAGACACTTTATCTGTGGAGAGACGTCCTGACCTCAGGAACTGTTGGATCTCCTCCACTAGAGAACCATCATTCAGTTCATTCAGACAGTGGAACAGGTTGATGCTTTTCTCTGCAGACAGATCCTCACTGATCTTCTTCTTGATGTACTGGACTGTTTTCTGATTGGTCTGTGAGCTACTTCCTGTCTGAGTCAGCAGACCTCGTAGGAGACTCTGATTGGTCTGCAGTGAAAGACCCAGGAGGAAACGGAGGAACAAGTCCAGGTGTCCGTTTGGACTCTGTAAGGCCTTCTTCACAGCACTCTGGTAGAACTGGACTGATGTCTTCTGTTGTTCCTCCATGAGGTTGACTCCAGAGGTGATGAAGGTCAGGTGAACATGAAAAGCAGCCAGAAACTCCTGAACACTCAGATGGATGAAGCAGAACACCTTGTCCTGGTACAGGCCTCTCTCCTCTCTAAAGATCTGTGTGAACACTCCTGAGTACACTGAGGCTGCTCTGATATCGATGCCACACTCTGTCAGGTCGGATTCATAGAAGATCAGGTTTCCTTTCTGCAGCTGCTCAAAAGCCAGTTTTCCCAGAGACTCCATCATCTTCCTGCTCTCTGGACTCCAGTGAGGATCTGTCTCAGCTCCTCCATCATACTTGACCTTCTTGACTTTGGCCTGAACCACCAGGAAGTGGATGTACATCTCAGTCAGGCTCTTGGGCAGCTCTCCTCCCTCTCTGCTCTTCAGCAGATCCTCCAGAACTGTAGCAGTGATCCAGCAGAAGACTGGGATGTGACACATGATGTGGAGGCTTCTGGATCTCTTGATGTGGGAGATGATCCTCTTGGTCTGCTCTTCATCTCTGAATCTCTTCCAGAAGTACTCCTCCTTCTGTGGATCATTGAACCCTCTGACCTCTGTCACCATGTCAACACACTCAGCAGGGATCTGATTGGCTGCTGCAGGTCTTGTGGTTATCCAGAGGCGAGCAGAGGGAAGCAGGTTCCCCCTGATGAGGTTTGTCACTAGATCAACCACTGAGGTGGACTTTCTAGGGTCATTTAGGATCTGAGTCTTGTGGAAGTCCAGAGGAAGTCGACACTCATCCAGACCATCAAAGATGAAGACGACCTGGAAGTCTTCAAAGCTGCAGATTCCTGCTTCTTTGGTTTCAGGGAAGAAGTGATGAACAAGTTCCACCAAGCTGAACTTCTCCTCTTTCAGCACATTCAGCTCTCTGAAAGTGAATGGAAATATGAAGTGGATGTTCTGGTTGGCTTTGCCTTCAGCCCAGTCCAGAGTGAACTTCTGTGTTAAGACTGTTTTCCCGATGCCAGCCACTCCCTTTGTCATCACGGTTCTGATTGGTTCTTGTCTTCCAGCTGGGAGTTGAAAGAGCTCTTCTTGTCTGATGCTTGTTTCTGCTCTGTCTGCTTTCCTGGATGCTGCTTCAATCTGTCTGACCTCATGCTCTTCATTCAGATCTCCAGTTCCTCCCTCTGTGATGTAGAGCTCTGTGTAGATCTCATTCAGAAGGGTTGGGTTTCCTGCTTTAGAGATTCCCTCAAACAAACACTTGAACTTCTTCTTCAGACCAGATTGGACTTGATGTCGACAAACTGCAGCAGAAGATCCTGAATGAAGACAACAAACAGAGTAAATCAACTCTCTGCAGCCCTGAATGATGAGGGTTTGAATCCCTGTGGTTCCATGTGTTCAGACATCAGTAAATCTTCATTTATCAGCAGTTGAAACCTTCAGAGAAATCCTCTTACTGCTCTGCAGTCGATCAGCCAGCTCCTCCTGCTTCATTCTCCTCAGGAAGTTCTCTGTGATCTTCATCAGTGACTCTCTGCTGCTCCTCTGCTCTTCATCTTCATCCTCCAGCTCCTCCTCATCCTCCCTGTGACTCAGAATCTTCTGGATTTTCTTCAGCTCCTTCTTCACCAAAGTAACAATGTTGTCCTCCAGCAGCTGCAACAGAATTCTAGATGAATGAGCCAATCAGAGTGAAGTCATGGAGCCAAACATCAGCTCCATGTTGGACACACTGACAATCCACTGGTCTCCAAAGTGCAGCATGGAGATGACTGTGGACAGAATGATGGAAAAGTAGTTGTTGTTCATGTACAGACCAGAAAGATGGAGTCCAGCTGTGTTTGATGCTGCTGGACAGACTGACCACTGGGAGTCTCTGAGCTCTGCTGGTCCACTCTGTGGAGAATCAACAACAATCAGATCCTCTCTGTTTGTGCTGGAAAGTTTCAAAAAGTGGCAAACAAGTAAGCTCTACAGCGGGGATGGCACCATGCCGTCCTGTCTACGGTTATTAAATCATTCAGAGACACTCCCAGTATGGAGAGTTTCATTCTGCTGCAGAAGTAGCAGTTCTTTTTCTGTTTAACAACTTGCTGTTCCACATTGGTATCCGAATTAATGGACACCAACTTAGTCCAGGTACAGAGTTCCTGTCCATTTATCTAAAGTCAATAAATAATGTTTTATTGTTTTCAGTTTGGATTAATAAACATTTGTTAACAACATTCGTTGTTCTAAGCTGTTGTAACTGTTGTAAATGATCATGTAGCTCGTTGTTCCACCTGTTTAAAACAAGGTAGATCATGCGCTGTATTTTTTCTGTACGTGGACGCACGTGTGAATCGTGATGACCACGTCCAACTGTGAAAACTTTTGTCTTGAGTGAAGATTGGTTTTTAAAAATCCGAAGTTCCATGGACAGTTGGTTCTAGAATACCTGTGCAAATTTATTGTAGAAAAATGCAAAAATTTTCCATTTACAAAGTCTGCCCTCATCTGAACCACAGATTAACCGCAGATTAACCACAGATTAACCACAGATTAACTGCAGATTAACTGCAGATTAACCACAGACTAACCACAGATTAACCACATGAGCTCGATGAAAACGGTTGATGTGATTTTATACATTTTTATTTTTCTAACTGCTTTTTCTTTTGTCATTATGCTTGAACTTTGCTTTAACCAAACACTCAGTGTAAAGAAGTTGTTTTTTTTCCTCTGTGGACATCATGAATTCCACAAGCTTTGTCGGGTAGAAGCTTTTTTCTTACCGTGAGTCTGAAAGTTCAGATTCTGGTCTGTTGTCTGGAGTGTAATCTTTGGATTGGTCGTTCTTTCCAAGTCCACTTCTGGATGTTGGTGTCAGGACTCTCTGTGTGAAGTGCTGTCCTCTGCAAACACAACGGCAACAAATAAATAATCCCGATTGAAGAATATCTGGTCTCAGATCTTACTGAGTTTGTTTCTTCTTTCTTTCTGTCTCATCACATCTGAAAAAAACTACAGACATTGAGAAAATCTGAGGAGAGCATGAAGATTGAGAACGAGGACAAAGGCAGCACCCCTTTCTGTGTCAAACCCCACCCCATAAATAAACAAATAAATAAAAACAAATGTGCTTGTGGAAATGATTGAGCTTCGGTTGGTCAGAAAAAAAGAAAAGAAAAGCAAACTGACCTCAGAGTCTGCAGTCTGCAGTCTGGACTCTCCACCAGGTCCTGGAGCTGCTGAACGTTTGTATCATGCAGGTTGTTGTACCTTAAATCCAGTTCTGTCAGGTGGGACGGGTTGGACTTCAAAGCTGAGACCAGAGCTTCACAGCTACTCTCTGACAAATTGCAGTTTTTTAGCCTGAATCAGGAAAACAAACAGAGTTTAAAGAACAAATATTTGATATTTTTCATCCTTTATCTGAAAACCTTCCTTTCAATTTGTTCAGATCTTCAGACTTCTTGAAAGTCGAGAGACATCAGCATGGTGGACACATTCTCTCCTGTATCCGTCTCCTATTTTTCTTGTTGGAAAAGGTCATGAGGTGAAGTCAAGCTTGTACAGAACTTTGCTGGATGGCTGCACTTACTCTAAGCTCCTGATCCAGCTTTGCAGCAGTGAAATGACAAGTTCAGACAATCTTCCAATGAAAGATCCCAGATCTTCACCTGAGAACTTCTTCATGGAGTCTAGCTTTTATTTACTGACCTCAGAGTCTGCAGTCTGCAGGCTGGACTCTCCAAAAAGCCCTGCAGATGAAGAAAGCCTGAATCCTGCAGGTTGTTGTGGCTCAGGTCCAGTTCTGTCAGATTGGACGGGTTGGACTTCAGAGCTGAGCCCAGAGCTTCACAGCCGGCTTTTGTCAAACTGCAGACCTTTAACCTGGAAGCAGAGAGAAAAGTGTGTGTTTGAGGTCAATCAGGTGTGTTTCCATCACAGCGCAGTGGAGCTGTGGGTTCAACTGCATGAGAAGATTTCACTGACTGCTGTACTTGAATTAGGGGAAGTGTGGGACTCCTCAGATTTGAATCTACTCATGTACTCGATGCTTTTATCACCAAAATGCTCCTGCTTTCTCTGGTTTTCCTTTCTTTTCTGAGGTCAAACTTGCACATATGCGCATACTCACACGCTGCGATGCGTCTGATTGAAACTTGGACTTTGTCTCAAGACGGCTTGACCAGGATGACTAGTTGTGATTATTTTGAGTTCCCGATTGGTTTATGTTACTTTTAACTTATTGATCAATCAGAAACCATTTTCTTCCTCTGTAGACTTTTCAAACCATTAAAGCTCTTAAATCTTTGAACCCTAATCTTTCATTTTCAGTGAAGAACAGCAAAAGTAGATGTTCTGACCTCAGAGTTTGCACTCTGCAGTTCGCATCCTCCAGTCCAGAACACAGAACCTTAATGGATGAATCTTGCAGGTGGTTGTAGCTCAGGTCCAGCTCTGTGAGGTGGGATGGGCTGGACGTCAGAGCGGAGTTAAGAACTTCATAGTCAGACTCTGAGAGTCCACACGATTCTCCAAGCCTGTGAAGAGAAACAAAGGTTGAAACGGATGAGATTCTGTTGATCAGGATTCAGCCCCCCCCCCCCCCCCCCCCCCCCCCCCCCCATCCTGCAGCTGATTCCTGTCACCTTTGCACACGACTGTTTAAGACACACGCTTTCTCCTTCTTAACAGATAGTGGTCAATTGTCTTCTTCTAACTCTCCATCTCCCTCTGCTACTTTAGTTTTGGATTGATTCAGCCTCCTGACTGTGTCTCTCTCTCTTCAGAACGCTCTCGGACGCCCTGTACTGTCTGGAAGGACTTTGTGACTCATCAAATCAACTGCAGCAGTTTCTGCATCTAAAAGCTGCTGCCGGCTTGAGGGCAAAAGACAGTAACACCAAATTCTAATGGGATTTTTCTTCTGTTTGTTCATTTTTCAAATTTATAAAATAAAGCGAAACAAAAAAAATATATTAAAAAATCATATTTCTGAAAGCATTCTTTGCTTAAAGCCTTTTTTTCACACCAAAACAAAACTTGCACAGTACTGTATTTGATACACGTTTATTTTTGGGAAGAATGTTGTGTAAATCAAGTCATCCTTTCATTCTGCAAGTGAGAGTCTACAAGTATTTACATGTTTTGGAAAACTTTATTGGATTTCAGTTGGATAAATTGGATCTTTCTTTGCACAGTAGCTGAGAAGACGATTTTTGTAAACAAAAAAACCCATTCTGTTGTTCAATGAACTCTTGATATTTGTAATCTGATTACTCCATGAATAGATTGAAAAATCAACAGAAAGTGATACTCTAAAATGGAACGGATCTAGAATGGAATGGATCTGGTTTAAGGGCAGTTACCTTGTTCACAGAATCATGAGGGTTTGGAGAATCTTCATAAAATGATGGTTTGTGTTCACTCGTCTAATGAACCAGAATCTTCCTCCAGTTGTTTCTTAACAGCTCTTTCAGAGACCAGCTTTGATTTCCTCTTTGAGGCTGTTTAGTATTCTCTTTAAGACAAATTCTTATGGAAATATTTTATCGCTGTTGTTGGTTTCAGAATTTAAATTAACTGACGAAAATCTGAGAGGATATTAGAATGATGTGAACTTTGGATTAAACAGGTGGAGCTTTGTTTCAGGCTGAGAAGATGAATGTTGAACAACTGAAAACTGATCTGATCACGTCTGGACTCACCTGAACTTTCTGCAGTTCCTCACAGCTGGGATCAGTCTCCTTTTACCCTCATATGATGCGTTGTACTGGTTCAGGTCCAGCTCATCCAGAACCTCCTCTGACATCTGCACAGTGTAGGCCAGAGCTGAGCAGTGGATCTCTGAGAGTGTTTTCTGTGTTCTGTTCTCTGATTTCAGGAACTCTTGGATCTCCTGATGAACTGTGAGGTCCTTCATCTCCATCAGACAGTGATAGATGTTGATGCTTCTGTCAGGAGAGACTCCTTCACTGTTGATCTCTTTCAGGTTGTTGACGGCTCTCTGGATCGTCTCTGGATTCTTCTCTGTCTGACCCAACAGGCCTCCTAACAGTCTCTGGTTTGATTCCACAGAGAGACCATGAAGGAAGCGAACAAACAGATCCAAATGTCCACTTTTACTCTGCAGGGATTTCTCCATGACTGCACTCAGAAACTCATCCAGGGATGGGTTCTTCTTGTTGTCCTTCAGGAAGTCCTCAATGACCTTTTCCTTCCTGTTGCAGTAACAGTGGAACATGTAAACTGCAGCCAGAAACTCCTGAACGCTCAGATGAACAAAGCTGTAGACCGGTTTGAGGAACATCTCACACTCTCTTCTGAAGATCTCAGTACAAACTCCAGAGTACACTGAGGCCTCTGTGACGTCCAGACCACACTGCTGCAGGTCTTCTTGGTAGAACATGATGTTTCCTTTCTCCAGATGTTCTAATGCCAGCTCTCCCAGCTTCAGAAGATCTTCCCTGTCAGTCTCTGTCAGCTCTTGTGGACTTGTCTGATGTTCCTGCTGGTACTTGTTCTTCTTCCTCTTTGTCTGGACCATTAGGAAGTGTGAGTACATGTCAGTCAGGGTGGTGGGCAGCTCTCCTCTCTGCTCTGTGGTCAGCAGGTTCTCCAGAACCACAGCAGTGATCCAGCAGAAGACTGGAACTTCACACATGATGTAGAGGGACATGGAGCCCTTGATGTGGGAGATGATTCTGCTGGACAGCTCTTCATCTGGGAATCTCCTCCTGAAGTATTTCTCCTTCTGAGCATCATTGAAGCCTCGTACTTCTGTCAGTCTGTCCACACATGAAGGAGGGATCTGATTGGCTGCTGCAGGTCTGGAAGTGATCCAGACCAGAGCTGAGGGAAGCAGACGTCCCTGGATGAGGTTAGTGATCAACACGCTGACTGAGGACTTCTGTGTGACATCAGAAACCACCGGACTGTTGTTGAAGTCCAGAGAAAGTCTGCTTTCATCCAGACCATCAAAGATGAACAGAAGTTTCCAGACAGACAGCTGTTCTGCTGGGATCTTCTGGAGTGTTGGATGGAAAAGCTGGATCAGAGAGAGAAGACTGTGCTGCTCGTCTTTGATCAAGTTCATCTCCCTGAAGGAAAGAGGAACCACAGCACTGATGTCTTGGTTCTCCAAGCCCTCGGCCCAGTCCAGAGTGAACTTCTGCACTGAGAAGCTTTTTCCAGCTCCAGCAACTCCACTGGTCAGAACCACTCTGATGGGTCTGTGTTGGTCAGGTAAGAGTTTGAAGATGTCTGGGTTCTTGATTGCAGTGTGATGGAGCTTGTTGGTCTTGGTGGATGTCTCCAGCTGCATCACCTCATGTTTGGTGTGAACTTCTTCTCTCAGTTCCTCTGTGATGAAGAGCTCAGTGTAGATCCTGTTGAAGAACGTTCTTACTTCTTCAGTTCCTTCAGTCACATTTTCATTTCTCCTTCTCAGACTGGTCTGATGTTGAACAAGATACTCCTGTGGACTAACATCTGCTGAAAGAGCAAAGAAGACTAAGTGTGGAAAAAAAACACGTTTTTCATGGTGTTTCAACAAAACACCTGCAGAGATTTTCAGAGGAGTCCATCAGCAAACAGACGTTTAAGTTCACTTTTGATTCTTCTGTTAAGACTCACCAGTTCTGGGGCTTTCTACTAATTGTGGGCCCCTCTTCTTTTCTCTGTCAACACCAAGGAGAAACATTAGTGAAGAAAAAAAGTCAGACTGATTCTGGATCAGAGACGTCTGGCTTCTTTATATCAAAAGAAGTAGCTATCAGAAGATAGGAAACTGTGGTCATGAGGGGATGGATATCGTCAGCAGTAATACTCAGCTAGGCTGTGGTATTGTAAATAAAAATAAGTGCTGTCGTGATACTTTTTTCTTTCGATTAATTAATTGTGATCTGTAATTAATTAATCGATTTTAATCACAACGATTTTTAACCTGATAATTGCTGTGAAAAACCTCATTTTTTGGTATTTTATTTAAATTTGTGTCATTGTGGCACAGTAAAAAATCAAATACAACTAAAAAGATGACTTTATGAAGTATTTTTTTTCCCTTTTTTTAATAAAAGACCTCCAACCTTTACTTTGACACCACCGAGGGATAATTGTTTCATAGAAAAAAATATTATATAGAGGCTTTTAGGTCCAAAGTGCTGTAATTTACTGCATCGAAAAACAGTAAGAACACTTTAATGACCAAAAAATATTAAACACAAACTTATAATTAATACTGTAATTCAAAAGTTGATATACCGGTAACTTATTCTACAATTTATCACAACAGCAAGACAGTAGAAAAGACATGAGGATGATTTTATGGTTTCCTTCAACCTGTGTGGGTGAATTTCATCATTTTAATGAAAGAGAAGAGAATCTAAGAAGAAATGAAACACTATGAAGGAATTCAACTATTTAGACTTTAAACTTTTATTTTAATAAACCTAAGTTTCATCAGCAAGCACTAAGACGTGAACTTTCCCTCTGAAATTCTGATTTTTTTTTAACTAATCATTACAATTGTTTCATTAGTTAAGAGCGCAGTCCGTGCACATCATGCACAAATAGTCCGCTTCTGTAAAAAAAACTATTAAAAAGTAAAAGTACAACAAGTTAATACAGAAGTTTAACCATTCGATGCAAAAATCTGATTAGTGTGATCAAAAAATTAATAACGCGATCGTTTAAAACCCCTAAAATAATATATTCTCCACACCATGACATCACCAGCACCACCACCAACCTGAACCATCTTTACAGAACAGGATGGATCCATGTTTTCATGTTAATGTCGAATTCTAACCCTGCCATTCGAATGTCGCAGCAGAAACTTTTTTGCAATTGTCCAATTTTGGTGAACCTGTGCGAATTTAGCCTCAGTTTCCTGTTCTTAGCTGACAGGTGTGGTCTTGTGCTGCTGGTGTCCATCTACCTCAAGGTTGGACATGTTGTGCGGTCAGAGATGCTCGTCTGCAGACCTCGGTTGTAACCAGCGGTTCTTTGAGTTTCTGTTGTCTTTCTATCAGCTGGAACCAGTCTGGTCATTCTCCTCTGACCTCTGACATCAACAAAGCATTTCCACCCACAGAACCGCCGTTCAGTGGATATTTTCACTTTTTTTTGACCATTCTGTGTAACCCCTGGAGATGTTTGTGGGTAAAAATCCCAGTAGATCTACAATTTCTGGATTACTCAGACCAGCTTGTCTGGCACCAACAACCATGACACATTTCAAGTCACTTAAATCCCCTTTCTTCCCTGTTCTGATGCTCAGTTTGAACTGCGGCAGATCATCTTCACCATGTGACTAAATGCACTGAGTTCTCCCCTGTGATTGGCTGATTATCGTGGATCTGCATTATCACATTATGTATATATGTGTGTATATATATATATATATACATACAGATAGATAGATAGATAGATAGATAGATAGATAGATAGATAGATAGATAGATAGATAGATAGATAGATAGATAGATAGATAGATAGAAATATAGATAGATAGATATGTAAACACAGAAGAATACATACATATTAGGGGTCTCAAATTAGCACGTTAATTGCTATAAATTAATTTTTAAAAATGTTATGGGTTAATCTAAGTTTTAATCCAGAACTATTGTGGTGTTCTCAAGTATGAGAAACAAAGGTCCAGCTTTTCACAGCTGTGATGTAAAAATCTGTTATGTAAGGGATAAAGCCAGACAAGGAGTTTATTATCATAGATTATTTGGGATATGAAGATAACTGATGGTAAACTGTGGAATAAAGTATGTCAACATGTATATGGTATTAAGAAATCGTGGTCAGTATTCTTGGAATTGTTTAGGAAAGTGTTCCTACTTTTACTGTGTTAATTTTGAGCACTTTGGAACAGACGTTTTCTTTTTGTGTTTTGCTTAAGATTGCCTAAGATTGAGGAAAAAAATACTCCTTGTTGGTGTCAAAGTAAAATTTAGAATCTGTTATATTAGGAAAATGACATAAAGTCATTTTTTGTCATCATTTGATTGTTTGCCTCCAAAATGTCACAAATTCGAATAAAACACCTCAGAATGAGGCTTTTTACAGCAATTATTAGGTTAAAAATCATTGCGTTTAAAAATATAACAATTTAATAATAAGTCATTAATTACAGGTCATGATCAAATAATTTCACAAAAAAAATTATCAAATGACAACACAAATTTTATATAATTATATATACGTAAATATTTAAAGTTTCATTTTGAAAAAGGAAGAAAAAGATGAAGAACTGAACCAGAACTCAAGTCATTCATCTGAAAACTATTGATGATATTAACCATTATCCAGCCTCCTTTAACTCTGACAAACACTTACTGTTCATCTCCTGAACTGACGTCTTTGAAGGCAGGAGGTGACATCTTTGAAACGTCACTCCTTAGGGACACACAGCTGGGTTCAGATCCAGGTCTAGTTCTCAGCCTTTCTTGGATCCTGATGGAAAACATTTGTTTTATTAAAAATCAAATTTCTTCTGCTATGAAGGTTAAGCAGATCATCCTCCATGTTCATCTGAACATAGATCAGGAACAGCCTGTTCTGAAGTGAGACAGTTTGTCAAAACACCTTATGACAACTATACAACTTTGCAGTGATTTTAAAAGCCTCAAATTCATTCATTATTGTCAATCTGTTGAAACATGTATTTGACTAACACTTACTCTTTCACCCGTAAGCGACTTTCTTTGTATTTTATTAAATAATATTCTGTGTAGTCACTCCTTTTGGACACCCAGCTGGGTTCATACTCAGGTCCAGGTTGGTTCCTGTGAAGAATGAAGGTTGCTGGTTTGAGTGCTGAGCTCTGACATGGAGAAGAGTCCTGGACAGTTAGAGATGTTCATCTCACCTCTGAGCTTTGCTCTGACTCTCATCTTCCCCACACAGAGTGCTTTTAGAGGGAGGGGCTCCCTCCTGTGTGTCCTCACACTGATCCATGCTGCTGGATTCACTGGATCCACATCAGCTCACACACACCTTCTACCTTCATCTGCAGAGGAAACACACATCATCAGCTCTGATCCTCCTTCACAAACAGATCAGCTGCTCCTCCACTGATTGGTTCTTCTCTTGTGTTTCCTCTCAGGTTCAGGTGAATGCAGTCAGACAGCAGTGGGAGGCAGAGGAAGCTGCTGAACATCAGCTGCTGCACTTCTGCTCTCCCTCCACCAGATGGAGACATCACTCTAAGATAAATAATGTGATCATTACTGGATTACAGATCAAACCCTGGGCAAAGGCTAACGCAGCTAATGCTAATGGATCTAGCCAATGAGTTATATATTGCTAGAGATGACACGCAAGCCTTTTACCATTGTCCAAGACAGGTAAAGAGCGATGCCATGTTGGAATGCTATAAAACAATTGGACACGACTTAGTAGATACAGTAAAATGACCATAAATGCTTAAATTTTGTCTGATTTTAAAGAGAAAAAAAATGTGGTCAATAAAAAAAACCAAGGTCACGACATTAATTTATTTGTACAAAGTACAACAGATCACTGACATTTCAAAAGTTCCTATAAATAAATACCTTAATATATAGAAAATGCAATGCATAGTCTGGTTGTGATTTTATTCAAATTCACACACAGACTAAGATTTACACAAACTGTTACTTTCCTCGTTCCGTGTTAAATAAATGGGCTTGTGGGTAGCTGATATTGCTGCAGGGCGCTGTGCCTGTTGTATACGCTGTATATGGAGCGGCTCCAAGCGGTCAGAACGGGCTGAGAACAGTGTAGCCCGGTCGACAGTCGTGCACAGTGAGTACTTCATACACAGCCCCGTAGCAGCAACGTCTGGGCGGCGTTAGCTTTGAAGCATGCATTGGCTGCGACTTATCGAGCAGGAGCCGGTCACGACGCACCATGTGGGCCAAATTCACCCAGCAGGGGGGCGGGAACACTGGGCTAGGATGAATAGGCTACAAGATCAGCTTAATCGTTCGTTCACTGTAAACTAACTCAAATCTTCCTAAAATGTATTATAAAAGTTCTCCTTTACTGCTGACAGTAATCATTTACTTGTGAAAAGTCGCATCCTTGTTTTTCCAGCTCTCTTTGTGCAATTGTAGCATAGCAGTGAACCGGCATCTATCCAATTCCAATATGGCATCCAACTTTCCGTATACAACAAGTTTGCATTCCATCTCTAGGCTATATACAACTCATTGGATCTAAAAATGCTAGCAATGCTTCTGATCCTGGTGAGAGCAATGATGTAACTGTCGAACATCAAGTGAAATAATTTTTTATGACTAAAGGGATTTCCCTGGATTTAAATACCATCGAGACCTGCCACCCGCTGCCCAGGAGAACAGAGACTGAGAACCCAAGTCTAAAGTTAAAGCGTTTCGATGGGAAGGCATGCTGAGTTAAAATGTTTTGTTAGTGATGGACCGTGCGTTAAGCTGCGCGAACCAGAGTGTCGGCGGAGTTCCTGATCCAGCCTGCCAGGTTTCCAGGCACAAAGTTTGCAATTTTTGAAGGTTTACTCCGCTATGGCGCAGGCGGGACGAGTGGGACCGGTGAGAGTTTGGCAACTCATTGAACTCAATGACAGGAGTCAGTCAAATGCTCACCAGCTCGTGGGAAGGATTCGAAGGAGAGAGGTGCTTAAACTCTAGGAATTTAGCCTTAGCGTGTCTTGTTAAGTGTCTCAAATGGGCTTTTGTGCGTATGATTTTACCACTTCTTCTTCCGCGACAATTGCAGCGTCCTTCCTCCGGGGGAGGGAGAGCAGATAGGCTTGTGGAGAAACGCTGGAATGCTAAAGGTACTACTACTACTACTAAAGGAAGCAGGAATTTTTTACCACAAAATGCAGTGAATCGAAGTTGTTGCTTAAAACACTAAGATCCAGAGGCTGACGGGAAAGTGATTCCAAGTCATCTCTTTGGGCTGGAGGTGACCTGGAATTGCTCCGGCCACCAGGTGCTTGCCTGAAAGTCCTAACCTCTGGTCTGGCTCGAGATTAGGGCCTCGGTGACACCAATCTGAGCAACACAATAGATTCTGAACCACTCTCTGTCTGGCTTTTCACCTACAATCTACTTGCCATGGGAGACCCAATCAAGGACATAACTCCTGGGCTCGCTCAAGCCCTCAGACCCCTTTACCATGTTAAAGTGAGGGTTAACAAAGGGAAATTGTTATTTACTTTAAAAGCAAAAATCATTAATTTAGTTTTAAAATCATTAGTTTTGTTGTTGTTAGTTTTGATCATTAATCTGAACACATAGTAGCGCGCTGCTGCCTCACATCGAGAAGGTCCTGGTTCAACTATTAGCTGGCACCACTCTGTGGTTTTTGTATGTTCTTCCCGTGCATCCATGGATTTTCTCCGGGCACTCCGGCTTCCTTCCACAGTCCAAAAACATGCTTAATAGGTCAATTGGTAACTCCAAAATGTCCCAAGGATGTGCATGTCTGAGTGTGTGTGGCAGTGATCGTGTGCCGCGCGACAGACTGGCGACTTGCACCTGGTGTACCGTTTGCCCAACAGAAGCCGGGACAGGCTCCGGTGACCCCATAGGAAGTATAGCGAGTTTAGAACACGAATAAAAGGAATAATCAAACAATAAAGTAGCCTTTTGTACAAAGTTCTAGAAACAAAACATCAGTTTGCTTAAAGATCTGAAGAAGAAGAAAAGTCTCTACTCACCGTGTGAACACAGCAGCAACACAGATCAGTGACTCTGAACCAGGAAGAATCCACCTGTGACGGAGGCGGGGAAGTAGGTGGAACAGTTTCACCTGCAGCTTGAGCGTGATGTGGAAATGTTCGTGATAGATTTTTCTCCTGATACAGGCTCACCCTCTCCCATACAGTCAGAAAAATCAACATGTGATCAAGGTGTTTTTTTTCTAACAGTAATGAATATAGTGGACATGAAAAAAGGGGGGCGGGCTTTATCGGAGATGAATGGCTGACCTGCCAACCTCAGATGAGAATGAATGATTGAAGGAAATAACACATCACCTCAAAAAAACCAGGAAGCTTAGAGAAAACCGGGACTGCTCAGAGCAGCACCGAGAAAAACCTCCAAACAGAAAGAATCTGAGAATCAGATCAATTTTTCCAAAAAAACTGGTTTTCAGTCCTGCTCCATCACTGCAGGAGTCTCTGCTCCATCATGTACAGCAGTGGTCCTTTGGATTTCATCATCGTCCTTTTTAATCTTGTGCCACAGTCCATACATGTCAGCCTTTCTCAAGTCTTAAATCTGTGCGCTTCAGGTTTCACTTCATAACTGCCAATCTGCCACCACTCTCTGCTGAGACATTCCATGCTCTTTTGTCTTCCTGTTACAACACAACTGAGTAATGGAAGTATGACGCAGGAGGTGTTGATGATTACATGGTCATGGTGATCATATGATCAAAGCAGAACTGTTTCTGTATGGCTATAAGCAGAAATGTTAATTTAAGCTGAAATTTATGATCAGATTGTATTAACTTATCTGCCAACACCAACACTAAGGTGGTTTTTTTGTTCATTTCTAGTGTTTTTATAGCTGACAGAAGTAGATCCACAGCATCAACAGAACAGACTGTTTTGAACCAAAGCTATGTCTGACTGAAAGAATGTATATCATTCAGATAATCTTTGGCACGTTTTCTGGGACGTTGACAGAGGTGCATCTTCTTTGTTTGAAAGGAACCACATTCCTTAAGGACGTCTTTGATTCTTTGTAACAGGGTGAGTTTAAACGGCTGCAGATTTTTCAGAAGATAAAGGTTTCCTGAAGGCTGATGATCTGCTGGGGGACCAAAGCAGTGGCGCTGCTTATTTATTCATGTGGTTTGTGGTTTTTGGTGGTTAAATACTTTGTTTTAAGAACACAGACACACGGAAAGCAAACCTCTGATGTGCATGGCAGAAAAATGTTTACCTTGCCCGATGAAGGAACATGCTGGAAAAAATGGCAGTGTAAAATCTGAAGCTCCATGAAATATGGAGCTCTCACTTATTTTCCGCAACTAAGGCAGCTATTTGCCGACTACAGCTCCACCTTCAATACCATCATCCCGAAAATCACGATCCCTAGGTCAGGTATCCCTAGTTATCCGGCGTGGGGATCCCACCCTTCACCTGCGCCTGGATCAAGGACTTTCTATCCAAGAAGCCCCGGTGAAACTTGGGGCCTCTCTTCCACTCTCACCCTCAGCACTGGCTCACCCCAGGGCTGCTTCCTGAGCCCACTCCTCTACTCGCTCTACACATCAGACTGCAGAACCGCCGACAGGCAATCCTCAGGTTTGCAGATGACACAACGGTGGTGAGTCGGAAAGCAGGAGGGGACGAGATGGCCTATGAGGTCTTGCATCCATTTCTCTTTCTCAGTGCAGCTGCACTGAGAGAGAAATGGAAGTTGCAGAGGGTTGTAAGGTCAGCAGAAAAGATCAGCGTCCTTTGTCTCCACATCTATGTCTCCACATCAAGTGTGTCCGCTCTTGTGGATCTGGCTTTTTCTGATTCTTACTGTGTGCTTTTTGACATCACTGGTTTTATAAAACAACGGACCTCTGTGAGAACGGTGAAGAAGCGCTACTTAACTCCTGAAGTGGTCGGACAATTTATTTCAACTGTTTGTACTAACACTCCACTTGTCTTACCAGCCCCCTGTGACCTAATCGTATAAAGTTTTAACAGCAAATTAAAATCCAGTCTCGATTCAGTTGCTCCACTTAAATCTAAAAAGCTAAGAATTAAACCCACACCCGCTTGGAGAACTGAAGGAATGAAACAATTGAAGAGACAATGTAGATCCACTGAAAGACGTTGGAGAAAACAGAAACTTGAAATAAACTACCATTCATACCAAAATCAACTAAAACTATACAATCAATCAGTGAAACAAACCAGGAACTCATACTTTGCGAAGATCATCTCTGAGAATAAAAACAATCCCAGAGTCCTCTTCTCCACAATTGAATCTTTGATGAACCCCGACTTAAATGCAAACACAATGCCAGCTACCGCGTCATTGTGTGAGGAGTTTGTTGACCAGCCTTTTATCAAAAATGATGACTTTATCTTACCAGGGAAGCACTGGACAGTTTTGCCCTGGTTGAAGCTGTAACACTTGGTCGAGTTTTCTCCCAAGTTAACCCAACAACCTGCTTTCTAGATCCCATCCCCACATCCGTTTTTAAAACATTTTATGGGTCTTTTGAGAGTGAGATTTTAAATATAATGAACTACTCTCTTCAGACGGATATTTTCCTTGCTGCCTTTAAAACTGCCGTTGTGAAACCACTACTTAAGAAAACTAACTTGGACCCTTCAGTTTTTAATAACTACAGACCATTGTCTAACTTGCCATTTCTAGTCTGGATTTAGATCAAACCACAGTACTGAGACACCCCTGTTAAAGATCTTTAATGATGTTAGATGTGCCTTGGATGCAGGTCAGATCTCAGTATTAGTCCTACTAGATCTAAGTGCTGCTTTTGATACTGTTGATCACCTGATCCTGTTGAACAGACTTAAAAGTCTTGGCATATCAGGGATGGTTCTCAAGTGGTTCAAATCCTATCTCATGGAGAGATACTTTATGGTAAACATGGACACATACTTTTCCAGGGTCCACAAAATTAAACGTTGTGTGCCTCAATGCTCCATACTTGGCCCCTTACTTTTTAACATCCATATGCTTCCTCTAGGGAATGTCATCAGGAGGCACAACATGAGCTTTGTGTCTAAACCATTGACTTTACATTGAAACTGGCCTCCTCTGTGCAAATTGCGTTCGGTGTGTAGACACCATCAGAGACAGTCTCTCCCCCAGAGCAATCTCTTTTTACGTTTTTTTTTTTACACATCTCGTTGTTTTTTAAAACATTTTGTTACTTTTTTTTTATTTTATTTTTTACAAATCTTGTTTTTGTATTCTTTTTTCATTGTACTTGTACAACAACAATAAAGCTGTTCTAGTCTATTCTATTTTTGCACATGTATTATCTTGTTATCATTATTATCTCTCACCCAAATTCTATTTGTTTTTGAGTTTAGTGAGGTAATGTGCAAAATGTGCTAATGTGGACGAGACTTGCAGGCGGCTCGCTTGAAGGTCAATGAACCTGTAGAGGTAAAATATTAATGTACTTTTTTTTAATAGACAAGCTGCAAGCAGCAGTATGTAGGGAACACACAAGGATACGTATGAATGAAGTAGGTGAGATGCAGGTTTCCCATACAGACTTCATTTTATTTCAACCCCTTATATCCTACAGAAAGAAGCTCTTCAGTGCACACCTTGGTGGGTGGCTTGTCTGGAGCGGTGGGGCTCTCAGTGGTGGGGCCACGCGCTGGGTCCCCTGGTGTGCTGGTGGTGGTGGTGGGGTGCTCCTCTAGCTGGGCTAGGGTTTCCCTAGATTCCCTTTAGATTTACTTTATTCTTTAGAATTTTCTGAATTCAGCTTTTTTAAAAGAACATTGGCAGCATTTTGAGCAATAATGAGTTACAATTAAACAGGTTATTCATTTTCAGCAAATAACGTTTCTTAGAGTTTACAGCACTGAAGACGTGGAGAAGCCTTTTAAAACCAAACATTACATTTACTTGGGCAAAAAAAAATACTAAAGTAAAGCTACAAAGTCAATTTACTCGAGTACTTTACAACTCTGCTGTAGGTGCAGAATCTTCTGATGAATCACAGACAGCAGCTGCTACTGCAGGTTCCTCTGGATGGAAATTAATTTCTGTCTCTGAAAACATCCTTTTTTTTTCTTCATTCACAACAAAAACTTAATCAAAATGTTCTGTGGATGAGTCTGAGTTTATTAAACAAAGTTATCAATTAAAATCACATGATTTATATCCAAGCCTTTTTAATTTTTGATCACTTGTGAGCTGCAGACTTTCTAGAATCCTGCAAGCGCTCTTCGAAAAGCAGCCGTTCACATCAGCACCACTAGAGCACAGTGAAAGAGCATTTGTCAGCTGAACTAACCGTTTCAGTAAATTGTTGGTTTGGAGGAAAGCTCCTCTGAATGAGTGAGAAACATGTTGTTTCAACTCTAAATAAGCCCTCAAAGCTTCAAGTCTTTTCATCTGACAGATGTTAGAAGAAATGCAAACCAACTTTTTCTCTGACTCTGTTTATTGTTTTTCTACTGCTTTAAACCAAAGTTTAATGAATTCATCAATGTTGTTCGCAACTTCAGCTCAAAGATCAATGGTGAAAGACAAATACAAACAGAAAAGAAACAGAATCTACTTTTTATCTACTGTTAATTAATGGATTATTATTATTATTGATCAATGAGGAATCAAAAAGGTTGGTTGATGACATGCTGTACACTTGATAGACTTAATCATTGTAAACTTGACTCTTTTCATCTGTCATCCCCAGCTATAAACTTTTTTGTATCATATCCAAGACTGTAAAAATTGGCTCAACAATATCACAGCCACTAAAGTGCTTTACGGTGTTCCACAGGGTCCTCTTAGTCTATGTTCTGTATATCAATGATCTACCTCAAGTTCTTTCCTAATTTTCTTTTATATGACGATGACGCTGTTAGTTATCCATCTTTCCCTTAAACGTTGACACAATTAACGACAAATGACAAAATAATTTTTCGTCTAGGGTGCAATGCAGCCCAGGGCAGGGCCTTGGTTGAACTAAACACTGCTCTGTTTTATCGATGTCAAATGCTCTGCCATTCCAGAACGATACAACAAGCCTCCCTCTGTGTTAAACTATCAAATATGAAGAGACAGAACACGTACAGACTGAACTATCTGCTGAATAGAGAGGTTCTCTGACAGAACTACAACCTTAACTCGGATCCAACAGAACTATGGAGGACCCAAGCCAGGCTCTAAACCCAAATCCCGGGTAAAGAGGTTCAGTGAATGTGGTGTTGAATGTGTGGAGGTGGAACAGTAAATCAGAGGATACTTTGAAGAAGGACAGAGTTCCAGCAGGACAGTCCACATACACTGCTACTCTGTGAGAGGAAGAGGAGGGGGAGGAAGAGATGTACGTTTCTCTGTTATCATGGCAGACAGAGTAACCACGATCATGAGAGCAGATCAAACTCCACGACTGATTGTTCCATCCAAACAAACAGTCATTAATGTCTCTTTTTCTTCTGATTCTTCTGTAACTCACTGCTACATAAGCAATATCTGTCCACTCAACCTCCCAGTAACAGCGACCAGTCAGACCATCTCTACACAGCAGCTGATACCAGTGATCAAATCTGTCAGGATGATCAGGATATGACTGAAGCTCCTTCTCAAAGGTCACCTTCCTGTTGTTGTCAGACAGTTTGAGGTTTCTGTTCACTGTGTTTGTGTCGATTGTGAGGCGACAGGAATCTGATGGAGAAACAAACACAATCCAGATGCAGTTATTGATCAATCATCTGTTCATTGATGGACATATTGATGAAGACTCGTGAATGTGAAAGTTTGAAGATGTCTGAATATTTTCTGCTTTGTTGCGATGAATCATATTAAAATTATACTTACACTTCTTCAGACCTGGAGTCAACCACTGGTCTCCAGCAGGCTCCGCCCTGAAAAGAGGAAACAGTTCAGAGAAAAATCTGACTTTAACAATAGAAGTGTTTGAAAATTGCTCCCAGTTCTGCCTCTTCTGTCAGACGAAAGTGTCCGCTGCAGATCTCTCATACCTGAGAGTGTCCAGTCTCCAGTGTGGATCCTCCAGTGCAGCAGAAAGCAGCTTCATTCCAGCCTCTCCTGGATGATTGTAGCTCAGGTCCAGCTCTCTCAGATGGGAGGGGTTGGAGTTCAGAGCTGAAGCCAGAGAAGCACAGCCTTCTTCTGTGATCAGACAACCTGACAGGCTGGAGACACAACACAACACACGGAAAGTGTGAGAGAACTGCAGTGACACGAAAGCTAAGCAGGCTTGCATTCAATGACAGTTGCAAATGATTTAACATCAACAACAGTCTTACCTTTGTCCAGCAGGTATTTATGGCAAAGCAATATGGATCCTTATGTCATGTTATCCATGAGTAATAAGAGTGACCCAGAGCACAATAACTTAAAACAATGTTATATTGCACTTAAAACTACCCCCAGTTCAATTCAAATTATAGGTAACCCCATCAGAGAACATGGTACTGTCCTAGTAACTCGGACAACAAGACTATCTTAGTGTAAAAGCAGCAAATTGCTTGTAGGTTGATCTGAGAGGCAAACTGAAGACTGAGGTAGACCAGATAGCCAGAAAACAAGTGTTTGGGCCAATATTTTTGTGACCGAGACAGTAAAAAGAAGCAAATTGACTAGATCCTTTGATTCTCTATCATGTAGTAATCGGTCCTGTACCTTTTCAAGAAGTCATGTGCAACACTTTGGACATTTTGCATTGTATTTTTTGTGTTTGCCAATTATTGAGTTTTGCACTGTGCCTTATTTTTGTCTTCATGGTGCTTATGTCATTTAGTTACTTAAGCTGAATAATGCACGTTGGTTAAAGGGAACTCAAACCCTCTCTCTTGGTATGACCAGGATTGCTTAGTTGATCAGTACCAGAGTTCAGGTGACCATTGCAACTGAACTCTGGTACCTTTCAGCTTTCAGACAAACTTGACTTTACTCGGAAAACAAATGTGCCAAGATTTAAACTTGTCAATGTAAATGTTCCCCTCGAATTACACTATGAATTTACTTTTGGCATGACAAACATGCAACCAAAAACCCAGGATATCACTGAAATCCTCAAACAATGTCATGTTGCAAATTTATATAATCAGAGATAACGAGACAGAATCTCCATCAATCCATCCATCCATTTTCTTCCGCTTATCCGGGACCGGGTCGCGGGGGCAGCAGTCTCAGTAAAGATGCCCAGACTTCCCGCTCCCTGGCCACTTCCTCCAGCTCCTCTGGGGGGACCCCGAGTAGTTCCCAGGCCAGCCGAGAGACATAGTCTCTCCAGCATGTCCTGGGTCTTCCCCGGGGCCTCCTCCCAGTGGGACATGCCCGGAACACCTCCCTAGGGAGGCGTCCAGGGGGCATCCGAACCAAATGCCCGAGCCACCTCAACTGGCTCCTCTCCATGTGGAGGAAAAGCAGCTCGACTCCGAGCTCCTGCCGGGTGACCGAGCTTCTCACCCCATCTCTGAGTGAGCGCCCGGCCACCCTACGGAGGAAGCTCATTTCAGCCACTTGGATCCGGGACCTCGTTCTTTCGGTCATGACCCAGAGCTCATGACCATAGGTGAGAATTGGGGCGTAGATCGGTAAATTGAGAGCTTTGCTTTCTGGCTTAGCTCTCTCTTCACCACGACGGACCGGTACAGCGACTGCATGACAGTGGATGCAGCACCAATCCGCCTGTCGATCTCATGCTCCAATCTTCCCTCACTCGTGAACAAGACCCCAAGATACTTAAACTCCTCCACTTGGGGAAGGTGCACTCCACCCACCCAGAGAGGGCAAACTACCTTTCTACGGTCGAGAACCATGACCTCAGACTTAGCGGTGCTGATCCTCATCCCTGCCCCTTCACACTTCGCTGCAAACCGTTCCAATGCATGCTGGAGGTCCTGGCTCAATGAAGCCAACATGACAACATCTTCTGCAAAGAGCAGAGAGGAAATCCTGTGGTTCCCAAACCAGACCCCCTCCGGACCCTGGCTGCACCCAGAAATTCTGTCCATAAAGACTATGAACAGAATCAGTGACAAAGGCCAGCCCTGCCGGAGTCCAACATGCACCTGGAACAGGTCTGACTTAGTGCCAGTTATGTGGACCAAGCTCCTGCTCTGGTCATACAGAGACTGGACAGCCCTGAGTAAGGCTCCCCGGACCCCATACTCTCAAAGTACCCTCCGCAGGACACCACGGGGCACACGGTCGAACGCCTTCTCCAAGTCCACAAAACACATATGGACAAGATGAGCGAACTCCCACGAACCCTCCAGCACCCTAGACAGGGTGTAGAGCTGATCCGCAGTTCCACGACCAGGACGGAAACCGCATTGTTGTTCTTCGATCTGAGGTTCAACTATTGGCCGGACTCTCCTCTCCAGTACCCTGGCATAGACTTTCCCAGGGAGGATGAGGAGTGTGATTCCCCGGTAGTTGGAACACACCCTCCGGTCCCCCTTCTTGAAAAGGGGGACCACCACCCCTGTCTGCCGGTCCAGTGGTACTGTTTCAGACTCCCACGCGATACTGCAGAGACGTGTTAACCAAGACACTCCCACAGCATCCAGAGACTTGAGGTACTCAGGGCGGACTTCGTCCACTCCCGGTGCCTTGTCACCGAGGAGCTTGTTGACTACTTTGGTGACTTCAGCTTGGGTAATGGACGGCCCCACCCCAAGGCTCTCAGCCTCTGCTTGCTTAAGGGAAGGTGTGTCAGCAGGATTGAGAAGATCCTCGAACTATTCCTTCCACCGCCCGACAATGTCCCCAGTAGAAGTCAACATCTCCCCACCTGCACTGAAAACTGTGCCTGCAGAAAACTGTTTCCCCCTCCTGAGGCGCCGGACGGTTTGCCCGAACCTCTTCGAGGCCAACCGATAATCCCTCTCCATAGCCTCACCGAACTCCTCCCAGGACTGAGTTTTTGCCTCTACTACAGCCTGAGCCGCAGCTCGCTTAGACTGCCCATACCTGTCAGCTGCCTCTGGAGTCCCACAAGTCAGCCAGACCTGATAGCACTCCTTCTTCAGCTTGACGGCATCCCTTACTTCCGGTGTCCACCAACGGGTTCGGGGGTTGCCGCCATGACAGGCACCAGAGACCTTGCGACCACAGCTCCGAACAGAAGCAGAGACAATGGAGGTGGATAACATGGTCCATTCAGTACCTGAATGGAGCTGTTTGAAGCTCTCTCGGATGTGGGAGTTAAAGACTTCCCTGACAGAGGGCTCAGCAAGACGTTCCCAGCAGACCCCCACAGTACGTTTGGATCTGCCAAGTCTTTCCGGCCTCCTTCCCCGCCAACGAATCCAACTCACCACCAGGTAGTGATCAGTGGACAGCTCTGCCCCTCTCTTTACCCGAGTGTCCAAGACACACGTCCGAAGGTCACCTGAAATGACTACAAAGTCGATCATTGATCTCCTGCCGAGGGTGTCCTGATGCCACGTGTATTGATGGACACCCTTGTGCTCAAACATGGTGTTTGTTATGGACAAACTATAATGAGCACAGAAGTCCAACAACAAAACACCACTCGGGTTCAGATCAGGGAAGCCGTTCCTGCCAATCACACCCCTCCAGGTGCTACTGTCATTGCCCACGTGGGCGTTGAAGTCACCCAGGAGGTCAATGGAGTCCCCCGTTGGGGCGCTTTCCAGTACCCCTAGGAGAGACACCAAGAAAGCCGGGTACTCCAAACTGCTGTTTGGCCCATAAGCCAGAACCACAGTCAGAGACCTGTCCCCCACCCGAAGGCGGAGGGACGCAACTCTCTCGTCCATCGGGGTGAACTCCAACACTTGGCGGCTAAGCTGGGGGCTCACGAGTAAGCCCATCCCAGCCCGCCGCCTCTCACCATGTGCAACTCCAGAATGATAGAGAGTCCAACCCCTCTCGAGAGACTGAGTTTTAGAGGCCAGACTGTGCGCAGAGGTGAGCCCAACTATATCTAGCCGGTACCTCTCAACCTCTCGCACAAGCTCAGGCTCTTTCTCTCCCAGAGAGGAGACGTTCCATGTCCCAAAAGCCAAGTTCCATGACCGGGGTTTAGGCCGCCAAGGCACTCGCCCTCGACTGCCACCCAAACCACATTGCACCAGCCCCTACACAGCTCTCCTGCAGGTGGTGGGCCCACTGGGGAGGAGACAGAATCTGATAAAAGGAAATTAATGAAACCTGACCTGAGAGTCTCCAGTTTACAGTGTGGATTCTCCAGTCCAGCAAACAGAAGTTTCACTCCTGAATCCTGCAGGTTGTTGTTACTCAGGTCCAGATCTCTGAGACTGGAGGACTGAGAGCTGAGAACTGAAGACAGAGCTGTACAGCTTCTCTCTGACAGGTTACAGCCACTCAGTCTGGAGAAAACAAAATAAGACATCAGTTATACAATCTTATGTTACTCCACTCAAATTCGTTTGTTTACTAAAGGTGGTTTTCATGAGAGTTCTTACAGAGCTTTGTTGGAGGCTTTGATCACTGGCAACAGCCTCAGAAGAGCCTCCTCTGAAGCAGAGAATTTCTTCAGGTCAAACACTTCCAGATCTTCTCCTGATGACAATAAGATGAAGACCAGAGCTGACCACTGAGCAGGAGACAGTTTATCTGTGGAGTGACGTCCTGACCTCAGGAACTGTTGGATCTCCTCCACTAGAGAACCATCATTCAGTTCATTCAGACAGTGGAACAGGTTGATGCTTTTCTCTGCAGACAGATTCTCACTCATCTTCTCCTTGATGTACTGGACTGTTTTCTGATTGGTCTGTGAGCTACTTCCTGTCTGTGTCAGCAGACCTCGTAAGAGACTCTGATTGGTCTGCAGTGAAAGACCCAGGAGAAAGCGGAGGAACAAGTCCAGGTGTCCATTTGGACTCTGTAAGGCCTTGTTCACAGAACTCTGGTAGAACTGGATTGATGTTTTCTGTTCTTCCTCCATGAGGTTGACTCCAGAGGTGATGAAGGTCAGGTGGACATGAAGAGCAGCCAGAAACTCCTGAACACTCAGATGGATGAAGCAGAACACCTTGTCCTGGTACAGGCCTCTCTCCTCTCTAAAGATCTGTGTGAACACTCCTGAGTACACTGAGGCTGCTCTGATATCGATGCCACACTCTGTCAGGTCGGATTCATAGAAGATCAGGTTTCCTTTCTGCAGCTGCTCAAAAGCCAGTTTTCCCAGAGACTCCATCATCTTCCTGCTCTCTGGACTCCAGTGAGGATCTGTCTCAGCTCCTCCATCATACTTGACCTTCTTGACTTTGGCCTGAACCACCAGGAAGTGGATGTACATCTCAGTCAGGCTCTTGGGCAGCTCTCCTCCCTCTCTGCTCTTCAGCAGATCCTCCAGAACTGTAGCAGTGATCCAGCAGAAGACTGGGATGTGACACATGATGTGGAGGCTTCTGGATCTCTTGATGTGGGAGATGATCCTCTTGGCCTGCTTTTTATTTCTGAATCTCTTCCAGAAGTATTCCTCCTTCTGTGGCTCATTGAACCCTCTGACCTCTGTTACCATGTCAACACACTCAGCAGGGATCTGGTTGGCTGCTGCAGGTCGTGTGGTTATCCAGAGGCGAGCAGAGGGAAGCAGGTTCCCCCTGATGAGGTTTGTCAGCAGATCTCCCACTGAGGTGGACTTTCTAGGGTCATTTAGGATCTGAGTCTTGTGGAAGTCCAGAGGAAGTCGACACTCATCCAGACCATCAAAGATGAAGATGACCTGGAAGTCTTCAAAGCTGCAGATTCCTGCTTCTTTGGTTTCGGGGAAGAAGTGATGAACAAGTTCCACCAAGCTGAACTTCTTCTCTTTCAGCACATTCAGCTCTCTGAAAGTGAATGGAAATATGAAGTGGATGTTCTGGTTGGCTTTGCCTTCAGCCCAGTCCAGAGTGAACTTCTGTGTTAAGACTGTTTTCCCGATGCCAGCCACTCCCTTTGTCATCACGGTTCTGATTGGTTCTTGTCTTCCAGCTGGGAGTTGAAAGAGCTCTTCTTGTCTGATGCTTGTTTCTTCTCTGTCTGCTTTCCTGGACGCTGCTTCAATCTGTCTGACCTCATGTTCTTCATTCAGATCTCCAGTTCCTCCCTCTGTGATGTAGAGCTCTGTGTAGATCAAATTCAGAAGGGTTGGGTTTCCTGCTTTAGCGATTCCCTCAAACACACACTGGAACTTCTTCTTCAGACCAGATTGGACTTCCTGTTGACAAACTGCAGCAGAAGGTCCTGAATGAAGACAACAAACAGAGTAAATCAACTCTCTGCAGCCCTAGATGATGGGGATTTGAATCCATGTGGTTCCAAGTGTTCAGACATCAGTAAATCTTCATTTATCAGCAGCTGAAACCTTCAGAGAAATCCTCTTACTGCTCTGCAGTCGATCAGCCAGCTCCTCCTGCTTCATTCTCCTCAGGAAGTTCTCTGTGATCTTCATCAGTGACTCTCTACTCCTCCTCTGCTCTTCATCTTCACCCTCCAGCTCCTCCTCATCCTCCGTCTGACTCAGGAACTTCTGGATCTTTTTTAGCTCCTTCTTCACAAAAGTAACAATGTTGTCCTCCAGCAGCTGCAACAGAATTCTAGATGAATGAGCCAATCAGAGTGAAGTCATGGAACCAAACGTCAGCTCCATGTTGGACACACTGACAATCTAAAAGTCTACAAATTTCTGGGGGAGTAAACGGTGGTAAATACTGTCAGATGCTGCTGCCTGGCCTCTATTGAATCCTGTTAGTTGCCTTAAGGCCTATGAACCCATATTTTCTCCTGCCAATGTCTGGATTTTTTGTTAATCACTTCTAGTTTAATCTGTGATCTCTCATCTTAGTCTATGAACGCTTTTGCACACCAGCACATCTACCATGAGTGTGAGCTAGCCTGTCTGCTGCCTCTTCTTCACGTCTGCTTTACAATGTGAATTAATTGTGTGTGGATCCTTTCTCTCGTTTAACAACAATTGACAGCTCTACTCCAGTGCTCTCATATTGACCTTACAAAGCTCCACTCAATTCCTCAAGATCAACCACAAGCACTGCTCCATGACTGATCACACTGACATCAATGGGGCCCTGCTGTGGAGCCAGGCTTGGAGTTTGGTAGCCAGGGCTCTTCCCGTGGCCCCAGTAAAATTCAACTTAAAGAGACAAAGTGGGGTATCTCTCCCATGGGTCCACCACCTGCAGTGAAGCTCAAAAGGGGCCGGTGCAATGTAGTTTGGGTGGCAGTAGAAGGTGGGATCTTTGGCTGTCCAAACTCCTGTCATAGAAGTTGGGTTTTGGAACTTGGAATGTTACCTCTTTGGGAGGGAAGGAGCCAGAGCTTGTGCAGGAGATAGAGTTCCAGCCAGATATAGTTGGGCTCACCTCCACACAGCCTGGGCTCTTAAACTCGATCCTTCAAGATGGACTGGACTCTCAACCATTCTGGAGTTGTACATGGTGAGAAACGGAAGACCAATGTAGGCTTTATTACTAGCCCCCAGCTCAAGCATCAAGTGTTGGAGTTCACCTCTGTGGACAAGAGGGTCACACCCTTTGCCCTTTGGGCAGGGGATAGGTCTCTGACTTTGGTTTCGGCTTACAGGTCAAGCAGCAGTTCAGAGTATTGGCCCTTCTTGGCGTCTCTCGGAAAGCACCCCAATGGGTGACTCAGTTGTTCAACTGGGGGACTTCCATGCCCAGTGGCACTTGGAAGCCCGTGATTGAAAGGAATGGCCCCCTGATCTGAACCTGGATGGTGTTTTGTTGTTGGACTTCTGTGCTTGTTCTAGTTTTTCCATAACAAACACTATATTCAAGCACAAGGGTGTCCATCAATACATGTAGCACCAGGACCCCCTAAGCAGGAGATAAATGATTGACTTTTTAGTCATTTTAGGCAACTTTTGGCTATGTGTCTTGGACACTCTAGTAAAGAGAGGGAATTAGCTTTCCACCGATCACTACCTGGTGGTGAGTAGGATTTGCTAGTGAGGAAGGAGGCTGGAAAGACTTGGCAGACTCAAACGTACTGTGGGGGTCTGCTGGGAACATCTAAATGAGCCCTCCATCAGGGAGATCTTCAATTCATGCATCAGTGAGAACTTAAAATAGGTGGACCATGTACTCCCTTTCTTTTGTCTTTGCTATTGCATAAAGTTGTGGTTGCAAGGTCTTTGATGCCTTTGGGGGTGGCAATCCCTGAACTTGGTAGTGGACATTGGAAGTAAGGGATGCCGTCAAGCTAAAGAAGGTGTCATACTTGTGTCAAGTCTGTGAGCCTTGGGGGACTCCCAGGACAGCAAATGGGTATCGGCAAGCATTGGCCCAAGCTGTTGTGGGGGCAAATACTTGGTCTTGAAAGGAATTCGGTGAGGTCATGAGAAAGGACTATGGGTTGGCCTTGAAGAGATTCTGGAAAACCATTTGGTGACATAGTTAGGGAAAGCAGTTTCCTGCAGGCACTATTTTCAGTGCAGGTGGGGAGCTGTTGTCTTTGAGGATATGCTTGGGTGGTAGAAGGAATATTTCCTGAATCTCTTCAATCCTACTGACACATCTCCTTTTGAGGAAGCAGAGGCTTATGACTTTTGGGGGTAGGGCTTTCCATCATCCAAGCTGAAGTCACAGAGTGTTGGGATTCCTGCCTCTGTTTCTGTGCATCTCTCTTGTTCCACTCCCTTCTCAGTTGAAGCTACTTCTCCAACTACTTCTTTAACTTTTACACGTGATTTCAGTTTTTAAATGCTTTTCAAAGAATTTGGATTCTTGACATTCATGCTATTTTAAAGTGGACCAGATAGGAAGTTATTTATCTTACCCCAGGGAAAGACTTTAAAGAAAAAAAAGAAAGAAAAAGAAATTCAACCACTGCAAAGGGGCCCATACTGTTGTTCACCTGGGGCCACCAAACTGCCAAGTCAGCCACTGCCTCCAAATTTCCATTCCCACCCACTCCCTTAGATTCTTAGCTGGCCCCAAGCTGACTACTTATACCACTCATCTTCTAGGCTTAGGAACTCTTTCCCCCTGACATCCAGAATATTCACTTTATTTCAATCTTTACTGTAAAACTCAAAATTCAACTTTTTAAAAAAAGGCTCTTGATCACATCACACGTCTTTTTAAATGATTTGTAATTGTAATTTTGCTTTTACTCTTTTCTGTTGTAAAATGACCCTGAGAGTATAGAAAGGCACCAACTAAATAAAATGTATTATTATTAATACAATTATATTATTCCGAAGTGCAGCATGGAGATGACTGTGGACAGAATGATGGAAAAGTAGTTGTTGTTCATGTACAGACCAGAAAGATGGAGTCCAGATGTGTTTGATGCTGCTGGACAGACTGACCACTAGGAGTCTCTGAGCTCTGCTGGTCCACTCTGTGGAGAGTCAGCAACAATCAGATCCATTCTGTCTGTGCACACAGAGACTAAAATGAGAGCTTCATGGACGCTTGTCCATGAAGTCAGATGTGAAAGTGAACAGTGAACCAGATGATTTCCTGTGGTGTACAACATTTACTGGTCCTGCTGATGCACTGAGAATCCACAACAGTTTTTATAAAGCTGGATATCCCTGCTAAAGTCACCTGGAACAAGGCACTTAAGCCTACTGTTTGTTTAGATCAGACTTGTTGTACTGGGCAGCTCCAAGCGTGAAAGGGTTTGCAGTGATTCTCCTTGTTAGACTGTAGCTGCTGTCAGAGTCAGCAGTCAACATGTTTTCTTCTCCAACATCTCTGCTCTCAGAGAAATCTCATCACTCATGATGCTCCAAGTGAGTCTGATCAGAGATGAAGAACTGAACCAGAAATCAAGTCTGGAAACTGAAAACTATTGATCATCTGAACTATTATCCAGCCTCCTTTAACTCTGACAAACACTTACTGTTCATCTCCTGACCTGATGCCTTTGAAGTTAAGAGGTAAATCCTTTGACTGGTCACTCCTGAATGACACACAGGATCCAGGTCCAGGTTGGTTCCTGTGAAGAATGAAGGTTGCTGGTGTGAGTGCTGACCTCTGACATGGAGAAGAGTCCTGGACAGTTAGAGATGTTCATCTCACCTCTGAGCTTTGCTCTGGCTCTCATCTTCCCCACACAGAGTGCTTTTAGAGGGAGGGGCTCCCTCCTGTGTGTCCTCACACTGATCCATGCTGCTGGATTCACTGGATCCACATCAGCTCACACACACCTTCTACCTTCATCTGCAGAGGAAACACACATCATCAGCTCTGATCCTCCTTCACAAACAGATCAGCTGCTCCTCCACTGATTGGCTCTTCTCTTGTGTTTCCTCTCAGGTTCAGGTGAATGCAGTCAGACAGCAGTGGGAGGCAGAGGAAGCTGCTGAACATCAGCTGCTGCACTTCTGCTCTCCCTCCACCAGATGGAGACATGGAGCTGCAGCAGCAAACACTCCATGATGGAGCAACATTTCAGTCATTCAGTCACTTTGACAAAGAAACAACAAACTCCCTGTTTCTACAATTCAGGAAACATGAAGCAGACCAAGAAAAACAGACACAATGATGGGGAAAATAAAGAAAAACATGAATTCTTCCTCTGACTGAGATGTAGAAATGAGCAGAGACCTGCAGAATAAACAGCTGTGGATTCTGATTGTGTTTTTTGAAGAGAGCTCTGCATCACTGAAGCTGCTGAGAGCAGCAATGAGAAGAACCTCCAAAGTGAAAGAACCTGAGAATCAGAAAAATGAGATTTCCTGCACTAAAGTCAGAGAACTGGTTTGTGAAGAAACCTGACAGCAGCATAGAGGAGGGGCGGAGCTTCAAGCTGTCAGGCTGAGAGATTGTTGATCTCAAATACTGTAAAAGAGCTGCAGAAAGGTGAGATCATGTGACCTTCTGCTTTGTAAGGAGACACTTTGAAGGTAATTTGAACCATCCTGAAAATGAGCAGCTTTATAGAACTGTTGGAGCGCTCACTAAGACTGTTGTAGATCTGAGGGTTCAAAGGAAGCTCTGTTTCTGTGCAGAAAGCTGGTCAGCAAAGATGTGAGCAGATCATGAAGGTTCATTTGTCTTAAAGATGATGTGAACTGAAAAAGTTTGTTGAGTTCAGTCTCTGTGAGTTTGTTCTCATACAGACGGAGGAAAAAATCCTGAAGATGTTGATGTTTTCTGAAGTTTCTCTCATGCTGTCTTTGTCCTGCAGGTTTGTCTCTCTTTTTTCTAACGATGTTTTAAAGCTGTTTGTTCATCAGCTTTCAGTCATTTCCTTGTTTCAGACGTGCATGAACTTGCTTCATCTGACATCCACTGACATTGAGGCAGAAACAAATGATGGAGCTGAAAAGAAGTCCCTGACTTCTTGGAACCAGCTCCTCCAGTTTTGTGTTGCTGGTCATCTGTCAGACTCAGAGGAACAGAGAGTTTGTTTACATGTAACTCAGAAAAATGCTTGACAGAAAAACTGAGAAACCATTTTTTCCAGATCAGTTAGAATCACAATTTTCTGTCTGAATGTTTCCTTCTCTGCAGTGACAGTAGTTTAGCTCTGAGATGAACTGAAAAAAAACACAGACGAGATCATCATGTCTGCAAGGTAAAGCTTTCATAAAGTATGGCAGCAGCAGCATCATGGTGTGATGTTCAATGCAAACATTTAAGGATGATTTTACTTTTAAATTAAAACCATCATGTTAGTTTAGAAATCAATGGGTTTTTTGAAATCTTAAAATGACCTTTCCGGTTTCCGGTTCACGACTCCACGTGTCTTTCTTCGACTCTCAATTCCTGACGTTTTTTAGAGCGTTTTTTTATATATTCTTTATATTAAACAGCAGATATTCTGCTACAGAGAGAGCTGAACATGGCACCAAATGCTGAACTGGCAGAACTTAAAGCTGTATTGGCAGATATCCAAGCCAAACAAGCGAACATCCAAGCCAAGCTAACTACATTGCTGGCTATGGAGGCTAAGCTAACTCCACTGTTGGCATTTGAGGCTAAGCTAACACCTCTGCTGGCACTTGTGCAGGAATTCCAACAAGAAAAAGTACGAAATGAACAACGGGATAATCGGCTTGACCTCATGGACAGAAGACAGAACGACGTGGATCAACAACTAAGTCTGGTGCAGCTAACTTTAGCACAGAGGCTAGCGGAGCCGCTATGAAAACAGCTGAGACCGTTGAAGCTCAAGTCAGATCATTCCTCACTTCCAAAGCGATTTCCTTGGATTTGAATAATATCGAGATCTGCCACCTGCTTCCCAGGAGAAAGGAGTCAGATAAACCAGCGATCCTCATCAGGTTTGAGAATCAAAAGCACAAAATTGCTCTGATGAAGCAAAGAAAACTGCTAAAAGGGTCAGAGGTTTACATTAATCATCATTTATCGAAACATAACGCATTGTTGGCTAAGCATGCTCGACTCCTGAAGCGGAAAAAACAGATCCAGAGCACATGGGTGCAGAATTCCAGGATCTACGTAAAACCAAACGGTCCACCGGACCTGACCAAGGTAGTGGTCATCACCAACCTGAAAGACTTTGAGAAGTGTGTGGCAGCAAAACGCAGGAATAACGTCTTGGCCAAAGGCTTGAATCCAATCACTTGACATAGTTCCCTGAAATTTGATTACTGTCAGAGGACCTACTAATGAAACAACCTGCACTTATTGATTTTCTATATCTGATGAAAGTAAATGATCTTTCAGACATAAATGATTTCCTGTTGCCTCTCTCTATACATGATCTGAAGAAATGACTTGTCTGATGAAGATAGTCAACATCTACTTGATATTTACTGATTTTGATCTTTTTGTTTTGTTTTGTCTTAGTTCATTTGTTACTTTTTTCTTTAATTACTATTATTATTATTGTTTTCGATTTATTCACATCACTGATTTTTTAATGATGAAGCTATTCTTAAATAGTAAAAAAAAAAAAAAAAAAAAAGGGAAATTCATTATTCTCAATTATTATTATTTTTGGATAAGCTCCAATCAAGTCTAAAATAATGATGTACTTACATGCAAAGCAGTATGACTTATTGTTACTCAAGGATGTTTAATTACCTGTATACTGTCAGAACAGTATAAATACCTGATTATTAGTTACGAAAAGGTTGATATCTAATGTAAAGTAAATGGTATGGTTGAGTCGAGGTGGGATTATATAAGTTTGCTTCCTCCCACTCCCTTTCAAGCAGTCACTTTTCTGATGTCTAGTTATCCTATGTTTGACATGATTACTGATGCAAATCTTTGTTGTTGTTGATTGTGTTACACGTGTCTTGTATATCTTGTCTGCTTGAAATAAACCATTTCCAATCAAAATCAAATCAAATCAAATCAAACCTTTTATGGGTAAAACCTTTTGATTTTCTTAGATCATTAAAGTTTAAGTATTTATTTCTCTAACATTATTTATCTTAAAACCAAGTCAGAAGAAAATTTTCAATTATTTTTAAGTGTTCTTCATTTTAGGACATTAAGATTTATTTCATTTTATTTTGAAGGAAAATTAAACATCTTATAATTGAATTGCTGTAAATTATTTCTTATATTGGAAGAACATTTGACCTTTTATTGAAAATAATAAATAAATAACTCCCTCACACACACACTCCCCTGCTCTCCTCAACATCCTCTCAGGTGACCTGCAGTGACCTTTATCTGCTTGTTTTTAGAAAAGCTCTTTTCTTTTTAATAGAAGAACAAGTTGAAGACAAACTTCAGTTTGAGTTATATGGGCACTTCCATTTTTTCTCAGGAGCCGATTCTTTCACTTTGACTCTTGGAAAAGAATCGGCTTTTTAGACTCTCAATGCTCAACTCTTTACGAAGTATACAAAGGATTGCCAGTTTACCATAACTTTGCAAAAATTAGTGGTTTGTATATTAATAAATGCTTTAATGTGGAGTGTTTTCATAAGAAGCTTTAGAATAGCCAAATTGTTTGCATTTTTTCCATTACAAATCATTCTTTTGTTTTATATTTTAATCAAATGTTGGCACACTCATTCTTTTATATGTTTACTTTTTAAGACCAAATCTTTTTATTATTTTTTTTAAAGAGTTCAACGATGGGCAAATAACATCAGTTTTTCTTTTTTCTGCTCCTCTTCATTTATGAAATTTGAATAACTTGAGCTGCGCCGCTGACAGAGTGACCACTGACTAAACATTGAAATTCGATGCTCCTGACCCCTGAAGCTCAATCAAGTTAGGTGTGAACCAGCAGACAGAGAGCATGAAAAAAAAAAAGTGAAGAATTGGCTCCGATCATTTGAGAGGCTACTCTTTCAACTCCTGACCGAATCGATGCTTTCGAGCATGACCCATCACTAGTCTGAGCTCTTTCTCTGCTTTCTCTCCTTCCTCACAGATGTGAGCGTACAGACACATCACTGCCGTCATCATGAGTGAAGAAGACAACAGAAAACAAAGAAAAACGTTAGAGCCATACTTACATACTTCGCCTGCTCTGACATGAAGGAAAACTCAACTTCCTCATTTCCTGAGTCAGGAACACCTGAACAGAGCTCCTCCCCCTATAACTGTTTGTGTGAGAGTGTGGGTTTATTTTAAGTCTTCTCCCTGTAATCAAACACCAGAAAAAGTCTCTCTGCTTTACAAGAAACCACATGACTCTGAGTTTTTTTTTTGTTTTTTTTTCTTTTTTTTAAGCAGGTCAGGGCATTTGCTTTAACAAACTAATGCAACACAAGACGAGGTAAATTACCTGCTACTTTTAAAACATGAGTAAAAAACTTTGCTTTTCATTTCCAAAAAGCTTTTTCTGGCAATTTATGACAGTATTATGTTTTATAATTGCACCACTACAAAGTGTGTTTCATATGGTTTATGCATGGACAATTTTTAAAACATAAAAAATATAATAATAATAATAACAGCACATTATTTAGTCTTCTAGGGTGTTATTTTTCCTACTGAGAAGCATACATTTTGAGGGTACATTTTGACTCAATTTTCTCAGCCTTGTTGTCACTGCCAAGAGCAAGCAGGTAGTGAGGTTCAGAATTACTCAATGTAATCATTTTTTATGCTCCCTAAAATAATTAAGCAATTTCTGAACAACTTAAATGCATAGTAACTACAACCCTGAAGAGTTTGTTTTCTTCAGTGTAAGCACTCTATTATGTTACTAGAAAACTTCATCTGCAATGTGGACGGGATTCTTTATTTAATTATATCAAATGTATACTGATAATGAGTATTATGTTACATCATGTGTGATTCATGTCACCGTTTACAGAAATAATGAAAGGATTTTTTTGAGGATAATCAATAAGTATTCAGTTTTGTTACTTGCAAAGTTTTGCGCGAAATATTAATTTGTGAGCAACTTTGTCTTTATGTATATGTTTCTTATTGACTGATTCTCTACTCTATATACAGTATGAGCAGCTCCGTCTGAGTGAAATGTATAAACTTGAAAATCTATTTAGAAAATTATGCTAAATTAAATAATAACTGGATGGCTGCAGTTTACTAGGTACCACTAATTCTGTGATTCTTTGGTCGCTGTGCCATATTCTCTGGGATTAACGTAAAGTGTATGCATCAGCTGCAGGTCATGGGGCTGCTGGAGCCAACCCAGCTACTGTTGGGTAAGGGTGGGGTACACCCTGAACAGGTCACACACACTCAAACTCACGCAATGATAGTCACACCTAGAGGCAAATCAAAGACACGAATTCACCAATAAATCATGTATTCGGACTGTGGGAGGAAGTCGGAGTGCCCTGAGAAAACCCCCACATGCATGAAGAGAACAAGCAAACTCCACACAGAAAGAACCCAGCTGGGAACCAGGGCCTTCTCACTGTGAGGCTAACCACTGCGCCATTGTGCAGCCTGCCTTTATCAATCAAAGCCAAACTTTTTTTGTACAAATTATGATGTTGGTGTGGTCTTCAGACATGTAAATAAGCTTTCACTGATTTGCTAAGGTAGTTTGGCAGACTGTTTCAGGCCAGATATCTTTCCTGACACATCCCTGTGTTTTATATTCACACTGGGCTTGTGTTCCATATTCAAGAACGTGCTATAGGTGGTTTCATGAATACGCTTTTAGTATACGGTGTTCACACTGGACCAGAAGGGAGGGGCTTCTTCTTCCTTTGTTTTTCCAACTGTTTATTAGCGCTTGTGTGCCACCTACAGTTGGAGGAGGTTTGGTGCGAAAGGTTGAAGCGGTGCAAATCTAGGGAATATCGCTCCAGGATTTTTCTTTTACAGATCTTTTCCGATATACGAAATACTTTGTCACATGATGTCAGCCGGACACAAACTGCGATTATTCATTTCTCCTTCATCATCAAGTTTTCGACCGCTGGGCATTTCCGCGTTTTGAAAAGGGCGGTAACCACATGTCACTGCCAAATCCTCCTTCCTGATTGGTCAAAGTTCAACTGTCTGGGGTTCAAGCAGCCAAAAGTTTAACCGGTTTAACTTTCAATGTTTAAATGTAGAGCCCAAAAACAGACTTGGAAAATTGCGTAGCGACGCGTGAACGCAAGGGTCGTGGACACAGAAGCACGAAACGCAGGTGTACGGGCGTTTATGTAGACTTTTTGTTGACAGTGGCCGTTGGAACGCGAGTCGACGCAGCCGGTGTGAACGCAGCTCGAGTATTATCAATGTCGTAACCTTTTAGAGATGTGTTTTTGACAGCATCCATTTGTTACTTATAAAGACTATTACAAAAAAATGAAAAGGAGGAAAGTAAAAGTGGAAGTTTCCAGACTGTCTAACTTGAAAACCTGACGATTATCATATGAAGTTCTGAGCCGCTTGTTTAAGGAGAACTCGTCGACCCAATTCTAGTCTTTGAACAAGTTAAAGACAAAATTCAGTTTCCTTCTTTGCTGCTCTTTCTTGTCCCGTTTTCCTCACAGATGCATCTGCTCAGGCATGTAAGAACACGATCTCACTGACATATCCAGATTTTTCAGCAGAGCTTCTCCCTCTGCAAGTTTCCACATGCAGCAGCAGCAGTTTGTAGTCATTATGCCACCAGCTTTAGCTTCATGAAGAAGACAGTTTTCAAAGCTCTGAGGTCTAAACGTGTCAAACAAATTTTTAATTTAAAAACCTGTCCTTTTTAATCTACAGGTCACAATAAGGATGTTGTTTCTGAGGATGTGGAAGGTGAAAGATTTTTAAATTTGCTCTGGTGAAACTTCACAAAGATAATCTCCAATTAAAGGCTGATTCGAGGGTTTTGTTTCTTTTCTTAAGACAAACTGTAGTGAATGAATTTAGCAGATTCTCTGTCTAAAGGTTTCTCGTCTCAGTTCAGCAGGAATCTTCCTTTCTTTTCTCGAGGATGAGACACAGAAATGACACTTTCCTTATGAGAGCAGGAGACAACAGGAAACATTTTGACAAAGACTCACTGTGACAGAAGAACAAAACAGCAGCATCTCTCACGTCTGTCTGCTCGAACAAACTCAGCTCTGTTACATGGTTCTTCAGTGCCTGAGCAGAGATCCTCCCACTGTGTGTCTCCTCCCTTTTGTTATAGTCTATCAAAATCAATTTGCCGTTTTTTTTTTTTTTTTTAAGAGGAGTCAAAAACAATCTCTAAATAATCTAAGAAAAAAAAAATTGTCGAAACTAGTGACCTGATTGCAGTTTTTAAGAAGTTTTGTTGCTTAAAAAAAGGGTGAAAAAGGTTATGCAATGAAATCTATATTTGAAAATCCACTTTGCTGCAATTTTACCCACCTGGTTTAGGGACCACTGAATTTTCCCTCTATTCTTTGCAGACAACGGTGTGCTTTTTCTAGGCACAAGTGAGGTCACTTGACATATAATCTCGGGTTTCGAAAGCAGAAGTGAATATAACAAGTGAATTACAAGTGAAGTCACTGTAAAACACACAAAAAAAAGACGATTCTGGGAAAAATGGACCCAATTAAAAAAGTTCAAATGTAGCACTTAAGCTACATTATTCAGTAAAGATTGGGGTCCCATTTTCAGCAAAGTTGTCACAAAAAAGTAAAAAAAAACAAAATTAGAAACTTTACTCACCGTAGTACGTAATCCTCAACAAAAAGTGGGGGAATCCCTTTTTGCACTGATACTGTGGAAGCAGGAGGCTAAACTTAAAATCAACACAACAAAGATGGAGATGTTTTGGAAAATTTTGTTTTTGGTCAAAATAAAAAATTAAAAAAAGCAGTAACAGATGAAACAGTATTTCATCTGTTTAAGAAACAATCACAGGTTTTATTTAACAAAAGAGCATGTATCCTTCTGCATGTCCAAGAACAACAATGACAGACACATTTAGAGCTGATTTCTTGTCAGGTATCTGTACAGGCATTTGCTTGCTGTAAACTACAAAGTTATCATCGTTTGTGAAAACATCACATCCCGTCATTTTAGAAGAACGTATTAGTGTAAAAAACACAATCATTTTTTGCTCAACATAACAAAAAAATGCTTTTCCTGTAGCAAAGTGAAAACATTACGAATGAAAAGATTTATAAAAGTCTATAAAAAAAGTGTGCATTGATGATTTTTCAAATCTTTGTCATTAATTGGCTCAAAAATTTGGGGGGCAAAGCTTTGACCCCCCCGTGACCCCCTATAGCTATGCCCCTGCTCCAGTGCCATTTTTAGATGTGAAAAACAGTAGAAAAAGTACATTTTGCACCAGGATTTTCTTTGCATACATGAAATGAAAAAACGACTGAGTAATGTCAGAAAAGAAAGACTTAATATGTCAAACACCTAACATACAGTGATCCTCTGTTGCACCATATAAAAGTGCAAAAACCTCCCAAAAAATCATTAATAACTTGTTAAAAATTCAAAATTTAAAACATATATTTACAGAGCATTAGAAACGTAACAACTTTCAAGGTAGGTGGAAAGCGTCCGTAGACTGTGCGATGTCCGATGCGTGCCTCATCGAATGCACTTCAGGATTCTGTGACGCTGTTTTCGATGCACAGCACCGCGTAGGAGCTGGAGCAGCTGCTGGGGCTTTGCTGCATGAAGCTGCCTCGCAAAAGTGAGGCCGCCATGCCCGTCACTGCCAGATCCTTGACACGCCACGACTCACACATGTTGCTCACATCCCGCTGACCCTCGCGAGTTGACCCGTGCCACACCATCTTCTCCGGCCTTGAAACAACAGTTTCTTTTTTACCTTTTTTATGCTTTTACGTCATTTTTCTACACAGTATTCATTCAAACTTTACAAAATGATTTTGAAAAAGTGCTGCCTCACCATGTGTCGTCTCTGAGAACATCCTTGCCATCAAACGAGTAGATGGAGACGTTTTCATTTATTTTGCCTTCTTTAAAGATGTCGGTCCAACCATCAAAGAGAACCTCATCCTGTAAATCATCAACCAACTTAATTAGTCAATATATCTATCAGGGAAGAGCCTAGGAAAACTATTAGACCAGGGGAGGGGAAACTTAATGACTAGTGGGCCACAATGAACTCTAAAACTGGACAAAAGAGCCAGACGAGGAGCGTGGAGTGTTGTGGTAATCCATCTCATAAGAGAGAAAAAACATAAAATGTGGGCAAAAAAATGCTTTCATTTTGATTGAAAATGAATATCTATATTTTAAAACATTTTATTTCAAAACTGTGACTTTTGTTCTCGTTTTAGTGGGACTTGCTCCAAAAGGTTACACACTTAGGTCGATTTCTTTTTCTGTTTTCACTTGTGTCATTTTTTGTCTCATTTCCTTAGGTTTGAGGGGTCAGGAGACTGAGGGCATTTTGTTGTATTTAATAATTTTATTTTTAATTGTTTTAACCTGTAAAGCACTTTGTGTTGCTGCTGTTTGAAAAGTGCTTTATAAATAAAGCTTGAATTTGAATGAGTCAGCAGTGTGGATTATGCTGCAGGCGGACGAAACGCCTTCCTCATACAGGTTCTGATTATAATCTACTAATCTCTAATCTGCACCAACGATAACGACTGATTTCATTATGTCATTTATTCACTGAAATAGTTTTTTTTGCGGTATTCTTAATTTGAATCAGTTTTAACCTCATTTCAAGAAATAATAGATTCACAAATGCGCTTTAGTTTTTGAGAGTCATGAAAATATGAGCATTTGCAGTTTAATCTGATTCACTTGTAAAAAATGTGCAGTTCTTCACAACACGTTACATTTTAAAATGAGTATCTGCGCAAAATACTGTTCCTTCTTCCACACATTTTTTCTTTACACATAAAAAAATCTGAATAAAAATCTGTCAATGAACGTTTTCCAAGTGTTTGTGTACATTATTCGTACGTATGTCTAACCCTTTAGCACCTGAGATTTCACCAGTGACACTTCAATAACTCGTGTTTTGAAAAACCGTAACGAACTATTTACACCATCGACAGCTGATTCTGACGCAGAGAAAAGCGTTTTTTAATATAGCTTTTTGCAAAGTGAAGTAAAGTAGCGTAAAGCGCAAAGCTGTTTTTCTCTGCTTCAGAAACCGCTGAAATTTCGTTAAATGCTTAAACGGTTGATGAGCTTTGGTTGTCAAAAGAATGTAGCTAGACCTCTGGTGTTAAAGATTTAACGAGGTCCCAGAACTCTACGATGCCTGAATCCAGACTGTGTTCTGACCCACTTCTGCAAGTTAGCCAACTCCGGATTTATACTGGTCTGTTAGAACGTTCATTAACCAATCAGAATGTTTACACTGCCTCTGTCATGGCTGCCTTTAAAGTCCGTCCCTCCGCAGCGCAACGCAAGCTTCACGCAGGAGTTCTATTTCCAGTCTGTCAACACGTCAATTCCGCGATAAAAAAGCCAGAGAAATGAAAAACAGGTGCGGGTTTCAAAATAAAAACCTGTTGTATCTTCAAAATAAAACTTTATATACATTTTTTTTTTTTATATTATGGTGGCGTGCCCATGTGATTACGCACATAAACGCCAAAGACAGAACACCACAGATAACACCGACATCTATTTTCGCCATTGGACAACTAAAGTTTCATTCTGGAACATAATATAATTTATGACACAAAACATGTATTTTACAAGGACTCAGTAAAAAAGGAGAGGGTGGGATTCTCAAAGTTTTGGACGTTGATGTCATGGGGGTACCAGGACAAATGACTTCTTCAGGAGGCGGGGGGGGGACCGTTGATGCAACAGCGACAATGTAAACGAAGTGACGGTTGTGGGACGGACTCTCCATGCAACGGAGTGCCCAGTGTACATCCGGGGATAGCTTTGTGGTGCCTGAGTATAATAATGAAGCCATCAAAGCAGCAAAACAAACTGAACGCGAGTCAGATGGGCCACAGTTTGAAATGCCTGGTGCAAGTTTGCGTGAAGTGTTTAACCACCTTTAGATTGACGATAGGTACAGCGTTTCTTTGAGCACTGTGGACGATGCTGTAGAGATCCTGAAGTCGTGAAGATAAAAAGGCACGAAAAGTCCCCTTCATTTTTATGGCCTGCGCCTGTTTGTAGCACATGGCATCAACGCCAATGAGGCCGCGCATGCTCCCAGTTTGAGGCGTGTTGAGGGCAATGATGTGAAGCTGCGGCGAAACAGAAAAACTTAATGTTTATTTTCACAACATGGACTTTCTGTTTCTGGAAGACCATTACCGCTCTCCTGCCATCATGCTGGTGGTACGACAACCCTCCATCTGCATAACTCGGATGGCTGGGATTTGTCCGTGAAGGGTATCGTGAATCGTAGTTCTGCCTCGAATCAGGGCGGTATCGCGGATCATTGTAGGGCTGGATGGGTGGGTCCATCCTGTTTGGTGACGTGTGGGAGGCGGTTCTGGAGTGATCTGAAGAGTACGGAATGAGAGGTGGTTCCACAACTGCAAACGTATTATCCTGCAACAAAATGTATGTATTAGAAGTGTGCACTTTGACATACGATCGTGCAAAACCTAAAAAAATGTACTCACATCTACACTAGGTAAAGGGATGTAGCTCCCAAGCTGAAAAACATTAATGAACTGAATAAGAAAAAGCAGAAGTTATGGCGCTTCTCTGCTTATCCGAAAGACAAAAGCTGAACCTGGACTTGTCGGACTCCATCTTGGACTCGTAGATAGAGGTCTGTCCGGTCAATAATGTACACCAGGGAGCCTTCAGGGTGTCTCCTTGCTGTTGCCGCCATGGTTTCGTAAGATCTCAACATTGTCACCTACAACAAAAAAACACTTCTCTTAACTTTACGAAAAGATTTTGCACAGTTTGTGTAAACTGTAAAAACATTTATAAAAATCTTTTGATTTTCTACGCTACCATTAAAAACTTTTTGAGTTTTCCAGGAAAAGTTGCACTTTTATTTACCAAGTGAGTCGTACATGAATAGAAGTAATAGTCAAGACATTTAAAAGGTTGTAAATAATGATATTTATTTGAAATATTTTTTTTTCTGTCAAACTTTGCTCTGGTCAAAGAATCCTCCATTTGCAGCAATTCCAGCATTGCCCACTTCTGGCATTCTGGCTGTTCATTTCTAGCTGTCCATCTCAAGGGGCTGATCCTCCCATTGTTTAGTAAATGTTTAGTAGATTTGTTGAGGTAATCTGAGAACTGTTACCCCACTCTTCTAGAAGCCTCTCCCACAAGATGTTTTTGGCTGGATGGGTTCTTGCCTACCTTACGGTCAAGCTGCTCTGTGGGGTTCAGATCTGGTGACAGCGATGGTCACTCCATTCCAGATAGATTACAGGCTCCCTGCTAATTCTCTAAATAGTTATTAGTCAATTATTGCACAATTTGGAGGTGTGCTTTGGTCATCCTCCTGTTGTAGGATGAAATTAGTTCCAATGCTGTGCTGACCACAGGGTATGATATGGCGTTTCAAAATGGAGTGATACTTATTCCTTAGTGATATGTAGACCGCATTCAAAGTCCCTTTTGCCCAGAACAAACCCATCTCACTAGCATCAAAGCAACCCCCGACCATCATGTTACCCCCACCGTGCTTGACGGATGGTGCCAGGCACGGTTCCAGCATCTTTTTAGCTGTTCAGCATGTCACAAATGTTCTTCTGTGTGATCCAAACATCTCAAACTTCGATTCATTTGTTCATAACCCTTTTTTCTGATGTTCCTTCCTACCTTCCGATAGCCTTTATTTCTAAGAACAATAGACTGTCAAGTTTCACTTGAAACTTCTCCTTTTTTGTGGCAATTTTGATCATTTAATCGACCCCACAAACGTGACACTCCAGATACTCAACCGACTCAAACAAAAGTCAGTTTTATAGCAGTTTAAGATGACCCCAAACTTCTGAACAGCAGTATTTATATTTGATAAAAAAACTTTTTACTGTATCATTTTTTAATATAATTAAGGTTTTTTAAAAAACTTAAAATCATAAAGCTACATCATTTCAGAAAAGAAATACATGTGGATCACCCTATATTTGTTATATGTATATTGACAGTAAGCTGTAACAATCATAGTTTTACTTACACCAGAAGAGATTCCGGGATGCCCTGGAGCTCCAGGTGGTCCTGGGGGGCCCGGAATACTTACGGCTGCCATTTAAATAAAAGATATGAATCTTTGGTGATGATGGAGGTCTGTTTAGGTGCTAAACAATACGTTTTATTACTTTGTATGCTCTCATAAGAGCCGGTCAGTAAAGGCCCTGGAGGTCCTGGTGGGCCCGGAGGTCCAGGTCGGCCCTCATAACCTCTTCCTGGTGGCCCAGGCACACCAGGATTTCCTGGTGGACCAATGATTGAGTCTCCTTTGGGGCCCTGGTGAACAGGATGCAAATGTATCTCTTAATAACAAGATCTGCTACTAAGGCAAAGGCAGCTTCATAAATGTACTCATAAATTACAGGCGGTCCAGGAACCCCGGGAGGTCCAGAAGTGCCGAATCCATATCGTGAGTCATAATATCCACCAGCTGGTTCCCCTTTCTCTCCTTTCAAGCCCATTTCACCTTTTAGCTGTTGCTGTACAGAAAATGATAAAACACATAAAAACAATGAAGTCGTTTTTATTTTTTTAACACCTTACATCAATAAGACAGATTTTACCTTTAAAGTGTAAAAGTCGAAGCTTGACCCAAAACCTGCACCAGAAATGTGATGGTTAACAATAAATGAAATTCTCCTGCAAACTCCTGCAAAATTGACTTTACCTGGAATTTCTAGTTTTCCCGGTGGTCCTTGATCCCCTTTGTCCCCTTTAGCTAGAAAACAAGGAAGTTTAAAATCACATGTTAAAAACAAACAAAAAGAAAAAGGTTGTTTTACTGTAAAAACATAAAGTTGAAGAACTTACCAGTATAAAATCTTAAATTATCATTATATCCCTGAGAAAGAAGAGAAGCTTAGAACAGAGGACTTAATATATTCTTAAATCCAGTTATTGAAAAAAAAAAGTTTTTTTTATTATTATATACATTTAATGAAATAGGAACTGGAAGAAAATAGAAGTTTTTTGGAAAAATCTTGACGCACTTGGTATCCATCAATTGGGACAGGAAGTCCAGGAGGTCCTGGAGGTCCAGGGGGTCCTGGACGACCTGGGGGACCCTGGAACAAACAAACATTGTTGTTTTCTTTAAAACTAGGTAATAGAAAACATGTTTAATTTACATATATTTGTATCAATTTGTTTAAAAAATTGAGAATTATTCCTTAAATTAAAAAAAAAAACAAAACATCAAAATCAAGACAGGGGGAGAATTCAAATGATCAAACCCTACACACAATAATCTAAGAAAGAAAATATCAACCTGAACGGGATAATTATACGCAGATCCAGTACCCGAATCCCCCTTTTCTCCTTTGGCACCATTCAGTCCTGGACGACCCTACAAAAAAAACAAAAACAGTCCTAGAAATCAGACAGAAAGTTTCCTTTTAACCCTTTTGTCACTTGAGAATTTGTACATTTAAATAATCCTCTGTTTAAAACGTCTGCATTCAAAAGAGAAATAAATTTTTCAAAATATTATTTTATGGAATTGGAAAAAAAACAAAGACAGTAGGAAAAGTAATAATTTGATCACAAATGTTTCTTTTTGTCTTGTTATTTTTTATTTGTTCTAAGCGTATTCTTACCGGTCTTCCGGGGAACCCAATCTCTCCTTTTATCCCTGGAGGACCATGAGGACCCTGGGGAAATATGCATTCTTTATTTCAAAGCTAAATCCGTTGATCAAACAGCTCAAATGTGGTGAACAACTGTACATACAGGGGGTCCGACCGGGCCAGGGAGTCCTCTATCCCCCTGCAAGTTGCCACAAATGACACAAATATAAAAATTGTAGTTTAATGAAATTAAAGGGACATCTAAAAATATCGAATACCCTAAAGTAGTTAGCTAAAAAAAACATTCCTAAGCCTGAGACGTCATAAGAATCTTTCATGGGTTAACAAACTCGCCTGACTCTGCTAGAAAATCTTCTGTCTCTTATCAAAAGAGGGTTGAAAGACAACAGACCCAACAGTTCAGATGATCTAAATAGTTTTCAAAGCTTTCCTTAGACCTATCCAGTGCCACAGGCAGATTGCCTCTATACCACAGTTCATTGATGCAGTAATTCATGCAAAATTAGACTTAGAAAAAGAAATATCCGTTTTCAAAAACTTAAAAATCCGATCCAATAAAACTGGTGTTTTCGGTGTTTGTAACATATTCTTGTAGCTTTTTTCTCATGATTTAGGACATTAATAAGATAATTAAGGATTAACTGTGTTTTTGAGTTTTTCTTTATTCATATCGTGATGAATCAGGAGCTAACCTGAAGTTTGAAAACGCTCAAATTTGTGATGCAGCAACTGAAATGAGTGGGCCAAAGTGTCACTGCTCTGCTGCATCCGCTTGTAGGCATATAGATCCACTCGTATATTCAGTGTTCCTCGTCCGAGCTGGCACCTGGCTCCAAACTGTAAGGTCGGATGGCTACGATATTTGCTCTGATATTTGTTTCACCGCTAATGTTAGCTTGAGGTTGTGAGCGGCTGTCAGCTAGCCGGAGAGAGTGCAAACAAAGGAATGATGGGAGATCAGCAGTGGCTTACTTCTGCGCCAACTGTCAACTCACAACTCAGAGTCGCATTTCGGATGAACTCCTGTTGCTCTGCAGAAAATATGTCTTAAAAATGACACAGGTGGTTTTTTTACTTAGCCAAAAAACGGTATAATCATCATTAAAAGGGCCAGTGGGAATGATTTTACCATTGAAAAAAGCTGGACTTAACTATAAGCTGACAGCATTCTTGTTTGGTTAGTCCGATTTAGTCAAACTGTCTTTAAAAAAAAAAAAAAAAAAAAAGGAGGGCTTTTAAAGTTTATCTATAGGTTGCAACCATTCATTTGGGAGGAAACTAAAAAAGTTTCAACACATGCGCATTGATGCACGCATCTGTGCAAGCAAAGGTGTGCATGCAAACACTTTTTAAAGGTGACAAAATAATGTAATAAAAACTTCTAAACGTTCTTACAATGTTGCAAGTTTCTGAGACGTTTCTATTACCAATATTTGTTACCATTTCATCCAGTATTAGTTAAATTTCAAAGGTTCATGTACTTTAAGGTGCACTGCACACATTTTTAAAAGCTTCAACATACCGTCTTTCCTGACAGGCCTCCCAAGTACAACGGTGTCCCATCAGGTCCCATTATGATGCCAGGTTCCCCCTTCTCTCCCTGAGAAAATCCCATTTAAATGTACTATAGCAAAGAGCCCACACAGTGAAACATGCTTTTGATAATCCAAATAGTCAACTTAGCGTTTTACAGGAAACTAAAAAAATAATGTTTTTATACTTACCTTTTGTCACAATAAATCCCTTTTGCATCTTTGTTTATATTTGGAGCAGAGTAAATAAACTATACCTTTGGTGCATATCCTGGAGGACCTGGATCTCCTTTTTTTCCTTTTGGCCCCATAAGCCCCTAAATAAAACAAAAATAAGTAAGAAATGTTCCATTTAATCAGCAGGACAATATGTGACAATTTTATTTTGCATCAAATGCTTTTTTTTCTTTTTTTTTGCTTACATCGCTTGTTGACTGGTAAACAATCTGTCCTGGAGGTCCAGGGGGCCCTGGGGGTCCGGGTGGTCCCCCTTCTCGTCCAGGGAGACCCTGTGTTACAAATAAGAAAAGTTAAACCAGAAATATACAAAAATCCAGATTTTCATTAAAAAACATATTATGTTTTAACATGTTATCTAGTACCTGTAACATTAATTAGCTCTTAAGAGCTGCTCCAAAGAGTCCAAAAGACACGATCAATTTTAAGTGCATTTCTGGCCATTTAAAGATGCACTGAGGGTCTATTTCTACTAGTTTTTAAGGTTTTTCTTTAACATAAGACCTGTAACCCATGAAATATTTTCTGGCCCGTTTCTCTTTAGCCCCAAAGTTTTCAACCTTTTTTTTTGTTGAAGTAAGTTGTGCCACATCCAGTCATAAATGGCCTCAACGCATTTACCAAGCACATGTATAGAGCTTCGGCCCTCTAGTGTCATTGTAATATATATCTCGGTGTCATCTGCATAGCTATGGTAACTAACGTTGCTGTTCATTTTAACCTGGGCCAGTGGCAGCATTTAATTACCATGTAATTTCTGTTAGCTCAAATGTTAAGTTACCACAGCGGCTTCAAACTATACACCAAATGCATTCCAAATTAAATTATTACAAAAAAAAAAAGCCTTTTACCCTTTCTCCTTTCTCTCCATTATCTCCTTTTTGACCCTAAAAAAAGAAGTAAAAGATTTGATTAGTGCTTAAAATAAAAGCAGAATAAGAACAAGATAAACCTCTCTTAAGTAGAGTATTTTTCAGAGTATAAGTCGCGTTTTTTTTGTACAGTGTGGCCAGTGGTGCAACTTACACCCAGGAGAAACTTATAGGCCAATACAATTTTAAAAAACTAAATATTAGATCGCGTATTCGTTATTTTTTCTCTATAACCGGTTGCCCTCTAGTGGTTGTAATAACTAATAATAACCCCTAGAGGGCACTGTATGTGTGCGTATCAGTATTTGCTGTTGACAGCAATGCAAAAGAAGCGCCGTCCAAAACAAACGAGGAAAAGAATCTGATCATTCTCCTGAACATGATATTTTTTTAATTTGCATCGAGACATTATTATTCGTGTTCATCTTTTTCCACTTCTCTGACAAATGCGGCAGAAGTAGTGTTCAAACTGGGTCACAGAGAGACAGAAGTACCACTGAAATCGCTGTCATTCTGACGCAGCTCCTATAGTAGAAAGTAAAAGTAAAAGACTGTGTTCAAATGAAATAAACCTGATCCGTCAACCTCATCCATCTCTTCTGTGCATTGTAAATACAAGCCACTGCTTCTACGTAGCTATGAGGCTAAGAACTTGACGGTAGCTTCTCCCACATGCGACAGCAGCGTGTAGTTTATTAACTTATCTTGAAACATTGCGCACCGAATTGGTCGGGCATCAAAAAAGAGGCAGCGGATGCAAATTTGACAGGTACATCACGTTGGGTGTGAACACAGCATTACGTCGGGCTTGGCGAATTCGTTCAGAAGTTTTTCTCCCAGAAGTGCAACTTGTATATAATATTTTCTTCTTTATTATGCCTTTTTATTTTTTTATTTATTTTTTTGCTGCTGCAACTTATACTCTGGAGCGACTTATAGTGCAAAAAATAACGGTTAAGCGAGGAGGCTGAATTGTGTCTGGCAGGCTTGCTGACTAACTTACTGGCAGTCCAGGGTATCCATCGATACCTGGGATCCCAGGAGGACCTCGTGGACCTTCAGCCCCTTTGTTTCCATGGTAACCAGCTAAACCTGGCTTACCCTAAAAAACAAAATATCATATGAACATTAAATAACATTTTGCAAGCCTGCGAAAAGCTGTGCATATTCCCAACAAAGGAAACTTTATCAGAAATACTTTACTGTATTAATAAATTGCATGTGCTCCTTTGTGTTCCAAAAATGTGAGTTTTGAATGCGAACTTGTTTTAATAATTAAAGAATCTGATCATGAATTTAAGAAATCTACTAAAGCTTTTTTTTTTTTACATTTCTTTGTGCACAAGACACACATTTTCAAACTTTCACAGCAACACTATTATTAATGACAGTTCATTTAGTTATGTAACACATATATATTTGTATTTTAAATAATCCAATATTTAAAAATACATTTGAATTGTTTAGAAATCATTAGAACATAAGAAATTGGCTGATTAGTCATGATTATATATTTTTGTACTTACAGGAAGACCAGCAATACCAGGTGGGCCCTAAAAGGAGAGCAGGGGTGTTTAGACGAGCCAGACTTTAACAAAAAGAGAGAAAAAACAGCCAACAGAACACCTACCTGAGGTCCAGGGGGACCTCTGAGTCCAGGTAAGCCGTTTATTGTCTCAAGGCCATGTTGGTCACTCTGTGAAGGGAAGGTATGAGATCAAAACATTATTATTAAAAAAAATACATATGTACAGATTATTTTAACCACTTATCCATTTTATCATGGCTGCTGGAGCCTATCCCAAGATCGTTAGGACTAAGGTGGAAAGGAACTCCACTTTTAATGGAGGAGAGGAGTCGCTAATTTCTGTTGATGGCTATTTTTGATTATATTTACGCCACCGGTTTCTTTGGTAAATGAGGTTTCTCAATTCATACAAACTCAACGTATTATTTTATCCCTCTGATTTATTTCTGTAAATAAAAATAAACAACAGAATGGATTTTATAAGTCAGAAGCGCGTTAGACATTAAACTGAACCCGTCGGCTCCTCAGGAGGCTTCAACAGAAAAGTCGGGTTAAGAAAATGGATGACAAGAACACGCAAATTCCATTTATTCAAATAACACTTTGTAAGTCATTTTGAGTACAAAAAAAACAGTATTCCCAATTTAGAATTGAATTGGAGCATTTTGTACCAGCAGCTGGATTAAAAGGACTTACTTTAAGGCTATTCTATGGATACATAGACACTATCCTCCTTGGGGTTTTCTGATGATTTCAGAAATTGTTTTTTTGATGTTTATAGAATAAAAACACATTCTGAGATGAGAACCAGAGAGTAACGGCTTTGACCAGCGTAATTACTTCAGACCAAGACTTGCATTCAACAGCTGAATCTGAATTATCGCGTAAAAAAATACATAATATAATCATAAAATACTAACATATAGACAGCCCTAAGTCACTACAGCTCGTCCCTAAAAAACACTTTCAATTGGAGCAATAGGGAGGAGCTATAGAAGTAGGGAAGCCATTCGGATTGAGCCAATAATATCCTCGCTAATGCTTGCACTTATACTTCTAAACTGCTCCTTGTGTGACTATGAATGAGCAATCTTAAATTTGAGATTTTGCTGACTTGGCATAATAATGATAATGATAATGTTAATTTATTCCTTATTTTGTTTTAATTTCAAAATTTCTTGCCCTGCCTTAGTAGTACAGAGTGAATAATAAAAAAAAAAAACGTACATGTATTACATGATAAGGTGGCCCAGGTGGTCCAGGAGGACCTGGAGGCCCGACTGGTCCCATCGGACCGGGGAGACCTGCCAGACCCGTCAAACCAGGTGTACCTGTCTGCCCTGGATCCCCTTGTGCTCCCTAAAAGAGAAGGGAAACAATCGAAACGTGTGTTTATTTAGTTTTCCTTTTGTCTCTGGGTTGTTAGAAGGATTAGATGTCATAGATTATAGTTGGAGCAAAGCAGAACTGTTAAACAGAAGAAACTCCTAACAGATCAGAAAAAAACGTGCAACGGAAAGATGACTAGAGGTTTAAGACAAAAAAAAATCCAACAAAAAGCTGAAAAATGTTGTTAAATTAAGAAGAAATGTAAATTTTGCTTAAAAATGATAAACAAGAGGTTAAAGGTTGGAAAAAAGAAAGAAAAAAATAACAGAATGTAACCTTTCCCTTAATACCAGTGACCCATTACACACCGTAGAAGATGGAGCAAAATAGGAAAAGAAGGTGTTGAAAAAGTTGGAGTCTTGTTCATCTTGCTGGAGAAAAGCAAGGAAAGTTTAATCTCGTGTAGAAGCAGCAAATATCCATTTGAGAATGTTGGGGTTTGAAAGAATATGCATAAAAATAGAGAGCCGGACGTCCCCCACCTTATCTCCAGATGGTCCTGGAAGACCAAGTTCACCACGGTCACCCTAAAAGACAAGCAGATTTTCAACAATTCTCTAGAAAACCATTCTGTTGTAATAGTACTAATACTTGTTACAATGACAATAAAAGCAAATTCATTCGTTTATTGTTTGTTTTTGATGGAATAGCTATTCGTGATAAAAATCTCCATACTTTGGCAATCCACGTTCATTCAAAACAGGTTTACTTTGCTAAAAAAAAAATATTATTAATATTTTAAGGAATGTTTGCATTTTTAAATTACATTGAGTATTTAAAAGGACTGCCTTTGATTTAAATTTCATGTTTACAACTTACAAACATCTATGGTGATGAGAAGTCGCAGCTTATGCAATATATTTATTGCATGAAAAAGGTCCAAACACAGATCTAGTAGCTTTCTGGTGTCATTTAGGCACAACAAAAAAAGCTCTAAAGTGTGTCAGAGTTAAAACAACTGTCAAATAACATTTGTTTTTACCTTTTCTCCACTGGGTCCTTGTGGACCAGGCCGACCTGGGAGGCCCTAAAACAGAGAACAGAGAAGTTGTGGTTTTTTTTCTCTTTTTTCAGCATAAAAAGTGTTTATCTTAAGGAAATAACTTTACTTATTAGGTTCCTAAACGTTAAATAAAAGTGAAATACAAAATTCAAACAACGTATATTTTCTTTGTTGAAAGTATTTTTAAAGGTTAGATTATTGTCTAATAAGTTAAAATGTTACTTAAACAATGTATTATTTAACTGCCTTCCATAATTGTCAAGGAGAATTGTTTTTACTGGAAGACCAGGCGTTACTTCAGGTGGTCCAGAAGGTCCAACTGATCCCGTACTAGAGATCCCTGGAGGGCCTGGAGGGCCAGGGGGACCTGGTGGGCCAGGAAGTCCACGTAGAACCTTGGAATCAGATCCCAACATCATTAAGAATGATCATCCAACGTTTTCTGTATGATGAAAGCCTTACCTGGATTTTCCCCAAGGGTGAGAACCCTGAGCCTTCCATGTCGACAAATGTCTGTAAAGTCAAAGCATTCAATAAGTGGTTCATTTTGATGAGTTAAATGTTGAAAAACAAAGAAAGTACTCACAGGGTGGTCTCCCCTGTCAGATCCAGAAGGTCCTGGGGGACCTGGGGGGCCTCTCGGTCCTGGTTGGCCTTCACCAGCTTCACCCTTGAAATTCAGGATCTTTTATAGATTTGACTTTGACCGTGTGCAGTCAGATCTGAATATTGTTTGGGGTGCTTTTAATTCACCTTTTCACCCTTCAAACCAGGAATACCTATAATTCCTGGAACACCTTGTGGACCAGGAGGTCCCTGGAAACAAGAACATTGTTAAAGCAAAAATTAAAGAAAAAAAAGTGTTCATAAAGAAGTACTAAAAAAATATTCTCACAAGTTTTCCATCTTCTCCTGGATCACCCTGAGAAAAAAAGATATTGTTAAGATCAATTTTGACCTGATTTTTCTAAAGATCTTTGACACTCACAGGCTCTCCATCCTTTCCTGAAATCCCCACAGCTCCTTTAGGACCAGGCGGCCCTGCTGGTCCAGGGGGTCCGATCACCCGCTGCACTGCAGTGCCGCCCTCAAGTTGGATCACCTCGGGTGCAGGTCCCGGGGGACCGGGAGGTCCAGGAGGCCCCTGAGCGCCACGCATTCCTGTTTTACCAGGATATCCAGAACCAGGACTACCCTGATGAGCAAAAGAAGGGAAATGTCTAGTTACTTTATTTTGAATTTATATCTGTAACATTTGGTGTGGATAGATTTATCACTATACACTGTTTCGCTGAGAATCTTTAAAAGATCATTTTCAGGTGGCAGAACAAGACTGGACGCTAACCAAGTGTCCCATATGTTTAACAAACGTATTTGTTCATGTACAATGTCAAAATGTAACAAAAATCTGAATTATGCTTAGCTTAAACAAAAACGGAGAAAGAGTTTAAGCTACAAAATCAAAACGTTAAAATTTGTTAAATTCAAGAACATCATGATCAAATCTACTTAAATAAATTGCAAGATCTGAACCAAAATTACACATTAATTTGAACTTTTATTATTAGTTATAAGTATTTAAAACTTCAACATAAAAAAAATTATGATTGAGCAGCTGAAACTTGATGTACCTTTTCTCCTTTTTCTCCCTAAAAGAAAAAATAAATAAGTAAGTAAGTGCTTCGACTGTCTAATGTAGCTAAATGGTATTTTTAATCAGATATAACCTGTGGCTTACCTTCTGTCCTTGATATCCTCCCTGTGAAGAAAAACCAGTACCTGCGCTGAAACCAGGCTCTCCCTTTGGTCCCAGGGGACCTCGATCTCCCTTGAATCCTCTCTCTCCTTTGTCACCTTTAACTCTACTGGGACCTTAAAATGAACACACAAATTTGTTGTGCACAAGTGAATGGCCCAAACAAATACAACGTAAAAAAAAAGGGAAATAAAATTAAACAGATGTAACTTGTAATTAAATCACAAAGAAATCAATTGATGCAAACATTCAAATTGTTTTCATCTGTTGTTCTGTAGGAGGCACATGACCAGAAGTTGTAGAATTTTTCAAAATATCTGTGAAAGATGTATAAAGTCGTCTCAAACAGGTCTCAAATTTAGTTTCAGAGTGATCCAGCAGGTGGCAGCAAAGGTTTTTACATCCGTTTAAATTTAAAAACATAGCACCCTTTAAGACAGGAACAAATATTTCATCTGTCTGTGCCACAGAATGTGTTTCTGTAGCTGAAATGAGGTAAAAATAACACTTGAAAATAAAAAACAGAATGTTTTATTCTGAGTTCTCACTTTGAAGTAGCAGGCGTAGCAAACTTTTACAAAGTAGTTCTGTGAACTAAAGTGTGTGACTGGAGACAACGTGAAATAAAATTATGGATGTCAAACGATCATGTTACTTACCATTATTTATAGACAAATTCTCGCAATGTTTTTTTAAATTACGTTAATCTCATTTTTAATCAATAACTATTTTCATGTTCTCAAATATAAAAAACAAGGGTCTATTTGAACTCTGCTTAAAACAGATCTTACATCGCTCTCAGTGCCCGACTTAGTGTTGCTTGGTGTGCCGCGTCACTGCTGGGACGTCGTCAATGTACGACTTTGTAGTTCCTAACAGAACTACCCTAAAACAAAGCCACAACTGTAATCTATTATGTGAGGGATAAAGCTCAATTAGGTGTTCATTTTCATCATTTAATGGGCTACGCAGAGGACTGATCGCATGGGACCATCAACTGTGTAACAAGGTATGTCAACATAATTACTATGGTATTAATATGAGGTTTACTGAGGTTACTGAGCAGTACGGAAGTTTCAACTTCCAAATATTAAATGGACCCAATAAACCGAACTGTACCCTTTTTGGGCCCTCGCTGGCTGTAGGTCCATAGAAAAATGGAACTGAACAATTAGGGTGGAGCTACTGCCGTCACATGATGAAGCAGGTTGATTGGAGGAAGGTCATTATGACGACAGCAAACGCCAAACCAGCACCAACGTGAAGCCAAAACTTTTCTCCTTTTTTCGGCTGGATTTCTCTTCGCTACCCGTGATCTTCTATCAAACGACATTAAACGCTTTGCATTTATGAGGTACCAAAAGTAAAAAAAAAAGAGCTACTGGATGACCGCCATTGTTGTTGAGCGAGAGCTTCCTTTTTGCTGTAGTTGTACTTCTATGACGCAAAGCTACGCAATCAATCTATGCTCCCTTATGACGGTCCAACTTTAAGTGGAAGCGCTCACCTGAATTGCCTGGAGCGTTCTAAACCGGACAGAACCGGACCACTCAGTGGAGCATTAAAGCCCTCTGGACCTGTTGTTTTGTTCTTGTTTTTTTATCCCCTAATTGAAAAAATAAGGTAACCAGGTATTAGGTTCTATTAAAGAAGGACTATCACCATCCAACAAAAAAAATCCTAGTAAACATTGACTAGTACTAGCTAAGATCATGTCCTTATTTTGTCGATTCATTCATGACATTTGCTATATAAAAATCATTTGGAATTTCCATGGACAATCATGGAAGCCGCCATGTTGGCGTTCAGCACACCCAACGGTCAGAGTGCGCAAATTTGTGTCAATGATGTGTGACGTCACTCTGGGACAAAGCATCAGCAACAACGGCTGCCACAGAAGGAGACAGGAGTCCATTTTTCGATGATATTGAAGCGTTTGAGGTTCAACCATATATGTATGAACCAGAATATTCAGAGGGAGAAGAAAGTGAAAGTGACGATAAAAGCGATGATCGGACAGACTGAATGGTGCTCATGCGGCATGTGTTGACCAATGCCGACCGGTCGCGAGAGCCATTGTTGGCGAGAGTTGGATGTTTTAGAAGAAAAAAAGAGAAAACGGGGGTAAGAATCTTCATAGCATCCATCACCAACCCAAAGAAAAATACAAAAGACGCGGGAATTCATCCAAAATGTTGCAGTTTACTTAGAACGCGCAACAATCTCAGTTATCAGCTATTATCGCCATCTCTTTAAATGTGTTACAATCAGCGTGTAAGACACTGACACTGACATTGCAAACAGATTTATTAAGACTTCAATGATTTACAAAGTGTCGCTGGTGCACCTAAAATAAAAAAGGCATTTGTGAACATTTAACAGTTTGAAATACTTGTGAGCTTTAAACAAGACGCATCACTGCATCAACTTGAGGAAAGTGAAAAAAAAAAAAAAAAAAGAAAAAAAATTACAACATTTTTTAACACCTTCAGGTTCAGACAAGCAGCTCCATATTTCTGCTGGGACTCTTCTTTGGCAAAAGCTTTTGACAAAGCTCCTTTTTCTTACCGTGCAGTTACAGTAATGACAGGAATCCTGCACTGACACAGGTTTTTACCTGTTTTTGGGCCCTTCGATGCCTCTGAGGATCCCAGTGAGGGTTCAGGGACCGGATGGAGAGGCGGAAAGGTGTTCTGAGGATGGAATGAGAAATGAAAACAAATTATTGTCTTTTATTATACAATTCTACCCTTTGTTAGTAAAAATGTTTGCTAGAGTTTTTCTAAACTCTGCAAAACAAAAAAATATAAATAATTGACAATTAAATCTTTAAGTTTCAAGCGGCTACTTTCGATGAAGTTTACTTCAACAAGCATTTTGGGCTTCATAACTCTCGCTATGAACAATTTTAAGTCCATTCTCAGGCTAGAAAAGTGTCAAGTGTTAATAATGCTGACATTTCTGTGCAAGCAAACCTTCACCACTTTCACTTGATCTTTCTTTTCGACATCTCCACTGCCGAGATCCCCAGAAGCCTTTGAAACGGGGAAGGAAAAAACACATCAGACCCAAGTGTTGACTTCTGAAGAAACATTTTACACAAATACTCACTTCGTCTGGGTAGCCATCAGACTCACAGAAACGCTCAGCTGCTAAAGGATCTCCCACCAACTTCAAGTCAAACATTTTACCCTTAAAGAAAATACAAGCAGAAAAACATTGACCTCTTAGTCAGCACAAGCTGATGGTTAGACTTATCGGAATCTAAGTTAATTATTTTTTTTTCTTTAAATGAGAAGAATTGTCAAGTTTGGTTTAAGATTTTGCTTTGATTAAGATGAGTCGGAGCAAAACTAGGAAAATCTTCAATGCTTAGTTGTCTCCTTCTTTCTTAGATATGCCCATCCATCCATCCATCCATCCATCCATCCATCTTCTTCCGCTTATCCGGGACCGGGTCGCGGGGGCAGCAGTCTAAGCAGAGATGCCCAGACTTCCCGCTCCCCGGCCACTTCCTCCAGCTCCTCTGGGGGGACCCCGAGTCGTTCCCAGGCCAGCCGAGAGACGTAGTCTCTCCAGCGTGTCCTGGGTCTTCCCCGGGGCCTCTTCCCAGTGGGACATGCCTGGAACACCTCCCTAGGGAGGCGTCCAGGGGGCATCCGAACCAGATGCCCAAGCCACCTCAACTGGCTCCTCTCGATGTGGAGGAGAAGCGGCTCTACTCCGAGCTCCTCCTGGGTGACCGAGCTTCTCACCCTATCTCTGAGTGAGCGCCCAGCCACCCCACGGAGGAAGCTCATTTCAGCCGCTTGGATCCGGGACCTTGTTCTTTCGGTCATAACCCAGAGCTCATGACCAAAGGTGAGTATTGGGGCGTAGATCGACCGGTAAATTGAGAGCCTTGCTTTCTGGCTTAGCTCTCTCTTCACCACGACGGACCGGTACAACGACCGCATGACGGTGGACGCAGCACCAATCCGTCTGTCGATCTCACGCTCCGATTTTCCCTCACTCGTGAACAAGACCCCAAGATACTTAAACTCCTCCACCTGGGGAAGGAGCACTCCACCCACCCAAAGAGGGCAAACCACCTATTGAATATCTATTGAATATCTGGAGTAAATGATAAATAACATTTGAAATAAAACCAAAAAAATGAAACAGCAGTCCCGAGGTGTGTTCACACTGCTTTGGAGGCCTTTCTTTCGACGCACTGCGAACTAGCTGCTCGACGTCTGTCCAAAAATGCGTTCATGAGCTTGACGTCCCAGACGGATGCGGGAAGAGATACTGCAAAATGTTTTTAGCCTGATTGTTACATAGAGTGGTGTCGGGATTTCAAGGGTGTATACCGCCTTCGCCACAGCAGCCAGGATGGGCTCCAGCAACCCGGTGGCCCCAAAAGGAATATAAGAAAATGGATTGGGGAGTTCGGAACGCTCGGATCGATCCTGCACGTTGGTTTGAGTTGATTGAGTCACTGAACACATTCAAAGCTGACTTCCTGACTGGCTGACAGGATGCACCAAAGATCGCTATACTTGAGCAGCGTTCACACTATTCACGCGTCAAGGGCGTCCAGTTCTAACGTTAAGTCAATGTACAGAGACGATCAGAGGTCCAGTGACAGGATTTAAGCATCTGTCTGGTAGCAGCTGAATTCTGACCGTTCCTGTGCGTCCAGAGTTAAAAAATCTGAACTCAAACTGACATTAAACCAGCAAAACAATCCTCTCAAAATAAGATTAATGTGAAGTTTCACAAAAAGATTATGCTAACGCTACTTTAGGTTAAACGTGCAACATTAATCAATAATTGAAATATCCTATGTTGATTTCATGGTAACATCTAAATTTGATTAAAAAATGTTTAATGCTGAATAAAAATGGTGTCGTTTTCCCAATAGAATTCCAGGTAAGCAGATAAAGTCCTCAATTTGACTCCAAAGAAACTAAAACGTCCTTAAAGTCCCACTCCAGTCATCTTTTGACCCAATGTAAAAGCATTCACACTTTTAAGATTTTTCTGCTACTTTCTTTTAAGCATGGAAAAACTCGCATACTTGTTGTCAAAATAGTACCGCATGTACTTTTTGTGTTTGTATAGTTTTTGAGACATTAATACAAATAAATTATTTTAATTCCCTTAGGAATTAAATGAGAGATCCTTTAAAAACGCTGTGCTCTTTGAAAGCTAGGGACTTCTGCATAACTTTTAGTGAGAAAAACTATTAGAGATTTAAAATGTTAAGCAAAGATTGGGCTATTTTAATAGAGATTAGCATTTCAAAATACCTTGTGGTTTTCATAGAAAAACAGTTCAGATGTAATGCAAATTTCAGGACAGTTTTGAGTTTATAATGGAAGTCAATGAGCAAAATCTTCAGGACCAAGAGTGATGTCAAAGGTTAAAATGTAGCAAGGCGAGTTTGGAAGATGACTTCTTTCCCGATAAACTGCACCTCTAACCAAATTTAATCTCAGCGTTTCAGCACTTCCAGGAAATTAAACAAACACTTTTAAGATTTAAAGATTTTCAACAAACTTTCAGCCCTTTAGACGAACTGCTTTAGTATTCTCTCTAACATAGTTTTTCAAGTAAATTCTACTCTTTCAGCAACTTTAGCTTTTGCATTTCCAGAAAATCCCTTAAGCAACTAAATGAAATTGCTTCAGCGACCACATTCAGCGCCAAGCATTGACTCTATATTCTCTCTATACGCATTCAAATATTAGTTTGGTTGCATTGAAATGGCATTACTGAACTAATTAGCCAAATTCTGGGTTTACCTCAAACTTGTCAGGGTCAGCACCACCTGCTTGGCCGACAAAGATCCCAGCGCCTTCATCAAGCTCCATCGGATCTGGTGATCGCTCAAACCTCATCACCTGAGGCTCTCCCTCACAGTCCTTGTAGAAAGACACCTCATCCTCATAGATGGATAGTGCAAATTGACTCTTGGTGTTCACCAGCTGCGGCACATCAAAGCTGGCTGCCTCGTAGGAACTCTCAGAGTCCGGCTCGGTGTAGAAGAAACATAACTTTTGACCACCGGATTGAACTGGACTTAGCTTGACTCCGATGTACATGATGGTCTGAGCGCTATCTGTGATGGCAAAGAGGACTGAGGCAGCAGGGCTGGAGGGTTCGATGTCAAAGATGATGGAGAAGTCACGGAACAAAGGGTTGGGGACATGAACCGCTGCAAGCTGACCCATGGCCGCCGAGGAGCTGAACTCGTAGGACACGACTCCTCCCTCTGTGATGACTTTAGTAATCCCATCTGGTGGAGGATCTCCAATCAGCTGGTGCAAAGAAACACCTTTTTCTTCTGCGAGACAAAGACGAGACAGATAAAGTCAGCACAATCTCCACCTCAGGCAAATCGCGGTTAACGTTACCAGTAATAAATTGATGAGTTCTTTTGGTGTTTTTCTCCTACTTTGTTTTGCTGCACATTGTGGAAAAATGAAAAAAAGTATTATAGTTGAGTCGGGCTGGGTGGCTGTTTGGGTTCCGCTAATGTCTAGAGTTCAGCGAACGCACCACGCAGAGAGGCTTGTTGGCCTCGGGTTCTGTCATTTAACCGGTTGTTGGGGGTTTGGACTTGTGGGGTTCAGTTATTGTCTGAATAAGGAATATAACAGGAAGGCGGCTGGTGCATGAGAAAGAATTAAGGAGTTTGAGGGGCGTAGCTCCAAGAACAAATCAAAAATTGACTAAAAAACAACTTTTGTTGAGCGTTTTTTCTGCTGTTGTTAGTAGTTGCTGTAAGCTGTACAGTGTTGGTTATGGTCTACAGAATACACAAAATAAAGAGGGTTAAAAAAGATCTTGGTGTCTCAGTGCGGTAAAGACAAAGATTATCTTGTTATCCCCACAAAATAAAACGTGTTTTCTTGCGATAACAAGATAGTAGATGTTATCACGAGAAAATGCTCAAATAAAAAGATCCTTGTCATGATAACTGCTACCAAGCCTGCACTGATGCAGCTGGTGGACAAACACTAACCAGTGAAGGAAAATGGTATAAGCTAAACCACAAGTTATGTGACAAAGCATCATTTCAGAGGAAAAGTGCACCTCTTACTGCAACTGCTGTCCAGATAATGAATCAAAAGTTTCTCCAAAGAAACCAAAGTCCACAAATAGTGTCCTGGACTGCTTCTTTGGCTAAAACTGTCCACCGCAAACTGATCTACAAATGTTGATCACGCTAACTATTTTATCAATAATAAAATTATTTATACGCACGTATTCACTCTGCATCAAGCAATAAAGGAAGCAAGTCAGAAATACAGGCAGAGAACCAAGGCAACATTGCTGTTTATGAACGAAAATTTGACAGTGATACTGGCATGTCAATCATATCGCAATTTAAAGCTGTACAGTCATACACATTGACCAGTTTGTTTTACCCAATTCAATTTAACAGACACTGTTATTAATGCAGACATCTGAGCTCAAGTAAAATCATAACAACAGATTAAAAATATATTTTCTTTTCTTTAAACTCAGAATGAAGAGAAAACTAAACATTTATTGAAACACTTACTGACTTAAGATTGCAAGAGCGTGTTATTTTTGAGTAAAATTTGACTTTTTAACAAGAGAATACACAAGAATTTACATTCCTTTCGTCTGAAACTCCCCTGGTTGTTGAGGCAATTACTTCTAGGTCTGCAACCGTTTTGGAACGGAAGGTGGTGAATTGGCTTCACCTAAACTGGTAACAGGCAAAGCACAGGCTGCTCAATAATCTTCTATATGTCAGACGTTTGTACAAATTTATTGTATCCGATGTTTTGTATGTCAGTCCAAAAAAAAGGGACACTTTCTATTACAATTCTTTAGACAAATCGCGGCATCTACTGTGTCTAACTGGATTAGCTTTTGATAGCACTGGTCCAGATGTCTCCCCAGAGAGGTGTTCAGGGTATGTCCCACGGGGTGGAGCTCCAGCGGAAGACCGAGGACATGCTGGAGAGACTATGTCCTGGGAATGCCTCTGAATCCCTCCAGAGGAGCTGGAGGAAAAGGGCGGGCAGTCTGGGTATCTTTGCTTAGCAGCGGAAAATGAATAGATGAACTTGTATATTTCTTCAAATAATGGGTTTAATTTAACTCAAAAAAGCAAAACTTAATTTAATTAAGAGCATTTCTAGTCTAATATTAACTATTGTTACATCAGGAAGTTTCCTACAGTCAGCATATCTTTGAATAAAGAACAAAACTAGCAACATTTTGACCGTTATGCAAAAAAAAAAAAAAGTTTTCTTTCTTTGTTTAAACATTCAAATGGGTTTGTTAAAAAAACAAAAGACGATATTGAAAAAACATTTAGCAAAAATTCTCTTTAAATCTTGTTTTAGGTAGTATTTTAAAAACATTTTGGCTGCCGGTTACCACAGCTCCAGGTTCTGTAACTATCTTTTACTCCTGAGAAATTCTGGTTAACCGAGTGCAGTACAAGATGTCGTCATTACAGAGAGGTACAAATGAACAGAAAGAGGGAAAAAAAAGAGTCAGATTTCCATGGGAAAGAAGTCCATGAGTTATTTTTTTTTTAGACAAGCCCCTGAAGACTCTAATAAAACACACCAATTAAAGTGTTGAAATGTCAGTGTGGAACTAATGGACGTCTCTGGAGGTTTATGGGCAATGAATTCCTCGCTTCTCCCAGAGGGGAAATCAAGAAGAAGCAAATCAGGAGGTTGGCTTTCATGGAAATCAGGGGTGAATGTTCAGACAAATGAAAAGATGCGCAAAAATATGACTTTGGTTTAAAGAAACTACTTTTGCTGGACTTTAAATGTCCTCTCGTCTGTTTCGCTGCATTTATGATGAATTAAAGTTGAGCAGAGACGGGAATCAGTTGGGAACTTGCAGAGAAACAAAGCAGCACCAACGCTTGCTCCTGAACCCCATTCATCCCTTAATCCTCATTTGGATGAGTTGACAAAAAATTATTTGTCGCTGAGTGATGAGGAGAGAAACGCCTGGAAAATGTTCAGGTTTGATGACACCAAGATAAATGTTGCTCAAGTGTGGAAGGAGCAGAGATATGTGAGACCAAGCAGAAACCAGATGTTTACACTTATGAAAGTCTACTTTTCTTCTTCTGAATCTTTTTTTTTGTCCAAATTAACAGTTTTCTTGATCATAAAGGTTCATGGGATTATTTGGCTTTCAATACTGTTTGCAAAAACAGAAATAAAGGTGAATAAAATCCATTGACTATGTGTAACAGTTGAGAGTTTGTTGTCAAACTTGCTTCTGAATCCAACAAACTTAAATCAATTCAGTCACCATGGTTTCACGATGCCAATGTTGTCGTGTTGGAACCAGATGATGTCAGTAAGCAGCGATTGGTCCACATTCCTAACACATCTAAAACTCTGGAGAACATTGTCAGGATTTTTTGTAAAATGACCCAAATCAATAGTGATGTTTACGTTTCGATTACTGCTGAAGTTAATCAGGAAGTTGAAAGAAAAACGTTCGAGTTTGACAATGTTTAAAGTGACAAATATTTCTTTCATTCAAAATATTTGTATTTTTATTTATTACGTTTTGTTGATTCTGATGTTCTGTTCTAAATAAAGGTATAAATGAAATACATGTCTTACGTATAGGCAAACACAAGATATTAAATGGAAAGAATTGTGATTTGATCTGTGAATCATTTATCTTGATTTTTTAATCTAATCGAATTGTCACCAAAGTAATGATCCACAGCCCTCTGTAATGATTAATTCTAACGATTAAATTCATTTTATTATTGGTAGCTAACCATTTGATTCATAGGTTGTTACCCCCCTAGATCAAATACTTAGTTCCTTCACTGTAAATTATGTTAAACAATCCCAAAATACTAAGGGAGCTTTTATTGATTTGAATAATTAGCATTTATCATTTTGGTTTAAAGATTGTATTAGTTAGTCATTTTTAATAACTGAGAAGTAACAGATTGAAAATAAGCTCAAATATTGATTAAAAAGTTAATATTCATTATAGGCAAAGCCAAACCCATAAAACGGTTGGAAAAACTACAGGGCTTCTCTAGAAATACCCCCCACCAGAACCGGAGATAATGAAGCTTCTGTTAGGATTACAGACTTTCCATTTGTTTTTTGGTTAACAAACCCACAGAATCAGTAAGGGATCAAATACTCAGAACCTGCAATGTATGCCAACAACCACCAGAATGTCCCAGGCCTCTGATAGCTTTTGCTAATTTTTACGAATTGACTGAATCGAAATGCAGATTTAAATGTCAGCACTAGGGGTCTCAAAACGTTGTGTTAATAGCGATTAATTAATGACAGACATTTTAGCTCTTTCTTTTTTTTTTAACTTGTGTTAATCTTATTTTCATGTCGGATGTTTGTTTCTGTGAAGTCTGTTCATGTCTGATAACTGCACATCTCAAAGGGCATTATCCTGCTTATACCAAACACGTAAATTATTATTGCATTGCAATATTGCATTAATATTGATGTGGTAAATAAGAGGGCCTGATGTCTTATTTTTTATTTTCTTTCCTAATTGTTCAAGATTGAAAAAGAAATCCCCTTGTTGGTGTAAAAGTGCATGTTTGAAGTCTGTTATCATAAAATAAACTTCATAAAGCCATGTTTTTTAGTTGTACTTTGATATTTTACTGTGCCACAACGTCACAAATTTCAATGAAAATACATGAAAATGAGACTTTTCACAGCAAGTATTCGGTTCAATTAAAAATAGATCAACTGCAAGTAGCAATGAAATAATCACAACGCATAAATGAATGGCATGGCGGCACTAGTCAGTACTGATCTTTGGTATTCAAGAGAAAAATGGGTTGAATTCCCATAAAAAGATCTCAAAGTGTCTTTGTATCTGTCCCTCTGAATTTACCACCCATCAAGTTTCACTGGTTTAACAGCTGACGGCAACCTCTAACCTCTGACTGAGACGCCAAGCTATCTTTTTACCCAAACTACAAGGCTCTCTTGTTCCCGACCGCGACCCACAATCACTGTTCTAAATGTCAGCCGCCTCCCACCACAAATGGCCCGAGTGACTTCATTTCTCTGCCACCATAAAAGCGGAGACAACAGGAATCTATTCAAAAAATCACAACCAGAAATCCTGAAAATGAAGAAGTGATTAGAAAAGATTGGCATCAAGCGACATGCAAAAAGTTTAAACAACTGAGTTTTTTGGCAAGTAAATGTAGTAAATGCGTAGAATGCGTTGTAAGACAGTTTTAATATTTCAATTTTTAATATTTAAAATAGTCTTACATCATCAGTTTGACTGGACATGTTTTGAAAAGAAGACTTAAGTCCAAGTGCCATGATTCTACTTCAAAACCAAGTCATCTGAATGAATGAGACTTCATCGACTCGTGCTTTAGTAGGTAAACAAACAAACAAGCAGCCCACAGCGAAAATCCAAAGCGCTGCAAATCACAAGATTGAAAAATCTCTGTCACTAAGATGGCTGCGCGGCTGCTTATAATCAGTAAGACGATAAAGCAAGACGTGCTCTTGTTTAGAGAACTAGCTTTGAGCTCATTTCAGCCCTACAGCTGTTTCCACATATTTGTTTGATGCCATTATCATTTTTGTTGTACATTTGAATGAGGATTCCTAAAAATGTTTGACTGTTGGGGAAATGATTGAAACACCACTTGATCTAAGCAGGTGAATCCCCTGTGAAGCGAAACAAGCCACAAGGCTTTAAACGATGTCTACTTCTACAGAGCTTTCCTGGCTTCTTAGAAGGCCATCGGAGGAGAGAGACAGGCCACCAGGACGCAGAACAAGACAGGGAATCGGGATTGAACAGCAGAGGGGTGTGGTCACGATACACCACTCTTGAGACTCTCATGTACTCATAACGTTTACTTGACTAATTTACTTAAGTAAATGTACATGTCCTTTCAAATTTAGTGGAGTAAAGAGCACAAATATTCAATCAAAACATGTAGTTGAGGAGAGAGTAAAAGTTGCTGATACCTTTGATACTCAGTACAAGCACAAAGTAGCCAAAAAACATCCTGAAGCAAAGTAAAAATTTCAATTTACTCAAGTGTTTTACAACTCTGCATGAAAGAAAACATAATTGAAACTCCCCAAACAGAACAGGTTTCACTGAAATAGAACTAAGACGTTGAATGCTTGTTTTATTCCATGTCACATTTACTTCTAATTTTTTAATAAAATACATTTCAACACAACTGCTTTTTATTCTTAATTGTTGTCTATTTTGCCCACTTTAAGACTTTTATTTACTGGTAGGTAGAATTATAATGCAAGACCAACTTTCCAGTCACATTTTAACATGGAATCAATACTTTTACTGGTATCGGTACTTTCTTTTAACCATGCTAATGTAGAATCATCAAAAAAAAAAGATTTGGAAGAAAAAGTATAAATCCAAAGTCAAGGCTCAAGTCTAGATTTAGCACCAACTATTGACTGTATAAGACAACTGAACTGAGCGAGTGTGACGTCACCCATAGAAAATGACTTACTTCCGGTTCCATCCAAATGAAGTCAATTCAGTCGCCTTTTCCATGATATGTCCGCCAGCATGTTAGAACCAGACGTTTTCATTAAGCTGTGATTGGTCTGTGTCGTTTTGAGTACACTTCTATGGCAACCACTCTCTCCAGTCAGAAGTGAGCATGTTAGAAGGTCACATCTCTTCCAATGAAAGCGGACTCAACAGAAGCTGTCAAAGGGTTTCAATGTTTGACACAAGCCCATCTACTTTTATTGATGCACCAGATTGGTCTGTTTGTATCTCGAAGGTCTTAAGATAAAGAAATAATCTCATGAAAAAAAGCCGGATTAGCAACAACATGTTAGAAAAGGTATCAGAGCAAGAATGATTATTCTGACAAATATAACAACTGAATAACAGCTGTTTTTTCTCAATAGCAATCTATGGGAATTCGGCTTTTTGGGACCGGTGAGTACTTCCTATTTGGAATGCGAGGGGGAAGAGGTCAGAGTCCAGTTCTCACATACAGTCAATGGCACAAACACACAAATCATTCACGCTGCTTACATGGTTTTGTAGAATCACAAATAAACAAAAAATGTCAAAATGGTAATTAATCTATACAGTGTTCCCCCGTTTATGGCGGGGATACGTTCCATAAATATCCCTGCAAAGGGTGAAATCCGAGAAGTAGGATTACAGATGTGTCAAGGCTATAAAGATTCCTCAATACACACTTTCTACATTATTTCTCAAACAGACATGAACATTTTCACACGTTCTCTCTTGTTGAAATTCAAGTCAACAGCCAATTAGGGTGCAGCACACGAGAGAGAGAGAGAGAGAGAGAGAGAGAGAGAGAGAGAGAGAGAGAGAGAGAGAGAGAGAGAGAAAGGCATGCACAACTGCCCTGAAAAAAGAATCTGCAAAACAGCGAGACTGCAAAAGATAAACCACGATATAGCGAGGGATCACTGTAGATGCAATTGCCAGAGAATTTAGCATGCTAATGCTCAAGGAATGCTGAGGAAGGAAATCAGATAATCAAATCTCCAGTTCAAAATAATCACCCACTCCATTATTTTGCAAGTGCATCTCTTAAAGGAGGTCTGTTTTACACCACTTGATCTAGTTTTAAAATCCTACAACTAGTGACATGCATTTAAAAAAATATCAAACACTGACAAAAAGCAACACCTGCACATCCTTTCACCAAGGCAACCAACTGTTTATCGTCAATGCCTGTATTAACACATTTTGTGTACATATATATTTTTTTCTAAATATATCAAATGTGCTTAAGCTAAACAGTTCATTTTCCTATTTGTCAAATGGCAAGTGTAAACCATTGACTGTATATAGAGAACTGGACCGAGGGGATGCAACATCGTTGGTCCGAGTCAGTCTGAGTCAACGTTTCTATGGCAACTACTGTCGCCAATCATGAGTAAGTTTGTTCAAAGTCCACACCCCCTTACACAGAAATCAGGGCTCAGGAGAATGTCAATCAAACATTCGAGGTGGGGGCCAGTGGGTCCCACATGCTTTTACTGAGCTTGAATAACTTTTAATAGGGAAAAATTAGGTTGAAAAAGAATACTGGATTAGCGAGAACAGTTATCAGAGCCAGAATGATTATTCTGACAGAATGACAGTAACAACTGTTTGTTTCTTAATGGAAGTCTATGGGATTTTGGATTCTTAGAGCCAGCTGGTAATTCCTATTTGGAACCTGAGGGGGGAAGAGTCGCTTAGTCCAGCTGTCTACATACAGTCAATATTGTAAACAAGGTGCGTCCAAACTTTTTACAAAGAGGGCCCGATTTGGTGAGGTGGAAATGTGTCTGTCCATATGGACAGATATTCCTTAAACAATTTTAACAATATCAATTTAAACTATTTAATGAACATTTAATTGCAACTGCTTTTCATTTCTTCTCATTGAGTAAAGATTACAGTCAATTTTTTGCACGGTTCATTCTCAGTTAGCTTAATGTAGATAGCATGTCTCGTCTGGTAGTTACTCACCCTGGTGAATATTAAAACATAATGTAGCCAACCACAACCAATATGTTGTACACAAAGTATTTGGAAGGTTTTCGGGGCTGAATAAATTTGATTTTATGAAAGGAACCTGTGGGCCGTTGGAAATCTGAACGCGGGCCACATTTGGCCCACGGGCCGGACTTTGGACATGCCTGGTTTAAACTTACACTTTTAGGCAAAGAGAAAACTGCCCTCTTGTGGAACAAAAGTGCTAGATTACAAACTTAAAAAATACAACAAATTAAAAACGTTTTTTTTTTTTTTTTTTTTCAAAGAAGGGTTGTCCAGCTACAGTCAAATTGGAAAAAAAAAACCTTGTAACAAAGAATTTGTGTTCCACGTTAAAGTCTTTCTTGGTCTAAAAATCCAACAAACAGAAGTTATTACTTTGTATATTAGATTATGTTTACAGCAGAAGTTGTGCTGTGTGTCTGAAAATGCTGGTTTATCAAATATTTGCACCAGAATTTTTGGAGTAAAACAAATGCTGCAAACTTTACTGTTGAAAGTTTGATAGCATGTTGGATAAATTGAACAACAGGTTCAAATTCAAAGGACTTGGAGCTACAGTAACCGATCAGCATAATAATTCAGTCCCACATAATCAAACATTTTGGGGTTTGGAAGCGTTGATTTAGTCAAATTACTGTTAAGACCAAATCACTTAAAGAAATTGATGAATTCCAAAGTTATTGAAATACTATTTAACCCACAGGGGTTACCATTACTAATTGATGTGCAGAGAGGATGTTCCTGCACTTTTCCAGGTAGAGGGTGGCACGCCATTGGGAAACGTCCATTTTCAGAAACATTTAGCAGCTGTCTTGGAGCACATAGAAAAACCAGCGACGGGTACAATGTGGTAGAATTGCAGGAGTGTCACATCTGGGCATCAGCAGAAGGCTGAGGACTCAGTTTGGACTGTGGTGACACCCCGCCCTGATGCTTACTTGTGGTACCACCCCAACCTCTTTCACAGAAGGTTGATTAAAAAAGGTTGCATAAGTTAGGGTTTCTTGTCAAATGGGACAATCAGGAGAAAAAAGGAAGACATGAAGAGGAAGAAGAAAATGTCGGATTAATTTCAGATAGATCAATCTCTAAAAGTGGGGCCCAGATAATCCCTGGACCAACCCCTAGATCCCTCTATCAGCACCTTGTCTCTGAACCTGCCTGTTTTTTCCATCCCTTGAGGCTTTTCTGTCTTCTCTGTGTCAGCCTCCATGGTAGTCCTGGTTGTTGGGGTAGCATCCCAGTTCATGACAAACGTATGAATACCTGCAGCCACATTGATGATTTCTTCCCCCACCCTGGATAAGGTGATGTTCTCCTGTTTTTCCTTTGCCTCGATGCTACCAGTTGTTGTTGCTGTAGAAGCTGTGGTTCCTCTGGCCTCTCTTGGAGACTCTGTGGTTTCTTTAGAGAAAAACCATAAGGCCTGCAAACTCCCAGCGCAGAGAACCAGGACCAACAACCATGTCCTCAACATGCTGCGGCGACAGAGCTCCCAGTGTCCCCCTAAAACTCCACTTACAGCTGCACTGAAATGTCAAAGCTGTTCAAATGCCACTGAAGCCCCAGAAAGAAGAGTTGATTGATTTCAGAGACCCTCCCTCCCAACACCCCCTCCCCCCCGTGCATAGCTGTTGCACAGACAAATACAGGGGGGGGGGTATAGAGGCAGGCCCATGGTGGGATGAGAAAAGTAACTAGCCCAACACGTCAAACTCCTCCCACGGTTATGTTGATGATTGGTTCCCCAAAAACCTGCCAATGTCTCGTGGATGTAGTGACACCATGAAACTCCAATTACCACAGCAATACGCCTGTTTGGAAAAATCGACAATGCAAACCTCTATTCCATTCTGAATTTAAGCAAAATTCAGACAAAGATCACACCAGACTTTTTGTGCTTTTACGTATTACTGACAAAAGTGTGCAAATACTAATTTGTCCTGTGTGTGCAATCCACAAATGTTACAATAAGTGTATTTTCAAAGCTTCTATGCATGTAATTGTGTAAACTTTAATTGTATTCGTCTTTCCTTTATGTCCAAGCGCATATTTAATAGAAATATAACCTTTAAATGGGTTATTATTAAGCTTTAACTAGTACAATATTTTTGAGTTCTTCAAATATACAGAAACAACCAGCATCAAACTAGAGGACTGAATTAAAACTTGAGAAGCAGTAAGATTTTACACTCAAATATATATTCACCGGCCACTTTATTAGTTACACCGGTCAAACTGCTCATTGACGCAAATTTCTAACCAGCCAATCACATGGCAGAAACTCATTGGATTTAAGCATTTAGACATGATGAAGACGATCTGCTGTAGTTCAAAGTGAGCATCAGAATGTGGAATAAAGGTGATTTAAGTCAATTTAAACGTGACAAGATTGTCTGTGCCAGATGGGCTGGTTAGAGTATTTCAGAATTTCACCCACAACCGTCTCTAGGGTTTACAGAGAATGATCAGAAAAAGAGAAAATATCCAGGGAGCAGCAGTTCTGTGGGCAGAAATGCCTCGATGACGCCAGAGGTCAGAGGAGAATGACCCGACAGAACGCACATGTTTAACTTTGACACAGATGAGACAAAGCAGCAGAAGAACACTCCGTGTAACACTCCTGTCAGCTAAGGACAGGAAACCGAGGCTACAATTTGCTCACCAAAATTAGGCAATAGAAGACTATAAAAATGTTGCCTGGTCTGATGGTAGGGTCAGAATTTGGCATCAACAACATGAAAACATGTATCCATCCCGTGTTCTATCAACAGTTCAGACTGGTGGTGGTGGTGTAATGGTGTGGAGGATATTTTATTAATACATTTTAGGCCCTTAGCACAAATTGAGCATTGGTTTAGTATTGTTGCTAACCATGTCTATCCCTTTATGACCACAGTGTTCTGGTGGAAACTTCCAGCAAGATAAGGCACCACGTCATTAAGCTAGAATCATTTCAGACTGGTTTCTTGAACATGACAATGAGTTCACTGGACTCAAACAACATCCACAGTCACCAGATCTCAACCCAAAAAGAGCACCTTTCAGTCCGTGGAAGTTTGCATCATGTATGGTACTGCTAATGCTCGGCGTGTGGTGATTGGGAGAAGGTGGCCAAAATTGAGCTCTTTGGCATCAAGTCAACCTGTTGTGTTTGAAGAAAGAAAAATGCTGCCTATGACCCCAAAAACACTATCCCCACCGTCAAGCATGGAGGTGGAAACATTATGCGTTGGGCCGTTTTTCTGCACAGGGCTACTTCATCCATTAGATTGGAGGATGGATGGAGCCGTGAGCCGTCAAATCCTAAGTGAGAACCTCCTTTCCTTCACCAGGGGGGTTAAAATGGTTGGCGTTTGGGTCTTCCAACAGGATAATGACCCAAAACATGCAGCCAAGGTGACCAAAGAATGGCTAAAGAAGAAGCTCACAGTTCAAATTGACCTACCGCTAAGGTGATCGACTGTTCATTTCTTTACAAGTGGCCAAACCAACAAAATTCGCAAACACTTATGTCGTACAAAGGAACAATAAAAAACGACCTATTCCTGGTTTTCTCTAAGGTTTGGAGAAGGCATATGAACAAGTCTGTTTGTAGAGAGGCTCAGCAGAAGTGATTGATGGCACACAGCAGCTGAAAGAGTGACGCAGGAGAAGGAACTGCACTCCCAAGGGGAACCCCTTCCACTGCCTCGTCTGAGAAAATCCCAGGAAAACGAATCACTTCCAGGTTCTCATGGATGGGAGACCGGAGGAGGATCCTCCTCCTCCACATGGCCCAGAGTACCCTATTCATCCATTAGATTATCTGCCAAACTCAGCCATCCAGCTGTTGCAAATTCCAGCAGCCCTCAGACCTCCCACGCCCCCACTGCACTATGCATTTATGAAACACCGGTGCTGTCAGCTGATCTGTCTCAAGTGAAAACAGACGACTGTGACAAATTGAGCTCACCCCTGCAGTTTACTCAGATTTTCCAGATAAGTTGGCATGATAAGCTTGGATTTCTGGTACCGCAAGCACCCCACTGCCCCTTAAAATGTAAAGCTGTGGCTTTTCTTAAACTGATTAGAACTTCTTACTTCAAGTTGTTTTCATAATCGTAGATTCTTGCAGTAAAAGATCGTGCAGGTACCCATCTGTGATAGTCACTTTTGGGGAACATTTTTTATCAAACACAGATCTTAGTCTCAGTAAACATGACTGTGGGTGAAATTTTTATGACGAAATTGCAGCTATTAAAAAAGTCAAAAGCAGCCAAATAATTTTCCCTCTTTGGGACCAAGAAATAATTGCATGTGGTTTTTTTCACGTTTCTTTTTTAAAGAAATGAATTTTTGAAACTAGATAGTTAACTCGATGTAGGACTGGCGCACAGGGACACCAGCATTTGCTTCCCAAGGGCGCAATGAGTGTTATCCGGTGTGGGTCCTTACGCAGGATCCTTCTGCCTAAATATGTAGCCACGAGGGGGCCCAAGTCTGGATCTCCCTGTGAAGGCCCCCCAACCCAGATAAAACATAAGGTTGGTTGTGTCAGGAACAGTCTCCACTGTAAAAAACCTCTGCCAAAATCACCGGTGCGAATCAGTGAAAAGAAATGAAAATGAAATTAAATGAAATCATGAAAATGAAATTAATTTTGTACATTAAGCTTCAATAAGATCAGCTGGTTCAGAAGACACTTTTGTGTGACATTAGTTTCAAATTAGAAAAGTCAGATAAGGAGAGAAAACAGCTGGTCTTCTTGTGGCCCAATTTTAAACAAAGAGTACCACAAAAAGATGAAGGCAGTGTCATTTTTAGGTTGAATTTAATGGTAAAGCCTGTTCTACTACTGCATTCACACCACACACCATTTATAACGACAAATTTGCGTCCACTGCCTCTGTCTTTATACTGTTACATTCACAGACCTGACAACCTTGACATACATTCGAATGTGGGAGGAGCTGAACCAGGGGTGTCAAACTCCAATCAACCTGCTACTGAAGCTTCTTTTTGGTTGAACACACCTATTCTAGGTAATCAGCAGCAGATACGGCAGGATTCTGGAAAACCAACAGGAGGCTGGAGTTTGACACCTATGAGCTAAACCCTTTACTTTGCTGGTTCACTGCTACATCATCATAAATCGATGATTTTGAGAGTATCTTAGGTTTATCTTGGAGAGCCCTACAAAGATGAATTCACCCAATGCCTGGCTTCCCAAAAAAATTCAGGAATGCTCCCAGTGTGACAAGGTTCACCGTTTACTGCAGCTCCTTCTGGATGACGGCCGCTTTCAGCAGTACTTCTCAAATACTTTTTTCTTTTTTTTAATTAAGTGCTTTTCGTGCTTTGAGCATCTCAAAGCGCTTAAGAGTTAAAAAAAAAAAAAAAAAAAAAAACTACTAATGCCTAGTAGTGCCCTGCAGCACCCAAAACCGTTTACCAATATAAAACCACGCTGTGACCGGCACTAACATGTGGCTGCAGGACCTCTCACCAGGTCTGCTCATAAGGAACTCAATAAAGAAACTGGATGGCCGCACACGTGAATGTGTAGTTCAGTGGTTTGCATTTATGAATTTATAGAAATTCACGAGATGATTTTGTGAGGAACCTTTTGTTGCATAAAAAGTATCTATGTTCTACCTAAAAGAAAAAAAATTACAGGATTACATTTTTAATGTGACGTTCTGCACAACTTTGCATGTTGTCTGCTTTTTAATAATTAGCAGTTTTTCAACTGCTAATTTAAAAAAAAAATGCTTCAGAGGTTTTCAGTTTTTGTGTGTGTTTTTTTTAACAATTAGGGCTTGTTAAATCTACAGTCTTTTGCCCCAAAGAGCAGAAACCAAAAGAACAAGCAGCAAATGCAGCACAAACACACAAAACTCTTTAGAACCTTCAGGCAGGAATTTGTATGCAGCATTTTAACATATTCAGAAATGTGTCTGTGCATGAATGTGTGGGCACACCTGAATGCCAGCACTTTGTTTCAGGCGTGTGTGCTCAGTCTGCAAAGATAAACCACAGCCAAAACGCATTATGTGATAAATTCCCCGTTTCACTGTGTGGGACTACTACAATGAAGTAAACAACAAAACTAGTCTGCATCTACATACCAATCCTGACATCCATGTATACAAGCCACTTTCAAAAAGTTAGAATATCAGGAAAAAGTGTATTAATTTCCATAATTCTATTTAAAAAATAACTCTGAAATAGAGATTCTTGGAACTCCATTTAATTGATTTCAAGTATTTGTTTATTTTTACATAAATTGGGCTTCCAGTTCATAAAACCCACAAAAATAGAACTACAAAAAAATATAAGAATACTGTGGAGAAATCTGCCAAATTTTTTGCAGGATATGAGTGCTTCAAACTGAGTTTCACCAACTAATCATCTACTAAACTCAAAGCACCTGCACATGTTCCCCAGATGTCATTAAATTGGTTCAGTTCGGTTCTACTGTCTCAGTTCGGTACAATGTGCCGAAGATTTGACAACTAGGCCAGAAGACCGTCATTGATACCCTTCAAAGTATGGGTAAGACACATGGCTCGTCTGCACTCTGTCCAAAACTCAGATTCGAGGCTTTTGACCAGGACAAACAGGAGGGCCCACATCACCCCGGTGCTGGAAATCGCTTCACTGGCTCCCTGTTCAATAAAGGATTCAATTCAAAATCTTGGTTCTAACTTTTTTTGCCCTACATGGGCAGGCTCCTCTCTACATCGCCGACCTAATGAAGCCCTACAGCTCTGCTCGGAATCTGAGGTCGTCTGGGCAAAATCTGCTCACGATCTTTTAAAGCTACGGCCCCTCGACTCTGCAATAAACGTCCACTGGATCTGCACCCCCTAGCAATAGCTAAGGAGTCTCTAAGTCTAATGGAAGAGACTAATGTGTCAGAAGCAGATACACCAGCAAAGAGACAACCATGGGCTTCAGCGCACTATCAAAAGGACAAGATTCAAGAACCTGGCAGATATCCAGAAAGAGTAGAAAGAGGAGGAAGAACAGCTTCAAAAACCACCACATTCCGACACATTCGGGAGATGGGCTACAACTGTTGGGTTGCTAGGGTCAAGACACTTCTGAGCCTGGGTCAACAGAGGAAACGCCTCAACTGGGCCAAGGAGAAGAAGAACTGGACTGTTGGCCAGTGGTTCAAGGTTCTGTTTTCTGATGAAAGCACAGTGTGCCTTTCATTTGAAGGAAGACTGGCTAGGGCTAGAACCCAAGCTGCTTGTGAAATCTCCACAGTTAGTCATGATTTGGGATGCAATGTCCAGCGTTGGTGTTGGTAAATCTCTGCAACAGTCTAGCAGAATGTTCTTGAGGACTTCATGATTCCTCCTGCTGAGGATCTGGATGGAGATGCAGATTTCATCTTCAAGCAGGACCTAGCACCTACCCATTCTGCCAAAAGCACCAAAATCTGGCTTGATGCCCATGCCATCACAGTGCTTGATTGGTCAGCTAATTTGTCAAACCCATTGAAAATGTTTGAGGTTTTTTAGAGGACAATGAGTGACAGACAGCAACAAAACAAAGAAGAGCTGAAAGCAAGGATCAAGAAAATCTGGGCTTCAATAACTCCCATGCAATGCCACAAGCTGATGGCATCAATGCCCCGGCACATCAATTAAGGCAGAGAGGTTCCCAACCAAGTATCGAAAAAATAAACATAAATACTTTAAATCAATTAAACAGTGTGCCATGAAACTACATTCTCTGATTAAGGAATTAATACACTTTCATTATATATACTTTTTTCTTTTTTTTTGGAAAGAGTCTATTTCCAAAGAAATGCACGCATAAACACATTTTCACTGCACAGTGAGGTCTTCTAAAAAAATGCAATAAATGTAGGTCCTTTTTAATTTTTATTTATTTATTTATTTATTTATTTATTTATTTATTTTGGTAAACAGGACAACAAAAAAGTGCCCAAAAAGCCAACCCTTTTTCCTTTCAAAATGAAATAAATCAATTATTTCAATATTTGAAAATACCACTTGGATTGAGACATGGTAATGTTATTAAACTGTAATGTAAAAACTACTGGGCTGCACAGTACTGTCTGTGTCATATGGTAGAATTTAGGGACCCAGTAACCTAAACATTTTGTATTTGGTGTCTTTAAACAAGTTTTTGTAGAATTTTTCTAATGGAGGCCAAAAAATTAGATTAAAAGTGCATTTCTACGTATTTTTAAATTTATATTCTTATAAAAGCTTGTGGGTGTGACATAGGACCTGCAATGGTGGAGCACAATCTCCCAACATCTGTGTTTTCCTCTCATCCGAGCTGGCATTTGGCTCAAAACTGTACTGCTGGATGGCTCATGTTCTGCATTTTTGTTGCACAGCTAATTTTAGCTTGGTTCTGAGAGGCCGTTAGCTAGCAGAATAGAGTGTGAACAAAGGTATGTATGAAAGGAAATGTGGGCAGGCTTACTATGTATCAACGGTCCTGCCCACAACTCAGAGGCAAATTTCTAATACAGTACTGCCGCTCTGCAGAAACTATGTCCTATGTGGCTAAAAACTGCATGTTGTTGTTCACCTTTCGGCTTATGGCTTCAGGGGTTGCCACAGCAAAGTAGCTTTCACTGATTTGCACCAGGTGACATGGCAGAGGTTGTTATGGCTGTTTTATCCAGGCTGGGGACCAGCACAAAGAAACCCAGACTTGGGTGCTCTTGCAGCAACATAGTTAAGGACTGGATGAAGCTCATTGCTTCATATCAGGGTTAGAATCCCAGGGTGTGAATTGAACCCTGATTTCATGCCAATCATGCACTTAACCAACTGGGCAATCTAGCCGGGGTTAAAATCTGTAGTTAAAGGACCAATGGAGACAATTTTACAATAGTTCAAAAAAATAATTGAAATGGGACTTTAAAATCGCTTGGACATATGTTCTGCAGAGCAGCAGGAGTTATGCTAGTTAGAAATTCGCCTCTAAATTGTGGGTGAGAAAAGTTGGCCTGAAGTAAGCCAGCTCCCATTTCCCATGATCTATCTGTTTACAGTCTCCCGCTAGCTAACAGACCCTAACAACCACAACCTAACGTTCCCAGTGCGACAAAAACAGCGAGCAGTATTGGAGCTATCCACCCGTACAGTTTTGAGCCAAATGTCAGCCCGGACGAGGAAAATTAAGACTGCAAGTGAAAGGATCAGAATGGAGCAGAGCAGGGCGCTTGTAGCCCTCCAACTGAAGGTCACAGCTACAAGCCTTTTCAAATAGTATTTTTTCATCAGCTCCTGATTCACCACCATTAGAATAAAAAAAAAAAAAAAAAAAAGCTGAATTTCTTTCTATATGACCTCTTATGAGAAAAATGCGACAAGAACACGTTCAAACACGGTTTTTTTGGTTTTGATTGATTTCTCCTCTCAATGTAAAGCGCAGCGTTCATAGATGACAGACCAGCAGAGGGTTTCTGTTAGAATTATACAAGTCCAAACATCTACAGAAGCACTGCCTCGAACCAGAAAATTCTCAACTCAAACTTAACAAAGAGGACAAGGTCTTAAATTACGTGTAAAAAAGGCACACACAAGTTTATGGGTTCTGCTTCCTGATGATTTGTGTGTTTTCAAAAAAAATACCTGACTATATAACAATATCTTAACTTTTAAAACAAGTAGTTTATGCAAGATTTACCTTTTCGATGACATTTTATCAGAGTTATCAGCGTGATGACGGTCAATAAAGACCACCTGCTGAGCGCCTGCGTCATTTTTACCGAAATAAACCAAGATCCTCTCAGGCGCTTCGGGGACACCTCATCCCTGGCAGGACTTCTGGAGGAATAAAAATGGACGCGACATTTCGCTCCTCACCTGGAGAACATCCACACGAGGAGAGCGGGTGCACCTACACATAATGAGGAAAAAAAAAGACAAGCTTCCTACAGGAAACAGCAACAAAATGGCTTCCGGGAGACTTTTTCAAAATAAATGCTAAATGATTAAAAAAACAAAAAAAAAAAACAGTAGTATACACAATTCACTGACAGGGGCGGACTTAGCAGTTTGGGGGGTCCAGGCAAACAATAACATGGGGCCCTCTGCATTGGTTGTTCTTCACTAGTCCACTTTTAGAAAGCATCAATGTCAGAAATCCAAATGCTTTGATAATCATTTAATAAGTGAATTCCCATTTAATAGTTAAAGTTATGCATTTTATGTACTGTTGATAAAGTTATGACTGTTTGTAATTGTATCTGTTTGGTGACCTGAAGGAGGTGCTGTTTCACTATGTATGTAGAGAAAAAATCACAGCCTGTCAGGAGAACGTTCACTTCCTCTTGGTCTCTCTTACGCTTGACTCATGCGGAGCAAGACGTATGTCCGTTTTCTGTTAATAAATATAAGCCAGTGAATGGCTGAAGGAAGACGTGGCTGTCCGTCGTGATTTCGTCAGATGTATTTCCGCTGCAGTGAAGCAAAAGGTATAAGCTTACACAGTGGAAGTAAACCTGCTAACATGTACATTATTTTCACATGGGAAAAATTTTGAATCTATTGAATGCGCTACTTTGTTACCCACTTGCTATAAAGTAAGAACAAATGAGGGTCCTATTTTTTAATTTGTTAGGATTTTTGTAAGAATACAAGATAACAAAATTGGTTAAAAACCAACTCCAATTAAAATTCTGTGGTTTTTCGTGCTTTTAACATGTTATTGTGGCATTTTGCATATCATGGAGGATGTAAAATTAATTCATGGAAGTGACCCAACATTTATATCCCAGCATCTCTTTGTTTACACTCTCTAGCTTACAGCCCCTCACAAGCTCAGGCTAATATTGGCGTAGCAAAAAACAAATAAATGGTGACCAATATTGAAGCTTTTTAGCAATTCAGTTTTGAGCCAAATGGCATTTCAGATGAGGAGAATGAAGACTTTGACCCTATTGCAGTTGCTACAACACTAAACCTGAGCTTTTTCAATTCTGGGATTTTATCTGCTCCTGGTTCAACACGATTTGAATTAAAAAAAAACTTAGAAACAAAGTTTTAATAAAAGAAATAATGTATCTATATATCCTCCATCATGGGAAAAATGCTACAAGAACATGTTAAAAACATAATTTTCTTGGAGTGGGTCTTTAAAGATGGAAAAAGTGTATAAAAATGTATTAAATAAATCTGTTGTAAACAATGTCAGTTTAGATTAAAGGATTGTGTGTGTTTTAAGTTGTCATTTTCACTGAGTTGTTGCTGTCTTTATTTACTGTCTTCTTGTCATCTATCTACAGTAACAGTCAGCTAAACTTTGAGGATAGAAAAACTGTGCATCCGAGATTTGTTATAAATTGATCCAAAGCAACAGAGACATTTATGTATTGTTGATGCCGAAGTCTTTCATTCAAAATCTCTGTGTTTTTATCTGTTATGTTTTGTTGAGTCTGATCTCCTGTTCTAAATAAAATTGTAGTCCATTCAATACACATTTTAAATGCAATTCATCCAGTAAAAAGACAAACATATAACAACAATTCAAACATAAGATATTAAATGGAGAGTCCTGGTTCGATCTGTGAATCATTGGTCTTAATTCATGGATCAGATTGGATCGCCATCTAATTAACAATCCACAGCCCAAATTGTAAAAAAGAAAGTTTGCCTCTAGTTGTTAAAAGTGATTAAATTAAACCCCTAATTTAAAAAAAAAACAGTGACTTTGAGCAGCAGGAGTGCTCCTTGCTGTCGTTAGCCAAATGTCACCACAACCACCAAAGAGCTACTTTCACATTGGTTTATGGGGTCTGAAATTCCCCTCAGAAAGCAAAAGAAAGGTGTTAAACCAACTATAGAAAAAACTAGATGGCAAAAAGCCTGAAAAACTAATTGATCCCTCCATTAAAACAATGAAAAGCTGCATAGAGAAGAGCCATTCTAAGGTTGCACGTTTGTGCAGTTGTTTCAAGCACAGAAATCCTGTTTCACGTGTCTCTTGCCTCTGTTCAGACAAGTTAGCTTACATTGTAACACCCGTCTCTGTGCTGAAGTCTCTCAAGATCTCTTAGCTGAAATTCAATGATGAGACGAAGCCCCTGCATGATGACAGACTTTCTACAACTCTCATGAATGCCCATCACTACTTCAGATAACAGAAATGCCTACATTTCAGTTTCAATTCAATTTTTGAGTTTTACTGTAGTAGAATCTAATTATGGGCTGCACATAGTAGTTACACTAATGCATACAGCGAAATGACCCTGGTTTAAATCCCAGATGCAACCCTTCCATGTAGAGTTAGCATGCCTCCCCTTTGCACGTGTGGTTTTACTCCAGATTTTCTCATCTCAATCCAAAAATCTGCATTATAGTCCACCGGTGACTGGTTAAATCAGAGAAGCAAGGGAGACCTCTAGTGGAGGACTGTCGTCAATAAATCAAAATGGTTTCGATTTGATGCTCTTCAATGGATAAGTAAAAAATAAAAAATTCACACAGGCAGAGCTATGGGGGAAAGGGGGGGAGTGCCCTCCCCCCAGCAAAAAACGTTGCCCCTCCATCTTTTGAGTCAATATTATTGTTATTGACAAAGACTAAAAAAAAAATCATACCTTATTCCTTCATTCATTCCGAACTCACCCTGTTGTGAATATTCAGCATCTGTTCAGCGTACAAGTCTTTGGAAGTCATTTCCCAGGTTTGTCCTGTAGGAGACGCTCCTGAACTGCGTTTCATGTTTGTGTTGGATTGGATTTGATGGTTGCAGTCCTCTTAATGCAGATTCGGAATCTTTCCAAGTAGATCAGTCTGCTTTCTGCCTGGAATCACTTTTTACTTTTAAAACACAAACCTGACTAGCCGTTCAAGACCCAAGCTCTCATATGATTTCCTTTTTTATTTCTCTTAGTTATTTGGGCTTTTAGAATCTGGTATGTATGAAAACTAAGTATCTTTTAAAATTACATAATTTTGGAGGAAAACGATGCCCACGTATATGTACACCAGATTAGATTTCCATAAACAGAATAAAGTTGAATTTGTGTAATATAGTGTAAAACTGTTTCCCCCATGAACCCAGCAGCTTGCTTTCATTATTGCTTTGCATGTAATAATAACAAACGCAAATACATTTTTGAACATGTTTGAACACATACAGCTTGTGTCACAGTGCAAAAAAAGGTAAATACTGTATTTTTGCCCAACATTTCTTCCCATTTTATTCCACTAAATTTTGCTTGTTTACACTGGTGCATCACGTATTGTAAGGTCTTTGCGGTAGAGTATCCAGATTCTCCGATGTTTTAGATGCTGGTGAAAAAACGGTCACAGTACTCTTGTGTCAGGATGCAGAGTTTGACATAGACAAGCCAAGACTAAGCCTCCCAACCCCAACCCTTTATGTTCTTTGATCACCTGGTCAAGCAGTGCACTTGTACCTTGATACAGATCAAAGTCCAGCACAAGGCCATCTGCTGTTGCACAAACAAATCTTTATGCCAAGAGGGTTTGCCTTCTTTTGAAGGCAATGCCTTTGTGAACAAAGGGGTCAAAGGGGTCATCTGCTCATCACTTGATACAAAGTCAGGTCAAGTCTGATGTCTGCAGTCTTGTAGAATCCTGTCTAGAATAACACCTTCAGAAAGGGTGGTTCCCACAATGCACGGTCCAGTCGGGGGTCCTTACAATGGCATACAGACAAGTAAAAAGTTCGGAGAGAAAGTTCACCTCTTACCGCTCGTTTGTCTCCACGTCATGAAGGAACAGTTTGTTCTGTAGAATCCTGCACATTTAGAACATTGTGACCTGAACATCTTCTGGAAAGCTCAGCATCCAATCAGATTTGAGTATTCACCCGGTCCATTTAAAGTGCAGAAATACAATGTTTTGTTTTTTTTTTTATTATGGCTGTATATCAGCATCTGTTCTCCTGAACATGATTTATGAACCTCTTATTTGGTCTTGTTCGAGATCCTTTTGGAAGCTCTCAGTTCAGCATATTTTACTGACATGTTTGCTTTCTCTCCTTTGAATCTGTACGACAAGGCATCCGGGGCTTTATAGTTAAAACTTACATTACGATCACATGATCACCTGGCACACAAACTGGTGTTTCATAAGTTCTTGTACATACAACATAACCCCTGAAGAGCATACCACAAACAACAGGTTGGAACATGTCAAGAGTGCAAAAATCAGATATAACACTTCATGATTTCTTATGATCAGACGTATGCATATATTAGGGCTGTTAACTTTGACATGTTAATGCATGTGATTATTATTTTTTTTTTTAAATAACGGTTTAATATACCCAAAGCTGATTAATTACACTCTGCGACACAACAGTCTTCGGCCCGGTCAGGCATCCGTGGCACGCGACAAATTCCGAATGCACACTTCGATAGTCACAATCCTGCTAATATGGTCACTTCCAAAAGAAAAAAAATAAATCGATTTTTAGTCGTTTATTCTTGTTATTTTTTTAGGTTTAGATCACTTTTCACAAAATGCAGACTATTTGATATGTAATGCAGCCCGTTGTCATGGTAACACAGAGCCGGCAGAGCTCGACTGCAGCAGCAAAGGAAAGTGATATACATGCTGATCATCACAATGAGCTCAATAAAGCCTCAGTTCAGAGAGAAAGTTCACCTCTTACTTCCTGGTTTTGTCCAAATCATGAAGGAAAAGTTTCTTTTGAAGAAGCCTGCACATTTAGAATATTGTAACCGGAACTTCTTCAGGAACACTCAGCAGCCAATCACATTTGAGCATTCACCCGGACCATTTAAAGTGCAGAAACAAAATTATTTTTTCTTCTGGCTGTATATCAGCTTCTTTGCTTTCTTGGAGTAATACTGCAGACATTAAAGTCTTTACGGTTCTGTTTATCTTGCTGTTGTTTTGTGCACACAAATTACTCTTCTGAGTTAACCTTTATAAATGGAAACATGTCAGACAATAAAAATGAAGAAGACATTTTCTAAATTTGTAAGGAATAAAATATAACTGTAATTGGCTGAGATGAAAGGCAGGTGATTTAACTGTTGCTTCAAAGCAAAGGCCTAATTACTAATGGTGTGTACAGTGAAAATAACCCAGTATACCTTGAAATGAGGTACATCTTCCTTATTGAAATTGCAATACTACACAAGTAAGACAACATATTTTAACCTGGGAATGAAAGTTAGTTATATTTAATAAATTTAATTGATTGAAGCAGTGGCACAGCAAACCGTCTGCCTCTATTAAATCCACTTGTTCTCCCACTTCAGACATCATGTCCTCCTCAGCATGATTTTTGAACCTTCAGTTTGGTCCTGCTCCAGGGCTTTTCCTTTGCAGCTCGAAGCTCAGCAAACTTTTTCTGGTATGTTACTCTCCCCTCTCTAAACATGTACCATCTGGTTTTCTCTGCTTTCTGTCTAAAACTTTTCATTAAATGCTGGGGTTTCATAAGTGCTTGTACATGCAAAGTAAATGCATGTACCAGCAGGCTGCAATTTGTCAACCACACCCTGAGAGCTTTGCCTGCTTGAGAAAGCAGAGTTCCAATACTATTTGATTATCATGATTGAGAACAAAAGCTGGACTGTTCTAGCAGCTCTTTTCGCTCCAAGGGGTTCATGGGAGCTTGGAAACAGCATATGACTGCATCCTTGTAATGCCATGTGGAGGGTGCTCTTTGAGTATGGAGTCCTACGGGCCTTACTAAGTTAGACCTGTTCCCGATGCATGTCTGGACTGCAATAGGGCTGCCCTTTATCATTCTTTATCATCATCAGTCTATTCATAAACGTACCTTTTGGCCAGAGGGGCTCTAGTTTTATGACCACAGGATTCCCCTTCTACTCTTAGCAGATGCTGTCCTGTTGGCTCAATAGAGCCAAGACCTCTAAAGTCTAAAGCCGGGCTCACACCGCATGCGGCCACTATGACTATGGTTCTTTACTAGACAATCGAGTTGGTCCTCTAAGTTTTTTGCAAGTGAGGGCAGATTGAGTGTGAGATTGACATGCGGATTGGTCATTATGCAGTCAATTTGCCCATCTGTCATGGTGAAGAATTGGAAAAATTATCTTGATACTGTTGCTATGCTGGAAAAAAAGATATAAACAGTGCTTTTTGACAGTGCTTTAACAGGAGAAATTTGTATTCAAGACAAAGAAAAGTCGTATTCAAAACAGACATGTGAAATGTAAAACTAAAGGTTGTTTTCATATTTTTCATATGAATTCGTGCACAACTCATAACTTTCTCTTTATGAGTACGTTTCTTGTTGAGAGCTCTCTTACCTCATACTTTTTGTCTGAGGTTGAGTGAATTCCATGAAGGCAGCGAGTACTTTCATGGCATGACTAACAGAAGACACATTTGTGTAGAACATAGTATCATCTGTATATAGATGAAACCTAAAATTTGGCAATTGATTATCCAAGTTGTTTATAAAAATGGTAAAAAGCATAGGGACCAAAACCAAGCTTTGCGGAACTCCACTGCTAGACGTTTTAGAAGTCTAGTTTTTCACCTTCAACAAGCACACATTGTCTTCTCTGTGAAAGTAGGAAAGTGATGACAGTCCAGCAAAGCAGACCCAGGAAATGGTCGAAGAAAATGCCATTTTTGACTTGCCTTGTTTAAAACTTTTCATGGGAGTAGATTAGCTTAAGCAGGATGATCCTATGTAGCACAGGATGTCATTTAAAAGGAAGTCATTCGAGGCTTTGTCAAAACTAAAAAAAAAAGCCATTTCACATTTAGGGAAAATGTGTTTTCTCTGTATAGTTCTGTTTTGATTTATGCCCAAAAAAATAAATATAATTTGTATTTCAAAAGTAGCAGCAAAACAAAAGAAAAGACGGTGCCATATGGCCCCTATTAGGATTTGATCAGTAAGAAAGAGGCCCAAATGGCTCTTTTAATAATACAGGTTTCAGACCTGTTATATGCTGTACTGTCAAAGTGATGAGGCTGAAACTTGCATTTGATTCAGAATTCCTGCTTTAATTTCAAACATTTGAGAGAAGCAGAAAGGAAAACCAGCAAAGCAGCAGCATTTAGAAACAAAACAGAAGAGAGAAAGAGAGTGCAGCAGTGAGACAGGAATTTATCAACTCATGACATTACGCAGATGTTCATAGGGTAGGTCTGATTCTTATGCCGTGTTGCCCCACCTCAGAGCCCCTTTAAGGTCTATTTAAAGGAGAAACAGCTTCAGTCAAACTACTGATTTGCAGAAAGCCAAGACTTTGTGCTGGGACCATCTACTTACAATTTCCTTGTAAGTATATGTACATTAGTGTTTTATTTAAATGCTATACTTGTTTTGTTCTCTTTTAAACAGTGTTTTATCTTTATTCAGTACTATTCGGTTATCTTATCTAATCTTATAGAGAAAACGACTTTTGTAAGATTTATGGCAGGATCCTTGCTGTTATCTTGTTGAGCTGTAGTTTTATTATAAAACAGGTTCAGAAGCTTTATTTTTTCTGAATACACTTGGGCTATAAACATTTAAAGTTAGTTAAATAAAAATAATTCTTGTTCTGAGTTAGAAGGCTTCATTTTTGCTGATTAAAATGATTTTTTTTTACATTTTCTTCTTCAGGAAGTGCATTTGTTCAGAATTCATCACTTAAGTAGTTGTTTCTGATGAAGAAAACAACACACAAGAGGAAACTCACTCAAGAACAGGAAGATCTTCATCCACAAAAAGTGAGTATTTTGAAAACCAGAGATTTTCAATCGTGGAAATATCACCTAATTGATATAAGTGCTAAAAATATGGTTAGTAACTTAGTACTTAATGATTCAAAAATACAAACTCTGAAAACATTGAAACAAAAAGAGTTATTTCAAGATGAATTGGTTGAGCATGTGCAAACTTTCACATGGAATGAAGTCTCTGTCAGTTAGATCCAGAGAACAGCAGAGTAGGGACAGAAGAACAGAACACAACCAGCAACTCTGACAGGACTGGAGGTGGATGAGAAGATGAGTCTGAATAGTTGACGCCACACAGCCTGTAGGGTGAAAAGATAGATTGTGAAAACATGAGTCATAGGTCTTTTGATGACTTTAAATTGACCCTTGTTGTTAATTAAGAACTAAATGCATAAATGACACTTTAGTGTTTTTTTGTTCTTCATTTCAGGTAAAAGTTTAAATAAACCAAAATGTCATACCTGGCACCTTTCCTGCAGATTGGGGGAAATGGCGGCAGTTCCTTCGATTTCTCAGGTGAAAACAACGGAGCCACACTGAAGAAGATATGGGTGTGGGTTGGAGGGTGGCAAGTGAAGGCTGTGCAAGTGTGGCTGACTGATGGTCGAGTTGAGAAATTTGGAAAAGAGGCCGGATCACCATCACAGTTTGAATTCCAAGACGGAGAGCAGATGACCTCGCTTTCCCTGTGGGGAAATGGAGCTGGAACTCGTCTTGGCGCCATCAAGTTCAAAACAAATCGCTCAAGAGAGTTCTTTCCACAAATGACTGAGTGGGGACTGAAACAAGAGTACCCCATTGATGTTGGATCTGGAATTTGTTTGGGAGTTTTTGGGAAGGCAGGTTCAGACATAGATGCCATGGGGTTTACGTTCATAAATACAATCAAATCAACTCAGCTAACCAATGTCTACTACCCCACCCTTCACCAGGTCATTCCCCAAATCGCTACAGAAGAAATCAAGTCTGTCACTTACACAAACAACACTGATGTTGCTCAGTCCTACACCATTGAAACAACCAAAACAATAACAAAGAAATCCTCCTGGTCTGTGACAAACAAAATAGAAGCAACTTTTAGCATCAGTGTTCAGGCAGGAATCCCAGAGGTTGTTGAGGTTTCTACTGGTTTCAGCTTCACAGTGGGACATGAAAGCTCTCATGGCTTAGAGAACACAGAGGAGAGAAGTGAGACCTTTTCATTTCCCGTTCAAGTCCCTCCCAGAAAATGCGTAGAAGTTGATATCACCATCGGTAGAGCTACAGTGGATCTCCCTTACACAGGAACAGTGGAAATTACTTGTTACAATGGAAGTATTCTCAAGTTCAATACCAGTGGAGAGTACAAAGGGGTGACTTATACGGATGCAAAAACAGTTGTGACAGAAAAATAAGTCCTTCTACCATTCAGCTTTGGTTTTGTTCATTCAAAGCTGCATCAAACTCCAGACATTTTCACATTGTAGTTTACCTATAAAGCAAGCAGCTTTGACTTTTTTAGATGGAATCCTTCAGATTTTGACTAAAAAAAACAAGATTCCTAAAACTTTCAAAAATATTTTGTCAAAGTCTCACTGGTAAAACCTTTAGAAGGATGACAACAATTATTTGTGTGAAATATATAATTTTCATTTTCATTGCTTCAAATAACATTCTGTATTTACAGAAGTTTGAGTTCTTAATGTGTTTTGCGACATCAAAATGTAAAACAGGTGTTGGTGCTGGGATACTCGTGCATCATTTAACCCTTTGTAACCTTTTATGTTCCCTTTTATAAATCTATCTTTGCTTTCCATAGCGAAAAATAAAGTTTTTACATCCATTACTGATTCTATGTGTTTGAGGTCGTTTTTTTAAGACATTTAAAAAAATGTTAAAAATTAATGAACAGATCCATGTTTTTTCCTATTTTTCTTGTATTGACCTTTTTTATCATTTAACACCAAAACAGAGCACTTCTGTGAAGTAGCTTGAACAATCAAGAAAAAACAGTACAACTACGAACTAGGAAAAAAAGGTGATAATTAGTCACGTGAAAAAGTTTGGTGACATCAGCTTTAGTATTTTAGAGTAAAATTAGAAAGTTTTTTGATCAGATGTGATTTATATCTCAATTAAAATTCAGAAAAATTAATGATGAATTTCTTTCAAAATTGTTGTAGCTTAAATATGATAATGAATATTCATGACCTCTTAAGACCTGGTATCAACATGGGTGAACATCAGATTTTGTGTTTTAAATGCCCTTCCCCCGCAGCAGCGTCAGCAGCAGGAGAATGCCTCTCATGAAAAGGAAATAAATACCTGATCTTTTTTTTTTTTGTTGAAATGTTTTGTAGGCTGTTGTTTGCATTTAGACAAACCGATAGAAACACTTGCTGTAAGTTAAACAAGTTAGTTAAACTTTTTGTGTGCTTCGCATTTGGAGCAAAAAATTTCCCTCATGAACAAAAAAAACAGACATTATAGTTTCTAACAATACTACCAACTAAAAACGCTGATAATATGAGTAAAAAGAAACATAAACAGTCAGCATTTCTATGAACTAGGATTTGGTATGATAAGACTAAGACTAAGATGTGATCTCCGGCTTATGGCCTAGCCAGAGGACTCTGGGATCCCTCATCCTGCATGAAGAGAGGACCACCACGCCCATGAGCCTTTTCAAGGGACACAGCCTCTGAGGGCCTAGTTACCTGCACAGGGGATGGGGTAGAAGGCATAATATCACTGGTGTAATGTGTGTGTTTGTGTGTGTATTGGAGTGTTGTGGGGTAAGCACTATGTGTAAAAAGGTGTAGTTAAAAGTTGCGATTAGGGCATTAAGAGGGCATTTGCTGTTTGCTGGCAGTGATGTCAAAGTGCCCTCCCACCAAGGGGCCAAATGTCTAAAGTGTAGACAAAACCGAGAGGGGAGGGGCCAGAGCCATGTCGTAACAAATGGGGCGTACTGCCAAGTAGCCGAATCCCCAAGGGCGATGGAACCCCCCGGACACCCCAATGAGTTGTCACGTGAGGAAGGAGGGCAGTTCGGGGACAGTCCACAGATTTACCCCCTAATTAATACACAAACCATCCTCCATACGTCCTCCAAAAAAAAATTTGCCACAAATGTTATGGTGGATGAAATATTTTAAGATTTCTCTCCAGCTTTCAGAAAATGACATGGGACATGCCATTGTCAAATGTTGAATGAATTCAAAAATGCGTTGCCCCTGCATCTTTTGAGTCAATATTATTGCTATAGACAAAGACTTAAAAATATAAATAAATAATGATTCATTCCTGCATTCATTCCAAACTCAACCTGTTGGAATATTCAGCATCTGTTCAGCGTACAAGTCGTTGGAAGTCATTTCCCAGGTTTTTCCTGTAGGAGGCGCTCCTGAACTGCATTCCATGTTTGTGTTGGATTGGATTTGATGGTTGCAGTTCTCTTAATGCAGATTCTGAATCTTTCCAAGTATATCAGTCTGCAGGAAAAACGGTCACAGTACACTTTTGTTCCAGGATACAGAGTTTGACATAGATGAGCCAAGACTAAGCCTCCCAACCCCAAACCTTTGGTTCTTTTACCTGGTCAAGCAGTGCACTTGAAATAAATAAAAAAAATAAAATTAAAACTTATATAAACTCATCATGGACTTTCTTTTCAATTGTTTTTGTTATCCTGACATTTTCTTGACCACACTGATACTCAGATTACTTTATTAATAAGTTAGAAGTTCTTCTGCCTTCAAATTTGACGCAAACCCGGAAATAATAACTTTTGCAAAGAGACCACTACAGGCTTTGGCAAAAGAGGGATTAAGGGCGTATCCGTGCAGGGGTTCACTAGAATCTTACCATATTTTTCCCATTTGGTCGCAATGTTAATTTGGGCAGAAAAATTAAGCTGCAATGTAATACTTGCTGTTCAGAACTGAATGGGTGATGTCAGAGACATCGTTTGTCCCAGTGCACTTTTGTTCCAGGATACAGAGTTTGACATAGACGAGCCAAGACTAATCCTCCCAACCCCAAACCTTTGATCACCTGGTCAAGCAGTGCACTTGTACCTTGATACAGATCAAAGTCCAGCACAAGGCCATCTGCTGTTACATAAAGTTCTTTATGCCAAGAGGGTTTGACTTCTTTGGAAGACGAGGCTTTTATGGACAATCTCCTGTGAAAGGTGTTGTCTGCTCATTACTTGATACAAATTCAGGTAAAGTCTGATATCTGCAGTCTTGTAGAATCCTGTCTAGAAAAGGCCTCACCTTCCAGAATTTGTCAATCTTCTTCAGGTCTCCTGGCATATTAACATGAAAAGCATAGTTTTTGTACCAGAGGGTACAAAGACACTGAGACACAGAACAAGGGAGAACACACCTATATATACACACATGTGGGCTTAATGAGTAAATGGAAGAAACTTATGGCTCTCACAGGAGACCTCGGGGTGGGGAGGGCATCCATAACATAGCACCCTCTACAAGGCTGGTCTGGGTGTTCCAGATGGAAGCGAGTAACAAGGTCATGGTAAAGGATGTGAAGGTCTGGGACCCATTAACGATCTGCCGGACCATAACCCTCCCAGCCCCCGAGGTAATGCACACCTCAGTCCACCTGTCTGGAAGCAAGCAGTTCTTTCATAGTATAGACAGGGCTCCCATCCACGAGACAAGGAACTGGACGGGACGATGGAGCAGGTTGAAATGAAGAATGAAGTTATCTTCTGTTTGCAACCAGAGTCTTCAGATGGCAGCTCTAAGGCTGGACCTGGTCCTCTTCCTCCATTTGAAAAAATCTGTGTAGTCTCAAAAAAATCCCTCTCGTTTAGAAACTACAAATGATAGCTCTATTTATTATGTCACTCAATAAAATGTCAATCATAGAGTATTAAAATACATTCCTGTTTATTACATCATGATCACCTGGCACACAAACTGGTGTTTCATAAGTTCTTGTACATACAACATAACCCCTGAAGAGAATACCACAAACAACAGGTTGCAGCATGTCAACCCCAAACAAAACAAAGTGAAAACAGAGGGAAAATATCAAATAGACCACTTCATGATTGAAGTGAGGGCTGTGAACTTAACATGTTAACGCATGTTTTTTTTTTTTAATTCTGATACCAAACGCTGATTGATAACACGCCACAGCGCACTTTGACGGGCACAATCCTAATTATATGGTCACTTACAAAAGAAATAAATATTCAATCAATTTTTAGTAGTTTATTCTTGTTATTTTTTTAGGTTCAGATCGCTTTTCACAAAAGGCCGACTATTTGATATGTATCCTGTTGTCATGGTAACACCGAGCCGGTACATGCTGATCATCACGATGGGCTCAATAAAGCATAAAAGAGAAACTTTACCTCTTACCACTTGTTTTTGTCCACATCATGAAGAAAAAGGTTCTTTTGAAGAAGCCTGCATATTTAGAACATTGTAACCGGAACTTCTTCAGGAACACTCAGAAGCCAATCAGATTTGAGCATTCACCCGGACCATTTAAGGTGCAGAAACAAAATGTTTTTTTTCTTCTGGTTGTATATCAGCTTCTTTGCTTTCTTAGAGTAATACTGCAGACATTAAAGTCTTTACTGTTCTGCTTATCTTGCTGTTGTTTTGTTCACACAAATTACACTTCTGAGTTAACCATTATAAATGGAAACATGTCAGACAATACAAATGAAGAAGACATTTTCTGAATTTGTAAGGCATGAAATATAACTGTAATTGGCTGAGATGAAAGGCAAGAGATTTAACTGTTGCTTTAAAGCAAAGGCCTAATTACTAATGGTGTGTAGAGTGAACACAACCCAGTATACCTTGAAGTGAGGTACATCTTCCGTATTGAAATTGCAATACTACACAAGTAAGACAACATATTTTAACCTGGGAATGAAAGTTAGTTATATTTAATAAATCAAATTGATTGAAACAGTGGCACAGAAAACCGTCTGCCTCTATTAAATAAACTTGTTCTCCTACCTAAGACTTCATCTCCTCCTCAGCATTATTTTTGAGCCTCCAGTTTGGTGTTGCTCCAGGGCTTTTCCTTTACAGTTCTAAGCTCAGCATACCTTTCCTGGTATGTTTACTCTCCCTTCTCTTAACATGTAACCTGTTGGCTCAACAGAGCCAAGACCTCTAGTGTGCTTTAGGGCAGTTTCTGGCAAAGTATAAAGCAGTAGGGATGAGCGTCAGCACTATAGAGTCTAAACCGTGGCTCACACCACATGCAGTCCAGCTCCGGTGCGGACGCCAGAGTCCTCACGTAACATGAAAAGTGTGAGAGGAACTCACACTACCTTCGGTTCGTCCTCCGCCGCGCTCCATATTCGTTTTGTTGACTTCAAATTTTCCGGATGCCTGGAGCACTTTGTTGTAAAGTTGGGGCAATGAATGTCATGAACCGAAAACCATGCGAGCGAATGTGAAGTGCATCCGATACATTTTTCACAAAAAAAACGCTTTGACGTCAGATTTAAATGGCGGGTTCTTGCGTGAACCTACATGAGTTCAGAGGTACGCGAGATTGGCAGTAGGACCTGTCTGTGGTTAGACCGTAAGTAATCCATAGTCAGTGTGAGTCATGACCGTAGCCAGACCTCTTCGGCATTTGCACCGGAGCCGGATCACATGCGGTGTGAGGCCGGCCAAAGACTAAGGTTCTTTACTAGACAAAGGTAGAAGAGGTCCTCTAAGTTTTTTGCAAGTGAGGGCAGATTGAGTGTGGAAAAATTATCTTGATACTGTTGCTATGCTGCAAAAAAAGATATAAACAGCCAAGTCCTGCCACTTTTAAAAAAAATTGTTTTCTCGCCAGGCGACATCAGCAGAGCATAAAAACAATAAAATGGACCCGGAAGTGGTGGCAAAAAAAGACTTGTTAATAAGAGAACGATTAAAGACAATAAAAACGCCCGAGCAGAAAGCAGAGGGATCCCTGTCTCTCTGCTGCTGCAGTTCTGCCTGCCGTGCAGGTGTTGTGCATAGATAAGTTCTCCCCGCCAGAATTTGTTTCGCCAGTCTCAGACATTGTTCTGGCAGGGAGAACGTACCTTGGCACAACACCGGCCAGCGGCGGCATATTAGTGTGGGGGATCCCCGCTTAGCCAGGCAGCAACCCCGGACAGGAGGGGCGAGCACACCCGCCACAGGTTCTGGCAGCACCGTGGGGATAGCCAGCGGGCTAGGAAAATTGATGGAAATAACTAATACAGCCACGCTAACTCCGAGCTAAAGCAGGCTAACTGGCTTCTATTTTATTTTATTTTAATAAATCAACTTTATCAACCATGCGCAGTTGGAAGAATCAATGCTCCGGAACTTGATGTTTGTGCCTTTGACCTTGTGACGTATTTTTGACAGTGCTTGAACAGGAGAAATTCGTATTCAAGACAAAGAAAAGTCGTATTCAAAACAAAGACAAATCGTATTCAAAACAGACATGTGAAACGTAAAACTAAAGGTTGTATTCATATTTTTTATGCAAGGTTGTGCACAAAATATAAATTTTTGCACAAATTTGTGCACAACTCATAACTTTCTCTTTATGAGTATGTTTCTTTTTGAGAGCTATTTTACCTTGTACTTTTTGTCCGAGGTTGAGTGAATTCCATGAAGGCAGCGAGTACTTTCATGGCGTGACTAACAGAAGACACATTTGTGTAGAACATAGTATCATCTGCATATAGATGGAACTTAAAATTTGGCAACTGATTACCCAAGTTGTTTATAAAAATGGTGAAAAGCACAGGGACCAAAACCAAGCTTTGCGGAACTCCACTGCTAGACGTTTTAGAAGTCTAGTTTTTCACCTTCAACAAGCACACATTGTCTTCTCTGTGAAAGTAGGAATGTGATGACAGTCCAGCAAAGCAGACCCAGGAAATAGTCGAAGAAAATGCCATTTTTGATTTGCCATGTTTAAAACTTTTCATGGGAGTAGATTAGCTTTAGCAGGATGATCCTATGTAGCACAGGATGTCATTTAAAAGGAAGTCATTCGAGGCTTTGTCAAAACTAAAAAAAAGCCATTTCACATTTAGGGAAAATGTGTTTTCTCTGTATAGTTCTGTTTTGATTTATGCCCAAAAAAGAAATATATATTCATATTTCAAAAGTAGCAGCAAAACAAAAGAAAAGATGAAGCCATATGGGCCCTATTAGGATTTGATCAGGAAGAAAGAGGCCCAAATGGCTCTTTTAATAATACAGGTTTCAGACCTGTTATATGCTGTACTGTCAAAGTGATGAGGCTGAAACTTGCATTTGATTCAGAATTCCTGCTTTAATTTCAAATATTTGAGAGAAGCAGAAAGGAAAACCAGCAAAGCAGCAGCATTTAGAAACAAAACAGAAGAGAGAGAGAGAAAGATAGCGCAGCAGACAGACAGGAATTTACCAACTCATGACATTCTCCTTTGTACAAAGGGTAGGTTCTGATTCTAATGCCGCATTGCCCCACCTCAGAGCCCTTTAAGGTCTATTTAAAGGAGAAACAGCTTCAGTCAAACTACTGGTTTGCAGAAAGTCAAGACTTTGTGTTGGGACCATCTACTTACAATTTCCTTGTAAGTATATGTAAATTAGTGTTTTCTTTAAATGCTATAATTGTATTGTTCTCTTTGAAACAGTGTTTTGTCTTTATTCAGTACTATTCGGTTATCTTATCTAATTGTATTGAGAAAACGACTTTTGTAAGGTTTATGGCCGAATCCTTGCTGTTATCTTGTTGAGCTGTAGTTTTATAATAAATTTTTCAATCATTTGTTGCTGATTAAGATGATTTTTTTTAAAAATTTTTCAGGAAGTGCATTTGTTCAGAATCCATCAATGAAGTGGTTGTTTCTGGTGAAGAAAACAACACACAAGAGGAAACCCACTCAAGAACAGGAAGATCTTCATCCACAAAAAGTGAGTATTTTTAAAACCAGAGATTTTCAATCGTGGAAATATCACCTAATTGATATCAGTGCTAAAAATATGGTTAGTAACTCAATATTAATAATTCAAAATTACAAACTGTGAAAAAATGAGAAACAAAAAGAGTTATTTCAAGATGAATTGGTTGAGAATGTGCAAACTTTCACATGGAATGAAGTCTCTGTCAGTTAGATCCAGAGAACAGCAGAGTAGGGACAGAAGAACAAAACACAACCAGCAACTCTGACAGGACTGGAGGTGGACGAGAAGATGAGTCTGAATAGCTGACGCCACACAGCCTGTAGGGTGAAAAGACAGATTGTGAAAATATGAGTCTTTTGATTACTTTAAATTGACCCTTGTTGTTAATTAAGAACTAAATGCATAAACGAAACTTTTTTGTTTTTTTGTTCTTCATTTCAGGTAAAAGTTTAAACAAACCAAAATGTCATACCTGGCACCTTTCCTGCAGATTGGGGGAAATGGCGGCAGTTCCTTCGATTTCTCAGGTGAAAACAACGGAGCCACACTGAAGAAGATATGGGTGTGGGTTGGAGGGTGGCAAGTGAAGGCTGTGCAAGTGTGGCTGACTGATGGTCGGGTTGAGAAATTTGGAAACGAGGCCGGATCACCATCACAGTTTGAATTCCAAGACGGAGAGCAGATGACCTCGCTTTCCCTGTGGGGAAATGGAGCTGGAACTCGTCTTGGCGCCATCAAGTTCAAAACAAATCGCTCAAGAGAGTTCTTTCCACAAATGACTGAGTGGGGACTGAAACAAGAGTACCCCATTGATGTTGGATCTGGAATTTGTTTGGGAGTTTTTGGGAGAGCAGGTTCAGACATAGATGCCATGGGGTTTACGTTTATAAATACAATCAAATCAACTGAGCTAACCAATGTCTACTACCCCACCCTTCACCAGGTCATTCCCCAAATCGCTACAGAAGAAATCAAGTCTCTCACTTACACAAACAACACTGATGTTCCTCAGTCCTACACCATTGAAACAACCAAAACAATAACGAAGAAATCCTCCTGGTCTGTGACAAACAAAATAGAAGCAACTTTTAGCATCAGTGTTAAGGCAGGAATCCCAGAGGTTGTTGAGGTTTCTACTGGTTTCAGCTTCACAGTGGGACATGAAAGCTCTCATGGCTTAGAGAACACAGAGGAGAGAAGTGAGAGCTTTTCATTTCCCGTTCAAGTCCCTCCCACCAAAAGTGTAACAGTTGATATCACCATCGGTAGAGCTACAGTGGATCTTCCTTACACAGGAACAGTGGAAATTACTTGTTACAATGACAGTGTTCTCAAGTTCAATACCAGTGGAGAGTACAAAGGGGTGACTTATACGGATGCAAAAACAGTTGTGACAGAAAAATAAGTCCTTCTACCATTCAACTTTGGTTTTGTTCATTCAAAGCTGCATCGAACTCACATTGTAGTTTACCTATAAAGCAAGCAGCTTTGACTTTTTTAGATGGAATCCTGCCGGAGCCTAACCGGGCTGCTCATGGGCGAAGGCAGGGGACATCCCTGGACTGGTTGCCAGTCTGTCGCAGGGGCCACAGTCACACACTCATGCACACTCACACTTAGGGACAATTTAGAGCAACCAATTAACCTATGAAGCATGTTTTGGACGGTGGGAAAAAGCCGGAGGCCCTGGTGAAAACATGCACAGAACATGCAAACTCCACAAAGAAAGGTCCCCATTGGTGACACTGTTTTCAAGTCCCCCAGCCAGGACTTGAACTGGGAACCTTCTTGCTGTGAGGCAAGAGCGCTAACCACTGCGCCACCGTGCAGCCCATTTTTCATTTTCATTGCTTCAAAAAACATTCTGTATTTACAGAAGTTTGAGTTCTTATTGTGTTTTGCGACATCAAAATGTAAAACAGGTGTTGGTGCTGGGATACTCGTGCATCATTTAACCCTTTGTAACCTTTTATGTTCCCTTTTACAAATCTATCTTTGAAAAATAAAGAAAATAAAGTCTCCACATCCATTACTGATTCTATGTGTTTGAGGTGTTTTTTAAGACATTTAAAAAAATGTTAAAAATTAATGAACAGATCCATGTTTTTTCCTATTTTTCTTGTATTGACCTTTTTTATCATTCAACACCAAAACAGAGCACTTCTGCGAAGTAGCTTGAACAATCAAGGAAAAACAGTACAACTATGAACTAGGAAAAATAGGTAATATTTAGTCACGTGAAAAAGTTTGACGACATCAGCTTTAGTATTGTAGGCTATAATTTGAAATTTTTTGATCAGTTGTAATTTATATCTCTATTAAAATTCAAAATAATTAATGACTTTCTTTAAAAATGGTTGTAGCTTAAATATGATAATGAATATTCATGACTTGCTCATGTCAATGTAACTATTTATTGGTTTTGGTTGTTTTTTTTTTTGAGAATATAGAATTGTGTATTTTAGCCTCTTAAGATCTAGTATCAACATGGGTGAACATCCAAATTTGTGTTTTAATACCACAGTAGTTAATTGCTTAATTGGGGCTCTGACGGATAAAAATAAGAAGGATCGGGACTTAAGGGGTTAAACCCTGTTCCCCCACAGCAGCGTCAGCATCAGGCGAGCGCCATTCATGAAAAAGATATAAAAACCTGATCTTTTTTGTTTTTTGTTGGTGAAATGTTTTGTAGGCTGTAGTTTGCATTTAGACGAACCGAAAGAAACACTTGCTGAAAGTTTAAAATGTATTTCAAATGAATGATCGATCCCAAAAGTCTGAATGTGTGGATAGCTCGCTAACTTAGCTTAGATAAACTATTTGTGTGCTTCACAATTGGAGCAAAAAATTTCCCTCATTAACAAAAAAACAGACATTATAGTTTCTGTAACGAAGCGACCGAGGCGTGTGGATCCACATGCAAACTATTTTTTCTACACGGGCAAGACATGGTGAAGTCATAAAGCAGGCAAGGGTCAAGACTGAGGAGCTAGGCGGGAGACGAGGAAACAGGCAAGTGGCAAACACAGGCAGGCAACAAGGACACAATGCTTAGACTGAACCACAACAGAGGGAAAAAAACTACGCAAGGAGGTAGACAGAGAGCAGAGCTTATAACTGGTGGAGGTGACAACGGAATGAGGATCAGCTGCGATGACGGGAACAAGATGGAGTGCATGAAGGGAGATGAAGTGAGGAAGCAAACGGTGATCAGAACTCAGGTGAAGGATCCCTCTGGTGGTCGGAGGTTGAAGTGACTAGGTGAACTCAGTTCCTAACAATACTGCCAACTAAAAACGCTGATAATATGAGTAAAAAGAAACATCATGAACAGTCAGCATTTCTATGAACTAGGATTTGGTATGATAATATATTTAATCAAAAAAATTCAAACTTCGGATAAATGAAAGTATATATTTTCCCAACAATTTTAATAAATTTTATGAATGAATGTCTTTTTTTTTTAACTTGCATTTTTGCAAATTCCAGTCTGGCTTTTTTAGGATTGTTTTTCAGCAGTGGTGTCCTCCTTGGTCGTCTCCCATGAAGTCCACTTTGGCTCAAACAACGATGTACCTTGGCCTTGGAGTTCACCTTTAATTTCTTTGGAGGTTGTTCTGGGCTCTTTGGATACAATTCGAACGATCCGTCTCTTCAATTTGTCATCAATTTTCCTCTTGCGGCCACGTCCAGAGAGGTTGGCTACTGTCCCGTGGGTCTTGAACTTCTGAATAATATGAGCCACTGTTGTCACAGGAAGTTCAAGCTGTTTAGAGATGGTCTTATAGCCTTTACCTTTAAGATGTTTATCTATCATTTTTTTTCGGATGTCCTGGGACAATTCTCTCCTTGGCTTTCTGTTGTCCATGTTCAGTGTGGTTCACACCTTTTCACCAAACAGCAGAGTGACTACTTGTCTCCCTTTAAATAGGCAGACTGACTGATTATGAGTTTGGTAACACCTGTGATGTCAATTAAAGGACACACCTGAGTTAATCATGTCAGTCTGGTCAAATAGTTTTCAATCTTTTATAGAGGTACCATCATTTTTGTCCAGGCCTGTTTCATTAGTTTTTTTTTTATAATTATGTTAATATATATATATATATATATATATATATATATATATATATATATATATATCCCTATTAATGTCTGAAGTCCTTTAATAAAAAATTTTGATATCTAATAGATGTGTCCATGCCTGTGAGTGCTGGGAATCTTCCTGTGGATTGACGGCTGAGAGCACAGGAAAAAGAAAATGCTGGAATTTACACTAAAAGTGTTGAAATAATAACAGCTTTGGGAAGACAGCCAGAAGTAAAGTAATGAGGGTGAAAAGCAGATTTATTTCTTTACGAGTACAGACCAGAGGAAAGTAAATTGATCTTTACATGAACAGACAGGACGGACAGTGAAATGAGATGCAAGGGATAAAGAGAGAAAGAAGATTTTTCTATTTAGGCTTCACAGACATTATGAAGGTTTGTTCTGAAAGTCCCAGTTACACTAAGATTCTTATTTGTTTCTTTTTTTAAAGGATAAGTTAATAGCAAAGAAGAAATCACAAAAATTACATGTAACTTAATGGGGGTTTTTTTTAAGTTATTGTTTTTATTTGTATATGGTTGAGTTTAAACTTTTTTGTTTTTTCTTGGTCTGAATATAGAGAACATTGCAGTTGAATATAGTTTTAAAATTAAATTAACTGTATTTAGTTAGATTTAGCTGACATACCTTAAATATATTAAACCTATAGTAAATTCTTTGCATAGAATGCAAATTTCAGCAAAAATCACATGGAGGTGTGATGCTGCATGTCTCAACAGAGGTGAAAACCACATTGTTCACAAAGTAGATTTCAGTGCCTGAACTTTCAGCACAAGCATTAAATGCCAAAGTACCGTTGTTCTCTGAGGGGTTTTCATGGTATCAGCGGAGGGATCATGTTCCAGGAATTTAATTTTGTTTTTTTAAGGGTTTTATGTTTTTTTTTTTTTACATTTTTATGAATTCCCTGAGAAGAAATCTTAAATAAGTTAGATAAAATAAAAGCGGGTATGGCAAAGTGAGAGTGGAGCCAGAAAGCAACGCTCTCAATTTACCAATCGATCTTTGCTTCAATGCTCACCTATGTCACACAGTTTTTAGGCAAAAACCTGTGTTGTTTTCTGTAGTGGTTCCAAGTTTTAGTTTGGTCTTTCAGTTCTGTTCTTGCTTTTTGTCATGTTTTGAGTTGTTCCACAATTAGTCACTCTAGGAACAGCATTAATACCCCAGGTTCAGGAATGAAGGGCAGAGAGAGGTGAAACAGATTCACCAAAAGTAAATCAAGAAATGAATTCTCCGCTATGAGGTTTAACCTGTACCTTTTATGTCTGTCCACGTTTTACTTAAATGAAACATTGACGTAATAAAATACATGTTTGATGCAGTCTTGGAAATAAAAGTGAAGCTTCTTTTTTTCAAATCAAATCAAACAAAACTTTATTTATTAAAAAACTCAATCAAAATCAATCTGACTGGAATCTACATGTGTGATTTTAAAGTAGGGTTCAAGATCAACTGAATCGGCCCGTCTAACAGCAGAACCATGGAGCTGCTTGTTTGCACCTGCTTGTGTTTGTAGATGATTAGTTTGAGATAAACATCTAAAAAAGCTTTTGCCAAAAAAATGTCGAGGTCCCAGAGTTCCCGCTGATTGCTTTGAAAGTATTTGGCAGCACAAGAGCAAGCAAAAACCTGTGTTAGGATATTTTTCCTGTCTTTGCTGGAACCTCAGAGCAAGTTGGAATGGGTGTTTTTTTCTAGAAACCGCTTGTCTACACTTGTATGTGAAGAAGATGCAGAAACTTTCGAGCTTCCCAAAGAAGATAGTGAGTTATACTCTGAAAACCAATGTCACAAGTATTGAATGATACTGTAAAAGTACTTTTTACCTTCATTAGCCTGTGATGGCGATAGTGCATTTACGTGGACACAAGTCCTGATCAGAATAAAAATGCGTCAAATTTCCGTCTGATTGAATGTACTTCGCTGCTCAGCGCAATTAAGGGAGCTGCTGGACGCAGAACCTTGGCTTCGAGCAAGGGAGCGGCGGGAGCTCCGAAAGCGGCTTTTGAAGGCAGAAATGCCGCTTTGCGCTCCTAGCAGTTCTGTTATACCAATCGTGTCCATAAAAAAAAAAGGCTGGTCTTATTCGCAAATATTTACATGAGGCCAAGATGGACTTTGCAGCGTTATCTGAACGTATTTACGTGCGGCCATGTTCAAATGTTGTTGTAACGTATTAACCTAACCTTAACCCTTCCTCTGGGTCTATGCGGCATAGCATAAAGTTCAGCACTGGCCGCACATATTTAGTAAAGTATTTGTGAACAGTCACATAAATAATAATGTTAATAATAATAATCTCGCTACAAGCTAACAGCAACTGTGCTTGTTTACAATAGAACTCCGCTACTACTTCTTCTGCGACCATTTCCGTAATTTAGATAGTTCTGCGCATGTCAAAACGATTTATTATGATCGACCATGTGGCGTAAAGTTTTTTTCCCTTAAAGAGATGAGACCTGTAATTTCACGCAGCTAGTGGCACGCAGTTTGATTGTGTCAGACACTACAAGCAGCAGCAGCTAAAACACAACTGGCCCCAGGCATGACCACAAACCACAAAAGCAACAGCAATCCTGATGCTCATTCACACTGGGAATGTGAGATAAGCATAATATAGCAGTTTATTACTCATAATTATTAATCAACACAAAAAGTCATAAGATGTGCGACTGAGTCAAAAGAAATGCATGAATGCACTATGCTGACACGTCCCTCTGTGGTTAGGGTAAAGAAGTAACGTTCCAAAAAGGTTTCATCCTGCAGAATAGTGCATAAGAAAGCATTAGTTTCTGGTGCAAATTGTTATGACTGAAAGAAATCTCTTTTGTTTTTTCTGCCTTAATGTTATAATTTCTTATCTTGCTCAAGGTGATGTTTGACTGTTGTCATTTTGGCTAAAGAATATTTTTAAAGTGTCCGCAGTCATTTTGCTGTTCATCATGTGATAGATAAACTTGTCAGTTTGGTTGTCAGCCACCATTCTGGCCACGGAGATAAGTTTGTATCATTTCTAGCAAGCTAGAAGAAACAGCGTTTCGAAGTGTGTGCTTCCTCTTAGAGCTTGGGGACTTGCATTTTTCTTGCATGTGGTGGACATTAATAATATATATATATATATATATATATATATATATATATATATATATATATATATATATATATATATATATATATATATATATATATATATATATATATATATATATATACACACATATATCTGAGGCAGAATCGAACATTTGGATCGAGACATGGTCGGTTTATTTTACCATAACATAAAAATGGCCGAGTGTCATCACAGTGGAAAACACACGTGACACAGCAAAAGATGGTCAATCCACCATTACTGTGATGAAGAGGCTGAGGCGGTTGGATCCATATACAACAACATTAAAAGAATAAACAGTCAAGGGCTAGACAGGGCAGAGTCAAAGTCCAAGCAGAAGTCAAACACAAGGAGCAAGGCAGGACGGCGATAAACGGGCAAAAGTCAGACATGGAGATGGCAAAATAAGTGTATGTCAAGGAAAAACAATTCAAGCCCTCACATAGAGCTGAGTAAAGGGCAGGCTTATAAAGGGCTGTGAAGATGATGATGATGGGCCAGAGGAGGACACGGATGGTTGAACAATTATTAGTGTGGAAACACTTCGAATTTTACAAAGTGAGCATAGAGTGTGGTAGGATGTTCTAATGTTTCCTTTGTATTATTTTAAAGTGGAAAAGCAACAGTGGTCTGAACTTTATCAAACTAAAATGTGAATGGAATTGAAAGGAATTACTGTTTACTCTTTTGCTTGTACACATATTTAATTCACACTTGGAATCTGAAAAACTTCACCTGCACTGTTCAGTAGAAATCCTGAAATGACTGAAATTTTTATTGTAGGTGCATGACCACTGTTGGACATAAAAAAAAAAAAAAATCTAGAAATCACATTGAACCAGTAAACCTGCACATGTCCAGACTCGTGTTAAGTTGCCTGTGACCATTTGGATGATCCAGAGGAGTCATGGGAGAAAGATGAGACCAAAACGTCAGATGAGACCAAAACAGAACTTTTGGTCTTAATCTGTGTTTGGAGGAAGAAGAATGATCCCAAGAGCACCATCCCTACAGTGAAGCATGGGTGTGGTACCATCATGCTATGGGGGTGTTTTTCTGCATATGTGACAGGATGACTGCACTGTATTAGGGAGAGGATGACCGAGACCATGTATTGTGAGATTTTGGGGAACAACCTCCTTACCTTGGTACCCTAAAAAAACTACATTAAATTCTTGGAACACGATCTCTCCCCTGATGTTTTGAAAAAACCCTCAGAAAACAATTGTACTTTTACATTACATGCCTGTGGTGTAGTTTCAGGCACTGAAACTCTACTATGTGAACAATGTGGTTTTCACCTCTGTTGAAACATGCAGCATTACATTTGCATGTTCCCCTGAAGGATGACAGACCTCCCATATTGAATGGCAACCAGAAAGGAAGTTATGTAAAAGTTTTAAAACAAGTTTATTTTAAAATTATGTAAGTAAGTGCAATCTAACTGAATACGTTTAATTTTCAAGTATATATAAACTTCGAATCTTTACAGAAAACAACCCACGTCTTTGTGATTTTGCCTAGAGGTCTCAGTGTTGTTCAGCATCGGCCATCTATTAATTATTAATTATTAATTATTGATTTATTTTTTGAATGAAAGTCCAACTTTGAATCATTCTTAATGAGACTACAACTGCCAGTCAGTCAAAGCAAAACATAAACCTAATTGAATACATTTTATTAGTAACAAATGAAGGACAAGAGCTCACGAGCGCCCTCTCTGTTGAGATTGTGCTATTGCGTGTCTCACTTTCTATCTTTTCAGTGAGGTTTTATGTCACATTTTAGCACAAAATAAACAATGCACAAACAAGAAATACCTTAAATATAAAATAAAAATTGATGACATGTAGCTAAATTGTGTACAATGTACTTTTTATTTAAATAATGCATTAGATTTCATCAACATTAGATTTAGATTTGAAAAATTCATTTGATCAAAGGCTGTTAAGGTCAAAACCCACAGTCCTCCATCTGCAAGAAGAGAACTGGTTTTATACTATGGGTTTAGTTTTTCCATAGAAAATTAATTAAAATCTCATCCAAGTTGGAACATGGAGTTTTAGTGGCATCTAGTGACGAAAAAGCATAAAAAGCTTGAGACATCCCATCTGCTTTACTGGTTAATCAGCCATTAAACTTCTCTTTGATAGTCTCAATACATACCTGATGTAAAATTATCATCAAACACATTCATGTTCTTTTGACATTTGAATACCTGGATATGTAACAGAATTTTTATGGGAATACCATAAAATTCAATAGCAGTAGTATCTTTCAGAGATAAGATTTCACTTTTTTAAATTAAAATTTATAATTTAACCTATAAGTATTTTTAAATTTAGCTATAAGAGATACAACATCTCTTAGAATAGAATATCTCTTAAACATGTTTTAATCTACAAAGAGAATTACAGAATCAGTAGGGAGGCTTTCTTTATAACCAGCTGTGTTCAGTAGCTGTCTAATGTTATCAGAAATGTGCTGACCAGACATAAAATCATTTGAGACTCATGGATGATGGCATGAAAGTTTTTTTTTTTTTTAGTCTTTTAGCCAAAATTAGTGCCAAATTATAATAGACATTTTTTTAATAATGTCTTACCAGCTTCTCTGGTTTTTGGATCAGAGGTAAAAGCCCACATTCTTCTTTGTTAATAGATTCATTTTGACAACTTTGAAAAATTCAGAGACTTCAGTAGAGAGTCTGATAAAAGTGGACACTTGACTGCGAGTCGACCCATCCGGTGTGAACGCAGCTTGACCCTCACTTGCAGGAAAGGGGAAGTGAGCAGTTTCTCCGGAAGAAGGGGCTGAAGAGTTGAAGAGTTGAGGAAGTGAGCAGTTTCTCAGGAAGAAGGGGGTGAAGAGTTGAAGAGTTGGGGAAGTGAGCAGTTTCTCAGGAAGAAGGGGGTGAATAGTTTCTCGGAAAGCAGAGTTGTAAGTACTTGAGTAAATGGACGTTGTTTACTTAAGTATGTTTTTTTGGCTACTTTGTACTTGTACTGAGTATAAAAAATATAAGCAACTTTTATTCGCTCCTCGACTACATTTTTGATTGAATATTTTTACTCTTTACTCTACTACATTTGAATGGACACTCACATTTATTCATTATATTTACTTTAGTAATTTACTTGAGTAAATGTGAGTCTTGTCTGTTAAACTAAAATGGAATGAAATGTTTTAGAATGCTAGCTGCTACTAGCAAATGAGGGCTTCTCTTGTGTTGTGTTGTGTTGTTTTAACGGTTTTTACTTCTCATAGCAAGGCGAAAAATACAGTAAGGTTACATGATCAGAAATGCGTGAATGGATCAAAATATCGCTTTATAGTCATTTTTAGTAAGGAATTTGACTTATAAAACACTTAATACTTCAAAAAAGTTGATTTTGCATAATTTAGGCCCTATTGAGTCCAGTGGGGGAGTTGAAAAATGATTCATGAGTGAGGAAAGTGAGTCAAGTCAAGAGTATTGAACAATTTTTTCATCACTCCCACATCACCACAACCAAAGGTTAGATCTGATTTTAGGGTCATATGGCAACACCTAAGAGTTCCCCTTTAAGGTCTATTTAAAGGAGAAAACGGCTTCATTCAAACTACTGGTTTTCAGAAAGCCGAGATTTTGCACTGCGACTGTCTGCTTACAATTTCCGCGTAAGTATATGTAGATATAAGTTCATATACTTCCAGTTATTCTTGTATTTTTAGGATGTAATTGTATTATTTTTAAGACAGACAACAAAGATTTTTGTGCCAAAATTCTTGCTGTAATCTTGTGGATTTATGGTTTCGTGGAATATAAATTCATAAGCTTTATTTTTATACTACACTGAAACTATATAACGTAATCTGAATACAGTTGAGCTATAAACATTTAAAGTTAGATAAAATATCTATCTTGTTCTGAGTTTGAAAGGTTCAGCTTTTCAAGCGTTTTTGGTGATTAAATAATTTTTTTAACATTATTTTTTTCAGGAAGTGCGTTTGTTCTGAATCCATCACTTGACTGGTTGTTTCTGGTTAAGAAAACAAAACACAAGAGGAAACCCACTCAAGAACAGGAAGATCTTCCACAAAAAGTGAGTATTTTGAAGACCAGAGATTTTCAAATGTGGAAATGATCAACACTAATCCTAATATCACCTAATTAATATCAGTGCTAAAAATATGGTTAGTAATTCAAAATCTTATGATTCAAAATGACAAACTGAAAACATTAAAAACAAAAAAAGTTATTCTGACGTCCGTTATTAGTTATTCTGTCAGTTAGATCCAGAGAACAGCAGAGCAGGGACAGAAGAACAGAACACAACCAGCAACTCTGACAGGACTGGAGGTGGATTAGAAGATGAGTCTGAATAGCTGACGCACACAGATAAAAAAAAATCACCATAAAGATTGTGAAAACGTGTCATAAGTCAACTGCTGACTTTAAATTGACCCTACGTGACTACAGATGACATTCTCAGTATGAATTTGGGGTCAGAAAAGTGTAATATGGAAGTTTTTAGCAAAAAACATATAAACATATATACATATATATCTATATATATATCTATATATATATAGATATATATATAGAGAGATATATATCTCTCTATATATATATATATAAAACAGTTCATTGCAGGTCCCTGTTGTCATCTTTGCCTGGCCTTTATGAGATGACATGCCAGATGATTTTGCTCTTAACTATCATTGGGTTGATGATATTGTCTTCTCTTAATGTGGCGAATTATGTTGTGTAAATTACTCAGCAAAATAGAATAAACACAAATGTGAATAATGATTACGTTTACAGAATGTAATATCTTATTTTGGCACACTTTAATTCATGCAGATGAAAAATTGTTGGCATACAAATAGCATCTACTACATATATCATCGATACATGATCTTTTAAAAGGTAGTGACACTGACCTTCTTATGGAAATTATGTCAAAGCTTCATTTAAACAAAACAGCTTTTAAAGGATGTATTTTTGTTGAATCACAAAATGTATGTGATCCTTAACGTTTTTATTAAATGTTAATTAAGAACCACATGCATAAATGACACTTTTGTGTTTTTGTTCTCCTTTTTAGGTAAAAGTTTAAATAAAACCAAAATGTCATACCTGGCACCTTTACTGGAGATTGGGGGAAATGGTGGCAGTCCCTTCGATTTCTCAGGTGAAAACAACGGAGCCACACTGAAGAAGATATGGGTGTGGGTTGGAGGGTGGCAAGTGAAGGCTGTGCAAGTGTGGCTGACCGATGGTCGAGTTGAGAAATTTGGAAACGAAGCCGGATCACCATCACAGTTTGAATTCCAAGACGGAGAGCAGATGACCTCGCTTTCCCTGTGGGGAAATGGAGCTGGAACTCGTCTTGGCGCCATCAAGTTCAAAACAAATCGCTCAAGAGAGTTCTTTCCACAAATGACTGATTGGGGACTGAAACAAGAGTACCCCATTGATGTTGGATCTGGAATTTGTTTGGGAGTTTTTGGGAGAGCAGGTTCAGACATAGATAGCATGGGGTTTAAGTTCATAAATACAATCAAATCAACTGAGCTAACCAATGTCTACTACCCCACCCTTCACCAGGTCATTCCCCAAATCGCTACAGAAGAAATCAAGTCTGTCACTTACACAAACAACACTGATGTTGCTCAGTCCTACACCATTGAAACAACCAAAACAATAACAAAGACATCCTCCTGGTCTGTGACAAACAAAATAGAAGCAACATTTAGCATCAGTGTTCAGGCAGGAATCCCAGAGGTTGTTGAGGTTTCCACTGGTTTCAGCTTCACAGTGGGACATGAAAGCTCTTATAGCTTAGAGAACACAGAGGAGAGAAGTGAGACCTTTTCATTTCCCGTTCAAGTCCCTCCCAGAAAAAGCGTAGAAGTTGATATCACCATCGGTAGAGCTACAGTGGATCTCCCTTACACAGGAACAGTGGAAATTACTTGTTACAATGGAAGTATTCTCAAGTTCAATACCAGTGGAGAGTACAAAGGGGTGACTTATACGGATGCAAAAGTAGTTGTGACAGAAAAATAAGTCCTTCTACCATTCAGCTTTGGTTTTGTTCATTCAAAGCTACATCAAACTCAAGATATTTTCACACTGTAGTTTACCTATAAAGCAAGCAGCTTTGACTTTAACTTTGCATGTAATTCTTCAGAATCCTTTGACTTCAGAGCTGGTTTTGCATTTCAACATCTAAAGTCCATTCTGTCTTCTCACTCTGCCCTAATAATGACTGTCTTACAATCTGTGTCTATTGTAGCATTGATTTAATGTTTTATGTTTTATTAAAACATAACCACTCACAACATCTGTTTTAATTGTTTTCTTTATCGTGATGAACACTTTATTTGACTCTTTTTGTATTATAACTAAAAGGAATTGACTTTTTCAGATGGAATCCTTCAGATTTTGACTAAAAAAAACAAGATTCTAAAAACATTCAGAAACCTTTTGTCAACGTCTGACTGGTAAAACCTGCAGGATGACAACAATTATTTGTGTTGAATTATTTTTTTATTTTCATAGCTACAAATTTACATTTATTATTTACAGATTATTAGAAAGCTTGAAATATTGTGCTGTGATGCTCGTGCATAATTTAAGCCTTTGTAACCTTCTGCAATATCTCTCATAAGTCTCTTGTCGTAAAAAGGTAACAGAGAACTCCTAGAAAACAAGTTATAATTTACAGCACAACAGCATAAAAGAAACCAAAATATAGAGTTGGTGCTAAAGCTAAACTGGATGGAACAAGCTAAACATTTGAGCTCAAATTCCGCATTATTAAAGATTAAAGAAATCTCATTCGTTTATTGTGTTGAAATTAGGGCTGTCGCTAACGATTATTTTAGTAGTCAATTAGTCATTGATTATTTTTTCAATTAGTCGATGAGCCAACGATTACTGTTTACGTAAGCTGATGTGCATTGTTTTTGTTTTTTTTGTTTTTTTGGTGATAGTGCTGATAGTCCGTGGAGTCCGTTGAGGTTTGCATCATGTATGGTACTGCTAATGCTTGGCGTATGGTGCACTCACAGAAGCTGAAATTTTACATGTATTGTTCATTAATTTCAATTCCACCTTAAACAAGAAAAAAGGTTTAAGGTCCCAGGTAAGCTATATGCTAGCAAAAACAATCCATAATTGGCTATGTAGTTTCACTTTTAAACTCGTTTTTTTCTGGTTAACTTCAGCAGTAAACAAAACCTAAACATCTGTGTTTTGGATCATTTAACAACAAATCCTGAAAATGTTCTCCACAGTTGATTTATCCTCACAGATTTGCACCACATGACGTTCTAAAACATTGCATTTCAGTGCAAAGCCGTTATGAAAAGCAGCTTTTCTCCACAGCAGAATCAGCTGATTAAGCTTGATTACGTAATCACTTCACTGTGCAGCGCTGCATTTCAGCCCGAGGCCGCTTTTCTCCACATCAGAATCCGCTAGAATTACGTTAATTACGTAAACTGTTGAAGAGTTACCGAAATCAAAATAATGTAAAAAATGCTAAGTCTCCAGGTAGTAAATTAGTTAGTTTAGCAACCAGCTATTGTTGTATTTTTATGATTGACTTTATGTTCTCTGCATAAATACTGGTATGAAACCCATTGAGAAGGCTTTAGTTGTGATTTTGGGCTACATTTTGGGCTACATGAATGACAGTGAAGCGAATTGATGAAGACACCCTGACCGCAGGATGCTTCCTTCAGGTGCTCAGCATAGCTGTTGTGTTGCAGTGAAACTTGAGTTTATTTCTGTCTCTTTCTTCTATGGTTTAGGAAGCGCTATACTGCCTCCTAAACGTGTGCTGCTGTGCTTTGTCTGTGTTTTGTTTGTTTGTGTGTTCTGCAATCCAAATTGCTTTATGTGCTAGTGGTTATTAGAGTAATTGTAAATGACCAAAAGGCTTAATAATCAGTTACTGAGGAGCATTATCCCGCACATATTATTATTGTTATATTATTATGTTTAAATTGTTTTTTTTTCATTAATTTTTTCTGAACCGCTTTATCCCTTTCGGGGTCGCGGAGCCTAACCCGGCTACTAATGGGCGAAAGCAGGCCCTGGACTGGTCGCCAGTCTGTCGCAGGGGCCACAGTCACACACTCATGCACACTCACATCCAATACAAACTCCACACAGAAAGGTCGCCCTAACACTGCCTAACACTGTTTCATGTCCCCCAGCCAGGACTTGAACCGGGAACCTTCTTGCTGTGAGGCAGGAGCGCTAACCACTGCGCCACCGTGCAGCCCTTGCTTTTTTTTTTTTTTTTTTTTTTTTTTAACAAAAATCCAAAAATCCAAGGCCAACTAGAAGTTGAGACACACATAATAAGGATGTTTTCTACCTGACAAACTACTTGTGCTACTTGTGTATGGATTCAATTACTGTGGCTACACGACGGGATATTTTGAAAGGTGAACAACAACCAGCTCATTAAAAATTCATCTCTGGTACGTAGATGTAACAAGAATGTGAAAAAAAGGTTTAATTAATTAGTTTAACAGAAAACTTTTTTAACAATAATCTAAAGCTAACTGATAAACCTGTGACATGCAAAACGTTGCTTATATGTTCAGACTCTGCAACATCAGAAACAAAACGCTAATGAGTTTCACAGCAACGATATTTTGTGCAAAGATTTACTGAAAACTTCAAGGAACAGAAGATGTCGTTATCGGTATCGGTAAGTTTTATTTTGTTAAACAATAGCAATTCACATTAGAAAGTCAATGTAAAATACCAAGTTTAACTTTACAATATTTACTTCATTTTCTACTAATATAAAAATAACTTTTTCGCATTTAAAAAAGATAGTGTACCAAAAAAATCAAAGATCAAATCTTTATCTAAGTGTTTTATGTAAAGAAAAAAAGAAGGACCTCCAGGATAAAACATTTTTTGCTATGTTGTTTGCTTTGTTTGTTTTTTTTTATTTATCTTTCTATATTTTTTATAAATATTTAATGCTTTTAAGATGTTTTTCCAACAGGCAAAATGCTGCATAAATAGGTGAACTAGAAAAAGTAACATCATATAGTGCTTAATCCAACAATTCAAATTACAATTATGGATTTTTGTCAAATTCACATAAAAGGAATGAAGATTAACTTGATAAATGATTTGATGTGGAATTAAATCATACTACAAATGTAACAGACACTGTGAATTACTGGAGGGACATAAAATATACTTTTCGAAATGGAAACTCTATCAACCATTTGTCTTGCTTAATGCCAGGATAATTCACGGTTTCAAACTTTAGATTTCATTGACCAATTTTGAACTTCTGTATCAATGTCAGGTTCGACACTTTTTACTGCTACTTTGGTACGGTGGACGCATGCTGCAAGACGGTTACTGAGGAGACAACGGCTACAAAGGTACGCTGATAAATGTTTACGACATACAGATTGTTGGGGAAAACAATGTGTATCACGTTAAAAGTTGTTTTAATCAGCCTGCATTCATCCAATTTTAATGAGTTGCTGTGTCTTGTCATTAATCTGCTACTGTCTTTACGTCCCATAATACCAGTTGTTCTTCTCTGAGCAAGAAACTATTCAGACGAGCGAACCAAATGTTTGTAGCAAGAGGCTAGACTGAATAGTTAGTAGTTCAGGCCAATCACGATGGAGCAGAACTCACTGACATTTACAAAGTCACAGCAAACAATGTTGATTCTGTCTGGCTCAGGCCCTGGCCGCTGTGCCTCTGTCCAGCGCAGAAGCAGCGGCAGAGCCTCCGCTGTCATCTTCCTCATGGTCTGGCAGGGATGAAGAGCTACATAAGTGGCATCTTCTGTCAGGTTCAGGCCACTGACATAAAAACCAGCTGTGAAACATCAGAACCTTTAACCACGAGGTCAATTTATTATCAAACACCATAAACCATAAAAAATGGACATCATAATGTAACATTTTAACATTCACCTGGTCTTCCTGTGAGTTTTTGTGTCTCCAGATAACTAATCACCTTCTTTGGGTTGGGACTATCTGCATACCTGCACAAAGAGCACACCTGTGAGGCTGGACCATTCAGTTCTTTTTAAATCTATTGGAAATATCCAGAACTTCAGAGCTGGAGAAAAAAAGGATGTTTGTTTATGCAGTGGAGAGTTTATTCAGTTGGGATTAGATAAAGAAGTTAACCATCAGCTTTTTTTTTTTGTTCATGAGCATTCCAACATCACAGCCTACCTGTTGCTGACCATGTCTATTCCTTTATGACCACAGTGTTCTGAAGGAAACTTTCAGCAGGATAAGGCGCCATTTCATAAAGCTAGAATCTCAGACTGGTCTCTTGAACGTGACAAAGGCCCAATCCGAATTCTTCCCTTCGTCCTACCACTCCTCCCTTCCCCTACATTTATCCCTCCAAACAGAGAGTTATAGAAAAATAGTGTCTCCGATTTCGGACGTCAGAGCCACTTGATGACGTAACCAATAGGTGCCAGTTAGCTAAGTTGGAGCTTCCAGTACTTGAATATACATAACAGCAGTTTTATCATTTTACAGAGGTCATGCTAAAACAAAAAGTCAAGTACTTACATTTAAATACAAACTTCTGTGCTTTAGAGCACATTCACATGAAGGAAAGCGCTCTTCCTCCACGGTGTAGCGCGACGCGGAACTCCCTCGCTACGGCGGGCTCTGTATCAATCCGTCTCGAGAGTAGTCCTTAAAAAACCTTTTTTCGGACGCCACTTTCACCACAAATGCCCCTCCAAATGGAGTGGTAGGGAGAAGTGGTTTGACGAAGGAAAGAATTCGGATTGAGTGAGTTCACTGGATTCAAATGACCTCAACAGTCACCAGATCCCATCCCAACTTTTGGGATGTGGTGGAACGGGAGATTCACATGATGGATGCGCAGCCGACAAATCTGCAGCGACTGTGTGATGCTGTCATCTGAGCAACTCTCACCCAGGGGTGTCAAATTATCGCGTTAACCACATATAATTATCAATAGACAAATTAGCGCAATCTTTAAATAGCGTTAATCTCATTTTTCATCTATAACTTTTGACGTGTTCTTAAATATAAAACAAACTGTTTAGTTCCAAGGACGTATTATTTGAACTCAACTTTAAACGGGACTTACCGTAAATCACTCCCGCTGTTCCTGTTCGCGGCATGAGCCCGCTGCTGTGACGTCAGTGCGCAACTTTGTAGCTACAGCAGAACGAACCCCAAACAAAGCAAGGTAAGACGGAAAGACCGACGAAGTGTCTGCTTTCACGAAATAATGGGGTACCGGATCGTAAACAGTGGATTTAGGTCTGTCAACATATATATTATAGTATAAATATAAATACAGTAGAAATATTTGTTGTCAATATTGTTTGGATTGCTCAGAAAAGTGTTCCTACTGTTTTATGAGTTAAATTAAAGCATTCTGGACCTGATGTCATTTTTTTTTCTTTTCGGTATTGTCAGAAGTCTGTTATAACATAAAAAACGTAATAAAACCACTTTTTTAAATTGTACCTTCATCTTTACAGCAACACCATGTCACCAATTTCAATGAAAATGCCTCAAAATAAGGCTTTACAAAGCAATTATTAGGTTAGATTAAAATTGAGATTATTAAATTACAGATCAATTAATGAATCCCACAAAAAATGAATTACACGACAGCACTACTCTATTTGTTTTGATGTTTCCTGTTGCATCTTGTGGGCACAAGATGAGGTTTTTTTTTTTATTTTTATTTAATCAGAAATAAAAAAAGGACTTGTTTGTTTCAAAAAGATCATTATTTTTGTTCAAGTTTCTCTATCAATAACAAGGGCCTCCTTAGTGACAACATCTAGAACTAGATTATTAGAACTAGTTATTTCACCTTATGTAGAATTGAATATTATTCCTGATGTTCATTTGATCTAAGTAGAATGGCCTGAAAGTTGCCAAATAAACTTGAATTTACCAGTATGGTACGGCCTTCCACAGCTCTGGGTGCTCCAACAACATTGCCTCATGATCATAGGAAAGGATGACCTGTTGACCTCTGGACCAACAGGAACGCAGCGTGGGAACATTCTTTGTGAGGAACAAAGGTTAACATTCCAGTATTTATTTTTATTTATTTACTATTTTATGGATAGTAAGTACTATTAAGGGATAATGGCCAAAAGGTGTGTAGCAGTTTGTTGTATAAAGATACCTTTGAGGAACAGAGCTTCAAGTTGAAGAGAATAAGGATGAACTCCACCAGATGGACGTGATCTTCATTTGTCATGGTGTCGAAATGAGAGCAAGAGATAATTACGATCTCTTTCGGGTGAGCCTCTAACCACGTCGCCAGGTCCTTTAGAGCTTCCTGTAAGCAGACCTGATCTTTTTAATGAAAACGCGGTCAGCTTTCGCTGGAACTGTGTTCATCGCATTTGTTTTTTTAACCTTAACCGTCATGACAGTGTAGATTCCGTGAGCAAAGAAGAGGTTGCTGCTGCTTGCTGGCTTTTTGGCAATTCGCAGGTCGAAGAACCGAATACCAAGATCGCCCTGATCAGCAAGGATGGACTGCTGTGAAAATACAAAGGCAGCAAAGTAGTGGTTAGCACTCATAGCTCACAGGGAGAGGCCCAAAAATCACATAATTTGATTTTTTTTTGTTTCATCTGCAACTTAGAATAGCAGCACATGAAAGCACTGGATAGGTCCTCCTTGTGGTTGCAGTTATTTACAAATATTTCTACCGTAAAAGCATCCCCAGGGGTCTTCTAATTATAATTATGCAGTCTTTAGCCAAAATCAAAAAACCTGTTTCATCTTTGAGGACATATTTGCTGCAGCACGGCAGGAGTTCATCAGAAAGTTGAGGACCGGACTTAAAGTAACCCTTCAATGATATCCCAGCATTCCTTTGTTTACACACTCTCCTGCTAGCTTACAGCCCCCCGCCAAAGCCCGAGCTAACATTATTGTAGCATCAAAAATTAAAAGCAGGTAATATCAGAGCTATCCACCCATACAGCTTAGAGCCAGACGCCAGCTTGGACTTGGACGATGAAGACGTTTGTAGCAGGCAGTCTGATGAAGATGAGTAATTCCTGGAGGTTTATTAAGTGGTCTATTCCCTGAATTATGTTGACACCACTATAAGACAACGTAAGAGCTTAACAGAATAGACTAAAGAGAACAAAAATACAATTAACTCAAAATTACAGAACTTGACAACAATTAATTTCAATCTTTTATTTACCTCGTTAACACTTTCCACTGGTGCATAATTGCTCTTTAACGTTAGCTTTGCACCTAGCAATACACACTTTCTCCGTAACTTTAACTGTAAAGTCCTAAATCTCAAAAGAATATAACTTGATTTCAAAATAAAATGCATCCGGCCTTTTTTTTTTATTGGAAATGTCAAATTAAAAGCTTACCGAATTTGTCAATTAATACAGAAACTTACATTTCTTTCTAACAAAAGAAATCCTTAAGAAATACTCAGAAAAGCAGTTTTAACCATAAAATTAATTTATATATGTGCTCCATCATGAGTAAAATGATACAAGAACAAAAAAATCACAGTTTTAATCGGAGAGGGTTTTTAATTTCTGGAAATATTATTAGTTTTTGACACTAATTTGAGTAAAAAGTCTTATTTTGCCCACAAACAACTCTCAAAACATTTAATTGAGTTAAAATTAGTATGGAGGAGTAATAACAGAATAGTAAATAAACAACATTTTGATCTAATTTAGCCAATTTTGAGCAATTCTTTTCTCCTCTGATCAGTTATTTTTCCATTTTGGATTCAGCACAAATCAGGTTTTAGGTCCACGTAGGAAAAAAAAAAAGATTTATTTTGACATTAAATTGACTTTTTTTAAGTACAGAGACAGAGGACTTGAGGCAGAAGTTTCCTGAGCCAAACCTATTCTGGTGAAAGCTAAAAAAAAAAAATCAATTTATGGAAAGAAAAGGCAAACTTCATCGACGTCTGGTGGAGATGTGTTCTTTATTTTATGAGAAATTTTCAATAAAAAAAAAACCCAAAACGTTCCAGGTTTTGGTCGTACCTGCGTTGTGGCCCAGCGGTAAATACACGGCCGAGTACAGCAGGGAAACAGGCGGTCGGTGAGCCTGAGGAGGAAGGACTCGGACCTGAGCACCGGGGACGAAATGTCCAAGCAGAAAGACATGGAGTCGTGGCTTCCTGCGGGGTATTTGTTTAAATTACAGCATATATTTTAACAAATGTTAGTTATTGTAAACGCATTGTGTATAACAGGTATTTTGCTTTAGGGGGGAGGCGTGATAAATCCTCTGTTACCAGGCAGAGCCAGGTTCCATAGCGGGACATCCTGCAGCTCTTCCGGGAGACGCGACATCCAGTCGGGGTTTCCTCCGAGAACCGGACGCCGTTTGTCCTCCATTCACCTAAAACTCCCGTGATAAGAAGCCGTTCTGAAAATAACAGCAATAAATGTCCTCCTTTTCTGAATTACATTGGAATCGGGTTTGCTTACAGATTTTACCGGATGTCAGACAGGCTTTTCCTCTTTCTAATTTTCAAAATAAAACAGTTTTCTTTTAAAATAGATTTATTTGTGTTTACAAATGAATGTTTATTTATTTGATTATATGATTGATGCTGTACTGGTGATTTTTTTTTACTTAAAAAAAAACGTATTTCAAAATTTAAAAAGTAACCGGAAGTCCTCGGCGAGAACCGGAACCCTCCCCGTATCGCTCGGGAAAAAATATTTTACCTGGCGACCCCCAACTGCAGGGTTTTTTTTTTCTATAAGGTTTTGAGCTCAAAACGCAAACCCGAAAGCGGTCAGAATTGCAAATATTTGCAATTCTATTTGTCTATTTGCTTAATTCAATATTCATTATGGACAATTGTCACATACATCAATTTAAATATTGTAATGAAAAACCCTTTTTGCCAATTTTTAGCTGTGAAATTTCTTTCTTTCTTGCTTTCTTTCTTTCTTACTTTCTTGGCCACAGTTCTGAACTTGTAGTTTTGTGTCTGACCCACTAGGTGTCTTTACATCTTCAGGAGATAAAAATGAAAATATTTTTCAAAGTTTCTAGCTTGTGAACTCTTGTTTGTTTCTGCTTGAGTTGAGACTGCCTTTAGTCTTAAATTCATTTATTTATTTTTTTTATATTAAATTACCATTTTAACATTTACAGATTTCATAAAAACCCTTGAAGCAATTTCTTAGGTCTTCCAACACGTATTTAAATTATATTATTTTGATCCTGAGGAATGCTTTCAAGAAAACAGACAACAGTCATCTGTGTTCATATTTCTCAAATGTTAATTTGAGCCATAAGTCAAATATTATGTCAAATCTCTTAAAGAATTTGGCTCCCTGATAAAAAATAATATAATAAATCTGTGCCTTTTCAGTGTAACCAAATTTCATCTTTGTCATTGGATTTATTTAGAACAAGGAGTCTCTGAGAAAGGTCTTAAGTTGAAAATGAAGGACATATGGTCCTTAGGCAGAACGGAGCAGGTCAGCTGATTACTGTGAGTTTAAGGACATTTGTTCTTCTGGATCTGTCTAGTCTGACTATGAGGTTGACTCTGGACTGATCACAGTCTTAAACATCTTTGTTCAGCCTGCTTGATGTTTCCGTGTAGAAGCTCAGTTTTCGATCTTGTTTTGATTTGTAGCTACGTTTCCTCATCTGTTGGGTGAAACCCTCTGAGGGACTGCAGTTAGCTCCATAAGCTCCAACAATGATGTTTTAAAGTAAAAAAGGAATGAGAAAATAAAGTCCTTTTTTTTTTTTTTTTTTACTTGTTCTCCTAAAAAATGTATTCAAAATATTATTGATTTCATGTGAAAAATGCCACTCTTTCTGTTGGAAGTTGCAACAACTGAATCAAGCAATTACTAGCTGTTGTTGATGCTTTCTCATTTTTTTTCTCAGTTATTTTGCCTTTTTGTGCAGATTTATACTGAATAATTTGAATTCAAATTGGGTTTTAAATTATGAATAACTGCAGCCCAACACCATCATACTACCACCACCGTGCTTTACTGACTATACTTTTTTTTAAGATTATGCTGTTAGTTTGTCTCCAGGTGTGAACGTTTGCTTTTAATCTAATCTATTTAGAGAATATTTTCCCAAATCATTTGTTAATAATTCATGTAAAGTTTTTTTTTTCATTGTTTGTTTGGTGAAACCAGCAGTCTGACGCAATAGACAGACAGGGAAATTCCATTTAGCCTAAGATGTCTTACACTGCCCCCAGACCATGGGCAACAAATAAAAATAATAGTTTTCTGGGAAGGATGTTCTCATTTTAAGAATGAAGCTGTTCCAGACAAGATGTCAAAGTTTCCAGAATCCCTCAATGTCCTTGGAAAATACTGACCCGGTGCTGCCGTGGTTCAAGGGCAAAGTCAAAGAGGAATCATGATTAATTTTAAGGTTGTCAAGAGTTAGAAACTATAGAGATTTAGGTTTTGCCAGGTTTGACGCCATTAGTGTTCTTAGACAAAACGATGATGATAACACCTGATGTTTTTTTACTCAATTTGACTTGATATTTTGTTTTTACACTCAGCGTTTCCACTTGTTGTCATCTTGTGACCCCGCTTATTTGTGTTCCTCGTGTTCATCATACATCTATATAGCACAGTCTCTCTTGTGTGAGTGACATTCCCTTCGTCTGTAAAGCTGCTTAGAGGAAGGAATGTAATTATGGAAATTGGCTGATAATTACGTTAATATGCTCTAGCTAAGCCTGCTGGAGTCAGATGTTTGTCAGGAGGTCTGTCTCTTTCATTATTCTAACTGATCAGACTAAAGCCCTTTTCACCTTTTAAAAGAAACAAATGTCCCAGTGAACGCTCCTCAGCATCATAAACTCAAAAGAACTTTAAGACCCATGTCAATGAAAGTTGTGTTTTGAACATGATTTTGTAGCATTTTTCGCACGATGGAGGACATATATAAAATAATTAAAGATTAAAACAGCGTTTTTGAGTAAGTCTTAATTTAAATCGTGTTTAATCATTAGCAGATGAAAACTTGTGCTTTGCAAAAGCTTGAGTTTGTGACGCGGCAACTCCCGCCAAAGTCTCCCTGCTACAGTACAATTTTGCTTGCTGGCAAATAGACGTCTTTGTTTTCCTTGTCTGAGCTGGCATCTCACCCAAAACTGTACAGCTGGATAGCTCTGATTTTGCTGCCGTTTTTTTTTTTTTTTTTAAATGCTACGCTAATGTTAGCTTGGGCTTGTGAGGGGTTGTATGCTAGCAGGAGAGAGTGTAAACAAAGGGTTGATGGGAAATCGGTGGAGGCTAACTTTCACACCAACAGTCCCATCCACGACTCAGAGGTGAATTATTAATGAGCTCCTGCATCAACAACTTTCCTTTGCAGAAAAGATGTCTTTAAAAAAATGACACAGGGTTTTTTCTTTGGCTAAAAAACAGCATAATCGTAATTAAGACCACGGGGGTTCTAAAGTAGAAAAAATGTCGTTGGAGTGGGAATGCTTTATTTCTAGGTAACTTTGATGGGAACTGGTTAGCTTAAAACACTTCGGATTTTTTTTTTTGGAAGAACTGTAGGTAACACGGGTTAAGGGAGAGCTGAACATCCTTGCTGATCCATCTGTCCATTTCCCAGAATTCACTGGAGGGAAATGGACAGATGGATGCAACTTGTGAATTGAGCAGGAAGATGGCTAATATGGAGAGAAAATAGTCTCAAAGAAGACTAAACTGGAGCAGTGCCACCTCTTACCAAACTTTTTAAAAGAAGGAATCTACAAGGAGGACTGTTTTAAAGACATGCATTCAGACTTTTCTTTTAAATCTTGTTTATTGGGGCATATCTGTTTAAAAAATATCAAGTTTCATGTAAAGTTTTTACCAGATATGATTCACAATCTAAGTTCAAAGTGCCAAGTAGAATACTCTGATAACCCAGCATTCCAGCAGAATTTAAACGCATCATCTACACAAAAATCTAAAGACACACAACCTCTCGTGCATTTGTAACTCTGATCTGTGCGTAATGTGGTTTTGTAGGTCAGGCGATTGGTTTGTACTGTTTAAAAAGTTGTGTGCGTAGGAGCCGCTTCAAATTTGTAGTTAGTTTTAAGATGGCGTGGGCTACTTTCAAGTTGTGCGTCCATAAATTGTTTTTTTTTAGATTTAAACGTTTTTGAGATTTGAATGTACATGAGAATACACAATTAAAAGTACACAAAGTTCCGCACAAAATGTATTGTATGAGTTACAAATCAAAAGTTACGCACATTCATTGAGACTATTTTCTCTCTATAGTACATCACAACATTTTACAATTTCAAAGACACTTATCCAATCCATATTTGATTTTTTTGACAGTCTCTTAACTGTAAGATTGAGCAATCTACTAATTGGTTACAATTTAGCTTGTGAAAATTGAGAAGCAGGAAAAGTAAGAGGATATAGGGACATGGTTGACAGAGTGGGGCTGTGTTGTCATCTGATTACCTTATTAGATTTGGAACATTTCACCATAAACTGACTTCCTCACAAAGTTTGGAAATCAACTATGTCTTTGAGCTTCAAATAGACCTGTGATGGAAAATGGGGATTTTTTTTTTCCAAATAGACAGCACCATGATATCAATGTTTTTGGCCCATCAAGTATTTATCAAGTTTTTTTTTTACAGATATCTTACCCCATAGACCAAGCCTTAAGATACTTTTAAGGACTAACACTGGAGATGAATATATCCTCCAGTTTTTTTAAAGTTTCTAAACAAAGCAATAACTATTTTGTCACTGACCTTTGACGTTTTTACAGATTTTTTTCTTTCTTTTTTTTTTTTTTTTTTACAAGTTATTGCTTTTTATGTTAGCTTACATTTCAATTGTACCTGATCTACTAGATCTAATTTCTGTTTGGTAAACTGGCTTTAGATTAATGACCAATGATTGTACACAGATGAGCTGATGTTTGCCTGTCTTAGATAATCGCCTGTAGATGTTTCCTGGTTACAAGTCAATGGTTGCTAAGTCAGAGATAAAAAAAAGGTTGCAGCCCGGTGTAACATAGATCTAAGTTAGATTCAGATCTGAATCTGCTTGGGATACTTCCAAACAAAGACATGTTTGCAGAAATACTAAAATCTCAATTTTAAACGTTCAAAAAGTTTGGTAGAAATCAGGACAAACTTTGCAAATTATAGATTGAAACATTTTTTTTCTCAAATTCCAGGGATATATGTAATCTAAAGTCATAAAGTGAGTTGTTGTTTGTGTTGCCCTGTGATGGACTGGCAAATTGTGCAGGGCGTAACCCTGCTTCACCCTCCACTAGTTTAGTAGGTTCTGCCATCCCCGTGACCCCAAACAGCAATAAAGTGGGTTTGGAAGCTGGAAGACTAGATAATTTATGACGGAACTGCCCCCACAGATCACACCACTGTGCCCCCCCCCTTCTGGGTCACATTTGGCTCAAATTGAATAAAGCCGATGGATTACATTATACACTGGAATCTTCTGGTCTCAGTCTGAGAGCAGGCAGCTCAGGTAAGGTCTCAACTTTTCTTCATACAGTCCAAAAACATAGATTGTCAATGTAAAGTGAACTGGTTTTCAGTTGACTTACCTGGTTAAGTAAAATCTAGCGGGAGTGAATTTGCTTCTAGAGGAAAATCTACTTTACTTCAACCTACTTTTTTCGTAGGAAAAAAGCATTGTCTTAAACAATTTTATTAAAATCTAGCTAAGCGGAGTACACAGATGGCTAAAAAAAATTATAATAGTTTGTAAAGGATATGTATAGACTTACTAAAGCTTTTGGATATGCCTATAGGACACATCTAAGGTTTAACGAAGGTTAAAGAAATTCCGACTGATTGCTACTGCCTTTTTCCAACCACACCTGTTTATGCAGCTTCAGATTGGCTTGACACCTGGTCCAAGTAATCATCAGGGTCAGAGGATCAAAAAAACAAGGATTTTTCTGGTGAAGGGCAACCTGAGGTCCAAAGTTGCCTTTCACTAGAAAAGTCAATTTAAGGTACTTGTAAATGGTGAAACTACTTTGTACTCTATATGTTGAGGGAAACAGCTGACTGAGACGTGGTGATGGAGTGTCTGGAATGCTTGGGTTCCTCTAGACTTTAAAGTACTTATAAGCTCTGGTTATATCCCCTGTATAGTATGTTGAATGTCTTTAGCAGCTGGATGGCTCAGTTGGCTGGGTGTAGGACTGGCACTCGCTTCCCAGAGTGATTCCAATGAGATTAATCCTGTGTGGGTTCTAAGGCAAGACCCTACAGGCCTATGTAGCTACAACGGGATCCAAGTTCGGGTCTCCCTGTGCTGGTCCCAGCCTGGATAAAATGTACCAGGAAGAACATCCAGCATAAAACTCTCTGACAGGAAGCACAGAGAGGTGAACTTGAATGTCGATCGTATCCTAACACAAGGAGTCCTAACAACGAGACATAAAGGGTTCACAACTCGAAGAGCAGCTTTGAGAGACACTCTTTTCCTTGTTGATGTAAATGATGTTCCAGTGGTTTTATTTTTTCCAAGAATAATAGAGTGCTGTTTGTTTGGATTGGCTAGTTTGAGAAATATCAAAAATGGCACTGAGAAAAAAGATATTGAGAAAGCACGGACTGTCCATTTAGAGGCTGTGGAAGGTAGAGAAGAGACACGCATTATGAATGACGCACAATATTTAGTTTAAGTTAGTTACCAAGGACTTTTTACTAATTTTGTCCATGCTCATGGGTTTAACAAAGACGCAGTGGTTGGCGCTCTTGCCTCACACCAAGAAGGTCCTGGCTTGAACCAGGAGCGACTACGTCTTCCTCCCACCATCCAGAAACATGCGTCATAGGTTCATACCGCTGGTTCCCAAGAAATCCTGTCTCTTCTGCTGCTGATTATCTGGATCAGGTGTGTTGGGCCAACAAGGAGCTTCAATGGCAAGTTGGTTGTAAAACCCGCCCTCGAGGCCTGGATTCTGACTCCCCTGCTCTAAAGTGATGGATGGTTCAGGCTCATTATTCTTTTAACCAACACAAATTAAATCACATTTTGCATTTTCATTTTAAACTAAAAAAAAACTATAGAAATGTAAAAGTATTTTTGACCACAAAAGTTTGGAACTCAGACCAAATTAACAGCATTTCAACATGTTTGTGAATGAATGAGGGGATGTCACCAGAGCAACTGACAAAAGTAGCTTTTGTAGACCAAATAATTGAATTATTCTCAAAATAGTTTCCAAGAGAAAGAGGCTTCATGCTCCCTGGAAGTTACTCCAAGTTGTTGATCGTTTGCCATTAGCTTCTGTGGTGTAAAGTCAAGAGGTAAATGAGACGCTTACACCAGATTTTTAACTAATTACTCTACTTTGAGTATGCTCAATATTTGTGACACTGATCTCTAATTTGGTGTGTGCTGTATTGAATTATGCTTCTTTAGAATTTACCTTGTGTCCTGTGGAGGTTAATGAAATGCTGGATGTGATGACTTTAATTATATAGTTAGACCAGTGTCACCCAACCTCTGTTCTCTAGACCATGTTGCTTACTTCCCAGCTTTCCGTGACCCGAAAATGACCAGCATATGAGAAAGGGATATTGGAAAAACAAGCTGGACGATAGATCTCAATAGATCATGAGATCACGATGCTCCCTTTCTTCCTTGGGGAATTCAATTCCATTCACTTAGAGAAAATATCATGTACTATTATATTAAGCATTTTTTGTGTTTCTCTTTAGAAGGCTGGAGGCTTTGGTGAAGACATTTGATTCAAAATGTCGGAACGCTATGACTGCACTGAGTGTCAGGAGTCCCTGTACGGCCAAAAGTACGTACTGAAGGAAGAACAGCCACACTGCATCAAGTGCTACGAGGCACTGTACTCCAACAGCTGTGAAGTGTGCAAGAAGCTCATCAGCTGCACTAGCAAGGTGAAACTCATGCTTCTTTGTTCACGTGTGATGCAAAGCACCATATTTTAAGAGTCTTTAAAACCTGGAATTTGTCTGTAACTTTTGGATAAATGACCAGGTGGCTTAGAGTTTCTATTTTAACTTTTCAAAACTGTGAAGAAAATCGAATTTCTTCCTTTTGATACCACTGGTGAACATCTTGAAGGGCTTGTACAATATATATATATATATATATTTTTTTTTTTTTTGGTCATCGTTCAACATCAACAACCACTGACTGTATATGACAACTGGACTGAGTGACCCCTCGCTCCTAGCGTTCCAAACAGGAAGTACTCACTGGTTCCAAAGAGCCAGAATCCCATACATCTTTTTGCCAATCCTCCTTTATTTTCATGATATTTTTGCTGTAGGGCAACTTATTCGAGTTATGTCTTTCTCCTCATATATCCAGATGAAGTTGTTACTGCTGTGCTTTGTCTTGTCTTTGGGCTGTACAAATGTACACGAAAAACTCTCAACAAATAAAGTTTGATTGATTGATAAACTGACCAGTCAGATGCCTCAATAACAGTAGGTGGTGTCACGCTGAATGTTTGATTATCAGATTCTCTCGAGCCTGCTTTCGAAGAAAGGGGAGTGGCCTTCGAGTACGCTCACTCCTGATTGGAGAGGTGGTTGCCAAAGAAATGTCAACCCATTCTCATACCAAGTCGTCTCATATTGACACATAGGTAAGGACCCCTACGCGTCAAAACTTGTGTCCCAAACTCTTCATTTTTCGACCCACTGGCTATTCCATTTAAATCAAGACTCGCCAAACTCCAGGCCGCAAACCGGTACCGGTCCGGTGCCAAACCGCACCGGTCCCCTAACCGTAACCAGGTACCCCAACCCTAACCATACCGATCCGCGTCCATTCCTGGACGTTCTAGGCTACGCGCTACATGGACCGGGCTAGGGTACCAGTACTGGACGTGTCCCGAGGTTCGGTGTATGTTCGGTACCGCGTTTTTTGACTGTTAACGTCAAAAAACGATGAGTTGGGGACACCCAAAAAGTGGCGCAGAGGGGTCCCTAACCATGTGTCAATATGTGACGACTTGAGAATGAGAATGTGTTGGAAATGTAGACTCAGAGCGACACGGACCAATAACTGCTTACTCAGGATTCTGGATCCAACATGACGACAGACATATTCCAGAAAAATGTCAACTTATGGTTGGAACCGGAAGCTAGTCATTTTTTATGGGTGACATCATACTCGCTAAGTCCAGTTCTTTTATACAATCAATGGCAACGTCAACAGGGCTTTTTGAGATAGGTGGAGTTTAACAATAAATAACTGTACATAACATTTACGTTTTTTTAAGTTCAGGAAAGTAGCGAACGTAATGGTAGATAAGACTCATTCTACTCGAGTATGGATGCCCACACCAGAAATGTAGATCCATCTTTCATAAGAGTCCCAGCATCAGTGCTACCTACCATGAAATGAAATCCTAAAATATTCTCAGAATCTCTACTTCTGCCAGATGACCAACTTTTTCCACTTTGGAAAAGATGACACCTGCCAATGCACTGAGAATAAGGCGTGAACTTGTGCTGCACTGTATCAAGTGTTTCATTTTTTTAGTTGATGATCCTTTAAAGTTCAGCTGCAGGATTGGTACAGCAAACAGTCTCCCTGAGCTATATTCAGATGTCTTTGTGTTTGCAGGATCTTTCGTACAAAAGCCGTCACTGGCACAGCGACTGCTTTCTCTGCAGTAAGTGCACCAGATCGCTGGTTGATCGACCCTTTGCCACCAAAGGTGATCTGCTGATGTGCACCGACTGCTACTGCCATGAGTACTCTGCCAAGTGCTATGCATGCCTGAAGACCATAATGCCAGGTTCCTTCCTTCCTCTCTAGAGATTTAGTTATTTATATCAAGTTAAAGGCTTATTTATTTGAAATTCTCTCACTTTTTTTGGGGGGGGTTTTCTGACCTTTACACCAACCAGGCACCAAGAAGATGGAGCACAAAGGCAACAGTTGGCATGAGAACTGCTTTATTTGCAACCACTGTCAGCAAACCATTGGCACCAAAAGCTTTGTCAAGAAGGATAACAATAACTACTGCATGTCCTGCTATGAGAGGCTGTTTGCCCTGCAGTGCGTTCACTGCAAGAAGGTAAAAGAGATCCTAACATAAAAGTGTTAGATCCAGCATATTTTCCTTTTAAAAATGTTATTTTCCAGAGAGTTCACACATTTCCTGCAAATGTACTCATGTCATCGATTTATCAATCTTATCTAGGGATGAAAGTACTCAGTTGAAGCTAATGATGTAGTTATAAAAGGAAGTGTTGGGCATAGGGAGGAGGAATCATGCACGATACAAAAAAAGAGCAGAAAACAGATGGCCAAGCAGGCAGGGTGTTAGGTGCTGATCGCTGAAGCAGCAACAAATGCTCCAAAAGGATGCAAATGCTATTTTTAAAAACCTAAGGCTGCCCAGTTAGTGGTTTCATTAAAAGTAACACTCCAACTATAGTTTTATCTACAGTAAAATCGTTCCTGGTGGTCTTTGAATTCTGATGATGCAGCTTTTAGCAAAAATTCCAAAAATCTGTGCCATTTTTTTGAGATATTTTCTGCAGAGCGGTAGGAGCTCATTAGAGATCTGCCTCTGTGTTGCGGGCGGGACTGTTAGCCCGGAAGTTAGCCTTCACTGATTTCCAAGCGTTCCTTTGTTAACACTCTCCCCTGCTAGCTATTAGCACCTCACAAGCTCAAGCTAACATTAGCATAAGAATATTTGATGTGGATTCCGTTAAAAAGTTACAAACATTTTGGAAAGCAAAAGTAATTTACAGATATTAAAATGAAATAAAAAAAAAAAAAAAAACGCAATGAGAAACCAGAAAAGGTAGGGACTACGGGACATCACTGATTGAATAATGACGTTTGTCCATCAATGTAACTGAAAGTTATTCGTCATGAAGCGATTCTGGATATCATTGTCCGATCAACATCGTCCGATTGAATCTACCTTTTACGTGTTCATTTTTTTAACATTTCATTTGGTTTTCTGGAAATTACTTTTGTTTTCCGAAATGTTTTTTGTTTTTTACAGTTTGGTTTCTGGAATTTTGTTTTGATTTCTAAAATATACTGCTATTTATTTCTTTTTTGTTTTTTGCTTTTTTAGTTGTCCTGGTGATCTTTAAAATGTTTCAGCGTCGAGCCCAAAACTCACTTCTGTCTGAGATTGAGTATTAAGCTTCAATGCAGCTTAAAACTTGTGCACAGTGTCAACCTATTGTCGTTGAATTGTTACATTTGAGGGAATAGACATTTTTAAAATAAGTTAAGGATAGCCAGGTCTGTGAGAGCTGATGCCAAACATGGTCAAGCCTGGTTTGCCTTTGGATGGGAGACCATCTGTGAGACTTGCTGTGGTGACCCCTGAAGGAAGAAGACATCGGAAAAACAAGCTTTCCTAAAATATGACTTACTCCTTTTGACACTTTTTGTTGTCCTTTTCAGCCCATCACCACTGGAGGGATCAGCTATCACGACCAGCCCTGGCACAAAGAGTGCTTCGTTTGTACTGGTTGCAAGCTACAGCTGGCCGGCCGGCGGTTCACTTCTCGGGATGACTTCGCCTACTGCCTTGAGTGTTTCTGCAACCTGTTTACAAAGAAATGCATCTCGTGCAGCAAACCAATCAGTGGTAAAACAAAAAGAAAACAAAAGATTTTTTTTTTTTAGAATTCTGTGGATTTGTCTGGTTTATTTGGTTTGCTGCTGGACCAATAAATCCATGCATGAGTACTTTTTAGTTCTCGATATGGTCTAAAGAAAAGCTGTTATATATTTGTAATTTTAGAGCAGGTTTTCAAAGTTTAGAGCTCCAGTGACATTTAGTTTAGGAAAATTATTGAAACTTGTGTTCTCTTAAGTTGGGATGTTTACATTACAAGTGATACGGACAGAAATTGCTTTGACATTTCAGTAAGCTTATGGTTGTAAGCGAAAAATGCAAAAATGCTCGGCGACTAAAATTTTTAGCTAGTTTTTACTAGCACTACACAATTTATTTTTTAACACTTCTGCTTAAATTAAAAGTTCAAACAGATTTTCTTCGTAAAGCAAACTAACATTAAACATTTAAGCTAAAAATACTGAAGATTCACGACTAGTACATTTATTTAGATGTTGGGTTGCTATAATTGCATAAGAGAACTGGACAGAGCAACCCCTCCTCCTTTGTGTTTCAAAAAGGAAGTACCTGGAGGCAGTAGTTGTCATAGAAACGTTGGCAGAATGCCAATTGCTCCTCTACCTCTACGGCTTCTCCCAACCCTCTACATTTATCCGTCCAAGCGAAGAGACATCGAAAAAATTGTGTCTTCAAATTTGGATGTTCCTACATCAATAGTCGCCGGTCGTCTATGTTAGCGTGTAGCTGCCAGCCTTTTGAAAATCCATGACAACATCAGTTTTATAACTGAAAAGTCTTTCAAAAACTCATTATTTACAATTAGGTGTAAACTCCTGTGCTTTAGAGCCCACTCACTCGTCTGCACCTCAAGCACGACGCAGATCACCCAACCGGCAGAGGGATGGCCAGTCCTTAGTCGCTACAGCTCCTCCTTAAAAAAGCACTTTTGGACACCACTACAGCTTCAAATGCCCCTACAGTTGGAGCAATAGGGTGGAGTCAGAGGGGTTGAGAAGCAATTTGGATTCAGCAGTTGACTCCCACTGACTTGGACCAATCACTGGTCGTCTGGCTCATAATGGCCACATTTGTATGGTGGAAAATCAGCAACTGAAATGGCTTAATTTCACTGGAGGCGGATGTAAAGCATTTTCTGTTGGTGGCGTCACACTTGATCAGTCCGGTTCTTTATATACAGTCGCAGTCAATAGTTGTTGCACACAAGACAAGCTAACTTTGTTTTTTTGGACAAAAAAAATTTGCATTTGTTCTTTTCAGCAATATCGTTAACACCTGTTTTAAAATTACAATTTAAAAAAAACATTTATAAAAGGAGTTGTAAATCCTTGGTTGACTTTATACTTTAGCCCTAAAATAGTTTGCCTTTTGAGGCGTTTGCTTACTCTGTGGCCAAAAATCTGAGCATCTTCGATTGGAAATGCTTAGCGTGTCAAAGTAAAAAAACAAATAGACAAAGAAAAAACGCGATTTAATTTTTGTGTGTTTTATTCAAAGAAAAATAAAAATCTAAAAATTCATACTTATTGATCTTTTCAGTTTAAGCCGTATATTGTATTTGGGTCAAAATTGACCCATTTTCACACTTGAAGATGGGTCAATTTTGACCCAAACACAATATAAGGGCTAAAACATCAATTGAACATTATTTTTCTTAATGTTATTTGTAGTGTTGTTATGGGTTTTAAAAATACATCGACTACTTAGAACAGGGATGGGCAATTCCAGGCCTCGAGGGCCGCATTCCTACATGTTTTCCAACATACCATGCTCTGGCATGTTCTAATTGGCTGGACACACCTGAACCAGGTAATCAGTCGGACTTAGATATCTGGAAATCATGCAGACACTATGACCCGCGAGGCCTGGAGTTGCCCATTCCTGACTTAGAACATCTTGTCTGAAAAAGGTTGTTTTTAAGTAACATTTACAAAGAAGGGCATTTTGGGTGTTTTATCTTGAATTAATTTAATCACATGTAGATTTGTGACATAACTCGGATTGAAGCTATAATCCATCTAAAGTCAGTATAAACATGATACTTTTAATGTGGACTTAGCTTTTCAGAGATCATGTGCTTTCCTCTGTGTCTCCAATCACCGTCAATTACAGGTTGTGATTGCATCAACGTGATCATAAGGCCTCTGTCTTCCGTTTTTATTTTAGGTCTCGGGGGCAGCAAGTACATCTCATTTGAGGAGCGCCAGTGGCACAACAACTGCTTCAACTGCAAAAAGTGTGGCGCGTCTCTGGTTGGTCGAGGCTTCCTGACATCCAGAGAAGACATCTACTGCCCCGACTGCGGCAAAGACCTCTGAGCTTCGTGGCAAAGAGAGGAAACTGCCTGTGCTGCATAATTTATCCCACTCCTTGACCTGCATGCCATAATATCTTATTCAATTTTGACTGATAATAAAAAAATAGTTGGCTTAACACAATTATAATGGTTTGATGCATAGCAAAGGATTTCTACTAATCAGTATTTTGATCTAATACAATTTGAATCTATCTAATAAAACACAATTATTGTGTGTAATTATAAGTTCTTTATTAATATCTAATGAAAGATTAAGAGGGAAAATCTTACTCAGTACTGATTGTTTATTGTTTCTACACCACCAAGGGGAACAAGTGGTTTAAAGACATATTTCCTTCTTGACATTTCAGAACCTTGTGTGACATCATCCTTTCCTCAAAGCTTATAATAAACAGTATACACCTTTAACATATAAAATTGAAGGACCACATTGACCTATATAATTGAAAATGTATGCAATTTAAAATTGAACTTTAATGTAGTAGTAATTTAACATTTAAATGCATGTATTATCTGTCGTATCCTGTGGTATTCTACTGTGTTTGCACCACAAGTACGTTTTTTTTTAAATATATATTTACATCTCAACTTTATTTGCTTTGCTAAAGCTATTTGGCACAAATTAATTGTTTTGGCAAATGTGATTTTTTTAAAGCTTTTTCCAAATAAAAATTTAAGGCAACTTTAAAATGTTTCGTTTTAGTGTTTTTGGCAGCAACCTTTAAAACAAAGATCGTCTCGATTGCGTCTTTTTTTTAAGACAGATGTTTCACTACTTCTTTATTTTCTGTTTATTCGGCAGCAACCATTAAAACAAAGATCGTCTCGATTGCTTTTTGAGACAGACGCTTCACTATGTCTTCTACCGTGATCAGCAGCACATGTCCCTTTAAATTCTTCGGAGCTAAGTAGGCTGTCTGCCGACGAATTTTCTCTGCACTCAAGCAAGAAAGCTAAAGTTTTATTCACTGCCATTTATTTATTTAAAAAAAAATCATATTTAAAAATGTATTTTTCTAACTGCTACAGCTAATTTCTAATGATTGTTTCGCTGCTGAGGTGTTGCGTCGTACTTTTATTCAAAAACATTTTTAATAACACTTTACTTTTAATATTGTACTTGTTTACGCTTTTAAGTCGTTGAAGAAAGGATTTAAAAAAAAACAAAACCGTACCTTTACCGGAAGTTGGCAGCAGGTGCTACCGGAAGTTCCCAGCAGTACCGCTGCAGAATAATTCCAACGAGCTAAAGGCGTTTTTTCGTCAATCTGTTCAGCTCTAGCTTGAAGGTACTCGTCGAATGTACACTAATATATTTATATGTTTGCCATTTTCCTACAACATTATTTGATGTCGGCCTATAACGCGAACATTTGCTTTAAAAAACAAAAGAAAAATGCCAGCTTTGTTGGCGGCTATCTGAATTAGCATGGCTTTGTTAGCCTCGTTGACAAGAAACCTTTTTCAGTCAGATAGAAATGAAAGAACTGTGCTGTTGTTGTGCATGCCGATGTTCGTATGTACAGACAATTTAGCATTTGGTTCTTGGGTTAACTTTGAATATGTGCACGAACGTTAAAATGTTAGCTTCTTAGACCGTGAACTGCAGTAGTTGAAATATAGATATGTATATCTCTGACCCTTATCAAATATATATTATATATACATTCGAATATATTTGAAAGAAACCGACAGAACAACTTGGTTGTTATTTTTATACTTTTTTTCCCCTCCATTGTGAATTCGACACTTACTATTTATTTAGCAAACAAAGAAGTAAAGAAACTAAGATGTTCAACTACTAATATTTCTGTTCAGTTCAACAAGATAAAATTAACAAGATTTATACAAAAAATAGAATCTAACAAGTCTTAAAAAAAAAAGACACGAGAGACTTTATGTTCTCACCTTAGACAGAAGACACACCCTTTGGTTTGTAAAAGCTGACTGATAAAATCCTGCATCAGTTTTGAATCTCCTAAAAACTGGAATAGCACTTTAATAAAGCCTGGAAAGATGGTGGATCTTTCTCATTTACTGTAATAGCGCTTAAAATCTAAATAGGTACTATTAGGGTGTAACAATTTGTTTAATTGTGATGCACTTTATCGTTTTTGCATTATAGTAAAATAACCCTTCAGTGTCTCAATCTAAATGGCATTTTTCAATATTTATATAATTGGCACTTGTAGGGGCACTTCTGTCTCACTGTGCAGTGATCTCTGATGTTGGTAAAGGTTCTTATTCATTAAGTTCTTGAAGTTGAGTCATAGCAACTGATGTAGCCGCTTGGATGAGTGGCGAAATATTTCATGGAGGAAGATCTTAATTCTAGCTGTATTATTTATTCATTTTCCAAACTGCTTAATCCCTTTTGGGGTCAAGGGGTTGCTGGAGCCTAACTGGCTACTCATGGGCGAAGGCAGTGGACACCCCTGGACTGGTCGCCAACAATCACACACCCATGTACACTCACACCCGCACAATTTAGAGTAACCAATTAACCTATGAAGCATGTTTTTGGACGGTGGGAGGAAGCCGGCGTACCCGGAGAAAACCTACACATGCACGGGGAGAACATGCAAACTCCACACAGAAAGGCCCCCCATTGGTGACACTGTTTCAAGTCCCCCAGCCAGGACTTTAACCGGGAACCTTCTTGCTGTGAGGCAAGAGCGCTAACCACTGCGCCACCGTGCAGTTGTATTATGTACCACTAAAATGTTAAAATATTTTCTATTTTTGCTTTATCACAACCCAAAGCTAACGAGCGCTGCACAAATAAATAAACGGCGAGCAATATCAGAGCAATGCAGCTGTTCGGTTTTGAGCTAGATGGCAACTCGGGTGAGGAAAATGAAGACGTTAATGTATCTGGAGCAGGGAGCTTGTGGCCCGTCCATCACACTTGCTGCGTCACAACTAAAAGCTTTTTTAAACTGTGGGTTTTTATCTGCTCCTAAACCATCAACTGATTTGAATTTTTTTTTAAATGTCAGAAAATACGTTTTTAGACTTTTTTCTTTACCTTCATAAAGAAAAGTAACAACAGACTGAAAGACACATCATAAATTTGACCTCATATGTTTATTTGTTTGTTTGTATTGATTTTTTTTTTCTCTTTCATCAGGTTGAATTTCACCATCAGCTGAAATGAGCACTGCAATTCCCAACCACAGAAGGACCAAGCCTGGTGGTATGAACCGCTTTTCCAGGATCTTTCCAGTATCACTGCATATACTAAATTTCAAGTGATTCCACTTTTCAATTTTACTAAAATTACATTTTGAAGGATTAACTTGGTAACAACAAGAAAATATATATAAAAAGATATATATTTCTATGGTTTCTATGAGCCAGCAACCACTGACGTGTGGTCGCCCAGCTGTCGCCTGATTTCGTAATGGTATCATCCCCGCCTGTCGCTGAACTGCCACCGCGCGGTCTAGAAATGTGCCTGTTCGGCCACTGACCGATGCCAACTTTTAGAGAGAAATAGTCCTTTTTTCTGAAAACCGCCGCCGCGTGGTGTGTAAAAATGGAAAGGCCTCCCAACTACAAATGCCGCCGCACAGCTATCTGCCACATTGAAAAACCTGCTTGCCGCTTGGTGGCCTTTTGGGATATGTGACCGTCATCTAAAACCAGAGAAAACGCAGCTCATCAAACAGGGCAGGACTAGTTGATTCTTACAGCACCTTTTATTTTTAAGAGCTTTACCACAACTGAGTTGTTGCAAAATGCTCTTAATAAATCAACACAACACACACAAAAAAGTCAAAGAAGATGACAAAAAGCTAAAATCAAAGCTGATTGATTCCAGGTTAAAGGTACAGGTTTAGAATTGGTATTTGCAGCAAGTCATTGTGATGACTTCACAAATTATTTAGTTGGAAGCAAGCTAACAAATACATAAAGCAACATCTAGAGATGTATTGATGTATTTTGATGATTAAGTCTAAAATACTGGAAATATACCATATGAATTGATTTGGGTTAATTCACAGGGACAGTGCACATTAAAAGTATAACCGCAGTGTGCCAGGAGTAGCGCAAAGGCTGCTTTTCATCTGTAGTTCCTGACAGATGTTTGTTATATCAACCTAAAATATGAAAACAACAAGAAAAAGGAGCATAAAATACAGCGATAAAACAATGAATTAGGGTATATGCAAACATTAATGAAAAATACAAAACACACACATCATAAATCATTAAAACTGATACAAAAATGAAGTAAAATGCACACTCGAAATGATAACAATTTACTAATGTTGAAAAGTTTGCTGTTTTACAAGCCAGCTATTGTTGAAAAGGCGCTCCGACCGACGGCACTTCTCCATCGATAAAGTCTGGACGAGCAGACTTTGACTCTTTGAGAGCTAGATCTTATTTTAACAAGCTGGTTGTTTAAAACTAGTGGTTTAGACATTCTGTGAATTATTTTAGAGGTTAAACAGAGGTTTGAATAAATAATCACATGTTCCCAAATCAACAGTTTAAATTTTTGAAATGACACACAGATGATACCGCAATGGTTTCTTATCCAATATTTTGATTGTCTGTTTGCAGAGTGACTCGGGATTTTAGTGTTGTTTTATTGGCTTGCGACCAGGTTGTGAGACAATTTTTTATTTGATAAAAGCCTATTTGTTTTAAAAAATACAAGCCTCTATTGAAAGCAAAATGAATGAAGTGTGCTGAATTTGCAGAGTGTTTAATCAAAATAAAGAAGTCATGTTTAGTTTCAGTAAAAAACTGAAATATATTGTTTCTTCATAATTAAAATAATAAGACATTTATTTAGTACGTTTTGTGTGATTTTCTGTGTTTGTAGGGATAAAGCCGGGGGCCACCAACAGTGGCGTCACTGGACCAACCTCCCAGATTCCCGGTCTGTGCCAGAGCGCCACTGAAAGTGCGCCGGCGGAGCGGATCAGCGGACGAAGAGTGGGCATTTTTGAGACCGACTCGGACTACGTCAAGCTAGCAAAGCAGGGGGGGCACAAAGGTAAGCTGTCACAGTTTCTTTGCAGGGAGAAACCCGGATACTGAACAAGTCTTCAGCTCCTCCACAAAAAAAAAAAAAAAAAAAAAATCAAAATATTTTGTCAATAATAAATAAATATTCAGAAGATAAAGAGTTAAAGTTCATCCAAAAACTTTTAGAGATGATTTGATGTTAGCTAACCAATCGCTCTCTGACAAACCATTTTGATCCTTTTCCCATTTTGGTTTAAAATACAGATTGGTGTTATTTAGGAGAATTTGAGAACATTTGGGGAATGACATCTCTAAGAGTAGGGTGAGATATAATCAATTATTTCAATTTTTTTCTTTTAGACGATTTGTTTTTGGAAAATCGAGATTTTATTTTCCCATCTTTCTGCTTTCAAGGACATCCGTCGTTCTGAGTAAAGTTAGCCCGTCTGTCTCTTGCAACGAGCAGACGTGAAAACGGCAGAAAGAGGAGCTTCTTCTGCAAGGCCGAGGAAAAAAAAACAAAAGCGTGCATGTGACACGTAAAACACCCCACCCACACACACACACGCACGCGCGCACACACACACACACACACACACACAATCCAGTAGCTTCTGTCCATTTCTCAGTGTAGCATTTAGCTTAGGCCGATGGAGCAGCAGCAGCAGAGTTTAATAAGAAACTGTCCCCAAAGTTTGATTTGGAGACAGCAGTGTCGTCGCATCTGATGCTGTCATGCTTCCCAAAGTAAAGAGTAAAGAGAGACCCTGCATGAAGAAATGGCACCAGCAGACTCCGAAGCGGCAGGGAGATATCCTGACATGCTGAAAAGATTTTTTTCATGGGTATGGATCGTTGTCGGACATTCTTCGGCTGCGGGAAGTGTGGGATGAGACGGGGATGGGTCTTTGTATTTGCGGATTCGGCGTATTTGCGGGTGTTTCCGGTCACGCACTGTATTTCCACAGGAGATGTTAAAATAAAATATTTTTTGGTAAATATATTGTTTCATTTGTAATTTTTTAAACAAAAGTAAAATATAGGAGAAAGAAATCGATTAAAATCTAATTTGGTGTGAAAAAAATTGGAGATGTGATCTTTTTGGCCATATCGCCCAGCTCTTCCTAAGAGGAATATGAAGACCTGTCACCGGAGGCACAGCTGTAAATGTTTTGGCCACTGAGCTGAACAAGGCGCAAATGAAACATCCCACCGCCTGTTCAAATGGAAGAATGATGCATCACAACTGCCTGCAGAGATTTTTGCCTCATTTAGAAATATTCTGACTCTTCCGGCAGGACTGCTGAGTCATGATGAGGACAGCGATGACAAACCGAAAAAAGCATACAACCCGCCCAACTGGTTTGGAGGGGATGAGTCTAAAAGGTGAGTCGCACGAGACAATCAGGAGAACAAACAAAGGTTTTAATGCCTGCTGCCTCAGAGGAGATTGATAGAGAAGGTTAAAGGTCAACTACGTTAGTACGTTCACGCAGTTTGTCAATGGTGGTTTTGTGCTTTCAGCGAAAGTAAAGCAACATCTCCTAACAGCCTGACCAAGGGGGAAAGGCGGCCTCTGGCTGCTCCGTTTGGCACTGATAACAGTCCCAGCTGGGAAAGAGAGCCTGATAGGTTTTCTCATAATAAAGATCAGGTGAATTGACCAGAGAAACCATCCCTTCCCTCTGAAGCCTTCCATCATCTTTGTTTTTTGTTTGTTTTACCATCATTTTACGTTCTTGCTCATTTTACTCTGACTTGAAAGGTAAATGTAAACGACAACAACAAATATTCGAAACATTTACTTTTATCTTAGAATATTTGCTTTTGTATTACTATATGTTAAAAGGTTGGCCAGTTATTCTACGTTTAAGAACATTTCAATGTAAAATTATTATTAAACAGATGATATTTGAAAGTTACTTCAGAGAAAATCTAATTCTAAATGTAAATATTCGCATAAGTTTTATTATATAAATATATATTATATATACATTACAAATCTAAAACGAAACATAATAAATTATAATAACATATTATTTCTCAAGTTATTTAATTAGAAATAAATGGAGCTTTTATGGTAGCTAAGTAAATTTTGTTACTAAGTTTACACCTTTGTTAACTTTAAATTACGGGTTTACAGCAACAAAAACTTTTGATATGGAAATTTAAAGGAGCCATACCATGAAAAACCAACTTTTTGAGCTTTTAAGTGTATTATACTGTTCATTTCTCACAATAAACAACCTCAGAGGTATTTTGATCCGTTCACACATTTCTTTGTTATCCTCTAAAAACCTGCTCTGAGCACCAGCCCCTCCCCTACCCATGAAAATAAGTGGGTTCTGACATCATCGATTAAAGCCAGCCCCTTTCAGGAAGACCGCGCTGCCAGCACCGCCCCAAAGGCTAACACAAACACACACTTTGTCTGCGAAGGTAGCAGTGATCTGTAAATCGCGTTCATTTTAAATGCCCAATATGCACATCCGTCTTTGCTAAAGGTTCAGATGTTTGTTTGTTTGCATGCACGGAACTGTGCAGGCATGCTGAGGCCGGTTCTAGGATGACGTGAAATTGGCGGGACCGAATGACGGTGCCTCAGAGATCGAGTCATTTTGCTTCAGAGTATGAGAAGAGTCCACAAAAATAACTCAAATTCATAAATAATTTGTTCTTTAGTGTTCCAAAGGTAATATATGGATATCGTTTACTCTGAAAGGCGTATGAAAATCACGGTATGGCCCTTTTAAACTGATTAAACAATATTTTAGCTTATGTAAATGAAAAAACTTTTGAGTTTGAGTGAAAATCACGTCAATTCTGGAATTTAGCAGTGATAACCAATCCTAGATTTTTTATTTTAGCAGTTTTAAAGTCAGGAGAATATACAGTTGTGCTCAAGAAATCCCGATTTTGTTGTCATTTTCAGAGAATATGAATGATGACAAAAGCCTTTTTTCCCACTGTGGTTAGTAGTTGGATTAAACCATTTATTGTTAAAAAAAACAATGTAAAGACTTTTAAAATCAGAGTAACAGAAACTTCCCAAATGACCCTGTTCAAAAGTTGACATACCTCAGTTCTTAATAACTTGAATTGCCTCCTTTAGCATCAATAACAGCTTGAAGTATGCTGTGGTTTTTGTGGAAAAGCTTCTCTTTTTCTGTAATGGTAAAGTGATTGAAGTGAGTTCGGCGGATCCAGAGTATGGATAGGGTAAGATGGAGGCAGATGAATCACGGTGGCGACCCCTTGAAGGACCAGCTGAAAGACAAAGAAAATGTTGTGTAAATGTTCCTAAAACCCAGTAAACCTTAAGTTTGATTTGTTTTTGTATGGCTAGTTAAAAGTCAGTAGTTGCTTATGTCCCCACAACCTAAATGAAACATCAAGCTAAGAAATGTAGAATTTTCTTAGTACTTTTTTTTATTGACTGAATTCTAAATTTAGTTGTTTAAATTAATATTTTTACATTTGCACACATTTTTATGTCTATTTAAGTCTACCATTCTTTTTGTGTGAAGTGGGTCAGTGTATCAAAAATGTATTTTTAGTTAACATTTTCTGGGATGTAAAAAAAAAAAAAAAAAAAAAAAGGGGGATTTTTTTGTGCATTAATAATTAATTTAGTTTTTTACATGCCGAGAAAATAAAAAGTAACTCAAACGTTTTCAGAAGCGGTGACTCAAATAAAGTTGGTAGTTTTTGTTTTTAAGTCATCTTTATTCATTTTCTGTGCATGACTAACCTCACCTCTCGTTTTTCTCCTTAAGTTCTTCTTTTGGTCTGTTTCACACCGACTCATAAGTCTGTTCCTTGATGAAACAAAGCGGTAAAATTCATTTGTTTTATTGCGTGTGTTAATAAATGAATCTGGATGACGGATCCACCCCACAGGTATCTCCAGATGGAGCCGCTGACCACATCGAGGGTTTGTCTTTAGGCAACAAATACAAGAGAAGGTTAGAGTCTGCAAATCTTTTATTTCCCCCTTTTTGTTTGTTGCTCTGGATGATTTAAAGCTGTTTGTCACCTCGTCAGGTCTTATGATAAGAAGACTCCCCCGGTCAGCATGTCCAAGCTGCTGAGTCATGGTTACATGGAGAATAAGAAGAAGTCCTCCAACGACGACGACACTTCAAGTAAGTGTTTGAAACACCCAGACCGTGTTGACATCTCACACCAAACCCGAACTATTGTATGGAAGACGTTCAATCTGAAATTCAAAGGGGCTCAGATCGCTCCAGCTCCATTGGCTGTGCGACAGGCGGGCGACCTGTCCAAGGTACAGTAACCGGGACAGTCATTGGCAACCCTGCGGCCCCAGCGGGTTTAGAAAATGGATGGAAGTTTAGGACAAAAACCCTGGCATGGAACAGCCATATTTGATTTCTTTTCTCTACCCGCTAATTGAGTCACTGAAAACATCACGTGACCAAAGCTGAGTCCTTGATTGGTTGATGCGCCGTGTCAACATCGCCAAACTGAAGTCTTGACGTGCAGCGTCTGCCACCCAAATTGTGTCGCGCTGCTGCCCCACCGGTTAACCTCAGATCTCGTCTGTACGTTGACCCTGACCACCTCGCCACGCAATTTGCGTCCGGTATAAATGCGTCTTTACAATTCAATATGCAATCTGGCAATGCATTTTTAGAGGATTTTGCAAATGACAATTCAATGTTGAATTTAGTCATGCATTTTTTAAACAAATCAAAGATGATATGTTTCTACATCAAAAGACATTTCAGTTTCTTGTCTGTTTTATCGATCACATTTGAATTTGTCATCGCTGTTTTGTGTCAAAACTCAGAAGAAATCTCCCCCCACAAAAAAATAAATAAAAAGAAAGACCCCAGGTTCTTGTGGAATCTTTCTCATGATGGAGGACAGATATAAAGAAAGTTGAGATAAAATTGTGTTTCTAAATCGTTGTGAATGAGGAACTAGCAGATTTCAGCAGAGAGAGTAAACTGTCTCAGTAAATTGCATTTTCATTTTCAGTTGGCTTGACTTTTAAACAGGACTTTGATGAAAGAACTGAAGACCACACCGAACCACCTGTGGGGAAAATTCTAAAGCTGCGTTCACACCAAACGCCACAGCAAATTCCGCCAATGGCCACCTCTCTTTCGCAGCGCGGCAAATTCTCTTCTCGCTGCGTGTCCAAAAATGTATTCCTTTAGCTGCTAAAAAAAAACTCTATAGTGCAGGAAATATCTCGTGCTCTGGATTTGAACAGCAATTTGGACACCATGCTCCCTACTTTTTTAATGACAAAAATGAAATCAAAAAAGCAAAAACTTCAGAAATGCAAGCATTAACAAAAACTGTTAAGGGATCCTCTGTGTTCTGATGATTAAAACTTGGATGGCTTATAAAAAAAAAAAGAAATACATTTTTTTTCCCATAAAAATGTTTAAACACAATGCATTATGGTCTATACTCGACAATCTAGTAAGCATTGATGCACACTGGTTATTTGCAGACTTCTGGGAAATTTTTAGGGCACTCGATTTTAGAACTGTAAAATCAGACGGCTCTAGAAAATGGCAGACGCACTAAATAGTGAGTAGTAAAGGAATTTGAACACAACCATACTGATCCCAAGAGGATTAATAACCTTTTCACTACAACGGGTTGACAGATTGTTAATTACTTTTTAAAAAATTCTGGCTTATTTGAAAGTTGCTGTTTAATGCGTTTTTTCCTCTATATTATAATCACCTTTGCAATCAGTTTGTCCATTCAGTTTACACCAGATGCAGTTCTTTTCACGCTTTTTAATTTGGAAAACAATGGCTCACAGAGTGAAAACTTAGGAGCGGAGCTAGCCTCAGCCCCCAGCAAAAATCTTTGCCCCACGCAATTTATGAGTCAATATTAGAAATCATCAATACAAGCTTTTTTAAGCATTGCAGCAACAATTAGAAATTATATAAAATTTAAATTAAAATCCCATTTGCCCCCCCATCTAAAATGATCTAGCTAGCTCCGCCCCTGGGAAAAATCATGCCATCGTTGGAAAGTAAAGGAGAATGACGTGTTGTTTTGTAGGTGTGACGTCAGAACAGACCAGCACCACCATGACGGAAGACGTGGACGACCTGGAGTAACACCTTCAGGTTTCCAATCTGGAAGGATGGATGCGGTTTTTACTGCCTCTTCCGCTTCACTCACAGTTATTGTGCACCCACTGACTGTTAGGTTTTGTACTCATGTTTATGCAACAGGTACCATCCTGTATTTATTTGCTTAACTTAAAAAAAAAAAGAAAAAAGAAAAACGGATTTTGTGGGTTGCAAACCAACAAGTCTCAGCTCCTCTGTAGTCGCGTTCAGATCAAGTTAGTGACGTTCGGAAGTGTTTGTGCTCATGTGTTGTGTTTACAATGTGGTGAAGTATTATTTGTTTCGACCAAACGCCCCTGCAGTCTGAGGAGCTGCAGGGGCAAAGACACTCGTATCACAAAACAAAAACAAAAAACCCCGCAGCTGCGATCAAATGATGCCCAGAGCCGCCACAATTTGTTTACTGACAGAGGGGCCAAACATGGTTTATAATTTGCTGTTTTCTTAAGTCACAGTTGAATTTTTGATTACAGTTAAAAGTGCCAAATCTACCCAAACAACAGACTACTTTATTCAAACTTTTAAGTTTACAGCCTCGACGTGCGTCTTTATGCAGCATTTTAGCTAACAGATACGACTTGGAGGCATCTTTTGTGTTCATGTTTACTGAAAGAAAACGTAAATATTTATTTTAAATAAAGCTGCTTAAGCTGATGGTTTTTACATGTTTTTTTTCATCTGTTTTGATGCATAAAACAGAAGCTGACCAAACCTGACAATTAAAATTCCAATTCTGCAATAGAAAGTCTGAATTTTGAACTCAAAATCTTAACATTGCACATTATTATCCTTGTGTTTTAAACTCCTGATGTTACTTTGCAAAACGAGTCGAATGTACCATGTTTGGATTGAGCTGAAGTACGGGTTTGTTTTTACGCGATGTGAAATATTCAGGTCCAGTCGCTAGGTTACGTCCAGCCTGTAGTGGAAACTTTTGTTAGCTTGACTTTTCAAAGTCATGTGACTAGTTTAGATTTGTTTTCCCCCCCTCTTTAAGTGTCGATGAGTTTTTTTAAGTGTAGACTGAAGGAAACAGTTGTTCAACGGAGGATTCCTGGAGAGTTTGTGTTGAGAAATCCGCCTGACCTGGCTCATTGACGGGACCCTGCTTACTTTGACAACTGCTTGCAGATTCTGAATAATTATATGAATAAATGGGCATGTGCATGTACTTGAGTACTGTTATTATTCCATAAATATAAATCTGAGTTTTTTGTCTTTGTAAATCCACACTATGCACAGACCTAAAATGTTAAATGCCAATCTACTTGCCTGAGGATTTCGTATCCTATTACAATAAAATACAAATAACAGCATGTGCTTTGAAATCAAATGTGCATTTACTTAAGTCTCCTGTTAAATGAACAACCTGTTTTATGATGGAGCATTAGGGCCACCATTAAAATAAAAATAAATACATTTACGAGAATAAAGTCATAAAATAAAGAGGAAAAGTTATTTTATGATAATAGACTCTTGGAATTATAAGTAATATAGTTAATATTTTACAAGAATAAAGTCATAGTGTTAGAAGTTTAGGATTAACAAGGTCAAATTCATACATTCATACAGGGCAAAAGTCTGTTTACTCAGGAAATATAAGCAAAAAAAAAAAAGGGACCAATACAGTGTATAGGAACGAGAATTGTAGAACGAATTGTCCTTGATTCAGCATTGATTGGTAGATTACCAACTGAAAACATTACCAGCATTGGAAGATTACTTGTTCTTGTAAAAAAAATTCTCATAAATTTATTATTTTATTCTCCTAAAATTACAACCTATCCCAATAATACAACAATCCCATAAGTTTATTTTATTCTTACAAAAGTAAAGCTTGTTTTCTCTTAAATATATAATTTTATTCTCTTGAAATTTGCCTACCACTTTTTTCTCATAATTTTACGACTTTATTCTAAAAAAAAAAAAACTTGTTCTCTTCATAATTCGGAACTTTTTTTTGTATTCAAACTACTAATTTTTTCTTTTCTTATGAGTTTCCTTTACGTTTGTAAAGTTACAACTTTTTATTATAACTTCATTCTACTAAAATTATAACTTTCTTCTCATAATTCATTAGTTTATTTTTGTAAAATTACAACTTTTTCCCCCTCCTATGTAATACTTTATTTTTTTTCCTCATAGCATTTATGCTTAAGTAGCCTAACACAAATTACTTTTTGTCGTATATTATTACAACTTTATAGTCGCAGAATTACGACTTTTTATATTACGACTTTATCACAAGGTTATAGCTTTTTCTCATAAATGTGCAATTTTTTTCACGTTAATATACACAACTTTTTACCCCCAAAAGTTTTCCAAATCAACAACGTCATTCTCATAGAATTACGAGATTTTTCTTATAATTTAATGACTTTATTCTCATTTTATTTAATTTTTTTGTAGAGTGGCCCAAATATTTCGTCGTAGTTTTTCTTTGCATCAGCGGATATTAAAAAAAAAAAAAAAAAAAAAAAAAAAAAAAGAATTGGTATTTTGACATGTGCAGCATCCCATATCGTGAACTGATTGAACTTTCGCTCTTAAAGATGCTGTTGGGAATCCCACGAAGAGCGCTCGGGCCTGCAGCGGTTTGTGTGGTGACAGACTCTCACACTAGCACACGCACGCAGGCGCACACGCACGTTGCAGTCTGCATCCTCGCTCTGCACGCAGCTCTCACGCGGCTGCTCGGTTTTCCTGCAGCTTCAACGCATGCAGCGGATCTCTCCTGATCGATCTACTTATCGGAGAAATAATCCATAGCCGCATGGTGACGTCACGCCGTTGATCGACGGCGGGTCGGGGGAGGAGGAGGCTGTAGTGGACGGGCGCGTTTTCCATCCCCCCCTTTATAACCGTCGATTAAAAAAAAAAAAAGTAGGAAAAAAAACCACTTGGAGCTCGAGGACGTTTGCATTCCGGGCGCGTGCCCATTGTAGTAGCTGTCAGGGGCGCGCGCGCGGGAGGAGGATGGACGCGTGAGGAGCCAGCTGTGGCCTGCTTTTCACAGCAACATCTGGCCGGTGAGTCGCGCTGACCGCAGGTGCAGCCCGGGCCCGGTTCGGTTCCGGTGAGGCGGCTTGACCTCGTCTTTGATGGTGCGAGTGCGTTGGATGCCCGCGTGCACGCACATGCAGGTGTCCATGCACTCCCTGCAGCAGTCGCATGCACCTGCAGAATTACCTGTCATGTCAAACCGTTGCAAATGTGTGTAAAGGTGGATGTGTGCAGCATTTATCAAACCGTTACAGTTTGACGACATTCTGCTCTAAAAAGATCTTAAAGGATCCGGGCTGCACTGGTGAGTCTGTGAGGACATTGATGTTCCAAAAGCTTTGACCCTGTAACCTCACAAGCTCACATGGGGGGTGACAGTTATTTTTATTTTGATGGCGTATCCTCAGGTTCCAAGAGGGCACCTTAGAGCCTTAGGTGGCGATGGAGGAGGGCAGTGGTGAAGGGGACGGACCAGTGGTGGTCAGAGAGGGACAGGGCGGTCATGACCTCCCCCAAGACTCAAGCTCCACCACAACTACCAACCTGCTGGCTTCTGTCAAAGAGCAGGTAAAGATTCTAAAGTCACTGGGCGTCATGCTGTCTTCTTACAGTGTGTTGAGATTTAGTAGAACACAAATACATTAGAACCCAGTGTTTTCGGTAGAGGGGTACACACTTCTTACACTGGTACCAACCTGTACCCATCAGGAGCAATGTGGGGTTTAGCATCTTGCCCCTAGTGTGTATTCAGGATACAAAAGTTGATTTTGTTTGTTTTGATTTCTCCAAAAGTCTGGATTAATTTGGTCCCAATTGAGCCCTGAACCTTGTGCTTGATCTGCATTCAGACTTCCCACATTTCTGTTTCGAACCAAAGCAGGTAAACAAAACCACATGACTGCAGATCTCATCAGTCATTGGCCAGGAATGATGTGGGCGGAGCAAAGCACTGTGAGAAAGAATAATAGAAATCCAATGCTTTGCAGTCCTTGTCGGGAAAATTCACTAATTCAAACTTTATTCTTCGCTGACCAATTTTGAAGGTCTGTGTCAACATCACACTTTTTACTGTTACTTTGGTAGGGTGGAGGCATGCTGCAAGGCGGTTACTGAGGAGACGGGTTCGCTGATAATTGTTTATGACCTACAGATCGTCGGGAAAACAGTGGGAAACAATGTGTATCACGTTAAAGGTTGTTTTAATGAGCCTGCGTTCATCCATTCGCATCTCAGTTATTTATATATATATATATATATACATATATATATACATGTATATATATTCATTTTTAGGACTTTTTCCTGTTTATGATTTAGCAGTTAGCACACTGTGCTAATGCTAATCACTCACAAATTTATAGCTGACCTCGTATAAGACCTGATCGTATAAGACCTGATCGTATAAGACCTGATGTCATCATCAGACGCAAACTGCTCCCAAGAAAACTTGTTGCTAACAGCCATCTCCATCCGTCTCCGGAGCTTTGATTTTCATTTTCACTCAGGCTAAATCCAGGGCAGCAGGTGCAGTAGTACAGTAGTCGTCATATTCAGGCGACATCCATACATCCTGTGAAGCTTCTGGGGTTTCGTTTGGGTTTTGTTGTTCGTCGTCATGTTCTTGAGTTGTCAGTCACAGCAGTTTCAGGTTCATGTCTTCATTTCAGTTAATTTTCCGTTTTCCAGACACCAAAATGTACGAAAGGAAGTAGTTGTTCCATTCATAAAAAACAGGGACAGCTCCTTATTGTAAACGCCTCTGTCCATCAGCATTGATCGGGTCACCAGTTACTAGAAGGAAAATGATAGCAATCTCGCCAAATATTAATGACTTACTTCTACTGTGACTCACCATCGTTTGAGAAAGTGTGGAAACTTTATAAGGAGTTGCATTTAGCTGATGCGGCACATTCAGAGAGAGCAATAGTAGCTTAATGTCCTGTCCTCTTTTTTTGGAAGGCAAACTTTGTCTTTTTTGTCCTGTAAACACACAACAACAAATAAATATGCAATGCAAAAAAAAAAACAAACGAAAGTCAAATAAAACACAAAATCTTTCTCTGTAGAAGTGAAACTACAGTTACCCACCAGTGGAAGGAATTTGGATTTGGTCTTTATGTAAACTTGCTCTGTCAAGGTTTTGCTTTAACATTTCTTTTTTCTTTTGAATTTACATACTCCTTGTTTGCACAGCAACAAAAATACTTTGAGATATAAAAACTTGTCATAGCGTCTATGACAAACTTGCGGTTAAAATGGGACCAGAAAGACAAATGAGCCTCCATCTGCCACTGCTCCCTGCTGTTATTTTCATCTCGCCTTCTATCACGTCACTATTAGTCTTTCTATTCTCCTCCTTTTAATTATACCTGGACAGCAGCCATATTCTCAACGCAGCCCCTGAACGGCGAAGTCACCGCACAGCTATATAAAGGTTTGCAATGTGCAAGAAAAGAGGCTGTGCTCCTGTTTTTAATCCCCTGCTTTCTCTGCAGATTGTGTTTAAATCTCAGTTGATCTGAAGTTCAGGGGAAGACGGTTTGGCTGCCTTGATTTGTTTTAGGGCTGAAAAATCTGCTTTGTTGTCGCTTAATCAGAAGTTCTGTATGCCACGGCATGACTCGTGAGGGTGCCTCCCTATCCACGCATTGAGCTGCAGCTAAAAGTATGTGTGGGGGGTCTGTCATTTCTGCTTCAGTCCCACAAAAGTGAATTGCATTCAAATGGACAGAGAGGGAAATGAGCTCAGAAATTTGCACTGTAACTTCTACCAGGAACTTTCACAAAAGTTGTAGAAATTCACTTGACTTGGGTGTATGACCAGAAAACTGTGGTGCTACTGGGAGTTTGACAATTCTGACCGGTGAGAAAATACTGTAAACCTGTAAACCAAAGGCGGTCAGTGTAAATGTTAAGTCAATGTAAAGACGCGATTTGATCGCTGTTGGGAGAGGGGGCAGATAATCTGCTGCCAGCGGAACTCCGCTAGCTGCGAGCTATCCTGGCTATGATGGCCCGCAGAGAGCGGGCTGTGGAGAGCGGTGCTGTCGTAACGGGGGCGAACCCCCAAGCTCCATGGGTTTATGTTTTTCTCATTTTCATTGAGACAATAATTAAAAGATCCCCCAGTTTTATTGGTATTTCCCCCTCTCGAGTTAATGCTCAAACTGGGCCACAGACAGAGGAGAGTACCATTTAAAACAGGCGTACCGCTGCCGCCAGAGTGCAACACACTGCACCAAGAGACACTCTGGTGAACCCAGACAGGGCGGCGTGCTTGCTGGCGCCTCTGTAGAGCTCTCCAACACATACAAACACGAGCTCCTCGCTCAACAACATTCATGTTTTCACTGATGCAGTCAACAAATAAAGTTTGTCAGCGGTTTGCTCCGCAGCTGGGGCGTCAAGGCGTTGAGCGGTAAATTTGACGCGCGTCGATAGAGAGGCGGCAGATGCGAATTTGACCCCCCGGGCGCGTCCGGTGTCTGTGCAGCATTTAGAGTTGACGGCCGGATGACTCAGTTGGCTGTGTGGGACTGGCGCACGGGAAACCGGGGTTCGCTTTCCGGGGGGCTCAATGAGCTGAATCCAGTGTCGGTCCTTACAGGCAGGATCTTTTGCGCTGCTGCCACCCACCTGTGTGGCCACAGGGGGCCTCGGGTCCTGGTCTGCTGTAGCTACCGTAGCCAAGTATTATGAGATATTAACAGAATAGCAGAGCAACAACGCAAACGCAAGGTTAGGACTCGATCCGGACCAAGTTTAGTGACTCGATCCAGACCAACTGACTTTTCCAGTCTGAACACACCCTTAAGACACATGAAGATTAGACTTTGGCATTAAAAATCTCCACTAGAATTACTGTTGTCCTACATCTACTTTGAAGGAAATTATTATAGATGTAAAAGTTTAGTTTTGACTTTGTTTACTTAGAAGAAATTGAACTCAAAGCGTGGGTTGGACTTGCGAAAATGACTTATGAGAATTACAATAAGATAAGACTTGGGTTTGTCAACAGAGACTTAAGAATCCTATGACTATATCTGGAATCCTACAATTTTATATTTTGATTTTTGCAGCATTTCTTTGTCCTCAAATACAGTTTTTATGTCTCTATGATCACTGGAAGTCATTTATGCCAATCTAGTTACTTTTATCAAATCGGTTGTGGTTCAACTTCAGATGCACGAGTGAAGCTACGATTGGAGTACTGAAGGAATTAAGTGTAGTTGAGGGGGTGTTACAGCTTTTTCTGTTGAGAAGGGAAATGGGATCCAATAGGTTGGATGTGGGTAGTTGATTTGCATGTTCAAAGTATTTAGTTAAGGGTAGTTTTGATAGACGGATGACTCGTGTGCACGTTATGATTGGTAGATTTTTGACAGACTGAGCTTTAAGCCCTAACATGGTAAAGTCAATTAAAATAGACATTATGTCTGCAATTCTGGTTCAGTAATTTTATTCAGGATCAACACAAAATAACACCATCTTGGTGAATTTTTTTTGTTGAATTGCAAACTCTGGTCATCTTTGGATGTATTGCACACGCGTTCCCAGTGGTCTTTTAATTGTGATTATGCAATAAACGCAACCTTTTTAATCTGTACTGTCTGTATCCTGCAAAATAATAAAAAAGCAGAACATATGGGGTTGCTAAGCAACAATGCAGCCAAATCACGATGACAGAAAGAAAATCATGCCCTTCTTTCACAAACATGCTATAAATGTTAACTGACAGATTACACCAAACACCCTAAAGGATATCTTTGAACTATTATACAATATCTGTTCATTATAGGGATGCACTGAAAAAATGTAGACCTAAACCAAAAAAGAGGAAACATTAAGCAAATAACCAATAAAATAGATAAAAATGTAAAGAAAATATCATATATGACTGTAACACAGAACAAACAATGTTTCATGCATGTGGCCAGTCTGACTTTTAAGCTACGCTATATTACCACTGCCTCATTGACAGGGAAGTGTGGAGCCATACACTGTATTCTTTCCAGCTGGGTTTTTTCTATTGCTTTTGTTATATTTCTGACTATGGTGTGCCCTGTAGATCACTGTATGCCAAATATTAAACGTGGTGGTGAACGCATTGGAAATTGCTGCCGCTCCCTTAACTCCTGTACAGGGGATTGCATTTTTTTCATATTGAATCCTGCACTGATCCATTGTGCAGACAGTCTAAGCACACTGGTGATACTAAAGACTGAACTCTATATGTATGTGGTAAAACTAGCATCTGAAATACATGCAGCTAAAAACTCACAAACGTAGTAACAATGACTTCATAAGGTGCAGAAAAACACACCGAAGAAAAATAAAATCCCTAAAAATCAGAACTTTTTGGAAAAACTCAACTTGTGTTTGGAGGAGAAAGTTGAACCTGAAAAACACCATACCTGCTGTGAAGCATGGGGGTGGAAGCATCATGCTTTGGGGCTGTTTTTCCGCAAAGGGACTAGGGCACTACTGAAGATCTGCATGGAGAAATGGGCTAAAATACCACCACTGACTGGTGGTGTAAAATCCTTGTGAAGTTTTGTCAACCAACGCTACGTTCACATGTCCCAAAATGAGACACCGGGGCGACCAAAATGCTAGTTTTTCAGCAAATTCAAAAGTTGGCCGTGCGGCACCATTTGTAATTGGGAGGCGTCGTAGCATTTTTTAAACGCCGCCCGGTGGCGGTGGAGGTTTTAGGAAAAAAGTAACATTTTACGGCAACCGGACGATTTTCTCTCTAATAGTTGACATTGGTCAGTGGCCATTTGGGCACATTTTGAGTTCGCACATTGGCAGTCTAGTGACATTCAGGGATGACAGTATTACAAAATTGGGCAACAGCTGGGCGGCTACAGTAGCCGGATGGTTAGGTTAGGGTGTAAATGTCTCTGGACGGCGGCTATCCGAATCAAGCGCTAACAGCCGCCCGGAAGCCCAGGGTTATATAAAAAGTGGGCTACAATGCATGCGTGAGGGCTGCATCATTCAGTAAGCGGCATGCAATCTTGATGATTCTGCTGATGCCTCCCCATTGCGCAGTGGCAGTTGTATCTGTGACCATAGCATAAGGGGGAAAAAAAAGAATATGGACATCAGCTTTTTTTTGTTTAACAAATCCAAATTTTCTGCATAATATGTATTTACTTTATTATTTAAAAACCAGACAATGTAATTTTTTTACATTTTTGTGCATTTTGTCTCTCAGTTGGGGTATACTGATGAAAATTACAGGGATCTTTCATCTTTTTAAGTGGGAAAACTCAGTAAACAGGACAAAAAGAAAGGGAACAAAGACAAAAATAGCATAAACTATGATTGCATTTGACTAATCGTTATTGTGCTTTTTAAACTCTCACGCAGTGGTATGAGTTTCAGTTTTTTTAATTTATATGTACAAGATGACTAACATTTAAAGCGAGAATGGAAAACAAACATGAGGTGCTTCACCCCTCTCCTATGTTGGAATGCTGGCTGCAGAGCTGGTGGATCATCAAATCTACCGCCTGCAGTTCCTCTTCAGAAATGTCAAATCAGACGTGCTAAATGGAGCACATCAGTCACTGCCCTTCATTGTTTTCAAAGCCTGATGCATTTCCACTCTCACTCCTCTCATTTAACCCAGCAGAAGGAGGAGAGGGAAAGATGTGAGGGATGTAATACCAAACCTGGCGTCTTGGACACCTGAAACTCAGAAGCCGTGAAAACAGTTTGATCTGTCATTCCTTCAACAAACATTGCTAGATTGATTTGAACCAAGAAGAGTGACAGAAACAAGAAATATGAGACTTGTCGGATGAATATACCCAAATTCCCACATTGTTTTTGTAAAAACAAATATTTGATGCATTTATGATTTGATTAACATTCAAAACAAACTTCTTGACTGGATTTCAATAAGACCTAGAGAAGTATTCTTCAAAAAAATGCTCATTTTGAATTTCAAATTAATTTGAAATAGAATTAAAACTCAAATCAAATAAACCAAATAAATGCTGTGACCAGATCCTGATTTGTTCAAATGCACCGTCTGGCTAGGATAAAGCCTTTTATTTGAAAAAAGAACCTGGAAATTGTCACCAATGCCTTTGTGCTGTCCAGACTAAATGATTGTAGTTCTTTGTGTGCTGGGTTCCCCAAGGCTTCAATATCCAGACTGCAGCTGGTCCAAAATGCAGCAGCCACATTTATTTGCGGGGCAAAAAAGTTTGACCACATTACTCCAATCTTGGCCTCTTTGAACTGGCTGCCGGTGCAGTTCCTGAATTTTAATGAAAATTTTTGTTTTTACTTTTAAGGCCCTGGCAGGTACAGCACCTTCTTACCTCTCCAGCCTGCTTGTAAAATGTCCCCCCCCCACAGTCCTTACACTCTGCGGACCAGTGTGTGTTACTGGTTCCCAGAACTAAACGTAAATTCCGGGGGGACCGTATTTTTGCTGTGCTGGCCCCTAAACTTTGGAATCAGTTGGAGAGTTTTAAAAAACAGTTGTTCCTGCACTACAGCATTTTAGCATCAACCTAGCCTTTTATTATCTGGTTTTAGTTTTACATTGTTTCACATTGGTTTTATTCTTTTAATGCTTTTATTCTCTTTGTTTTATTATTACATAATTTTAAATCTATGTTTTCCCTGTGTACAGCACTTTGGGCTTCCTTGGCTGGTGGTGGAAGGTGCTCAATAAATAAATAAATAAATGATGATGATGACGTTAGTCCATCATTTCAATTGAATGTCATCATCCAATCACAATTGGATCACAGTCATCACAATCGATGTCCCATAGTACCTACCTTTTCCGGTTTCATGTTATGTTTTGTTTTTTTAACCTTTGATTATAATTTCTTCGAATGACTTTTGTTTTCTGAAATGTTTTCGTTTTTTGGAATTTTGCTTTGATTTCTAAAATGTTATGTTTTTTTAAATATTTGTTTTGCTTTTTGAATTGTTAAGAGATTTTTTTTTTTTTTTTGTGTGAGATTTGCCCTTCAGGGCCACCGTAGAAAATGCACTGAACGTTTTAGCAGAACCAAAGCAGTTTATCTTTTAATAAGCACTACAACAGTGGGCTGCTGCACTGAGGCTTGCTGTAAGAATGTGATGCATGATGCTGCTGAAAATGAAACTGCACGCTCAGCACAACCCCCTCTCAATAAATAGTGGCAGTAGGGTGGAGGGGTTGCAATAAAACAACAACTGAGCCGCGCTTGAACAAGTTCTCACAAAAATGGCCTGCTGGATGTTGCAGTTCATGCACTGGGTTTGCCTCTTGTGAACTTCTTTGCTTGTATCTGTGGCTTAAACAGGGTCTGCTGATTCAGTTATGTCACCGCCCATTGCTCTCCAACCCCTTCAGATTTGCTGCTTCAGATGAATTTGAAGGCCTGTTTCTTGTCCCGTGAACTGAAGCGGACATTTGATCCCATGTTGCTGAAATCTCAGATTGTCCGCCTTTGAATTTTGACCTCTAGCTGCCTCACTTGCTAACCATCTTGCAAAGAGACAGCAATGTTTTCATCAATCTATTGGTCACGTGTGTTTGTGGAAAGAGCAGGAGAGATCAGGAAACAGAATTAAGGTGAATCGCAACGAAGCCTGCGTGTGAAAGAGTTGCAATCTCTCTTCGTCCAGTGATTTCACCCTGTTTGATTATGGTTGGCAGCAGCGCCTTTTGGATTTACACGTGCACATTGGATGTGGAATCAGGTGGTTTTTTTTTTTTACTCCATCGCATTAATATACAGATGCTGAAAATGGAGAGCTGCTGTTTGCACAAAGCACTTTAGATGGCGAGTTGTGGCAGAGCTGCAAGCCGCAGCAGAATGAGAGCGAACATTTCACGGGTATCACAGATGAAGGGTGGATAAACCCAAGCTGCTGGGCCGTGATTAGACACAGAGAGGAGGAGGAGGACTTGGAGTTCTGCGGTCAGTGTCACTTGATAAAACACAGAAAAACACTGTGACAGCTCACAATAAGCCAAGGCGAATCATCCTTTAGCCCCCAGCTGGTGTGAGGCGTTGCCTGGCACAGCCTTGCTTCAGCCTGGCAGCCTTGCTCCCAACACGTTGACTTCTCAAGGCGTGGCGTAATGCAAAGACGCCTAAACAGGGAGAGCTGTGTGTTTGTGTCTTGGCTGTGTGGCTCTGAAGTGGTGAAGAACAGCATGAACAGTCAGCGCTCATACAGTGACGGCGAGTGTCATGCTGCATGTTCACGCGCCATATTGTTGTGTCTCTTAAGCTCCCAGACCTGTCAGAGTTACTTTTACAGTTTGCCTCCATTTTGTTATCAATAAAATGACCAGTTGTTACAAAGCAAACGGTTTTCTTATTGCAAAAATCCAACAATTTACGTATTTGGTCTCATTCAAAGATGGAGATTTCATGGAAGCCTCATTTGCCTTTTTTTTTTTAAATCCTGTGTTGATTGATACCAAAAGGCCACTTCCAAAAAACATCCATCCATCCATCCATCCATCCATCCATCCATCCATCCATCCATCCATCCATCCATCCATCCAGGCGAGAGCGCTGACCACTAGGCCACCGTGCAGCCCCTAAACAGAGTTTAATAGAGAAATCCTCATTCGTGGTTTATTTTTGTCACAGGCTGAGAGAAATCAGGAAAATCAAAAACAGTTGTTCTCTTTTGTCTCTTTGCAGGAGCTCCAGTTTGAGCGGTTGACCAGGGAGCTGGAGGAGGAGCGACAGATGGTGGCAAGTCAGTTGGAGAAGTGCATGCTGGAAGCAGAGTCACCAGCAGGGGACAGTAGCAGGTAGATACGTCATCCATTTTCCGAACCCGCTTTTCCCCTTTCGGGGTCACGGGGGTCTCGGAGCCTAACCCAGCCACTTGTGGACGAAGGCAGAGTACATCCTGAACAGGTCTGTTGCAGGACCACACCTTAGGGACAATTTAGAGTGACCAATTAACCGATGAGCCATGTTTTTGGACTGTGGGAGGAAGCCGGAGTCTCCGATGAAAACCCACACATGCATGGAGAGAACACGCAAACTCCACACAGAAAGGACCCCCATATGTGTAAGGCGGAAATTGAACTGGGGACCTTCTCGCTGTGAGGCAGGAGTGCTGACCACTGCACCACCGTGCAGCTCATAGAAATGTCATGGTGCGGTTAACAATTTAAAAATGGTTGCAAAACACCAATACAGAGAAAACAAACTGAAAAAAATTCAAAAGAAATTAAAAAAAATATATATATTCTTGAGATAAGATCTTCGGAGTTTCATAAGAAACTAATTTAGTCGTTATTTATTGTTAAAGTAAATTTCTCTGTTTAAATAACACAAGTTTGATTGCCAGCGTAAGTACTAAAAGTTACTCAATCTTTTTCCTTCTTGCAGTTTTATTGAACATTTCTTGAAAAAACTCCTGTAGATGTTTCTTACATCTAAAGCACAATCTTCTTCCTTTTTCTGATCTGATTGCTCTCTCAACCCTTCTCCGCCGCTGAAGCTCATCAGAGAAGTCGTTTGCATGGAGATCTGCAGGTAGGATTCCTGACCTCTATGCCATCACGTTTTGTATATTGTTAAAAACTATAGCTGATGTTAGAAAATGTTTGCATAAATGAAAGCAGGTAAGACACCGCTACATGTTAGCCACGCTGTGGGCGTTAGCCTTATTAGCATTTACCTATATCTCCCAATCTTATTTGCAACTTGTACAAAAACAGACTAATAAAGCAAAGAAAAAAGTTACTGTGATTACGCTAACTCCCAACCTTGTTAGTAATATATAAAAACAAACAAAAAATAAAACAGTCCGACTCCGCTAGCTCCGCTAAAGTGTTCACAAGAACACTCAACTTTGTTTGGAATACATAAATAAAAAACAGTGAAAGCGCTAAAACTAACGTTACCGTCACTTTACGAACTCCCAACATTGTTAGTAACACGTAAAAAAACACAATTCAATACTGGCACACGTTAGCGTTTTCCCGTTAGCGTATTCACAATAACGTCCAACCAAACATATTGATGTGGCCTACTTATCAAAATCGTTTGGAAAAAAAGGCACTTTGTTCTTGTAATTACTTTCATTTGAAAAATGAAACGTTTGGAGTGTGCCTAATAGTTCAAAACTTACGGTAATTTTATCTACTTGAAAACAAAAACTTAGGGGAAGTTTTCTGTTTCATTGCTGGAAATAAATTCCAGCATCATGGGAGTTATTGCTGTGGGCTCTCAGTCGCAACCCTTAAATAAATATCTAGTGTTTACTGTGCACAGGTTTTGCATTTGCGCATTCAACAGACAACCTTGTTTGCAACGCGTTAAAAAACACTAAAACAAATGTTACTGTGACTTCACTACGAAATATCTAATGTTTTTTGTGTACAATGTTTGTAATTAATGTTGCAAAGTAATGCTATGTTTCTGTCTGCTGTTTAACAGGAGAACTCCAGGGTGGAGCCATGGAGATCCCTGGATGTCCAGTCCGACACCTAGAGACAGAGGAAGGAATGTACCTCCCTGAAGCGGACCGCGGCTCCCTACATGACAGTGAGGGTCTGTTAAATGTGCACATGGTTAGAACTTAGACTAAAGTATCCAACCCACATGTTTTGTATCAAATTCAGTCTACATTTCTTTTAACACGAGCAGATCTTCAGTTTCATTCTATAATGGACACATTTTTCTACAACGATTTGAACTTTGAGGGTGTTTAAGCAGGAGACAAAGTCGTGAAAGTGTCGGAGATTTGGCGCCTTCAGTTGAACGGTTGACATTTTGGATCCATCAAGCCTCCTGGGAAGATGTGTTAAACCATAAAAGATAAACCATGCGTAGATTGAAGCAAGGAATACACTGTGAATTCTTATTTGTGCAAAAGTCAAGCTGTTTAATCTTCAGAGATCCGATTTAAAAAACCTACTATATGTAAAATTCCTCCATCCATGTTTCTCTGCACATTAAAACAAATGTACTTTTGTCATTAACTTCATCACAGTACTAGGATTTGAATTATACAACAAATTTGCCTTTGGCTTATTTATATTCTATAGAGCTGAAGTGGTCTAAGAGTATAAAAATACCCACCACTTGCTTCCTCCTCTTCATCCTGCTGGAGAAAGTAGGCCAGCAGATTGTTCCAGGAGCTATAGAAAAGCCTAACATGCATAACCATGTGTACATATTTATATTCATAATGCTGTTTACCAAAATGAAAGCCAAGTGAGATGCATGTGCAAAAGATTAGAGTGCCGATTCATATATTTGTTCATAAATATCTTTTTCTTTCAGGCTCCGGAGGTCACTCAGCTCACATGACCTCTTATTCAGACAGTGGTTACCAGGACAGCAGTATCAGTTATTTTAGCAACCACAATGTGGTGCGTTCGGAACCTCGAGCCTCGGTGTCGAGAAGCCCGAGAGCAGAGGGTCAAGCTTCTGGACAGGTAGTTGACTCAACATTGATTTTTTGTTCAATCCATTAGTTGTTTAACTGCCTGCAACTGTGCATGGGGCCTGTTAGTCAGTGCTGTTCATGTGGTAAGGGAGCAGGGCGCCACAGGAAGGAGCGTTGGGTCAAATGATGTACTAAGAATTAGAGTGGGATGTAACAGTAGCAAACGACAGCAAAGGCGTATTGTTCCGTACCGAGTCCTGAATCTTGCGTTTGGTCTGTAGTCAGAATGCCATCAACCGGACATTTCTGTTTCAAATTTAAGCCTGTAAACAAAAGCACATGACTAAAGATCTCTTCAATCATTGGCCAGAGGTTACGAGGTTGGTTAAAAGCAACAAGAGAAAGATTAGCACAAGTCCAACGCTTTGTAATCCTTGTTGGGATAGTTCAGATATTCAAACTTTGCACTTCGCTGACGATTTTGAACGTCTGTATCACCTGTAATGTTTTAATGAGCCGGCATTCATCCAACAACATTTCAATGAGCTGTGTGTCGTCGTTGCTCCACGTTTGTCCGTGACTCATATGTTGCTTCCTTTCTACTTACATTCCGTAATGATTGGCTACGGTGACCATTTTGGTTCAGTTGTTGCTCTCCGAGCACAGAGTCTATTCAGACTGAGGAAACTCGGAGCGTTTTATGGAATTCCAGTAAAAGTTATGGCTCATTAAATGTGTCTTTGGAATCCTTTATTTTTTTCAGGCATCCAGCCGGGTGTTGCGGAGGATGGCCTCTCTCCCGTCCAGGAGCCAGTCGCCCGGCTGCGGCGCAGTTTCCCCTTCTCGCATCTCCATGCGAACATCCCAAGGGAGTACTTACGACTCTCCCATCCTGTCTGAGCCCAAATCGCTGGCCGCCGTCTTCCCTGGCACCACCATGCCACCATCATGCCTGTCGCCGACCTCACCAAGCGACGCCATTCCAGTTTTGGGGACCGGGGTAGCGGGAGGACGACTGGGCTCCACGCTGTCCTTGATCGAGGCAAGGGTTTCAGCAGGGTCCCCTCTGCGTTCAGGAATGACTGCTGTTCCACAGCACTACGGCTCCACTCTACCCAGGCAGAGCCAGTCCCTGGCTTATGGCACTGATCCATACGGCTTGTACCAGAGAAGTGCACTGCCACGGCCCGACAGCCTCATAGGTCAGTAAAAAATCCAATCTAACAATCAAGTTGCTTCCACTGAAGATGCATCTCAGCTCAGCCACATTTTTTTTGGTTTGTCTTTACATATAAACTTGCTGAAATCAAAAATTCTACCACTGCAGCACATTTTACCAGCAGTTTAATGGCACTAATTTAAAACCCCCGTTCCATTTAATCGAGTCTTTGCGTGCGTGTTTGATGGGGATACAGTATGTGCACTTTGGGAAGTTAATTATTTGCACTTCAACCTAAGATATTTGAATTTTTTACCTTATATTGCTGTCTTTATAGTTTGAATTATCCTAATTCTGCATTTTCAATTGTATTTGTTTGAGATTAAACACAGATTTTTGCAGATTTTATTTCAAATACATGAATTAAAAGGCTTGTTTTTTAATAACTTGTTTAAAAAAAGTTACTATGTTGGATTTACCAAAATCTTCAGTTTTAAATCTTTCTTATCTGTAGATAATCTGCTTTAGATATAGGTTTGTGCTTAATGCACTTTCTAAAGCAGCCCTCTGCCCTCTGCAGATATTGAGGTTTTTTTGGAGTGACGGGAATGGACAGGATCAGGAATGAATCCAGCTCACGTTTGATGTTTCGGAGATAAATGCAGGAAAGCCAGATTGAGATGTTCTGGACACTTTGAAAGGAGGGACAGCCGGTGAAAGAATGCTTGAGGTACCAGATAAGAGGCCAACGAGGAGGTTCATGAAAGTAGAGACACAGGGATGAGGGTCCCTGCTGTGGACAAGGAGGGAGTCTTGAGAAACGGGAGAGCGGATTCCTTCTGCTTTGCTGCTACCAGGTTTTTTAACTGAGACAAAGCGTCTCCAGAGGAAATTTCCCACAAAACGGAAGCCTGTTTCCTTTCTCTTTGAACTGGACGCTTTCAACTTTGTCACCAAAGGTTTGGCTCATGTTGAACGATGTACTTCTACAGGGGTTAAGCCAGATTTATTGCTGCTCCTCCTCTTTTGAATGGCTTTAGCTGCAGGAGTAGCTCAACTGATGCTGCAGTGACACACATTTGCCCATCCATCCTGCCCTCTGCCACTATGCTAAGCCGCTCCCACTGACCCATATAGGGGTGGTTCTGTCAAAGCCAATCTAAAAGCACTGGAAGGCTTTACTACGCTGCCATGGACTCATGTTTGTGCATTCATGCACATTGCGTTGCATTTAGTGTTAAAAAAAAAAAACTAACATCGGTTGCTCAAAGGAGGCAGAGCAGAACGATAAATGAAAAGCTTCCCGTTTTGCTGCTGCGACGTTGCTAAGTGGCCTAATACCACCTCTTTATTCTCAGTTATCCTGCAGATCCGGCATAATCCCAGATTACAAAAGAGATAAGCAATGGATGGATCTGCAAGATTAGGCTATTACTTGTGCTGGTGACACCTAGGGAGCTTCCAGCAGGCAGAGCTGGCCGACAAGCTTTTCACAATAAGTTTTCAATAAGAAATACATTTAAAAAAGAGAAACCTGTACATTTTTGTGGCACCTTCTGGAGTTTTGTAGAAGGAAAAACGAAACAATTGATAACTTGCACAAAAATGTTCTACAGAAAAGTGTGTTTTAAACTCTTGTGATGCCAGGTTATGGATAGTTGTGGATCAAAACCTTTTTTTTGTGATAGGATACCATTATTATAAAGAAATATAGAATGTTTTGTTTTGCTTCAACAGATGACAGAATTTTGATCTAAAAAGTAGTATATACTGCGTACACAATCCCTGCACGCGGCACCATGCTTCAAACAAATGCTGGAAAATGAGACATAGATCTGTTCTTTCAGAGAGATGAAAGATTTTAAGCAAAAATGTCCTTTGAATTGATCTTTTTTTGTTAGTTTTCACCTGCCTTCTGACAAATTTCCATCAAATGTGGTATTGCTTCTTCACCGGAGTCCTCGGTGGCTCATTTTTGGAACTGCTTTTGCTTGTAATATTAATCACCCAAATTGTTTTTTTTTCTTATGTTCTACATGACCTTTTACTAACAAAAGCAGGTACATACAGTTACAGTTTATTTACATACACACTGAGCTTGGTAACTGGTGCTTGAGCAACCGCTTTCAACGTAAAGTCTATTGCTACATTCACAACGGACATGTGCTGGTGTTCACACGAGAGAAGCGGGGAGCGTCAGGGACGAGCTTTGTCCTCGTTTCCAGTTTCTACTGTTTACCAGCTCATGTCCGCCACCTACAGCTGAAAGAGGTTTGGCGTGAAATGTCAAATCGGTTTTAAATCTGGTGAGTCTTGCTCCAGGCTTTTTCTCTCACAGCTCTATTCCAATATATGAAAAGCTCGGAGTCCCAGAATTCTGAAGAACAAGTGCAGTTATTGTGATCACTTTTTCAACCGGTTGGCACTTCGGTGTTTTGAAAATGACACCATCCAGACACCACTACCAAAAGTGACTCCCTGATCGGTCAAAGTTCAGTTGTTTGATGTTCGAGCAGTTAAAAGTTGGATTAGTTAAGCTTTTAGTGTGCAATCAGTAAACGCTCGGGAACGGACTCGTGTAGCGACACGCAGAAACCTGAAACGCGGCGTTACAGGTGTTTACAATAGACTATACGTAGACTTTTCTTTGAAAGCGGTTGCTTTAATGTAGATTGCCGCGGCCGGTGTGACTGTAGCTTAAACAAACACCTGTAAACCGGCGTTTTGAGCTTCTGGGTTCAAAACTCGGTGTCGCTACGCAATTTTTTCATTTTTTACTGAACGCTGAAAGTTGGACCAGTTTTGACTTCTTGAACGCCAAACTTTGACCGATCAGGGAGTCAGATTTGACGGTGACATTTGAGTAGCATCATTTCAAAACACGGGAGTGCCAAACGGTTGAAAATGGATCATGAAAGAGAATTTAATAATTTTGGTTTATGACACCGATTCTTTCATATATCGGAATAGAGCTGTGAAGCAAGACTCACCAGATTCACACCGTTCGACATTTCATGCTAACCCTCTTCCAACTGCTGGTGGCGGACAATTAAAGAGCAAAGACAAAACAATGTAGAAGATTATCCGGTGAGAACACTGTAGCCAAAGCGTTCATGAAACTGTGTGTGCCGCGTTCTAGAACGCGCAACACAAACCCTGTGCGGACGTAGATGAAGTCTAATTTTGTTGTCCTTAAGGGGGAAGAAAAGGATGCACCGTCTTCTAAAATACCAGGACTAAATCTTAACTAATATTGAGTTTTCAAATCCACTTTAACAATAGATGAGTTCAAGACTGAGAATTTATGTCTTTGCTGCTTTTTTATTAAACAAGAGGTAAAATGTGTTGAGGACAAAAAATGCAGTTTTGTATTTTTGCAAATTCATAATGAGAAGAGTCATGACGTAAGAGGGCTAAGAAACATGCAGTTTTTGACACGGAAGTACCGTATTTTTCAGAAGATAATTCACGCCTCTTGGCTAAAACTATGCAAAAACTTGTGACGTGTTCCCCAAAAAATGCAGTGTCGTACTGAGGCATTGAAAATCTGTTGCTATGCAGCCAAAGGATGGACAGAAACTCAGTTGTGGTCATTCTGCAGGACTTCACAGCTCCTACGACGGACACGAGGAGCAGATTGACCCGGAGCTGAGGGCCGCCCTGTCCCCAGACTGCCATGCCACACCCGTTTTTGATGAACGATCTTTCCAAAGCCCCCTCTACCACAGCCCCACCCGCGACCCCTACAGGACAAACGCAGGTATTACAATAACACAACCATATTCTTGAGAGTAAAACAGAGTATTGTTGGATGCAAGTTTTACTATTTCAATTTTAGATTATTGCAGTTGGTTTATTTTAACCCACAAAAAAGAAATTCTAACGGTATTACTAAAATAAAATCTTAAAAAAAAAAAAAAAAACGTGCAAAAAAAGTTTTTTTTCAAATAATCTCTGAAGCGTTGTCATGGTAACAGCTACAATGAATGAAGATGTTTCTCTTGTTTTGAGACCAAAACCACAATTAAATATTTCCCATTATCTCTGTAGGTATGGGTACGCTCCCTCGGACCACAAGCCATTGCGGCACCCTGCCGTACCAAAGAAGCTACGGGTTGAACTCTGCAGCGGTGTACGTCGACCCAGTCAGGGTTTGTGGCGAGCCCGTTTACTCCCGCAGACACTCTGCACTGGTGGACAGAGCTATCACCCGAACCCCATCAATCGAGAGCATCCACAAGGACCCAAGGTAAGTAATAGCAAGGTTTTAGATAAAGGTGTAACGATTGATCAAATTATATTCCTACGATCCAATCAGATCGATCGATCAAAGTGAGAGAAGTCAATTATATCAATCTTGGAAAATATCATATGGATTGAGACGTGGTAGCTTTATTTTACTAGACAAGACAGGTAGACAGGTGATGGCAGCAAAAAAATGATCAACCATCATCACACACTAGTTGAATCTTTGGCTAAAGAAGTCTTGGAACCCACACAAGCGGAGCCTGGGCCGGAACCAGATCCATCTCCTGAGGTGTACTCGGTTCATTTCCAATTGGACTGAGCTTCGGTTTCCTCTGTCTGAAGAGGCTCTGTGATTGGAGCGGAACAACTGGACCAAAATGGCCACCGTAGCCGGACAATAAGACCCAGCAACTTATTGAAATGTGGTCGGATAAATCCAGTAAAAAGGGTTGTATGTTGATACAGACGCTCAAAACTGGTCAGTGAAATCTAAAGTTTGAATCACTATCCCGACAAGGATTGCAAAACGTATGGCTTCCATTATTCTTTCTTTCTTTTCTTTGCTCCGCCCTCGTAAATCCTGGCCAATGACTAAGGAGATCTTCAATCGTGGTTTTGTTTACAAGCTTTGGTTCAAAACAGAAACGTTCTATTGAAAGCAGTCCAAATACAGACCAAACGCAAGGTTCAGATCCCAGTCCGGACCAAATTAAAAGGCTCAGTCCGGACTGACAGACTTTTCCAGTCTGAATACACAGGAATGTACTAGAAGAAAAAAAGGAAGGACATTTTTCTTGTTTTTTGTGAGACTATTTCTTTCCTTAATTGCAATTGTAAGAAACTTTCTCAGCTGCAGATTTTGCTCCGAAAAGAAAGACAGAAGTTCAGTGTTCAGGTTTAAGAGAAGTTGCTCTTCTCTGCTCCTCAGGGAGTTTGCGTGGCGTGACCCCGATCTTCCCGAAGTCATTCACATGCTGCAGCATCACTTCCCCTCCGTCCAAGCCAACGCCGCCGCTTACCTGCAGCACCTGTGCTACGGGGACAATAGAGTCAAGGTGGAGGTAAGGCGGTGGGTAGAAAGAGCTTCAACCAGAAGTTCGTTTGCCTGAGCGGTGTTTAAAATGTGCCGTTTTCTGAGATGCTTCACTGCAGTCAAGACGCCATCTGTTTGAAACAAACAAGAAGCAGGGCTGGTGCCAAGCTGCTCTGCTTCCCCGACCACATCTTTCGCCAACGCGCTGGTGTGGCTTAAAGCGACAGACATGCCGGTGCCGTTTGGTGATGAGCTTTTAATTAGCCTTTGGAGCGGCCTGGACTCCCGCCTGCTGGTTTAACGGGAAACAAATGTTTTTGTGTGCCGGTTTGAACGCAGAAGAGAGTCAGGAGAATCTGCTGCTTCCCTGACAAACGTACGGTGGCCCTGAAGCTCAAATCACACCAACAAATCCATTAACACAAGATCAAAACAACAGTAATAAAAGAAAAACAAATAATAAAAAATAACAGCATTACATTTTAGAAATCAAAATAAAATTCCAAAAACCAAAACACAATTCCAAAAAATAAATAAAAATGACATGTTTCGGAAAACAAAAGTAATTTTCAGAAATCCGTATTAAAGTGTAAAAAAACCAAACACAATAAGAAACTGGAAAAGGTGGGACTATGGGACGTCGTTGATTGGATGATGACATTACTCAGCCATTTCAACCAAACGTTATTCATCATGAAGCGATACTAGATATCATGCAATACTATCTACCTTTTCCGGTTTCTTGTTTTGCTGTCACATACATTTCTGGAAATTACTTTTGTTTCCCGGTGTGATTTGCCCTTCACGGCCACCGTAGAAAAGTTTTTTTAGAAGATGACAGTAGAGTTTCTCTGCATATTAGCGTCTGGCTTCTTCACGAAACTCTTAGCGTAGTCATTAGTTCCGTTGTCCAAGCAGCTTCTTGTGCTACAGGTGTGTCACCTGGGAGGGATCCAACACCTGGTGGACCTGCTGGATCACAAGACGCCCGAGGTTCAGAAGAGCGCCTGCGGTGCCCTGAGGAACCTGGTGTACGGCAAAGCCACCGATAACAACAAGGTGGCGCTGAGAAACTGCGGGGGCGTGCCCGCTCTGCTGCGCCTCCTCAGGAAAACAACTGACAATGAAGTTCGTGAGCTCGTCACCGGTATGTGTGACTCGCTGACATAAAAACGCTCTAAAATCATTTTGAAAAGCCCAATATTTCCTTCCTTCAACTGTACCTTTTTTATAAAATTAAGTACTTCAGTATTATTTACAATCATATTTTACTTCAGCTGCTGTCATATTTTTCCCTTTTATAGTGTTCGGATCAAAGATGACCCGTTTTCATAACGGGTCAATTTTGACCCGAACACAATATAACAAATGACAAAAACTCTTTATAGGGGAAAATTATTTTTATTTGATGGAATTAAAGAATTAAAAACAGATTGTTTTAAAAAAATTGTTCAACTCATCAACCCAAATTAACTGTTATATTGTGTTTGGGTCAAATTGACCCAAATGTCCACACTTGAAAATGGGTCAATTTGACCCGAACATGGATAAAGGTTTAAAAAAAAAAAAAATCAATGCGTCTAAAATGCTGAATAAAATTAAATGTCAAATCTGAACCAAAAAATGTTTTCTTGTTTAGCAAATGTAAAACGGAGGACGGGGTCAAAATAAACTTAGTGTGCTTTTTAAACGCTTCTTGAAAGCTTTTTTACTTTCTGACAACTTTGTTTTTTCCATGTGTAAATATGAAAGTTGAATTAATTAGAGTTAAAGCTACATTTCTTTTTTTTGTAAAAAAATTTAAATCGTGCAATATTTTGTTTAAAAAAAACTTGCATTTTATGAAACTAGTTTACAAATCGTCTTTTGGAAAGTATTTACTCTTTGCTAAATCTGGCCTTCCTTGCAAAAAGTTCGAACTCACCTGTAAGCCCCGGCCTGTTTAGAGCCCGACAGATCGCAGTCTCAGTTGGAAATTTTCCATGCAAATGAAAGTGCAATGAAAATACCATACACCAGTAACGCATTACATCACTATTCAAGTGATTTTATGTACTGCAGAAAAAAATCTTTACATAATATTGTATACCATTGTTTGCTTTCGATTGTTTTTTCAATTGAATAAGAAAGTTTTATTTGCAGCAAAAATATCAACACTTGTCTTTGTGCATTTACACTAGCATGCTTACTTTCATCTTTACAGCTAACTTTTTATTTTGCTTTTTGTTTGAAACTTTTTTATTTGTATTTCCTTTGCAACCACACATTAGTAATTTGTTTGCTGGAAAAACTTTTAGTTTTTTTTTGTTTATTTTTAGAAAAACAGAAAAATCTGACATTTGATTTACACTTGTGTGGGACTGCTATCAATTTGGATTTATTTAATTCAAATCCAAGATCGTGTTCAAACTTTAAATTTATGTTTTATTCTTTGCCTACACTGGTGAAAGTATTATTGACTGAGATTGATCTTCAAAAGCAGACATGAAACACCGAAGAGTGTGGGTGTTTGCCTGACAGGCAGTCGGCTAGCCACATATTAATCTGTGAATCAGCTGTTCAGTGGGCGGCGAGAGCAGCAGAGGCTTAAACACTCAACGCTCCGTGTTGAAACAGCAGATCTCAGCGCAGTTGTTGGGACAGATGCTAGGATAATGGGCCTTGGAAACAGGATGGTGCTGACAGCTCCGCAGCATCGAACAGAATTGATGGGTGAATACTTTGGGAAAGTTGTTCATTTCTTCTTTTAAAGTGTTTTTCTTTTTTTTTTTTTTTTTTTTTTTTTTGCTTTAAGGGATTTTTATGGAAGCGTATCAGATTCTACAAAAACAAACAAAAAAAAAAAAAAAACAAGAAGGCTGAGCCTGGAGGGTGTCCGTGTTTTTATGGTGCGGGTTCTGGTCCTGGCCCTCAGGTGCCAGGCCTCTCCTAAATGCCAACATTGAGAGAGCCTGGTCGGGCTATGTTGTTGATATGTTTTTTAAATCATTTTTTAAATATTTCTTTGTTTTTTAAGATATTTTTTCCCACTTTTTGATATAATTTTTTTTACTGTTTTTCAAGATAATTCTTTGGCTGTTTTTCTATTTGTTTTTTCGCTCTAACTTTCATTAAGACTCCCAACTGTTGAATCATAGAGCGACAAGATAAAATCACGTTTACAACTTGCATTAAAGCAATGAAAAAAACATTTAAAAAAAGGATTCAAAAATGCTTCTGTTGTTAAAAATGCTTCTTGATAGTTTTTTTACTTTTCTGGCAACTGTTCTTTCATTTAACATCAAACATGAAAGTCGGATTAATTTAGGGAAAAAACTAAATTCATTTTATCGTAAAAAAATAAATAAAGCAAAGAATTTATTAAAATATAATAGATAAAACAGTAAAAAGTAATTTCAGTAACAAAGGTTAGAGTCACACGGTCAACCAAAGTCATCTGGGTGAGTCTGAGTTCTAGATACATGTACCCATACAGACAGATTTATTGTGGGTTTTGTAGTCAGAACCATCTGGTTTAATTGATTCAGTTCTATGATGACCAAAAACAGGACGCTACAGACAAATAAAAGAAGTACATTAGAATGACCTCATGTCAGAGTAGCACTGAACCTGGCGGATGTATTTCTTTACCAACGTTGCTCTTGGTAAAAGTTTTTTTTTCCCTTTGACTTTGACAGGGGTCCTTTGGAACCTCTCGTCCTGCGACGCCGTGAAGATGACCATCATCCGTGACGCCTTGACTACCCTGACCAACACAGTCGTCATCCCCCACTCAGGCTGGAGCAGCACCTCCCATCGTGACGAGCACAAAGTCAAGTTCCAGTCCTCCCTTCTGCTGCGCAATACCACCGGCTGTCTGAGGTGAATCACCGATTCAGGAATCCTCATCCTCTGGTTTACAGCTCCCCACGTCAAACCAGGCAAACTGTCGCATTATTTGAATTCTTGCATGGATGAATGCGGATTTGTTTTTTTCTGCTCTCTCTGCCCTAAAGATTTTCATAAAACCGCAGATCATAATCCAGCCATAAGCTGGGGTGTCACGCAACAGGACGCATTAGCAAATGTGGAAGGAGCCTCTGTGGATTGCATGACAAGCAACACTCTCAGATGTTTAAGGTTGCAGACCAGTTAGCAAGAGAGCCAAACGCTACTGACTTGAGCTGATGTGAGAAACCTGTCTTAGAGGGAGCTCACTCTTGTAGTTTGCAAAATAAAACAAAAAAAAAACAATACTAGTCTGACCTGATCTTTCAGCAACCAGAAAAAAAAAGCTAATTCAGATAAAAGCATCAAGAAGCTGGAAAACCTTCCGGTTAAACGTTAAAGTCTAAACGGCGTGTGCTTTTCTTAAAAGGCCCAAAGTCATAATTCCATGCACACACTTACATTCACACAGAATCTGCAGAACTGTGTAGAGACAGAGGTGGAGAGAGAGAGAGAGATGGTGCAACTCATTGTAATGGAATACATCAATTCTGACAAAATGAACATGGAGGCATTTCATAGAACAATGTCTTCAGCAATGTTCTTACCTTGTAAAAGGTTATTGCTTAAAAGAATCGTTTATTTTATTGTTTTTATGTACCTTTATTTAACGTCCTATTGAGATTAAAAATCTATTTTTCAAAGGAGTTCTGTTAAATGAAAGACAAGAAGATCGTTTGTGCGAAGCTGTTCTTCCCTTGAGTATTATTTATGAGTGGAAAAAAGTAAAGTAACGAGTAGTGAATTACTTTTTCAAACAGGTAATGAGTAAAGTAATTTCATTACAATTTTGATCCAGTAACTAAGTAAAGTAATCAATTACTTTTTAGAAGTAACTTACCCAACTCTGAATGTCGAACACTGGCACCAACCTATAACCTGTAACCGCCAGGAGAAAGCTGGAGTTCAGTGATCCGTAGATATAGTGTAAAGTCGCATTAAAAATGTGTTTGACTGTCAGTCATTTGCTCCAAAGTTGATAATATTTAGTCGTTCAGAGTTTTTGAATTATTTACGTTGGTGTTTGAAGTGTTAAACTGACAAATGCTGGTTTAGAGAAGGATAAAAGTTTATACTAATACTAACTTTGTGTAGTTTTTTTTTTTTTTGCCATGTTACAACCCCTGGTCTTAGTGAATATTTTGCTGTCTTGGGTGTGCGCATTTGGTTTGTGTGACATGTTTATCCGAGGAGGGATGTAAGATAAGTGGGGGCTCGTCCGGGATCATTTTAAGGGGTTTAAGTATCAACATCCGGCTTCTGAGGAGAAGGTTTGGAGAGGGCATAAAAGCTCCACATTTATTGCTTATTCGCAGGCTCCATGTTATAAAGATTAAAGCAAATACCATTCTCAGTTTATGACAGTAAAAGTAACTAGTACTTTAGTGGAAACAGTAGGTATATTAAGGGAATCACCATTACTTTACACTATTGCTTTAATATTTTTTAGTATGTTTTCACTTTCACTCATTTTATCTAAGAATGCATTCTTAGCACTCTTTACACCTCTGGTGAAATAGAGAGGCCTTACAAAGATCCTTAAAAATCTTCAACTGAATTGTAGAAAAATGTAAATTAAGAACATTAAAAAAATGTTAATTCAGTTGAGAAGAAAAACAACTTAAACAGTTTTTAATAAATAAGTGAGTTGCCAAAAATGTATTAAGTCCATCGGTTTCGAGATGCATGAAAACTGCACGGACTGCAGTGTGATTTTTTTTTTTTTTTTTAGTTATTGACGCCGAAGATCATTGAAATGCATTGTGGGAGCTTTGAGCTGCTGTGCATTTCTCTCCTGCAAGCTCCGATTGGAGGATGCACCCTCTCCGTTCTTGTTTCCAGGCAGGTTTGGTGCCTCCCTGTGGAGGGAGCCACTCACTGCAACTCTGTCTGACTGACTGCATCTGTGTGTGTTTGTGTGTGTGAGGAACCTGAGCTCAGCAGGGGAGGAGGCGAGGAGCCAGCTGCGCTGCTGCGAGGGTCTGGTGGACTCGCTGCTGCACATCCTCAAAGCCTGCGTCAACACCTCCGACTATGACAGCAAGGTACATCATAGACGCCGTGTTTGCTCTCCAAGAGTTCCCCCTGCTGTCACATACTTTGAAATGTAATGAAGTACCCAGAAAGAAATGGACTTGTTTGAACGTTATGGCCATTGAAACTCCCAATTAAAAATAATAGTTTCTAATGCAAATGGAAGTCAATGTTCAGATGATAAATTGAAGTAATGCTAAACTTTAGGTTTAAATTATTGCTGTAAAACAGATGTACGACTCTGGGAAACAACTTCAATGAGGCAAAATGCTCCTCAAAGACTTAACGTCCCACTTTAATCATCTTTTGATCTACTGTAAAATCCTTCTCAGTGATCTTTTAATTATGATTATGCTGTTTTTAGACCAAAAAAAAAAAGTATCATTTTCTGTGGGCGGGGCCACAGAAAGCCTCAACTGATATCCCATCATCCCTTTGTCTACACTCCCTCCATATAGCTTACAGCCCCTCACAACCCCAAGCTAACATTTGTGGTGAAACAAATATCAGAGCAGTATCGTAGCTATCCAGCCGTACAGATCTGAGCCAAACGCCAGCTCAGACAAGCAAAACAAAGATGTACATGGATCTATTTATCTGCAAGTGGATGCATCGGAATGGAGCGGAGTGAGACTTTGGATCGTTCCTTTTTAGTTTTTACGTCACTATTGAGAGGTTTTTAAATCGCTAGTTTTTCATCTGCCCCTGATTCGTACGCAGTTTTAATCAAAAATTCTTTTAGAAATGTCCTCCATCATGAGACAAATACAAAGAAAGGGTCTTTAAGCTACTTCATGAGCTGCAGCGTTATGCAGCTCAACTTTGCATCAGCAATAACATTGATAAATAACTATATTAGTGAGTTAAAATAAGATTATTATATAGTAGATTTGAACGGAATAAAACCAGGTTAAAAAAACAATAGACGTTGTGAAGTAAATCAGAGGGTTATTTAGATTCATTCAGGTGGCGTTTTAGCACAAACTGTTTTGTTCTAGATTTTATTAGTCTGTACCTAATAGAAGAAGGATGAACAGATCATGTCAAGGGTGAGAAAAGAGTTACATCTCCAAAGGCTTTCTGTTGAAGTTTGCCAGGATTGGGTTGGATAGTGATTAGCCAGTGATCTGCTCTGCGGCAGGTCTTTACATTTTTCCTCTGTGCAGCAGCCAAATCACACAGAGCAGCATTCCCCAGACTTGAAAGTCATCTTGCTGTCACACCATGGGTTCCTTGATGAGGCAGCACCCTAACAAATATGGTTGAGGCAACATTTAGAATAGTTATTGTGCTGCCAGGGCAGCCAAGCTACACTGACAGGATAGTTTTTTTCTTCATTTCCTCATTTGGTGATACCAAACCGGTGCTAAAATTACCAAAAAAAATCCCACATTTAATGTGTCTGCAAGTTACTTAGTAAAGATGTTAGGAGAAGTTCCAAAACTGATATGCATTTAAGACCCACTCCAATGAAAATTGTGTTTTTAACATGTTCTTTTAGCGTTTGGGGGGCATATTTAAAGAAAAATAAGATTAACGTTGCATATATGAGTATTTCTTTATCGGATGGTGACGAATGAGGAGCAGACGAAAAAAATGCCATTGGAAAAAGCTTGTAGTTGCTACGTACAAACCACAAGCCGCAATCTACCTGCTCCATTCCGATGCATCCACTTGTTGAATAATGAATCTACTTGACAAATAGATTCATTAAGGTTTTGATTTTCCTCTTCCGAGCTGGCATCTGGCTCAAAATTTGATAGCTTCAATATTACCCATTTCTGTTGCATTGCTAATGTTAGCTTGGGAGCGCGAGGGGTTGTAAGCAATAATTCAAAATATTAACTTTACAAAAATAGAAATTTAGCGTGCATGTACGTTTTTGCCATGTTACAACCCCTGGTGTTGGTGAATATTTTGTTGTATTGGGCGTGTGTGCATTTGGTTTGTGTGGTATGTCGTAACATGAGCGGGGGCTCGTCCGGGATAAGTTTTGACTGGGATCAGCTGTTACTTTGGGTGATGCCTAAGCAGCGTTGTGCTGACCTGTCTTTCCATCTTGTGTTTGTGCTCCAACAAAGGGATGATGGGAAGGCTCATGCTGTCGAACAGAAAACGCTTAACAAAAAGACATTTAAACCTTAGTTTAACAAAAAACAAACAAAAAAAAAATCACAATGTGGTATATCCCACATACATTTCTTAGAAGGAAAAATGGGTCTGGTTTCTAATGGGTTCATTTGAGTAACTGCAACAAATTGGTGCTTTGATTCAATGGTGGGATCTCTTAAAAAATACTTTAGTGAAATTTTTTTCTACGTAAAAACTGAACAGAGTATATTACGTTTTTTAAAATCTTTTTCAGTCAAAATTTTTAAAAATATTTTTATCTTTGATTTGTCTTTAAAATCGTTTTCATCTACAGGTTGATAAAGCTAATAAAAGAATGGAGGAAAATTTGGGAAACAGATTTCTGGGGAATGCTGGGAAACGTCAAACTTTGACTCCACCTTTAGGGCTAATGGTTACTATTGAAAATGGAATGCATGTGTGACAGATCGTGGAGAACAGTGTTTGCACCCTGAGGAACCTTTCGTATCGGTTGGAGGTAGAGATGCCGTCCTCTCGTCTCCTTGGCAACCAGGAGCTGGATTCCCTGCTGGGCTTCTCCTCCCCTGGAAAGGAGCTGGACTACCTCTGCTGGGGAAAGAGGAGGCACGGCAGAAAGAGAGGCGGCTGGCCTGATGGAAAGGTACAGAGACCTTGGGTATTATTTGTCATAGTAATGTACATAGTAAAAGATTGTCCATCTTCTAAAAACAGGAGTGTAGCGATTCATACGTCATTTTTTGCTGCTATCACACTTGTGTTGTCCGCTGTAATGCTCTTGTTCATACTGAGCAGTGGCAGGCTTGTGTGGGCTTACTTGTGAGCCCCAGCTTGACTGCCAAGTGTTGGAATCGTGTCCCCTAGCCTTCGGGTGGGAGATACGTCTGACTGTGGTGTTTCCCTGCGGGCTAAATGGCAGTTAAGAGAACCTAGCTAGCCTTCTTGGTATCTCTGGAAAAGGTACCGGAAAGCGCCTCAACAAGGGGACTCCATTGTCCCACCCTGAGGGATTTCAATACGACAGTTGCATTTGGCAAGGACTCGCCTTCTTGATCTGAAGCTTAGCATTGTTCTTACGTTGGACTTCTCTGCTCATGGTAGTTTGTCTACATCGAACACCATTATCAAACACAAGGGTGTTCAGTGGTACCCAAGGCAGGAGGTTAATGATCAACTGTCATTTCAGGGAAACCGCGTGTCTCCACCTTAAAACATTTTACTTTTTCTTAATAACCAGTATTTGCGTTCCCTACGTCCAAAGCATCGATCAACATACAGGATTTGTATCCAGTTGTTTGGACAATATTTATTGAATTTTTGAGGGTTTGTTGTTCCACTTTCGGCACATCCCATCAGAGGTCACCACAGCGCATCAGCTTTCTCTGATTCACACAGGTGGTTTGGCAGATATTTCTACGCTTTCTGACACAACCCTGTGTTATATATTGTGCTCGGGTCAATTTAGACCCATTTCACACTTTGAAACGGGTCAGTTTTGACCCAAACATATTAAAGGGGTCAAAAATGAAAAATAATGTTTCTTCAAAAAGGAGAACAACATTCTCGGTTAGATTGTTTTTTTTCTTTTGTAAACTTTTAAACATTTGCCATTCGTAACAGAATCTGGATGGTTCCGAAAGGCTTCTTGTTGGTGTGGCAGACTTTAGCGGAGCGTCTTCTTTCCCGCAGTGGGACAGCACGGGTCAGGTCCCAGGTTTCTCCCAGCCTCTAAGAGGAGCCGAGCTGCTGTGGCACCCAATGGTGGTGAAGCCCTACCTCAACCTGCTGGCAGAAAGTTCCAACCCGGCCACACTGGAGGGCGCTGCCGGCTCCCTGCAGAACCTCTCTGCTGGAAACTGGAAGGTACATTTTATTTTCTTTAACTAATCGTAAAAAAAAAAGGTCAAATGTCTTTTCATGGGCTCAAACTTGTGCACGCAGTTCTCCGCCTACATCCGAGCGGCGGTGCGTAAAGAAAAAGGTCTGCCCATCCTGGTGGAGTTGCTGAGGATGGACAATGACCGAGTCGTCTGCTCCGTCGCCACTGCCCTCCGAAACATGGCTCTGGACAGCCGCAACAAGGAGCTGATAGGTCACTTCCAACACACACAAACAGACCAACAATCACTCCTGCACCCTCACCACAAAATTCAACGTTTGAAGTTCGCAAATGAACATGAACACTAACTTGATTCCAGTCTGTGAAAAAGTTGAAGAGGACAGCTTCTACAAATGGATAATAAACCTAAACACACCTCCCAATCCACGCTGTCTTACATTAAGAAACAGAAACTGAAGGTTTTGCTGTGGCCTTCCCAATCATCTGACCTCAACATCATTGAAAATGACCTGAAAATAGCAGTGTGTAACAGACATCCCAGAAATCTCAAAGAAGTTTTTATGCTGCAGGAAAGTACGCCATGCGGGATCTGGTGAATCGGCTCCCCGGCAGCAGTCCCTCTACGTTATCAGATGAAACAGTGGCGTCGGTCTGCTGCACGTTGCACGAGGTCACCAGTCGCAACATGGAGAACGCCAAAGCTCTGGCTGACAGTGGAGGCATCGAGAAGCTGGTGGACATTAGCAAAGGGCGAGGGAAAGGGTATGAAGCAAACTCCTTTTGTGATTTCAATTTATGCTGCAGCTAAATAGTTTTTTTCATTCGTGGACGGCGTTCCAGGTACTCGATGAAAGTGGTGAAAGCAGCAGCTCAGGTGTTAAACACACTGTGGCAGTACAGAGAGCTGAGGAGCCTCTACAAACAAGTCAGTACAGGTCAATTAAGACGCAAAATGTATTTTTTCTAAACTCACAAAAACTTGGTAATGTCGCGGCAGGACGGATGGAATTACACTCACTTTGTCACCCCCGTCTCCACCCTGGAACGAGACCGTTACCGCTCTCAGCCGACCCTCCCCACCAGTCCACTGCAGATGTCCCCGGTCATCCAGTCAGGTTGAGTCCCACGTTTACGGTCCCATTCTTACTGGTCTCTTTCAAATGTTGACATTTTGGCTTTTTTTCCTGTTTGACTTCAGGCGGCAGCGCAACATCTTCACCTGCGATGCTTGGGATAAGGAGACACAGCTCCAACTACCAGAGGGCACAGTCATCTATGCAACTTGATACATATTATGTAGACAGTTTACACAAACGGCAGTACACAGGTTGGTACAGCAGTGCTATGGAGTTTCTGACGAGTCCGATTACTTAATATTTTTGTTCATGCGTATTCTTTTAGGGTCTGAGAAGAAAACACCATATTTCATTGGAACTTACTCCTCTCAATCAGGAGAGGACCTGAGAAGATTACAGGTAAGGAAGTTGAAATTTGCAACAATAAGATGCATCTCTGGGTATCTCTGGATGTAGTGCTGGTGCGCGGGAAACCAGGGTTAGCTTCCCAGGTTTTATTTTGAAAGTACAACGGTAGTTTTTATTTTGTTTCCCGTTTCTCTGGCTTTTATTTTTTAATCATAAGCTCTGAAGTAACTCAGTTTCCTCAGCCTCTCCAGCGATCTCATTAGCATTTTCTTGTTGCCAAGCAGTAACATTCAATGGTGCAAACAATGCACCCGCAGATCACCCCCAACCCAGACGCGGCAGCCCAAAAAGCAGTAGTAGCCATGCCAGCGGACACGCTACATGTAAAGGAAATGTCAGTCGAAAACAGGCCAACAATTAGAGAATAACAAAACAAAAACAAGTAAGCTAACACGAAGCTATGGACACTGGCGGCCTACTCTGGTGATGGTTGCACCAAAATGACCCCCTTTGAGCCTTCAGAGCGCCCTTCTATGTTTTGACAAACCCGTTGGCATTTTGAAAGCAGGTAAGGAAATTAAAAAAAAAAACTTTTTTTTTTGTCTTCCAGCATCCAGAGCCATTCTACGACGAACCCGACAGGAAGAACTACAACAGCTACAGAATGTACCCGCCATCCCCACAAGGCTACGGCGAGGAGCATTACGAGGAAGAACCGGTTCACCTGACCCCGTCCTCGCCTGACGGCTACGCCAGTCAGTCACTTCGATTCAGAGCCAACACCAACTATGTGGACTTTTATTCCACCACACGGAGGCCTTCCAACAGGGCGAACAAATTCACTGGCTCTCCTGACTCCTGGGTGTGAAAGAGAGGGAAGATTATGGACTTGTATGAAATAGGATGGAATGATTGCGCTGTGCAGCTTTTGACTAAGTTACAGAGTGGATACATAATAATGTAGGTCATTCTTACATTATTAGGTCCAATAATAGATGGTTGAATTCCACCCAGCTCAACAGAATAACAGACGTTTAAGATACAAGGAAATATAGTTTGGGTCTGGAACATTGGCTGTATATGGAGAACTGGACTGAGAGGCTCTTCGCGTTCCAAACAGGAAGTACCCGCTGGCTCCAAGAAGCCAAAATCCTATAGACTTGAATAGAGAAATATCATTATATTTGTCAGAATAGCCATTCTTACTTTGATACATTTTTAGCATGTTTTTGCTAACTTTTTTTCATGTTTTTTTTCTGTAGCGCAAGTTATTCGAGCTATAAACTGACCAATCAGATTCCTCAATAAAAGTGGGTGGTTTCATGTTGAACATTTGAAGTGTTTGACGGATTCTCCCAAGCCCACTTTCAGTGGAAGGGGTGTGGCCTTCTAACGTGCTGACTCATGATTGGACAGATTGGTTGCCATAGTAATGTAGACTTAGGCGACTCTGACCAATCACTGCTTACTGTCAACGTTCGTATGGCAGAAAAATGGTGACTGAATTGACTTCACTGCTTTAGAATTGTAAGCAAGACATTTTCTATGGGTGACATCACACTCACTCAGTCCAGTTCTATTGTACAGTCAATAGTCTGTAAAAGGATAACGTCTAGCTGATTCAAATCTACTATATCCAAACTTTGGCTAAATCTCATGGTCAAAAGTAGGTTTTAGGCTGGAATCTAAAACAAATATCTAAATAAAAACATTTTTAAAAAATCAATGCGAGATTCTCTTACATAACAAATGAGGTGCTCAGTTTTCTATTTCCATAATAAGCATGAAAGGTAAAACCCATGACAATTAGATACAACTTAAAGTAAAATTAAACTGTGGATTATTTTTGCTTGGTTTGAACGGTGACTGTATAAGACAACTGGACTGAGTGACTCTTCCCTCCACGCATTCCAAACAGGAAGTACCTGCTGGCTCCAAGAAGCCAAAATTCCAAAGACTTCTACTGAGAACTAAACAACAGTCATTCTATTTGTTAGAATACCCATTCTTGCTCTGATACCTTTTTATCATGTTCTTGCTAATCCTATTTTCTTTTACATTTTGCTTTAGCACAAGTTATTCAAGTTTAAAACTAGCCAATCAGATGCCAATCAGGTGGTCTTGAATTGGAGTTTTAAAGCATTTAATTGACAGATTCGCCCGGGGCGTGGCCTCCTAAAATGCTCACTGCGGATTGGAGGGAGTGGTTGCCATAGAAATGTAGACTCAGACTCAGATCAATCACTGCTTACTGACATCTGGTTCCAACATGGCGACGGACATATCGCGGAAAAATGGCGACTGAATTGAAATATTCGGTCAGAACGGGAAGCAAGTCATTTCCTATGGGTGACATCACACTCACTCAGTTTCTTATACAGTCAATGAGTATGAAATAAAATAATATAATGAAAAATACTTTTTGATGTGAGTTACAAAGGCAGGGGAAGTGATAAGTCATGTTTGGTCTCTAAGTGTTTTCTCTATGCTTTAACTTCAGCCCCTGTGACGAAAACAGTAAAGAACTTAGTCAAAAGTTGCTTTTTGGGAGATTTAAAAAAAACAATAAAAAAAAAGAATTGTTTATGTTATAAATGGATAACTTATTCAAATGTTTGAGCCTCAGAAAGTCTAAAAAAAGAAAAAACAAACGAAGTTGCTAAAAAAAAATATATAGGACATGTTTGACCAGGTTGAGAGAGGGGCATCCTCAGTCTGGAGTACCTTTAAAGACTTCCAAACTGTAGCGCCTCGTTTTCTGTTACCAAAAGTGCAGTATATCATGAAGTATGTGAAACATGTGAACAAAAGCAAGTGAGACTATTTTAAACAATGGTTTAACTGTCCTGTTCTGTTGTTGTATGCGATGTGTAGAACTTTATATGTGATTGTGTAAAGATTTTCTATTATTTCTTGATTTATTTTTCATGATTTTACTTGTGACCTGACCAAAATACGCCATCTGTCTGTTCTGTCCAAAACTGTTGACAACGTGCAATGTTACAGAAAGAAAATACACATAAAGAGATTAAAATTCATCACAAGACAACTGAAACATAAGGTATTATTACAAAGCCTAATAGTATTGTTTACATTTAAAGCATGTGTTTTGAGTACGGTTTGTTGAATGCTTTGAACGGCTAATTTTAAGTCTACTATTACAAAAAAGTGCACCTTATTGAAATTAACTAATGCAGTTGTGCTCATAAGTTTCTTCAGGTGCCTCCTGATTATCCATCTTGAAACATCCACACCAGTTATTCTGGATCACAGCTGACATTATTCTAAACGATAGCAAACTATTTTTCGGGCAATTGTAGCAGAAACAATTGTGACCGTGGTTTGGTTTCAACAGAACCTCTTACTTTCCCGTTCTTGATCAAAGTTTGCTTTTTTTACATCCCTTTCCTGCTATATACAGTTCCGTTACCTTTTCCCGTCGATCTTTTGACATCTCTTTTAGCTTCCCCCATGACTCAGGATCCCGAACTGTCAGAGCAGCACTGGATGAAGGATATAAGGGTCTGTTGTGAGCCCAGAACATCCAACAGCTTTTGTGGAAACGCACTGATTACTGGCAAACGAGTCACAGCTGTTTATCTGTTATTCAAACCCCTTTCTATCAGCTTGTGTCCATGTTTTCAGAACAAAGTCATCAGGGTGTGTAAACTTTTGAATAAGGTTATTTGGGAAGTTTCTGCTGCCATTATGATTTATAAAAGTTAAACAGAATTTTTTTTTTTTTTTTTTTTTACAATAAATGACTTCAACCGACCACTAAATAAGACTAGGAAAAATTTTTTTTGTTATTCATACTCTGTGAAAAATGGCCAAGAAATCATTATTGTAAGTGTGTAAACTTATGAGCACAACTGAAAGAAAAAGAGCTTTTGAAGTGCACTCGGGTGGCACTGTAGTACAGTGAAAATACATCCAAAACCTTTTAAACTAGGCCTGTTTGAAAAATGAACAGAAAAGAGAAATCTCTCTAGTGTTGAAAAGTGCTGCATATAAAATAATGTAGCTCATCAAATATTTTAAGCCACCTGACAAGGCACACCTTTATTTTTTGTTTTTTCCTTATTCATCCATTCATTAATGGTTTTATAAAAAAAGAAGAATAAAAAAAAGAACAACCCTTAACCAATGTGGAGCATGGAATAAAAAAACTGGCTTGTGTATACAGTCAAATACAGAACCCCTAAACCAGCAGTTTATACTTAAATGTCTCTTTAGGGGCTCCATAGACAAACCTAAGCAATAATCACTTTGCCTTTATGTGCAGCTCTCAAGACCAAAAAAAGCAATTTGGGGAAAAAAAAAATTCTTGGATGAAAATGAAAGTGATGCGTTACTGGGAAGAGTAAGAGATGGAGCGTAAAGCCTGGTTTATACTTATTAGCGATCGGCCATCAATAGAATCAACGATCGCTTAGTCTAGTTCGTACTAATGTCGGCCGGTTTGCTTGCGACTGTTTGAGATGAACCTCTGAGTGGTGTTTCATACTTCTCAAGTGACACGATCATCTCCGGCATTTTTTTTTAATACGAGGAACATCTTGCTGATACACTTAAGGGGGAAGAGCGTAGTGAGTTCATGCACCAAAAAGAAACAGGCAATACAGAGGTAAAAAAAAACAACAACAAATGTTCTTCCAGTAAGTTGCTCTATTTGCTATCAATTTGTCTGCTCTCTGTGTCGGTGTGTAAAGTTAGGTATTTCAAAACTTCTTCAGTTAAGTTTTCATCATCGCCTGTTTTGACAAAAGTCATTTTTCTGGACGGATTTCTTCGTCATCGTGTACTCCAATCACTCAAAATACATCCAGGTTAAATAGCTCAATTTGCACGAGATTGTACTACAGGTGTAAAATTCCATTTGCGGGTGATGTCATCAGATTGCATCACATTTCCCAGCCATCGGGGCAACTCCGTTGTGATGGCCTTGCAACCAAATCGCTTTCAGATTGCTTTGAAGTATAAACCGGGCCAAAGGACTGATGAGAGTCTGCAAAGTGAAAGGCTGAGATTTGGGAGGCAGAGGTAAAGCAGTTTATCTCTGGTTGGAAAATTCCAGTTTTCCGCCCAAATGTCCTTGGGCAAGACACTAATCCCCACATTGCTCCTAGTGGTTAAGCTTGGTGTTTGGTAGCAGAACCGCCATCAATGTGTGTGAATGCGAATGGTAGTAAAGCACTATATAAGCAAACGCCATTTACCATTTGGACTGAAAGTTTTAAGATAAACGTGAGATGTAAGCCGGATACAAACACAAACTGTAATGGAATGTCAGTAAAGAGACACCAGAATAGTGATAGCTAATGAAACTAAACTAGTACCCTTCTGTGGTCACAAGGTGACAGACTTAGATATAAAAATGCTGATCTGTGAGTACAAAGAATAAAGATATCACTTTGGATGATACTATTCAGCCTCCTCATTAGAAGCTCTCGTTACAGAGCTATTGCACAAAAAGCCCATTTTTTAAGAAGGGAGACGTGGGGAGTTGCGGAAACAGCTGCGGAGTGACAAGGAAATTCTGGGAAAGAGTGGTAGTAGCTTGGCAGAGGTCAGGAGAGCACATGTGAACAATAGCCCAGTTTCATGACACGGAAGAGCCCTTCGAGAAGATGCGGCATTGTGTCTTTGTAGGTTTAGAGACAGTTTGTCAGTTCACCAAAAGAGGAGCGGTGGTTTCGTATGAAAAAGTCTGGAGTGGCGGAGAAGTACGTTATGTTGAACACATGAGAGTAAAGGTTTATTCAGACTAGAAATGTCTACTGGTCTGGAGCGAGTCCTGAACTTTGCATTTGGTCTGTATTCAGACTGTCATCAATCGTATGTTCCTGTTCCGAACTAAAGTTTGTAAACAAAACCATGTGACGAAAGATCTCTTCAGTCATTGACCAGGAAGTACGAGGGCGGGGCAAAGCAATTAAAGAAAGTAATAGAAGTGCTATGCTTTGCAATCCGTGGATAGTTCACTTTTGAAACGTCTGTATCAACGTCAGGTTCAACACTTTTTACTGCTACTTCAGTACGGTGCAGCCATGCTGCAAGACGGTCACTGAGGAGACGCGGGTATGAAGGCGCGCTGATCAGTGTTTAGATAGAACAAATTTGTCGGGAAATCGGTGAGAAGCAATGTGTATCACGGTAAAAGTTGTTTTACCCCGCCTGCATCCACCCGACCACATTTCAATGAGTTGCTGGATCTCATCATTGAACCACAAGCTACAAGCTAGCTTTTAGGATGACGTCACAGAAACGCTTAGAGCGCGCAGCATGACGAGACACAAAAGCCTGTAAAAAGCATGTTCAGAAGTATTAAAATAAATGTTTTAACAAGTAAACAGTTGGACCTTTCTCCTCTTTGATGACACGACAATCAATGCTTTGCTAATCTGGTTAGATCACGTGACTACCAGCTACGGTGGCCGTTTTGGTCCAGTTATTCCGACCCCTGAGCGCTTTGTTTTCAGCCAGAGGAATTGATGGTCAGTCCGATTGGAAACGAACCGAGACCACCTCAAAAACAGGGTCCAAGAGCGATTCGTAGTCCTAGACCAGGGTCTACTTGGGTGTATTGAGACTGAACATTTGTTCCGTAATTTCAATAAATTCAACATGAGCTCAAATTCAGACTTAAACTTTAGACCATTTGAGATACTTTGAAATGAACTCCCATGTTAAAGTTGAAATACTATTGTACCAATAAAACTTGTTTTAATAATTAACTTAACCAAAAAAAGTTAAATATTTATTAAAATACTTCAGTCCATCATACATACACAAAAGTGTCAGGAGTGTCAATTGTTTCTACTGAGTTTCTTTAAATGAAAACGTGAAGGTGCTACATGATTTTAGAGTGAAACCATTTTAACAGCAGTGCTCCTTTAAATGAAGAAAAGTTTCGACAAAGTGCAACAAACGTGTTTGCTCAAATAACATTTCAAATCCCATAATGTGGTAAATACAACTAAGGATTACTTCAGCACACAAATACAAACTTTAATATATAAATAAAAAGTGCCCAAAATTAAAAGGGACTGATTTCACTTTAGCAGCAAACGTATCATACTAGTGAAAATACCTTTAATATATAAATACAGTTTGATTAAAAACCCGCAGCCCTCTAAATAGATTAGTTTGACTGGGATCGGACAGCCTGGGTTTATTGCACAGAGCAACAGGGAACAGCGCCCCCTTTTGGCACACACCATCACAGTTAACGCCTGAATTACCCGCTTTCTCCGAAGAAACTGCATAGAAATATCAAGATGGAGGTCTGATGCAGGATCTGTGGTTTCATGTCATCTCGGCGACGGTTTGGTTCAAACTGTCCAGAATCTTAAACATGTCGCAGCGAGCGCACCCCCCCCGGCCTGCAGGGGCTCCACATAAGCTTCCACGTCAGTAGCAGCCGTCTCTCCAGCTGCTGTTACGGAGGGCACTGAAGGTGGACAAGCTCTTTGGAGGAGTCAGTAAACTAAAGAGAAAGAAAAACGAGCTTTAGCAACAGAACTGGACACGCATTCAAATTAGAGATAAAAATGATGCTTAAAGTGGAAACCTTTTGCAGAAAAAAACAGAATTTTTGTGTTGCCGGGCAGAAAAGCTGCTTCATCTTTAGCTGATGATTATACAGACGGCGTTCTGGATCCTGTCTGGATGTGTTCCCCAAGGTTCTGCTCTGGGCCCCATTTTATTTATTGATCCCTATTATTAAGATCCCTCTTAAAAAGAATTATAAGGAAATTTAGTCACATTTAGTATCATTTCTTTGCTGATGACATTCAACTTTATTGTTCCTTTAGCAAAACGATTACAATAATCCATCTTGCCTACTTGACTGTTTGGCTAGCATCACAGTGTGGTTACTTGACAACCACTTACTTCTAAACTTCGCAAATATGCGAGTTTACCTCGGATCTTGAGCTTCTCTGTCCAGTCCTGTCTCAGGAATCTTTTTAGCGTCTGATTTAACAAATCTAAGTCTCCCGACTCCCATTTGAAGCTCCTCGTAAAAAAAACTGTCAATCACCTGAGAAACGTGACTATAAACTAAAAACAATTTTATCCTGATCTGACCTGGACCTGATTGTCCGTGCTTCGATCTCTCCTCACTTCAGCTTCTGTAACTCTTTTTTTACTTGTTTTAACAGCCTCTTTTTACCTTCTTGTTGCCTGGGCCACCTTGCTGCGGGGGCGGAGCTTGTGGTGCACACAAAGGAGGCAGGTCGAGGCAAGCTGCTGCGTGGTGTTGTCGGAGTGGAGGCGGAGCCTCCCGCAAGTTTGTTGAGCAGCGGAATCCCGCTGCTGTTTAGAGACTGGAGGCTGGTGGAGGCGGAGCCTTTGATCGTAGGGCTGACATAGGCGGTGGCCTTTGATGGTTGCCGCGACAGCAAAGAGAAGTTGCCGACGCTCTGTACCCTGTTCTGGAGCTGGCCTGGGGGAGGGACTTTGGAAAAAGGCCAGAATCAGGACAGTCCTTTTAATGTGGGCGCGGTGTTGAAACATTTGAACAAAAAAGGAGTCTTACTAGAGGACTGTAGGCGGGCCAGGGCGCAGGAGGAGTCAAAGCTCTGGCTGTTACGAAGCAAAGAAGTCGAAGCGTAAGGATTAGTGGGAATGGGCATGCTGGGAGCTCTGACGAGGTTAGGCATGCTCCTCCGCAGCTTATCTGAAAGGACGGACAAAAATGTGTACACATTTCTAAAATGAAGCTAAATGTTCACGTGAGCTTCAGTCTGAAAGTGTAATCCTGTAAGGCGTCTGTGAAGCTGCAGCTTGTTGCACAACAGGCTCAGACGGTTTTTTTAAGCCAGATCCGGCTCAAAGCCAACAGTCTGAATGAATGGAGCTGTACAACTTACTCCCATCGTTATGGAGACAGACTCAATGGATTTGTGTGTGCGTAATGATATATTTGGAACTCAGAATACATTTTGTGTGTAATTGTGTGTACTTGCAATTGTGTATTCACATGTAAACTCAAATGTCAAAAACGCACATCATCTTAAAACGAACTACAAATTCAAAACTCTACAGACGCAAATCTTGAAAAAGTACGCACCAGCCACCGTATACACACAAACAGAACTGCATTCACGCAAAGATCAGTCCACAGGGGCACGCAGGCTTGAGAGACTTTCGCGTCTCCAGGTTTGTGTGAAGATGATGCGTTTAAATGCTGCTAGGTCATCAGAGCTTTATTATAAACAGCTTGTGAATAATATCTAGTAAAAACTTTACTTTTTTTGCACTTTCTGAAAGAGATATGCCCAAATAATTGACAGAAAAAACCTTCTAAATACACTTTTTCAAAAACGTTTTCCAGAACTCATCGCACATCACTTCCACAAACTCTGGTTTCACAGCAATAGTAGGTATAAGGACAGAGCAAAGAGGTGCGTTTTAAAGACGTGTAATTCGACTTTTTTCTTTTTTAATCCCAACTATTGGGGAGTATCTGAAAAGTACCTGAGATGATGAAACGAAAACAAAAGCTTTTTCTTCTTTTTTTTTAAACATCACCAAATAAAGATGCTTTGCGCTGCAGAGTTTGTTCGTCAGTTTAACAAGTGTACATGTGAATACACAATTCCAAACACGCAAAATGTACGAGTGACAAGTATTCCAGTAAATCCAAAGTCACACACACAGGAAACACATTTTTTCACACAGTTTCTTCCAAGGTTGTTTTTGAAAGTGTCTTATACTTTCATTTAAGATACAAGGTTTGCATCTATAATTGTAAATAACTGATGAATATTAATTCCTTCCAATAATCACTTTTCCGGTTTGCACTTATCACCAAAACTTTGCATTTCGAGGTTCAACAGAAATGGACCTACCTGATCCTGCTCTGAAGTCCTGCAGCTCGGCTGCGTAAAGGCTGCCCAATCCCAGAGGTGACTGGGCAGGGGGGGCGGAGCCTGAGCTTGAAAGGCGAAGCCAGCGGTAAGGTACGGAGGGGTGGAGGGGGTGGAAGGAGGGGTGCACAGGGAGCTGGTGCTTTTTCGCCAGTCTCTGATGCTGGAGAAAGTGTGGGAGTGCGGAAGGCAGGCGAGGCGTGGCTGTGGCGGGGGGAGGAGCCCGTAGTCTTCTTCGTCCTCCTCGTCTTCCTCCTCCAGGCCAAGGCCGGCTCTGAGTGAGCTGAGCTGGAAGGTGAAGCTCTGACTGCGGCGGTTGGCCAGGACGCACGACGTGCTGGCGTAGTCCTGCCTTAGACCTGAGGGGGGCGACAGATGAAGACCAGCGAGCAAAGCGCGCGCGCACACACACACACACACACACATTTTGTTATCACCTCCTGGGGTTAATAAAGCTGAAGTAACGATGCGCTCTTAGGTCTGTTAAGTTATTAGAGGAACAGCAAAGACAGAAAAAAGCAAACAATTAACTTGTTGCTACAATCTTTTAACAACAGTCACAGTGAAGTCTTTGAAGACTCACTCCAATGAAAATCATGTTTTTGATCTTTTTAACATGCTCTTGTAGCATTTTTCTAAAAATGGAGGGCATATAAAATAAAATACTTTAAGATAAAAACTGCAGTTCCGAGTATTTCTGTATTAAAATCGTGATGGATCAGGACCAGATGAAGCCAACAGGACATCGTCGTCTGCAAAGAGGATGACCTGCGGTTTGAAAAGCTCTGGTTTATGATGCAGCAGTTGCGATGGGCGGGCCAAAGTCTCCCTAAGCTATTCACTTGCAGATAAATAGATCCATTAATGTCTTCATTTTCCTCGTCTGAGCTGCCATCTGGCTCTAAACTGTACAGTAGGATAGCTCCGATATCGCTCGCCGTTTTTAAAAAAAAAAGTCTTCGCCACTGTTAGCTTGGGTTTGTGAGGGGCTGTAAGCTAGCAGGAGAGAGTGTAAACAAAAGAATGATGGGATATCTTTGCAGGGTTACAGTCCTGCCGCAACTCAGAAGTGAATTTCTCCTGCTGCTCTGCAGAAAATATGTCTTAAAAAACAACAGGCTTTTTTTTTTGGCTATAAACGGCATACTCATAAAAAAAACGTTGTTGGAGTGGGTTTTTAAAGACCCAAAGCTCATCAGTTTACCATGTATTCAGAAACATGCTTGAGACTTTGTAGAACTTACTTTCCTCCTGCAGTCGAGCCATAACCTGAACATCAGTCAGGTCCTGCAGTTTGTATTCGAGGCCCACGGGGTCGTCCTCCAGCTCAGACGCTCCGAGGTCGCTGTCCACAGACGACTGAGCGCTGAAGGCGGAGCGCCGGTGGCTGCGACCTGCAAACATGATGGAATTTAAAGCCTCTCCACTAAAGAACTGAATAAATGTTAAACACTCAAAGGAACTGGCAACATCTTCAGAGCTTAAAACCCAGGCTGAAATCTACAGCTTTTCTCCAGCAGCCTTCTCCAAGAAAATGAATGAAACCTTTTGATTGCTTCGCCTCCTGCCCCCCCATATAAAATGTTCTAGCTCCGCCCCTGCTTCCACCATAGCAGCAGAGAGGCTCTAACCTTGACAGGAAGGGTGAGGGAGGAAGGTTGGGGTCCTCTCTGCCACAGGGGACAGCTCCTTCCCAATTGGGCTGAGGGTGCGGTGAAGGAGGGGGTGGATTGGGGAGGAGTAGGATGGAGCTAAAGAAAGCAGGTGTAGGATAAATAACCAGGAAAGACAAAAGAAAGAAAGAAAGAAAACCAAGGAGAGTTTGGGTACCGGGTTGGTCAGGCGGCTGAGGGGAGGAACTGATGGGAGACCCTCCTGAAACTCGAGGAGGTCCGGGAGAGGAGGAGGATGGCGAGGGGGTGGACAGAGAGCTGCGCCACCTAGAGACTGAGGAGGAAGAAGAGAAAGATAAAACAATAAAGCCACTGCCAGCAGCAGCTACCTCACCACCAGTGACAGTCGGCATCTTCTCCATTCAGCAGCACAAAGCCGCAGCCTCTGCCAGCAGCGCCACACAACAATGCATTATGGGTCCTGCGCAGACAGCTGCAGAGGCCGGCCTCGTCTCTGTCACCTTTCGATGTCGACATAAGCTGCAAGAGCCATGCGTTTCCTTTTCATTGGGAGCGTTTCTATGGCGACGGCGGTATAGTTGCTCTAAAGCAGGTGGGAGGATTTCTCTGCAGCTTTGAGCCAGACTCTTCTAAGGCTGCAGAGAAGATGAAGAGCTCGGGAGCTTCCGAATAAGATTCAAATACTAACATTTTGCAGTGATTGAGGGTTCAAATCTCAAGCTTCATAGTCTCTGTGGACAAAAAACGGATAAACCACCAAACAAAAGAATATTTGAAATGGTAAATGGCGTATATTTATCCACCAGACTTCTGCATTCTAGTTTATACTTCATTGTTTTTTTTCTCCCGGGAGGGTTTCTGCACAGCATGAAGGGGCGGAGCCTCCTGAACCGCTGCGCCTATGCAGGCTCCTTACAGGCTGATCACGATTAGCATCCTGATAATCCGGACTTCATAAACCAAAGTCGAATCTATTTTTAAAAATTGATGTAACCATAGCAACTAAAGTCACACTTATCAATTATCAATGATGCAACCATGACAGCTTCCGTTGTCTTGTGTGCTTCATGTTGTGCGTCTGTCTGGAGGGAGCAGCAGCAGGTGATCAGGAGGCGTTCAGGTCAGCAGATTCTGATCTGCTCTAAGCTGCGGATTACAGTTCTTCTGTCCTGCAGGTGGAAGGCAGCTATCAACGGTTGTCACAAGAACCTTGGGTCGAGTTCTCTTATATTGTACGGAGCTCCAATATGGTCAAAACTCAATGAATTAAAAAGCGAATCATAAAATATATTTTTATATCAATAATGACAGAAGCAGATACAACCGTTTTTTTGTTTGTTTTTTTTAAACACAGCTTGATACTTTTTATATTTTGTCATTTGTTACATGAACATTTAGGGTTTTTTCCATCTAAATTATTTGTTTAGATCAATTTTAACTGTGTAAATAAAGACATCTCACTACCTAGGGAACGCTTTAAAAATGTTAGGAGATTTGACTAAATCCTACTAAAAATCTGTTTTTATTGTTTCGGTCAGCTTTGAAGCTTCTCCTTGTTTGCCAGAATTCTTCCTCGTCAAGTCTTAAATTATTCTTATATTATTTCCCCTGATGTCTTCAAACGTATGGTTGTTATTGTGCCTAAATGTGCGTAGTTCTTTAAGGATCAGTGCCAGGCTCACCGGGTCTTCTCTGTTTGCCCTGTTCATGGGCTGGTTAGCGCCAGTGGAGCTAGCATTAGCCTCCTCGTGCAGCAACGCTTTACTATCTTTGAGTTGACCCAGAGTGGCTTTTCTATTTTTTTGTTTTGATGTCATCATCTTTCCTGGAGTTTAGTTTAGTGGAGTTTAGTTTTTCAAGACTTGCGCTTCTGCAAATTAAACTCTTTTGGTCGTTTTTCTTTCCACTTTGGTCAGAAGATTCAGTTATTTTCCTGAAGAACCTGAGAGCCGTACTCCAAAAATCTGTTTTTTATTCAAATAAAACAATGGCATCCATTACACAGATTAAAGTTCTTTAAGACCCCCTCCAATGAATGCTTGGGGTTTTGAGATTTAAACTAGCTGGAGAGAGTGTAAACAGCGGGATCATGGGAAATGAGTGGAGGCTTACTCTTACGGTAACATTCCCGCCCATTACACAAAGGCTGTTCTGCTGAAAACTGTCCTAGAAAACGACAAGTTTTTGGATTTTGCCTAAAATCAGCATAATCATAATTAAAAATCCACTGGGAACACTTTAACAATAGATCAAAAGATGATCGGTGTGGCACTCCTCAGGTCGTGAATGTTTTTAGGGATTAATACCACTCACCTTGTTCCAACCGCAGAGACAGGGACCTCCTGGCAGCCTCCACCTCAGATTTGGGGCTGTCCAGAACCTTCCGGCACCACTCCAGCGGCGTGAGGGAGTCACTTGAGCTCTGCGTGGACTTGGAAGTGGAGTACAACCTGCAAGAGATGGACAATGACTAGATTTTCTGTTTTGCTTTAGTAGCATTTTGGATGAGATTGAATCTGAACATTTTTCTAGCAAAAGTAGGTCCAGTAATGAGTTTTAGCTTTTTTTTTTTTTGGTCAAACATAAGTTTGGATCAGTTACGTTTACCAACTTTATAATGTATTCTTCTAACAGATCTGTTTCTAATCAAATATATCAAGTTGAGATAAGAACGGTCTTGTCTTAACCCCTTGACGCTTGAATTTATGTCCAGCTATGGTGGAGAAAAAAAATCTGTTATTTTTGCTTTCATGTGGAAGTGTATTGCATTTTAAAAAAAGGGTGATCCTTGTTTGATTTTTTTTTATAAAAACAAAAAAAAAGAGATTTTTGTTCTGACTTTTTACAATTTTCTGTAGTTTAAAAAAATTAGAAAAAAATTGAACTGTTTCCATTCACAAAAAAATATAACAAAACAAGGAAAAAATTAGAGCAAAAAAACACCTATTTAAAAAAAACCCATTAAACAATTAAAGCAAAACATGGAAAAAAAATAGAGCCAAGTAAATAAACACTTATTGTTTTTTTTTTCTAAAACACAAAAAAAATAAAACGAAAACACACGGGAAAAAATGTGCAAAAAAGCCCCAGTGTGTTTTTTTTTTCCAATACACAGAACAATTAGAACAATAAAAGAGAAAAATTGGAGCGAAAAACACCTGTATTTTTTCTTTAATTCTCTAAAAGTCATTAGAACAAAACACACAGAAAAAGTTGGAGAGAAAAACTACAATTATTTTTTTCCTAAGACACGAAGAAATGGAAAAAAAAAAAATAAATAAATAATCACAGAAAAAAATTCTGTGAAAAGCACCCTAATAAACATAAATTAAAACAAAATAAATATTTTTCCTAACAAACAAAAAATATATATACACTGTAAAAATTTGAGCAAAAAAAAAAAGGTTTTTCCTTTTTTTTCGAATACACAAAAAACTAGAACGAGCACCAGCTTTTTTTCAATTGTATTCATTTTTCATTGAATGCAATACAATTCCTTTACTTAAAGTTTGATGCATATATGCATCAACAGTAGTTGATTTTAAGGTTTGTTTGTTTTTTCAAGCCAATGAATTTTAGTGCCGTTTTTATTCTGCTGACAATCAAAACAGTGCAATTCAAAAGTATTAATCTAGCATTGATCTGCAATTGAAAAAGTCATCAAACTGGTGTTCACCTTTCGACTCATCCCTTCACGGGAACGCCACAGTGAATCAGCTTTCACTGATCTGAACGTTTGGTAGAGAGTTTTACGTCGGATGCCCTTCCTGACACAACCCTTTATTTCATCCAGGCTAGGGACCGTTACAGGGACATCCAGACTCGGGGCCCCCCTGTGCCTACACAGTTCGGCAGTAGAGTGAAGGGTGTTGCCCAGGGACCACTCCTGGAATAAGCTCAACGCGCCCCTGGGGAAATAAACCCTGGTTTCCCACGCAGCCAACTGAGCCGTCCAGAAACGATTAAATCCATCAAACTGCTGCAGCTAAATGAAAAGCATTCTTCTCAAGAACCCAGAAGCATTAAATGCATCCTAAAGATTTTGGATCAACGCAAGTGACACATTTTTCAAGGCAAACTGCTCAATTTTTCTGCATCATTGACTTCTTTTTTAACTTGAATTTAAAGACAGGGTTTCATTTGCTCAGCTACTCACAAACTGGAGACACATTTTTAGTTTGCTGATGCTCTGCATTGCTACTATAGAGGCTTTTTTTTTTTTTTTTTGCTGTTTTGCAATTGATGGTTTATACAGTGAACGATTACACGACATCCTTTGGTCCCTCGCAAAGAAACCTACTTTATTAAAAATAACTGGGGTTGAGGTAGAATATCCGGTGTGGGGTGTGCTGAGAGTTTTTCTGCATCAAATCCTTCCGAGCCCCTAAAATGCTCAGTTCATCCATTCATATATCTATCTTCTCCTTTGATCTAGTTTATATTTCCTACAAGCTTTCTATTGAATGATCTTTACCAGGCTAGGGACAGGCACAAGCAGGACACTGGTTGGTACCCTGTTGAGGGTGCATTTATCTTTTTGTGTCGGTTTATTCCTCTGTCTATCCTTACGTTTTGTTTTTCGTCTTTCATTCTCTGTTTTTTCTTTTAAAAAAGTTTTTTTTTTTTTAACAAAATGACAATTTGGACGTAATTTTCTAACATACAGTAAGTGCGGCTTGTGCTGAACTTTTTTTCCTGGATGCACCTATTTTGAATGCTGAAATACATGTGACTAATACTGAATTCATTCAATAATATCATGGCTTGCTTTGTTTACGGCCAGGGTCAGGGCGCCCTGGACCCAGAGGAAGGATTAGGAGGTCTAGACACTTATTTGTACACACCAGTAAAGGTAAGTGTGGGTAACGGCTTAATATAGCCACAATATTCACAGTACTATTCAGTAATCATTCCAGTGTTTACATTTACCCCTTAAAATGTGTGCGACAAACAACAACATTTAAAATACAAAAGGGCAACGCCCCAATGAGCATCTCGGCCGTACGTGTGGTCAACATGACTTTCCATCAGTTGTTGTGCTTTGTTGCACGTAAACATATGTGCAAGTAACATCAGCCTTTTTTTAACATTTCTTTTATTTTTGTGGGCCACCATGTTTGAGCAATCGCAGCATTAAGGGGAGTCATTGCCCCCTCCTTGCCCATGCCTTTATCCGGCCTTGCTGCTCAGTTCAAGTGAATCACATTATTCTGACAGCTCTGAACTCCTGGATTCTGCTGGAAGCTCTCAAGCGACTGAATTATAGATTAAAACCTGGTTGAGTCTGACCTGAAGGGCAAATAAAAATAATTTTAAAAAGCCCTCTCAGTTTCTATTTCTGGATTGTCTGCGTGGTAAGAATGCAGCAAGAATAAGTTTCACTAAAAGAAAACAGCTGCCATTAAGGACCCACTCCAATGAACATTGTGTTGTTGGTGCTGACGGATTTATTTACTCAAATGGTGACAATCAGGAGCAAATGAAACCAGTCGTCTGAAAAAGCTTGGGTTTGTTAGGTAGAAAAAGACATGGGCGGGCCAAAGTCTCCCCTTCTCCGCTACAATTCTAACTCACCCACCTTCAGACAAGTAGATCCATGAACGTCTTCATTTCATCTGACTCAAAACTGTACGGCTGCATAGCTCAGATATTGCTTATCCGTTTTTTCATCCCTTTTTTTTTGCATCGCTAATGTTAGCTTGGGGTTGTGTGTGTATCACGCGACCTCCATTTTGTATCTATCATTTTATAAATCGAGTGCCCTAGAAATTTCCCAGAATTCTCTGCAACAAACCAGCGCGCAACGATGCTCACTTGATTGGTGAACATTGGCCAAAATGCATTACATTTGGTCAATTTTGGTCCAAAAACAAAAGGATTTTAATTTACTTCTTTTTATCTAAAATCCTTTTGTTTTTTTTCCCAGAACACAGTGTATTCATAGTTTTCGTAAAATGTTCATAATTATTAGGTTTTTAAAAGATAAAATCGGACATTTCATATTTGCTGTTTCAAATAAAATGGCTTTTAAAATCCAGAGTGCAAGATAATCCCGCACTATATACTTTTATTTTTTAGTAGTGGGGAAGGAATTCTTAGGCAGCCGAAGAGATGATGGGATATCAGCTGTAGCTTACTTCTGTGCCAACAGTCCCGCCCACAATTCAAAGGTAAATTTCTGGTTAACTACTGAGAAAAATATACCTTTAAAAAAAAAGTTAACTAAAAACGGCATAGCTATCATTAAAGTACCACTGAAATTAGATCAAAAAGGTGGGATGAGACTTTAAGAACATTTATATGATATATTACATTTTTAGCAAACTTTAAAAACATTGTTTGTTTCATTAATTCATGATAAAAATCTAAGCCTGATCATTTTCATGGACTGATGTGAAGATGCGAAAAACAAACAACCTGAAGAATCGAACCACATAGATGATTTCAAACCGCAGTTACCAGGTTTCATCAGGCTCGGAGCTCAAGGAGTCCAGATCCAAAAGCTCTAGATCATCCAGAACCAACTGTTCCTCCTCCTCTTCTTCTTCATCCTCCCCCGCCGCGGCGGCTTCATCGTCGACGCGGTGCGGCTGGAAGTAGTGGAAGGGCTCCGGGGAGGACTCCAGGCAGGAGAAGCCGCATCCTCCGGAGCGGCTCCGCAGCTGCTCGTTCTGCCGCTCCAGTTTGCGGACGAGCTCCTGCAGCTTCTTCACCTCCAGCTCCGCCTTCAGCATGTTGCTGCTGCAGTCCACCTCCGCCATCGCCGCCAGCACGGCGGTGTCCATCGGACCAGAGCGGCCCCTCGGTTTCTCCGATTTGGGTCAGAACAAAGCGGCCGTCTACCGACAGGCAGCGCGTGAGGCTCGGCTGACGGCTGTCTGGCCGGTCATCCAATCAGAGGCGGCGGGACTCCACCCTCCTCCGCCGGATGTCAGCGCTCACTGCAGGTGTTCGAGTCAACCAATAAAACACCGCGTTTGCGTGATTTGGAGGGTTTCAAAATCCCCAACTATGTCGCCCAGAACGTAGAATAAATAATAATTGACACAACCTTTTTTTTAAATAGTAAATCTCACGACTACCTGGTTTTAAGACCGCAGCTTGTGCCATAATTGGCTCGCGCACCTGCGCGGAATTATCGAGGTCGTTTGGCGACACCTAGTGGCGAACGTTGGTCATGACACAAAAAGAAACATTACTGGTTTAAAAAAGAAAAATAAAAATGCAACAAATAGGCAAAGAATAAAAATAAGAAATGGAATAAGAACAACAAAAAAGAAGAAAAATGATAAGAAATGGAATAAGAATAACAAAAAAAAGAAGAAAAAATATGAGTAATGGAATAAGAATAACAAAAGGAAGAAGAAAAATGATAAGAAATGGAATAAGAACAACAAAAAGAAGAAAAATGATAAGAAATGGAATAAGAATAACAAAAAAAAGAAGAAAAATTATAAGAAATGGAATAAGAATAACAAAAAAAAGAAGAAAAAATATGAGTAATGGAATAAGAATAACAAAAGGAAGAAGAAAAATGATAAGAAATGGAATAAGAACAAAAAGAAGAAAAATGATAAGAAATGGAATAAGAATAACAAAAAAAGAAGAAAAATGATAAGAAATGGAATAAGAATAACAAAAGGAAGAAGAAAAATGATAAGAAATGGAATAAGAATAACAAAACGAAGAAGAAATATGATAAGAGGTAAAAGAAGAATAAATAAGACAAGAATGAATGAGAAGAATCGGATGGAGGATGAGGAAGAAGAAATATATACACATACAAATTGAGCAGTAACTTAAACAATCTACAGCGAGCAACAATACATCTTTTGTGGTTTAAAGAATCTTAACATATCTGCTCTGTTAATGTATTAAAGGCAGAACCATAAACATAGACTTATTTTTCCAATGTGAGTAAATGTATGACTGTATAAAGAACAATATTTATTTATGGTTTGTAGTCTGGTTTAATTGGCCCAAATGTCAGATTTACTTTTTTTTTTTTAACTCAGAAAAAAACATTGTCATATTGATAACTGTTATCAAAAGCAGCGACCTACAGTCCTAAGCATTCACAAATTCCACACTATTTATTTGTATGTGTGTGTTTTTTTCTTTGTACAGCACTCTGAGGTGTTTTTATTAGGAAAATGGCTTTGTTACTTCACTTTGTGAAGTTTATTAACCATTCACGCCATTGAACTTCCCCAGCCCGTCTGGTTGTGAAGAATGCCTTTTGGATGCTCTCCAATATATATAAAAATAAACATATTCCGCAGTCTCCATTATTAGAAAGATTTACAGTTGTAATTATGGAATAATCAACAGGGGACATTTTTCTGTCTACAATGTAATTGTGTTTGTATATCTATAACATGGAAAAATTAAAGTAAAACTTAGCATTGATTCACAATTAAAAAAGAAAAAAAAAGATGTAGGCACTTCCTTCTTATGGAAAAGCTTTTAATTTAAGCATACACACAACCAATGTCCTATTTCTTGTAGCAGATCACCATCTGGTGGCTGAAGGAGCTACCTACAGTTTCTATCCAAAAGCGATCAACGTTTTTTCCAGGTGAACTTGCGACGAGCTCCCTCCTGACCTGGCTTCTTCCTCTCTCTTATGCGGGGGTCAGGTGTTAAAAGGCCAGCTGCAGAGGAAAGGAGTTCACAGATATAACTTTTGTGCAACGTTTGAGCATAACATTTAAATATCTATGAAATGATAACTTTGAAGATTTTCCCCAACAATTCTTAAATAAGTTGACTGCTTTTGATGAAGCTACATTTTTTGGGGACAGAACAGAACACGTTTTGAGAACAAAGTTTTATAATTCTGTTCTAATCAGGAAAATGTTGCTTCTGTGTTTTTAATGCTGTTCTGCAGCATCGACTGATGGTACAACAGAGTATCAGGGCCACCAAAAAGTTATAGAACGAGATGAAAACCGTCAATTTTTTTATTATTACGAGTTTATTCTTGTAATAAACAGCTATGACTTTTTTCATGAATTTATAACTTTCTCAGAAATGTACGTTTTTCAAAGTCTTCATTTATAAGATTTAAGATAATAAATGTATGACTTTCAAAGTTGTAAATCCACCACTTTTTCCTAGTAATTTAGGTGTTACTTTCATTCTCTTAAATTTTTATTTCTCGTAAAAATACGTTTTTCCAAGATTTTTTTTCTCCTATATTTGTGTGTTTTAAAGTCCGTAAATTCACGAGATTTAAAGTCACTAATTTATGACTTTATTCTCGAAATGTAACATTTACATTTTTCTTTTCTCTTGTAAATGTAAGTGGTTTAAAGTTGTTCATCTAAAATAGAAAATTTATTACTTTTAAAGTTGTAAATTTAAGACATTATTATTGTAATTTAGCCGTTATAACTTTGTTCATATATTTGTCTTTTTTCTCAAATGCATGTGTTTTGAAGTCGTTTATTTACGAGACTTAAAAAAGTAAATTTCTAACTTTTAAAGTGGTAAATCTACGATTTTTTTCTTGTAGTTATGACTTTTTTTTCTTGTAAATGTATGACGTTTCTCAGAAATGTATGACTTTTATTCTGTATATTTAACTTTCTCGTAAATGCTTTTAAGTCGTACATTTAGGAAATTTAAAATAATACATTTTGGCCTTTTAGAGTTGGGAATTTACTACTTTATATTTGAAGTTTAACTATTTTGACGTTCTCCTAAATTTGTGACTTTTTTCTTGTAAATTTAAGACTTTACTCGTAAATGTTTGACTTTTTTTCTCAAAAATAAGTGAAAATATATGTAGATGTGTAGAAATGTCATACTTCCACCAAAAACCTTGCACTGGTTCTACACTGGATGGTAAAAATCAAAATGAACGAAGCGCTGTGGGATTTTTCACTTTGAGTGTCTCTGAAGCAACCTCAGTTGTGAACTAGAATAAAATATATTGAGTAAAAAATGTTTGTAATCAGTTAAAGGTGAAACCGCCCACCTTGTCTCATCATCTCGCCCTCACTCTGAGACAGGAAGCTGAGAAGTGCTCTGGAGATGGCAAGCCGCAGCGCCCCCGCCTGGCTGGATCTGCCGCCGCCGCTCACCGTACATTCCAGGTCGAAGCGTCCCAGCGTGCCCGTAAACTGCAGCGGGAACATCAGCTGCTCCCTGACGGGGGGACACAAACGACAAAAGATGAGGAGGCAGAGGGTGAGCTGATGCGATGTCTGCTTGAGCGAGACCACAAACTCCAGAGTATCTGACTCAGCAGAACTGAGCGGCGCCGAGTTCTGGATCTCAGCTGCTGACAAAGTCAGTTGTCACCTCTGTGCTCCAATTAAAGGCCGTGCGACAATGGCAGCTCCGGGCGCTCACACACAATCACTCAGCTGTGTAATTAACTGACAACAAGGAGATAAATAAAAAAGCAGGCGGTGCTGTGAAGAGTGAAAAAGCTGCTTTTTAATTCTTTGAGACGGGCAGAGTTGACCACGTCTTCGTCCTCATCTGAGGATGAAGAGGAGCAGTGAGGCTAAAAAAGCTCCTACCTGTCCTGAAGCGCGGGAAAGTACAGGAGCGAGTCCTGGCCGTTGATGGTGACGCGCCCGGAGCCGCAGTCTCGAAGGACGACAGTGGAGTTAGACGTCTTCCTGCAACCTGGAACATTCACGAAACATTTTTAGTCATTTTCTCTCATCAGCTCTTTTACAATTGGCCTTATTTTATAATCTAAATCTGAAATCATTTTGTTTAACTTTATAATATTTCTAAAACTCTACAGATTCTGCTTTTTAATGCTGCCTTGAAGTCCAATGAAAATTCTTAGCTTCTTGAAATGAGTAAGAAAAGTTTGAAGTTTTATTCACTTCTTATCTGTTACGTCACTTTGAAAGTTGACAATAAATTTTGCTGAAAACGTTTTTTCATTTGATGAAGTCTAATTCACCCCTTCACTGTTTTTTTAAAGTTTCTTTACAGTTAAGTTTTTAAATATCCTCAGTTCTCCATTAGTATGTCCTAATTCTTGTTTTTTTTAATGTGTGCATTTTGTGTGACTCTGTATTTTAATTCAAAGTTTTAAATTTCTGTGTCATTTTGTCTGCAAGGATAGGAATAAGACAAAACACACGAAGAGCAACAGCAGCGATTAGCAAACAGGAAGTAGATGAACAACCAGTTCTGCTGCTGAAGTTGTTTAGAAAACTGCTTTTTTTGTATTTTTACAATGTTTGTATTAGGAAATTGGCCACCATTAAAAAGGAACATCAAAAAAGAAACAGAACGAATCCAGTCTGAACAGGATATAAATGACACTCTAGAAAAATGTTTTTAGAAATGGAGAGGAAACAAGCCAACATGACACATCGGGTTTCCTCTCTACAAGATGATAAGAAGACTTTGGAGAGAGAAGTCAACGATCTCAAAAAACAGATGATGGAACTTTCTCAGGAACGTCACGATTCCAGGCTGATGGCCGATCATTTTGCAGGGATGAACGTTAATGAGAAAAAAATGAACTTCAATGATTTTAACAAATTGCTGCAATATAACAAAAAGTGACAAATTTAAGGGGGTCTGAATACTGTCCTGATATCTATATCACAGAGCATCCAAAAGGCATTCTTCAGGCTGGGGACATGTTAAAGATCATTGATATATATTACTGGACTGGCCTTCGCTAATTGTATACAGTGAGGGGCGCTGTTGCTATGCAACACAGCCCCATTGCTATACGTTGAGTCATGTCAACAAAACGCTGCTGTTCCAGCGGACAGGCAGGTATTAACCCCAAAAAACGAGCTGGCTCCCTCATTTCTTAACCAATTTTCACAAAGCATGGCTCAAATTTAAGCTTGGAGAATTATTGATCTCATGGTATATATTATTATTTATTATCTCTAAAGATTATTCTATAAATGGTGCAAGAACTGCACCCTCTAGTGTTACAGGAAATGCATTGCTGTTAAATTAATAGATTTTAAATATCTGTGACTGTTTTTTGTATAATAGAATCCAAATCACTGAGCTTGTAAATGCTCGTCATCCAAACCCAGAAAGGAGGAAAATTGATGAAGTTCAATGGCGTTAATTATGATGCGTAGAGAGATGTTTGCATGTCACATGCTAAAGATAGTTGGGGAAGAAGGGGAGGGGTTATATGCAACATGACATCATGATACTGATGATGTCATACTTGTCATCACCTTAGTCATGCCATAGATCATCTTAAACATGCCCGGGCATGTTTGGTTTTGTACGCATCATCGCCTTTGATCTAAGGATGACACAGATGATTCCTTGCCCCCAATGTCTTCATATACATGAGAGCAAACCTTCTGTTTTTTGCAGCTACTAGAAGCCTTGCATTCCCGTCAAGTACCTTCGACCTACGCTGAGGAACACGCCTACCAGAAGTCTTGCATCACATCAAGTACCCGCGACCTGCACTGACCTACGCCTTCTCAACGCGCTACAGAAGACTGCATCTACACTGTACTGTCAACAAGAACATTTGAACGTTTTTCATTGTTTTGCAGAAAAACGCCATTTAAAATGTTCTGTTGGCGTCTGACAGATTCTAGGGTTGAGGAGAGCACCCTCAAACAGAATCTCTCCAGTCTTGAAGGTCATGTCCAGGACATCACTTCGCTGACCAGCCAGCTGCAAACCCTCGCCGCTGAGCTGGAAAGCAAAAAGCACCTCAGACGAACCTACGCTGGACTGTCCCAGGCAAAGAAATCCGCCACAAAAATGACCAAGCAGCTGGAAAAAGACTTGCAACGCGTCAACAAGCAACTCCAGGAGCAAAAGCCTCTGGAAGACCGTTGCAAGGAGCAGCAACAAAAAATCCACCTCCTGACTGAGACCAACGGCCAACTCACAGCAACTCTTCAGGAACTCCAAACCAAGGTTTGGGATCCTGAAGAGTTATCCAGTGAGTTGAAGAAAGCCATGCTAACCACCAAATCTCTCAGTCAGGAGAACCAGGATTTACAGCAAGAGGTTCAGAGGGTCCAAACCACCATCATGGCCCTTGAACCTCAAGAAGAACAGCTCAAGGCAGAGAAAAATCGCCTCCAAACACTGCAGGAGAAAAACATGGTTCTTCAGAGCCAGTTACTGGATCTCCAGAGACATTGTGAGGAGGAGGCAGCGATTAAACAACGTTATGCCTCCATCCTGGACCAATGCAAGTCTCTGGAGGACCAGAACGCTACACTGGACTCTGAAATCCTTCAGCTCACTCTGCAGTGTGAGGAGGCCAGACCCTGGGTTCAGAAGCTCCATGAGGTCACCACCAACCTCGATGGGCTGAAAAAAACCAACAGTGACCTCATGGACAAACGGGAGCACCTTAAAAAGGAGCAGGAACATCTCTCCAAGTTTGAAAAGGAATATCTTCAGGCTAAATCAGAGGCTTTTGATATGGAAAAGCTAAATGATGTCATGGCCAAAGAAGTACAAGACCTGCAGGAAAACCTTTTCAAACTAACAGAATTGAAGGAGAAAATTGCAGCAACAAAAACTGGTCAGGAAACCATCTCCAACCAGAACAGAGTCCTCACCTCCAGCCTATCACGTCTCAAAGTAAAGTTCCACAAAGAAAGAGCACAGGTCCGGAAAAGCTTTGGTGCTCCTGCAGATGATCTGGAACAAAAGTACCAACAAGAGTTGGATTTGTTCCAGTCTCTGCAGAAGCAAAAAGCCAATTTGGAAAAAGACCTGATGGACCTGGAGAGACGTTGTGAGGAAGATCCACATCGTAAGGAGGAAGCAGCAACAAGCCATCGAGCCAAAGCTGAAGTTCAGCAAATAGAAAAAGAAAACCAAGACATGGCGAAAGAAATCGAAGAATTTGAGCAGAAACTCAAACATCTGGCTCAATTGAAAGACAAAGTTGCTGCAACAAAAGTTGATCGGCAAACTCTCTTCTCCAAAAAACAAGCCCTCATCTCCAAGCTCCGAACCGTAAGAGTGGAGCATTTTAAAGAAAGGGGACTTATGCGGGGACACTTTGGTGTTCCTCCAGAAGTCCTTGAAGAGGACATCAAAAAAGAAAAAGAATGGATCCAGTCTGAGCAGGAAATACATGACACACTGGAGAAACTGGTTTTAGAAATGGAGAGGAAACAAGCCAACATGACACATCAGGTTTCCTCTCTACAAGATGATAAGAAGGCTTTGGAGAGAGAAGTCAACGATCTCAAACAACAGATGATGGAACTTTCTCAGGAACGTCAGGACTCCAAGCCGACGGCTGAGCATTTAGCAGGGATGGACAAAGTCTCAGAATCAGAACCAGAACCAGCGTACGCTGCTTTGAGACGCCCTCTAAATGCTCAAACAACAACAGCTGCTGCACAACGTGTTCCTGCTCCCGAAACAAGTCAGCCTGTGTTGGAGGAACCGCCTAACATCAGAGAAAGAACCGGCAGGTTCCACCAATACAGAGCTGCACTGGGAAACCATCAGGGCGCCGCACCAAGGAGGGTTCCTGGTACCCGGCGAGTCCAGGACCTTCCAAAATACTAATTTAGGCAGTCCTGATTGGGACAAAAAACTGTATAAAAAATGAATTTTAAATCATGTAAATTATAAAAACAAGAGAAAACTGTGTGTGTTTGTGTTTATAGTAATGTACAAATAAAAAAAGAAAACACACAGTTATAAATGTATGTATATCTCTATGTTTTTCAATATACATGTATATGTGTGTAGATTTTTGTGTGTATGTATGCATATATGTACATACAACAAAATCAAAAACAAAAAAATATATATATATATTTAAAAAAAAAAAAAGAAAAAAATCAATGTTAACACATGTAAATAAAAAAAATGTGCTGTGTTGTGGTGTGTCGTGTTGTGGTGTGTGTAGATTTTTGTGTGTATGTATGCATATATGTACATACAACAAAATCAAAAACAAAAAAAAAATATATATATATATAAAAAAAAAAAAAAAAAAAATCTATGTTAATACATGTAAAAAAAATGGGCTGTGTTGTGGGATGTGTGTAGATTTTTGTGTGTATGTATGTATATATGTACATATAACAAAATCAAAAACAAAAAAATATTTATCTATATTAAAAAAAAAAAAGGAAAAAATCAATGTTAATACATGTAAATTAAAAACATGTGCTTTGTTGTGGTGTGTGTGTAGATTTTTGTGTGTATTTATGTATATATTTGTACACATAACAAAATCAAAAACCAAAAAAAATATTTATATATATAAAAAAAAAAGAAAGAAATCAATGTTAATACATGTAAATAAAAAAAGATGTGCCGTGTTGTGGTGTATGTGTGTAGATTTCTGTGTGTATGTATGTATATATGTACATATACATCAAAATCAATAACAAAAATATATTTATATATCTAAAAAAAAAAAAAAAAAAAAAAAAAAAAATCAATGTTAATACATGTAAATAAAAAAAATGTGTCGTGTTGTGGTGTGTCGTGTTGTGGTGTGTCGTGTTGTGGTGTGTCGTGGTGTGTGTGTGTGTAATGCAACCACTAGGGGTCACACTCCAGTGACCTCTTGTGCCGGTCCCAAGTCCGGATAAATGCAGAGGGATTGTGTGAGAGTAGTAAAAATTGAACATGTGAATCATAAAAAAAGATGAGTTATATACACATCTCTATATACATATTTTTATTAGAACCCCCTTTCTGAGTCGGAGTCATCACGATTCTCATACATTCCCGGATATGCATAACTGGAGTCCTGCTCTAGACCCAAGTACCTGGTGGGCAGGACCCTCCCCAAGGTCCCTGGAATTTCTTCAGGCCTGCAAACATTCCTCATCCTGAGGAAACAGAGGCTGAGGACCCATGCTGAAGTCTCTGAGGGAGTCGAAGAGTTCCTCTGTGGCAAGGCACTGGGATTGGATGGAGCCAGTCTCAGTCTCTTGCGACAGGTTGGACTCACTACCATTCTGAAGTTGCTCATGGTGAGAGCGGGCGGGCTGTGTGTGGGCTTATCCGTGAGCCCCCAGCACAGCCTCCAAGTGTTGGAGGTCACCCTGGTAGATGAGAAGTTTGAAATTTACAAAGTGCAGGAGGCACCACAGCTCCTGGAGAAAACCCAGCTAGATATAGTTGGGCTCTGAAACTCAGAATCTACCATGAGACGGTCCTGTTCCTTCACCTTTACTGTGGAGACAGAAAGTATTCAGACCCCCTTAAATGTGTCACTCTTTATATAGTGCAGCCATTTGCTAAAATCATTGAAGTTCATTTCTTTCCTCATAAATGTACACACAGCACCCCATATTGACAAAAAACGCTGAATTTTTACAGATTTATTCAAAAAGAAAAACTGAAATATCACATGGTCCTAAATATTCTGACCCTTTGCTCAGTATTTAGTAGCAGCACCCTTTTGATCTCATACAACCATGAGTCTTTTTAGGAAAGATGCAACACGTTTTTCACACATGGATTTAGGGATCCTCTGCCGTTCCTCCTTGCAGATCCTCTCCAGTTCTGTCAGGTTGGATTGTACATTGTGTGTACATTAATGAAAAAAAAAAAGAACTTCAATGATTTTAGCAAATTGTTGCAATATAACAAAAAGTGACAAATTTAAGGGGGTCTGAATGCTGTCCTGATATCTATATCACAGAGCATCCAAAAGGCATTCTTCAGGCTGGGGACATGTTAAAGATCATTGATATATATTACTGGACTGGCCTTCGCTAATTGTATACAGTGAGGGGCGCTGTTGCTATGCAACACAGCCCCATTGCTATACGTTGAGTCATGTCAACAAAACGCTGCTGTTCCAGCGGACAGGCAGGTATTAACCACAAAAAACGAGCTGGCTCCCTCATTTCTTAACCAATTTTCACAAAGCATGGCTCAAATTTAAGCTTGGAGAATTATTGATCTCATGGTATATATTATTATTTATTATCTCTAAAGATTATTCTATAAATGGTGCAAGAACTGCACCCTCTAGTGTTACAGGAAATGCATTGCTGTTAAATTAATAGATTTTAAATATCTGTGACTGTTTTTTGTATAATAGAATCCAAATCACTGAGCTTGTAAATGCTCGTCATCCAAACCCAGAAAGGAGGAAAATTGATGAAGTTCAATGGCGTTAATTATGATGCGTAGAGAGATGTTTGCATGTCACATGCTAAAGATAATTGGGGAAGAAGGGGAGGGGTTATATGCAACATGACATCATGATACTGATGATGTCATACTTGTCATCACCTTAGTCATACCATAGATCATCTTAAACATGCCCGGGCATGTTTGGTTTTGTACGCATCATCGCCTTTGATCTAAGGATGACACAGATGATTCCTTGCCCCCAATGTCTTCATATACATGAGAGCAAACCTTCTGTTTTTTGCAGCTACTAGAAGCCTTGCATTCCCGTCAAGTACCTTCGACCTACGCTGAGGAACACGCCTACCAGAAGTCTTGCATCACATCAAGTACCCGCGACCTGCACTGACCTACGCCTTCTCAACGCGCTACAGAAGACTGCATCTACACTGTACTGTCAACAAGAACATTTGAACGTTTTTCATTGTTTTGCAGAAAAACGCCATTTAAAATGTTCTGTTGGCGTCTGACAGATTCTAGGGTTGAGGAGAGCACCCTCAAACAGAATCTCTCCAGTCTTGAAGGTCATGTCCAGGACATCACTTCGCTGACCAGCCAGCTGCAAACCCTCGCCGCTGAGCTGGAAAGCAAACAGCACCTCAGACGAACCTACGCTGGACTGTCCCAGGCAAAGAAATCCGCCACAAAAATGACCAAGCAGCTGGAAAAAGACTTGCAACGCGTCAACAAGCAACTCCAGGAGCAAAAGCCTCTGGAAGACCGTTGCAAGGAGCAGCAACAAAAAAATCCACCTCCTGACTGAGACCAACGGCCAACTCACAGCAACTCTTCAGGAGCTCCAAACCAAGGTTTGGGATCCTGAAGAGTTATCCAGTGAGTTGAAGAAAGCCATGCTAACCACCAAATCTCTCAGTCAGGAGAACCAGGATTTACAGCAAGAGGTTCAGAGGGTCCAAACCACCATCAAGGCCCTTGAACCTCAAGAAGAACAGCTCAAGGCAGAGAAAAATCGCCTCCAAACACTGCAGGAGAAAAACATGGTTCTTCAGAGCCAGTTACTGGATCTCCAGAGACATTGTGAGGAGGAGGCAGCGATTAAACAACGTTATGCCTCCATCCTGGACCAATGCAAGTCTCTGGAGGACCAGAACACTACACTGGACTCTGAAATCCTTCAGCTCACTCTGCAGTGTGAGGAGGCCAGACCCTGGGTTCAGAAGCTCCATGAGGTCACCACCAACCTCGATGGGCTGAAAAAAACCAACGGTGACCTCATGGACAAACGGGAGCACCTTAAAAAGGAGCAGGAACATCTCTCCAAGTTTGAAAAGGAATATCTTCAGGCTAAATCAGAGGCTTTTGATATGGAAAAGCAAAATGATGTCATGGCCAAAGAAGTACAAGACCTGCAGGAAAACCTTTTCAAACTAACAGAATTGAAGGAGAAAATTGCAGCAACAAAAACTGGTCAGGAAACCATCTCCAACCAGAACAGAGTCCTCACCTCCAGCCTATCACGTCTCAAAGTAAAGTTCCACAAAGAAAGAGCACAGGTCCGGAAAAGCTTTGGTGTTCCTGCAGATGATCTGGAACAAAAGTACCAACAAGAGTTGGATTTGTTCCAGTCTCTGCAGAAGCAAAAAGCCAATTTGGAAAAAGACCTGATGGACCTGGAGAGACGTTGTGAGGAAGATCCACATCGTAAGGAGGAAGCAGCAACAAGCCATCGAGCCAAAGCTGAAGTTCAGCAAATAGAAAAAGAAAACCAAGACATGGCTAAAGAAATCAAAGAATTTGAGCAGAAACTCAAACATCTGGCTCAATTGAAAGACAAAGTTGCTGCAACAAAAGTTGATCGGCAAACTCTCTTCTCCAAAAAACAAGCCCTCATCTCCAAGCTCCGAACCGTAAGAGTGGAGCATTTTAAAGAAAGGGGACTTATGCGGGGACACTTTGGTGTTCCTCCAGAAGTCCTTGAAGAGAACATCAAAAAAGAAAAAGAATGGATCCAGTCTGAGCAGGAAATACATGACACACTGGAGAAACTGGTTTTAGAAATGGAGAGGAAACAAGCCAACATGACACATCAGGTTTCCTCTCTACAAGATGATAAGAAGGCTTTGGAGAGAGAAGTCAACGATCTCAAACAACACATGATGGAACTTTCTCAGGAACGTCAGGACTCCAAGCCGACAGCTGAGCATTTAGCAGGGATGGACAAAGTCTCAGAAGCAGAACCAGAACCAGCGTACGCTGCTTTGAGACGCCCTCTAAATGCTCAAACAACAACAGCTGCTGCACAACGTGTTCCTGCTCCTGAAACAAGTCAGCCTGTGTTGGAGGAACCGCCTAACATCAGAGAAAGAACCGGCAGGTTCCACCAATACAGAGCTGCACTGGGAAGCCATCAGGGCGCCGCACCAAGGAGGGTTCCTGGTACCCGGCGAGTCCAGGACCTTCCAAAATACTAATTTAGGCAGTCCTGATTGGGAAAAAAAACTGTATAAAAAATGAATTTTAAATCATGTAAATTATAAAAACAAGAGAAAACTGTGTGTGTTTGTGTTTATAGTAATGTACAAATAAAAAAAGAAAACACACAGTTATAAATGTATGTATATCTCTATGTTTTTCAATATAAATGTATATGTGTGTAGATTTTTGTGTGTATGTATGCATATATGTACATACAACAAAATCAAAAACAAAAAAATATATATATAAAAAAAAAAAAAAATCAATGTTAATACATGTAAATAAAAAAAATGTGCTGTGTTGTGGTGTGTCGTGTTGTGGTGTGTTGTGTGTGTAGTTTTTCGTGTGTATGTATGCATATATGTACATATAACAAAATGAAAAACAGAAAAATATATATATATTAAAAAAAAAAAAAAAAAAGAAAAAAATCAATGTTAATACATGTAAATAAAAAAAATGTGCTGTGTTGTGGTGTGTCGTGTTGTGGTGTGTGTAGATTTTTGTGTGTATGTATGCATATATGTACATACAACAAAATCAAAAACAAAAAAAAATATATATATTAAAAAAAAAAAAAAATCAACGTTAACACATGTAAATAAAAAAAATGTGCTGTGTTGTGGTGTGTCGTGTTGTGGTGTGTGTAGATTTTTGTGTGTATGTATGCATATATGTACATACAACAAAATCAAAAACAAAAAAAAATATATATATATATTAAAAAAAAAAAAGAAAAAAAATCCATGTTAATACATGTAAAAAAATGGGCTGTGTTGTGGGGTGTGTGTAGATTTTTGTGTGTATGTATGTATATATGTACATATAACAAAATCAAAAACAATAAAATATTTATATATATTGAAAAAAAAAGGAAAAAAATCAATGTTAATACATGTAAATTTAAAAAATGTGCTCTGTTGTGGTGTGTGTGTAGATTTTTGTGTGTATTTATGTATATATTTGTACACATAACAAAATCAAAAAAAAAAAATATTTATATATATTAAAAAAAAGAAAGAAATCAATGTTAATACATGTAAATAAAAAAAATGTGCTGTGTTGTGGTGTGTCGTGTTGTGGTGTGTCGTGTTGTGGTGTGTCGTGTTGTGGTGTGTCGTGTTGTGGTGTGTCGTGTTGTGGTGTGTCGTGGTGTGTGTGTGTGTGTGTAATGCAACCACTAGGGGTCACACTCCAGTGACCTCTTGTGCCGGTCCCAAGTCCGGATAAATGCAGAGGGATTGTGTGAGAGTAGTAAAAATTGAACATGTGAATCATAAAAAAAGATGAGTTATATACACATCTCTGTATACATATTTTTATTAGAACCCCCTTTCTGAGTCGGAGTCATCACGATTCTCATACATTCCCGGATATGCATAACTGGAGTCCTGCTCTAGACCCAAGTACCTGGTGGGCAGGACCCTCCCCAAGGTCCCTGGAATTTCTTCAGGCCTGCAAACATTCCTCCTCCTGAGGAAACAGAGGCTGAGGACCCATGCTGAAGTCTCTGAGGGAGTCGAAGAGTTCCTCTGTGGCAAGGCACTGGGATTGGATGGAGCCAGTCTCAGTCTCTTGCGACAGGTTGGACTCACTACCATTCTGAAGTTGCTCATGGTGAGAGCGGGCGGGCTGTGTGTGGGCTTATCCGTGAGCCCCCAGCACAGCCTCCAAGTGTTGGAGGTCACCCTGGTAGATGAGAAGTTTGAAATTTACAAAGTGCAGGAGGCACCACAGCTCCTGGAGAAAACCCAGCTAGATATAGTTGGGCTCTGAAACTCAGAATCTACCATGAGACGGTCCTGTTCCTTCACCTTTACTGTGGAGACAGAAAGTATTCAGACCCCCTTAAATGTGTCACTCTTTATATAGTGCAGCCATTTGCTAAAATCATTGAAGTTCATTTCTTTCCTCATAAATGTACACACAGCACCCCATAGTGACAAAAAACGCTGAATTTTTACAGATTTATTCAAAAAGAAAACTGAAATATCACATGGTTCTAAATATTCTGACCCTTTGCTCAGTATTTAGTAGCAGCACCCTTTTGATCTCATACAACCATGAGTCTTTTTAGGAAAGATGCAACACGTTTTTCACACCTGGATTTAGGGATCCTCTGCCATTCCTCCTTACAGATCCTCTCCAGTTCTGTCAGGTTGGATGGTACATTGTGTGTACATTAATGAGAAAAAAAATGAACTTCAATGATTTTAGCAAATTGCTGCAATATAACAAAAAGTGACAAATTTAAGGGGGTCTGAATGCTGTCCTGATATCTATATCACAGAGCATCCAAAAGGCATTCTTCAGGCTGGGGACATGTTAAAGATCATTGATATATATTACTGGACTGGCCTTCGCTAATTGTATACAGTGAGGGGCGCTGTTGCTATGCAACACAGCCCCATTGCTATACGTTGAGTCATGTCAACAAAACGCTGCTGTTCCAGCGGACAGGCAGGTATTAACCACAAAAAACGAGCTGGCTCCCTCATTTCTTAACCAATTTTCACAAAGCATGGCTCAAATTTAAGCTTGGAGAATTATTGATCTCATGGTATATATTATTATTTATTATCTCTAAAGATTATTCTATAAATGGTGCAAGAACTGCACCCTCTAGTGTTACAGGAAATGCATTGCTGTTAAATTAATAGATTTTAAATATCTGTGACTGTTTTTTGTATAATAGAATCCAAATCACTGAGCTTGTAAATGCTCGTCATCCAAACCCAGAAAGGAGGAAAATTGATGAAGTTCAATGGCGTTAATTATGATGCGTAGAGAGATGTTTGCATGTCACATGCTAAAGATAGTTGGGGAAGAAGGGGAGGGGTTATATGCAACATGACATCATGATACTGATGATGTCATACTTGTCATCACCTTAGTCATGCCATAGATCATCTTAAACATGCCCGGGCATGTTTGGTTTTGTACGCATCATCGCCTTTGATCTAAGGATGACACAGATGATTCCTTGCCCCCAATGTCTTCATATACATGAGAGCAAACCTTCTGTTTTTTGCAGCTACTAGAAGCCTTGCATTCCCGTCAAGTACCTTCGACCTACGCTGAGGAACACGCCTACCAGAAGTCTTGCATCACATCAAGTACCCGCGACCTGCACTGACCTACGCCTTCTCAACGCGCTACAGAAGACTGCATCTACACTGTACTGTCAACAAGAACATTTGAACGTTTTTCATTGTTTTGCAGAAAAACGCCATTTAAAATGTTCTGTTGGCGTCTGACAGATTCTAGGGTTGAGGAGAGCACCCTCAAACAGAATCTCTCCAGTCTTGAAGGTCATGTCCAGGACATCACTTCGCTGACCAGCCAGCTGCAAACCCTCGCCGCTGAGCTGGAAAGCAAACAGCACCTCAGACGAACCTACGCTGGACTGTCCCAGGCAAAGAAATCCGCCACAAAAATGACCAAGAAGCTGGAAAAAGACTTGCAACGCGTCAACAAGCAACTCCAGGAGCAAAAGCCTCTGGAAGACCGTTGCAAGGAGCAGCAACAAAAAATCCACCTCCTGACTGAGACCAACGGCCAACTCACAGCAACTCTTCAGGAACTCCAAACCAAGGTTTGGGATCCTGAAGAGTTATCCAGTGAGTTGAAGAAAGCCATGCTAACCACCAAATCTCTCAGTCAGGAGAACCAGGATTTACAGCAAGAGGTTCAGAGGGTCCAAACCACCATCATGGCCCTTGAACCTCAAGAAGAACAGCTCAAGGCAGAGAAAAATCGCCTCCAAACACTGCAGGAGAAAAACATGGTTCTTCAGAGCCAGTTACTGGATCTCCAGAGACATTGTGAGGAGGAGGCAGCGATTAAACAACGTTATGCCTCCATCCTGGACCAATGCAAGTCTCTGGAGGACCAGAACGCTACACTGGACTCTGAAATCCTTCAGCTCACTCTGCAGTGTGAGGAGGCCAGACCCTGGGTTCAGAAGCTCCATGAGGTCACCACCAACCTCGATGGGCTGAAAAAAACCAACAGTGACCTCATGGACAAACGGGAGCACCTTAAAAAGGAGCAGGAACATCTCTCCAAGTTTGAAAAGGAATATCTTCAGGCTAAATCAGAGGCTTTTGATATGGAAAAGCTAAATGATGTCATGGCCAAAGAAGTACAAGACCTGCAGGAAAACCTTTTCAAACTAACAGCATTAAAGGAGAAAATTGCAGCAACAAAAACTGGTCAGGAAACCATCTCCAACCAGAACAGATTCCTCACCTCCAGCCTATCACGTCTCAAAGTAAAGTTCCACAAAGAAAGAGCACAGGTCCGGAAAAGCTTTGGTGTTCCTGCAGATGATCTGGAACAAAAGTACCAACAAGAGTTGGATTTGTTCCAGTCTCTGCAGAAGCAAAAAGCCAATTTGGAAAAAGACCTGATGGACCTGGAGAGACGTTGTGAGGAAGATCCACATCGTAAGGAGGAAGCAGCAACAAGCCATCGAGCCAAAGCTGAAGTTCAGCAAATAGAAAAAGAAAACCAAGACATGGCGAAAGAAATCGAAGAATTTGAGCAGAAACTCAAACATCTGGCTCAATTGAAAGACAAAGTTGCTGCAACAAAAGTTGATCGGCAAACTCTCTTCTCCAAAAAACAAGCCCTCATCTCCAAGCTCCGAACCGTAAGAGTGGAGCATTTTAAAGAAAGGGGACTTATGCGGGGACACTTTGGTGTTCCTCCAGAAGTCCTTGAAGAGAACATCAAAAAAGAAAAAGAATGGATCCAGTCTGAGCAGGAAGTACATGACACACTGGAGAAACTGGTTTTAGAAATGGAGAGGAAACAAGCCAACATGACACATCAGGTTTCCTCTCTACAAGATGATAAGAAGGCTTTGGAGAGAGAAGTCAACGATCTCAAACAACACATGATGGAACTTTCTCAGGAACGTCAGGACTCCAAGCCGACGGCTGAGCATTTAGCAGGGATGGAAAAAGTCTCAGAAGCAGAACCAGAACCAGCGTACGCTGCTTTGAGACGCCCTCTAAATGCTCAAACAACAACAGCTGCTGCACAACGTGTTCCTGCTCCCGAAACAAGTCAGCCTGTGTTGGAGGAACCGCCTAACATCCGAGAAAGAACCGGCAGGTTCCACCAATACAGAGCTGCACTGGGAAACCATCAGGGCGCCGGACCAAGGAGGGTTCCTGGTACCCGGCGAGTCCAGGACCTTCCAAAATACTAATTTAGGCAGTCCTGATTGGGAAAAAAAACTGTATGAAAAATGAATTTTAAATCATGTAAATTATAAAAACAAGAGAAAACTGTGTGTGTTTGTGTTTATAGTAATGTACAAATAAAAAAGAAAACACACAGTTATAAATGTATGTATATCTCTATGTTTTTCAATATAAATGTATATGTGTGTAGATTTTTGTGTGTATGTATGCATATATGTACATACAACAAAATCAAAAAAAAAATATATATATATAAAAAAAAAAAAAAATCAATGTTAATACATGTAAATAAAAAAAATGTGCTGTGTTGTGGTGTGTCGTGTTGTGGTGTGTTGTGTGTGTAGTTTTTCGTGTGTATGTATGCATATATGTACATATAACAAAATGAAAAACAGAAAAATATATATATATTAAAAAAAAAAAAAAAAAAAGAAAAAAATCAATGTTAATACATGTAAATAAAAAAAATGTGCTGTGTTGTGGTGTGTCGTGTTGTGGTGTGTGTAGATTTTTGTGTGTATGTATGCATATATGTACATACAACAAAATCAAAAACAAAAAAAATATATATATATAAAAAAAAAAAAAAATCAACGTTAACACATGTAAATAAAAAAAATGTGCTGTGTTGTGGTGTGTCGTAATGTGGTGTGTGTAGATTTTTGTGTGTATGTATGCATATATGTACATACAACAAAATCAAAAACAAAATAATATATATATATTAAAAAAAAAAAAAAAATCAATGTTATTAGATGTCAATAAAAAAAATGTGCTGTGTTGTGGTGTGTCGTGTTGTGGTGTGTGTAGATTTTTGTGTGTATGTATGCATATATGTACATACAACAAAATCAAAAACAAAAAAAAAATATATATATATATTAAAAAAAAAGAAAAAAAATTTATGTTAATACATGTAAAAAAATGGGCTGTGTTGTGGGGTGTGTGTAGATTTTTCTGTGTATGTATGTATATATGTACATATAACAAAATCAAAAACAAAAAAATATTTATATATATTAAAAATAAAGAGGAAAAAATCAATGTTAATACATGTAAATTAAAAAAATGTTCTCTGTTGTGGTGTGTGTGTAGATTTTTGTGTGTATTTATGTATATATTTGTACACATAACAAAATCAAAAACAAAAAAATATTTATATTTATATAAAAAAAGAAAGAAATCAATGTTAATACATGTAAATAAAAAAAAAGTGCCGTGTTGTGGTGTGGTGTGTTGTGGTGTGTGTGTGTAGATTTCTGTGTGTATGTATGTCTATATGTACATATACATCAAAATCAATAACAAAAAAATATTTATATATCAAAAAAAAAAAAAAAAAAAAAAAAAAATCTATGTTAATACATGTAAATAAAAAAAATGTGCTCTGTTGTGGTGTGTCGTGTTGTGGTGTGTCGTGTTGTGGTGTGTCGTGGTGTGTGTGTGTGTAATGCAACCACTAGGGGTCACACTCCAGTGACCTCTTGTGCCGGTCCCAAGTCCGGATAAATGCAGAGGGATTGTGTGAGAGTAGTAAAAATTGAACATGTGAATCATAAAAAAAAATGAGTTGTATACACATCTCTATATACATATTTTTATTAGAACCCCCTTTCTGAGTCGGAGTCATCACGATTCTCATACATTCCCGGATATGCATAACTGGAGTCCTGCTCTAGACCCAAGTACCTGGTGGGCAGGACCCTGCCCAAGGTCCCTGGAATTTCTTCAGGCCTGCAAACATTCCTCATCCTGAGGAAACAGAGGCTGAGGACCCATGCTGAAGTCTCTGAGGGAGTCGAAGAGTTCCTCTGTGGCAAGGCACTGGGATTGGATGGAGCCAGTCTCAGTCTCTTGCGACAGGCTGGACTCGCTACCATTCTGAAGTTGCTCATGGTGAGAGCGGGCGGGCTGTGTGTGGGCTTATCCGTGAGCCCCCAGCACAGCCTCCAAGTGTTGGAGGTCACCCTGGTAGATGAGAAGTTTGAAATTTACAAAGTGCAGGAGGCACCACAGCTCCTGGAGAAAACCCAGCTAGATATAGTTGGGCTCTGAAACTCAGAATCTACCATGAGACGGTCCTGTTCCTTCACCTTTACTGTGGAGACAGAAAGTATTCAGACCCCCTTAAATGTGTCACTCTTTATATAGTGCAGCCATTTGCTAAAATCATTGATGTTCATTTCTTTCCTCATAAATGTACACACAGCACCCCATAGTGACAAAAAACGCTGAATTTTTACAGATTTATTCAAAAAGAAAACTGAAATATCACATGGTTCTAAATATTCTGACCCTTTGCTCAGTATTTAGTAGCAGCACCCTTTTGATCTCATACAACCATGAGTCTTTTTAGGAAAGATGCAACACGTTTTTCACACCTGGATTTAGGGATCCTCTGCCATTCCTCCTTGCAGATCCTCTCCAGTTCTGTCAGGTTGGATTGTACATTGTGTGTACATTAATGAGAAAAAAATAATGAACTTCAATGATTTTAGCAAATTGCTGCAATATAACAAAAAGTGACAAATTTAAGGGGGTCTGAATGCTGTCCTGATATCTATATCACAGAGCATCCAAAAGGCATTCTTCAGGCTGGGGACATGTTAAAGATCATTGATATATATTACTGGACTGGCCTTCGCTAATTGTATACAGTGAGGGGCGCTGTTGCTATGCAACACAGCCCCATTGCTATACGTTGAGTCATGTCAACAAAACGCTGCTGTTCCAGCGGACAGGCAGGTATTAACCACAAAAAACGAGCTGGCTCCCTCATTTCTTAACCAATTTTCACAAAGCATGGCTCAAATTTAAGCTTGGAGAATTATTGATCTCATGGTATATATTATTATTTATTATCTCTAAAGATTATTCTATAAATGGTGCAAGAACTGCACCCTCTAGTGTTACAGGAAATGCATTGCTGTTTAATTAATAGATTTTAAATATCTGTGAATGTTTTTTGTATAATAGAATCCAAATCACTGAGCTTGTAAATGCTCGTCATCCAAACCCAGAAAGGAGGAAAATTGATGAAATTCAATGGCGTTAATTATGATGCGTAGAGAGATGTTTGCATGTCACATGCTAAAGATAATTGGGGAAGAAGGGGAGGGGTTAAATGCAACATGACATCATGATACTGATGATGTCATACTTGTCATCACCTTAGTCATGCCATAGATCATCTTAAACATGCCCGGGCATGTTTGGTTTTGTACGCATCATCGCCTTTGATCTAAGGATGACACAGATGATTCCTTGCCCCCAATGTCTTCATATACATGAGAGCAAACCTTCTGTTTTTTGCAGCTACTAGAAGCCTTGCATTCCCGTCAAGTACCTTCGACCTACGCTGAGGAACACGCCTACCAGAAGTCTTGCATCACATCAAGTACCCGCGACCTGCACTGACCTACGCCTTCTCAACGCGCTACAGAAGACTGCATCTACACTGTACTGTCAACAAGAACATTTGAACGTTTTTCATTGTTTTGCAGAAAAACGCCATTTAAAATGTTCTGTTGGCGTCTGACAGATTCTAGGGTTGAGGAGAGCACCCTCAAACAGAATCTCTCCAGTCTTGAAGGTCATGTCCAGGACATCACTTCGCTGACCAGCCAGCTGCAAACCCTTGCCGCTGAGCTGGAAAGCAAACAGCACCTCAGACGAACCTACGCTGGACTGTCCCAGGCAAAGAAATCCGCCACAAAAATGACCAAGCAGCTGGAAAAAGACTTGCAACGCGTCAACAAGCAACTCCAGGACCAAAAGCCTCTGGAAGACCGTTGCAAGGAGCAGCAACAAAAAATCCACCTCCTGACTGAGACCAACGGCCAACTCACAGCAACTCTTCAGGAACTCCAAACCAAGGTTTGGGATCCTGAAGAGTTATCCAGTGAGTTGAAGAAAGCCATGCTAACCACCAAATCTCTCAGTCAGGAGAACCAGGATTTACAGCAAGAGGTTCAGAGGGTCCAAACCACCATCATGGCCCTTGAACCTCAAGAAGAACAGCTCAAGGCAGAGAAAAATCGCCTCCAAACACTGCAGGAGAAAAACATGGTTCTTCAGAGCCAGTTACTGGATCTCCAGAGACATTGTGAGGAGGAGGCAGCGATTAAACAACGTTATGCCTCCATCCTGGACCAATGCAAGTCTCTGGAGGACCAGAACGCTACACTGGACTCTGAAATCCTTCAGCTCACTCTGCAGTGTGAGGAGGCCAGACCCTGGGTTCAGAAGCTCCATGAGGTCACCACCAACCTCGATGGGCTGAAAAAAACCAACAGTGACCTCATGGACAAACGGGAGCACCTTAAAAAGGAGCAGGAACATCTCTCCAAGTTTGAAAAGGAATATCTTCAGGCTAAATCAGAGGCTTTTGATATGGAAAAGCTAAATGATGTCATGGCCAAAGAAGTACAAGACCTGCAGGAAAACCTTTTCAAACTAACAGCATTAAAGGAGAAAATTGCAGCAACAAAAACTGGTCAGGAAACCATCTCCAACCAGAACAGAGTCCTCACCTCCAGCCTATCACGTCTCAAAGTAAAGTTCCACAAAGAAAGAGCACAGGTCCGGAAAAGCTTTGGTGTTCCTGCAGATGATCTGGAACAAAAGTACCAACAAGAGTTGGATTTGTTCCAGTCTCTGCAGAAGCAAAAAGCCAATTTGGAAAAAGACCTGATGGACCTGGAGAGACGTTGTGAGGAAGATCCACATCGTAAGGAGGAAGCAGCAACAAGCCATCGAGCCAAAGCTGAAGTTCAGCAAAAAGAAAAAGAAAACCAAGACATGGCGAAAGAAATCGAAGAATTTGAGCAGAAACTCAAACATCTGGCTCAATTGAAAGACAAAGTTGCTGCAACAAAAGTTGATCGGCAAACTCTCTTCTCCAAAAAACAAGCCCTCATCTCCAAGCTCCAAACCGTAAGAGTGGAGCATTTTAAAGAAAGGGGACTTATGCGGGGACACTTTGGTGTTCCTCCAGAAGTCCTTGAAGAGAACATCAAAAAAGAAAAAGAATGGATCCAGTCTGAGCAGGAAGTACATGACACACTGGAGAAACTGGTTTTAGAAATGGAGAGGAAACAAGCCAACATGACACATCAGGTTTCCTCTCTACAAGATGATAAGAAGGCTTTGGAGAGAGAAGTCAACGATCTCAAACAACACATGATGGAACTTTCTCAGGAACGTCAGGACTCCAAGCCGACAGCTGAGCATTTAGCAGGGATGGACAAAGTCTCAGAAGCAGAACCAGAACCAACGTACGCTGCTTTGAGACGCCCTCTAAATGCTCAAACAACAACAGCTGCTGCACAACGTGTTCCTGCTCCCGAAACAAGTCAGCCTGTGTTGGAGGAACCGCCTAACATCCGAGAAAGAACCGGCAGGTTCCACCAATACAGAGCTGCACTGGGAAACCATCAGGGCGCCGGACCAAGGAGGGTTCCTGGTACCCGGCGAGTCCAGGACCTTCCAAAATACTAATTTAGGCAGTCCTGATTGGGAAAAAAAACTGTATAAAAAATGAATTTTAAATCATGTAAATTATAAAAACAAGAGAAAACTGTGCGTGTTTGTGTTTATAGTAATGTACAAATAAAAAAAGAAAACACACAGTTATAAATGTATGTATATCTCTATGTTTTTCAATATAAATGTATATGTGTGTAGATTTTTGTGTGTATGTATGCATATATGTACATACAACAAAATCAAAAACAAAAATATATACATATAAAAAAAAAAAAAAATCAATGTTAATACATGTAAATAAAAAAAATGTGCTGTGTTGTGGTGTGTCGTGTTGTGATGTGTTGTGTGTGTAGTTTTTCGTGTGTATGTATGCATATATGTACATATAACAAAATGAAAAACAGAACAATATATATATATTAAAAAAAAAAAAAAAGAAAAAAATCAATGTTAATACATGTAAATAAAAAAAATGTGCTGTGTTGTGGTGTGTCGTGTTGTGGTGTGTGTAGATTTTTGTGTGTATGTATGCATATATGTACATACAACAAAATCAAAAACAAAAAATATATATATATATATATATTAAAAAAAAAAAAAAATCAATGTTAATACATGTAAATAAAAAAAATGTGCTGTGTTGTGGTGTGTCGTGTTGTGGTGTGTGTAGATTTTTGTGTGTATGTATGCATATATGTACATACAACAAAATCAAAAACAAAAAAAAATATATATATATATTAAAAAAAAAAAAGAAAAAAAATCCATGTTAATACATGTAAAAAAATGGGCTGTGTTGTGGGGTGTGTGTAGATTTTTGTGTGTATGTATGTATATATGTACATATAACAAAATCAAAAACAATAAAATATTTATATATATTAAAAAAAAAAGGAAAAAATCAATGTTAATACATGTAAATTAAAAAAATGTGCTCTGTTGTGGTGTGTGTGTAGATTTTTGTGTGTATTTATGTATGTATTTGTACACATAACAAAATCAAAAACAAAAAAATATTTATATATATTAAAAAAAAGAAAGAAATCAATGTTAATACATGTAAATAAAAAAAATGTGCCATGTTGTGGTGTGGTGTGTTGTGGTGTGTGTGTGTAGATTTCTGTGTGTATGTATGTATATATGTACATATACATCAAAATCAATAACAAAAATATATTTATATATCAAAAAAAAAAAAAAAAAATCAATGTTAATACATGTAAATAAAAAAAATGTGCTGTGTTGTGGTGTGTCGTGTTGTGGTGTGTCGTGTTGTGGTGTGTCGTGTTGTGGTGTGTCGTGGTGTGTGTGTGTGTAATGCAACCACTAGGGGTCACACTCCAGTGACCTCTTGTGCCGGTCCCAAGTCCGGATAAATGCAGAGGGATTGTGTGAGAGTAGTAAAAATTGAACATGTGAATCATAAAAAAAGATGAGTTATATACACATCTCTATATACATATTTTTATTAGAACCCCCTTTCTGAGTCGGAGTCATCACGATTCTCATACATTCCCGGATATGCATAACTGGAGTCCTGCTCTAGACCCAAGTACCTGGTGGGCAGGACCCTCCCCAAGGTCCCTGGAATTTCTTCAGGCCTGCAAACATTCCTCATCCTGAGGAAACAGAGGCTGAGGACCCATGCTGAAGTCTCTGAGGGAGTCGAAGAGTTCCTCTGTGGCAAGGCACTGGGATTGGATGGAGCCAGTCTCAGTCTCTTGCGACAGGTTGGACTCACTACCATTCTGAAGTTGCTCATGGTGAGAGCGGGCGGGCTGTGTGTGGGCTTATCCGTGAGCCCCCAGCACAGCCTCCAAGTGTTGGAGGTCACCCTGGTAGATGAGAAGTTTGAAATTTACAAAGTGCAGGAGGCACCACAGCTCCTGGAGAAAACCCAGCTAGATATAGTTGGGCTCTGAAACTCAGAATCTACCATGAGACGGTCCTGTTCCTTTGCCTTTAGAATGGAGGATAGGTCTTCGACTGTGATTCGTGCTCGTTTGTCCTTACACTGTGTACGGTGGTGGACACCGAAAGTAAGCGATGCTATCAAGCTGAAGAATGAGTCCTCTTTAGCCTGACTGGCTTGTAGAACTCCAGAGACAGCTGACAGGTACTGGCAGTTTAAGGGAGCTGCGTCCCAGACTGTTGTGGAGGCAAAGACTTGGTCCTGAAAGGAGTTCCGTGTAGCCAAGAAGAAGGAATATCGGTTGGCCTCGCAGAGATTCTGGCAAAAACTCCACTGGCTCAGGACGACAAAGCAGTTTTCTGCAGGCTCTATTTGACGTACAGGTGCGGTGCTGCTGACCACGAGAGGGGTATTGTCAGGCAGTTTTGGGGATTTTATTTTTTGTGTATACTACTGTTTAGGGTTGTTGTCTGGGGGGAGGTTAGAGGAGGATTAGGGTTAGGACAAGCTGGTAAAAGTGGCAAATTTTTATTACTCGGACATTTTCTGACGGAATATTGTGAAAATGTAATATGTTGAGCCCTGACTAGAGCCGAACATAATATTATGAGACAGAGAAGAGACCTTTTAGGAATGTGGGCGTGGCTAGCAAAAAGTCTTGGTTGCTAAGGAAAATCAAAGATTTAAGTTTGTCGATTCTTATAAAACTTAGGTGGATCTATTCGTCATCACCAGGCCACGAAAAAATTAGTTGGTTGCTATGGCAATAAAACCAACAGAAAAGCCGCCATTAAAAAAAAAAGGGCTTTTTACATGAGTTTCTCTTACACAGCTCAGACCAACCTTACCGAAGGGGGGATTGTCAGGCTTGTGTTGTGGCTGTTCCACAAGCAGGGTCGAGTCAAATGTGGGCGGCGAGGGTGGCTGTGGAACGTATAGGCAGGCGGTGAGGGCAGCAGTAGTGCGTACAGGCAAGGGCAGTGCAGTATTGAAGCTTGCGGCGAGGGTTAGGTTGGGTAGCGCCTGTGGGCAATCCAACGCTGCTTGCAGCTTTAATTCTAGTTTTATTTTGATGGTGGTCCTAATACTCTGTTCTATGTTAGTAAAATTCATTTGTTTGTTAGTTTTTCTGTTCTGAATTTGAGTTTTTTTTTTTTTTTTTGGCTTTCTGTGTTTTCTCATTGCCACTACTTGTCTTATGGAGTCTTGAGATGTGTAAAATTTGAGATACTATTTTTACAAATTTTACCATTTGGGCCTTGTAGTTGTGGTTTGAATTGTTTTCATTGCCCAAAGCTGCTTTAAGTCACTTTTAGTTTGAAGCTACTTAACTTCTATGACAGTTGTGTTTCAAGCTCCAGTTTAAAACTTTTCCATGTTTCTGTTGGAGCTTCATTTTAGTACTTTTTTCATACAACAGTATTAACAGCACATGGATTCTTATAAGATGAAGATTTTTTTCCATCTTAGATTAACATATGAATGTGTCCCTCTAATCCCACAATAGTTTTAAACCTGGCAGCATACCATCAGCAGAACTGAAAGCCACGCCGTTCTCATCTTTCTGCAGCGGTGGCATTATCTGATGCCTGGACTGAGCCTGGAGGAGCTGCCGGTAACGCAGAACAAACTCTTCCTCGGTGCCGCAGTACGGCATGGACAGCAGCCGTTCCATTACTTGGATAAAGCGGTTGTACTGAAAACAGCCATAGCTATGGGTTAAATTCAGTTGAAACCACAGCAGAAACTGGACACACATGACAAAAGGTTTCAGTCTCACATCGTGAGTAGAGATGTTCTCCACCAACAGTGCCTCCAGTTCCTCTTTTGTGAGCCACCTGCTCATCCCGAGAGAGCTGGAGATGGAAAAGTCAGAGAAATCAGCTTACCGACTAAAACAAAAAAAAAATGAGAGACATTTCTCCCCCAACTTACATCTTCTGACCATCCTTGGAGAAGAGTCCTTTGCTTCTAAGACGATCTTGGTGCTTCTCAATGTTCAACATTTTGCCATAAAGCTCCTGGAATAATAATAAAACATATTAATGTGGCCTTCCAGACTTTCCAACAAACTCTCCTGATCAACACCTTAATCCTGAGGCATTGGCATCTCTGTCAATCACAGAGGATGAAGGAAAATCAACGTCATAAATTTAAACTAAATCTTCTTTGACTCTCAGGCAGAAGTTATATTCAGTATCATCCACCACACATGCTCATGTGCTTGTCAAATAGGCTCCACAAATACTTGGTCTTGCTTTGTTTTATTAGCATTCAAAAGGCGTACACATTTATTTTTCTTCTGTTTCATTTCTAAACACAAATGTCTTGTGTTGAACTTTTACGCTTCGCTTGGCAAAAAAAAAAAAAAAAAAAAAAACAGTGAGTGGATTTTTTTTTAGATTTATGAAATATAGTTTACTTAAATATTACTTTAGGCTTTGTGCACATTTTTTTAAACTGCTGGTCTTTTAAAAATGGGTCTGCCAGGTCCCTCAGTGATTTTAAGACACTTTTAAAAAATCATCTTTTTTACTTTGGTTTTAAAGTGGGCCAGCTTGTTAATTTTATTGTTTTATTGCTTTTATTCTTATCGTTTCTTTATTGTACTATATTGTGTAGTATCTTTTTATAAAATATTTTTTAGGCTCTACACTTTGGTTGCCCCTGTTTTTTTAAGTGCTCTACAAATAACCTGATTAATTGACTATAAATGTTTTAGGAAACCTTAAGTTGTTGGCGACTGGATTCTGGATCAAAGGTCACGTGACCTTCAGATCACTCCCACTGGGGTTTGCAACATTAAGACCAAAACATATATTGGTTCATCAATGTTTTGAGCATCTTTAGGGGCTTACATTCTATTAAAAAAAATATAAAAAACCCAGCTCATGCTTAAAGTCCCACTCCAATCATCTTTTAATCTATTGTAAAAGTGTTCTTAGTGGTCTTTTAATTATGATTATGCAGTTTTTAGCTAAAATTAAAAAAAATCTGTGTTATTTTCTAGAGCATAGTTTCTTCAGAGCAGCAGGAGTTCATCAGAAATTTGCCTCAGACTCTTTAAAACACAGTTGGCGCAGAATTAGCCTGCCCTCATTTCCCGTAATCCCCTATTTGTTTACGCTCTCCTTCTAGCTTGCAGCCCTTCACACCCCCAACCTAAGGTGCAACAAAAATGAGGAAAACGAAGACATACACTTTTTATTTTCATTTTCCTAATATATGTCCTCCGCTGGTCAGTTGTGCAATTTTCATTCATAAACTACAAAACAATTGAGATTTAAAAAAAAAAAAAAGCTTTGAATTTAGTAGCAAACATTGGCAGAATGTATTCTTTCTTTTCTGGGGGCAAACGGGTGTCTGCCTGCTGGTTACACCCCCACCCTAACCTCAGCCCTCCCTGTTCCGGGGCGAGAACTCGTTTCCACATCAATTATTCACCAGATGTTTGTTTCATTCCTCCTTGATAGAGTGTCAGTTTGCCTAATCGGCTGCCACTCTGACCAGACATAGAGGAGGAGGAGGATGAAGATGAAGGAAACGTTGAGCTAAATCCAGTTTTCTTTGCAAAGAAAAAAACGTATGAAGGTGACAAACAATGATGCACAAAGATGTGTTTGTAAACAACTGATTACACAAAAGGAAGTGATATTTACCGGCTTCAGGATCAAAACTGGCAAAAGAGCAGCAATAATCCAGAGGGAAGCAGACGAAGCGGGGAGTATTTATGGGTTTCAGGTTAACAGGTTAATATGAAAGAGGATGATGGCGTTCTGGCTCCTCGGGGCCATAAAGAGCTCGGCCGAGCAGCGAGTGGGTTAATGCGCCAAGCCTGAATACAGCCGGAGGAGAGCAGCCGAGCACAGAGGCTGATTTACACGCCGCTGCTCCCTCCTGGCAACGCTGCCGAGATGAGAGCATGGACAAAAAAAACTGAGGGGGGAACCAGACAAGGAAAAGGTGGAGGATAACAGAAACATGAGCTTCAGTCTGTCTGTTATTAAAATTGATGGGGGTGGGGGGAGTCTGAATCCTGCCGCTTTAACCAGAACTTATTTCACCAACATTAAAGAAAAGATCCTTTTTATTCATGGGATGGGGTGGTTGCTGTTCACCGCTCGGCATATCCTGCTAGGCGGCGCCACAGCTTCAACGGAGTCACACGGGTGCTTTGGCAGAGATTTTTACGCCAGATGCCCTTCCTGACATTTACTTAACTTATTTTAAATTTAGGTGCAATTTAGGTGCAAATTTGAATGAGAACACTGGCTTTAACCAAAGATGGACTTATGGATGGAGGAATCAATTTTAACAAGTCAAAGCAGCCTCAGAGTACACGTTATTTGACTGAATCCCTGTTATGGAAGCACTTTAGATTAAGTCTAAGATCTTAACTGCTCTCAGAGAGTTTAGCAGTCCATGGAGTGTTTCTTCAAATAATCCAACAGTCTGCGTTTTTCTCAAATATTCCACCAAGTCATGGTTTTCTTTGTTTAATCATGAAGTCTGCTAAAAACTATAGTTCTTTAGATGTTGGCCTGCTTTTTTTTTACGACTTCCTGGATGAGTCCTTGTGTTCTAAGAAGCATTTTGATCAAAAAGAGCTTCTCTGTTCCATAGTTTGCTCCATTTGAGGATAATGACTTTCAGTGACTCATGTTTTGTTTTTAATAGTTGGAATAAATCCATTACTTTGTCTACTTGGGTTTTTTTTTTAAATCTCCTATTTATTAAATGATGTCAAAAATGAAAAAGGTATCAAATTATTTTCTTTAGATATCAGAATATCAGTTAATTTTGCAAAAGATTGTCAGCTTTTCTTATGAATTTGAAGCCATATTTTTATCAAGTTGAACTCTAATGTTACATTTTTACAGAAAAAACAGAAATACCAATTTTACCTCCGAATGGTTTCATGGAAAGAAAATAAATAAAGTTCCTACGACAGATCATGAGAAATGATAATAGGTTTACGAGAAGAAAGTTGTTAAAAAAATAATATTACAAGCGAAGAGTCATTGACAGAAAAAAAGTGTAAAAAAAACAAGAAGAAAGTCATAAAATTTGGAGGGGAAAAAGTCATATTTTCACAATAATAAAATCAATGTGAGAAAAAATTTTTTTTTTAAATAAATAAATAAATAAATGAACAAATAACAAGAATTAAAGTAATTAATTTAATTACAAGGATAAAGTCGTGACGTAAGAGTAAAACAAAAATAAGAATAAAGTCGAAAAAATATGAGAAAAGTGTTTTTTACAAGAATAAAGTTATGAGAAAAAATTTAAATAACAAGAATAAAGTCATTAAATTATGAAAAAAGCAGCATTTTTACAAGAGAGTTATGAGTAAATAAGTAAAAAAAAATAGTGAAAACTAAGTTGCAAAATTTTGAGAAAAAATCTTATGAGAATGAAGTAATAAAAACATGAAATAAATGTCACAATTTCACAAAAATTAAGTTATGAGAAAATAGTTTTGAAAAAAAAACAATAAAGTTATAAAAGTATGAGGAAAAAACATGTACTTTTATAAAAATAAAGTAGTGATAAAAAAATATCTAAACAATGAAAAAATATAAAAAAGTCCATATTTTTAATGATAAAGTTATAAGAAAAAAGTTTTTAAAACGATTACTGTAAATTTCTTCTGAGAATAAAAGAAAAAAACAGAGATTGAAATTGTAAAATTCTGAGGATAAAAGTCACATTTTAAGAGGATTATGAGTTAGAATCAATATTTTACAATAATAAAGTTATAATTTCATAAACTATAGGTCGAGAATTTACAAGAATTAAGACAAATCTATCAGGCAAAAAACTGTTTACTAAGAAAATATAAACAACTCGTTGTTTACCACCTTGTACTCATAAATGTATGACTTTAGTCATGTGTATGGTGGCCCTAATACGCTGTCATAAATTTGACCTTTGATGCAGGAAAAGTGAAGAAGCTGAAGCTGTGTGTTTTGGTACATTACTGCCCCCTTGTGCCAAAACTATGTCCTAAACAAAGTTTAACTTCTGTTTAAAAGTGATTGCAGACACCTACTATGTGTTTTGGGTATAAATAGCTGATTTTATAAAAAAGAATAAGCAAAAGCCTCTTTCCCCACAGTTTTCTGAAGGTTTGAGCTGTCTGGACTCACATGCATTAGCGAATAGTACGACTGTTTGCCGGTGTAAAAAAGGAAGTGGAACGGCCGTCTATCCTCCCCCCACTGCACAGCTAAATGAAAAGAGAGAAAAAACAGGTAAATGGAATTCTGGTTTTACATTTTGGGGAGAAGAGTAGTCAGATGAATGTGTCACTAACCCCTTTGCTTTGGGAAAATTTCCTCTGGGTGCTGGAGAAAACAGACAAGAAGATACACATTTATTAGATATTTCGAAATGACATCAAACTTCAAGAAAATATTCCAAAGGTTGAGGAGGTTCACCTTCATCAGGGGCCGAGCTTTCTTCTCAAACAGGCCAGAGGGGAACAGGTAAGCGATGCTCCTCTGAGAGAGAGAGAAACAAATGTCCATTTGAAAGCAGATTCTGAATCGCCCCGGCAACAGAGATCCCATTGATGGACAGTGTTTGGGAGGTCAAAGAAAGGTGAGAAAAATCTGAAAGTTTTTATGGAGCCGATGTCCGACAGTTCACTCAGAGTTCAGCTCTGTTAGCAGGCTGCAGATGGCACCGAGGAGCGGCCCCTCTTCCTCATCCTCTTCCTCTCTGTCTGCTCAATTAATAAGGCAGCAGGTGTTGATGGGGGAGGGCAGAATGCTGCCTCTAAGGCTGTCAAAACGACGCAAATACAGGAAATAAAGAGGTGGAGGGAAGGAGTGTGTGAAGGTGTGAGGGGCAGGAGGCGCCACACCTGTGAGGCTCCGGGGGGGGGTGCAAAATAGAGGAGATCTCTGAGGGCAGAGATGGAGTGGCAGGAAGAGAAAGTGTGGCATCTACACTTAAAAGAAGTCACATTTTTACAACACTCAAAGCTTTTATAACTAAACGCAGGGACGGAACTTTGGGGGGGGGGGGCTTTGCCCCAAGCATTTTCCCCCCTTAATTTTTGTTAAACAATATAAAACAATAATAATAATAATAATAAAACGGTTCGAAATATGCCTTTTCATGTCTTTTATTTGGTCTTCCACTCTGTTGTTCTCATTTGCCACCCTTCCAAAGTGCCCCCACGCCCCATTTAAAATCTTCTAGCTCCGCTCCTGAGTAAATTTATTTAAAGGTGTGTGTGTGTGTGTGAGCGTTTTATTTATTTGGGTAAGAAATTTTCTTTTGTCGCTCTTTAAAATAAAAAAAGAATAATACATTCATTAATGACAGTTTGATATTTATTTATATATAATTGTGAAAACTTGTTTTTGCTTTAGAAGATTTTTTTTTTATATCTAGTCATATTTTTCATCAGAAATTAGAATTACAAATCTTACTTGTTAATTCAAGTTGAATGAACTTAGTATTTTGTGGTTAAGACCCAGCTTAGAAGTGAAAAAAGGTAAATTTTTACTGATTTGAAGTGCAAACATCTTTTGTTTTTTGTTCAGTCAACAGCAAGCGATGAATCACAAAAACAAGTGAACATTGTTTGATTTTTTTTAAAAGAGCTACTCTTAAGACTCTGAAAATTCAGACAAAAAGTCCAAAATAAAGAGTTTATACTAAGATCAGCAGAGTTTTCCTTCCTAGAATAAACAATTAAAAAAAGATGTTTAATAATAGGTTTTATTCAATCTAAAAAAAAAAAAAAAGAAAAAACTAACAGTAAAATTTGTTCTTTATTATTACTATAAAAACTGTTTTTTTTTTAAATCAAAGTAAAGCATTTGACTACATAAAGAGTGATATTTAATAATCAGAATGATTTGGCCAGAAACACATTCAAACTTGGCTTGAATGTTTTGGATAAACATATTTTTCTTTCCGCATGAATCCTTCTCGGCTGTAAAAATCTCTCCTCATCTCCGTCACAGGTGAGCAGTCTGGACTCCAAACTGGAGCGCAGGGACTCATCAAGAGAATCATTTCCCAACCTCCAGTCTGCACAGATTTCGCTTCTTCCCAGCTCCAGTTCAGGTATGGCTGCTGCCCGTCACTTCAGCTTTCACAGCTCGCGGCCGACAGCTCTCTTCATCACAGATGAAGGCTCGAGGGAGAGGCGAGGGGCGCTTCTGAAATTGGGCTTAATGGCTGGAGCGGAGCGGGCCGTGGTTTTTTGCCAAAATGAAAAATGAGCGTGTGTTTATGTTTGTGCGCGCGGCTAATAACCAGTGGATGAGTTGGAGGACGACGCGCCTGCCTGCTGCCAGCAGAGGTCACTGCTGCTGATGAGAGCACCACTCTCCAGAGTCAACAGCTCCTTCTCCTCATTTTCTGCTTACAAGCAGTTACAGTTCCAAAAACCTAGAAGGACTTTTTATTATTAGAAGATTGAATAGAATAAAACGTTTTTTTTTTTAAACGAGAACAGCAAAAATTTAAAAACAAGAAAGTCCAAACATGGTCCAAGCTATAGGATTTTTCCAACTGAGTTTTTTTGTCTGCTTCTGATCGACAGTTTGAATAAAGAAATATGTCAACGCAATTTAAAAAAACTTAATTTTCTATTTGTGTGTCTAAAACTACCAAAACCACAATTTTCTTTAGAATGGGTCTCTAAAGACTAAAAGACCTTAAAGTATTAAAAATGCAATCTTGTAAAGAAAACATCAAACTTAATTTAAAAAATCCTAAACCCTCTTTCTGAAGTATCCCGTAATTTACTAACCTTTTTTTTCTAATTGAAAAAATATTATATTTCTAAACACAATAAAAAAATGTCTGCAGTGTAAAAAAAAGAGCCTTTATAAGAATGCTGGGATTAAAATGTGTTTTTTAGGGAAGATAAGAAAAACATCTGAAAAAATTCAGGTTTTGTAAAAAATTTATTCTGCCGTCTTAAAATGTCTTTGCAGTCCTTAAAAAACCTTTACTGTGAATAAAACAGCGCAAATAAACAAAAAAATAATCTCTAAAGCGGAAAATAGAGATGAAGACATGCACACTGTTCACAAGTCCTACTATTCAAGAAAACTCAGGTTATTGTCTAAACATTTGGCATTTTTCACTTTCATTTGACATCTAAGAACCCACAAAAGATTTCTTTTGAACGTATTTTTGATATTTGCATTGAAATATTGAGGGAAAAAAAAAACTTTAAGTCCCACTCTGATCATTTTTTGATCTATTGTAAAAGTGCTCCCAGTGGGTCTGTTTATTATAATAATGCCATTTTTAGCCAAAATAACAATTTAAAAAAGCGTTGTTTTCTAAGTGGTAGCTTTTGCAGAGCGGTATAGTTAATCAGAAATGTCATTTCAATATTTTAGAAGAATAAGAAGAAAAACTTTTGATTTGTAGGCGGGACTGTTGACAATATTGATGATATCCCATCATCCCTTTGTTTACACTTACAGCTCCCAAAATAACATTGCTGGTGCGTCAAAAATGGTGGGCAATACCATAGCTGTCCAAACGCACAGTTCTGAGCCAGATGTCAGCTCAGGAGAAAAACAAAGATGTACACGGATCGGAATGGAGCGGAGGAGGGATTGAGTGGCCTGCCGATTGTTTCGCCTGCTCCAAGCTTTTTTTTAAATGAAGAAATGCTCAAACACAACAAAAAGTTTTCTATATCTCCTCTATCATTAGAAAAATACCACATGAACATGTTAAAAACACCTACAACAGGGTATTTAATTTGAATGGATTTATAAGAAGACAAAAATAGGCAAACATTTATTCTTTAAATTACAAAACTTATTCTCAGTTTTTCTACAACTGCAAAAGTACCGTCTGAACAATCATGAATGACTATTTTTTAACCATTGCACTGGTGTTTACACTGTCTTAAATACACAGAACATGAAGAAAAAAAAAAAACTGATGGATTGTAATTTTGAAATAAAAATTCTAGAAAATAAGACAAACATGGTGCTAAAGCTCTTGTTTATTCCGTCACTCACTGTTAAGTTGTCAGTTTCAGAGTTGGACTTTTCTTTAACCTTTACTGAGATCATGTTCTTTAACTCAGTGTTTACCAAACAAAAACCTGGGAGTATTTTAGGCATCAACTACATAAAAGACAAACTAAAATGACTACTACTATCGTTTAGATTGCAAATCAGAGCAAATGTTTACTCACATCTATGTCCTCCTGGGTGAAGTTCTCGGGGTCTTCTCTCATGATATTGGCCAGGTGTCGTTTTCCGATGTTGAACTCTTCGATCTGCTTTTGGATAAATTCGGCAGTGAACTTCTCCGGTCCTGCGGCTGCGAGGTTTTTCCTGCAGAGCGCCGAGCTGTGGCTGATGTTCCTGCAGAGGACCTGCAGCACAGAAGCATTACGGTTCACTCTGCGAATATTAGCCACGACAAATGCGTTTGCTGCTTCAATTGAGTTGTTAGGAGAAGCGCAGAAATGAAGCCGATATGACAATAAAGTTGCACTCGTTCATATAAACCCAAAACAAAACGCAAACACTGCGTTTGAGCCAACCAGAAAACTAATCGGTTTTAAAATCGAAAAAAACTTATCCTAGTCTGGGCTAGCATGAAAATGTTCCCATGCTAAGTCAAGGACGGCTGTGTTTCTCTTAGATCCGAAAGCAGTGAAACAGAAACATTAACAGGACATTTATTAGAAAAACAAAGACAACCGTAACCTGTTTGCTTAACTTTGCAGTCGCTACATTCAGGCTGAAACTGTAATTTCCACATTTAAATAGAACCGGCAGAGTGGTGCAAACACGAGTCGCCGCCATGTTTCCTGCCGGTGATGACGTCACAATGCGCCGGAAGTAACACCTGTCCAAAAAAAAAAAACTGATTTACCAACATAAGACTATCCCGTTTATCTTTTTCAATAAACGTATTTAAACTCCTTACTATTTTTTACAAGCATAAATGTACATTTTGTTACAAAAATTAAATATGTCCCTCATTTATGTTGAAACTCAAATTTTATGTTGAATCCATACATTTTCCAATGGTCCAAAAATCTCTAACCTCATAAGTTCCCAACATAAACTCATTTAAAATGTTAAATTTGTATTTTTTTAATCAAATCTAATTTTTCATACTTATCATATGCTTTTATGTATTCTCTCTTATCCCTGGCACTTTGTTTCAATTTTTTCATTTTATATTTTTCTTTTTTTGTACAGATGCTGTACACTAAAAACTGATGCTTCAATAAAAGCCTAGTCCCCACATAAAATGTTTGAAAAGTTTGATTGACAGATTCTCCCAAGACTGCTTTCAGTGGAAGGGATGTGGCTTTCCAACAAGCTCACATCTGTTAAGCAAGAGTGATTGCCATAGAAATGTTGACTTAGACCAACTTGGACCAATCACTGCTCACTATCTTTGTCTGGATCCAAAATGGCAGCGTCCATATTATGGAAAAATGGCAACAATTGGTCTCATTTTACTGGAGCCAGAGGTAAGGCATTTTCTAAAAGTGATGTCACACTCCCTTAGTCAGTTCTTTAATACAGTCAATAAAAAACACATTTAAATATTCTTTTTTTTCTTTATTGAACCAAAAAACAGTACTGTTACTATATAATTGGCAAGCTCTTACTGTATTATCTACATCATGTCAACACAGAATACAAAAAGGGTAAAAATAATTCTATTTTAACTGTTAGAATTACAAACAGTAATATGTTAGCGTGAAATCATACATAAAATTAAAGAAAGAAAGAAAGAAATACATTAAATTAAAGAAAGAAAGGGGGGGCATAGCCAATATGAAGTAATTTTTGTTAAAACATTACCATTCCCATCTATGCATAACATTCCTGACCATATATTTTCTAACTTTTCAATTGAATTATTCCACAGGGGAACACTGTGAGGACTTAAACTGGGAGTGCACGGTATTTTCTTTCTGCACATCCCAATAGGGTCGCCACAGCGAATCAGCATTCACTGGTTTGGCAGAGTTTTTGGCAGAGGTGGACTTACCATTAGGCACAGGTAGGTGATTCCCGCACTCAATGTTATTTAACTCTGTCATGAAAAACAAAATCACTGAAATGACATAAGATTGCTCATGTGAAAGTGTTTTTGTCCTCCCTGTGTAGCAATGGTCTATTCCATTGGCAGGAAGTTAGATAAATATATAAAATACTTTTTTTTAAAACATTTTAAATGTGATTTAACTTTTTTAATTCACATGAAAACATTAGAATTCTTGACATTGACGATGTCTAAAAGTGGACCAGTAAAGGAGTTATTTGATGGACATTTACTTTTAAATGTAATTAAAATTACAACCGCTGCAGAGGGCTCCCAAACTGCCAAGTCCACCACTGACCGGGATGCTCTTCCTGATCCAGGCTTGGGACCGGCACAGGGAGACCCAGATCTGGATCAGTTTTCTGGTTTTGAAAAGCTTTTAACGCAACACAGTGCAGCCAAAAACAAAAAAATACACTGGATCCCAGCATATTAAGACATTTCTCAGGCCGCTTTGGGTGTAAATTAAAAGCAGGCACTGGTGAAACTGTAAAGACTGAAAGGGGCGTGCATATTTTTTTGGCTGATGATTAGAAAAAGACAAAACTACTCTTAAAGACATCTGAAAATATCCAAAATTTATTGTTTGTGGAAACAAGCAGATGTGCTGGAAAACACGGTGACTCTGCAGAAATCTGATTGCTGTGCCGATTTTCTGCCTGCATTATGCAGATACCATCTGCCTCGCATGTAAAATGCAGTAAACTTAACGCCAAATAATTTTAAAGCAGAAGATTCCGATCAGGAAGGAAACAAAAACGCTCGGTGAGTGTCTGCCAAACACTTTAGCAACAGGCTGTTTTACATATGTGGGGCAGTTGGTTCGGAGATGGATTAGCACAACATTTTGTGAGGATTTTTTTTTAAGTATTAACACAAGCTGCCACCTCAGCCCAACTTTGCAGGGTGGAACAAACAAACAAACAAACAAAAAAAAGGACGAGTTTTTCTGCAGGAGGTCTGCAGTTCATTTCACAGCCACACAATCTGCTCAACCCACAGTTTTCTCTGTTAGATCGCTGAGCAGCAGGTGGTCCAGAGTCACCCTCACAGTCACATGAACATCTTTGCCTGAACAGCTTGTTTTAAAAATACATATACATTATAAAAAAACGACTTTAGAGCTTCTGCTTTCTGACAGTAAGTAAATTCATCATCTGTTCATTAAAATTATTTTTTTAAAAACTGAACAAAATTCTTTTTATGTCAAATATTTGGGGTTGCCACAGCAAATCAGCGATTCGTACACCTGGTTTGGCAGAGACTTTTATGCCGCCCTTCCTGACACATCTGTGTATTTTATCCAGGCTGGGGACCGGCACAGGGAGATCCAGACTAGGGGCCCCCTTTATGGTGACATCGTAAGGCAGCAGCCTGAAGGGTCCCATGTCCTCGTTCCCATTGCACCCCCTGCTTTCCCACGCGACAATCCTTTTTATGCCAAATTCAATAAAAAGTTTTTTAGAAAATTTGCATTTAGTAAAGCACCATTAAACTGCCTTTACTTTCACTGCCCTCCATATAAAATCAAGGTCTCTATGTAATGGTGCATTACCTGCCACACTCATGGCAAAATAGTAATAAACATAGACTGTACATCACTGATCAGTGTAACCTGTCACCCCCTCAAACAGGAAGTACCTGCTGGCTCCAAGAAGCTCGAATCCATAGACTTCTATGAACAGAAATGAGCAGTTATTGCTCAGTCATTGCCATCGTCAGAATAACTATTCTTGCTCTGATGCACTTTTCTTAACATGTTTTTGCCAATCCAATTTTTTTTCATGATTCTGTTTCTTTATCGCAAGTTATTTAAGTTAAAAACTGACCAATGAGATGCCTCAGTAAAAACATGTGGTGCCCGCAGCCCCCCACCTGAAATGCTTGATTGACAGATTCAGATTCAGAGCAGTGGGAGGGGTGTGGGCTTCCAACAAACTCGCTCCTGATTGGCTACGGTAACTGCCAAAAGAAGGTTGACTCATACAGACTCAGACCAATCACTGACAACTGGATCCAAATGACGACTGAATTGGCTTCATTTTGCTGGATCCCACTAAACTAAGTGAATTGTTGAATCATTTTACATTTTCAGAATCTTTCTTTGTTTCCTCAGATAAAATGCACACATTTTTAGTTAAAATACTTTTATCTTGCCTTTTCAAAGCAGATGATTTATTGTTGCATGCGCACTTACACTCTGTTTAATTGATGCCACCTGCTTTGAGTGGCCAGTGCTGGTCGTGGCAGACTTGGCTGGGCTATGCTTCATAAGCTGTGCAGTAAGGCCTGGCCAAACAAAGCAGGAAGCACAGCCTTTACATTCATCAGCCAGGCAATAGAACAAATGCCACCTGTGCAACTTAAGGGGGAGGAATTATGAAATGGATTAAAATGTGTTTATTTATTGTAGCTTTTTTAGGTTTTTATGCTTTTATGTTGTTTCCATTTACGTGTTTTTTTTCCTATTTGCTGAAATACTTGTGTCAAGTCAAGAGTTTCCTCTATGTTTGCAAAATGGTCTGATAAGCCACTGTTGCCTCAGTGTGTCGTCTTGTGATTTCTGTTTATTTCTATTACTTGGTTTGTTCAGACGTTTATGTTAAAGTTTGGTAAAATTAGTACATTTTGTGGACCTCTTAAGTTCACTGATGTAGCTTTTCTCTGAATAAAATTCAAGGAAAGTTTTTCAAATTGTTATCTGTTATAATTGTATCGTCTTCCTAACAGGAGTCACACCCGTTCACTTTAGAAGATAAACATAATTTTAGGATGTGTTCAGACTGGACAGATTTGGTTGAAGGAGTTCATTTCTCCCAATAATCCAGAACAAATTTTCAGTCTGAATAAACCCAAGAGGATCCTGCTCTGGGACCAGGAACCGCTGCGGGACCCATCTTTTTAGGTGGTCTTGGTTTGTTTCCAATCGGTCTGAGCTCCGGTTTGCATTTTTTTAGTCTGAATGGGATCCATGCTCAGAGTGGAACAACCGGACCTAAACAGCCATTGCAACCGGGCATCATGGGATGTAAACAGAGTGGCAAACCAACGATGAGAGACAGCAAATCATTGAAATGTGGTCAGCAAAATATACAGTTTGAATCCTTGAACTATCCCGACAAGGATTACAAAGCGTAGGACTTCCATTATTCATTATCTCATTGCTTTGCCTCGCCCTCATAATTCCTGGCCAATGGCTGAGGACATATTTAGTCACATGGTTCTGTTTACAAGCTTCGGTTTGAAACAGAAATGTCCCGCTGAAGGCAGGATTCAGCACTCAGTCGGGAATAACGGGCTTTTCCGGTCTGAAAAGACTCTAGTATTAATATTTTTTTCAAAAGTCATTTACAAATATTTCTCTTCACATCTTCACTGAAGTCATCAATCGCTGTAGCTATTGCTCGAATGGTTAGAGATGTAGTTTTTCTAAAAGGTTTAAAGGTGACGCTTTAAAATGAGAAAAATTAGCTTAATATCCCCGAATCAAAGTCAGTTTGATCACAGTTTCTTTAGTTCTTTTGAACTCCCACTCCAATCATCTATTGATTGATCATCTATTGATCAATCGTAAAAGCATCCCCAGTAGTCTTTTAATTAATGTTATGCTGTTTTTAGATGACATTTTTTTTAAAATGTGTAATTTCCTGGGATATCATTTGTGAAGAGCAGCAAGAGTTTATCAGAAATTTGCCTCTTAGTGGTAAGTGGGACCACTGGCACAGATTAAGCCTGCCCTCACTTCCTCCCTCTGTCTACACTCTCTTCTGCTAGTTGACAGCCCCATTACCCCAACCTAACATTACAGGTGCAGCAAAAATAGCGAGAAATATTGGAACCGTATAGTTTGGAGCCAGATTCCAGCTTGGATGAGGAAAAACAAAGACATGCGTAGATCTATTTGTCTGCAAGTTGATGCATCGGAATGGAGCTCAGCAGGGAGCAAATTTTTTTTGTCTGCTCCTGATTCCCAACGATTTGAATAAAGAAATACTTTAATCAGATTTTTCTTTATAAGCGAAAGAACAAGTTAAAAACACCAAAAACATCATTTTCATTGTAGTGGGTCTTCAATGTAAATGTGCATGTAAAAGTTTAGTACTTTTAATCTTAACTCTTAAAAGCCCTGTTTGCCTTTTAAGACAAAAAAAAAAAATCACACTATTGTTTACACAGTGAAGATGCAGGTTGTTGTTGTTTTTTTTTACAGAGAACAGAGGGTAAACTGCAGTACCTTCTCCTCTGGGTTTGTGCTTTAGGTACAGTAGTATGCTGTGTTTACAGATCAATGCAGTGCGTCTTTACTTAGATTACTTTGATAGAGTTAGAACAGGAACACGGAGAGATTAATCAAAGTGAAGGGGCACTGACTCCCGGCCCGTGCCAGTCGATACGGCCACGTGCTTAATTTGCTCCGAGGAGGGCTGTCATCAGGCAGATGATAAACAGTGTTTGCCCCATTTTTTTGCCAAAAGCGTGCTCCTGCTCGCCAAGAAAAATAGTTTCGACCTGTGGTCTCTAATTCACAGTGGGGGGTGAGAGGTGGCACATAAATCATTGCTTTGCTGTAGCAAGAGAGCCACCGTGGGTGGACTGGGTGGAGATGTTTGTTCTCCAAGCTCAGAGTGGACTCAGGTAAACCCTGCAAACGGAGCATTTATCTACGTGACTTTGTTAATAAGTATGCAGACCCTGTTAATGGAAAACAAACAGGCTGTGAAAGTGTTGACTTAGCTTTGAAACTCCTGAGATTGAAGGTATTTTGCTGATGGCTTTTCGGTTTTCCTCCTTTGCTGTAACTGAGCACTGAATGTTGTTGAGTTAATCCAGCTGATTCAAAAAAAATGTCAAATAACTTTTGTTATTTTGGATTAAAGTGAATAGACTTGTAAAAACTCAACGCTTAGTGATATAATAGTCCTCTTCTTGATGTCAAGATATTTTATGTAGAGTTCTGTATGATAAAGTTTGATGTTTGGGGTACAAACAGGTTTGTACACTTGGGTTTTGTGGAAATCTTTGTTGTTTTTGAGTTAAGTGTATAACAGTAAAGCAAAGACTTTCACTTTTCATTATCATACATGTATTGGCCTAACATTATTAAACCGTATCATTCCCAATTCAATCTACCAACCAAGATGTGATGCTGAAGGGTCAAGTTAGGTTCAATTTTTAGTGTAACTCTCCACTGCATCTTTGGCTCTGTTGGTCCATAAATTGCATTATCTTGGTCCCAATCATTAACTATGTATTAGAACTGGACTGACTGAATCCCCTCCCCCTTCACGTTCCAAATAGGAGGTCCTAACTGGTCCCAAAAAGCCAAAATCCCATAGACTTCTACTGAGAAATAAACAGCTATTTCTCAGTTATTATATTTGTCAGAACAGCCATTCTTACTTTTTTTGAACAGATTTTTTGCTATCCGGATTTTTTTTTCACATTTTGTCCATTGAGCAAGTTGTTCTGACCAATCAGATATCTCAATAAAAGTATGCGGTCTCATGTCGAACATTTGAAGCCTTTGATTGACAGATTCTCCCGAGCCCGCATTCAAGTGGTGGGGGTGTGGCCTTCCAACAAGCTCACTCCTGAATGGTTGCTATTGATCTGTTGACTCAGATCGACGACAACCATTCATTAGATTTCTGGTTCCAGCATGGTGACGTCTGCACCACAAAAAAGCAGTGAGGGAATTGGATTCCTTTGTTGGAACTGGAAGTAAGTTATATTCTATGAGGGACATCACACTCAATCGGTCTAGTTTCCATATACAGTCAATGGTCCCAATCTCTACTTACCCTGAATGGTCCTGACGTAAAGCTTTTCTCGGCTGGTCTTGGCATGACAAAAACATGGTTGGCTTTAGTCACAATGTCCTCTTTGTCTCTGTCTGACTTGGTTTCATTTTTCTTCACAACAGTCTTTGTCTCGGTCTCTTTAAATTGTGTTCTTGAGCCTTGGCCTCAGTCTGCTTTGGTCTTTGTTTTGGACTTGCACTCAACCCCAGAAGTCTTTGATGCTGGTGATATCTAACCACAAAATTACCATAAACATCCACAAAACATAATTAAGGAGGCTTTCTGGTAGAACATAAAAAGGCACCCAAGGCTACATGTTCTCTCCTTTTTGTGAGACAGTCAGTGATGATGGAGTCCTTTGCACATCATTTTATTAGGCCAAAACAGAAACCGTAAAACAATTTTTTAAAAGTTCCTTTGCACTGCATCCATACTTGCTTAAAAGTACATTTATTACAGTATTTTGCTAGATGAAGGCTTCAGTATGTAAAATTAAAATACATTTCTTAATTTGCAAGTTTAGGCAGGAATCCTCTGTCCTTTTAATGAATCATGCAGTGACAATAACTAATCCGTCTTTTTCATTTGCAGTTTTTTTTTTTTTATTACTTCAACCTTAATGCTACGCTCACACTGGACTCGTAAACGTGAGCAAATTTCTAAGTCCAATTTTGGGTTCTACGCAAAAAAAATTTGTGCAACCATTGAATACACGCTGAAAGTAAAGCAGTTGAACTTTGACCAATCAGGGATTTGGTAATCACGTATCGGTAGCATATTTTTTAACACACGGAAGTGCCAACAGTTTGAAAATGGATTGACACCAAGTTAGTCATATGCTGAACTGAAGCTGTGAAAGACAAAGATCGGAACGAGATATGATAGATTTGCACCACTTCACACAAGCAGTAGACAGTCCATTGGGAACCCGCGTTCAGCGCGTTCTTGAACAGGCCACACATGTCCAGTGTGTACGTAGCCTGACACACGCTTGGAGTCTGCAGACAAGAAGACTACACTTTGATCCCAACAACCCTAACAACATTTACCCAAACATTTACTATGAAGAGCAATATTTTTGTAAAAATAAAAACACTTTCAAGAGTTTAGCAACAGGTCTTCACCCTTTCATTGTAATGACTTCATCACAGCAAACCTAAACGTGTCAAATCCTGGATTGTCTGTCTCTCTTGCCATTGATTTACAATACACAAATAAATGGTCCAATGTTGAAAGAATAACAGACTTTACACCCAATAACTAGAATATAATATCCAAGCTGTTCATACAATGGAAAATAGCTTTGATTTGGCTTCCCAGTGATATTTCGACAGAAGACATTCTAACAAAACCATGAGAAATGTCAGGTATTTGGGAAGTGTCTCTACTGAAAGTAAGCACAAAAATAGGTGACACAGGCCTCCTTTGATTGAGAGACATGCTTCTAATTGTGTGCCTTAAACAGTGACGGAGTGCAAAATAACAGAGGATATCACACTGTGGAGCTCTGCCAAGTGTTTCCTCCCTCTCTCCCAAGGATGGAGTGCTGGAGAATTGAAATCTTATAATACCAGCGAGTTGAGGCTTTGCTCAAGTCATCATTTCCATGCTGCTTTACGCTGATTCCCTAATATCCTTAGCACCATGCGTAAGGATAAGCCCATCGTGCTGAAACGTAGCAGTCATGCCTATAAACCGTTCATGGCTCTAAAGAATCCATTATAGTTGCTCCACAAACACAGAGGCTCAAAGGTCCACTTTGCTAAAGCCCATTTACGATCTAAAACATATTTATATTCCCTTAGCGCTTTGCTGTATTGGATGTAGAAGGCATGACAATACATTTCAGAAATGATATAAAATTATAAGCTTTGTGGTGGTGCATCAAAATGCTCTTTGGGTCATTGAAGAACAGCTTTTAATCATCTAATTTGTATTATAACCATGAATATTTCCTTTTAAGAACCTTTACAGTGAAATAGACTGACATGGAATAGAAAAAAAGCTTACTTCAAGGGACACTACAACTTTGATTCTACATAATTTAAACCGCCTGTGTTTCTTGCAATTTCTTGGCTCTTCTTTGAGTTGAGGATTTTCTTGCTATGGCTGGTGAGGTGCTTTGAGCATCATTTATTCTTGTTTTCATTAAATACAGCATTTCAAGAATGGTTTGGAAACATGCCATACATACAACTGTTCTACCAAATTTTAAGTTAACTCATTTTTTAGCAGCTCCATTTGCGTTTTTTAGCATTATTAGTATTTTATTACACTCTCGTAATGTTTTCTTATTTGGCAGTCAAAATAAATATTTTAAATTTTTTTTTGTCAATTTAAGATGACCACATAACCTTTTAGCTACTAATTTAAAGATATTCAACGCCGTGAGCGCGGCAAGGTTATGAATTTACACTGAACTGCTCAACCAAGGTTTTATTCACATTCTGCAGTCACGTCGTTTGGCATGAAAGACGCCAAAAAGAAAAACGTGAGCGTGGATTTTGAAACATTTACAGTGCGAATAGAGTGGCACTATAGACACGAATCTGCCGCAGACCAATGGTGAAAAGAATGTTTGAGTACCAGGAGTTAGGTATTGAGCTAGAATAAGACTCAAGAGCAAAGTTGACAAGTTTAGCATTGCATCATTTGTTTTAAGCATGAAATTAAATGTAACCTAAAGTAACAGTAAGCTGTGTAGAAACCACAAGATCCAAGAGGTAACGCCAATTTATAGGCGGTCATCCAAAACTAAAAATCATGGCGTAATTTCAGACTGCGCATGTGCAGTGAGTGCTGTCGGAACATTTCAGTGGTAGGAAGGATTTATAGAACACCAGCGGTGGCTGTGATGTCATTAAAAGGAAGGAAACCAATAGGAAAGGCACTCGTTCACATGATTTGGTGTCTCTTTGAGGAGTTGGTAAAAACACGCTGAAGCTTGAATGCAGTTTCCACCGTTGAGGGCAGATTTATTTACTGTTCACATGCACTCGTACCGGGGAGCATAATTACTGGTTGTTGTTATATATGTGCGTGGTGTAAAAGGAAAGAAAATAACACTACTCAGGATGAAGCTGGAATAAATAATAAAATTAAGCAACTACCTTTACATGCACACGCTTCCACAAAATGAAACCACAAATAACTGCCAAGCGTAAAACTATTTAGGTAGATTCAAACTGCAATAGAAAATATCCCTGCCATTACTTTCAGATTATTAACTCTATAACAATGCTTGTTAACATTATTCAGATGAGATGCAACCACTGCTTCCCTGCAGGTAAGATGTAAACCTTCACATAGCCAGAAAACGTAATTATCTAATTCACATTGCTCATCGATTACATTAGGTTTCAGTGGTTAAATAAACTTGAAACGCAAGCTAATCACAAACAGAAACCGACATCAGGAAGGGAATTCCTCAACAGACATAAACGTACAGGTTTGTCAGTGACGCACGCTGCAGCATCCACCTGCACGTGCGCTCATTAGACCCTCATTAGCAAACAATAAACTTAAAAACAATGCCACAACACCACAATGATGCAACCCCGCAACTCATTGAAAGGTGGACCAAACACACGTTTTAGGACTCGATCCAGACAAAACAGATTTTTCCAGTCTGAATAGTTTCTTAATTTAGCATAGACTTGAGCAGAAAATCATGATTGAAAGTTTTTTTAAATAATTAGAAAAAAATTCAGGCATAAAGTAATTACCGTTTGGTTTATCACAATTTTTTTTATTGACTTTAAGGTTAGCCTTCTCTTTGAATATTCCAATAAATTTTACCTGTCTTATGAGTTGTTTAGCACAATGGCCACTTATTTATCGCAGGAGTTGATGTTCCAATCAATGAAATCTACGGAGGAGAATTATAGATGATGGAAGGCTGAAACCCCCCTCGCTATTCTTTTGTCAAACAGATATTTACATTTTCACACTATTCTGTCTTGTTTATACTCTCAAAGTTCAAATCATCGTAGAAAAATAAGTCTAGTAGTAGAGGAATGAAAACAAAAATCCTCCCAAGACTGAAGATGTATGAAGATTTGGCAAATTAACTGCATTCTGTACAGGATAGTTGGGCACGAATGAGATTGCTTGACAGTGCTCTACAGCCAATATGGATGTAAAACACATTCAGGCCGTTTAAAAGAACAAAAAAAAGAAAAAGAAAAGCTGCAAATGTGGCCACATTTTTGCAATGTTTCTATTCAGATAGTTTACATTTCCTCTATGTGATGCACAATTTTGTTCTTTTATCCCAGAAACTTTTAATCTTGTAATTTACACCAGCATCCATGTGTTTCTTGAGGAAATGTGTTTTTATTTTAGCTATGCACTTTACTATGTTTTGTAACACCTTTCAGTCTGAAATCATCCAAAACAAATACTGTACTTACTCCTCTTCTCAAACCTATTTCTTTTCCCTGCAGATATTCCAGCTTCAGTCTCAAATTCATGTTGCTTCTTCTCATTTTAGCCTTTTTCTCAGCAAATGTATAGCCACTTTGCAGTTGGGTAATTGACTTTTTTTTAAGTTTTGTCTAAAAATGACGGGATCATGCCTAAAAGACCACTGAGAATGCTTTTAAATCAATCAAAACACGATTAGAGTGGAACTTTAGAGTCTTGCTTTAAAGTGGCAGGCTAAAGGCTGCATGAAAAGTTACTTAAATAGGCCCAAACAGCTTCTGTGTGAAGGGTTGTCTGTGAGGTAAACTAAGCCATGTGCAATGCTTCACTGTTGTCAAGCTCAACCCCTTTGTACACACTCAGACACACAGATTTGTGAATCACCAACAAGTATGGTCATTGAGTGGAAATTAATATGCAGCTGCTAATAGATAAAGACATTTTGCTGAAATGCGTAAAAACAGCAGAACTGCCAGCGATTACCTCCTGGAATCAGCCTTCATCAATATCAGGATAATTACAAAGCACTCCTGGCAGCGCGTGAAATGAATGGAGCATGCAACAGATTGGGCCATAGATGTCTGCAAGTATTAGACTGCCTCCTCCTCCTCCTCCTCCTCCTCCTCCTCCTCCTCCTCATCATCAGTGACTCCTCAGGGGGGGAGGCAGCTAGCTGAACAGAGTAGATGTTCAGGTAGAGGAACACAGAATAACAATATAAGAAAAAGGGACACAACTTAACAGCAAATATCCCATTCAGACCACAGTGTGAGGAAAAAAAAACTTTTTTTAATAGTAGTCCTGCAAAACACCAAGAAATATGTCAAAAATGAACAGGAATCCCCCCTCTGTGAACCGCCACCTTAACGTGGTGGGTGGGGTTTGAGAGCTCAAGGAATCCCAGAGCCTAAGCTGTCCGGGGCTTTTGTTCCTGGTAGGGCCTCCCATGGCAGACAGGTCCTGGGTGATGAAACAGACAAAGAGCGGTTCAGAAACCCTTATGAGAAGACAAAACGTAGATCCAGTAACGTTGCCCGGATTGACGTCACCTGGGCCGGGATCGGGGCTCACAGGCAGGCGCCTGGTGACCGGGGCTCTTACCACAGGCCCTGGTTAGGTCCAGCCCAAAGAAACAATGTGGGATCATTCTCCCGTGGGCCCATCAACCGCAGGAGAGCTCAGAAGGGGCTGGTGCAATGTGGTTTGGGTGGTTGTTAAAAGAGGGTGCATCGGCGGCCTAAACCTCGGTCATGGAACTTGCGTGAAGCTTAGCTTGTGCGAGAAGTTGAGAGGTACCGGCTAGATATAGTTGGGCTCACCTCCACACAGAGTCTGGCCACTGAAACTCTGTCACTCGAGAGGGGTTGGACTTTCTACCATTCTGGAGTAGCACATGGTGAGAGCTGGCGGGCAGGTGATGGCTTACTCATGAGCCAGCTCAGCTCCCAATTGTTGGAGTTCGTGTCCCTTCGCTTTCGGGTGAGGGTCAGGTCTTTGACTGTGGTTTTGGCCTACAGACCAAACAGCAGTTCGGAGCACGCAACCTTTTTGGAGTCTTTCGAAGGGGTACTGGAGAGTGCCCCAATAGGGGACTCCATTGTCCTCCTGGCGGACTTCATTACCCATGTGGGCAACAACAGTGATTGGTAGGAACAGCTTTCCTGATGTGAACCCGAGCAGTGTTTTTCTGGTGGGCTTCAGTGCTGGTCATGGTTTGTACATAACAAACACCATGTTCGAACACGAGGACGTCCATCAATACACACGGCATCAGGACACCATCGGCAGGAGATCAAGGATCGACTTTGTAGTCGTGTCAGGTGACCTTCGGCCTTCGACACTCAGGTAAAGTGTAAAGGATAATACCTAGACAAGATTTCCATGATCAGAAATGACTGGATGATTCGGAGGCGTGAACCGTCCGACATGAAGATCATAGAATAAATGTGTTTAAACATGCTGCAGGTAAAAGGAATTTGATTTTTCCTGTTGGAAAAACAAGTATTATCTTAAAGTAAAAAAATAGAATAGACTACCCTTGAAATCTAAGTAAATATTTATTTTCTAAAAAGGCTAAAATATCAGAGTTGCCTTATATTTGTGGCATATTTGATAACTCTTTAAGACATTTTTTTAATGAATTAACAAATATTCAATGTGTGTTCTTCCACAGATTGTACATATTGTCAAAAGATCTCAAGGAAGCTTAAAGAATCAATTAGACTTGTAAATGTTGAGTTTTATTGACAAAAAAGGCAACTGATATTAATCAGCTGTTATCAAAATTCATCTCCGTGTTAGATGGTTTGCTTCAGTGCAATGAAGTTCTAAGGATGTCAATCCAAGTCTTTTCCCAGACTTCTCCCACATGGAACCACTTTGGCTTTACTTCCTTTCTGTCCACTCAGATGGCGAGCAGGAGGCAGTATTGAATTTCTTCCCAGGCTGATGGGGTACCACTGCTGGGATTAAAAGATGACTACTATCCTCCTTTTTTCCCATGAAGGTCTTTCTTTCAGGTGACAGGCTACAAGGAAGGAAGGAAACTATTATACGGAGGACGAATGGGGGCAGATGTTGGCCCGTTGTAGAGGAAGATGATCCAGATCCAAGATTAGATGGAATCGCAGAAATACGAGATCTCTAGAAAATGACTGGGGGCGACCCAAAAAAAAACTTGCACTGCCTTTCGCTCCACCAAAATCTTCATTCCATCTCATCCAAAAGTGTTTTTAATGGTTTTTGTGAATGTGTGAAAACATTAGCCACCCACGGGAAGAGGCTCAAAGGCGCCCTAACGCCCTTTCCTTGCTTTAATCAAACTCCGAGGTCGCACCACATGTAACAGTGTAAATTAAAGGGTTACGCTACAAACAAAACGCGGCCTGAGCCTTGCTTGTTTTTTGATTTGTCTCGATTTTGGGCTCCACTGACACCTTCAGTTTTGGAAGAGAGGACACAAATCAAGCACATCTGTTGCTAATAGGAGTAGATTTATAGTTTTTGAGTGGATTTTTTTTTTGTGGGGAAATTAACTCCATTCATCTAAGCCGACAATCACATTTTTACGGAGAATGGGGAACAGGAGTTGTGATGACAGTAATCTTTACATGATGCCTCTACAGACTAACCGCAGGATTCTTTGGAAACTATTCTGTTTGAAATATCCTATTTCTACAACATGCAAACAGCTTGTGTGCATCTTTTAAGAAGCCCGTTTGGACTAATTCCACTCTTCAATCCAAATCAAGGGGTTTTAAAGACAGTAGGACTGATTTTTGCTCTGCTAATGACTGTGACTGCACTGATTTACAATGATTTGTCTTGTAACCAAACGTCAGCGCAGGTGGATTAGTTCTCTGAGATGGAAACTGCTGTGAGAAATCAGTATGAGAGACCAGAGGAAATTGAGACAACACTGAAAAAGGCTCAATCTGGGATTCTTTTTTTCTTTCACTGCTACTGCTGGGATCCTTCACATCTGGTTGGGCAATTTAGCCGGCTCTGACGACTGGAAAGGTTAAACCACTAAAATCTAATATTTGCCTAGAGGGGGTCAAGACACTGCAATTACAAGGTACAATCGGCAGGGCTAATCAGCAAGTAGCTCGTACAGGGGGCTTGTCCGGGCTGTTCTCCGCTTCTCCTGTTTACTTATTAAACCCCGTTCTCATGTTCAAGAGCTCCTATGCAGTCTCTGGCCCCAAACACCCCCGCTCAAGGTGCAGGGGGAGTACATTTTGCTCTCTTAAATGGGACAGCGCCACTTGGCGAGAAAGCAGCCTCTGCGTTAATCAGTATCTGTGGCCTTTGTTGCAAAATGATCTCAAATTACTTTCCTCCAATCTGCCAAGCATTAACACCTCAGGAAGGGAAGAGATAGGTAGGGATTTGTACCGCGGAGGAGGGAAGTGCAGAGCAGTAGGGACGCATGTGTGTGTGAAGACACAAATAAAGGCCCACATAGGCTAAAGACGAGTGTGTGTGTGTGTGTGTGTGAAGACACAAATGAAGGCCCACATAGGCTAAAGACGTGTGTGTGTGTGTGTGTGTGTGTGTGTGGGTGTGTGTGTGTGTGTGTGTGTGTGTGTGTGTGTGTGTGTGTGTGTGAAGACACAAATGAAGGCCCACATCGGCTGAAAGACATATGTGTGTGTGCTCCACAGTGCTGTTTACATGATTGCTCTTTGACACACATTTCCTAATTGACTGAGTATCAAGTGCAGGATTAGGATATAATATGTCAGAACCATGTGGTATGCAACACTTTTGAACAAGGCTCGGGGAACAATTACTGGTAATTAAATATATGCCAGTTACTGAAAAAGATAATTATGTCCTTGGTGTATAACACCAATTAATTACTTTTATTTCAGCGAGCAAAGCTTTTAAACAGCAGCAGAAGCCATTGAGTTTGAGAGCAGGAAGAATCCGCATTTCAGTTGAAGACTTGTAAGCTACAAGACATGCAAGAGAACTGTGCAACCGCTGCAAACAAGCCCTGCCGAGCTCCATTTTTACCTCTGCAGGCTTTAAGCATTAGACATAGGAAGAGAGACTTCTCTATGGAAGGGAGAGCTCAACTGCCTCTCACTAAGAGGATTGGTCAGATTGGATATGTGAGGAATCCTGAGCTTCTATGCTCGCGACCCCTCACTACACAAAGATGGCAGCACCAGATTAGCTGTAAACCTCTCCTTCCTCCTCACACACAAGCCCGGGCTTTTAGAGAGGTGAAAATGTACGGATTAGCAAGCAATTTCGCTTTGGGTTTCTAATGTCTAACCTGGAAATACCTGAGGCCCATTATTGGTGATGTATTAAATCGACAGCCTGGAAATGGTTACACTGCCAGCTCGTCTGATCCGAGCAGGACCGATGCTGCTTTTCCAGGTCCAGCATGTCTTTTTGGTTAATGTGACACAGAATGCAATGGCCCAAGCATGCTTTTGTATTTATGCACTTCACCCCACATCTATCCACAGAACTGTGTACACTTTCATGGTTTAAAAGGAACTTCTCGATCTTTCGCTGCATACATGTTGACACCATTAAGACCTGCCCTGGGGTGTTTGGATGACAAGATGGAGAGAAAAATCCCAAAACAGGTATGCAAAAGGTGAAAACGACTCTAAAGATTACAGATTTATTCTGTTTTCTGATATTTTCTCCCTGTACAATGCCACCTTCATCAATTAGATGTTTTCTCTCCAGGCCTCGAGGGCCGCAGTGTCTGCATGACTTCCAAATATCCAAGCCCCACTCATGACTGATTACCTGGTTCAGGTGTGTCCAGCCAATTAGAACATGCCAGAGCATGGTATGTTGGAAAACATGCAGGAATGCGGCCCTCGAGGCCTGGACTTGCCCATCCCTGTAATATACAATGGGGTACACAGGGTAGCAAATAACAATACATATTTCTAAGTGTTTTCTCATCGATGAAGTACATTTTTCCAAAAGTAAGAATTTCCCCCTCCGATAGCATGGAAAAAAAAACGTAGATTTTGGCTAAAGAAAGGATGCTGACGGTCAACATGGGCCGGTATACACATTACAGGGGCGTAACAAATAATTTCAGGGGTTCAGGATTTCATTCAAAAATATTGTATTTGTTATTTTTGAAATGCTTAAAGAAGCTTGTATTGATGATTTCTTAATCTTTGTCAATAATGACAGTAATATTGACTCAAAATTTGGGAGGTTAGCTGCCTCCCCCCTCCCCCCGCTTGGCTCCACCTCTGTCCATACAGTTTCCTAAAGCATACTGACACCAGAGTTTAGAAACACCTTTGAGAACAGCTTTCTCACATTCAATGTGATGCTAAATTAAGTGGAGTCCTGGATGAAATGGTGCACTTCAAAGTAGTGACATACAGTATAAAAAGGTTAAGATCCCAAACAGTATTAAGTAGTATATTTTATTGATTTAACAAGACAAATTTTTAAGATTTGCAAGTAAGACATTTTCCTTTAATGATTTAAACGTTTGCTGTGATTACAAATAATCACGTAAGAAATGTAAAATGCAGGTTCTGACGTGGCGAGGTCGACGCAGCAGGTACTCTGCTTTTGGCACGTGAAGTTTTCAATATGGCTGCTCAATGCAAGGATTTTCATCCCAAACTTCCATTGATTTTCTCAACCCGCTGGGGCCGCGGGTTTGCCGGAGACTGTCCCGGTGAATGTTGGCCAGCCATCCGTGGGCCAAAATAGCGAGCGCCGCCACACAGGGGACAGCAGAGCTAGTGAGCTAGCTCTGTAAGGCGGCACTCGATACGCTGGTCCATAGGCGGCTGGCTGTCCAGCAGACAGAGAGCCACCACGGGTGCCGTTGTAGGGGCGCGTTCACCCCAGCTCCATGGCTTTATGATCCCCCAAATCCTCCCGTTGTTTTTTACTCTCTCGGGTCAATGCTCAAACTGGGCAGCACCGGGGGAGACTCTGGATGATCTGGTGAACACAGACCCCGCAATATGCTTGCCGGCACCTCTGCAGAGCTCTCCAAAACATATAAACCCAAGCTACGCGCTCAATGTCATCCATGTTTTCCATAATGTCGTCAAAGAACAAAGTCTAGAAAAACTTTGACGGTTGCTAGGCAGCTGGGACGTCAAGGATATTTTACAGCCGGCGTCGAGCAGTAAAGTATACGCGTGTCAAAAGAGCTGCTGCAAACTTGAATTTGACATATCAGCCGCATCCGGCATGAATGCAGCAGTCTGAGTCTCCCTGTGCCTGTCCCCAGCCTGGATAAAAATGTAAGGTTGTGTCCGGAGGGACATCCGCTGCAAAAATCTCTGCCAAACCACCTGACAGCATGTGTCATAAAGTGAATAACACGGTTATTTAGCCAAAGAAGTGCAGCCTCATTAAAAATAAATCAAGCAGGAGAAGAAAGTAAAACATTTATTAACACAAAAAATGAGAAATAAACTTCTTCATTTGGAATTTGCATTAGAAGATCCAAAGCAACAACAAAAAAAACACAGAATCTTTTTTTACTAAAATACAAAATGAAATTCTACTAATTACTTTTATGTAAAAATATCCAAATGTATGTATCCTAATGTATCTGAAGCAAAAATGAGCTACAAATGCTTCATTTCTCTAATCTGTCTTTTGTTGATTTTACTTAGCAAAACCCAATCATAATCTTGAAAAGTTAATAGATTCTCTAAATATCAAAGTAAATCAAAAAATTCTGATTTATGAATGTGGTTTATGGATTAAGTTGGTAAAATTTCAAAACTTTGTTAGCTAAAAATCCTCCTGCTTTTTTTTTTACATTTACAATAGAAAAATCAACGAATAAAAGAAGAAAAAAAGTAACATTTGCAATAAACAAGGGTAAACTTTGAAGTAACAAGGAATTTAACATTTGTGTTTTAAACAAACACATCAAACTCAACTTCTGGCAATATATCAAGGCAAAACAAAAACTCACTGTGAGGATTTCGGGTCATAACTAGAGGAACTAATATCAAAATGTTTGCATTTGGTTTGTGCTCCAAATGTTCACCTTAAGACGGAATTTCTTCAGTTATTTTTGTGCAGGTCTGTAAGTTTGGGACAAAACTGCAGTTTGCTCTGTGCAGCAAATGAATGCAGTGTAAAAAAATGCAGATTGCACATAAGTGTGGGCACCTGGATGGTTTCGTGTGTGTGTGTGCAGTTTCTGAAGCGGTGTGTCACGGCGAGCCCGGCTCCTCCTGGATCTAAGCGGTATTGACAAACCCATCAGAGCTGGTGATGCATCAAGCACCCCCCTTCCTCACCTCGTCTCACCTCTCCCGCTCACCCCGGCGCTGTGGGGCCCTGCTGACATGCTGTCACCTTGGAAACTGCTGCCAGAACCAAAGGCCTGCTGGGACGTCTGCCGTCCGTCTGTCCGGCCGGCGAGCTGCGGCGGGAGATGTCACCGGTGGACCCCCTTGAGGACGGACGACCCCTCATCTCTGTTCCCTGGCCATCGATCTGTCTGCTGAGGACATCCGTCACTGTCGTAACAACCTGAACAGTGCAGGCAGATTTTCCTGTTCACGATTTGAAAAATAAAGGTCGTTATTTACCTGGTCTTTTATCCCTGCAGACAGAGGCGCGTACAGGTGAGGTTTGTTCAGAATCAGAAACTTCTAGAACCATTTTCCCTTTTTTGTTTTTTTGATTGAGTCGTTTCTTGGCAACTCCTGAATCTCTTTCTGTAGCGCTAGCTTCTTTCAGGGCCAAAACCAGCATTGATAGTTGGCATCCCCGCAGCCTCAAAGATTTTTTGACAGCCAGGCTCCAAGCAGGCCCGGATTTAGCCAGCGCCACTTTGGGGTGCAGGTAGAATTTCAGGGGTGCTGAGAGTTTGAGGTGTCCCTAAAATGTGTTGAAATCCATACTATCATTGTGCCAGTTCTTCTCTTTTGATCTAAGAGATATATCAATAAAATTTTATGCTGATGTTCCTGACACTACCCTCTGCATTTACCAGGCTAGGGACAGGCACAAGCAAGACACTGGTTTGCGTCCTGTTGAGGTTCCATTTGTCCATCTGTCTGGCCGTGCATCGCAACATTTTTTTGCTTTTTATTTTATTTTTTATATTTGTAATTTTTGTTGTTTTTGTCTTCTTTTCTGCTTGGCCATCACATTTGGCTTTGCCATCACTGCATTTTTGGGGGCATTGCAACAGTTTTGCTTTGGGTTCATGAATGTTCCTTTTGCATTTGTTTCTTTTGCACGTATTTTAACGGTTAGAATTATCCATGCGTGTAGTGGCGGGACGCAACATGGAACTGGATTCAGGTTCATTAGGCCTGGAAAGTTTGAGGGGAAACCTAAAATACAACCTCTACTTAGTCAGAAGATAAGTTTAAATAATCAATACCTGATCCTTGCTTCTTATAGCAACTAATTAAAACTGTTTGAAGCGACTAACAATAAAACAGAGTGCAGGGGCAGAGCTACAGGGGGCCAAGGGGGGACAGTAGCCCCCCAAATTTTGAAGTCAAAATCAATATAAATACTGACAAATTTTAAGGCATCATCCGTTTAAGCTTCTTTCAGCACTGCAAAAAATAACAATTAAGATAAAAATGGCATTAAATCAACAATGTAAATAATATACAGGACATTTTCTTGCCACCCTTCCAAAGTGTTCGTTACTAACTGAGGGTCAAATTACAATTTTTGAATTCTAAAAAAAAAAAAAAAAAGTCAGAACATTTTGAGTCATGCTTTGATGATTTTTTAAGAAAAAATATTAAAACAAATCTAAACAGTTAAAGACATATTAATCTCTTAACAGGTATTTTCTAAAATTGAAAAAGTGAAATTCTGAAATACTAAATCAGATGAGGAAAATGTGAGACAACTGACAAAAGCACAATAATTCGAAGCATTCAAAAGATGCTATCGGGTTCCTAAAATATAACAACAATTAAGAAATTAAACCAATAAAATAATTAAAACCATTATTAATTGTACAGATGAAACATTTAGGTGATAAAATCTAAATAAAAAGCTAAATGATCTGATAAAAGCCAGAAATCTAACAATGATGTAATTGGTGAAATAAATAACATGACATTTAGTGATCAAAACAAAGTTAAATAAAAATGAAAATGTTCTGCTCAAAAAGCTGGAAAAAACATGTGAAATGATTCACAGATACAAATACATTTACAAAAGAAAATTACATTTAGAACCCTGCTTTTTTTTATTGCATATATTTGCCACAAAAAAATATCCAATATAATTTACACCTACAGACTTTGCGACATTTCCAGTTAAACTCTGACACTAATGCACCTTTAAAAGCGTCTTAACCCGTCAGTTTGTGTCAAACTATGAGTCAAGCTGCTGATTCTTGAGGGATTTCAAGACAGGAAAGTGACTCAAGCTACCACTGGGTGGCGCTGCAAGGCCGAGCAACGCCACAGAGCACCGGGTGCATTTTAAATCATGCAAAAATGGGTTTTATAGGAGCGGGTTTACATCCTATAAAGTGTTTTATTGTGAAGGAATGCAGATAAAATTAGACCGGAAGTGATGTTGCAGATAATATTAGTAAATATGCTTGATTTGCTTTTATTTTTTTCGAGTTGCTCATTTGACAAAATTCTATTCAGAGCTGCAACGTTGCAAAGCACAGGTGCTCACAAAAAAATAATCTTTTTTTTTTTTTTTTTTTTACTATTATTTCAGTTAGACAATTCTAAATTTTGAGGTAGAATTTTTAAGATTATTTCACGAAATAAAAAAAAATTCAAACCCTTGTTGATTTAAAAAGATCAACATTTTGTTATAAAGCATTTTAGAAAGATTTTTGGGGATTTCTTTAAATTTGTCTTTTTTAAATTTTATTTAATTAGAAATGCGATAGAATGAAATTAAATATATAAAAAAAAGGTTGTTTGGGGGAAAAAAAGAAAAAAAATCAAACGTGATCAGCGCGCGCGCCCGTGCAGAGGGGGTCCTCTCCTCCCCTGTCTCGCGGCGCACTCGCAGAACCGTGACCTTGACGATTTATGGAGGAAACCCCGTGAGTCGCGTCATATTTGAAGACGTCCACGTCGCCTCCTCTTCTTCCGCGTGCCTTAGCGTTCACCTGCTAATCTGAAGGCCTCAAACCATCCGCTGCTTTTGTTTTGATGTCAACAGAAAAAAAACTACGTTGTTTAAACCTAAACCACAAATTAAAAACCCTAAATCTTGATTTTTTTTAAATATATAAAATAAATCCCAATTGCTTTCCATACTATGCAGTTATTTTTTTAACATAACATGGCTCTCAACTGACACTCACTGAAATAAATAATTAAATATTATATCATTTAAAACAACGTTGCAGTTCCCTTATCCGAATAAATCATATTTTAAATATAGATTATTTTATCAGATGCATTTATTTGGCCCAATGCTTTATTTAAATTAGTAGTCTACCGTCAAGACAAAACAATTGAAAAGTCACAAAAATAAAAACAAAACGTATTTTTTAAAATAAAATTACTGATTTAAATGAACTTTTGTTTAAACGCAAAACGTTTTTAAATGCAAAATGTTTTGTCTTTTAATATGATATAAATCAGTGAAGATTTCCAGGAGCTGCTTTTTAACGCTTAAGAGGATCCTTCTAGAACGGGAGAAGAAAGACTCCATACTAAGAACAGTTCTGAATAAATCCATATTATTCCGCCTGACACGTGGACTAAAAAAATACAGCAGAACAAATGTAAACTAAGTTTGTGCAGGTGTATCCCTCCGCTGCCCTTTCATCTTCGCTACAACTTTAAAATGATCTTGAATTTTTAAACAGAGGTTGTAACATTATCTGATACGTTTATATAAAACTTTGTTACAATACTGACAAAATAATCTGCTTGTTTATAAACTAGCAAAACCAACAACAATAAACATTCTAAAATGTGTAAAAATGTTTACAAAAAGTGGGACTATTTTTTCAATCCGATGGGTAAATAAAACGTGCTTTGTTTGTTTAATTTACTACTTTTCTATTAGTCACCATGTTTCACTTTATTATTATTATTTAGAACAGAAATATTTAAAGTGCAGAAACTTTTTTTGTTGTTTTTGTGCTAGCTTGTTTTGGGGGAACGGCACGTGCGAGTTAGCGAGAGGAGAGAACAAGTGCGCCGCGCGGGCAGCGCGCGTGCGCGCGGACCTACAGCCGCTGCCAAAAACGAAAAAAGAAGAAGCTCCATGAAAAAAAAAGGCAAAGCTGTAGTAGAATAGGCGGATCAAAACCCATTATGAGATTTGAAACTCTGTTTTTGTGTGTCACCTTTCCTCACATTTTGTGGATTGGTCTCTAAATACACACAGGCCTTTAACATGCACATTTATGCAGAGAGCCAGCACGGAATTGTGGGGGATTTGTTGTGGCAAGGAAAATCGTGTTTTGTTGTTGTTTTTGGCTTTTTACAGAAGTTACATGTTTTTTTTTCTTTTTCCTTTAAGGAGCACATGGATAAAAAGCACCTGCTCAGGTGTCAAAGTCAAAGAAGAAGCTAGCCCTTCTTTTGTAAAATGTTCCACTAGAACATCCGTTTTTAACCAAATCTTAAATTTGCAAAAGTTTTAGTGACACTTTTAAACAAAGACAAAAGAAGAAAGAAAAACAACGATGCCCACTTCGCTATATAATCATTAAATGCAGTTGCTAAGCAACGAGGATGGGAAATCATCCGCGAAATTCAAATCCTGCAGCGGGAGGACACGTTTAGTGCTGAATAGGCGAGCAAGAAACACAAGAAACGACTTAAATAAATAACAGAAAATCTACAGCCCCTTTTTTTAAGGAAAAGAAAAATTACCCATCAGGCCCTAAAACTATATTATTCTGCACGTTTGTACAAGTAGCGCACATCAACAATCAGCTATTTTTATTTTACAATTTTATTTTAAAAAACCTAAACAATAAAATAAGACAATAAAGCAAGCCCCCAGCAGAATAACAAAGGAGAGCAGTTCATTCTAGCAAATTTATTGTGTCTCAATCAGCTCGTACGGAACCACTACTGAAATTAAATTACAATCAGGTGATCACATCAAAATATAAAAACCCAGAACAACGGTCATCGTGGTGATTTGTGCTCTTTAGAAATAAAAAAAACCCAAAATAGACAGAAAGAACAACAAAAAAAAGGCAGAAAATAAAGGGGGAAATAAGTACACAAATAAATTATAATCCATGTGTATTCCCAATAAAATATTAAAACACTTTGATGCAAAAAAAGTAAATAAACACAGATCAGCAGCTGATCTATTGATCTATATTGCCGGCTTTACAGAAGATTATTATGTTTTTTTATGTTTTTTTTTTCTTGTGTGTTTATTAAAACCTACCAAAGAATACTGCTTACAAAGGGCAGCATTGATAGAATATCCACAGCACCCACTCAGTCACACTTGGCCACAGATTTTTTTTTGTTGTTTTTTGTGTTTTTTTTTTTTTCCAGTTTCCTCAAATAAGTGCAGCTGAAGTCTTTTACAAACGTCTCTTTTTGGAGGAATTAAAAAAAAAAAAAAAAAAAAAAAAAAACAAGAAAGAAAAAAGAAGAATCCATTCATGGAGTCGGAGAGGGGTAAAAAAAAAAAGATCTTTAAGATCAGGCAGTCCTTTTTCTTTTTTTTTTTTAATAATGGGGAGAAAAAAGGGGGGGTGTAGAGATGACAAATCCCCTAATCCTTTGCGTGTCTTTGTGGGGGGGGTGGGGGGATTTCAGAGGAAAAAGATGGAAGCGTCGTGGATGTAGCAGTTTGTCTCATAATAGAGGAAGGGGGGAAAAAAAGCACAAAAAAAAGGTAAAGAAAGATGGAAATACTTCCTCCGTGGTGTGTCTCAATGCGCCAGGATCACCTGGTGGAATGAACTTGTCACCCTCTGGTCGCTCGCTTCACTTGCATCTTTTAAGTAATCTACTAAAAAATGCCCCTGAAAGAAAAAAGCAGAAGGAACCTTTTAGGTTAAGACAATCAGGGCCTGGAAGAAGGTGTTTTTGCAGAATGGAGGGAGGGAAAAGAGGAAAAACTGAAAAAAAAAATTGTTTAATTTTTCTGGTGAAAAATAGATAACACTTTTGCAGTCATCACAGTATCAAAAAAAATTGGTGGATAGTCTGTTTTAAGTTAAAATCTATGTTTCACTGAACATTCGTTTGCAGTCCATGGAGGGGGGCGGTGTTTCTGCACTCACATTGCCGACCTGAGAGTACACATCCTCCGGCGTCTGCGCCACCCCCGGCGGCGTCATCCGCTTTTCCTTCTGCCTCCTATTGCAAAACCACACTCTGACCACCTCCTTCTCCAGCTGCAGGTTGTCCGCCAGCGTGCTGATCTCCTGCGCGGAGGGTTTGGGGCATTTCAGGAAATGGCTCTCCAGGGCCCCCTTGACGCTCACCTCGATGGACGTGCGCTTTTTGCGCTTCCGCCCCTGTGCGGCGATCTTGTCGATGCTGGTGGGGCTCCCCGTGGAGGAGTCGGCCTCCTCCAGCCACTTGTTTAGCAGGGGCTTGAGTTTGCACATGTTCTTGAAGCTCAGCTGCAGGGCCTCGAACCTGCAGATGGTGGTCTGGGAGAAGACGTTGCCGTACAGGGTGCCCAAAGCCAGGCCCACGTCCGCCTGCGTGAAGCCCAGCTTGATCCGCCGCTGCTTGAACTGCTTGGCGAACTGCTCCAGGTCGTCGGAGGTCGGCGTGTCGTCGTCCGAGTGCGGGTCGTGGCTGTTGACCCCTGCGTGGTGCTGGTGGTGCGCGTGCGGGTGGTGGTGGTGATGGTGGTGCTCCAGGTCCGGGGTGTCGCCCCTCACCAGCGGGTGCACCAAGCTCTGCGCGCCCGGGCTCATCAAGCCGTTCACAGTGAACCCCCCCGGCTGGGAGTAGATGAGCGGCTGCTGCTGTTGCTGCTGCTGCTGCGCGCCGGAGATGGAGTTGATGTGCGCCGCGGTGGTGCTCCCCCACGTGCCGGCGTGCGTGTGGTGGGGCGCCAAATGGGGCGGCCGGTGGTGCAGAGCGGTGCCCGTGTGCAGATCGTCCCTAGCGGGGTTTTTCACGTCCTGCTGCTGCGGGCTGCCCGTCATCCCCACCGGGCTGGCGGACCAGGGCGAGCCGGCTTCGGCGGCGGCCACCGCGGCCGCTGCGGCGGCGGCCGCCGCGTGCGGGAGCGACGTCACCCACTGGTGCGCGTGGCTCAGCATGTGGCCGCCGTTGCTGGCCGCCATGGCCCCCTGCATAAAGTCACTCTGCACCATCTTTACCGAGGGGTCCCCTCTGTAGCCCCCGGAGCCCGACGTCACCGCAGTGCCGGGCTGCATGCCCCCTCCTCCGGAGTCAGAGTGCACGATGGAGCCGGACGACAGGATGCTGTTGGTGGGGAGGTAAGGATTGGACGCGGCGGTGGCCATCCCGTCAATGAATATATTTCTATTTAACCCCCCTCCCTTCTTCTTTTTTTCTCCTTCTTCTTCTTCTTCTTCTTCTTCTTCTTCTACAGTCACTTCTTCAAATTGTCTCTCATGAATTATTCAAAACTTTAAAAGTCTCTCTCTTTTTTTTGGCATCAAAAAGCAGAAAGCTGCGTAAAATCCGTCCTCACAACATTCTGTCCATCCATCAGAAGAAAGAAAGTGTACAAATACGGCCCTTTGAAAGCGATCGGAAACTTTTGCGAGCACATTAAAATTCAAAATTCAAAATAATAACAACGATAAAGCGTCCCGGACAACTTCAAGGAGGAAAATCAAGAGTAAATTCCCGATTTATGTCCGATTTATGGATAAGGAAAAAAAACAAAAAAACATTTACAGCGTCCTGGCTTCTTTTGTAATTCACTCGCAGAGATTTCTCCCCTCGCTTTTATTCTTTTCTCCTCCTCTCCTCCTTTATAGCTCTGTCTCTTTGTTCTGTTTTGATGTATATAAACCTGCCAAACCGCAAACTGCCGTTCAAGTACGATCCCGGCGTCGCTCTCATTTGCTGCCTCTCTCACTCCTCCTCCTCCTCTCTCTCTCCTTCCCAGACGCTCTCAGGCCCCGCCTCCTCCGGGGCGTCCAAGCCCCTCCTCCGTGCGCGCGCGCTGATTGGCTACCCCGCGGCGTGATTGGCGGGTCTGGCTGTCGACGCCTCTTTCCGGCTGTTCCGATTGGCTGGTTTTTAATTGCGGTCCAAACAAAACGGTGACTCCACAGTAAACAGAGAGAGAGAGAGAGAGAGAGTTTATGCAAATAGAACTCAATATACTAGATTTATCCACAAGAAAATATAATAGATAATAATAGATAATATGAGTTGTTGGATTTTCAAAATAAAAGCTCGATTTTGATTACAACCCAATAAAAGTCTTCTGCCTTTGGTCATGGTAAAAACAACTAACCCAACTTTGAGGTTATAAAGGGCTTAACTTTTTATCCTAAAAAAATTAAAACCTAATAAAAATGAACCTAACAAAATCAACCCATCGTGAAAGTGAAAGTTAACTGGATTGAAAAGTGGCACCTTTGTTTAAGGAAATGGTTAGTTTTGTTACTATAGAGCTCAGAATGCACACATTTTGCAGCCCCCCTTTCCCCACAATATATATACATATTTTTAAAGAGCTTCATAATATGAAGAACCTTTAAAAAAACATAGGATAAAATTGTATTTCAAAATAAAAGCAATATTTAGGATGTATTTCTGCCCTTAAAGTGACTTGTACTTATCAAAATTGGGTGTGTGTGTGTGTGAAATTTTCATATGATTTCGAAAGGTTGTTATATGAGGTGCAACTACCAGTTTAAAAAGTTGAAAGGATACCAAGGGGACAAGCATTTTTATACTACATAATGGTTTAAAGACAACCAACTTTTATATTGTGTTGAAAATGGGTCAATTTAGACCCAAACACAATATAAGGGTAAAACAATGACAAAACAATAAATAATCTTTTTGTGCTGTCATGTAGAAGACACATTTAATCTTTCATTTTTTTATTTTTAAGACATCTTAAATCCTATTTTGATTGCCAGGGTTTTGGCAATAAAAAAAATGTTTATTTGAAATGTTTTTATCTGGTGTTTTTATTAAATTTATTTATAATTTGTTTACCCACTGTTCATCATTGTTGTATTTAATGTTTTAGAGTTTTTAATGTTTAGTATCTTGTTTGAGTGTGGTCATTTTAAAGGTGCCATATAATCAAATCAAATCAAATCAAATCAAGTCAAATCAAACTGCATTCCTAGACATTCTTTTTTTGACAAAAGTAGCTCAAAGTGTCTCATATAAATAAATCTTTTCCAACTTTAAGACTTAAAGAACTGAAAACGAAGACCAGAAAGGAAAATAAAACACACACAAGCGGCCCCCCCCAAAAAAAAAAAAAAAAAAAAAAAAAAAGCATAAAATGAGACACCAATAAGATGTCAAAAGGAAATACAAATCTGGATTGATACTAAGCGGGGAAACAGTATTTTGGAGACCTGTCCACACCAATGACCCCTTAACTCACGTTCACAGAGGACGCTACCACAGGACCCCCAGCCCCTCCCCAGATCAAAGGAAGGAGCCCACTGCAGCGGCCCTGTTTGCCAAGAAGATTCAAACCCTTATGCAGCATTCATTATTATTAATTGTTGCAAAAATGCAAAGGAAATGTTTATCAAACTTTTCTTCTTCAAAACCTGACGTGGAGCCTCATGGAGTTTGTTTACATGTAATAGGCAGGGGCCAAATCCATGGGGACCCCCTCCCCTCCTTCTACTGTTCATTAATATATAGTAAGGATTTAGTGTAAAATGCTCCTAAAGCGCACATATAAGCAAAAGCAGTGGGTTTAAAAGTGCAGTCAAAGCTGCATCCTCTCTGTTTTTTCCCTCTATTTTCTTACTATAAAAAAAGGGAAATGTCCTCAAGTTTCCCGCTGGGGGAGTTCATTTATTTTGTATGCAAAGGGAGGAAAAAAAAAAAACACAGACAGAAAGAAAAGGGGGGAGAGGGGGGAAAAATCATCCCCAAGTATAACAAGAGACGAACAGTTAGTGCTGATTTTCATTTGCATAAATTTTCATACATTTTAGTGAAAATAATAGCGGCAGTCGAGGAGAGCTCCTGCTCAGTTAGAGGAAAGAAAATCTCAGGGAGCGGAGAGTCGCGGGGAAAAAGAGGGGAGATAACACAGACGGAGGGAAGATTTCCCTGCTTTTCTTGGACACGAGGTAAGTCGCTTCATTTAAGGATTTCCTTCTTTTTTTCCCCCCATCATTTTTTTAGAGCATTTTCCTACATTTTCAAGGGGAAACTTTTTGCGCGTCATTTCCTCATTTTGACCCTAACATGACCACATACGTTCAGCTGCTGTTTTGACTCCATTTCCAACAAGCGAGAAGTTGAAAGTTTTCCGTGGGTTCCGCGAACGCATCAAGTCGCTTTCAGGGAGAGATTGATCGGGTGAAGTTCGGGACCGCTTTCTCCCTCCACGCAGCAGCGGCCGGGCAGAGCTCTCCCTCCCCGGCCGCTGCTGCGTGTCTAAGCCCCCGCACTCCGTATCCATGGTGAGCGCCATAAAAGAGCCAAGGTGGGGGGTGGGGGGTGGGGACACTGGGCGCATTCAGCCGTGCGCCTGAGCGCACGAGGAGGGGAAAAAGAGAGCACGAGGAGGGGGAAAAAGCGAGTAAAAGTGCGTGCATCAGTAGCACAAAAAAAAAAAAAAAAAAAAAAAGAAGTCAAAATTACATTTGTTTTACCCCGTAAACTACCCTCTTCATTGCCGCCACTAGGTGTCGTGCTTCCTCAAAGGAGAATTAAAAGCAAAATAAAAAAAAAAGGAAAAAGTGAAATCCATTCATTGAAAAGATCACTTTAGCACTTTGACAGCGCTCTTATGTCATCCCTCGGTGCGTCTGCGCCTCTGCTTTGCCTCTTTCCAGTGTTTTCCTGCAGCTGCTGCACGCTCAAACGCCTCGCATTGTGAGATTTAGACATCACCTGCGCGGCAAGACTCCCTCTGAGACTCTGCGCATGTGAGGAGACCTTATATTTCTTGCACGATAAAGCAGATTCCATTCCATTTTCACAAAAAAAAAAAAGCCAAATCAGTTTTATTCTAACACTTTTGCTTCAAAAACGCAACGTTTCTGAAGAACTTTGCAGCTGCAGCCACATTAAGGAACAAAAATGATTGCACTCTTAAAGTTGCCCATGGGCATCAACATTTATTTACTTACCCTCAGTCCACACCGTAATCCCACATTTGAGGAGTCGATTCAACGATAATGCACACCGTTAATTAAAACGAGTTCCATGCAAAATGTTGGCCGATGATTTTTGATTGAAAATCAACTAATTGAAGTAAAGAAAATGCTGAACATTGACTCTCAAAGCAGTTTTTCAAACCCTTTTACGTCTCTTTTGGGCTCGCTGGAGCCCACCCCGGCCGCTGCTGGGCGAAGGTGGGGTGCATCCTGGACAGGTCGCCAGCCGGTAGAAATTTTAAAGTGAGTTCACTGTTTATGCAAATAGGAAACAAAAATACTGTTTGGCGGCAATCAAGAATGACACAGTGGCAAAGCAGAAACCTCTGAAAACCAAATCTGTTTGGTTTTTTTTGTTTTGTTTGTCAAACAGTGGCGTTCCCAGAGGATTGAAGGCTTGGGGGGCGTGGGGGGGGTGTAGCACCTTCCTGCCCAGGATTACATTAATCAAAACATTTATTTCCCCTGGGGGATGGGGTGGTGGTGGTGGTGAGGGGGGGTAGCAAATCACTCCAAATCCCAGTAAAATTGGATAACAGAAGCTCGGGCGCACCTTTGGGTCACCTCCTCTTCCTATACTTTTTTTATTTGGGGTTTTTTTACTTTTTGCTAGCTAATAGAACGGACTGCTGTGTTTGTACCCTAAAAAAATCTTTTAAGATCCTCCATCTGTCACCTAAGTCCAGTCAATCTTCTGCAGAACCCCCCGAGCAAGAAGAAAACACTGTTTGCTCTGTGATTATGTGCGTTGTTGGGGCAAAGCCTGGCTGCCTAATAAATCAGCAAATGTTTACAGGCTGCTGATGAGGCAGTAAATACAGCCAGCCGATCCGCCGCCTGTTCCAGGTAATGCAAATAAAATAATAGGGCTGTAACTTCCCCCTTATGTGCTTTTTTTTTTTTTTTTTTTTTTGCGATATTCATGATGGTCTTTATGGGCGCCACGTTGTTCCGGCGTAAAATGATGGGCCTGCCGCATCGCAGCGGAGCTCTCGAAAGCGAGCAAACACATTTGTTTGTTTGCACACTGTCGCTGCTCGCGGGGGTACGGAGGGGCAGCCGGAGTCGCTGTCGGGGCCCTGACTCGGAGCCAGGCCTCTCGGGGTGAAGCAGGCCTGCCTGCATGCGTGCAACACATGTGAGGCGATCTGTGAGCCTGTGTTGTTTCAAACTCCCACTTGTGGAGCATTGCGCTGCGCTTTTCCAAGCGAAAAGCATTCGTCTGAAGCTTAAGCATTTGTTTGTTTTTTTATTACTATTACTCTAAAGAGGATTTGGTGTTGGAAAAATGTTCAAAATGAGGTTGTTATGTCCGTTCACACCTGCATTCAAATTTTGGTGACTTGACTTTTTCTTTTGCAGCTGGAGAGTCGATGCAGTTGTTGACGATGCGGCTGACACGTGTTATTCATCCACGAGCTTGTGTGGCAGCCTGCACGCCTTGATTCATGCGGGCATTATGCATGCCGGACGCTTATGGCACCTCTCCGCGTTGCCTTGCAGTCAGGCCCATTTGTCTGGAAATGGGTTTACATACATCTTTTACATGGCTCTCCCTACTCCTCCTCCTCCTCCACTCCTTGCAGCTCCTGTACACTTCCAGAGTGGATAAACTAGAGGCGTGTAGCTGGATGAAGTAACGGAGGGGATGAAGAGGTGATGTAATCACCCTCTGTCGGCCATGTTGGTGGTATTTAGTAAAAGTTATGACGTTTTTCTAACTATCCGCCTGCCAGTTCTGCAACACCACCTGCTTAAGTCTGTTTACATTCATGATTTTTAAAAATATATATACGTCAAATCTTTGATAGTAGCAAAAAACTGTTTTTTTTAAACAAATAAATTGACTGCAATTGGAAAGTTTTAGCTTTGGAAAAGGGTGTCAGCCCCAGTTTGGAATAAAAAGCCTGATGACTTTAGTAATTTTGATATAAAAAGTTAAAGTCCCATTAGTTGTGACTCATTCTCTGCAGATGACCCATCCCCTGTGGGAGCGGTGAGCTGCAGACACTGCCGCCCTCAGGAACTACTTGGCAGTTTAACCCCCCCAATCCAAACTCTAACTGCTGAGCATCAAGCAGGAAGGCATTGGATCTCATTTTAAAAGTCTTTGAGATGCCTTGGATTTGAACTCCAGTTTCAGGGTGTACACTCCACCACATGGCCAGAAAATGTCACATTTTTTATTGCAGTTGGTCATAAATTTAGTTGGATTATTTTTTATTTAAAAGGCACGCTTATTGTTTCTAGCACTCACAAAAATACAAATTTTCACAATCAAATAAAAAAAAATCCATTGCCAGCATTATGTTTTTTTATAGATTTTACCAGTAGAGGGCGACATCGATAACTACCAACACAGTAAAAATACAAAATAAAACATAGAAGAAGCAAGATATGGAATCATGATAATAGGTGCAAAAAATTCTACTTAATTACTATTTTAATTGGCTTATTGTTCACCTTTCAGGATATCCTGTCAAGGGTCGCCACAGCAAACCAGCCTTCACTGACCTGCACATTTGGTTTGGTAGAATTTTTTTCACCAGACGCTCTTCCTGGCACAACTTTGTATTTTATACGGGCTAGGGACCGGCACCGGGAGTCCCAGACACGGGCCCCTCTGGGGTTACAAAGTTAGGCAGTAGCGTCAAGGGTCTTATCTAGAGACCCACACTGGATGTAGCATGACCCAGCTACGAAATTTGGAGTAAAATTACTGGAAAGTGCAAATAGGTGTATTATAAATCTCAAAGGATATTTTATGTCAGATTTTCTTTGCATTTGTCTGAGCTTCTTGATAAATAGACTGTGACAATCAATCACAATGTTATGGTCCCTAACTCTTAAGAAAGTTCTTATAGTTTTCTGATATGAAATCAGGAACACATTTCCACTATAGTGGAGCCGGCTATTAAAACAATCTTGCACTTTGTAGTACAAGCACCAAATTTGGGATAGGATTCCCCTTTCAGAAAAGTGCATTAGCCACAAGAACATTAAAGATTACATATATTACACACATGAGTATTCTGTAGGTACCCCTCAAAGTTGGAAACTGCATTTTGTGCCCATATTGTTGAGACTGGGGCAGAAAAACATTGAATATTTTGGAACAATTGAGTCTAAGGCCGCCAGCTTTATAAAGGGCTGCCATTTTGGAATTTTCTCGTCGCTAAGGTGCTTTTCTGAAAGAAGGAATCCTAAGGTACATTCATGCCAAATTTGGTGCTTGCACCACAAAATGCATGATTTCTCTGACATGTCAACCTAACCGGCTTCGCTACTATGACTACTTTACAAATTTTTGTAACAATTGAGTGCATGGCCGCCATCTTTACAAATGACTGCTATTTTTACAAATGGCCGCCATCTTGGATTTTTCTTGTTGCTAATGTGCTTTTCTGAAAGAGGGAATCCTAAGTTACATTCCTGCCAAATGTGGTGCTTGTATCACAAAATGCACCATTTGTCTGAAAATATCAAACTAACTGGCTCGGCTACTACGATTACTTTGCGAATTTGCAGTACATATGGCCTGGAACATGCTTAAAAATTGCAGCAAAACGTATTATAAGCCAAGGTTATGAAGTTTATTTAAAGAAATTAACAAAGTGTTTCAGGACATTTAAAAAACTTCTGTCGTAGGATGCAGTTTCGCATCTTTGTGAGATGGAGATCGCAGACTTGAGAAAAAATACTGAGCGGAAATGTATTAAACACGATGAAAAGGACGATGTTCATGTCAGACAAGCATTGCCTGTTTGATACAGGGGTGGGAATCTTCGATTACGATCAGGAGGCAACGATTTGATTTTGAAACTAATATCAGTGCAGATTTCAGTCATTATCTGAGTTTGGAAGACATGAGATTTTAGCTGGCAGTCTTCAGTTATTAAATGAACAGTTATTGTGATAAATTCTGTGGCAAATGAAGTCATAGTGTCACACGTTAATGCTGCCCTGCTCTCACAACTGCTGCCATGACTTCAGTGCTGGTGAAGAGGTTTCAAGTCCTTCGCTATTAAAGCACCGACGGACTTTGTTATTCGCGAAGCCTTTTCCGACGATGGCGGAAGTTTCTTTAGGATATCCAATATGGTTTTGCTTGCAGCAGAACTTGTTGAAGCCACACTAGCGTTGGTAGCACCCGAACGGTTTGCGAAATCACAACGTAGGGTTTGTGCGGTGTGATTTTGCAAATGAGTTGTGTTCCCTACATACACTGCATGACTTTTATCCAAAGCCAGTCTACACTATAATAGACAATGTGACCGGTCAGATGACGCAATCTGCAAGGTCAGCCACGTTTGTGTTCGCTTCAAAAATGTCCGAGTGAAAAGCTCTCCTTGTTTAGTTCCGCTTATTACTTTTACTTTTACTTTTGTATTACATTTTTGATGATCAACTGTTTAAAATTCATAAAACGATGCAGAATCATCACAATTATTTCCCCCACCTTAGTTCTCGATGTTTCCCAACATATGTAATGAATGTGTTTCAGTATTTTTAACAAATCAAGGTTTAAAACAAGAGTTCGTGTCTAACATCTTTAAAAAAATGTCACTCTTATTAATTTTGGTAGAAATGAATAAAAGTACACAAAGTGTCTAAAAAAATCCTAGCTTAAGATTTATATAGACCAACATAAAAAAATGTAATTTTTGATTCATAAATGTAACCTAATTTGCTTGGATTAAATTAAGTTCCTTATTAATTTAGCATTGGAAATGTAGGAAAGCACAAGGCAAAAACTTTTTACTCTTCATTTAGTTTTTAGGATAATGTCATAGTGTGGATCACTGTGCAGACAACATGGTGATTGGATGTAGTTGACTTTCATATGATCATCAGCAGGGAATTTTTGAGAAAATATACACTTTCATTTATTCAAAGTCATACCAAATCCTAGTTTGTAGAAATGCTAACTGTTTCTGATGTTTTCTTTTACTCGTATTATCATAGTTTTATAGTCGATAGAATTGTTAGACTCCAAAACAAACCCAGCTCTGACTTTAACCGCCGAGAACCCAAGGCCGCATACACGCAGCTGTGGAGAGAGGCTGGACTCTTGGATGTGTGCGTCCAGGACAGTGTAACTGACCGATAAGAGTGCAGATTGAATGTAAAACGCCTTCTGCTTGCTCCTTGCTGCACGTAAAACTCTAAAAGACAAGTTTTTGACTCTTGATACTTATTGAATCTCTATATATGTCCCTTACAGTCCGTTTTCAGACAGTCATTAGTTGGTAAAATAGGGGCTTTGATAGTAAGGACATAATGTCACAGTTGGAGTTTGTGCTGTATTTTGATGATAAAAGAACACGAAATCCATTTTCACTAAGGAGATGGTTTAGTCAACCTCCATGAAAGGATGAAAACATCGCTACAAGCTTTAGGAGAAAAAACATGGCGTTAATTACCTGGAAGAAAGAAAAAAACAATTAAATTTGATTTTACAATCGATTATACATTTTAATGTGACACAAAGCTGCTTTTATAATGTAATTTTTATCACTAGTTGAAGTTATATCCCTTAAATAATTGGAAAAACTAGGAATCAAATCAATAAAAAGTGGATAAAAGCATTTTTTTATTGGTCCAGGTTGCAGCATGTGTTGCAAAGTCCAAATGGTTCATCCGAAGTTTTCTTCAGTACTGATTTCCACTTAAGTCGTGAATTAATTCTTTTGCCGCTAAAATTCGTCCTCGTATTCACAGAATCAGATAAAAGTCACAAATTTCTTCGCGACCTCTTAGCTCCCCTCATCTGACAGTCTCCAGTTGAGAAACCAGACGAGTTTTCTGGAAGTGTGACTACTGCAAAAGCCTCTGTGGAAGCACGACTGACTGACCACACTCAGCCTCACACTCCCCCCTCGCTGCTTCGCAGAGCTGCTGCTCGCTCGTACCCCCCCCCCCCCCCCCCCCCCCCCCCTTCTTTCCAATACCCTCCCACCTTCTTTGTCCAGGCCTGGTGTGAGCGTTCAACCCGACAGTACCACAAAGGCGGCTTTGGTTGGAAACTGGCTGCCGACCCCATCTGAGCTCACACCCAGCGCACCAACCCCAGCTCCAAGCCAGGCTGGAAAGAATGTATGGAGTCAAACTGCTGTCCTTCAGTTCTCATCTGTACCAATAAACGAAGAGGCAGGGAATCATTTTGGTCTTTTTCAGAGTTATGTAGGAAGTTTAAAAGTGTATTTCAGTTTATTTCTTGTCTTGATATAAATAGTTTTCACATCTTCCCTACTGTGTGAAAGGTAGTGTCACATTTAACACGTCACAGGCAGTCCTTTTGGGACAAAACTCAACTTGTCCTCCGAACATATGTCGGCACACATGCTTGGCTTTAATATATGCTGCTTGTAACTGTCTTTCTATTAAAACCAGGGAAAAGACTGGTGGTGTTAAAACAAGTTTTAAATCAAGGCCTTCCACATGGGAATCTGCCTTTGTCTGTTTGAACTTTAGATAATGTGGGCTTGTCTTGTAAAATGAAATTACACGCAGCTCTCTTGTGCACGGCGCTATGCATCTAGTTATTCTCCAAGTGTAACCACTGTGTGAAACAGAAGCTTAGCGAAGCATTCTCTGCAGTTACGCCTGCTTTTACATTCAGCCCCACTGCGTTTTGCACGGATGTGTTTGTCTGAGTCCTCCTTGGATTAGTCCACAATCACAAATCCTCCCTACGATGAGTAACACACGTCTCTGTGCATTGTCAACATCTGTCACGGCGGCGCCGGTTTAGACGGCGATGTGCACTTGCCTACAGCTAAAAGTTTGAATGATGGCGTTACGTAATGCTGCTCTGCTTCCTCAGGGATCTCACTGTGTCTTAAAGACTTTCACGCAGGTGTAATGCTCAACTCAAACACCCCTTATCACTGTGAGAACAAGCTAAAGGGATGTTAATTACCATCAGATATAAAGCCGATTTAGCACAGTTAAAAAGTAAAGGCAATATTTTTTCATTCTTTAACTTTTTGCTTTGTTTTCTGTAAATCATATGGACGGTATTTTCTTGTTGATTTTTAGTCATATAAAGTTCAGTTATTGTGAACATTGCTATATTGTACACCGCCCTCAAAAATGTGGGTTCAAGCCGCCACTTTCGATGAAAAGTCTATGCATGTAAACACGAGTTTTGGGCTTCAAAACTCTGGTGTTCATGTGTAGGTACTCAAGTTTCTACAAGTTTTCGGGCTACGAAAAGCGTAGCGTTGCAATTTTAAGTCAGGTTGAACTTTGACCAATCAGGGACTTTGGTAGTAAAATATGGATGGCGTCGTTTTTAATTCAAGGAATGGCCAACAGTTTGAAAATTGATCATTGAGGAGAAATGAAGGATTGGGACTTATGCCCGGCAGGAATTCTATGACTCCAAGTCTTTCTTATATCGGAATAGAACTGTGAAAGCAAAATTTGCACCACTTTGATATTTTGCACCAAGCTTCTTCCAACTGTAGGTGATGAACATGTGCTAGGAAACAAAAGAAACAGAAGCCCCTCCCTGCTTGTCCAGTGTGAACATTGTGGGCTAAAAGCTTTTAACACATTCTTGAACGCGCATCACATGCCCCGTGTGTATGCTGTTGAGAGGATATGAAAACATCCAGGAAAAGTACAATTCATTTTACAATAATACATTTCAGCCAGTTAGAATGCAAGCTATTAACAATTTCATACTTTAATGCAAAATGGAAAGGAAAATTTGTGGAAAACTGAAAAGAATTTCAACTTTTATTTACCTTGCATATGTATATTTCATTTTAACAAAAGATGCTTTTCTCAGAGGTGGAGCAGCAAATAGCTTTGCCCCCCCCCACACTTTTGAGTCAATATTGATATAATTATTGGATAATACTCTATAATAACTACCCGAACAAATCATTATTAAACTGTTAGTTATTGAGTTATAAATGACTTGTTAAATAACAGTTAACAGCTTGTTAAGGATTTAAAAATGTAGGGTTAGGGTAAGAATTAGAACTAGGGTTAGGATTAGGGCTAGTTGGAAATGTTCTTTATATACTAAGAGTTTTTTAATAAGGAATAACTGCAACTTAAAAAAAACTTTAAAAAAAACATCCCAGTAACATGTATAAAATATTAACTGAGTCTTAACAAGTCATTAGTAAGTAATTTAGTAAAAGCTTCTTCATGATATATTACTAATTAATAAGTTGCAGTTAGAAATCATTAAAATACAGATAACAGGTCATTTATAACTCGCTAACTAAAAGCTTGTTAGTTATCTACTGTCTATCTATACGGCACATTTATAAATCCTTAATAAACTGTAAACTGTTATTTAACAAGTCATTTATAACTAAATAACTAACAGTTTAATAATGACTTGTTAACTAGCAATAACAGGTAGTTAATGTAAAGTTTTACCAATTATGGACATATTAAGAAACCATCAATACCAGTTTCTTTAAGCATTGTAAACATAAAAAAGGTATATTTTTAAATGAAATTTTGAGCCCCTCAAAATATTTGCTACGGCCCTGTATTTTTTTACTTTTATTATTTTTTTGCTACTGCTTTATTCAAGTGATTGTACCTTGGCTAAAAGATTGTTGTTGCTTGTTTTCAATTGTTACTCAGTGCCTTTGCTTAGTACTACTTGTCTTTTAAGTTAGAAAAAGAGAGAGAGAGAGATTTTATGAACCACTAATAAGAATGGTGCGATGCGAATGAACTCTGTATGTACTTTAAAAGAACGAGATTTGGTTTTACCATTGAAATAGTGCTTCAAGTTGCTTAAAACGACTAAAAGACCCACTCTGATTTAAGAAAATCGTGTTTTTTAGTGCTTTTAACATCTTTTTGTGGCATTTTCTCATAGTTGAGGAGACATTCAAGATAATTTCGGATTAAAACTGCGTTTTTGAGTATTTCTTTATTCAAATCGTGGTGACTCAAGAGCAGATGCAAAAACTGCTGTTCAAAAACAACCAGCAGGCCACAAGCTCCCTGCTCCGCTCCATTCCGATACATCCACTTTCAGACAAATAGATCCACGTGCATCTTTGTTTTCCTCGTCCGACCTCGCATCTGGCTCAGAACTGTGCAGCTCGATAGTTCTGATATTGTTCGCCATTTTTGTTTCTCTGCTACTGTGAGAGAGTGTAAACAACAGGATGATGGGAAATGAGTGAAGGCTAACTTCCACACCAACAGTCCCTCCCATAAGCCAGAGGCAATTTTTTTATTAAAATTGCCTTTTTGCAGAAACTATGTCCCAGAAAATGACAGTTTTTTTTATTTTGGCTAAAAATGGCATAATCATAATTAAAAGACCACAAAAGATGATCGGAGGGGACTTTAAAGAGTTCACAAAGTACTTTGATGTTGGTTGACAACATTTCTTTTTGAGTTAAATGTAAGATGACGAAATCTATCTGTTGTGCTCAAACTGAAGCTTTGGCTAAAATCAGCAGGCAAGAAGGAGCCGGAGAATTAACTCAGTGAGTTACACTGCTTTGTGTCTGTTTATGTCATGTTTTTAATTTAAGGTTGTGAAACACCAATTAATATTCATTAAATGTATCACTGGACAAGTAGTGTCCAGGTGATAAACTCCAGCTCTGTAAATCGCTCTATATTTTACCGTATGTGTAACATGAGTACACGGTAAAGTAATAACAGCACTTCAAAATTGCTGACTTCATCTGAAAACCCCTGGGGCTTAAATTAGATTCTTTCAGAGTAGCTCCTCAAACATCTGTGGTATTGCCCCTCAAACTCACACATTCAATATTCGATATTTTCCTGCAGCTTCATCTGGCAGCTAAAGTTAGTTTGATGTTTTTCACCAGTAAGGATTATTGATTTTGATCAAACAATTAGCTTCAAGCAGTTTTGAGCTCCATATGAGTCGATACTTGGATACAGAGGAGTAGCAAAAGTATGACATGTTTATAGATAGGTACTCCTTTTGACATGAGATAACCATTGGACATAATGTATTTAACCAAACTAATAACTTAGGTTAGTCAGTATTACCTTATAAGTGGCTACTTTGATGTTAAAAATGTAGAAACCATATCCTACAGTATGGCTAGCAAAATTTATGTTCACATTAAACAAAAAACGTAACAAATTTAATGTAGGAGCTAACCTAAAAATCCTACATTAGCACATTTGCATTTGTCTTTAAAGTCCCACTACAACTATATTTTAGCAATAGTAAAATAATTCTCAGGGTTTTTTTTTTAAACCACACTTAACCACCCTGCAGAGCAGCAGGAGCTCATTAGAAATTTGCCTCTGTGTCATAGGCAGGACTGTTGCAGTGGAAGTAAGTGATATCCCAGCATTCCTTTGTTTACACTCTCTCCAGCTAGCTTATAGTCCCTCACAACCCTAAGCTAACATTAGCTTAGCAAAAAAAAGAAAAAAAAAACAAAACTAAAATCCTAGCTGTCCAGTTGTACATTTTTGAGTAGAATGAATGTAGAATTTTAATTTAAACGGCAAATATGACATCATCAATATCTCAAAGTAAAAGCCTAGTAAAAACAAACCTTTTATGAAGACTTCTGATGAATCCACTGTGTTCTGATGATAAAAACTTGGATGGTTTATAAAAAAGTAAATTCAAATATTTGTTTTCACAAATCTTGTTCAAACGCTTTGCATTGTGGTCTATTTTCCCCAATCTAGTGAACATCGATGCACACTGGTTTTTTGCAGACACTTCTGGGAAATTTCTAGGGCACTCAGTTTTGGAATTGTAGATTCGGACAGCTCTACAAAATGACGAACGCACTATGTAGTGAGTAATAAAGGAACTCAGACACAACCTAAATTACATGCTAGCTTTGCTAGTTTTAGCATTTAATTAATACTGAAACAGAGGCTAATTTGTTCTGAATCTTTAAAGACTCAATCCACTGAAAAACATGTTGTTTTTAGCTTGTTCTTGTATTTTTTTTTCAAGACGGTGGACATACTGTAAAAGAATGTCATACAAAAACTGTGTTTCCGAATATTTCTTTAATTAAATCGCGATGGATCTGGAGCAGAAGAATACCCGCAGTTGTAATGCAGCAAATGCGAGCGGGGGGGCAAAGTCTCTCTGTTCTGGTACTATTCTGATGCATTCACATACAGACAAATAGATCTAACGTCTTCATTTTCCTCTTCTGAGTTGCTATCTGGCTCAAAACTGGATAGCTCTGATATTACTTGCTGTTTTCTTGTCGTCGTTGTTGTTGTTAAGTTAATGTTATTTTAGGCTTGTGAGGGGCTATAGGCTAGCATGAGGAGTGTGAACAAAGGGCTGTTGGGAATTTAGCCGAGGCTTACTTCTGTGCCAACAGTTCTACCCGCAACTCAGAGCTGAATTTCTAATGCGGTCCTGCAGAAACTTTGTCCTAGAAAACGTTACATATGCATAATCATAATCAAAAGACAAATGGGAACCATTTTACTGTAGAAAAAAACATAGTTGGAGTGGGACATATACAGATATATGGTAGAAAAGCAACATTCCTGAAGCTCTATAAAAATATGAATATGTTTTTATGGTAACATACAGTGTCTAACTGTAACATTTCCTTTGTCCCTTCTTTTTTAGGAGAGTCACAGACCCTGGTGCACACCCTCCACCCACCTACACACACACACACACACACACACACACTCTCAACTTTGCTCCTTCTGTGACACCCCTCCCAGTCCCCCATCTTCCCCAATGGATGCTGAGTCTCTGGAGGTAAGGGCCTTGCCTTGCATGTGTGCGTGCAGGAAAAAGCGGACACGCCGTCTCCCCAGCTTCCGTTTTCCTCGGTACGCCTGCTGCTGGAGTATTCACGCTCCAGGCTGTTTTCTTTGAGAGAGAGAGAGAGAGGCAGAGGAAGACGGAGTATAAAAATATGCAAATGCTATTGTTGAAGAGAGGAGCGAGCAAGAAGTGGCAGGGTGGTGGCGGCGGCGGCGGTGGTGGGGGGATTGCTCCTCACCTCCCCCTTCTGCCACCGACACTGCCTCCACCTTCATCTATCCGTCCATCCATTCATCCATCCGATACGTACCCCCAGATTGAGAGGGGAGGGATTCTCCAGGGTAAAATATTAAAATAAAGCAAAAGGCCAGCGTTGTCTGTTAGAAAAGGATGAAGACAAGCAGCTTCAACCCTACAAAGGCCCACCGAGCGGGGAATTATTTATATATACACATGTCACCGAACAGAATCCATACAGCTCAGGCGTTAACGACCAAACAGGGAAACAGAAAGATGGCCGTAAACTGGTGTAATTGTAAGGCCACGCACGCCCACACAGGTGCTTTTGCTCAAGGTGGAATTACACCGATGCGCTTCATTATGTCAGGTTCTACAGCAAGCCCCTGCTCGCACTCTGAGGAAGGTCGTCTGCCCACAACATCCCCGCATGATTTCATCCAAGTGTTGCTTTGCTAATGTTGTTAACAGCACAAAACAGTACAAAGACAGTCTCCATGCTTCACAGTTTGGACCGCTCACATGGATAAAAACGGAATAAGAAGCGATACGTTTAGGAAAAATCTAATTTTTTGAAGCCACTTAACATTGACCTATGATTCCTCCGAGCATAAAAGACCCCAAACTCAAGGGATGAGCCGGAATTGTGTTTGCACATTGCTGACAACCAATTCTAAATTGTATCTTTAGTATCTTTAGGCACTTTGACACTGCTGTAAAAAAAAAAAAAAAAAGAAAAATTGTTGTTTGACAGGCATAAAATAATTATTTAGTACCAACAAGGTATTCCTAAACGCTATTAGTGAGTAAACTGACTTTTCTCAGCATGCTATGCAATATGAAGACCAAGCAAACACAACATTTTGCCTTTTTTAAGCAGAACTGGTGAACTAACTGAATCAGTTATTATTCAGGAATGTCAGATACCTGAAAAGTGTATATATAAATGTTTATGCAATGTTTTATTTTTAAACAATATTTTTAAAGTTTAACATGCAAACTATAAGAGCTGTTAACATTTTTCTTGGACAGGGTCACTAGTCACCTCCAAAAATACTTTTTGTGGAGACGCCCACATTTCATTTCTTTTAAATCATCCAACCACATATTTTTACCTATACTGTGATTTTTAACTAAAATTCCAAACTCAGAAGTTGAGATTAAGTATAGCATAGACAATTTCAATTTTAATTAATACTCTGCTCAAATGAAGCATAAATCTTGAAGAAAAAATATAGTGGACCATGTTTGGAGCTCTGTGGAACACCATAACTCAGTTTTTAAGGCTAGTATGTAGAGATGACATCCACCTAACATATAGAAAAGAATCTATTAGAAAGAAAGACTTTTGAGTGTGATCAGGTACAAGCACTTGTCAGAAAATTCGTCAAAAGAAAAAGTACAAAGCAAAAATCAAAATTAAATGAATTTAAAAAAATAGATCTAGGGCATGTCTTGCATGTCTTAGGCTACACAATTTTCTAAAAACATTCCTGGCTCTTTTTATTTAACCATAATTTATTGGACAAACTGCAAATATTTTAAGCAGCTGACTAAGTGATACCAAAAATAACAAAGAACTTTTAATATTTAGAAGATTCTGCATTTTCATCACTTTTCAAGTTAACTGTACCCAAAAATAAATAATCAAGTTGGATGTAAGATGACGACACAAAAGCATTCCTGTAATCAACTAAGCTAGGATCTTGTTTGGACTTTCCATTCTTTGGGCTTTAAAACAAATTCTTTGGTGTGGAGATTTTGTGGCCACTGACTGCTTGAGTATTTCTGGGAGCATGCAGTAATTTCCACCAAACAATCAGGGCCTGATGATCACATACATGAAGTATGGATTTTCAGCTCTGTTTGTTCAGAGTGACCGCTGAATCTTTTGGTGACATGAACCGCAGATGATGAAAATCCCTGAGGTTTTGTTAAAAAAAAAAAAAAAAAATTCTTCAAATGTTTGACAACCCTCTCGTTTTACTTGTGAAAAACAACTTAAGTATTGATTTGCGGGTTTTTGTAAATTTATTTTTCACATTTAGTTATTTATTTTACTAAATTTTTATTTTTCCTTCATACTTCATACAAAATAAAGATGTTGATTCCATTCATATGTTATGCCCCCTGTCCCAAAGACAATCAGTGTAACAAACGCTTTTAGGCTGAAGAAGATTCGTGTTAGCTGTAATGTCACAAGCTTTAATAACATTTTGCAGCAGTAATCTACAAAAAATCTCAAAGGAATGTATATGAAAGGAGAAGAATTCATACTGATGAGCTGCAATGACATGATTTTGACAAACACATAAAGAGAACTGCCATTTTTTGACATGTAAAAAAAGGTGATCTTTAAATTTTGTCTTAATGGGAACAGCACAAAGATCAGGCCAATATGTAGCTACATTTGTCAGGAAAAAGGAATATTACTTGATCATTAAAAGAAGAAAAGATGTTTAAGAAAAGTTTGAATATACAATGAAGTAATAGGGCTACTATAAAAAAGAAAATACATTTACGAGAACATAATCATAAAATGGGGAATAATAATAATGGGGAATAATTATGAGAAAAAAGGAGTAATTTTACATTTTGTATGTGTTTTCATATTTTTCTTAGTAAACAGACTTTTGCATTTATGACTTAAATCTTGTAAATTCCCAATTTATGACTATTGTCGTAAAATGTTTACTCTTACTCATAGTTTTAGGAGTTTATTCTGTTAAAAGTATTACTTTTTTCTCATACTTTCTCGACTTTATCCTAAAAAAATTGCAACTTTTTTCTCATAATTTTATGACTTTATTTCGTAAAATTACAAATTTTATCTAATTAATTTATGTCTTTATTCTTGTAAAATTACAACTTTTTCTTTCATACATTTACGACTTTATTCTCTCAGAATGACAAATTTTATCTAGTAAATTTGCGTATTTATTACTGTAAAATTACGACTTTTTTCTAATAATTTCACGGCTTTATCCTAAAAAAATTTCAACTTTTTTCTCATAATTTTATGACTGTATCTCATAAAATTACAATTTCATCTAATTATTTACGTCTTTATTCTTGTAAAGTTACGACTTTTTCTCTCATACATTTACGACTTTATTCTAGTACATTTATTTTTTCTTTTTTTTTTTGTGGTGGCTCTAATACTTCGTCAGAAGATTTAAAAAAAAACATTTTGGAATAAAACAACAAACTGATACTATGGCAAAAAAAGTCAGATCAAAATGATAAAGAAAACTGATAATCACAGCAAAATGTAAAAGTTGTTCAGAAATAATAAAGAAATAATTCTTGAGAACATTTAAAAAAAGACTAAAAGAAAGTGTAGCTATTTTTATACTACCTCTTAAGCTACGTACATACCAGGCATTTATGATGTTATCAAAAACATGCTAGACAGGCATTCTTGAACACACTTTTTAGCATACAGTGTTCACAATGGACTATTGCTACCCAATAATAGCACATGTAGTCAAAGCCATTCAAATTTCGTTAATCTACTCCAGGGTTTTGTTCACAGCACTATTCCAAAATATGCAAAAGAATTAGTGTTGTGTAATTGCAGCCGGGCACAAAGCACAACTATATTTATAATTTCTCCTTGATGATCGATTTTGAACCGGTTGGCACTTCCGTATTTTGAAAAGGACCCTGTCCATATGTTTGTACCACAGCCGAGGCCCTGACTGGTCAAAGTTCAACTGGTTTAACTTTCCACTACGCTCACTTGCCATGTCATGTCATGTAAATCCCAAAAACGGACCTAAAAACTTGCGTAGCTACACGTGAACTCAAGACTTTTGAACACGGAAGCTTGAAACGCACATATATGCACATTTACATAGACTTTTTAATTGGAAGATGTTGCTCAAATGTGCTTTTTTTTCTTGCTCGGTGTCAACGAAGCATTTAGCTTTAAAAAAAGTACCCGATTTTTTAATTTTTATTTTTAATTGGCAAAGTTGTTTCGTTGTTGCTTTTTGGTTTTTTTTTTTTTTTTTTTTTTTGTCCACACTAAGCAACTTTGAAGATAGTTTATACATTCTCCAAGACACTTAACATAATTTTTTTTGTGTGACCCTTTAGGGCTCCCATAGATCTGCACAAGGCTTAAGAAAAAGGTAATAAAAGTAGTTAAGTGTGGACAGAAATCTTTCAGCATTTTTTTCTTAAAATCCGCAGGGGACATTCTGCACACAAACGTCTGAAACTTCTTTTCCCTGCCTCTCATTTGGAGAAATGGTCGCGTAAGAAATGAAGTCAAAGCCCATCTGTAAAGCCCTCACGCTCTCTGCGAGACTTTTTGAAGTGATTACGAGGACAGTTCAGATCAAAGAATTCGACGAGTCTGAGAGCGCGCCAAATACAAGGGCGGGTAATCACGCTCAAGCCCCTCCATACAAGATGGCAGTGGTGTACACCCCCCTCCCAGCTGCTTTGCAAATGTAATGTGACACTTACGGATAAACAGATTATTAAGAAAAGGCAGGGCGGGGCTGGGGCCGCAGAGAAATGCCTACAACTTGTAGAAATAAGAGTGGGAGATAGTTTATTTAATGAACTCGGGGGATTGGCAGTGTCAGAGAAATGATGATTAATTCTCCAGTGCTGATACAGGTCCAAATATGATATAATTTGGGAATATTAGCAGAAACATTAGATGAGGAGACAGTGCTTCTTTTGCAAATAGACTGAGAAGCCCACAAGCTGTATTTTTTTTCTTCAGTAGTTATTATGGATTAATCCATAATCCTCACCACCTAAAGTCATTTTTGTCAGTGAAGCTCAGGGATAGAAGTTGGAGATTTTTTTTTTTGTGTCGGGAATATATCTCTGCTCCAGCTCATTTCCCCTCAGCATGATGTCACATCTTCCCCTAAAACACTCCAGCTCCTCTCAGATGTAACGTTTCTGCGGAGACGAGGTGCGACTTATCAGTTTATGTAACCGGAAATTTTACATCCTGAACTCTGTCCTATTTTTTTTTTCCTCCGCACATGGAATGGGATATTCAGTGATCCCGATGCTTCTAATGTGTTGAGGTGAATATTACACATCTCTTTCTTCTATTTCATTGCATTTTCATTCTGTCTGAATCAAATTTGAATGCTTTGTTCTGATTAAAAAGATGACGGAAAACCTGTGAATTTCCTTCAAATTGTTGAATAAAGTCGTCATTAGAAGAGCTCTCTGCCTGTTTTGTCCTTTAGATTAAAAACAAAGTCCTTTTTTTATGGTAAGGAGAGATTCAAGCATGGTGAAGTGTCTCACTCAGTCCACGAGTGTCCCATCAGAAGAGGGGGCGTCTTTCACTCCGTCCGCGTAGATGTGCATCCTCAATGACCCTTGTGGCCCGCACAAACATCTCTTTGAGGGCGAGTGGACAGATGGACGGTGAGGAGGCCTCGGCGACAGACACAGAAGAATGAGGATGCAAGTGTGGACACTGGGCACCGGATGACCCAAATCTTTTTTTTTTTTTCCTTTTACTTTATTACCTGTCCACTTCCTCCATGAATCCACAAAAAGGTCGCTAAACATCTAAAATATATATTTTTTATTTTATCAGGTTGAACCCCTAAACCCCAAAACCCCAAACAATGTACTTGTAAACAGGCTTAAAGTAAATAAAGAAGAAAAATTCCCTCAGTCAGTGGCAACAAAGATGCATTTAACACCAATTAAAATAACACAGTTTGCATTTGCCTACAATAACAATAACTACTGTAAAAATACATAACGTAAAAACCTATTATTATAACAAAATACCATCCATAGTGTGAAATTTGTAAAAAAAAGAAAAAAAAACAAAGAACAAAACAAATGCATGTAACGTCTCAACTTAAAACCACTTCTGCATAAAGATTACCATGCTAGAATAGAAATTAACCATTAAAATAAAGCCATAGAAATCACTGCTTAGATTAGATGAGAGCAAGGTTTTTGATTCACAGTCCACAATCACTTCTAAAATTTGTCAGAAGGGCCAAACCAGGAGCAGATGCGTGGCGCGTTTTGGTAATCCACCTCATATGAGAAAGAGCTAACATGGAATCTGGACGAAAATATGCTTTAATCTGGATTGAAAATACATTTAAAACAGAACATTTTAGAGATTTTATTTCAAAACTGTGGCTTTTGTTGTCCTTTTATTCCCAATCGCACTGATGGATTGATGTTCCTCCCGCAAACTTAGAGAAGTGCTGCATTCTGGTGGTGTTGGAACGATCCCAAAAATGACTGTCCAATTCGGGAAACACACATGAATGTCAGAAATTCTTTTACACCTGAAGAAACGTCAATGTGTTTGTAGTGCACCATCTATGGTTAGACATTACTATTACTGCAAAAATTAAACATTAATAAGAATTTTCAATATAAATGATTCTAGTTGAGCCAGAATAACTAGTTTAACAGGCTGCATATGGCCCCCAGTTGTTAGCCCACCCATGGTTTAGATGAACTTCAAAGATTCCATTTGATCACAAAAATGTCTAAAAACATTCCTAAATATGAAGACTGTTACACCACTGTCTAAGGAAGCCATCTCCACACCTTTTCCTCATGAGCTACTCCTCTGCTTGTTTTGCAGCTAATCCTGATTCAGGAATTGCTAATTAGTTGGAATGTGTGACTGAACACACCTGATCCAGGTGACCAATAATTACTGAAGCAGAGTTAGCTGCAAAACAAGACAGGCGGTAACTCACTTGGAACACGGTTGGAGACCCTTGGCTATGGGCTAGTAAAATGATGTAACATAAAGGTAAGAAAAACAAATGAAATACCTCAAAAACTCTCACAATAAAAACTGTCATTCAAATTTGACAAAGAAGCCCAACAAACTAATAAACATATACCCAAAGCCATCTATCACAAGACAAAGAAAATTGGCTACCAAACAACACTTAATCTCGGACAAGCCCCCAATTTATGTCCAAATGCATGTTTGTTTAATAGGGTTACAAAAGTTTTCAAACCTGTCCCATCACTCCTAAAACACAGGTTACTTCTTCAACCCAATTATTTGGTTATCTTTGATATTAGCTATCTGTTTTTGTAAACATCACAGTGCCTACTATAGCGTAGTTTTGCTAATTTTTAAAATAGCATATCTGACAAATGAAAAAAACACTAAATGTAATATGTTGTTTGCACTCCCTAAAGAAAAAAAAAACAGTATACATTGGATAATTCATGCTATTGGTCTCAAGAATTTTTAATTGTGAACATAAGTGTAAAGATAAAAAACCTATAGAGTGAATAAATGCAGGAAATTCTCAGAGTTTGGATTAAATTGTCTACATGTAACTTAAAAAATCGTAATGCTTAATCCTACACAGCCATTTTGATACCCATTTTTCTGAGGGCACTATCTCATTAACATTTTAAAAACGTCCCCTAAAAACCAATTGTACTATATATAATTTGGTCAGTGTTTTTTGCCCTCATTATTCCACTAGGGGCAGTAGAAAGGCCTTTTCTGCTTATTTCAAAATGGCTGCCTCCATGAAATCGCAAGTACACTTTTGGCGGAAAGACAAATTTTCAAAACTTTATAGTTAGAGCAACTTAACTATTTTTTAAATGGTCACTCGCTGTATTAAAAAATGCAAAATTGTTTGATAATTTATTATTTTTTATACAGTTACACTATGTTAAAAATGTGTTTTAAATTTGAGACTGAGTAAAAAAAGGGCTTTTTCGTGAACACCCATGTCAATATTTTTACTTCTTAATCTAATATTGTTGTGAACAAAAACTTATCAAATCACAAAACATAATATATTTGATACTGTCTAAATCTTGTTAAAAAACAATATGTTACGTTTATTTAAAAAGATTTTCTTCAGACATTTAAAAAAAAGTTTTAAAACATTTTTATTCCTTCCAAAATTACATTTTCTGTCATTTCATTGATTTTAGCAGCAGGGGTGGAGCTACAGGTGAGGCACATGCCCCCCCACTTCCAAACATTGAGTCAATATTTGTATCAATAGTGACAAAAATTGAAATATAATCCATACAAACTTCTTTAAACATTACTAAATAAAAAAAAACAATATTTTAAATAAAATCTCAAGCTCCTCAAATTATGTCTTTTTTCCATTTCCAATTATAGCTACTAGCCAGTAGCTTCACCCCTGGCTAGAAGGGAAAATTAAGTTTGAGGCAGAGACAAAGCAACTTTATAATATTCTTTTAGTTTAATGCTAAGACTAAAAAGTATTGTGGCTGTAGACCTATCACCTCAGTGGAAGCTAATATTAGCAACCTTAAGTCTGACTTCCCAATCGTGTTATGATTTCCATTGCAGACGGGCTGCGGGAGGCACGGGAAATGGGAACAGTGAGGGCTATTTAGTGCTTTAATTTTTTTCTCCCAAAAAGCTGACAAAGGCAGCAAGTGGAGGAGGGTGGGGGGTGGGGAGAAGCCCCTGTGGAGCTGATAAAAATATCTCATACCAAAAGAAAAAAGAGGAAGAAAAAAAAAGTAGCAAAACAAAAAATGGAAACCGTGTGCAAAAATGTAAGTCCAAAAACAAATCACCAACTCCCTCTGCAGTCCCTTCTGTGTTCACAAAAACTATAAATGTGTTCTTTAAAATGTAAATCAATGACATCTGTACATTCTCTGCTGTCATCAGCCTCATAGACGGCTGGAAGCACAGCTGAGGCTTTCTCATTGGTTCAATGAGTCGACAAGAGATGTCAATTTGATTGGCTAGCACCCAGGGCAGACGGCTATTGATTGGGCGGTCGTTAGGAGAGTGCGGCCCGCCGGGAGTATCAGAGCTGACACCGTTAACACCGAAGCTTGGCGCTTTAACGAACAGCCATCAGGCGAGCTCTATTGACCCGCCGGCTGGAGTGTGAGCAAAGGGTTGCGGCGTGTGGTGGTATCGATCACTGGATGAGACACCCGGGCCGCATGGGGGGGGGGGCATATCACAGAAAAGTAAAGAATAAGACAAAGTAACAAAAACAAAGATCGTCTAAATAGAATCCAACAAATATGACTTTTGAAAAATATTTTTGAGAACTTCATTGAAAATTTGCATAAACATGCATGCCATGCAACAGAATTCAGAAGTGTAAGGACAACGTTATTTTTTTTTTTTACAGGCGTATTTTAAATCGACAACAAAGAAATATATGTTTAGATCAAACTTAAGAAAGCCCAAAGAATTACTTTGGATTGCAAAATTTTTTGCTCAATTTTTTTTATAGTGTTAGGGGTTAAAATTGACCCGTTTTCATGGGTCAATTTTGACCCCTAACACAACATAAGGGTTAAAAGGTTTGTGTGATCCAGACCTGCATCAGATTTCCAATTTGAAGAAGAACCAGCATGAACACCATCCCCTTAAAAAGGAAAATACAATTAAAAGAGAGAGCAACAAGTTATTTGCAGAAAATAAATGACCAGAGGTATGTACCATTTGCTCATGGTCAGTGAACTCACCAAACGAACAAGGTTATTTGATTTGATTTATTGGTTGTAGTAACATACCATTTGACCTAAAAGTGCCTTTTAAGGAACTCAGGTCAATAGGTCAACAAGTTCACAATAATAATATTAAACCTTTATTTCAAGCATTGATTCTGACAAAACGACAAAACATATCAATCATTTATTAGGTTTCTGCTTCTAGTTGATTTCTGGAGCAGAAACAAAAATGTCGAATTTGTCAATCCTAGCTTATTTAAGCGTTCATATAACAAAAGCAACATTTTTTAAAGGAAATGAAAAAAATAAAAATGATAAAACTGTCAGAAATGTGTATTTTTGATCTTTTCATTTCACTCTGCTGTTTGCCACCCTTCCAAAGTCTTCTGCCCCCATAATGAGTTCTACTGTAGCTCCGCCCCTTCTTGTCCTCAGCAGCGGAAGTTGAAAGCACACAATCGTGGGGTTATTACAATTGGAGCTTGCAGGAAACGCCTAGAGTTTGTTTTCTGGTTTGAGCTGTTTATTTTTCATTTTATGATTGTACTTGTACCGGTGTTTAATAAAGATTTGAACAAAAACCAGCGTGGGATTATCTAAATTTGGTGGGTTGAAATGGTATTCCTATAACTCCAATACAGAATACTCATTCAATTTCACAACTTCTTAAAAAAACTGCAGATGTTTTGTTGAACCATTGAGATTTTCTCAACTTTGGGGTTTAAGTGAAGCTTCAAATGGTTTTCTAAACCAAATTTAGACAATAAAGTTCTCACTTTCAATGAAATATAAATAATATAAACAGGAATTAAGCTTTGTTTTTCTGTAAAAAAAAAAACCCCAAATATCTTTCGATTTTTCTAACACCTCCGCAGAAAATGAAGCCAATTAACCGAACGCTTCACGTGTCAGTAAACGCACCGCGCCGCTCGCTCCTCAGGTATTTGACCATTTGGCTCATCAGACGTCTTCACTGTGAGAGTTGGCAGAGGTACAAGTCAACAAAAGCGTGTTGGTGCCTTTAGGGACGCCTGCGCAGAAATCTGTTTGTAAAAAATGCAACAACAAAAAAAAAAAGGCGAGAAAACAAAGCGTGTGAAGAACAGGCTTAATGACAACTATATTCATCTTCAGATGAAAAAAAAAACATTAGATTATCAGATTAGTTAGAGATTAACACAAAAACAAAGGTAGTGCTAATTTGTGAAAAAAATAATCCAAAAATATTTCTGAATTCAATCGTGTGGATCACAAAGTGAGCTGTCAGGGCTGAAATATTGGGAAGTGAGGGGCGAAAACAGCAAATAACTGCACAGTGAGTGTGTCTGTGTGTGTGTCGGTTGGAGTGTGTGAGGCGGAGAGTGGCAGGCTGTGATCAGAGAGTGAATGAGCCATTTCAGTTCTCCTCTCTCTGTCTGTCTCTCGGAGGGGGACGCCGGCGCTGTGGATGGTGGTGGAAATGAGCTCGGCCGTGCAGCAAGTGTGGCGACCTCATGGCTAACCCTACACTGTTTCCAGCGCGCTCTCTTCTAAATGATGCCTACTGTATCCTGCCCAGGAGGAGGAGGAAGGGGAGGGGAAGGGGGGCGCCCCGTCCTCCCTCCTCTTCCCGGTTTATTCTTGTCTGACGCTTTAGCAGCAAAGAATTGTACCAGTTCTGTCTTCGAGGGACATTTTGACTGCTCGCTCGTGACAGCAATGATTTATGAACTTGCATGCATCTGTTTTTATTAAAGAAAAGCCAAATCAAATGTGTTTTGTGCAAAAACCATCAATAAATTCAACAAAAAGATGTCTTCTTTCTTCTCTTTTTTGGGACTTCACCTTTATTGGACCCATGTTGCATTTTTTTGGTCTATGAAAAGTTTGTTTAAGATGCCCAAAACAGTTCTTGTTATTTTTACGTTTTGCTTAGCCCTCTAGATCTTAAAGAGCCAAAACAGGAAAGGGTTCTGATTGGTTAGCTCATTCTAATTCTCTAAATTTGTAAATTCTGCTCTACTAAGTTCAACGAGTACTGATCTTTGGATGTCAGGCTTGTTACCATGACGATTTTATTAGCAGTGTTGGCGGTAATGCATAATTACTGTAATTTGATTACTTTTGTCAGTAACGGAGGAACGTAATGAATTACAATTCAAATTTTGGTAATTGAGTTACCATTCCTAGACTATAGAAACCCTAACTACTTCATTACCCTTACGTAAAACGTACGTTTTGGTGCAGTGAAACCATTATCTGTGATAAAATTTGACGTTTGAGTAAACAGTTGCTCTGACACAGGGGCGGAGCTAGAATATTAGGAGGGGGAGGGGATTTAAGAAGGCTAACAAATGACAACAGCAACTGAAATGTTCAAAACGACATATTTCTAACAGTTTGATCATTATTAATAAAAGAGCGGTTCTGTTAGCTGAGATGCTAATTCAAATGCTTAAAGAAGGTTTTATTGATGATGTCTTAATTTTTGTAAATAGTGGTACTAAAACTGACTCAAAATCGGGGGGTGGGGGACGCAAAGCTTTTTGATGTGGGGGACACTAGCCCCCCTTGCCCACCTGTAGCTCCGCCCCTGTTCTGACATTTTTGTTCTCAATTAAAATGCTGAGTCATGGTTAATGCAGAGTTGGAGGTTGGTGAAAGTTAGATGGTGGACATGAGCAGAAATATGGTCGAATACTCAGGAGACTTTGGCAATTGTAGATATTTGAGAAATCAAGAAGCATAAAAGTTAGTTCAGTTAGGTTCACATTATATCCACTGCCATAGTGTCAATGAGCAACCTGTCCAAGCACTTGGCAAGGTCAAACAGCCACACCCCTTTTTTGACAAAAGTGGTCACAGACAAAGTATTTTTGTGTCATTTTTTTACACTGTTGTTTGTTCTAATGAAGTCAGGATACTCCTGAACCATGTGGTCATTGCTTTCAAAATAAAGTTGAATGAAAGGTAAAGGGGATCTTGATTTTTTCCTTAAGAGTTGGTATATGAGTGGAAAATAAGTGAAGTAGTGAATTACTTTTAATTTAGGTTATAATTAAAGTACACCAGGACTAAAGCAAAAGAATCAATTAGAAAGTGAAAGTTATTTACCAGGATAACTTTTCTGTATAAAACATTACATTCTTTGATGGAGGATTAAATAGATTATTCAAAACATTTTCAACACTAAACTTGAACAATAATAATAATAAAAAAACAACCTTTGACTTTGAATGGATGCAAAACAAACAGGCTGAAAAAGCAATGATGCTGGGCACTGTTGGAAAGCCAAATGCTAAATTAGCTTTCAGTTTCCAAGACATAATAAAAGTGCAAAAAACCAAACAGCAAATATCAAATTAAGCTAAAATATAAAACAAGGCTGTGAAATATGTGCCTAAATATATCCATCCATTTTGAAAATCCACTTAATCCCTTTGGGATCGGGATGTTGTTGGAGCCTATCCCATTAACTGTTGGGCAAAGGTGGGGTACATACTGAACAGGTTGCCAGTCTCTTGCATTCACACACTTACATATGAGCAAATTAGAAATGAGCCAGTGAAGCATATTTTTGGATGATAGGGGGAAACCGGAGTGCCGGTGAAAAACCCACACATGCCCTGGAAGAACACTCCATACAAAAAGGTCCCAGCTGGGATTTGAACCAGTGCCTTTTTCATGTGAGGTGAGACCGCTGATCATTGCGCCGCCTTGCAGCCCAAAAAGAAAATGTAAATACGAAATAGTGAAATATCCAAAGAAACTTTTGTTTTTCTTCAATTACAGTATAGTTTTTAATGTCATGCTTGCAAAGTTGTTACATACAAGTTAAAAAAAAAAAAGGAATCTTGATATTTCTGTCTCTTAGCCAAAATAAATCCTGTGACATCTTGAGTTCTATTCCCTCCTTTTGGTATTACACATTTGTCATGTTTTCTTCATATGTAAATGCTTAGATGTTAAACAAAGAAAATAAATTGACACGTTTTCTCAGTTAAATGTTTTACTTGTAAATCTGAGTCACACTTCAATAAAACACTTCCTTCACATTGGAAGTCGGTTTGTAAATCTTAAAAGATAAAACCATATTAGGTAAAAAAGGTCAAGAACTGACACTGGTGCAAAATCAATTAAAACCGCAACACATTAGCCTGTTTTGATTGATTTGTTGTTTTTAAAAGTTTGTGTGAATTGTTTTAGACCTTTCACAAGTAAAGTAAATAGAACCCCTAAAAATATACAAACATAGTTTATAGTTACAGTTTATTTATTAATACGGCGCCTTAAAATGACCTTGGTGACACAAGGCGGCGTACACTTAAAGTTCGATAAAACAAAAACAGATAAAATGTTAAAACGATTAAAGATAACAAATATAAATGCTCTACTAGTAAGCGTAATGAGTGTCATTATTTTTAAAAAGTTGTGTTTTTGGTTTTACCTCTGCAAACTGGCTGGACACTGACCTCACAACTGTTGTAATCGTAGAAAAAGTAGAGCAAAGAATTCGATTGGAAAACAGAAACAAAAAAAAAAAGCTATTCCAGAGAAACGGTAAAAAATTATGTTGAAAAGTTAAAACATAATATCTAAAAAAAAAGAATAAAATATCAAAAATCATAAAAAGTAAAGTTCAAAAAACAAAGTTGACCACACCCACAACGTGAGCGTCCTGGTCGCAGACTTTGATGTTTTGTTCTTGTCGAGACTGACTTACAAACAAAGAAAAATAACAGTTAATGCTGGTTTATATTTAATACTCCCCCAACGTATTGCTTCAATGTGTTTGTGGATAAAGTTTGGAAGAACCAAACAGACTGGTGATATTATGACCAGTCTATTATGGATGTGTCTAAAAAACGAAGGCGTTGTCGTTTTTTAACCTTAAATTGCAGATTTCCTGAGCAGATGTAGTAATAGTCTGTTTGTAGCTCTTAAAAAAAAAGTGTAAAAAAATTAGAATGAAAATATGGAAAGAAAGTTAGAACGAAAAAAAACGTAAATAAAAAGTGGACGAAATAGATGGGAAAAAAAATTAGCGTGAAAAATACAGAAAAAATTAGAACAAAAAAACCCACCTTTTTTTTCTTAAAAAGTAGACTGAAGATGCCCATTTTTTTTTTTTTTATTGAATGTTATACGTTACCATACTCATTTCTTTCACAAATTTCAGGAAATCAAAAAAGTTTTCTGTTTTTCTCATAATTGTGAATGTTTGAATTGCAAAAACATATTTTACGTTAAAAACACAATTTGACAAAATGTCTTTTAGTTGTGAAATGCGGATTTAATTCCACGTTTCTGGACCAAAAACGACTCTGCGCACCAAAACCCAGCTTTCTGTTTGTGTGTTGTTGTTGTGTCAGCTCAGAGGCCAGTTCCAGAGCAGTGTTTGTGTGCTAAAACATCCAAATTGTGTCAGTTGTTTCTTAAGCTAAAAAGCTGCTTCCAAAACAGTGTTTTTTTTAAGAGCAGAGGGAAGGAAACTGGAAAAAAAGGGACTAAAAATGAGAAGAAAAGAAGATCCACACCTGCAGAAAGTACATTCAGCTCTGCTTGGAGCAGAACTCTTCCTCATGGGGGGAGCCAGCTGGCCAGATTGCATGTGAAACTCAGACTTTGATGGTTGCAGGTAGGAGCTCGTTTTGCCTCCCTTGCTCTCGGTAGAGCAACAGCTCGAACTGCGGCGGCCCTCCAGCAGGCACAGGTGGTATTGCTCACTCCAATTTAGCTCAAACCGCCGACTTGAAATAGCGAGGCTGTCACAGGCAATCTGTGGCGCAAGATGGACTGCTGACTCCAGCGGAGAGGGGAGAAAGCTGGGATGGAGTTGGTGAAAGAAGAAGGGAACACAGAGAGAGAGAGGGAGGGAGGAGGAACTCTTTCTCCCCCCTGCTGAGTTCCTCCCATCCAGCGGCAGCACATGTGAGAGGCTGAGGTCGGAAAAGCCAACAGTTTATTTCTCGCAGGATGGGACTGGCTGCCATATGTGGGGTCCAATCTGTTAGTGTCCATCCTGATGTCCCCTGGAGGGGTGAGGGATCTGCTGATGCCGGAGCGAGACAAACATTAAAAAAAAAAAAGAAAAAAAAACTCTTATTTTGATAGTCTAAACTCTTTTCCTGTTGACTTTCAGCAGTGGAACTATTCTGGAAATCACTAAAAAAAAGTTCCACCTGACAGTGAAAAAGAACTCCACAGGTTGTACCTTCCACAGGTGTTAAGATCACATAGCATGTAATCCTTACAACACACCAGTGTAAATATGGATATGAGCCAGCTCCTGCATACATGACTGTTTAGATTCTGGAAGCATTTACCCCCCATAGCTTAATCTGGTTTCTTGGAAACCGATCTTGGCCAACAAATAATCCGCATGGAGGTTTCTTCTCTGGATTTGCAGGTGGATTTACATATTTCGGTACATTTTTGGTTTAGGCATTGTGTAGCAGGTACATAACAAGGGATTTATTGAGCACAATTTAGTTTTTACCTGTTTCTTATAGTTTTATCTGCTTTTTTTCTTTGCTGCTACTAAATTAAGGTTTAGGAAGCAAGTTCTTTGATTAGTTTTAGGACTAAAATATGCTATGCAAGCGGATAGATTTTGAAAAAAAATAGTATCTTCAAATTTGGATGTTACTGCCGCTTGGGGATCTGCGCTAGCGCGTAGCTGCCAGCGCTAAAAAAAAAAAAATACACATCAGTTTACCAACTTTAAAACTCATGCAAAAATGCAATACTTACTTGTAAACTTCTGTGCTTCAGAGCACGCCCACGTAGAGCACGCCCACGTAGAGCACGCCCACGAAGCGGATCAGGAGAGGGACAGCTAGCCTACCTAAGAAAAGCTGTAGTGGACACCGCCTCAGCTTCACTGCCCCAACAACTGGAGCAATAGTCAGAGGAGTGGGGGAGCAATTCATCCAAAGTCTTCAAATTGTTGACTTTAAGCAGCGACATCAAATATGACCTATTTTTCTTCTTACTTTTTTAATAAGCTCGTTTATTTGTTATCATTGCTGCTTGGTTTGACCTTGGCCAAGAAAAAATGTATGTTCAGGTCAAACCAAAATTACTTGTTTATGTTTAGACACCAAGTCGGTAATGCTTCCTTGTTACAGTACTCTACCTACAGGGTATTTAGGTGGTATTTACATGGTACTTTTGTTTGTACCAACTAAGTTCTTATAGAGTATTTACAATGTAGTTTTTTGGTACCTACTAAGTACTTAGAGTATGTACATGGTACTTTTTTGTACCAACTAAGTTCTTACAGAGTATACACATACTTTTTTTTATCAACTAAGTTCTTAGAAAGTATTTCCATGACACTTTTTTATCTACTAAGTTCTTACAAAGTATTTACATGATACTTTTTTTATCTACTAAGTTCTTACAGAGTACACACATTATATTTTTTATCTACTAAGTTCTTACAGAGTATTTACATGGTACTTTCTGTACCTACTTGGTACTTATAGAATGTTTCTATTGTGATTTCTGTACCTACTTGGTACTTACAAGACACTTTTTGAGTATTTATGTGATACTTTTTGGTTCAGAGTTGTAGGTATATAAAAAAATACCCTTTAAATACCACTTAAAGAAGTACTGTTGTGTAAAAGTAAGTGTTAGAGTTTGGCTGCATTCCAAACACGGCCTTTAAAATAATATTTTGTCAAACTGAATCCTGCCGTGTTGCAGAAGTATTTATTGATACCTTTTCAAAGCTACTTTCAAATTTCATAAAGGTTGATAAAACAGAAACACTTTTGGGAAACACTGACTGAGTCAAATGCTGTTCTTACTTTAGCGTTTTTTGCATCAGTTATAAATGGTAACGTGTGATAAAAACAACGTTTTTGTAAATGAGATAACAAGCGCTTCGCGATGCCTGAAGGTAAACCTCGGAAATGAGAAGTGTGAAAACCCGATTCTACCTTAGAGTTTAATAAAATGTGGTTTGTATTTTGAAGAAAAAGCACAGGCGCCTCATCTCACTCTGTCACATCTTTGTCTTTCACCTACAAAGTCTCCCACACCCAACAGTGGAACCGTCTTTAGTGCAGATGCTCTCCTTAAAGGTGCATTAACTGGTAATACCTGCCTCTCCGGATCCCCGGGTGCCTGATACCCAGCGAGCAGACACAGAGTTTGGGACTCACAGACAAACACGCACACAAACGCACCAAGCTCATGATTAGAATGAGCTCCGAGAGACTGGAAGCGTTTCTTCTCCGACAGCGTGCATTTAAAGCCTTGTTGTTTTCCCCTGCAGCTACAGCCGGTTCGGATGATGTCGAGTTCCTTACAGAGGGTGAGCTCGGCTGCTTAGGCTGCATGTTAATGCAGACTACAAAAATCTGAGAAGGAGGAGGATAAAAAAAAAACACAAAAAAACATGCAAGCTCACTTGGCGAGTGGGCTTTATCGCCGGCTTTGGTTAAATCAGCAAATTTTGTTGTTAAGCTGAGGAGAAAAGAAGCAGTGCTGTGGTATACCTGCAGAACAGCAGCAGGGTTTGTTGTGATGCTGCTTTTTAAAGAGTTTCTGAAGCTCGTTTCTTCTGATGTTCCACAATACGCTTTAACGGCTTCAGTAACACCAGAGGAATGATGTCATGTTACCTCTAACCTTTTTCTTTACACGTATTTCTCATTTACATCTAAGGTATTACAGGATCCAGCAAAAACTACGGTGGCCCTGAAGTGCAAACCACTCAACACAAAAACATATGAAAGATCAAAACGGCAAATAGAAATCGTTGAAATTCTTCCTTCTTGTTATTCAAAGTAATATGTAATTCCCAAATCAAGATTCAATTTGCATTTTGAAAATACATTTTGTAATTTACTTTACAACTTTAAACAAAGTGATTTAATGCTTTAAATTCATTTTAAAGTAACTTAACCCTTATTTTTTTAGGTCAAAAGTGACCCATTTTCACATTTGAAAACGGGTCACCTTTGACCCGAACAGAAAATAGGGGTTAAAATCTGTTGCATTCTGACTTATGCTGTCAAAATGTCATTTGCTGTTTTGTTTCAAAAGCAATGCATCTTTGTTTACTTGTTGACACGCTTTTTCCAACCTAAAAGTCAAAGTGGATTGCAATCTATCAGAGTCTGATCAAGGCGGGGCCCTCCTCATACCTAAATTCACTAAGCTCCGCCTCCACTTCTTTCAGTCGACCAATAGAGGATATAATAGACACTCAAACAACCAACAGAATCATTTGATTTAACCTCACTGGAGGTTAAGAAGTGAAAACGCGATGGTTACACTACAATGGGGGATGAGATCCAGTATCACTTTGTACTTTGGTTGAAATAATGAACTAAAGTTATGGTCCAATCAGTGATGTCTCATAATACCAACCTTTTTCATGTCATTTTTTTTTTTGTAATTATGTGTTGGGTTTCTAGAATTCAGCTATGATTCTAAAATGTAACATTTGTTGTTATTTGTTTTAAATATCATTTTGATCTTTGCTATGTTGTTACGTTGAGTGTGTATTTTGCACTTCAGGGCCACCGTAGAAACATCTATCAGAGATGCTTTTTGCTAAAATGTGAAATAAGATGTTGCCAAAAAAAATCTTCAGGAATAATAGGCACGAATAAATGAAGAGGTCTTTTAAGTATAAATATGCGTTTTTAGCCAAAACAAACAAACAAACAAAAGCCCTGTGTTGTTTTCTATGACATAGTTTCTGCAGAGTGCCAGGATTTCATTAGCCTCTGAGTTGTGGGTGGGACTTTTGGCATGGAGTAAACCTGCCTCCATTTCACATTATCCATTCGTTTACCTGCTAGCTTACAGCCCCTCACAATCTCAACCTAGCATTAGCGGTGCAGCAAAACTGTATCTGAGCTCTCCAGCTGTACAGTTTGGAGTAAAATTCCAGCTCGGATGAGGAAAACGAAGACGTACTGTACATGGATCTGTCTACCAATCGATGCATCAGAATGGAGCAGAGTTTTCAAACGAAATCCTTTCGTCTGCTCCTGATTGACAACAATGGGAATAAAGAAATACTTAGATGTACAATTCGAATCTGAATTGTCTTTATTGATGTCCTTCATCACGAGAAGAAAGCTACAAGAACATGTTAAAAACACCATTTACATCGGAGTGGGACTTTAAAACAGTCAATGGTTTGAAATAATATATAATCAGATTTCAGGGATTATTTCAGTAAACTAATAAATGCATAAATGAAAAAACAATAAATGAACCTGCTGATTGAAACTAATAAACTTTAACGTTGTTTGAAGACAATTGTCATACTAGCGTTGGTGGTTCTTATTTTTATCAACCAGTTTACTCATAAGATGTTAAAGCAAAAAAATGCATTTCGTAAAACATCATTTATTTGAAAAACAACTTTGTGGTGAATTTGATATGAATATGATGCGTTTTCCACATCTGTTTTGATGGAAGATCTCCTCTTGAGGCTTTGATGAATACTTGGAATTGAGGTATTTAAACTGGTGAAAATACTTTCATCATACTAAATTATAAAGACAAAAAATGTAAATTGGACCTTTCATTATAAACGTGGCCATCCATGGGGTTGTCCATCAGAGGCGTCAGAAGAAAAAAAGATTAAAAAAAAGAGTGTTGTGCTCTCTCTTTTCTAGGTTCAAGTGCTTTGCTGAAAGTGGACTTTTAGACGGCGCTAACGTAGCAAACGGCCTCGGTGCGTGACGGCTCGCACCCCTGTGGCGTCAGCAGGGAGCCCTCTCCAAAGCGCCGCACAATGAAACCAAGCCTCGGAACTCACACAGAGCGTGCCAAACGCACACTTTGTACTCACGTGCACACACGTACATGAGAGGAGAGGACGTGAATCATCGGTGTGGAAGCTCCAGGAGAATAATGAGAGAGACGGACGGCAAACGAGCAGAACATCTCTCTGAAAATGGAGGGCTTTTATGTTAGAGCTCTCTGTGAATGATAAACCCAAGTAACAAAGTGAGTAGAAGGGAAAAGATGCAACTCTTTCCACACTACATTTGGTCTTCTAAAAGTAGTGCTTCCATGGGAGTCTTACCCTAAAACACACCTAAGTCAAGTCGTGTGCTGAGAGTTGAAGATTAATGGCACAACCTTGGCGTGGAGCAATTAATACTCTCTCCACGCCCGTATTATTCTCGTCTTCCTCCCCGCTCCTCTCTCCAGGGTGTCCTAGCATCACTTTGTTTGTTTTAATTATTTTTCTGTATGCAAATCTGCCGTTCCCTCATAACTGCTGCACCAGTTCCTGTATCAGCCAAGGAGGGTTGGAAGAGGAAGCACGAGTGGCGGTTATCTTCGGAGTAGTCATTGGCTGAGGTGATCAATCGTTCGCCGACATTACGGCCCCTCCTCCTTCTCCCATGTACGAGGTGCATAAAAGGTGATAATGGTACGTGGCGACATCAATCACACATTGTGGTACAGGCGGCTGCTAAAAGGAATGAGGGGAGGAGGAAGGAGGGAAAGCAAATTTTAGAAAAGACAGGTGAACATTTCTGATGATAAAAATACTACATAAAAACATCCGTTCTTACCTTATGTTGAGAAGATCGCATCAGTACCTTACTAAAGCAGAAAAACTCTGAATTTATGTCGGGGTTGACGTAAAGAAGAATAGAACAATTTATCCCAAATAAAAGTCACTTTTAAAAGCTAAAAACTGTGGTGTTTGATGCTAAACTTTAGGGCACGTAATGCTACGTTCACACGCGCTGAACGCAGGCAAATGGTGTTCACATAGGTCGCACATATTAGCGTGCGTACCTATAGTTGGATGAGGCTTGGTGTGAAATGTCAAACCGGTGCAAATCTAGTGACTCTTGCTCCAGACTTGATTGCGATTTATGAAAGACTTGACCCAGTTACTAATTTCTCCTTCGTGATCACTTTTCAAACAGTTGATAACTCAGTGTTTTGAAAAGGACGCTGCTCATATGTCACAACCAAATCCGAGTCCCTGGCTGGTCAAAGTTCAACTGGTTTAACTTTTGACACAATTGTTGCGTTTTTTTGTACGTATAGCCAGAAATTGACTTAAAAAATGTAGAACAGAACAAGTGAACATGCGGGCATGTGATACACCCTATACGGTTTCATGAACGCCTGTGGCGTTCACATCAGAGCGCTAGGGAGCAAATTTGATGTTTCGTAAAGGCAATGATAAAAAAAATGTACAGTGGTTCTTTGGTATGTTGAGCTTCATCATTCGCAGCTGATTCGCCAACATTTTTTTCAGTGCAATTTTTATTCAATAGTGCACTGTGCTCTGGATCCTGATTGGCTGTTTCCCTTGTCGATCAGTCTCCTCTTTACCATGTCTCTTGTACAGAACACATTCAGCTCGTCACATTTACATAAATCTTCAAATGTGGGCAGACCTTTGTTTCCCTCAGTAATAGTGGACACATTTTTCCTTAAAGGTTTGAACTTCGGGGAGTTTTAACAAGAGGGAACATTTCTTTATTCTTGTTGTTTATATTCTTTTTTTTCTTCTCTGCAAAGTTGCAAGAAACTAAATAAACAACAAACAAGTTACTGGAAATGTGGTTTTTAGCACGTCAACCCCGATATTGTGTTTGGGTCAAAATTGACCCCTTTTTCTCACTTGAAAACTTTATTTAAGTAATGACAAAATACTCATCTAAAGCTTCACATGCTGAGTTCAACAAATATATAACCTAACTAAAAGAAGAAGAAACAAACATGGTAAGAATGAAAAACAAATCAAATAGTAGTAAATACAAAGAGTGTTCACTATTATTCAAATCCTTATGAGAAGAATGTGACAATGGCTGCAAAAGATCCTGGAAAAAAAATGCAGGCATGTAGACAGAGTAAAGACTTGGCTTGGCTCTGTGCTCAAAGACAAGTGAACAAACTCCTCAAAGTCATCCGGCTAATCCATCTCGACAACACTGAAGCCTCATCATACCGACCCCTCCCTGAGCTACGCGTTTGCTCGCACATAAACACTTTCCTCCTGACAGGAACCCTACCCCTTCTCCTCCACCACCACCAGCGGCAGCTCCTTCAAAGGAAAGAGGGAACAAACAAGGAGGAGATGGAAGAAGGTCATGGGGTAAAACAAAGAGACAAAGCTAAAGGAAGAACAGCTGAGGTTCACCCTGTGGGCATTGCAGCCATACAGATTCACCCCATTGCAACCACCTGACTACTACAATAACTGCTAACCTCAAACAAGTGATGGCTTCACTAACTGACCACCCACATAATCCCTTTTTCATTCAGGCAAAGGAAAGAGGGAGAGAAATAATCTACAAACATACGTTATGTACTTATGTAATGCAGTCTTATGGGCCAGTACTAAATGGTTCAGAATGTACTTGGAAAACAGGAAACATTTTGTATGAATTGGTAACTTTACATCTGAGCTAGAAAAAAATTATATGTGGAGTTCCCCAAGGCTCCATCCTGGGGCCACTTCTATTTAATATCTACATGCTCCCACTGGCCCAAGTTATAAAGAACAACAACATCTATCTATGCAAATGACACACAGATATATACATTGACACCAGAAGACCAAGGCCCTGTACAGGGTTTTGGTAAATGCAGTGAGAACATCAATGACTGGATGTGCCTCAATGTATTTCAGCTGTGACTCAACAATTTGCTGTTTATAAGCTGTCGAGTTCTGAAAGCTTGCATATCAAAATGATTTAGCAAGTGTCAAAATGTCAAAGTCACACAAGGCATAGAAAAATAGCAAACGGAATTTAAAGTACAGTAAAGATGTAGCTTTGCACAAAAATCAGGGTTATGGGGAACATCAAAAATATTTGGGGAAATCAAGAAGTAAAGATATCAACTCTGGGTGGAGCTTGAGCTGTTTGTGCAGTGGGATGTGGGAGGGGTTGATGTCAGCAACCAGTGCTTGTCATTAAATAAAAAAGCTTGTTAATAAAGTTTTCAAATGCATAAATCAAAACCAGAATACAATTTTAGCATCATTTTGGTTTTTCAAGACTAGTTAGTGAGGCCTGGAATGTTTTTAACGAGTTAAACAGATTTGCTTATCATGCAACAAGTATTATTTGTGCCTTTAATTCTGCACACTGTTCATTTTTTCCAAGTTGAAAAACAAAAAGAAGTTTAAAAAATTTGATTAGTACATTTTGCATTTGCATAAGGAAAATTTGGCGTTTACCAAGAATGTGTCATGAATTTCAGTTTTTCTAGTTTGTATTGTGTACAGATGTAAACATGACTTAAAAGTTATGGAGATGGACCTAAAACATTTATTTGGATGACAGCTTATGATTTTAGATTTTGTGTGTATGTGTGCGTAAAGGTCTTCTTTTGCTTTGGTCTTTAAAAATGGGAAACATTTGTATGTAAAGCAAAGTAAGGAAATTACTACATCAAGAAAGTTGGATTTGATTTGAATTAAATTGATTTGATTTACATTAAACTGAATTAATTTGACTGAAATTTTACCAGGTTAACTTGTAAGATAAAGTTAATGAAAAAACGTAATTTCCTTTAGAGATCAAAGATGTTTTTTTCCTCCAACATTGGCCATGGGAATGTTGGTAGAGTCCTATTATGCACAAATGCACATTGTTAATGCTTGTTGATCAAATTCACCATGGCAACCAGAAAGCAGCAAGTCATTTGAACGTTCAGCCAGATGCTTCCTTTCTGTCATTTCTTTTCCCCCCCAGCAGCAGCATCTCTCCGAAGCTCTCAGATGGTTCAGTGCCGCCAGAAAAGTCAATTTTTTTCCTGTCCGACAGTGGATTGGCTGCCGGCGGAGAGGGGGATTGTGGGAAGGCAGGGTGCCGAGTCTCTGATGTTGTGTGGCCGCTGGCACCGTTTAGCTGCTCTGCCCTCAGGACCGATGGCCTTATTTAAGATTTCCGCGCCACGCTTGGCAGCAGTGTGCGTTTCATTGTGCCCACGTCGAGTGTGTGTGTGTTCGAGCATGTGCAGACAGTCCTGTGCTTGACTGTGAAAGGAGCTGTGTGTGTTGGCAAATTTTCTGGCCTGTATGTGTGTCCCCTCTGGACAGCTGGCGTGCCAAAGCCTGTTGAGCTGTTTGTCACACTTCTCTCACTCAGGAGAGCTCAAACTGCGTGCCGAGGCCTTTTACGGCCGACAGAAAAGCAACTGTATCGACATGTAAACGCTCCGACACGCTCCTGCTTCCTTTAAGCAGCACTGCTGGTACTGAGAAATGATCAGAGCATTTCACACCTGAGTCCAGTTTTTCAGGAGATAAAAAAAATCCATACTTTTGATCACTTTTTCTTACCTGTCAATCAAACTTTAAATCAAACTTTCAAATCGATAAGTAACAACTATTACAAGAAAGATGCAAGTCCCATGTTAGACTGTGATTTATTAGTTACAATAGTGTAGGAAAACAAAAGTTGGAACAATGTCCATTTTTGGGAGTTTGTTGAAATTAAACAAGTTTGTGTGAGACAATTAATCCACCAATTGATTAATATTTACTACAATCCAACCAGGTCGATCTGTCTGAACCAAGTTGTTAATTGAATTATGATATGAATCAAATCGTTAAAATAAATTGTTCCACTCCTAAGAAGAAGACGTTGGTTTTTCTGAATTGTCCTAACTTCTGGAACTTATAGAAAACTTCAGGCAGGAGTGACCATAACTTATGGACTGTATATGAGAACTGGACTGAGTGACCCCTCTCCCCCGCGTTTCAAAAACGGGAAGTACCTGGTGGCTCCAATTCCATATATTTCTACTGAGAACTAAACAGCTTTTACTCAGTCATTCTATTTGTCAGAGTAACCATTCTTGATCTCAAACTTGTTTTTGACCACAAGTTATTCAAGTTATTAACTGACCAATCAGACGCCTCAGCAAAAGCACGTGGTGCTCGCTGGCCCCACCTTGAACGTTTGACAGATTCTCTCGAGCCTCTTTCAGTGAAAGGGGTGTGGACTTACTTCAGATTGCCATAGAAACATTCACTTTCAACCTTCATTTTACTGGAGCCAGAGGTAAGGCATTTGCAGGCATTTGGGTGATGTCACACTCGCTCCGTCCAGGTCTCTATATACAGTCAATATCAAATCCCATTTTTGTTCATGTGGAATGGTGAGATGAAGAAAACTTAATAAAAAGATAAAAATGTACGATGAATTAATAAACAAAGTAAGAAATACCCACTTGGTAAGTCAACAGAAGCGCAGTGAACCCACATGGTAAAACTCCTAAAAAAAGACCAACAAACTTAGCAAAGTGATGCAAATATTTTGAACTCATTCAATTTTCCTGCTGCATGTGACATATTCTGAAAAAAAGTGACTGCTCAGCCACCTCTACCTCAGGTTCTTGAATCAAAACATTTTGTCATAAAGAACATCTGTAAACATTTCAAACAAATACATTGCATTGTGGGTAAAAAAGGTTCTGAGTCAGATCAAATATTCAACAATAAAAGAATCTTGTGTACTATTTTTGTGCCCTCTATTATTTTGTCCTTCAGTACAATGTGCTTCTGTTTTCTTTGACATGAAAAGAAACTTGTTTTTGAATTTCATTCAAAGATAGAATTTTATGGATGGCTTTGGCGCAATTTCAAAAAGGACGATCTACCTCATCCACAGGTTTGTTAGGTTGCTGATTCTTTACACGTCCCATAATCAGTCCCCACTCTGAGCCAATAGCTGAAGCGCTCACTTTCTTCACAGCCAATCAAATTTCTACCTTAGATTCCTAGAAGTGAGTTTATTTGCCTCAACCACCATTTCATGACAGTGTTCCTCGCTATATCACGGTTCACCTTTTGTGGTCTCGTTGTTTTATTAATTTTTTTCATTGTAATTTTGCTTTTTTTAAACAGCGTATTGTGTTCTGGATTTTGATTGGCTGTTGAGCTTGTTTTTGGGGGGGCTGTAAGCTAGCAGGAGAGTGTAAACAAAGAGATGATGGGATGTCAGCAGAGGCTTACTTCCATGCTAGCACAACCCAGAGTTGAATTTCTAATGAACTCCTGCCGCTCTGCAGAAACTACGTGCACAATTCTCTTTATAATTTTTTTCTACCTTCCTTCCCCGTCACAACATTTGTATTGCTCTTTTCCTGAGAGCAGATTTACTTTTGCCTTTGTCTTGTTGCAGTTACCAAATCCCCGCTGGATGAGTGTGAGCCGCCTTCCTAAAATGTGACATATACTGTCGTGTACTTTTTAGAAGGCTGACATTTTACTGAAATACCGCAGCAGTGACACATTGCTCTCTTTGCAGATGCTGTAAAATATGAGGAGCATTCTGGGAAGAAGCAGTTAACACTTTTTTTTTTTCCTCAATGTGAGACTTTACTGTTCAGTTGCATTTTTAGCCAAACTGTGCGTACTGTACATATATTGCCTTCTACTTGTGACTCTGCAAAAGTATTTCTTTCTGAACAATTGATGAAGTATCATTATGAAATGACTACTGTGTGTATGTGTTGTTTGTATAGCAAGAACAAAGATATTTTGGTGTATTTTAGGAGCGATTGCACAATAGCTCTTTGATCGGTGAGCTTTTTTTTAAAAAATAGGTTATGATAAACATGGCTGTCAGTTGTTGACTGTGGGCAATTCTGATGCTGATGACAAGCTGTCCCCAGTCAAACAGACACACCCCCTACGTAACAGTCCTTTTATATTGGAGTGAATAGAAATTACTCTTTATTATTATTCATCATCCTTATTAATATTATTATCATTTGGCTTAATATTTAATATACAAGCTTTAAGAACCCAATTAAACAAGAAAACGAACGTAAACACTTTCTAGACTTTTCAATCTGCTTGTTTGCTCAACTGCTAACTACACTTTACAAGGCTAATTATTGAAATACGACGGAAGTTCACATTCTGCTATATGAAGACTACTTCTCAGTAAAATATCTTCCTGTATTCAGCTAAAATGTATTCAATAACAAAATACATGACTGCAACATTAGCTCCATCAGCTCCAGCTAAAACAAACAAAAAAAACTATCCTGCCACCGACTGTCCAATTGGAGCAGTGTTTTTCAATCAGTGGGTTGTACAAGATGACCAGGTGTGATGTGGAAAATCCCTCGATCTCACTTGATTGAAGGAAAAAGAGTCGGAACGGAAGGAAATATCACAAATGATAATTAGGTTGACGTTTAAAAGAAAAAGAAATAATGCCTTCACGGCTGTCTGACCCATAACTTTAAAGTAGTCAATTTCAATCCATTTTACTGGCAACAGTCAAGGCGGTAAAACTCTTTCGCCATCACTAACCAGGCAGACCCCGGGAGACCGAGGTGAGCCTGAAGGGCTCGATGGCCACAGCTCCACATTTGCTCTTTTACTCACTAACGAATTCTCTCTTTTCTGATCTTTCTGTCACTTTAACACATTCTCACTTCCCTCTCGCTCTCGCTTTCTTCCCTTTTCTTCACACTCATAGTTTCATCAGTTTTTGCCCTCTTTTTTTTTTTTTTTCTTCTCACATACGATTGCTCACAATGAGGGGACACCTCTCAGTGTCCCCACGTCCGGAGGCGCCTACAAATCCCACGGAGCCCTGCTGTGAGACTGCAAGAGTCAAAGCCTAGAGGCCCAAAGTCCCATTCTTCATTTCCTCTCATTTCAGGAAAAGGATGAACAGGAAATTCCTTGGGAAAAAAAAAAGGAAATACAATTCAACACGGACGGAATCAGGAAAAATCAAGGACAACGAAATGCGAATAAGGAACGTGTGTATGTGTGTTCCCAAATTGCAATGAAAAAAAAAGAGCGATAAAGCGCATTAAGGGTGTTTTGGAAGATGTGTGTATGACCCATAAAGATATAAAGAGGCCAACGGTCTAAGCTTTCCTCAGGCTTTATCCATTAAACTGAGTCCCATGGCTCTAGAGTGACAGAAAATACATAAATTCTTACTGGTTGCAATAGTTTCCTTGTTGGCCTCGACCAGTCGGTCAGCACACGTGTGGTGTTAAAACACTGGAGAGAATTAGAAAAGTAGGACAGAGAGGGACAAAGAATTTGATGCATATACTTGAAAACATTCAGCATTAAATTAATTGTTTTTTTTTATGTGAAATGAGGCGAAACCAGTCCAATACTCTGACACTTATACCTCTACTGGCATCTTAGAATCACAAAAAAGGTTTATTTCAATTTAAATACTTAAATACTTCGGCTACCATGTCCAGTAGACAGATAATAGGAAAAGTGGAGTCCAAAAAATGTCACATTCAAATCAAAGAAAATGTATTCATTTTCATTGAATTAAAACAACATTTGTTAAAACTGTATGGCTGGATAGCTCCAATATTGCTCACCATTTTGTTGCACCGGTAATGTTAGGTTGGGGTTGTGAGAGGCTGTAAGCTAGCGGGAGAGAGTGGAAACAGAGAGATGATGGGATATCAGCAGTGGCTTACTACTATGCCAACAGTCCCGCCCACAACACAGAGGCAACTTTCTAATGAACACCTGGTGATCTGCAGAAACTATGTCCTAGAAAATGACACTGGTCTTTTCAAACACAAAGACAATGTTTTTTACTTAAAAGTACAAAATGTAACCCTTACCTTATGTTTGGGTCAAAACTGACCCATTTTCATGTCTGAAAGTGGATTTATTTTGACTCGAACACAATAAAATGGGTTACATGGTTGAAGCATTGACTGTATATGAGAACTGGACCATGTGAGTGCTTCCGGCTCCAACGACATAGTCAATTCAGTTACAGTTTTCTTCTGGTAGTACAGACGCTGCCATGTTGGAACTAGAAATGTACAACAAGCTGTGATTGGTCAAGCAGGTAAAAGTTTGGACTTTTTTTTTTTGCTTTTACCAATCTGGAAAGTGTCAGAAATGATCCAGCGGGACAAAAAGACGGCAGTCAACTTTGATCAAAATCGTTCCATACAAGTTCAAAGAACGCACAAATGGAAGCACCTGAACTCCAGATTACATTAACATTCTCCAACATCTGTTTTAGAGATTGGAGGATTACTTTTTGAGTTCTGCACTTTTGAAGTTTATAATGCATTTAATTTATTTCCAATAAATAACTAATCGTGGTAACTTATGTATGAGAAATAGGAAGTTTTAAGATTTAAAATGCTTATGTGAATGCAACCATGAGTCCCAAAACATTGGGTCAATGATTTTAGCAGCAGCTGTTTTTCTACAATTGTTTTAGATATTTGCTCATGTTTTAAAGACATAATAAAAAAGTAGGTTAACAATCACAGTTAAGAAAAACAGGAAAAGATTTTTTAGGATCATAGGCATCTAAATCCAGACCTCGAGGGCCGGAATCCTACATGTTTTCCCACCAACCCTCCATAGAAGCTCATTGACTGAACACACCAGATTCAGGTAATCAATAGCAGATGATTCATCAGATTTAATAAATATTCAATCAATTGTTAGTACTTTAATCTGGTTATATTTTTAAGCTTAAATCAGTTTTTCACAAAAAGCAGATGATTTTATACACCAAACTTGCACCACCGCAAAGGAAAGTGGTATGTATGCTAAACGTCACGTTAAGTGATACAAAGCATCATGTCGGAGGGAAAGTGCACCTTTTCATTCTTGGTTTTGTCCAGAGTTTGTTCTAAAGAAGCAAAATCTAAAGTCTCAAATCGCCAAGTAAAGGTTGAAAGTCTGTAGTGATAGAAAAAAATGTAATAAAACCACCAGTTTAGTTGCATAAAAATCTGGATGAAAATTACCTCACTTTTCACTTAGAATAATCACAAATTAATTAATTAATTACAAGTCATTAAAATTGAATTAATCACACGACACCAGTATATTTGCAAAAGTATATGTACTTTTCCTGGTGCAGCACACCAAAGAAATGACCACAAACAGATGCAGTAGGGGGTGATGGGGGGGTACCACGGGAGGTGGAGGGGCCACAGAGATGTGGAGGTGAGTGTATGTTTGTGTGCCAGCAGAGGAGCAGGCTGTGTGAATCCCCTGACAGCCACTTGTCACTCTCCCCTCAGACCATCTGGGCCCTCTGTCTTATCCACACTCTCTGCACCAATGGGAGCTGGTGTGACAGTGGCGACGGCGGGGAGGAAAGGGAGGGCAGCAGATGCCAGTTTCTCCACTTTTTTTTGTTTTCACCTTCCCACCTATCTTCATCAACCCATCCTTCCTCCTCTTCCTCCATAGTTTTTTAGTCCTTCCATCCTTGGCGTTTGCAGCCAGCTGGCACCTCTTCACCTTATTCTCCCTTTGACAAACGCACAGCCATATGCTTTCTCTGACCTCTACCGCTGCATTAGAGAGGAGATATCGTTTTAACACAGACGCCGGTCTCTTTCGGCAGGAAAACGGTTCACCGGGGACTCGTAATTCTTCCTATGCAGTATGTGGCATGAAGGTGGATTGACAAAAAACTTGGGAGTGGAGGCAGAAAAGACAAAATGAGGATCTCGGTTAAAACGGAAAGAGGACGAATGATGAGAAATATTGCGCAAAATTGAGCCTAGGACCTCTCTGAGCTTGTTTAAATTCCTTCTCAATCAATCATAGGATAGCTAAAAAGAAAACCCCCATAGATCTCTCAGTTCTCCTACTATTCAGGTTTTGGAAATTCAACAGAGATGTGTTTGAAACAAGTCTGAGATGAATTTAGGACAAATTTAGTCTCGTTTCTACGATATTACGATATTTTTATTGTAAAATTGACCTATTAAACAGTACTGATCTGAAGTTCCCCATCGGTTGTAAATCCATAGAAAAAGTGAAACGGAATGGTTGGGACAGAGTTGCTGTAGCCACCCGTTGGTTGACGGAAATTGATGACGACTGGAAAGTAATGATGATTTAGAGAAAGCACCTAATGCGTTTTTTCCTCTTTCTGGTGGTATTCCTCCGTGCAATTGTCTTTGAAATAACACATTTCTTTTATACGTGATGTAAAGCAATAAAAAGACGAGCTGCTGGATGACCTCCACTGTTGTTGCTTTTTCAGTCGTCGCCCTACAATGATGCAATGATACCCTAGCAGTCTAAACCACGCATGTGCCGTGAGAACAAATAGCTCATTGAAGTAAGGCTTAACTGTGTGGAAACGCTGGCCAGAATTAACTGGACCGTAACTTACCACTTCTTACCAGACCAAACTGGACTGCTCAGTGGAAACGAGGATCTTGAGATAATCTTGTGACAAATTTGAGATGACTTTTAAACAAATTTGAGACAAGTCAGTGAACATCTGATTAAAATGTTAAAAATTCCTCTGATTCAAATATTTAAAATGTCTAAAAAGAATATGAGACAACTTGAAAGGGCAAATACACAAACAATTTTCAGTACTTCAACTTGTAGGAAATAAAAACGAAAATCCTTTTTCTGTACATTTCTTGGACACATGGATCATAAAGATCACAGGAAGGAAACAATATTTCTTGGGAACCCTGGTTCAGATCCCGGCTGGGACCCTTCTATTTGGAGTTTGCACGTTCACCCAGTGCATGTGTTGATCACATTTTGACCCATGCTGTGGGTTTTTGGTTGTCCTGGGTCATGGAGGGTCGCCGACAGGTGCGGCTGTATCTTCAGGGGCGCGCAGGTGTGTCTTGAAGGTCCCTTAACGCTTGAGCGTCCACCTTAAGGGACATCATAAAATGGAACGTACAACTGTTGTGCTCGAAAAGTAGATCATGAAGCATTCGTGAAGGTAAAGTCAGACACACGCACTTACGATGTTAAGGTTACGTTGTTTGGTTCCCTGACGTCACGCTAGTGAAGTGTGTGGACTAGCTCCTTACTGTGTACAAATGCTGCAAGAACGGGATATGTGGGTGATACACAAGTGCCGTAGGACAGTCTAATGTCCTAATTTCTAACAGTCTGGCTGCAAGCACAGAACATGCACTCATCACTTAAACAGCAATAATGGGCCCCTTGCGGAATTCACAGTTTGGGAAAGTGGAAAAAAGTAAAAATGCGTACGATGTACCTGCATCTCACTTACTTACATAACCTTACTGCTTCATTGTTTCTCACAGCATAAAATCTTGTATGGGCCTCATACAACTTTGAACTTTTTTGCCATCTTGTATCCACTTGTAAGGGCGGCTGTGACTAAGACATAACTGGATTTGTAAGCGTTTTGCGTACACTTGTAGGGTTTTTGTAAATACCACAGAGTAGCTAAACCTGAAGTACTGCGCTCATCAGCAATCAAAGATGGCTCAAGAAGGACGTTAGAAGGGAGAATTTTGTTTTCCTCTGAGGTTTTCAGTCATTAAATCGTATTCTAATATTTGATTTTTTATAACACATTTAAGAACGCAATTTTTTAGTTAGATTACTGTTTGCTCTAACTTTAAACATCAAATGTTAACAAATTGTTAGCGTCAGATAGTGGTATTTTGAGTCCCCACACACTGTTGTTACAAAGAAGAACAATATTAAAGCAGTTTAAATTGAACAAAATGTATAATTCAATTCAGATAATAAAACAATAAATTAAATAAGTAAAAAATAATTAAACACATTTATTTGGGGAAAATATTTAATACATTTACTTAGTAAATACAATTTTCAAAAAAAAGAAAATCAAGAAATAATAAAAATAGGTTAATGATGTTAGATGTCGTTTTGTTTGTGTCATGAAATATTACTTTTAAATAAAGAATCAATTTAAGAATAAGATTTTCTCAAAACTATTAAGTGAACAACACAGCTTTTATTTTGAAAGATCATAAAAGGATATAACACTGATCCCAAAGAAAAAGTTGCAATGCTACCAGTCAGAGTCAGAGCCAGAACATTTTAGACTAGAAGGGTCGTAAATGAGAACACCAGAGTGGAAGGCCAAGACAAAAGAAAAAATCCTAAATATGTATTTTTTAACAGTTTTATTATTGTTTTTGTTTTTATTTTATTTAAAAATGTTGTTTTTGCTATTTTTGCAAAGCTTAAAGAAGCTTGTATATGATTTCTTAATCTTTGTTAATAATGAGACTAATATTTTCTCAAAAGTTGGGGGCTTTTTTCTGCCCCCCTGTAGCTCCGCCCCTGCTACCAGTACTGTAGCAGTAAAATTGAAGAGAAATTGGTCTTAACTATAACTTTTTATGCAGTAGTAATATCAATTTGAACTCCATCTTCTTCATAGTTGATAAATGAGGGCTTCTTCAAGCTTCAACTACTGGTCAGAACCTATTATACTAACTTTAACCTCTTTTCTGATACTTGAAGGTTTCTGGGTCAAAACTAGTCTAATTAGCCTCTGCCCGTTTTTTTTTTTCCCCTGCGAGTCCACCTTTCTTCCACAACTTCACTTTTTCTCTTCTTCCTCACATGCCTCGCCTTGGTTCCTTCTTTGTTCTTGAAGACACTCACACACTTCTAGCCCTCCACCCCCAGTCTTCGATGGGGAGGGGGGCGGCCCATCACCATTCGAGACACATAAGCGGTCCCAGCCTCGAGTGACAGCATCACGCTTACACAGAAACCCACTATCCGTCCGCGCACGTACGCACACCACTCTCCATCCGTCACATTTACATTTCAAACTGCCTGCGCTTCCACCAACACATCCATTATTTACCAGCCTCTGGCCAAAGAGGATAGCACCGTATCCACACTCCCCAGGTATCATGAGTGTGTTGGTGAGGGGGGTGGGGTGTGTGTGTGTGTGGGGTACTCCAATCCTGCTTCCCTCAGCAGCTTGCAATTATATTTTCTATAATTCATAAAAAAAATTATTCTCACCCTTTTAATTATTTTTAAAAAATCCTTCTGCCATCTTAGAAAGTATTTTTTATTCAACCCTTTACAGGCATGTTTTTGTTGTTTGCTATAAAAGGGGGGATCAGAAGTAATAATATTTGAAAACAAATGTTTTTTGATTTTTGCTGGGATGATATGTTCTCCTGTTGCTCTTTCAAGAACGCGATATATGCTGAGTCATAAACGCATTTTTGGCATACAGTGTATGTCCACCCCCTACAGTTGAAAGAGGCTCGGCGTGAAATTTCAAAGGGGGGCAAATCTTAATTCAGTTCTATTCCAATATATGAAAAGTCCCAGAAGTCCCAGAAGTCCCCCAGCAAAAAAACTCTGCCCCCTCTCCCAATTTTTGAGCCAGTTAAATGTCATTATGAAGAAATCATATATACATGACTTTTTAAACACTGCATAAAGAACAATTACAATAAAAATGTCAGTCGTTAAAAAAAAAAAAAAAATCATTAAATTGACGAAGGTAAGTTAACAATGAATTAAAAATAACATGTTTTAATTTGCTACCCTTCCAAAATCTCTGCCCCCCCCCTATTTAGAATAGTGTAGCTCCGTCACTGACTTGGTATCATATAATTCCAAATAGACAAAAACTGCAGTTATTAATTTCTCCTTCATCCACTCATCACTACGAACCATGAATCCCTGCTTGACGGATTCGATCAGTCGAAAGTTTAGACGGTTGAAATATCAGTCCGTGTTTACTGAACGCCTGGTTTTGTACGGAAAGTCCAAGCACGGAATTGAGAACTTGCGTAGTGACATGTTAACATGACAGTTTTGAACGCTGAAGCACGAAATGCAGGTTTACGGCCATTTACAGAGACTTTTGATTAAAAATGGCCGCTTGAACGCAAGTTATGGTGGCCAGCAAAAAAACAATAAAATACAAAAGAAAAAAACTTGCCTTAAATTTTTGGGTAATTTTCTTTGCTTTTTAAATTTGTTATGTAATCATTTCCCAGCTGTTGCTTTTTCATCATCAAAGATAGCAAAATAACCTTTTTCTCGAAGACAAGCTGCACCAACACGTGTTTGTATGTCCTCGTGCATTTGTGTGATTCACGCTTCCCACCTTGACCACCGCCTTCCAGAGTGTAGCCGCTGGTAGCACGGGTTTGCTTGAATGTGTGCGTCAAAATCGACAAGGCAGGAAGACGAGTGAAGCGACACATTCTGTCCATCTCGTACACACCTCCTTCTCAGTGTCGCTCTATCCTGGCGCCTCTTCACACCACCCCCGCACGAGGTGAGAACTCAGAACGACGTGTTGACTTTCATTTGTAAACCGATTTAGGGAGGATTTTCATTTTTTTTGCAATAAATTTTGGTAATTAATCTTTGTTTTGTATTAAATATTATTAAATATTTCTTATTTTCTCAATTAAAAACATTACTTTGTGCTCTAAACAAAATTGCATATAGTTAGCATACATAGAGTTATAAGCTAACAGCTAACATTATCTAAAAATGGCCCAGGTTCCAGGTGTCAAATCAACCTTAAATCAAGATCTGTTATTAAATGTTATTAGCAGGTCTTATTGCCCCACCCCCTTAATTTATTTACCTGAAAATATCTGTTTCTGTAGATTTATAGGAAAAAAAAAAACAATATTAGCCTATAGAGAATATAGATTATGCTTAAGTTCTTACTTTTTTCAAATATTTTTAAATATAAAGCTTTTAATAGCTAATAAAATACATACAAGCTAATATAAAGCTTTTAAAAGTGTAAACTATATTTTGTAGAAAAAAGTATAAAGAATTGATTTACCACTGCGTTCAATCAAAAATAATTAAAAAACTAGTATGGAAAAGCCAGCATTTCCTCATTTGTTCTATTCATTCCTTCATTCATTTTCTGAACTGCTTAATCCCTTTTGGGGTCACGGGGCTGCCGGAGCCTAGCCTGGCTACTCATGGGCGGAGGCAGGGGACACCCCTGGACAGGTCGCCAGTCTGTCACAGAGGCCACAGTCACACACCTACACACACTCACATTTAGAGTGACCAATTAACCTATGAAGCATGTTTTTGGACGGTGGGAGGAAGCCGGAGTCCCCGGTGAAAACCCACGCATGCACGGGGAGAACATGCAAACTCCACACAGAAAGGTCCCCCATTGGTGACACTGTTTTCAAGTCCCCCAGCCAGGACTTGAACCAGGAACCTTCTTGCTGTGAGGCAATAGCGCTAACCACTGCGCCAGAGCTGTCACCGGTGACACCTAAAATACACAAGCTCTTTGGTATAACATAATACTTCGACTGTTCACGCGATCAATGTGAATCAGATAATTATGACCTGAAGAAAAGTGACTTTTCATATCGGCTTAGCACCGTTATGCCAGGGTAATGGCGACAACATCAGCTGATTCATGTTGATTACATAAACACATCACAACGATAAAGTGTTGCATAGCAGTGCAAGGCTCCTTTTCTCCGCTTCATAATCCATCCTGTCCATATGTCTTTTTTTGAAGCAGTTTGAATCCAGCTGTATTTCTCTTTTGCCATTTTAGTTCACAGAAAATATAGGCTTGCCAAATAATCCAGATGTTTTTTTTTATACATATAAAGCAAGCTTTTGGCCGATTCTAACTTGTTTCGGCTTCTCTCTATTGCTCCAATTGTAGGGGCATTTGAAGCTCTAGTGGTGTCCGCAGGTGTTTCTTTTAAGAAGGAGCCGTAGGAACGTCAGGGTGGATATCCTTCTGCCGATAGGGTGACCCGCATCAGGCTTGTGGCGTGGAAGAAAAATGCTTCACGTAGGTGTGCTCTAAAGCACAGAAGTTTACACTTAAATATAAGTATTTGATACTGTTTTGTATTTTCTGAGTGCTGGGGTATAGGGAGAAGCCATATGGGGTAGGGAATCAATTCGGCTGCTTTTGCTTACTGTTCTTTTTCACTCTCCTGGATGACTTTTTATTCTGCTCTTACGGTAATTAAAAATGAAAAAAACACAGACACAAAGTCTTACATCAGCATTTTATAGCAGATTTGGTTGATATTTTACCAAAAGGACACATTTGTTGAGAAACATCCTGTGTAAAGGGTTCCTGTTGTATGTTTTGGTGATTTGAGGAACAGGTATTTCTAAGAAAAGATGCCTCATTGATCTGAACTCCTGAAGGCTGCGTGATGATTTCCATTTGATTCTTTCTTTTTTTTAAAAATCAAAACAAATCATGTTCCGATGGCACTTCCAAAGGTTTGAAGCACTTCACCCTTTAATTGACATGGATCCAAAAGCTCTCACCATGAACTGGAAGCCTCTCGCTTCATCACTGACACACCAAAGGATTGTGGGATGGCTGGCCAACTGTCTTGGCAGCTGCCCATGTGGCTGTCTGCTTCCACAGCGATGAAATGGTGTGATGTTCGCTCCAGCAGGCCTCCCATGGTTTCTGCATCAGGAAACCTCAGTAACACACCTTGGCTGGCGTCTGCCGCTGCCATGAGCATCAAATACCAAAGCGCCAGATTTTTTGATCCTTTCTGGATCATTTTGTGTTCTTCGCACCAAGTCGGATGAGCTGTGGGATTTCGGAGACGTCACCGAAATGAAGACACATTGCTTTAAAGCTGTGGACAGCCGCCTGTTCCTTCACACCTCGGTGGGCTTACTTAACGTGTGATTCTGCTTTATAGAACTTACCTGATAACTGATGAGCGCAAATACACCAGTATGTTGGGTTCTGTTACATAAGTAATGGATGGACAGTAAAAAAAAAAAAAAAATAGTGATTTTATCAAACGAAATCAGAAAGTTCAGCTTGAAACTATAAACCCACAAATCACGTCTGTCTGCTCCAACTTACCCAGGTTGTTCATTTTCAGCACGAGTTACAAATTAGCAGGAAAGAAAAATAGTTTCCAGGCGGGTGGAAACACGTGGAGTCTTCAACATGTGTTGACCACACGCTCGCAGAGTCTCCGGGTGGGGCCGTCCTCTTGGCACGACTGCAGTCCGTGCGGCACCTGTGCGCCCGGCCCCCGTTCTGCTCCTGTGTGTTTGTTGTCGTCCGTGCAAATTTAAAACCCCCACAGCACCTGGCCGTCTTTGAGTGCACGCAGGTGCTGTGCGGAAATACAGAAGACAACATGCGTGCCTACGCTCGAAAGTTTCAAACCGCGTCAGCAGGGCCCACACCTTGAGGGCAGGGAGGTGGCCCGGTTCTCCTCACTTAACTCTCATTTGCAACTAAAGCCAGACTCACATGGTCCGCTAGCAACGGACTGCTGGCAAATTATGCACAACCTGTAACTTGTTTGCAGGAATAATTCTCTCCAGTAAGTTTACACAAAAACTGGCTGGTAATTATATATAGATGTATAAAAAAATATATATTTTTTTCACAATTAATGTCTGCACAGAAAAGAAAGCATTTTAGAATCCTATATTTGTACATTTTTAGAACTTTTTTTTCTGTTCTCAGAGTTAAAGTTTGTGTACACTTGGGCCAAATCTGAATTCTTCCCCTACCCCTCCAACTGTAGGGGCATCTGAGGCTGTAGTGGTGTCCAGGAGTGTTTTTTTAAGGGTAAGGTATAGGGACTTAGGACCGGGTTCCCTTTGCTGGGAGGTTGATCTGTGTTGGGCTTCTGCCGCAGAGGAGGAACTAATTTCTTCACGAGTGTGCTTGACGAACAGAAGTTTACATAAAAATGTAAGGATTGGGTTTTTGTTTGACTGTTTAAAGTTAAAAAACCGATAGGTAGGTCACTGGCGATTATTGATGACATCATCAAGGGGTAGTAACATCCGAGTTGGAAGACACTATTTTTCCACTTCTCTCCATTTGGAGGGCTAAATGTAGGGGTAGGAAGAAGCTGTAGGGGTCGGGAAGGCAAGTTGGATACGGCTTTGAACTGTTTTTGATTTTTTTGAATAGAGTCAAATGTTAAGTTAAATGCATTATGTATTGCCAATTTAGCTTGACCTCATTTACTGAGTTCAGGGCTTTGTAACTGATGGATAATGCTTGTTTTAAAATTATAATCAACAACCAAAATTTACTATGAAAAACAAATAAGAATAAGTATAAAATAGTTTTTTCCATGTATATATATTAAAAATAAAAAAAACGCCCTCTCACCCTCCCTGGGCGGTACCTCACAAATATTTAGCAGTTTCTGTAATAAACACAAAAACCAAGAAATATTGTTTCAAAAATTCAAACCGCAGTAGTTGATAGCACTTTATTCAACATTTTACAATTTACGTAAAATAAAGACTAATGAGCAAAAAGGGGCTCGCTTTTCTCCTCTGAGTTGTAATCTGGATCAAAACTGTACATCTGAACAGCTCCAATATTTTTCGCCATTTGTGTTGCACCTTTAATGTTAGGTTGGATTTGTGAGGGGCTGTAAGCTAGCAGTAGCAGTGTAAACAAATGAATGATGGGAAATGAAGGCTGGCTTACTCACCTCACAACTCAGAGGCGAATTTTTAATGAACTCCTGCCGCTCTGAAACGACACAGGTTTATTTTGTTTTGCCAAAGAAATGGTATAATCATGATTTAAAGACCACTGTTTGTGAATTTAAAATTGAACAAAATATGATCGAAGTGGGATTTGAAAAAGCAAAGAAACAGATCCTAAAAAGTTTTTACTTATAATTGGAATTATAAGAAATTTCTGAAAAGAAACTAATGAAATAATTTTTTGTGGTACCAATCCTGAAATACAACTTTAAATAAAGTCAAAAAAAAGGGGTAGATAAATTATTCCAAATAAAGTAAGTTTTTCAAACTCCCTGCTGCCAAAAAATTGTCACCTTGAGCAGGAAATTTCCAATTCTGTGTCAAATATTTCATGTGATGTTAACAGGTCTCGGTTCACTTGTAAATTGAGAAGTGTGAACCTACATGAGCCAAGTTCAAGAATGCAAGCGGGTAAACTTTTTGTCTGCAGGTGTGATTGCACCTTTTGCTTCTTTCAAATTTAATCCCATTTTTTAGAAAAAAAAAACCTGTCAACTCGCCTTGGATTTGTTGCATTTTTATTTTATAGTCACATTAGTCAACACGGTCCTGTGACTACAGGCTGTTTACAAAGCAAAGCCTCTGTTTTTTTCTGTCACGTAAAGCTGGGACTGGAGGGGCACCGCACAATCAAAGCTCGCCGAACACACGTCATCCTTTCAGGGGGTCTTTGAAATCTGGCCCTCATCCGCACATGCGAGTGCATCACGGCGCATTAGACGGTTTGTGGAATAAATATTTGACGGCCAGCAAGATGCACACAGCTGCTTACCTCCCCCCGCCTTTTCCCGCCCTCCGCCCCGCTTGCCTGGCTCCTGCAGACAGAGGGCTGGTTTGAAGCTCAATTGTGCATTTTGCAGATAAAGTAGCAAAACTACTAGAGGCTGTGTTCTGAGCGCACGTTGCCAGGGCAACACTGCCAGGGAGAACAGGTTCTCCATTACTACTTAATTTGGCCGCTTTAATTGCATTCCACACAATCTGCGACCACAGAGGAAGAAGAGGAAAAACCCTGGGCTGAGGGGCGGTGGGGGTTTGGTCCTTCTTGTGAGCGCTCACTCCAAATGAAGCGCAAATGGCCCTGAAATTGTCTTTATTGCCATTTGTGTTGATGGAAAGTGTAGTTTAAGGATGAGGCGCAACATTAAATTCAATTTTGCATGAATCCAGGAGTGCATTGTCTTTAATTTTAGGACAATATTGAGAGTTTGATAGTAAGAGTCCTGCAATATTACTTTGAATGTTCAAGCTTTTAGCCCTTAAGCTTTGCTACCCCTCCCTTTTGTGAAAAACACACACAAATGCAAGCTTGCGAGTGTTCCCATCCCTTTGAACCTGCGCTGCCCTGACAGAATTCCGGCCCACAATGCTTTTCTTTAGACGGGGTTTGAAATGATTAGTAACTGTTGAGCCAGTGTTTTGGGGTCCCTGACCCTCAGCACTGAAGTGCCACAGACACTAGATTCAACACAGCCCCAATTATCCGGCACTCTCACCAGCCACTCCAGCGGCCCGTGAACTCCCTGCACCAGTGGAGTAAAAGGATCTTGGTTGCTTATGATGTGCTCTAGAAAAAAATGCAACTATACTATAAAGCTACATTCACACCAGGCATGTGATGCACGTTCAAGAACGCGCTATACGCGGTTTCATGAACTAGCTCTTGTCCGTAACATACAGTTGGAGGAGGTCTGGTGCAAAATGTTGAGGCGGTGCAAACTTTGTGAATCTTTTTCTTTCACAACTCTATTCCCATATACAAAAGACGTGGTATGTCATAGAATCCCAGCCGTGCAAAAACCGCCATTATCATTTCTTCTTCATGAACATATTTATAATTGTTTGTACTTCCGTGTTTTGAAAAGGACACCATCCACACCACTACCGTTTCCCGATCGCTCAAAGTTCAGATGGTTGAACTTCAATCTGTACGTAGAACCTGAGAACAAACGTAAACGGGAGAGTTCTGACAGTGGAGGCCTGAAACGCAGATTTATCGTTCTTTTTTATAGACTTCTCATTGAAAGTGGCCAATTGAAGAGGAGTTTCCGCGGCTGGTGTGAATGCACCTCAAGGCAGAAATGTTTGGAAAACAGTTGCCCAATTATTAAAAAAATATAACGCTGAGATTTAAGTCTTCAGGACTCCTAGTAAAATTCATCTGATTAGCATTCACTAATTCCAGCTAATTTTGTAATTCTGGAATAGATGTTCACCTTTTGGTAGGGGTCGCCACAGAGAATCAGCTTTTACTGATTTGCCCAAGTGGTTCGGCAGAATTTTTGATACCGGATGCCCTTCCTGACCAGAGGTGTAAAGTACTTGGACTTTGTTACTTTACTTAAGTATGTTCTTTTGGCTACTTCGTACTTCTACTGAGTGAATGGACACTCACATTTACTCAAGTAAATGTAATGAGTAACACTAAGAGTCCATTCAAATGTAGTGGAGTAAAGAGTATAAATATTCAATAAAAAATGTAGTCAAGGAGAAAGTAAATGTTGCTTGTTTTTTTGACACTCTGTACAAGTACGAAGTAGCCAAAAAAAGCTACACTTAAGTAAAGTAACAAAGTCCATTTACTCAAGGACTTTACACCTCTATTCCTGACACAACCCTGTATTTTATCCGGGCTGGGGACCAGTACAGGGACTTGGGGCCCCTTTCTGACTTTGTAATTCGGCAGTAGCGTGAAGGGTCTTTCCTGCAGACCCACACAGGATTAAGCTCATTGCACCCCCAGGGAAGCGTCCTACACCCAGCCGGCATCCAGCTGCTTCAGTGTGGGAAAGATGATGGATCATGTAGTATCAGCTGATTACTATTTCGTACCTCATCTGCACCAACTCTAGATCCACTAACACCCATTTCTTTTTCAGCTATTTCTACCTTACTTGGTCCTGATTACTTGAATCAGGTTATTCCAGGTTTTGTTTTACTAAACACACCTAATCGAGGTGTAAGTACCTGAAAATCATGATAGGAATTAGATCTTGCGAGACATCTTTTCTCCACTCTCCCTTAACTGATTGTTACATAATTAAAGAAGGCTGTACAGAATCTGATTTCCAAAGCATTGCTGCTGTGATGATTAGAAAACAGTTGTGATGCATTCTCATTAAGTATGACTCAGTGTCTGGCTTGCAGTGGTTCCTTGCAATACGGTATCCTCAGTTTTTAGTACCTCCTGCAATTCAATCTGTGCCAAGTCAAGGTGGATGTGATAGGCAGAAACAACTGGAGGACCAGTGACCAGGGATCTGCTATACTGTTACCACAGCGGTCACACAGCCGTTACAAACATTTTGCACATATTGCACAATGAAAATTGGTCATATTTGAATACACATGAAAAAGTGAGCACATTTGTGATCTTTTACATGATATTTTTACACATGTATCACAAATGAACCCCATTAAAACCACAGAAGAAGTATGGATACATCTGCACCTGCTGTACCGGTCAACTCTAGCGACCCGCTTTCCACGTGGTGCAGGATACCGGCCTGCAGGGAGACCCGACGAGCCCCAATGGATGAGCCGGAGAGCGGGACCGGGAGACCCCCCCCACTCAGTGTACACTGCTGGAAGGGTGAAAGATCGGCCAATTTATATACCCGCAACGCAATACGTGAATCATTCATGATTATTGCACTGTTTATGTGCAATTCATTAGTGATTTGTGCGTCAATTACGTATTTTGATGTGCACCGTATACACGATATAAAAGTTATACATAGGTAGTACATGCATGAAAAGTCTGTTAGACATACCTGGACATAAGTGAAACAGGTGTGGAAACCACATACTTGCATATGCATCTTGCAAAAATCATGGAGAAAAAATTTATGTAATAATTACATATAAAATATACAGAAAATACGCATTAACTGTGTAATTCACAATCAACAAAAAGTTTTGATCAGCTCAAAACTGAATTCAAGTAAAGACCCGTCGGCCGAAACCCTCCACAAATATCTGCACACTTTGGCAAATGACGAATGCAAGAAACAAACACTTGATGTAAAAATGGATAAGAAGGGAAAACACAAATTTTAGAAGGTATAGACTAGGGGTGTCCAACCCCTTTGTTGCCATGTTTTCCTAATAAATTTGATCCAGTTCCCCCTTTTTTTAAACTTACTTTTAAGGTGTTTTCATACTGGACACATTTGGTTCGCTCAAAGTGAACCAGAGTTTCTTTCCTCTGATAATCCGGAACAAATTTGCTTTCTGAATACACCCAGGCGAGCTCTGGTCCAGGTCCAGTAACCGCCCTCAGACCCATCTTTCAAGGTGGTTTCGGTTCGTTTCCAATCGGACTGAGCTCCAGTTCGCTCTGAGTATCCTTAGTCTTCAACTAGGACCAAAACAGCCACCGTAGCCAGGCATTATGCAATGTACACAGAGTAGGATGGAATAAACCGATGGTCAGAGAATATGACAAGGATTGCAAAGCTTTGAAATTCCATTAGTTTTTCTCTCGCTGCTTTGGCTTACCCTCATTGGCCATTGTCAATGGCCATGCCGTGGCCAATGACTGAAGAGATCTTTAGTCACCTGCTTTTGTTGACAAGCTTCGGTTCAAAACAGAAATGTCCGATTGACCGCAGTCTGAATACAAACCAAACCGAAGGTTCAGGACCAACAGACTTTTCCAGTCTGAATACGCCCTAAGATTAAGATTTTTTAACTTCAGTATCACAATAAAAAATCTGTTTACCTGAGCATTTACCTTTTGTAATCATACATACTTTAAGCAGGAAACCTACAGATTTTTTTATTAAGGAATCTCCAGAGGATGAAAGCCTATAGAGGAAGATCAAAGGAAATCTATCGGGAGAAGGCGGCTTTTAAATTCCGTTTTGCCAAGTTTCAAAAGCTCATCTTTCCATCATCACTTCTTACAGATAGCATACATTTAGTATTTCAACATCAGAACATAGTTTTGATTGTCTGACTGTGTTTGGAGCATCTCCACCATCTGCAGTGCCTTGTTTTTGATCTTTACAACACATTTTCTATTATCAGCCTTTCCTGATTTTTCCTGAAATTCATACGTTTGTCAGACGAGAATTAACATTCAGTTAACAGTGACAATAAACCAGATATTTGTTTAAACTCATTGCCAGGGACTGTAGGATAGACATGGTGAGCTCCTCCCCATTTCATCATTGGGCTGTGGAAAAAAACCTAACATCCCCATCGAGCCAAAACTGTTCAGTAATTTTTCAGTTGATACAGTAGATCACAATCCAAGTTTGTGGCTTTTTAATTTAGGGAAGCAGTCTACACATTTTAGCATTCAAATCCTTTAGTTAGTGGCAAAACGAAACATTTAGCTTGCAGTTGTAAGATATTTACAAGCACTTGTAAAGGTAGATTTTAGCAGTATTGTAGTTGACAATGGACCAATTTGAACCAAGCTAGTTACACCTGTTTTATTGAGAACAATCCAAAGTGCTCAATTAGCTGGTGTCAACTCTGCAGAAAAGCAGGGCCATCCCTGATTATTGAACAGCAAAAAGATCACACATGTTTAGCAACTACACACCAGTACTATCCAGTCATGGTTTCAGAGATCCATCCCCATCCAATGCTGGTTTTCCAGCGTTTCCAACCCCATTTGCTGCTGATTATCTGGATCAGGTGGTTCAAATACTGATTCGCTCAACAAATCTGAACCAAACAGCAAGTAGAGATGACAAACTTGAGGCTACTGTTTGTACACAATGGACATGCGGGGCTCGTTCAAGAACGTGCTGAATGTGGGTTCTTAATCATGCTTTTATCATATGGTGTTCACACTGTACTGTCGCTACCCAATACTAGAGCATGTACCTACAGTTGGAAGAGGCTTGGTGTGAATTGTTGTAGTGGTACGAATGACACAGATCTTGGTCCAGGCCTTTTCTCTCACAGCTCTGGTGTCATAAATCCGTTCGTACATACCGCAGTTATTGGTTTCTCCTTCATGATCGATTTTGAAACGGTTGGCACTTCCGTGACTTGAAGGGGACGTCATCAATTTGTTACTATAAAATCGGAGTCACGATTGGTCTAAGTTCAACTGATTTATCGTTTCAGCTGAGGTTCAGTGGCTGCAGATTTTATTTGCAAAGCCCTGAAATGGACTTAAAAACTTGCACAGTAAGATTTCTCCACCCAGAAGCTTGAAACGCACATACACGCGCATTTGCATAGACTTTTCATTGGAAGTGGTTGCTAAAAACATGCATTTCCGAGCTCGGTGTGAACATTGCGTTGAACATGATGGTGGTACCTTCAGTGCTCCACTAGTTTTCTTTGCAGATGATACCCTCATTACGCATTAACGTCTCATTGGGGAGTTACACACAGCTGTCCGATGCTGACCTGTTTGGACATTTGTATTGTACTTACAATTTAGCTAACTTCTAAGAACCTCCAACTCCAATGTGAATTTCATGCTGACATGTCCAGTTTGAAAGTTTATAATGGCTTGATGTTTTTGAGAATGCAGTGACATTTTTTCATCATTTTAACCATAAAGCAAAACATTAGAAACCCTAAAGGGTAAGAACTACCTGTTTTGGTTAAATTGTAATTGCTATATCACTTTTTAGTTCAATTCTCATGATGCCTACTTTCATTTGTTTCCCACCCAAGTTTCTGGTTGACACAGCAGTGGGTATTTTTTGTGTTTGTGTGCAGTGGGATATCTATTTGATAGGGACTTTCAGTTGATGTATGGAGGGAGTGGCTTGGAGTTTTGACCCCTGCAACTCTCTCCGACCTGTCCTTTGTCCCTTCTCACCCCAATCCCTTTGCCCCCGTTATCTCAATGCCTCCTTGCACCCCCAACTCCAACAAAAGGACCTCTTGGAGAAGGAGGAGGTGGTGGAGGGGCATCTCTTTTATGACTTCTTTGCCATTTTTCTCCCACAACTTGTACGGGTTTTTCTTTCCCCTGCCGCATCCTTGGGAGTTGGGGGGCACCATTTATATCGTTGCCTGGGAATTTAGGCCCCGTGGCCCCTTTTGTTGGGAGGTGAGCTGGGGCAGCAGTGGCTGGGGCGGGGGGCAGAGGAGATCTGCTCTTTGTTCCTGCTACCCAAGTAGGTTTCAGTTCCCACAGACTTGGGACCCAACGGGGGGGCCGTGGCCCCCGTTGCATGACAGAGATGAGGTAATGTTTACAGGGCAGTGGGCCCTCACACATGCTGCGCTCATGAATGGGAAAGGCCAGCATCCATACACAAGTGAACACAGACACACACACACAGGTGTTAAACCGAGTAAAACAGTGAAAATATTGTCAGACTTTGTCAGAATCTCTGACCCTCTAAGGAAAAAGGTTTTGCTTTGTTTTTTTCTATTTGTATATGTAAGATAACAGTTAACACAAGAAAGTATTAGCTGTTAAGTTGTCAAAGAAACAACAGTGCTGTACTTTTAGACAAATACAAATACAAAACAATAGAAACCATTTCACTTAAACACAAAATAATTTAAAATAATCTGAAAAAGTTGATGTAAACTGCGTAAAATGACAGATAAAAGTGAAGAGCAAAATCATCTCAAACCATCACCCTTCCACCTCTGTGCCTAATGATTGCGGAGAGTACACTTGGCACACTTGTCAGTCCTTATATCTGTCCTTAAAAAAGTACCAAAAAGTTGTGTGCTTTGTAAAAAAAATAGATTAGAAATTGAGTTTTATTTTTATTTAAAAAAAAAAAAACAAAAAAAAAAGGAACGTTCTGAAGCTTGTAGAGCCTAAAATGCAAATGTAAACATTTTTCTTTCTAAACATTCTTTTAAAGGTCATTTAGGAGGATTTTGTGAATGTACAGTGAGTTATAACTGGCCTGCAGGTTTGTTTTTTTTCTATAGAAAAGTTTTTTTTGTTTATTTTTTTTGTTTATGTTAAACCTTCCACAATACAGGAAATAAATGTATTCTTTTAATAAGGTTAAAGACTACAATTAAAGTGGTGCTTTTGATGTTTTTAAACACATTCTTGTTGCCTTTTTCTCATAATGAAGGAAATATAAAAAAAATGGAGCTTTAACTAGCTTTTCTGAAGATTTTTTTAAATTCAAATTGTTGTGAAAAAAACGCCTTTGGAAAAAGCCTGTAATGTAGGTGCTACAGTCTGAGGGCTGCAAGCTCCTCTCCATAACGTCTTAGTTTTTCTCGTCTGAGCTGGCATCAACGGCTCTGACATTGCTCGGCATTTTCATTGGACCGCTAATGTTAGCTTGGGGTTAAAGGGGCTACGTAGCTTGATGATGTGAAGTCAGGGGTGTGTCAACAGTCCAGTCAACAGCTAAGAGGTGAATTTTGATGAACTATGAGAAAACTGTGCCCTTAAAATGTTGGTTAAAACGACATAAGCATGATAAAGAAACCACTGGGAACGCTTTGAAAATACATCAAAAGGCAATGGGAGTGAGTCTCTAAGTTCTTCAAATTCAACTAAATAAAAGTGGTAAAAAACCGCTGTGATAAAACTGCTTGCTTTCTGATCAAAACAGTTTGCCGTCTGAATACTTGGCATGTATTGAGTTTCTATCTTGATCTTCAACATTTGGCACTGATTCAGCTTTTGTTTCAAAGAAAGTAAAAGTGAACATTTTTTCTTTTCCATAGCTGAGTTTCTCCTTTAAGTTTATTTGCAAATATTGCTTTTGAAGAAGAGTGGAGATCTGAAAATACGCCAGCAGTTTCGGAGTGTAGCGCAGTCTTTTCTATATTTGACCTCAAACCCAAACGCTCAAACGGCCACTGCAGAGCACAAGTCTACATGAAAAGTTGACCTGAAACGGAAACAAGATTAACCCTGATCACTGGATTCGCACATAAATCCTCTCAAAGTGCAAAAACATGGGCCAGGCCACGGATAATGATTACACATCCCTTCATTAGCATCATATCAGTGGTATGGATTAGACTCAACAATGGCAGCTGTTGTTGGAACTGCTATCAGGCATCTGGCTCATAGAGGGCAGGAGACAATCCGCATTTGTGGGACATGAGTTACTAAGCTGCGTGAAGATGATGGTACCAGCCTTTTTTCGCTGTGAGTTCAAGCCGACGAGGAAGAGGAATGAGATGAAAAGATCTGACTGAGGAAGGAAGAAGAGCAGCCGGGTCAGGCTCTGTCAATAACTCTGCTTGCAGTTCAGCTGGTGTAAATCGATCCTTTACAAGTTCACCTTGTGACAGCAAGAAAAATCACTACAGAGGGGAAGAAGGGAAGGAAAAAGAAGGTGTGAGTAGAGCAAAAGGAAGAAAAATTGATGCAAGACATGATGCACTTCAAACTTGAGAGGTGGAAATGCTTCTTACAGAGCTTTGGTTCTGTCTGTAGGCGGCAACAGAGCTTCCTGTTGCTTTATTTGTTGTTTTTTTATTTTTAATTCATTTGGGGAAAACCAAAATTCCAACACAATCTAATGAACTGCATACATGTTTTTTGGAATAAGCGAACTCCAATAGGTTTTTTTTTTTTTACTCATACAAGACATACTTGACAGGGTGGAAAATGTGTGTAAATGAATAAAGAGCAGGGGCGGAGCTACAGGGGGAAAAGGGGGGCAGCTACCCAACCAGCAAAAAGTTTTGCCCTCCAATTTGAGTCAATATTAGTCTCACTATTGAAGATTAAGAAGTAATCAACACAAACTTCTTTAGGCATCGCAAAAATAACAGAAGCAAAGTTTTAAAATGAAAGAAAATCAATAATAATAAAACTTAGAATAATAATGAAATACGTTTTTTGGTATTTTCTTTTGTATGGATCTTCCACCCTACTGTTCTCATTTGCCATCCTTCTAGTCTTCTGAACACACACACACATTTAAAATGTTCTAGCTCCGCCCCTGACCAAAAGAGACCAGCAGTTTTACTAAAGTTTGCTCCTCCCACCTTAACAAGGTTCCCAAAAACAAAGAACAAAAAGACCAAGAACCAAAATGTCTGCTTAAAGATGAAGAAAATAACCCCCTCCCCCCACACAGTTTATATTAGAAAATAAAGCATATGGCCTTGAAAAGATTCTAGAAACTCTGTAAAAATGTCTATTTCAGACTTTTTAAAATGGGAATCGCACACTTTTGGACCCTGCCTCCAGTGTCTTTTGGTGGAACTGCAACATCTGTTACTTCCTGGTTTGTCTCAATTCAGAGATTGAAGGTGGCGGCTTGTTTCTACCAAAAACCTCAACAATATTTTACCAGATTTTAAATGGTCAATCAAAAAAAAAAACAACTCAAAACATGATAAATATTCTCAAAATACAAACCAGAAAAACGTAATAAAAATGCTTTTGGAGTTGGAAAAAAATAATGTCTGAAAAAAGTATCAAGCAAAATAATTGCAAACCATTGCACTACTACCCTTGTGCTTGTGGTGGGTAGACCTATTCTAGTCATATTACCCATTCCATTTATCTGTCCTTTTACGCTTGATTTTTTAATAATAGTTCTATAAAGGTGATAATACATAGATAATTATTTTTGTCACATGTGAGGCTGTTATGTGATTTCAATGTCAAACTAAATTTTAGTCGTATTTGTTAGAAACAACTCATTATGCTTTGCCATGTTTACATCAAAAACAGAGAAAAGTAGGAGTTGCTGGAGGAATTATTGCACTTACTTATTGGACTTATAGCAGGAGTTGGTCATTTCCATTAAATCAGAACTATACAAAATAAAAGCAAGGATGGTTATAATTCTACTTCCTGTTGCACTCTTTTTTTTTTTTCTTTTTTGTTTTTTTCTTTGAGGGGATTCAACTGGTTGAAGACAGACTTAAAGGGCCTATACCATGATTTTCTTAAGCCTTTAGAGTAAACTATTTCCACATAGATGAACTTTGGCCCACGAAAGAACAAATTATTTATGATAGATGAGTTCCTTTGTAAAAAATGTTCTACCTGGAGGTCAGACGAGTCAATCTCTTCATGACGTCATCCTAGAGCCGGCCTCAGCAGCGCGTTTTTGTTTCTCCCATGAAAAACAAGCATCCACATTTTTGCAAAGATGGATGCGCATAAGGTCTATCTGCCTTTAGTGGCCCGGATGTTTATTCCAAAAATGTGGCAGCCAGCGTCTGTTCCATCACAGACAGAATGGTGATGGTTAATGGGTTCATTCTGCGGGTGAAATTCTGCAACAAAATGCAGACAACACCAGATGAACAATTCAAGATTTATTGAAATGATGAGAACATTGTGTTGTGTTCTGATCACCGTATCAAAAATCCTCATCGCTTTCATGCAGATCATTTTCCTGGAGACACCTTTCCGTCTTTGCTCAATAGTCACTGTTCAACCCGTCTTTTCCAATATCATCCATCTGCTGGCGCCATTCATTCCTCATCAGAATATTCTTTGGCGTATTGCCACTGCACGAATTTCAACGCTAAAGCGAATGAACTTTTTTGGCTATCTCTACACAACACGAACACCACAGCCAGCCGGCGTCTGCATGGCTGTGCAGGGGGGTGGGGGGTGGTCTTAAAGGAGACCAGACACTGTAAGAGACTGGATAACGAACACCTGTTAGACCCAGCGGATATTGGGGACAGGACAAAATTGAAAGATATACGGTATAGTGCATTTAAAATGAAAGAGTTTTGCCGATCACTGCTAGCTTCTCAGAGAAAGTGGGTGTGTGTGTTAGCCTGGGGGGCGGTGCTGGCAGCGCAGACTCTTCCTGGAAGGGGCTGTTCTCCCTTTGTGATGTCAGCACATGAGAACCTGCTTGTTTTTGTGGGTTGGAAGGGGCTGGTGCTCAGAGCACAGGTTTTTAGAGGAATACTCAGAAATTCTTGAACTGATCAAAATATCCAAGCCCTACTCACAACTGATTACCTGGTTCAGGTGTGTCCAGCCAATAAGACCATAACTCAGCAGTTTATGTTTGAAAACATGCAGGAGTTGCCCATCCCTGCTCTAAATCAATAGCTACATTCCCAACCATCAGATTTCTGCTTTTAAATTCATGGACGTTTATCTCTCTAGACGGTTTTGCTGGCCCTTCTCCGCTCCATTATCCACCTGGACCAATGCTATGTCATGGACTGGCCCTCAACCGCCATCGGAGTCCAGGCTTTGGGGTTCATCCATCTATGGTCCTAGCTTATCCCATCGGAATAAAGACGTCGCCTATCCGCCAAAAGACTATGGACTATTTCATGCACATTTTTGCATCGCAACCAAATAAGTCCTAAGATTTCTCCTTGTTGATATTAGATTTATAAAATAACAGTTTTTGTGACTTTTTGTTTGGCATTTATCTGTCGTCTTGAGAGATGGACAAAGCTGAAGTTGCTGGTAATTTTTTAGCTTCCACTTAGACAGTTATGGTCTTACAGACCGGTCAGTAAAAATATAGCCTGACATTAGACTGGTCGGTAGCCTGAAATAGGTCGTGGACCGCAGCATTTAAGGACAGAGAGATGTCACCAATGCAGCTTAAACTTCCTCATCACAACAGAGCTGTGAAATCCTCCTGTTAATGAGTCAGACCCAGTAGCGGTAACAAAAGGGACAATAGTGGCAATTTCCCTTTTTCCCTTAATCATCTTCTTTTTTATGATAAGGATGTAACTAACTGCGGGGGTGAAGTTACATTCTAATAAAGTCAGACGGTTAATAATGTAATCTTGAATTACGTCGTAATTACCGCCTCTTAGTCACTGGGGGATGCTCTGTAATTCAATCACTGGCCCCTGCGATAGTATACAAAAAAAAAAAACGGCTTTATCGGGGCTATTTTGCTGTGGAAATGAATAGCCTCATACCCAGCGCTGCTCCTGTTCGGGGTAATTAGACGGCACAGGCTCCTTGGTTTTCAGTGAGGAAGCTTTATCCATCAGGAGCCTGCATGTGAGGGTATCTCTACTTCTATGTCTACAGACCTGTGGATATTTCTGGGATTCAATAAGACATGGAAATGCAAATCAGGATATGTCTCACTGGTCCTTCAAACCCCCCCCCCTCCAAAACCTCTCGAATGAGAATGAAAAGTTCTCCTCCATGAGGACTTCACGCGAGGAAATGCGTGGGAATTGTTTTCCGCCTCCACGTGGGACCCAAACACAATTTGTCATTTATTTTCAAGAGGGTGATTTCTTTAGAGGCACAGCTTGCCAGATATTATGTGGTGGGGAAAATCTAATGCCCCCTCAATAGGTTTTCCCCAGGAAAAGGGTGGGGGGGGGCGGGAATTAGATTTGCCGACTGGGAACTTCATTTGGCAGGATCGGCCGCGAGTCCGGGAGCGAAGCGAGGAGGAACATCGAAGGGAGCAGAAATGAAAATCCATACTGCAGTGCTGAATCAGCAGCGCCTCCTGTCCCTTCTTCTTCTTCAAACCCCCCCCCCAATCGCCACGGCATACCCCGCCCCCCTCCATCTCCAAGAAGATGCTGTCACCGTCCTAGTCAAACAGTAGGGAGCAACACGAATAAATAGGCTCCTATTTGCCCCCCTCCCAAGCCCCTTGACCTCATCTCAAGGGGCCGCCGGAGAAGAGATGGATAAAATGCATGACAGGCCCCAGCAGAGGGGCCAGGTGCAAGGGCAAGTCGAGAAAAACAGGCACCAGTAGCAGTTGGGGACTTCCAATTTGTGGTGGCTAGGACTCCAGAAGATGAGGTTTGGATGGACTCTCCTGCAACCCCACCCCACCACCCCCACCCAGTATAAATGGCCTCCCCCTTACAGCATAACAACAAATAGATTTTCATGTCATGCTGCCAGAGGGCTGACAAGAATATACACACCTCCCAAGCACCCCAACCTCAAACGCGTCTGTGCATGGGTAGTCACGGCGACAGCGAGTCCAGCGGTTCATAGAAGAAAAAGTGTAATAAATCTGACTCGTTTTTCCGGCTGACAGCCGGCACTCACCCGTAAGTCAGCGGTTCATTAGATGGATGGTGACGAAAGAGGCAGGTACGGACAGGAGTCTATGGAAGCACAAAGGACGCCATCAAACTTTCCCACTGTGACCATGTCCGATTGTTAACAACAATGGAAAAACATTTTCAAGAGCTTTCAGACTGTTAAATGTTGACCTTTATTTCTGGTCCAAGTCAAGATCAAGAAGCAGCATTAGCTGAAAATACAGTATTTACTATAAGCCATGAATCAATTGGAATGTTTACATCCCCTTCATCGTGTTTGCGTCCATCCCTCCGCAACGGAAGCTTTACGCAGAGGAATTCTACATCCTGTTGAGTCAATGTAAACTAACTGACGGTCGGGAGATGGACTCCTCATGCAGTGCAATGGAAATGCACCACAAACAGACCAGCGGAAAGTCGGGGTGATCTGGTGCACTTTGGCTGAGTCCCAAAATCAGTAAAAACGTGGTGCAACTTTGGCTACTCTGCCGCCTAATTGAGTTTTGGACCATATATCGCTGACACACTGCTAACGTAAACTATGCATGCTAGCAGTGATAAACCCGTCTGAAAACATTTCTACGCTTACCTCAGCCATGCTCCTGGTAGGTATAATACCTGTATGTCGCAAAACAACGGTCAGTTTTGAGAGGAGGATGCTGAGAAATTTTTTTGCGTTAAGGCCAATCAAAGGGGTCGTCACAGCAAATCAGCTTTCACTGATTTTCATAGTTGGTTTGGCAGAGATTTTTACGCTGCATGCCCTGTGTTGTATTGTAATGTATTGACACAACCCTGTGTCATATCCGGGCTCGGGACCGGCACACAGAGACCCAGACGTGTTTGACCTTGTGGCTACATAGTTAGGAGGTAGCATGAAGGGTTTTGCCAAATGACCCACACCGGCTGAAGCTCATTACGGCCCTGGGAAACGAACCCTGGTTTCCTAATCAAAAGGGTTGGATGGACGAGTAAACGAGAGAACGACTGAGTTTTGCCTTTCATTTTAAAGTATTACAAACACGTAAGTTTACTTTGAAAATAATTTGAATTCTTAAAAATGTGTATTTATGTCATAATTTTGCTCATCCAGTTCTTAAAAAAACCCTTAATTTTAATGAATTCTTTCACTTTTAGCCTTTTTGTTCTTTCATAGCATTACAACAAGCAGAAAAGGATTTTTGTTCTTCAAAGCATCACCCTTTGCTGCTACACACCAGCAGCTACAAGGGCGATATTGTGTGTCTCTTCGGGGAATAATAAAGGTTTGAATATGAGTTCCATTATCCAGTGAAGATTTCCAGAGCAGGTCTAACTAATCATGCTTGCCGAGTCAACCTACCAGGTTTTGTTATTTAAGTACTTCAAGATCATTTAACCAAACGGGACGTATTCCTCCAGTCCTGGGAAAGCCTTGTTTCCTTCTCCTCCCTGCTCTTCCTGTTGGGTTACACCGTGGTTTATTCTGTCTGTCTTTTTTGGTGTTGCACTGAATGCCTCAGCAGCATGAAGTCTCTGTGTTTAGGTTGGAGAATTAGATCTGGTGTAGTTTTTCAGATTCCGGCTGCAGGCCAATCAAAGCCGAGACTTTCACTTTGAATCGCTGCTTCTGGGATTCCAGCCACAGAAAACACTGTTCGTGTGACATGAAGCCAACACAGCTGCTTTTCTCCACATTTAGTCTTATATTTAATGTTTTTCATTTCGCACTTTCCCAAAAATTCAGTCACTGTTTGAACCTCTATCTCAATCCTCTATCTCAATCCAGAACTGTCCTGAGACTTTACAGATTGAAGGTTTCAGTCAAAGTCGGAAAAGCTCATGAAGGCTTTTTATGTGTGAAGTCACCAGTCAAACCAGTAACTTTACCCGTTCATCCTACATTAAAACGTGCATTCTTATGGTGTTTCCACTGTACAAGAAGGAATCGCGTCTTAATGTTTTCCTTTTGCTACCGTTTACTAGCGCATGACGACCACCAGTTGGAACAGGCTTGGTGTGAAATGTCGGTGCAAATTTGGAAAATCTTCTAAACCTGAGTCCGTGATTGGTCAAAGTTCAACCTGGGAATCGTGAAACGAATGTTAAATAGGCTTTTCATTGGAGGTGGTCACTTAAAAACAGGTTGCTGAGGTGAATGCTGGATAACAGATCAGTTTTCATGGCATTAAAACCATTTGTTTTGAAGAGAAATAGACTATATATATATCCTGTAGTCTCAAAACGAGAGTCAAACATCCCTTTAAAGCCAGAGATGGCGACACCCAAAAACCCAAGCTTCTTGACGTACCGTAAGTCTTTGACCGTTTATCAACAGGAACAAACTATACACAAAAGTAAAGTGTTGCATATTAGCACAAGACTGCTTTTCTGCACTTCAGAATGCGCTGGAATGACATGAAATGTGAAAATGGTACAAGAGTTATGGTGGTTAAAGCTCCCGCGTGAAATATTTAAGCATCTCTGGTGAAAAGAGGACGCAGACGACGAAGGAACATCAAGAAAAGATGAAATGAACTTCATTGATTGCAGGGATTGTACCTTGGAATGGAAACTTTTTTCTGTGTTTTTGCAAATTTAGACCAACACTATCATGTTAGTTCTGTTACGAGTCTCAAGATAACAGTTAAAATTGCATGCGTGGTGAAAAAAAACAAATACACCTCCCGATTACAAACCCCGTTGCCGAATTAGCTGAAAAACTTTCATTTCGGTCGCCGCTTGGTGGCATTTTGATATATATGACCACAGCCTAAGAAAAGTGCCTCATTTTAGGGGCCTAAGCTGCTTGTTTTCACTTGTATTTTATAATGTAAAGCTGATAAATAAAGTCTGTTTAATTGCAACCATATTTAGCTTTTAAAATTAAAATTATTCCAGGGCGTGGGGGTAGACTTATCACGCTCAAGAACTGCATCTAGTGGGTTCAGCGAATTTCTCAAGACACTTTATGGAATGAAATGTATATTTTACAGCAGTTTCAACACTGTGCACTTTATTGGGAAAAAATTATGAATTTATCTCACTTTTATGCAAATTAATTTAAGGAGTTGTTGCCACAAATTACCAAAATAAAAGCAGAATCCAGTCCATTTTTTCACTGACCTATGACAAGATTTTCATTTACCTTTGTTGTTCATTAGCTTGAGTGTTTCTTGTGCTTCTCACTTGTTTCTTGATACCCAAAATAAATCTACCTGTCTGCTGGATGTGCAACAATTTGCAACAGCTTTCACTACCGCCTGACTTGTTAACACCCCCGCATCGCCCCTTAAGGGAGGAATAAAAGGAGGCTTTGAACTGTTGGACACCTTGAGCAGTGAAATGACGCAAAAATAACAAACATGCAATAAAAGCATTAAGTCCAAGCTGCTGCGGGTTCGCTGCCTTTAGTCTCAATGTAGGAACGAGGATCCAGTACATAGCCAGTGTCGTAAAAACCTCTGTGTCAGGTTGAGCAGCTTGAAACAAAACAGGAACAGGAATCACATATGGTTTCTATAGTAGGTGCACATGTCAAGTTAATAGTATAAACAGGATTGGCTCCCTGTCTGAATGAAATCACTTGTTTTATGGCCCACTGCTGAAGCCATCGCAGTTAAAGTCGCAGCTGCACACGTCGTAAAGCATCCGAATCAATTTGCTTCAAAAACACGTTTCTCGCCGCGCCGTCTTGGGTGGGTTTACAGATATATGATGCGCCTTCAGCGACAAAGAAGGAAAAATCGCTGGCACCTGGCCAGCCCATTTGTCCGGCCCTGATGATGGTGCGGAAGAGCGTTCACCCCCCCAAGCTGGTCGGCCGCCCGCCCGCCAATCCGCTTGGCGTGACCGGAGCGGAGCTTGGAGGGCATAAATCAAAAATAATTCCACGCGCGCCTTGAACTCTAACCTCGACAAAATTCACGTTGGAGGGGTAAAGCAGAGGGATGACGCCACACGGGTGCGTGCGTGCTATTAGTCACAGTTGTCCAGATTGAGGCTACCGTCCCATCTAAACGCTCTGTCTTTATGAGCCATTAATCTTCGACTCTGGCCATTTTCATTACTACTACACTCTGCTCTGCAGCCAGCAGCTGCGTGATACTGCACGGTGGAAATTAATAACCCACCCATCTCTGCCTTCCAGTCAGGCCCAACCCGCTCGGGGCCTCACATTTGACGGAAGCAGGAGGAAGACGAGTTTGAAACCTTTTCCGTATTCGTCCTGATGTCATTTGACGCTCATGCAGACGATGAGTAATGAGGAACAACAAGAAATTAGAGCCAGAAAAGGAGGAACTGACAAAAACAGGATGGTGGGAGCACCCATATCCTGGGCTTTCAAAATGAATGGAAGGTTGAAAAATTAGTTACGGAAGCTTTGGTTTTGACATGTTTGGGACAAAAGAGCAGAGGATGATAGGTAAGAAATAAAGTTTGCAGAACAGGTTTTTGCAGTGGAGCAAAGTGAGCTCATTGCATAAAACACATTTGTTATCAGTCTGTGAGAAGATTGACTACCAACGTAAAGACAGTCGGAACCGAAAAGTTGTAGAATTGTTTTTCTGTGTGCCATCAGAGGGGAGCTTTTCTCATTTCCTGTCGAGGAGTGCAGTGCATTGTGGGCAAACACGTATAGGCAGTTTTGCGATATGAATCGCTGCTGGTCATCCATCATTTTGGGATAGATAAAACAATCAGAAACATGGAAGAAGAAACTTTTGTGGACAAAGTTTGTTTTTCTTAAGTTTTTCCATTCTCGGCTAAGACTAAAGATTTCGATGGAACATTCTAAGCGTGTGTTCAGACTGGACACGTTAAGTTTCCCTCACATATTCCAAAATGACACAATTTGACATGTGGCAGTGAGGTGGGGTCTATAATCTGGAGGTGGTAGGTGCATTTGTACACAATGGCCGGAGAGGTTTTAAGAAAACGTTAACATTTTATGGCGACCGAACGATTTTTCTCCAGAAGCTGACATTGGTCAGTTGCCGCCCGAGCCCATTTTGAGGTCAGGCGGTTGCAGTCCAGTGACAGATGGGGTTGACGCCATTACAAAATTGGCTGGCAGCATCTCTGATTGGACGATGTGTGAATGTCTCCAGACAGCGGGTGTCCATATCAAGAGCCACTCAGAGGTATATAAAATGCGTGCTATTCCACACACCTGATTGCCGCCATCGACATTCATGACCACGCCAATGATAACAATTTAAAAAATCGGGCACTAGCGTAAAATCTTGAGAATTCTCTCCATGGCTTTCCATCAAGCGGTAGCAGCTGTATTTGTGACCATAGCATTAAAGTGAGCCAGAGTTCGTTTCCCATGATAATCTGGAACACATTTTCAGTCCCTGCCCCGGGACCAGGAACCGCTCTCTGACCCATCTTTCGAGATGGTCTCGGTTCGCTCTAAATTTCCGGGCATTATGGGATACAGAAATCTTAGTGGAACAACAATAAGACACAGCAAGTCATTGAAATGTGTCGGATGAATGCAGTTTCATAAAAACAACTTCTAACATTGTTTCTCACATCGTTTTCCCAACAGTCTAAATGTCACAAACACTTAACCATCGTACTTTTTTATCCGTGATCTCTGCAGTAACCGCCTTGCAGCAGCCCTCCACCGTACCAAAGCAGCAGTAAAAAGTGTTGTACCTGGTGTTGATCCAAACGTTCAATATTGCTGAACAAATGTCTCATCTAGAGTTTGATCATTTGTCAGTTTCACTGCAGATCCAACAATGAACTTGCATCAAGGTTGCAATCATCTATTATGTGTAGAGAGGTTGCACACGATGAATTTATGGCCGTCACACCAACTCTCACGCTGCATTTGACTCTGATGGACCCTGACAATAAAAAATGATGTTGTCCTCGTCTCTCCCGTGACTTCGCTGGACAGCAAGCCCATAAACCAGGGAGATAAAGGAGATGTTCTTGCCATCTCCCCTTGATGATATCATTGAAAACAAAAGAGCTTTTTTTTTTTTTTTTTTGCGATGATATCACACCAAACTCACAGCAGTCAACAATCAATCAAATGTGAAAGCTTTTATCCCACGCATTGAGCAACGAATTGACCCAAGACTGGATGCTTGGTGCTTGATGGTAGGTGGTGGTAGGGGCTTGGGGTGGGTTTCAAATCTGAGAAAGTTCACCATGGCTTCAGGCGTTTAAGTCGAATTTGACCTGTCAACCTCCGGGTTGGCGTGGTTCTTGGCCCTGGGTAAACGGGCGATTGGCAAAGAGCCACTGCATGTAGGGTGGGGGTTCCTGGGGGTTCAGGGTCCCGGCCTGTTCAGTTCATCGATCTGCAGGGACCAGGGAGATCCCAAGGTCTGACCGCCCCCTCTTCTCCCCCGTATACATCATCGCTCTCCCTACAGGCTTTCAACAATCAACTGCAAGTGGAGGAAGATGGAGTGCTGGAAAGCAAAGCTGTTTTTCTCTCCCTTCACGGTTTCGCTGTGGCACTGAGAGGCTTCAGGGAAGGTGTTTGTGCTTCAGAGTGGCTTCAGTCAGGGACCTATTGTCCCCCCTCCAGAGGCTCTCAAATCAATACCTCATCTCTCTGTCTCTCTGTTAGAAAAAAAAAAAAAAAAAAGACGCCACCAAGGAAAAAGGCCCATCGACTACACAGGACTCACTTTCATGATTCATGCCACTGAAGAAGAGAAGGACGGAGAGATGTAAGACAGACGAGCGGGAAGAAAAAGTGGCAAGGAGGAAAGAGAGATGGGGGAGAGAACACTGTGGGGGACAACACTATAAAGACTTTGGAGGAGGGAGACGACCTCGGGGTCATCGCTCTTCTTAGCACCGCACACAGCCGGCCTGTCTATAGCTGCCCAGCTAAACCACATTGATCTTATTGTCTTAAAGAAAAAAAGAGAGTTTGATCCAAGGGGGTGGGGGGTGTTTGGATCGCTAAGCTAACAGCATCAGAGCAATTATAGCACATCCAAATGTAAAAGTGTAAGGAAATATCGGAATAGACAATGTCTTTTTTATTGGAGTTACTGCAAGACAACCCCATACGCAACGGTATTGTGCGTCTTAGCCAACGGAACTACAGAAATGCATCTGGAAAAAAAAAAAACGAAGGATTGTTTTAACTCTTTTTAAGCTCTAACCAGTCTGTAACACAGAGTTTAGGACATTGTTGCAGATGAGAGATGAGAGGCCAAGTCTCACTTTATCCATAGAGTTTGTTGAAAAATCAACTCCTCTGACCAATCCTCTGTCTCTAGGCTCCTCTATATGATAGATTCTGTGGAGCTTATTTGGGATCAGAAACGCAATATTTAAAACTTAAATTAGCACTTCACATAAGATAAAAAAGTGTGCATAATTTTATTTTAATGATATAGACAGTATTAGCTACAGCCTGTCAATACTGCAGACTACAGATGGCTTCTACTCTCACATACACAAACACGATCAGTAAAACGTTGATTTGAAATAGGGGTGTAACGATTCGTTTTAACGATTCCATTTATATAAAAATTTGTGGTTGACGATGCGATTTATAGTCTACATTGGTTCATTTTGAAAGATCCGATTCACAGAAGTGAAATTGATCCAGGACATCTTTAGCCAAAAGTTCATCCAGTGTGACTTTCCTCTGACAGATCAATTTGATTGGATCGTATGAATCGATTCATTGATTAATCGCTACGCCCCTAATTACAAGCCGAGTTGTCCCAAATGTAATGGACTGATATCATTTCTTATCATCTTTTTCATGGAGCAGATGGGTAATAGGCCTACATTTTTGGTTGCTAAAAAACTAGATAAAATGTCAATCTGCTTTAAAGAGATTCCGTTTTCAAAAGAACAGCATAAGCTCGACTCACACCGCCATCGTAAGTCGCGTTCAAGCAGCCACTTTCAATGAAAAGTCTATGTAAATGCAGCATTTCAGGCTTCCCACATTCACGCATTGCTATGCAAGTTTTTAAGTCCGTCTTGTACGTACTTGTACGTACGTACAAACTGAACGAACGCTGAAAGTTCAACGGACTGAACTTTTAAATGCTTGAACGCCAAACAGCTGAACTTTGTAAGTAAGGAGAATTTAATAAATTTAACCATTTATATATCATTTATATATCAGAATCAAACCGTGAAAGAAAAAGCTTGGAGGAAGATTCACCAGATTTGCACCGCTTCAACATTTCACACCAAGCCTCTTCTAACTGTAGATGGCAGACATGCGCTAGTAAACAGAAGAAAACAAGAAAGAAGAAGCCCCTCCCTGCTTGTCCAGTGTGAACATGGTCATTACACCGCGTAAAGTGAGTTCTTGAACTCACAACACAGAATCGTGTGAACGTGGCTAAAGGCCTCTGAAATGTTTGAGTACTTAATGATGGAAACACAAGCTAATCCCTCCAGATGCTTATTGTAAAGCATGCTGAACACAAAAAAGGGCAAATTAAGCAGCATCCAAAACTTGCCAACATAATCACTTGTGGTTTGTAAAGCGTGCCGTGAATTGACAGCACCTGCTTGGTAATTTATACTCATTAAATACTTCACAAATTAGGGTTTAATGAGAGAGCAGAAGACATATTTGTCCGTTCGCATTTCAGCAATGATAAAACAAAACAAAAAAACCCAGAAAGCCTACGAATTGTTCTTGATTTATAAAGGATTATTAGGGCTCTAATTTACCCTCAGATCCATCGTTTCCACACTTGTTTGCCCTGTAATCTCGTATCTCGACCTTAACGCCGGGGTGTTATCTCAGACTCTGGTTTTTCTTCACTTCGTCGCTACGGCTTCTCTTCCTGTGCCGGTTTTACAGCTGTGCGGCGGATTACACAAATGTGAAAGAAAATTTAATTCCGCCCTCCGCAAGGGGTAACGTCTTTATGGTTTTTTTTTTTTCCTGCACAGGTGTCTCTGTGTGAGCGCGTCAGATAGAGTTATGGAAGGAGCAAAAAGCAAAAAAAAAAAAAAAACAGATGCTTTAATGGAGGTATGCAAATGCGGGCGGCCCCATAATCCCTTGGCTAAGTATTCCACCAGAGATGTGGACCGTACAGCTGTTTATGATGTGGATCTGTATGTATTTCAATCCATGTAGTGTGAATTAAGCCTCGTGTTTCTTCCACCAACAGATAGCTTTCTTCCTGGAAAATATTCAACACTTTCTGCAACATATGCACAACGTTAAAAGGATATCACTATTTATAATGCTGCTTGTGTGGGAGTTTTGTTTACATACTTTGGGGTCACGCCACAACATTTTATTTTTCTTCGCAAAGCTGGGTTTTCGCTGCTCTGGTGCTTCCAGGTTGGAGTATTTCTTTCCAAGTGTTTTCATGGGGTTTTATAGTATTTTATGTTGGAGTGTCCCTGTTGATGACTGTGTCCGTCAGGCCGATTACACTCTGCTTCTATGTGCAATTAAACTCACAAATCAAAGGGAATTTTTTGTTTGCATGCAGAAAAATGGCTTGCGTAACTGTTTTATATGCAATTAGTGGTGCAAAACATTTGTCTGATAATGAGTCAGCAGATCTGGAGTGTCCTGTTATCGAGGAATTAAAAAAAATGTTGCGACTCGCACACGCAGCATGAGTGAAGGCCTCTCCCCTCACCCCCCTGCTGCTTGTTTAGAACAACACCAACAGAGGAAGTGGCGATCACAGAGCGGCTGGCGGGGATACCGGCCGGCTCGCCGGCAAGAGAATCGACGGGGGAGTGGAAAAAAAGGCAAGCAAGACGGGAGTTTTCGAGGACGGCAGCGGCCTGCCGACACCCCAAGGTGAAGAACGCAACGGCAGACCTAGTCTTTTAAATGACCAGCGGCGGAGCTACAGGGGGGCAAGGGGGCCCCTTAATTTTTGAGCCAAAAAAACAGTACCAATATAATCAATACGAGCGTCTTTAAGCATTGCAAAAATAACAAAATAACATGAAATTAACATTTGAAAACAATACATTAGCATTAAATTAAAATGTAATTTTCTCATTTGCCACCCTTCCAAAGCACCCCCCAAGCCACCTCATATAAAATCTTCTAGCTCCCACTGGAAATAACTGATGTTGTATTTTCTTTATATTCAACCCCAAGGACATTTGCAGAATCTTATCAAAAACTAGTCAAAACCAATTCCAAGTAAAGAAAAAAAGCTCCCCTCCCATCTCTGTGTCCAAAATTTAAAAAAGATTGTTTATGTTCATGTGAAATTGCTAAATTCTCATCCACATTTAGATAATTAAGGCTACGACGGGATTTCCTTCCTACACCTTAAATACTAAAAAGCTAAATAGCACAGGACTATCTTGTACTCTGGATTTGAAAAGCAATTCGGAAACCATGCTCACTACTTTTTTAAAATTATAAATATGTCACTGATTTCACAAAGTAAATTTTGTGAAAGACTATGTATGAATCCACTGAAACAAAATTGCTTAAATGCAATGCATTGTGATCTTTGCAACGATGCAAACGCAGAGACTTCTGGGAAGTTTCTAGGGCAAATTGGAAAACCAGCCAAACCAAATGTGTGAATTAGTGAAAGCCGCTTTGCTTTGGCGGCCCCTGATGGGATGCGCCGAAAGGTGAACAATAGATTTGCAATTTAGCTTTGCTGAAATAAATGTAACTAAAATGAGAATTCATTAGCAATTGCCGTAGTTGCATGCAAGAAAAAGTCTAACAGTAAGTCTAAAAGTAGTTTGGATTGCCTTTAGCAGTCTGCGTTTTTCTCATGCAGATATAAAGAAAACTATGATTACATTGAATTTCAAACAATTCTCTATTCAAATCAATGGGAATCTGTAGCAGACAACTTCACGGATAGTACATTTAGTGAATGCTTTTTTAAAAACGATTGTTTCTTTAATGAAGAACTTTTTGCAAACTATTACCACATTTCTTTGAAGTTTTCCCAATCTTTAATTTCTGAACTCAACTGCAAAGTTGGAAAACAGAACATGCAGGAAGGCAGATAAGCCCCTTTAAAATACGCATTTCTAGCGCCATGAAAGCAGCACCACATGAATGAACACAGGCAAACACAAACCGATGTGAGTGAAAACGTGCACACGCGTATACCCAACACTCTTCCAATTCCATTAAGATATATTTAAGGATGTCTAATGGAAATTGATCAGTCATTAAGATGATTTTGGGTTAATCCAATTAATCAATGCCTGCTGATTAAGGATTTATCACAACTCCCCCGCCCCAAGCGGACCACATTGACACTTCACCGTCAGCTGCAGTTATGGGAGAATGTTAAACAGGTGTGTCACCTTCAGGTCTGAGCGACTGAGACCGTGAAAACATTTGAAGATTAGGCCAAGAAATATCAAACTTTAAGCTGAGGAAGGGTTTCTGCAACTTTTGTCTGAATGTTTATGCAATACAACTTTTTTTAAAAATGACCACATTTGTTCTAATAGAGTAAAATTTTGTGGTTTTTATGTAATTTTAATAATAAATAATGGCCACAGCTTCAGACATAACCTTGTGGAAGTAGGGCTACAGGAAAACATCCATTCAGTGAAATATCTCAATATTTCATTTGATGATATCGATTTAAAACATTTACATTATTTATGAGCAAACGTAGTTGTTTTACACTTAAATTTCCAACCGCTAGTTGATCTTGTGTTAGATGTTCTCTCGTTAGTTCTTGTTGTCACAGAGCTTAGTTAAACATTCACAAAGTAGCCTTAACTTGAGATAGGTACCGAAACTCTGTACCAAGTTACTACCGGTATCTTATAACAACGCAGATTTCAGTGTTTCTGGTTGGGCTCATATCAGATCACGGGATTGATTGAGCACCTGTTTAGGTACTGTTGAGGTACTTGAACCGATTCCAAAATACCGGTTTGGCTCCAATTTGGAAATAAACAGCACTTTATTTTTTCAACCATAGTATCAGAACCTTACTGGTATGGCACTTTATATTCTTATATTTTTAAATATATATATATATTTATAATACTGAAAAACATGTTGTTATGGAAATCAAGACAATATTTGGTATTGAAAATATATTTCTTAATTTACCAGAAGAAAAGCACCATGAATTTGGTTGAGTAAAAGTGACTTTTACATTTTTTACATATTTTACCATTTCATTCATGTGAAAGGTGTATTAATAATCAGACATAACTTTTTCTAAATCATACTTTTTAAAAAATAGTGAAATATTGTCTCTGGTATTGTCTTGGGATATATCGGAATGGAAATCGTGACAAGTGTTTCTTGTATCTTGATACATATCGTGACTTGCTTACCATGATATGTATTGTATCATGACATTTGTATCATTAAATTTGTGACATATGTATCATGATACATGTTGGATTATGACACGTGTCTCATGATACACGTGTCATAATGTCATTGTCATAATACAATGTGTAATATGAAATACATCGTATCATAACACATTTGTGACATGTATCATGACGTGTTGTCGGAGTGAAAATCGGAGTGGTCACGAGTTGAAGTTGTTGGCAGTCAGGTGGCAGTTGGGTGTACAGAATCGTCTGCTTCCATATGCCCCCAGCTACGAGAAAACTGCCAGCACTTAACATGGACGGCTGCCGTCCATAGACCTTTACATGTCAGAACTGCTGCCGGCCGGCAATTCCGCCTGTCACCAACCTGTTGCCGCCAAGTTGTGATGGCGTCATTCCTGGCCGCCACTGGACTGCCCCTGCGCAACCTCGAAATGTGCCTGGGCGGCCACTGACCGATGTCAACTGCTCTCACTTTTTCCACCGTGTGGTGTGTAAAAATGCGACTGCTACCTCCCGATGACAAATGCTGCCACATGGCCACTCGCCGAATTCACAGAAAAACGTGCATTTAGGTTGTCCCGGGGTGGCATTTTGGGATATGTGACAGTAGGCAATAAGCTAATCACACCCCCTGGCAAGGGGACCCTGGTTTCCCTCGTCTGCACATCCAAAAAATCTATTTTCAAAAAGCAATTTTCAGTTATAGACAGAGAGAAGCGTAAGACTATCAGGACAGAGGAATGGGGTCGTATAGAGAAGCTGTGAGTAAAGTTAAAAGACAAACAACCAAAACCAAATAAATAGAAAATAAACTCAAGAACATTGGACTGAGATGATGATGAATGAAAGTTAAAACAATCCATGTCACCTTTAGTGAACCATAAAACCAACCAGTTCTGGGTTGAGCTTCTCTTCTTCCACATTTCTGAACATTTACAGGCTAAAACAGAGTGAGTACAAAAAATAATTTGATTTAAATTTTTTTTTAAAAGTACTCTAGGTGAGGATGCACGAGTGTGTAACCTCACCCATCAAATGCACACCAGACAAGTGGGTGTTTTTCATGTTTTTTCCCTACTTAACCCCACCTGTTCACAAATGTTTAAAGGGTTTCATTCTGCTAAATTGGGTTTTTAAAAAAAAGGCCAAACTGCACTCATCCAGTACGGTGGCGGGGTATGGTGCAAAAAAAAAGAAAAAGGGCCAAGAACAAAGAAATGGCAGGGTTTCTGTGCAACATAAAGCACCAGATTGCATTATTTACCACCTCCATAAACATGTTCCTTGTGCCACCTGAAAGAAAACAGCCAGTTTTGTCAGCAGTCCTCTTTAAAAATAATAGGCCTTAAAGGACCGAGTTAAAGCCCAGCGCGTCTTTCTGCAGCCAGAGACCCGCCAAAGGGGATCTGAGAGAGGAATGAAGGGGCCATTCTGCTTACTTCATAAACTTGTCACAGCTCCTTTCTGTTTTATCATTTTATTTTCCGAACAAACGCGATTATAACACCCCCCCCCGCACACATCCCCACCAATGCTGCACGCGGCTATGGCCGAGGTCAGTTAATAAATATGAGTTTCCCACCCTAAAAAGTGCTGCAGTATTAAAATCGGCACCGGAATAAAATATGGATGAGGCTGCTTCAGAGCTCCAGGTGTGTCAAGTGTGATTTAATATGAGGAAGGGGGCGTATGGTGAAGGAAGGGAGATTACCAACAAGAGCTCGGAGACAGGGAGACTTCTGACCTCTGAATAGCAGCCAGTCAGTTAATGCTGTTGAGCTGAACCTCACAAAACAGCCACATGGGAGGGCTGCCGAAATCCATCAGCTTTACTGATCAAGAAGCAGCACGCGTCAATCTCGGGCCAATCTTCGAGCCTTTGTAGGAGTGCACGTTCTTGGTTGGTAGGGAGTCAACGTGGACGGTTGGTTTCCTGCCGGAAAACCTGCATGTTTATCTGAATCATCTGATGAAGATGCAGTTAAAAAGACGGATCTTCTGTACAATTTGAACATTTCTTGTAGGCTAACTGGATGCTGTCTCTTTACCAAACTGATGGTCAGTAGAAACTTTTTTGAGAGAAAATCCGATTTGGGTGTCATTTTCTTTATTGATGACGTGACGCTTACAAAAAGTCACGATTATTTGACACCATTTTTTCCTATTTTCTCTTTATGAAGGGAGCATTTCGTAAGCACAGATGAACAGAGCGTCACTGCTGCGCTAAAGCTTAAAGTCACATTCCAATCATCTTGCGATCTAATTGAAAAGTGTTCCCTGTGGGCTTTTGATTATGCCGTTTATAGTCAAAATCAACAAACTTTTCTTCAGGGCAGCAGGAGTTCATTAGAAATACGCCTGTGAATTGTGGAACAGAGTAAGGCTGTCCTCATTTCCCATCATCCCTTTGTTTACACTCTCTCCCGCTATCTTACAGCCCATCACAACCCCAACCTAACGTTACCGGTGCAACAAAAATGGTGAGCAATATCAAAGGTATCCGTTTTTGAGCCTGCTCAGACGAGAAAAATGAAGACATAAGTGGATCTGTCTGCAAGTGGATGCATCGGAACAGAATGCAGCTGGGAGCTTGTGGACCGCTGATTGTAGCCCTGACACCCTACTGCGTCTGGCTTTTCCTAATGGCCTTTTTTCATCAATTCCTGATTCACGCCAATTTTTTTTTCTTCAGATTTGCCCTCCGTCATGAGAAAAATGTTAATAGACAATGTTAAAAAATGTTCATTCCAGTGGATAAACAAAGGCATCGACTTGATTGAATGTCATGGAAGTCACAACGAATAGTCACATATTAGTGTCCACTCAAACTAGGATGGTCTGGATGACTCTGCATGAGTAGTTGGGGAATGGATTCCACTTAATATGGTTGGATTTTACCCGCTGTGCTTTTCAGAGTGGACCAAAACACCAAAAACTTCAAGACAAGCAAACAGCAAAAACAGGATTTTCATTGGAGTGCATTCAAAAAAGTTGAAAGTTCTCCAAAATGAAATGACTCAAACAATGCCGAATGTGTGAGTTTCTTGAATTTGTTCTCCGCCGGTCAAAAAGCAACCAGCAACGAAATGCTGGTGTCACAGGAGCCATGGAGCATGATGGCAGGATTGCCTCCTGATACCAGCCGGCTCTCTGGTTAATCATTAGACATCTTTCTCTCATGTATTCAGCACTTTTTTTTTTACTTTTCTTTCTCACTTTGTCCCCCTCATCTCTTCCATCTCTGACCCCTGTCTGTCACTTCCCTTCGCGCATCAGTTCTCCTTGTTTGTGTGAAAGTGACAGGTTGTGCAAAGTAAGTGCGTTTGGAAGGGAGAGATGACTGGGAGAAGAAAGAGCTGGTGTGCACCCGCTCTGCATGAGGGTTTCCGCTCTGAGAACTACCTTGCATGCCCTCTAAATCTGCTGAGTTCTCGCTAAAAGGAAAACTCCTTTCCCCTCATCTGAACCTCGGAAAGGAGCCAGTTTTACACTCACGACGCAGAAACGTGCCTCTCTTTCAACTGTAAAACGCCTTTGTACGATAGAAAAGCAAAGCTTTGATGTCAAATTTCCATTCCTCTCCGCACAAACAAACGCGCAAAACAATAAAAACCAAAAACAGCCATGATTCAGCTGCAATGGCCCACGGACAGAACTCACCGGGCGGTGACTAAGGCATGGCTGACCTTCGGTGACCGGTGCAGAGCCAAGCGGGAACAAGCCCACAGGTAGTCGTGCGTAATTCCACTTCCTGCCTGCAGTAACGGCTCCTGGTGACCTCTGACTGCAAGAACCAACCTATCATGCCCCATCAAGCTCACCCAAATCCTCACAGCACTTTGATCCCTGAAGGGAAGTGGACAAAGGGCTATAAAGCATGTTCCAGTGTAGCCTCCTATTTAGTCATTTGAAAAGAGTGACCTTATTTTTTCCTCCAACGTGTAACAGTTTTGGTTGTCTGTTTGTGCCGGCACCTACAGTTCATATTTGGACAGTGCTTTTGTAATGTGGAAGCAGTTATTCACATACTCTCTATGTCCTTGAAAACGTGGGATCCCTCCAGTTTATTTATTTTTATTATTCATATTAAAAGTGTCTGCTGCGACTGACTGGCGATCAGTCCAGGGGTGTCCCCTGCCTTTGCTCATGAGTAGCTGGGTTAGGCCCCGGCATCCCCGTGACCCCGAAAGGGGTAAAGCGGTTTGGAAAATGAATGAATGAATGTGAAAAGTATTGATTTAACCACAGATTGAGGCGTTTTTAAATACAACTTAAAGTTTTTGGATTGGAATTGGATTTTTTTTTCCCGAGTGAGTGGTTGGGTTATCCCTGTCGTGTATCAAGTGGTTTCTCAATAGGCTGCCCTTGGGCCCCGTTTGTTCACGTTTCGGCACATCCTGTCAGGGGTTGCCACAGTGAAAAAGCTTTCACTAATTCACACAGGTGGTTTGGCAAATATTTTTACACCAGATGCCGTTCCTGATACAAGCCCTGTATTTTTTAACCGGGCTGGGGACCGGCACAGGGAAACCTAGACTAAACCTAGACCATTCCTGTCACATTTTAAATGAGCTTCAACCTGGAAGTTAACTTCTTTTTTTTTTTTTTTTTTTGCTTGACTCAGCAATACTGAACCTTACAACGTTACTCAGTGTAAAAACAAGTCCCCGAGAAACAAGTCAAAAATTCATAAAACTTAAAAAAATTCTAGTAACTAACACAGCCGTTTCCATTTGGTGACCTTGTTAACCTATGGTGTAGTTCACACCAGACGCAAAGCGCCGTAGTCCTCCACGGCTGGCTTGTGCTGTGCAGAGATCGTTTCGGCGTCTAGTCTATTTTTGCGTGAGCCGCGAGTGACTCGCGTCACTTCTGACAGGAAGTTACGCAAAGACACATGAAAATTCAATCAATTTTCAAAATATAACCAATTTTTCCACAATAAAATACCACGAACTCTGGTTCGTTAAGTAAACCAAATTGATAAAACCTTAAGATTATTTCTTTGGATTTTTTTTTTTAATTGAAAAACTTTATTGATAATCTTGTTTTTCTAGCAAACCAGAAAAGAAGAATGTTTTTCTTCAAACAAAAGTCTTATAATTTTTCCTTTAGATTCCGTTTTTTCTTTGCACTTATTAGACTGTAAAGTCAAAATGTGCTCAGCATACCTAGTACTGGTAAGCTGTCTTTAGCTGCTTGTTTGGGGAAGACAATTGAAAAAAATCGGGCAAAAACTCGTTTGTATCAAGTGCCTGCTGGAAGCTGTCATTGGCCCCACAGCTGTCCAGCCAAACACGGAGCTGTTTTCTTCTTTGACCTTAAGTTCAAAGTCTCAAAACTCTGAAAGATAAGTATTTCCTTCTGCGCTGCGCCACAAATATGCAGGAAAAAAACTTCTGTACACACACTGGCTTCCAGCTAGCTGGAATGACATGCTAAGGATGTATTAATTCATCTTTCTAAGTCTCCCTATCATGTCTGCTGCTTGGCCATTCATTAATAGTCCTGTTTTAATTAGCTATTAGTGAACACACTCCCCATGTCAGAGATATTAGATTGGGGACTGCTGGGGGAGGAGGGGGGGTTGTTCAGGAGGGAGAGTGGGCTCCGTGGAAGTACTGAATTGGGGTGTGCAGTCTTCTGTGCCGACAGCTCCATTCTCTCTCTGTGGCGGCAGAACAATTGGCAGGGACACGCCGTTCAGCGGGGCTCCTCCTCATTACCGGCCCGCTGCTCACTTGCGAGCTGAGTCATTGTACTGCAGGACAATGGCAAGCCAGGGGCCCCACCCCGCACGACGCTCCGCACACTCTCTCCTTCCCCCTGGACATCTCATCCCGGCAGTGTTGAAGCCGCTGATTTGATGCAGCGTGGACGGCGGTCAAAGTCCGAGGCAACAGAACGGGGGATTAAGGCTAATTAGCATGAACAATAAAAACAAACAAACATCGATGGGGGAGGAGGGTCACAGAGGCAATCCCACTGTCTCGCTTCATTAGCATTGTTTACTAAGTGACACCGTTGCTTTATGATACCAGAAATATTCCACTACACACCATGTGTGGGTCTGAGATCCAAATCAGTCAGATAATGTATCATCTCTCAGAATTATACATGATTGAATTAAAGTCCTTTTTTTGTATCAAACTGTCTGATAAAAAATGTATGTTGCTGCTGGCAAAGTGCTGAATAAAAGAAGGAAGAGCTCATGGAAGTTAGTGAACCGAGACAGCTACTAAATACTGAGCTCAAACAAGAGAATGGTGTTTCTTTCAAGGTAATACAGGATGTTTTATTAACCACAGCTGAAATTTATGACTATTACAACACTGAAAGGACATGGAAAAACCTAAAAGCTTGAAACACCCATGGCCAGGGGGGGGGCATGGGGAGGCAACCTGGCGGAGGGAGCAAGGCCCTCAGCAAGGTCGGCCATGCCTCTTTCCACCCAGAGAAAGGGATCTCTTAGTTCTCTGCCAAGACCATGAGCAGGGGATCACATCCCTTCTGAGCCAGGGTCTGCGTTTCTATGGTGCGGGTTCTGGTTCTTGCCCTCGGGTGCCGGGCCTCTCCAAAATGCCAACGTTGGGAGAGCATGGTCAGGCTACGTTTAAAACAGTGATCGGGGACCCCAACTTCTCCTGGTCGTCCCTCTCCTAAGTGGGGGTGCTGGCCCTTGCCGTGCTACTCCTGGATCTCCTATGGGGTGGGCGGTTGCCTCGAGCTCGGGGGCGGGTGTCCCTTGGGGAGGCCCTGGCTCATACCAGGGGTTGGGCTCTCTTTTTTTGTTTTCTTTTTTTACATTCCATCATCCACGTCAGCCAAATATAAACGCTCACCTGAACATAACCACACAAACATCTAAACCAAACAGTTTAGATGACAAAATCATCCTCCAATTTCTTTAACTCACCATTTTTCCATTGTCTGTTGTGCCAACCCCCCCTCTCTTCTTCCCTTTTCCTCTTTTCCGTCCGTTCAAACAAAAAAAAAAAAGGAAAAAAAAACGTAATCAATAAAAATAAAGTTTAGCCTAAATTACAAAAGGGGTTTTATACGAATATACACCTTGTATGTCAGACGATTCATAACCCCCGATTGTAACAGTAAAATCCGTCTAACGCAAGAAGTTCTCAGCTCATATCTGTTAAGCTAAGCTGTTGGACAGGACAAGTTTGAATTTTTGACAAAAAAATAAGAAATCATCAATAAAAGTTTCTTTAGATATTGCAAAAGTAACAAATGCAATGAAATCTTGAGCCCCTTGAATTTTTTGCTACGCCCCTGTATTGTGTATCTGTTCCATCAGCACCCAATGTCTGAACTGTTTCTTCTCTTTAGTAAAAAGGAAATAGGATTTTTTGAAAACTCATCACAAACAACTCATCAATGAACAGTTTGAAACACTTTTCTAAGCATTTCACAGTGTTTCCCTTAAAAAATCTTCGCCCCACCACCACCCAGCCAAATCAAGTATTCTAGCTTGTTTTGGGTTGTCGAGCAGAAATTAACTTTTTTATTTATTCATTTTATTTTTTTACATTTATTTATTTTTTTACATGTTCGCCAACAGGCTGAAACCCATCAATAGATGAGTTATCATATTAAAATCACAGAGCTGTCATATAAACATATCAAATAATATAATAAAAACAGTAAATATGATCATTTAAAACAACATAAAATAGAGAAATTCATTGTTTCAAATTCTCACATTTTGTCTAGATCTCTCAAAGGTCTCAAACTTGTTGCAAAATGTTCCCAATTTGGTTTTAGAGTACAAATGTGCACCTCGTTTATTGATTTTGAGATATAAAAATTCAGTATTTTGAAAAACAAGCCAGGAAAATTAGAGGTTCCACAAACATTTTCATGAGATTTTTGAAATCGCATAACAGTAAATGAAATAAAGCCAAATTTGGTACAACCCTGCAATGAATGGTACAGTCTAAATCTATCACAAAATGACACATTTTCAAACAAATATTTTAATTTGGAATTAGCTTTTTATATAGTTAAAAATGCAGTTTAGATCATATTCTAATAAAGACTTAAAATTGAATTATTTATGCACATTTAAAAAAAAAGATCAAAGTTGCTTCATTTTTATTAGCTTTTTCCTCAGTCGGCATATACTACAAATACTTTTTTTCTTTCAAAAGTTAAAATTACAAGATAATAATGTATTTCTTGTGTGATTGTTGAAGATTTCGCTAATACACAACCACTGCAATAAGTCTTTTGAAAAATAAAATAAAAAGAGTATTGATCGTCACGCTAGATGTATAAATATTAGTGATGAGATGATTGATGATAGGATTTTTAAATCTCTTTGGCATTGCAGAAAAAATTGCATTTGCCTCCGAGTGTCACCAATAGTGAAGGCCCCCCCGGGAGGAAGCCCATAGCTGCATCAGTGGGGGTGTTCAGTGAAAACTGGGCCAAATCAAAGTGATTAAGGACCTGCAAATCAATACCGCCTTTATATTAGATTTACTCAGCCTGCTTGGATCGCACGGCGTCAGCAGAAAGATGGAGGGAGGCTGCGGCTGAATTGAACCCAGATCCAGCTAAGCGTCGGCAGATTGGCTGCTGGTATAAATCGTTAGGCTCACATCAAGTCTTTGAGGCGTGATAAGATAATATAATCATCTTTGAATGGAGGGGGCGAGAAAAAGTTGAGGGCTGTCTTTTGTTTCTGCTGAGCTCATAACTTCAGTGTTTCTGAAGATTATCAATCTTAGACTTTGGAGCTTCGTGGCTTCACATCAAAAATGTTGCTTATTTGGATTAAAAATATGCAATAAATGAGAAAAAAATGGTTTTTTGTCCCTGTGCAATGACACAATACAACATTCTGAATCAGTTCTTCAAAAAGGTGGTAATGAATCCAATGTAAAACATTAAGTGAACCAACTGAATTAGGATTGGCTCTAGTCTCGTTCCCACCCAAACAACTTTAAACTTTCTGATGACAATGCATGTGCATCAACAAGAGAAAGGAGATGTTTTACTCTGCACAGAAAAAAAGATCCACAACTAAAGGCCTGAGTAAAATCCACTAGTTTAAACAATGCATTAGACTGTACAAAGCACTGACAGAACAAAACAATTCGTGTTTTTACTGGAAAAAGACAACTAAAAACAAATCAAAAACATTAAAAAAGTAAAAATAGAAAAAGTCAAACAAAGAAATTGAAAAAAAAAAAAAAACACACACAACACACATAAATGTTTCCACTTGGCTTCATCTATCGCTACACCATGTTTTTCCAAAATGATATATTCATCAGTTTTCTTTGGTTTAGATCTGTTTATAATCTCCTTCATACGTTGTACTTTTCCAGGATTCACTTGTTAGTCTGTCGCTCAGCTCAGGTGAGTTTCACACCTGCCATAATGAAGCTGATTGACACACAGCCGTGTGTAAAAGCACCTCAAGTTTGAGAGTGAAATGAACCAGAGCTGACTGGGTGGAATGAACACCTTTAGTATTTGACGCAGGTCAAAAACGTAAGGTTTTCATTGTATGTAGATGATGTGACGATGTCACTGTGGGGAAATTAAACATGTTTTAAAGATGGAAAATTTTAATTACAAAGTCTGTCACATGAAAATATAAAATACTAAAACCAAGGTCCTAACCTCAGTCCACAGTGATACCATTTTGCTACATTCAGACCGACAGCTACAACTTGTGTTCAAGTGGCCACTCTTAATGAAAAGTCTGTAAATGCGCGTTTCCGGCTACTGCGTTCCAAACTCTCGGTACAACGCGTCACTATGCAAATTTTTAAGTCCGTGATCAAAGTGATCAAAAAGGAGAAATTAATCATTTCAGTTTGTGCCCGGCCAGAATGGTGTGACCCAGTATTCTTCATATTTTGGAATCAAGCTGTGAAAGAAAAAAACTGGCTCTTCCAATTATGAGTACTAGTATTGGGTAGCAACAGTCCATTGTGAATACCTTATGCTTAAAGTGCGCATCCCATGCCGGATGTGAACGTAGCTTTACTGGTTAAACAAAAAGTGTTGGTGATTAGGTAGCCTGAGCGTGAGCACTTACACTGGTACAAGCAGTGTGCCGTTGCTCCTCATCTCCATGGAGACATCATGTCCCATTGGTCACCCCACCCCTCACAGCCTAACCTACCCCACCCTAGCAGTGTTTGTCTCACAGTAAATCTAAATTGCAGAGAGCAGTTAACCCCCTCACCTCCTCCTCAGCCAGCTCCCGGCTCTGTGGATCTCCACAAAGTTACCATCCATGTGGGAGGAAAGAAGAGGAGTGGGTGAAAGAGTGTTGGCACACAACAGAGCTGGGGTCATCGGAGCGGCGGGGTATATTTGCACTGAAGATAAGCAATAACTTTCCCTTTGCTTTTATGCAAGGATCTTTCATGTTATCTTATGTGGGGGGTTTGAAGGGCTCTGAAGGAAGCTCCGATCTGTTTACAGCTCTGATTGGAATTACACAATCAATTACCAACTCCTGCTGTGTCCCAAATGAGCCAGCCCAAAAGACAGGGGAATTGGTTAAATGTTATTGTTGGGAGGCCATTATCCAACAGTCGTGGCTGTTAATACAAGAAAATGACATTCATTAAAATGCTCAACGGGAGGCTCCCGGGGGCCAGGCTGCAGCTGACCCCCATTCAGCGACTGGCTTTGTAGGCCCTTGTCCACTGTGGCGTTGTGGTGGTGGTGGTGGGGGAGGTTGTGTCAAAAGCGCAAAATGCTCCTCTTTTGTTGCAGATTGGCCTTTGGTCCCTCTTTGCAGTCATGTGTGACAAACGAGTAAACACCTGAATGTTTTTGAGCTTGGCAAAAAAGTGTTTGAGGAATAATTACATCATTCTGTGAATGACAGTACCCCCCCTTTCATCCTTATCCATGGATGCACATGTGATCCTGTAGTAAAAAGGTTTGAATCATACTTGTTTAGCTCTATAATTTATATCAGCAGCACCTCAGCTTATAAAAGAAAAAAAAATCTTAACTGTAAGTGAACTCCCAATTGGTGATCTATCAACGCAGAAGGCTAAAGTTAAAGTTCAGACAAAGAGAGAATTGGTCATTTTTGCTGCAGGATTTCTTTGTGCAACTATCTATAGCATCTTTCCCCGAGTAAAAGGCTCTCTTTGTCTGGTTCTGTTCAGACAGAGGTCGGTGAGAGGAGGACAGGCGTGGCCTTGTTATTTCTGTTCTTCCTACAGGAAACAAGAGCCGCTTGCTTCACGAGGCATAAAAAGGAAAAATGGTTCTTTACGTTTTATTTGGCTCTTGATGTGGAAAGCGAAAACAGTGAGAAGGCCATCAAAGTGAACTCGACTGTGTTGCATTTTGGAAGCATTTTAAGTCCCACTCCAACTATATTTGTTTCTTTAGTAAAATAGTTTCCAGTGGTGGTATGATTATGCAGTTTTTAGCCAAAATCAAAAAGCCTGTTTTGTTAAATTATTTTATAAATGTCTTCCATCAAATGCTTCAAGAGTATGTAAAAAAAAAAACAAAAAACAAAAACATAGTTTCCATTGGAGTGGCTTTTTAACAAAAACGAAAAAGTCGAGCACTTTTGTTTTTGTTTTTTTATCATAAAACATTGATAAAAAAAAAAACAAAACAAAACAAAAAAAACTTGTTTCAACATTTCCTCAAGTAAAAAGCAGCAACTTTTAGTACGACAAAAGCATGGCTTCAATATTAGTCGCCATTTTTGTTGCCCCGCTAATGTTAAATTGGGGTTGTGAGGAGTAGTAAGATAGCGGGAAAAAGAGTAAAAAAAGGGATGATGGGAAATGAGGAGAGGCTTACTCTGTATCAATCATCCCGGCCACAACTCAGAAGTGAAATTCTGATGAACTTTTATTATAAATTTTGGCTAAAAACGGCATAATCATAATTACAAGAACACTGGGAACGCTTTACCATACATCAAGATGATAGGAGTGGGTCTGTAAACATTTTCTGACAACAACCTGCATGCTGTAAAATCTTGGGTCATAAGTCAGCTCCATCGCGTACCTTGTACTTTTCTATTAATTCCAGTTTTTCTGGGTCAAAGCCTGCTACACAAACAGCAGAAAAACTTCCATCTCATTGCTAAGTTCAAGTTCAGTGAAAAATACAGATGCAAATATAAAGTAATTTCACTCATAGCTGTACTCCTTTGACTGTAAGAACTAACTTTCAGTTCTTAGAGATTTTTCTATTGTTTTTCATGAAGTCACTGGTTAAACTGGGATTACATGTAATCAAAATAACAGCTGCCAGTAAGAAGTTATAGGTTGTGGCACGCAGTAGACTAGGGTTCGCTTCCCAAGCGCTGAGATGATCTTAATCCAGTGTGTGTTCTTAGGCAAGATCCTTCATGCTACTCTACCCTGTGCCAGTCCCTAGCCCGGATAAAACACAATTTTGTGTCAGAAAGGGTTTCCTGCGTAAAACTATCTGCCAAACCATCTGTGTGCGAATCAGTGAAAAGCTGCTAAGTAATTGTGGTAAAGTGAGCAGGTTACAGGTTAACAAAAGCGCAAATGAAAGAAATCACAAGTGAGAATGTGTAGTCCTGTTTACCTTTTTTTTTTTTTTTAAAGTAGGGTTATCAACCACTTTAGATCTTTTTCTACATAGCTGAAATCCTAGAAACTACTACTGCTAAACACTAGAGTGAAAAATGACTTGCGGTCAGCCCTGGTATCATGTACAGATTACAAAAACAAGAGGGGAGCCACAGGAGTCCAGATCCCAGTGGTATGCGGTTGAGTACCAAATCAATTCAGCGCTCTTGCCAGGTCTTTGGCTTATTGAACACGTAGATTGACCCTCCTGAAGATAGCCTCGAAGCCAAATGCTGACCCCTGGCACTTGAGCATCTGTCGGATTCCAACACCAATCAATTAACATCAAACGTCTTCTTGTGTTCATTTGGAGAAAAGTTAACAATGTTTCGCAGAAAAAAAGGGGATCGAGGGGAAATCCGATGCAGTAATAGATACAAAGCGACGGGTAAATTCAATTTTCTGGCTGTGTGTCGACTGCCTCATCAGAGAGGTGAAATAATTATCACAGGCACCTGTTATGACAAAGAACAGGTGGAGCCACGGCGTTTGTAATCTCAAATCTCAACGGATATGCCCAGGATGTGTGCGTTTGTATTCGCAGCTTTTAGTGCCAAGATGCATGTCTCGTGTGTGTTAGGTGCTGAGCTAAGCCTCTGATTGAGAAACAAACCGCAGCAGCAACATGCTTCACTGTTTCCACCCAGCATCTGTCTCAAGCAGCATGGGGCCTCCACGCATGAAGGAGGCAGGAGGAAGCATCATCTCGCCTTCCTACCTACTCATTATTTGGGAGTTGAAAAAGAAACCCCCTCTCCTCTCCCTCATTCTTTCCCCCCTCAGCCATCTCAGTGTGAGGCTTTTTTCTTTCTTTCCTTTTTTTTTTGGTCTTCCATCATCCTCAAGTCAGAGCGAGGTCACATCACAACACGACGTGCTCTGCTGTGAGTTTAGCGCCAGATGCTCCCCACCACTTCCTCTGCACGGGCGGCTTCTTTGAGAAACACTGGAAGAGACAGAGGAACTTTCTTGAATGCTGACTTCACATTTGAAATGTTACGAGGGCGATGACGGTTGAGATTTTTTATTTTTGAATTCTGCAGGGGAACATCAGGAATTACAGATACTTTCTGGACTGTATCCATACTAAACATACTGCAGACTTCTGTGGAAGCATGGTCGGAAGTGTAAAAGACATTTAATGGCTTTTTGTGGCTTTGAAAATATACGTAAGCCCATATTTCCTAACAGCCTTGCTTCATTTCATCAATATTTCATGGTGTTTCCTTTCATTCAAAACATTTCCACAACAGCATTTCTACACTACGAAAGCCAAAAAATGGCCTTACTTCTTTTCTATTTATTTTTTGCCAGTTTTCTTGCAATAACGCCATCTTTTATCTCATTATCACAAGAAAAAAAGTATTTTCTACGGTGGCTCTGAAGTGCAAACCACTCAACTCAAAAACATTTATAAAAAAGCCAGACATATAGTCCTTAAGCGGCTTTACTTTTGAGAAAACAAAACAAAATTCCAGAAACCAAAACGTAAAAAAGAGAAAACAAAAGTTATTTTTAGAAACCAAAACGTCAAAGAACAAAAGCAAAAAATATTTTTCGTAAAACAAATGTGATTTACCAAAACGAAAATGTGGGGAAAAAAAAAGTAATTTCTAAAATCGAAAATGTAAATAACAAAAATAAAATTAAAAAAATGAATAATAAAAAAAAAAACAGCTATCAGACAGAACTGTACTTTCAATAGATAGGAATCAGAATTTGCTTTATTTGCTAACAGTACATCTACACCCCATGTCCTCACAACGTTTAACAAGCCAAAGTTTAGTTTTCATTCTCGATGGCTTCATCTTGATGAAAAAAATAATATTTAAGATTCAACTCTACATATATAGAAAGATCTATTACCACTGTACATAGTTGGTCTGCTACAAGGTTTTATTCTGCTAAGCAGCAGAATCCTTATCTGATTGGCTGATGATGGAGTTGTCTCCACATACTTGAAGTTTTCTCAATTTAACCCTTATATTGTGTTTGGGTCAAAATTAGTTGTTTGTGCCTCTGAATATTTTCTTTAGACATTATCCTCAGTTCCTCTATTAGCGACACCTCGCCCTCACTCCTCAGTTTGTTGCTAATAGTTACCCAGGTAGCATTGTCAGAGTTGGAGAGCTTGTCGTCCAGTTATTTCAAGGTCCCTTGTTTTTCCGGGTCCTTTATATCTTAGAGAGGAAGTCATCTTGTTCTAGAGTTATCCTTTCAGACTAGCATCTTTCCATTTCTTTAGAAGTCACAGTTTAAAGTTTTTCTCTGACAGAGCCTAGTATCTCACGCTGGTATCACTATTTTCTGATGGTTGATTTGACTAAGAACTTGCTTCAGTTAGATGAGTCTGGTTGGATGATTGGGAATTTAAATCAATTTATCGATCGTGTCTCTTAATCGTTAAGATTAAATAATATCGTTAAGATCCAATAATAATTGGATTACTGCAGCATTTAAGGTTGTTTATTGGCATATCGGCTTAGTTTTCCTTGCCTTAATTATATCAAAGAATTGAGACAGTGTAGATTTGCTTTTAGTTGCTGTCATAACAAGTTAAAAATAAGGTAAAATCAGGTTTGAGGTTTTGTTTTAAATGACCAAAATTTCTCACCGCAGTAAAAAAAAAAAATCAAAAATCGCAACACAAATGTTAGCCTAAAATGATTCGTCACCAAAAAGCTTTTCAAGAGTTTACCTATAAGGGTAGGGTGTCCTTGAAGAGAGAGATGAGTCTGTTAGTAACAGTGGGTGTGCCTGTGCAATCGCAGAGTTAAACGCGTTCACTGACCTTTTAGAGCCATTCATCCAAAGACAGAACTATAATCTTCCAGACTACATGTTGTGCTGAACCATTGGTGCTCCTACCCCTCAGCTCCTACACTAAACTCAAAGACTTTTAGGTTTATCGCAAAAAAGTAGTAGAAAAAAAATGATTTTACTATGGGCTGGAGTTCTTGTGGTTCCTCAAAGACATTTTTTTAACCCTTTTTTACAGCTCTGGTCATCAAGCTGTGACATAGATGGACTTTGGATCAGTGGTGTCCAACCCCCTGGTGGCAGACTGGTCTGTGAGAAACGTAACTTATATTATTTCATTTTTATTGATTACCTGATTCGAAGGGAAGTTTTGTTTTGGAAAACTACCAGACTACATCCGTCTTTGACTCATTTTTCTTGCAGGTCTAGACGCTGGCCACGGTCACGTGTCTTGAACACACCTTTCTTAGAGTGACTGATCCAACCGGTAACACTTTTGCATAATCGAAAGAATTAAAAGCATGAATAAAATGTTTGACGTAAGGCCATCTAATTTTATTCTGGGATCTGATTGGTCAGTTTAGAACTTCAATAACTTGCGCTACAGAAAAATATCATGAAAAAAATGTGGGATTACCAAGAACCTGTTAAAAAGATGAAGCAGAACAAGAAGGGTTCTTCTGACAAATATAATTACAGAGTAATGGCAATTTATTTCTCATTAGAAGTCAATGAGATTTTGGCTTTTTGGACCAGTGATTAGAAGAGGAGGGGGGTGGGGTCACTCAATCCAGTTTTCTTAAAGTACTTTCAAATTGGGCGTGTATTATGCGTTCAGGAGCACGCTGTACACGGTTTCATGATTGCGCGTTCAGCCGATGGTGTTCACACACCGGACAAGCAGTGAGGGGTTCTTCTTTTTCTACTGTTTACTAGCACATGCCCAGTACCTTGGTGCAAAGAGTCAAACCGCTGGAAAACCGGCAAATCCTGCTCAAGGCTTTTTCTTTCACAGCTCTATTCCTATAAATGTACGTCTTATAATTCTGTTCGGACACAAACCGCGACTATTTTCTCCTTCCTGATCATGTTAACCACAGTTGGTACTTCCATGTTTAAAAAGGACGCATTCCACTTCCAAATTTGAGTTCCTGATTGGTCAAAGTTCAGTCAACTGGCTGAACTTTTAGGACGCGATCAATGAAAGCCCATTTTATACGTAGATAAAAACGTATGTGGCGACGCATGAACAGGAGAGTTCTGGACGTGGAAACCCAAAATGAAGGTTGACCTGCGCTTACATAGAGTTTACATTGAAAGTGACCACTTAAATGATGTACCCTCAAACAGCCAATGCTTAAACTGCAGTAGATTTTTGAAAAAAACGTCCCGAATTGATACTTTGTTCAAGTTTCTAAATGTTTGCTTGGATGGAAGCCGGAAACTCAGGTCTGATTTTTTTACATGGCTCCATATAAAGAGAAAAACGACATGGATTTAACAATCAAACATATTTCACTAGAAACATGAATCATTCGAAGCATTTACAAACAAATCCTGTCGATTCCAGAGATGCATCCATCTTGGCCAACTAGTTTAATCTTATAACAGGCCTGGAAAAAACCCTACAATAAAATCGCAACCGAGATGCTTCCAAGCGAGTCATCTCTAGCCAGCCCAGCTATCATTATCAGTTAAAGAGCCTCCTTCCCTATGGATCATCATTACGAAGCGCATTAGAAAATACTTTGATTAAACTCCTCTAATCCAGCACAGACAGCTGCAGTCCATTCACAGCTGCCTAATCTCCCCGCCGCTAAATACAAGCGAGACAATGGGCAACAAATGACAACTTACGTGAGAGAGGCAGGGAGGGGAGGCCGATATAAAGAAGGGAGAAAACAAAGAAAAACAGGGACAGAGACAGGAGGGGAGAGCCGATTCCTCTATCAAAGGCAGGCGGTAAACAGTGCTGATGCCAAGCCGTATCATACCAGGGGATGGCTGGAATAAAAAGAAGACGCAGGAATAGAAAAAAAAGGAGATTCCGAGGTGAGGGAGGGGAAAAAGTGGGGAAATGTTGCACATGAAGGAAAGATCTCTTTCAGCGCAACTACAAACAAGGCGCTGATGGGAGCCGCAATCAAGATGAGAGTACAGAGAAAGAGAGAAAAATGAAACTACTCCTCAATGGTACAAATCACGGTGGGGAGGTTATCAGGGCCATCGGCAATCACTATAATGACAACATGGTGTGACATGATAGTTACAGCACTCAAAGAAAATCATTCGCCCGGGCTGGGGGAAAAGATAGGCAGGCGGGCAGCTTCATAAATACTGGTCTATCTTGGAGGGTTTTTTGTGTATTTGTTGTTCTGTTTGCGTGTTGTTGGGTATTTAAGGTGTGTTGCGATGGAGTGGAGGAGGACGAGCAGGTGAGTATTTGCTGATTGTGTGGGATCATTGAGGAGGCGTGACCGAGCCGATTCGTTTGTTGTTCTGCAGAATAGTTTGGTCGTTGCGTGTGCAGACACATACGGCGTGTGGGGGGGGCAACCACATCAAACACGATGCGTGGTGTGTCGAGCAATCTTTCACAGGTGCCTTATCAATGCGCGGCACACTGACAAAGTGCCGTTCCATTAATCAACAGTCACAGCGCCACCAGCCAGAATTGAGACCGTGTGAACTTTGCCGAACCACTAATGCAGGAATTTGCAGCAATTTGTGTCAACCACTGGTATTTACGCTGATGGAAATACCTGTCATGAGTCTTTTGCATCTGATTAGGCAGTGCTAGAGTTGTTTAACAACTCTGCATAAATCTGGAACCCTCCGTGCCCCAGAACCACACACGTTTTTCAAAGTTTTGCTCAGTACAAGGCTTTGAAAAAGCGGTTGCCTAGCAGCTTGACAAGGAGGATGGCATCACTCCACAGTAAATAGTCTTCTTAGGTATTTTCAGTCACTTTTTGACTCCAAGGATCTTTGAACTCAAAATAATAAATGGAAAAAAATACACGTTTGCATCAACATGGTACAACGTCAGATTCGTTTGCTGTACTCTGGAATGGAAACAATGTTGGTTACAATGGAACCGTTACAAAACCCGCACCCTCCTGTTTCCTCATCACAGCAAACATACAATTAAATTATTTAAAAGAATGATTTAAATTCTGCTAGTATTCTTCCAATTAAGTCATGCCACAGAAAAAGAACAACTCACTCGGGATCTAACTTTGCTTAATTGATGCTTACATATCCCATAATGCCACATCGTAACAGCCTAAATACAAGTTTTTCATCAAACTTGGCAGGTGGCCGCAGGGGGGTATTTGTAATTGGGAGGCGGCATTCAGATTTTTACGAGCCAGGCGATGGCGGTGGAGGTTTTAAGAAAAAGTTTAACATTTTACGGCGAACGTACAATTTTTTTTTTTTTTTTTTTTTTTTTTTTAACATCGGTCAGTGGCCGCCCCGGGACATTTGAAAGTCACGCGGTGGCAGTCCAGCACGTCCAATAACTGACTGATAGGAGGGACTTCATGGCCCCTTAAAATTGTCTGATGTTCAGCCGATTTCAGACTGCCACCCCCCTGCCATCCTGCTGCCATCTTCCAATTGTTAGAAATCGTACGGTAACAGCGTGGGCACTCGACATTGACATGGCCTAGCAATGAACAGATGTCAATCTGGCGATCCTGGCCACTGACAGTCCTGCATAAAAAACGGTAGTCAAATGCGATTTTGGAACGTCTGAATGCCGTCTGACTGCCTCCATCCACATTCATGAACACGCCAACGATTTTCCACGGTCGGGTGGCGGCATTAAATCTTGAAGATTCTGCTGATACCTCCCTATTGTGCAGTGGCAGTTGTATTTCTGACTATAGCGTTGTTTTCTATTCCATAGAAATCAATGTTGACGCCTGCTATTCTCAGATTGTTGTCCTCTTGACATGGAATAAAAAAGTTATGGGTGTCGAATTATTGCAGTAATTGTGATAAACTAATTACAGATAAATTAGCGCATTCAGTTTCTTAATCGTGTTAATCTCAGTATTAATCTATAACTATTGTTGTGTTCTCAACTGTAAAGTAAGGGTCCAGTTGCTACTTCCATGAACATTTTGCTTGAACTAAGCAGAAAATAACATCCCTCTAACTTCAGGTCTTGTGCTTCTCCTTGTTTGCTCCATGTGTCGCGTCGCTGCTGTGATGTCATCGATGTGCGACTTTGTACTTATTAGTGGAACTATCCCTAACAAAGCTCCTTTTATCTGTTCCGTCAGGGATAAAGCCCGACGAGGTGTTTGTCATAAATAAATGGGGTTTGCGGAGGGCTGATCGCATAGGACGGTGAACTGGAATAAGAAAACCTCATTAAGCTCCTTTTTTATTTGTATTTTGACCTTCTACTGTGACAAAATGCGACAACTGTAATTGAAAATACTTTCAAATGAAGCTTTTGACTGCAATTATTAGGTAGACAGATTAATTTGATTATTTCATTACAGGTCATGATTACGTAAACAAAAAAAATTTCTTGCACGACAGCACTAAAAGAAAGCATATTTATCAATTTAAAGACCTCCTTTTCAAATGGAATGAAATGGAAACTTGGAATGGGGACGTTTTAATAGGTATACTATTTGGATGAGAAGCCCAAAAGACCAGTTTGTATTTATGAAAGGTACTAAAGGTACTAAACCATTAACGTTCACTTTTTGGTGTTTGCGATGATCACTTCAAAAGTGACACTTTATAAAATCGATTCCATTATCATGTATCTTTCTTGTGAAAAGCAAGTTAAATTGTGAAGCACTTCGAGCTGCGCAAAGTATGTGAAGCGCTTCATATAAACAAAGTTTGATTTAATTTAACGGTCTTCGTAATATTAGCCAAAAACCCAGAAAAAACGACATGCGTTGTTGTGCACACAAAAAAATATATTTGATGCAAAGAAAAACGCGTATAAAATTAATCTTCCCCCATACCACCCACCAATAATACCTCACACAAAAAATGCTGTGATGATTGCTTAAAAAAGACTGGATGAAAAACAATGCTATTCTCCCTAATTGACTTAGTTCTATTGTTTTACTTTTCTTTTATCATTCTTTTTGTAGGCGATAAAGACGTTGCAAATGTAAAGTTTAACACCTAATTTCTAGAATAATTCCAATTTGAATGCATAAATAAGGAGTCTTATTTCAAATCTGTTATGGCATTCCTCAGGGTTTTGTATTAGGTCCAGTTTTGTTTTACTTGGGCATCAAATCTGGAAATAAGTTCATTAAAATATTTTATTTTGTTCTTGTAAAAATGTTGTCGTGATCTGATGAGATGCAGCTGTTGCCATTTAGCCCACAAAGGCTTTGCAAACCAAGATTAAAATGTATATTTTACCCTTTGGACCACACTGTTTTGGCATGAACTGGCTGTACAACTATTGACTACATTTGAATAAGTTTGTTTTTCTTCTTTTTCTCCATATACAGTAATAGCTTTAGGGGCTGCACAGTAGCACAGTAGTTGGCACTCTCGCCTCATAGTGAAAAGGCTCCGGGTCAAATCCTGACAGGAATCTTTTTGTGTGGAGTTTTGCATATATGTTCGTGCATGCATGGGTTTTATCCAGGCGCTCCGACTTCCTAAATAATGTTTCATAGATTAATTGGTTGCTCTAAGGCAGAGGTGTCCAAATCCAGGCCTCGAGGGCCGGTGTCCGACATGTTTTCCAACCAACCTGCTGTTGAAGCTCCTTATTGGCTATACACACCTGACCTATATGCAGACACGGCAAGGTTTCTGGAAAACCAGCAGGAGGCCGGCCCTCGAGGCATTAACCGAACAGTAGCCAGGACAGGCTCCAGCAACCCAGTGACCCAGAAAGAGTTATAGTGGGCTGAGGAGCTGGATGGATGGACAACAGCATCAAAGATCACCAAGATGGACACTGTCTAAAAAAAGAAAACAAAAAAGGACTGTTTTTTAAATTCATTTAATTTGTTTCACAAATTTACAAAATTTCACAAAAAAGTAAAATATTTAATTTAATATTTAATCAATGTTTTATTATTTAAAATTTACCACATGAAATCTAGAACCTACTATTCCCTTCGTCAAAACGATAAGTTGTGTTTTCATAAAGCTGGCTGAAACGAAAAGCAGAATAAAGTATAACATAAAGATAAAGATACTTTACATACTTTAACATGGCAAAAGTACTCAACAATAACCAAGGGTTATTTTAGAGGAACAAATGGAAGTTCTTTTACTTTGAAGTCCAACTCCAATAATCTTTAGATTTATTGTAAAAGTGTTCCTAGTGGTCTTTTAATCATGATTATGCCATTTTTAACCAAAATCAATGAACCTGTCGCTTTTAGGACATTGTATTTCATTGCAAATTCAGAGTGTGGGCAGGACTGTCGTCATAGAGTAAGCCCGCCCCCATTTCCACTCATCCATCTGTTACCAACTTTTTATGCTTGTTAAGGTGCCCCTCACAACCCATGCTAACATTGCTGGTGCAACAAAACAGCTAGCAATATCAAAGCTATCCAATTGTACAGTTTTGAGAGAACATGTTAAAAACACCAAAAACTCAATATTCATTGAAATGGGTCAGAAAGGTTTTATAATTTCCTCATTATTAATGATCTACCGAACTTCTGTGGTTAATATTTTGGGATGTTCCCCAAAGATATTCATCACAAAACTAAACATTAAAGTGAAAGTAGAGTCACAAACACCAGTTTTGTTACTTAGCTTTTGTGTGACACATTATTTACTTTTAAAAAATCATCACCAACTTGGCTATATGTTACCATGTGGCTTCTAGGTGAAAGCAAACCCATTTTTTCATGTTAGCTTGAAACTATTTGCATTTCGTAAGAAGGGACTTCATTAAAAAAAGAAAAGAAAAAAACATATTTCACAGGAAGAATTCGGCCTGAAAATCACTGGCTGGACTCATCTGGTCAGATTTATTTCTTGGAAAGAGTCGGAATTAACATTTCGAACAGCATGGATGTGTGTAGCACTCAGGGTAATTTTGGTGAGCCACGCTGAGGTGCTCTTGGATGAATCATACATGGACATGCTCTCAACCCCCATGCCGGGGAATAATGAGACCCAGTGAAGTGAGGAATATGAACACACCTCATCTACAACAACACCTCTGTCTCTCACTCGCTCCCTTCACTCCTCCTCATACTCATAACCCCCCCCTTCTACTCCTCTGATCTCCCCGCTAAGGTGTGCAGCACAGCAGCGAGGCGCCTGTTTGCGGTGTGAGCACGCATGTATTATTTCTTGGCCCCCCCACGTGGTGCGACCAGCGGCGGAACGACAGCATCCGCAGACGCCGTTGCCATGCGGACAAATGATTGAAAAAAGGGAGGAGGTCCAGGTTAATGCAACTCTGCTGAGGCTGCTGGCAGAGGTCAAAGGTGGGTTGATGAGAAAGCGCACCACTAGCGCCGGACTCTTCTCGGTATGTGTGGGCAGCGTGGAGGTCAGGACTGCAGTGAATCACACAGCCACACAGGCCTACGCACACAAACAACTCAACGAAGCTCCAGACCACACTTTGATGCTTCCGAGAGCGTGAGGCGTTCGCTGTGGCGGGACAAATCCCGTCTGACAAAGAAAAACTATTTTCCAAAGGACACGACTTAAGAACAGGGGCGGAGCTATGCTGCTCCACCTCATTTTTAGGACAATGTTAGCCTCATTATTGTCAAAGTTTTAAAACAAATCAATAAAACAAGCTTCTTGAACACTTAAAAAGAATAAAACAATGACTTTTTTGGCCACAATTGCTCACAAAGGCGTTTATTCACGTGAAAAAGTTTTAATAAAAGATGCTACAATTCTAAAAAGAAACGGTGGAATTTCCGCTTCTGGCAAACGATGTCTGGGCGCCATCTTGTCTACAAACCAGGTCCCCCTCAGAATAACTGGTCAGATCACAGATCACTTGGCACACAAGCAGGTCAGTCTCCATTTATATTTTACTTGAACTGAACTGTGTTTGTTTGGGGGAGTCTTGTGGTTGATATGACTGCCCGATGCTCAGCTAGTACATAGATTTAAAGGGTGTTTTTCAATAACAATCTGGCTTGTCTACACTGTTTATCTGCTTATCAAACATTGGAATAAAGATGATTCTTAAGAATCTTGAGGAAAATAAACCTACCCTGCTGATTAATCAATTGTAATGTCTACATCATCTGCGTTGTGTCAGTATTCCCCTGCAGTGCTAGCTTTACGCAGGGGTTTTGTTGCAAAAAGACGAAGAAACGGGAATCAGGTTTCAAAATAAAATAAATTTTCGTTGTACTTTCAAAATAAAAGCGTGTATAATTTTATTTTATATTCAAGGTGATGCTAACACCGCGGATAACTCGGGTGTCTCGTCACCGGTCACGGGACGATAAAAGTATAATTTTGGTAATACAAAAACATTAGTCATGGATTTTACAAGGACTCACTGAGGAAGGACACGGCGGTGGCCGGAGAAGCCACTCGTTCGGAAGCCAGGGGGAACGGGAGAAGAACCGAATATACAACGAGGACTACTTAAAAACCAGCTGGCGGTTGTGAGCAGATGGACCAGTGTAAATCCAGCATCCTAGCAGGAATGTTTTCAGAGATGCAACAATTTTAAGATCATGGAGAAGTGAAAAAAGTGGGATCTCAATTTAGTTTTTGATTTTTTTCAAAATAAATAAACGTAAATCTGTTTTAGAGTACGAATAAACTTAAATTACTCAACTCTGAGGCCAACCACAACCAACTTCTTGACCTTGAGCTTTACCGTTGATCAAAGTCACGCCACCGGCACGAAGAATGAAGGTATATTTTCCTTCTCAGCGTCATTTACCATGCCGTGAACAGAGCCTCTCCTCCTGGATAACTCCTGGTCACCTCTCCCTGCTCTTCGCCCCTCCCCGAGCTCCCTGCAATCATGAAAATGATCACTATCGCCACCGCAGTCACCGACTGTCGCACAGGACTGCAACGTGCCGAGACAGTATCAGTCAGAACCCATTTACATAATAACAGCTCATCATTCCAAAAAAAAAAAAAAAAGTCTTTTTATTTGAAACAACAAAAAACTATCAACGGGGGCCACAACTTTACACAAGTAAACGCAAGAGGAGTGGCCAATGATGAAGGACAAAAATGGTCAATAAAGGATGAAAGTGAACAAAGAGGCTCTTACCAAAGGATGAGAAATGCTGTTTCTAGAACTTTCTTGGCTAGTTACCCTCCCTCCCTCTGCTGAATAAACACATCAGCTTATAAAAACCAAATTAAACTCAACTGAGATGTAATTCTGAGCCACATATACTCTCTCACTTAATCATCACCTCTTACCTTGAAGCTGTTTACTTCAAAAGTGTGAAAGTTGTTGCCGTTTTACCTGGAACTCCGAATTAATTGCACAAACGCGGGAGTGAAATTAATGACAGCATTAGCCGGGCAGAAATTTATAGTCGCAAACAGATCAATGCACCTGTGGAACTGGGTTTAATTTAGTGACAGGATTCATAATCTTGTGTTTTCAAACGGCCAAAATCATCTCTTCTGTCAGAAAAAAAGTCAGCTTTCCAATCATTTTTACTAGAACTGTAACAATTGACTTTACTTTAATCGTGTTGCAACTGGCAGTGAGACAGGATTGTGTACGAAATCAAAATGGTGCTAAAGACAAACCCATGCAGCGACCAGATTACTTTCAAATTGATAACTAAGCTTTCCTATGACATCATGTAATCATGTGAAAAGTCTACAGGTAAACTGTAGAGCAAGAAAAACCCAAACAAATCCAAAACCAGAAGTGACAGAACATTTAGCTGCACACTGTGTTACGGTGGTGGAAGGATGATGGTTTGGGATTGTTTTTGTTGTTTTGGAGCATTATTAAACCACCAAAGCTGATACTACAAGATTACTACACAAGCTTAAGCAGTATTTAGTGTGAAATTCAGAAAAGCTTATCAATCCTCACACCCTTTACGTAACATTACCGGTGTAATAACAAAGGGGAGCAAAAGAAGTTGCATTTTAAATTTGATATTTTGAGATATTTTAAAGTTAAACTCTCACCAAAAATGTCCTTCAGCCACTTCAGAAATATGTCTGAAAGTTTGCAAAAATATTTGTTCACTTTTTAAATGACAAGAATGACAGCATATGGTTGCTGGGAAATGTTATGCTCACAAAGCTGCCATCAATCAATCAATCAATCATTTAGCCAAACAAAGCAATTAAACCAAATCCAATTATAAAAAACTATCTAACTTTTCAAAACACTTTGTCAACTAACTTAGCCAGCACACACACACACGACACAATATTGCATAAAATTATGTTACAAAATGATATGACGTAGAAACCTGACCTGATACTTAAGTGGGGAAATGATGCTTTGGGGACCTGCCCACACCAGTGACGCGCCGCCGACTCATGTCCACAGAGGACGCTACCACAGGATCCCCAGATCAAAGCAAGGAGCCAGAGCTGGGAGATCCCACAGCAGAAGGCTTAATCACTGTCACTTCACCATTATATTTTTACAGCAAAGTCATAATTCTGTCTAACTTTGGCATCAGCAGTAGACCATTCAGCTTTTAATGCTGCTCGAGTTTATATCAAGACTAAAACTTCAAAAGTAAGTATAGAATTGTTGCTCTTTCTCATATGATGGCACTGGGAGTTGAAACAAAAAGATTTTCCTACTTTTAATGTTTTCATATCAAAATTCCGGCTTGACAGAACCGCAACGAGTCTCATTGGAACTTTTCAACCCCCACTTCTGCAAATTCGGAGGTATTAAAACATCTTGATCCTTCCTGTAGTCAGAATGGGCATGAAGCCAGAACGCACACGGGCTCTCAGCTTAGTTTCTCCACACCTTCCTGTACGCGTGACAGGATATCACCAGCAGCCACTCAACCCTGGAGCAATCTCTCCTCATCTCTGCCGCTCCTCGCGGGGCCTCTCAGCATCCACTCCTTCCTCAGACTGCCTCCTCAACGTCTTTTCCATCCTCGTTGCCTCTCACATCATTTGACATCAAAGAGGCCGCGACAAGTCTCGCTGTTTACCCTCCCTAGCAGGCGCTCATTACAAAAACATCAAAATAAGCCATGCAGAGAGGCAGGGCGAATTAATGATCTCCCTGTGCCACCGGTGCCCTTCAATGCAGCCTCCCCCCTTTACCCTCACCTGAACGGTGCCAGGCCATTTCACGCAAACACGGGTGGAGGAAAAGGTGCAAGCCGTTAGGCTAACGACAGTTGGAGCGATTTGACCATTGATTGTTGGAAAGAGAAACCAAAAAAAAAATAAAAAAAACAATTGAAAAATCAAAGCGATTTGGCAATGCATTATGACATGGCACATACATCAATCTTACACAGGTTGATCTGCAACACATGGGTTCCTCCATGCATGTAATGCTGGGCTTTTATTTTGAAATTAATTCCTAATCTAATCTATACAGCCCTATTAATAACTATTATAAAGCACTCCCCAGTCATGAATTAATCAGGGATTGGTAATTAGTGTAAAATTTAAATGCATGTTGTAAACCCACATTGAGTGTCTGGCACTAGACGGAGGTGCCAAGCCATTGCTGTACTAATTAGTTTGCAATTATGTTTAATAAGTTCTGTGGAAGCCAATCATCTTACAGTCGGGGAGCTGGGCTCTTCTGATACAGCCACCAAGATGGAGGAGCATCGTTATGGTGTCCTGGCGCACAGATTTGTTGGTTTATCAGAAGGTCTGCGTCAGAAATGCATGGTTGGTTTGCTGAGACGTCCTTTTTCCGCTCAATTGGACTTTCCTCGAGCTGCGGTAGAAATTTCCAAAGCAACTGAACCCATCCCAATTGCTGTCCAAGAAGATGAAGATTTCCAAAATCAGCAAATGACCAACAACCTGAGAGATGAGTGCTTAGTGAAATTCAACTTGTTTTTAAGTCAAAATTTGTCGATATTTTTCCAAAAAGGCAAAGCATTTGAATCTAAACACTGATCATCTTTCGATCTATTTTTAAAACCTTCCCAGTGGTCTTTTATTTATGTTTATGCCATTTTAAGACAATGTTTAAAAACCCGTAATATGTTCCAGAACATACGTTCTGCAGAGCGGTGGGAGTTTGTCACAAATTAGACTAAGAATTGTCTCCAGGAATGTTGGCAATGTGGGGTTTAGTGTGTTACCCAAGGACACGAGGAGGGAATCGAACCTGCAATCTTCCTATTAGAGGACGACCGCCATCCTGTTGCACCACAGCTGCCCCAAATGGTCCCCAAACACATCACTAGCCAAAAGCAAGAATTTGCGTATCTATGGTAGAAGATTCCAAACCCTAACCTGAACCTGTTTTTTTTTCCAGGGGAAGAGCGTGAACTTTGGTCAAGGAGGGCCAGTTCGTCTTGAGCCCAATATTGGGCAAAATATTTTCATAAGACTGCACTTTGCTCATGTTGTATTTTATTAAAATTAAGCATTTCTTGAAAGGGGCAAATACTTTTCCAAATCTTTTTTTTGAAATTATTTACGAGTATTCTAGATGAAAAAAAAAATACAACAGGTTTTGAATTTTATGCAACGTTGCATTTAATGTGATGAACTTCAAAAATAGTTCAAAACCTTTTGTTTGTATTCTACCTGATGGTGGGTCCTGGAGATAAAGGCCATCCGTCCATCCATCCATCCGTCGGTCTGTCCATCCATCCATCCTTCTCGTCTACTTTTAGGCGAAAGTGGGGTTCACCCTGGACAAGTCGCCAGTCTGTCATAGGACATAAAGTATTTCACAAACAAATGACCAACTTCTCTTTTTTCCCAGCTTCTTGTGAAGCAACACAACGTCTGATGGCACCGTATTCGTCTTTCAATCTCACACAGCTCCGCACAAAGCTCCCCCCCTGAGCTCATGGCAGTGCGTCGGGGCCTGACGGCAGGCTTCAGCTGGGACTCTTGGCTCAGGCTCTCCTCTCAGACAGGCTGCGCACGTGTGTGCGTGCGCGAACAGTTGCCACCATGCCATTTGGACTGGTGCCTGACACCCTCCGTGTTAATAAGAGTAATCAGTGCCCCCATGCCTGCTAGCAACCTCCGTCGCGCAGCAGAAACATGGCAGCGGACCGCGTTGCCACCTGAGCGTGTTTACCCAAAACACGCCTCCCACGCTGCACACACACACCTCACTCTGGCTAATGAGGGGGAAATGCAGTCGATGGCGGAGAATTGATCAGCATTGTCCAGCGACAGCACGCCATCGATTGGGTTTCCCCTGCTTGTAATGCCTCATTAGCTGCGTCTTTGGCACACATGAGCAAACACACAATCAGGTGTAATGCATCGCACAACAGGCGAATCAGCGCTACAATTTCAACCTTTGCTTCATTGTGTTTTACCAGTGAACCTGTAGCTGCAGAGATCTGTTATTTATCAAAAACCAAATAAGCATTGACATCTTTATTGTAGCTTGAGTGCATCAGTTTGTTTTGAAACAATGATTATAATAAGAAAGAGGCAATCTTTTGAAGAGTAACAATAATGGTATTATCTCAAAACACACATGTGAGCTAAAAGTAAAGCTGAACTGAAAAATTGCAGATTGGCAGTTGATTTCAAGGGATAAATAACTTTTTTTTTCTTTTTATTTCGACTCTCTTTTTTGCAATGTTAAATAAACAATCCCAGCCCACTGATTACTGATGGGAAGAGTTGCATTAGCAAAAAATGGGTTACATAACCAACACTTTACTAAATAATCACAATAATACTCGAAAAAACAGTAAAACAACATTCCTTGAAGGAACAAAAACCACCCGACAACCAGTGCAAGGGAGACGAGGACTTATAACCAGGAGGAGAGGATGAGGTAACTACACACAGGTGTGCCAAGTAAGGAGGGAGGGAACACAGACTAGGAGGGAAGTGTCAAGAGACCTGAAAAAGCAGAGGTGAAACACAGGAAGTACAAAAACTACAAAATAAAACAGGAAGTGAAACCATAACACAACAACAACCAATGTCCTGGGTCCATAACCCCACAAAACATGCATTTTACAGGGACTCAGTGAGGGAGGAGAGGACACGAAGCCTGATTGCCAAAGTTTTGGATGTACTGCTTGACAAGGGGGTGGCAGGACAAACCACTCCTCCAGGTGCCAGGGGGGAGGGCAGGACAGACCGAAGACGTGACAGAGACAACGTAAACTAACCGATAGTCGTAAGACGGACACTACGTTAATCTAGTGTAAGACATGTGAAACAATCAGAGGCTTGACCTTTTTGCTCCAACCTAAATTATAGATAAGTAATTTCAATTTTCTACCAAGTCCTTATTTTTTTTTTAAATGACTACAAAATCGCTTCTCTCTATTTTAGTTTTATTACAAGATTACAAGCCGGGTTCATTGAATTTAGATTTGATCTTAACCTGAACTGTCAGTCTGTTTGTCATCAATTCTTTCAGAAAACTGCAAACCTGTCCCTGTCTCCATTATCTGACATTTTTATGCTCAATCATGTCTTTGACCCATTGTCAGTTAAAATGATGATGACAATGAGTTCAATCACGAGAGCCCTCCACTCCCTCTTTCTGAATTCACTGCTGCCATAAGACTGAGGGGCTTGTTGTGCCCACAGAGCACCTACATTTCATCAATATTTTCTTGGAATCTTTGTGTTTTACTTGGCAATCACATCTTCATAATTCATGGCCAAGTAAGTGAGGAGCTGATTTATTGAGAGCATCTGTTGGCTGCTCTGGACTGAAACGCAGCTGTGCACACCGAAAAGCAGCAACCAGCAGTCCTGAAACATGAACAGTTATTGTTTATGTTTGGTGCACATGTGCACTTCGTGGTTCGCAGAGGAGCTTGTCAAAATTCATACTTTAGTAGAAATAATAAGGTCTTCATCAGTATGGAAAATACTGGCCAGTGAGAACAAAATAACAAATAAACAAATAAAAAATAGTCTTAAAAATGTCAGATGGTAGAAATGTTGGTTTGGTTTGTGTTACATATATTCTGCATTTAAGTTACCAATGAGACCCCACTGGGAATTACAAATGAGAATCCTAAAATGTCCAGACAGACAATTCTTTCTCTTGTGACTTCCTCTGAACTTGACACTTCAAAACAATCAAGTTTTTTTTTTTTTATTTCCAGGAGCTCATTAACACTTAAGTGGAATTCACCATTGAATATATAAAACAAAAGGAGGCCTCCAGAGACCAATGTTAACCTCTTTTGAAACATGATTCTTTACCGGTACAGTAACCAAAAAAAAAAGAAAAGAAAAAAAAAAGCTCCAGCCTTTCAAATAAAAGCTGGATTCTTACTGTGACGAAGGGGCAGAGGCGTTTGGATCCATGTGCAACTGGTTTAACAGAGAGCTCAGACAGACATGGGAAAAGCAGGACAAAGTCAAAATCCAGGAAGGAGAGAGGCAGGACGGAGTCAAGACAGGCAAGGGTAAGTACGCACAGAGAAAGAATGTATGCTAAAGCAAAACAAGAATTTGCGTCTACCTAAATACTGTTTGTGGTGATCGCAATGATGAGGACCAGTTGGTAAGACCTGGGACAGAGGGCAGAGGCTGATGGGAAATGGAGTGCATATGAGGCTAGGCAAAAAGTCAGTACTCAGGAGATGGCTCCCTCTAGTGGTCGGAGGAGGAGACAGAGGCTCGAAACCTGACACATTGAAATACAGTGGAGGAAGCATAATGCTGCAATGTAGGTTGGTAATTATAAAAATTACATATATATTTTATTATAATAATGAACTAATTTATATATATATATATATATATATATATATAACATAAATATAACTCCTACACAATTAAATAACTAAACCCAAAGATTTGGCAGATCTGACATTTTATTCACATATTTTATTTGGTCATTCTTTAATTTAAGTCTAATCATAAAAGTCTTCTGAACTTGGGGAGTTTTCTCAAAGAACCTTAACGTCTTCACAGCTGGTCTTCTCTTTGTGAAATAAGAGATCTGAACGTGAAAAATGGGATTATAATTTGAAAAATTGCTCTTAATGTCATAACTTGGTCAATGTCTTCAGGGTTCAAGATGAAATATAGAAACATGTCATCTGCATAGAAGAGAAATGCCAAAAGATGTGTTAATTTTCTATTAGAACCCAGCAGAAAATTCTAATGTTTTTATTAGTTTTGGTATCATCTTGGTCTACCAGGAACAAAGACCCATAACTTTCCTTTGAATAGGCCCAAAACCCTGTTGAAGAAAAAGACTTAAACTATGATCAAACTACAGCAACAAAGATTGATCCTACAGAGGGGGCTAAAAGGTTATGTTCATGCCCAAAATAATTTGTGAGAGTTTTCTGATTTGTTAAAGAACTCAAATAATGAACCGTATGGGTGTGCTCAGTCATTATGTAGCTGTAATTGAAGGGTTGATTAGAAATGACACGGGACAGCAGAACTTAATGACTGCACTTCCACATCTCTACTTTACAAAAATAATTTTTATACATGTGGTTTTATTAATGACAGTTTCTGAGCATTGCTCCCCTGTTGACACAGGGACATGACATTAAAGACCCCCTCTGATGAAAATTGTGTTTTTGGTCTTTTAAACATGTTCTTTTGTTACTTTATGTTTTCCTTGTTTGAGCTGTCATCTTGCTCAGAACTGTATGGATGGAAAGTTCAGATGTTGCTCACTATTTTTGTTGCCCTGGTAATGTTAGGTTGGGGTTGTGAGGGACTGCGAGCTAACAGGGGAGCGAGTAAACAGAGAGCTCTCACCATCGGGAAGGGGAAGGGGGTGGGGTTTCTCCACAACGGTCCTGCCCAATACTCAGAGGCAAATTTCTAATGAACTACTACGGTCAATCAAATGAGTTTCTTTTTTGGCAAAATGGTATACTCATGATTAAAAGACTGCTGGGAATGATTTTTCAATAAATCGAAAGATTATATGAGTGGGTCCTTAAAGGCTGCCAAAATCGAAGCATATTAGCAATATCCTTTAGGAAGTGGCTTGTGCCTTGGTAGCTTGGAAAAGTTGAAGAAAAATACTACAATCATACAGCACTGTGAAATCTGTTTAAACATCGAGTGAATATGGACAAGTATCAAAACAATTTTGAGGCGACAGAAAGTTTGAACTTTTTAAAAAAATTTCTTTAAGGATATGATTAACGATGAACAACCTAAAGATTGTGTGACGAATGTTGCAAAAACCCTTCCAACCCATGCAAGAGTCACATTAGCTATTGACTACCTTCAACTGTGACTACAAAGTGCAAGTGAGAAAAGGTAAACTGGTCGTTCACTGTCAGGGGTCGCCATCTTTGGCTTTCACTGATTCGCTGACATTTAGAAACTTTAACGTTTGTTTACATTTTAGTTCTTGAATTACTTGGTTATGCGAATACCCCCAAAGCGAAAAGGATTTTGAGCTTTTGTCCATGAATCGTATAAACAAGGATGCTAACTTCTGTCTAAATGTTATATTTTTTGTTGTAAAATATGATTAAGACTTCAAGTGCTTTCATCTGATTCCTGGTTTAAGGATGGGTTCTGAGTTGGTCTTTGAACAGTTGTCAGATATAAAGGTGGTCTTTGGTGTATCAACACATGTAAAGATTCAACAGTAGTGACGATAAAGAAGGATGTATGTCTATTCTATTGGTTAAACACTCCTCCTCCCAAAGAGGTGTTTCCCAAAACACACTGCTAGTTCTCAGCCAGACTACTGCTTCCCGAAGGCTGCAAGGATGAAAAACATCCCAAACACACTGACAAACTAAATGTGTGGAAACCTCTGGAGTCCTCTGACTGGATTCCCTAAGAAAACATTTGCTATTCATCTGAGAATGTGGGCAGCTTGGAGTAAACGTTAGGACGATGACGCCTTTGGGCAGAAGGTTCTCTCACACTGAAGACTCCCTCCAGATTTCCCATAGATTTCCCACTTGATCCGTAGATTGAAGAAGCAACAAGCAGAGAGAAGTGAAAGACTCCCCCTAAAGCCTGCCTTTACCATTTGCCTTTCATCTCCCAGCTTGTACGATCCAGCGATTCAGAGCATCCCTCGGAGCAGAGCATGTCAGTCCAAATGTGTGTTCGCCCATTAAGGCCAAGACTTGCCGCGTCAAGCTTTCAGCTGTCGTCTGAGCCGGCCGTGACGACTGAACACATCTTTATAGCTATTACCGGAGAGGCGCGTGTCAGTCAGCAGAAATAGGGGTGTGTGGAGCACCAGAGAGGGCAGATCAATCAAAGATGTCTGATTAAGACCAAGAAGGCAGGTTCCCATTTCCATCCAAACTCAAAGCAATTCTACCACATGTAGATTGGGTGCCACTCACCCGCAAGCTGGCTTGTGTACACGGACAAACACATTAACCACAGGGGCCCATCGCCATAATGACAGTAATAGAGCAAGTGTGTTGACAGACAACAGAATAGCACTTTGGCCACAGGCTGACAGAGAGGGAAATAGGGAAAGAGATTTCCAGGTTTCCTTAAAGGTCTTTCTTTTTGTCCCTCATCTAAAAACGCTCATTTGCTGGGGGTGTGACACTGCAAAAGGGGGGCAATTTCGATCCCATCAAGTGTGTGTTTAATTTTCCATGTCCTGTTTTTTACTCATCCCTCAGGGCCACTTGAAGGCTAAAATTGATGTTAACGTCTCACTTGGTTGTACAGTTTTGGAGCTAGAGGCCATCCGTCCGGCATTACAACGAGCTCGCACACGTCCAGAAAGATAAGTCTCTGTGTTTGGGTTTTTCTTCCAGTAAACACATCTGGACTTCTCTTACAGTGACATCCAGATACAATGTTGTGTTTTAGTATTAAAAATCTTAAGAAGTGTACGATTTGAGTGATGGGACAGATTTGGTGGTGTAGATCTCATCGACTTGTATCACAAAAATGTTCGAGAAAATAATTGTTTCTTACTTTTTACTGCTCTGAACTTTCCACAATCAAATAACTGTGAGCGCTAATAAATATAGTTTGAATACATAGTAACTACTTTCCATTTTTCTTATCAACCAATTGAGTTAAACCAGGGCTGTCCAAACTTTATGCAAAGAGGGCCAAATTTGGTGAGATTTGAAGGCAACCATTCAGCCTGACACTAACATTATCCAAAATAATAATGATAATAATAATTATTTTAAAAGGCAGTTGTTTTCTAAGACATAGTTTCTGCAGAGCCCACAACTCGCCACTGAGTTGTGAGATTGTTGGTGTGGAAGTAAACTTCAGCTGATATCCCATCATCCCTTTGTTTGCACTCTCTCCCGCTAGCTTACACCTCCTCACTACCCCAAGGTTTTTACGGTGCAACAAAAAAAGGAGCAATATCAGGGCTTTATAGCAATCCGGTTTTGAGCCAGATACCAGCTTGGATGAGGAACATGAAGACGTACATGGATCTTTTTGTTTGCACGAATGTAGCAGAGCAGCTAACACCTACAAACTTTTTCTAACTGCATTTTTCATCTTCTACAATAATTTGGATTAAAACAAAAACTTTCTTGAAACACGTCCTCCTTCGTGAGAAAAATACGAGAATGCTAAAAAGACTAAAAACGGTTTTCACTGGAGTGGGATTTTAAAGGAACTTAGTAGTCATTTGGTGAACTGACCTGGGTCAAGGACCTGCCTCTGATTTGTTTATTTTTTTGGAAAACCAACTCCACCTGCTGCTGATTACTTGGATTAGGTGTGTTTTGGTCAATAACAAGCTGCAATGGCAGGTTATTTGGAAAAACAAGCAGGACACTGGCCCTTGAGGCCTGGAGTTGGACACCTTTGCTGTAGTGTCCCTTAGCAAGCCTGCAATCTAAACTCAAAATGATTTTTGCAAGAATAATATGTATTTACTATTTAAATTAATCTTGTATTGATGAAAGATAAACCACGCAGTGAGCAATAAAACATTTTAGTAACTTTTTAAGTGTATACTGTAATTTCCTTCATCCGACACAGTAAAATTTTCCTAAAAATTTAACCTGTTGACAATCAAACCAACTTCTTGAATCTTACTTGATGAATGTTTTATAATGTGATCACATTTGCAGCATTCATGTTTCTTTTATCTCCCAATAAAACCTCATTTGAATGTCAGCTTAAGTCTCTAGTGGCTTTAGCAAGTGTTGCCTCCATTTTACCTGCCTTTCTGAAGCTACACGACAAGTTTATTTTCAAAATCTTTCAGCATCAATCGCCATATCTGCATTCAGGCAAACCTCCAAACTCGGTTGCACGAAAATCCTCCCCCAGCAGCGGGGGTCCAAATCCAGCCTGTGCTCCCCTCTTTGATTCATTTCAGAGAGTGGCTTGCCTGGATTTGACTCTGCAAAGTCAGAGAGGTGTAGCGAGAGTGAAGGCGGAGGGAGATAGGGAGGTTTTGGGTATTATTAGGATACTATGGGGAAGAATGCACTTGTGTGTGTGTGTGTGTGTGTGTGTGTGTGTGTGCACATGTGAGAGGCAGTAATCTGTTTTCCCCTCTACACTCCTATCTTTCAATCTCTTTCGCTCTTCAAATACAATACACAGCATGGCCCTGCGGGAGGAGAAAAGAAAAAGCTGAAAAATCAAAGCAACGCCGTCGTTTAGTTATGCAAAATCAGCAGAGTATAGTATTTGTAAACCTGGGCGAGTGCTTCAAACAAAGCGCGATTATTTATCTTGCCTCCTCATTGTCTCCTGTCCTCTTTTTCTCGTCGAGAAGATTACTTAGCAGGCTTGTTTAGTTTCAGTCAAAATTGCGCACACCTGACAGCCCCGGAGCGAGCGAGCGAGGGATTATTGCTGTGGCGCTTCCATGGATCTGCTGGTGTTGTGCAGGCCACTGTGGGTGTGTTTGTTTTTAGCCGTTGCCAACGGGAGAACGGGAAGGGAAAGGTTGGGCCTCGGTGTCGGCGGACCTCTAATTTGTTCCGCCAAGGCAGAAGTCGGCTAATGCAGCACACCTGCTATCCCTGCACCATCATTAACTGGTGCAGAACGGCGAAAAGGTCAAACATAAACAGCGAGATCACAGCGACAGAGGGAAGAACACGCACACGCAGAACAGGAGGGAAGAAAAGAGAGGAGAGCGATAATGTGCGGTTGATGAGTGGGCGTGGGCTGTCCAGGCATGGCGAGAGGCATGATGGGAAAACTTCACACACCCGGGGTGTCTGCCTCTGATCTCTGGGAACTAGCGTCAGCGCAGACGCACACTAGCTAACGTACTGTGTTGCACACTTCTATCTGACGGAGATGGTGCAGCTCACCCAGCTTCAATTTGTTTCCATTTATATCTGACAGGAAGTAGAAATTGCATTAAAGTCTCACTCCAACTATATTGCTTTCAATTGCAAAATAATACCCAGTTTCGTTGTTTTGAAGACACAGCTTCTACACAGCAGCAGGAGCTCATTAGGAATTCGCCTCTGGGTTGTGGGCGGGACTGCTGGCACCAAAGTTAAGCCGAATTCAAATACTTTCCTTCTCCCGTCCCCTACATTTAGCTCTCCAAACAGAGTTTTGGAAAAATAGTTTCTCCGAATTTGTATGTCACTTCTACTTGATAACATCACCAAAAGTTGCCGATCGAAGCTTCCAGCGCTTGAATAAACATAACAACTGCAGTTTTATAACTTTAAAAAGGTCATGCTGAAACAAAAAGTCATTACTTACATTTAAATGTAAACTTCTGTGCTTTGGAGTACACTAACGTGAAAAAAAGCTCTTCTCCTCCATGGCATTGCGCAACAGAGGGCTCGGTATCCCCTACAAATGGAGTATTCGGCCTTGGCCTCCACCATTTTCCCATCAGCCCTTGTTTACACGCTCTCCTGTTAGCTTAAAGCACTTCACAACCCCAAGGTAACAATAGTGAAGCAAAAAAAAAAGAAAGCGGCTTGCAATGTTGGAGCTATCCAGCAAAACAGTTTGGAGACAGATGCCAGCTCAGACAATGAAAATGAAGACGTTGTTGAATCTATTTGTCTGCAAGGGGGATGCTTCACAATTGTAGTGGAGAAGAGAGACTTTGCCTCACCATCGGGTAACACCAAAGATGCCAAGCCACTTCCTCCAACTCTTTCGGGGGATCCCGGTGGTTCCAAGTCAGATGCAGGACATAGGATATGTTCGAATTACCTCACTACTCCCTAACCCCTAAAAGACTATATAGTGCAGGACAATTCAGTGCCCTGGATTTTAACGCAATTCTGACACCATGCTCACTACTTTATTTATTTAAACACCAAATATGATGTCACCCCTTTACCAAAGTAAAAATCCAATAAATATGAACAAAACCTGTTTGTTTTTGTTGGTGCCCACCTCACCTCCAGATGTGAAGGAGCAGCTCTATTCCAAACAAACTCCAAATGCAGACGATATAAATTAGTACAATTTTCAGACACATCCTTTTCTGAAAATAGCCCAGTTTGCATTCCTACTTAAGGAAAAATGGAAAAGTGGGGTAAAAAAAAAAAAAAAAAAAACGTTGTGCAAGAAAGTTAGCTACTAGCTCTGCAATCGCAGCAACAAAATAACGATTGCTCTCTCATCTGCATCGCCAGTGCAGCGAGGCAACAGTGCCAAGACTCTTGTGGAAAATTTCAAACAAGTGGGTGTTTATCAAGTAGCGACAAACACATTAACACCAAGGTGGGAGAAATGGGAGCTGAAATGGGAGCTCAGTGGCTGTGGGTTAGTCAGCATGTGCATGTGCTGGCTTTTGACATTTTTACATCTGTTCGTTTGTCTCTTCCCTGAAAATCACCAGGAATATTGTCCATTTGACAACTTTATAGCCCGTTAAACGGAAACAAGAATTACAATATGACAATTGGGCTGTCAGCAAAACAACTGTGTGCCTTCACCCACTGTGACAGACATTGCATGATGAGATGGAGTACAGAACACGTGTGGGTGAGAAACAGTGGTCTTATGGCAATTATTGCAGCACCATGATTAGAGCTGACGAAGAGCAGTAGACAAAGGAAAGATGGACAACAGAGGGAGAGGAGGTGAAATAAGTTTGGCCCCATGTTGGATTTGAAAAGGCTCTAAAAACAGATGTAAAAAGATTATATGAACAAAGAAACACGGTAACTAGAAGCTATTAAACTGTTGAGTTTAAGGGAGTTTTCAGACTGGAAAATTCTGTTGGTCCGGACTAAATTCACAAAATTTGGGCTGGATTGGTCTGTATTGAAACTGCAGTCAATCATGCATTTTGCTTTTGAACCAAAGCTGTTTTTTTTTTTTTTTTTGGAAAAAAAAAAAAACCACGTGACTAAAGTTCTCTTCAGTTATTGGCCAGGAATTAGAATGGTGGGGCAAAGCAACGACAGAAAGAATTATGGAAGTCCTAAACTTTGCAATCCTTGTCTGGATAGTTCTCTTATTTCAAACTTTAGATTTCGCTGAGCATTACTGAATGACTGTATCAACGTCAGGTACAACACTTTTTACTGCTACTTTGGTACAGTGGAGACATGCTGCAAGGCGGTTACTGAGGAGACGACGGCTATGAAAGTATGCTGATAAGTGTTAATGTCAAATAGATTATTAGGGTTGTGAGATATAGGTTGTTTGAACGAGTCTGCATTCACTTGACCACATTTTAATGAGTAGAAATGTCGTTGCTCTGCGATGGGGTTTCCATCCCATAATGACCGGCGGTTTTGGTTCAGTTGTTCCTCTCTGAGTCTATTCAGACTGAAGAAAGTCAGAGTGAGCTCAGTCTGATTGGAAACGAACTCAGACCACTTTGAAAGGTGTATCAGAGAGCGGTTCCTGGTTCCGGACCAGGGTCCACTTAGGTGTATTCAGATGGAAAATTAGTTCTGAAACCTTAAGCGAACCAAATGTGTCCAGTCTTACGACGCTCTTAGTCACAGCTGCCATTAATAGAAGTTTGGTTTCTACTTCAACCACAATGCAGCTGCTGGAAACAAAAAATAAGTAATTATCAGCTCATTTAGAGTTACTAAACATTTAACTAACAAAAAGTGTTGCGCGTTGGAATTACGTTAATTGCATCAACAGTCAAAGAGTAACTTTTTTTTATTTAGCTTCGGTGGTAAAGGATTAAAACCAAGTATGGTTCTTTCTAGTTGATTGCAAAGGTACCTGCAATGGTAGCTGTTGTTTGCTGGGGTTCAGTAACTGTCGCAGCACAACTTCAGATGTTTATTACAGATCTCATTTGGAATTTTGTGTTGCATTGTGTTGTATTTAGCTGTAAGCTACACACCATGGATGTGTGGCGTGTTTAAGAATGCGCTGAACGGGCATTTTTGAACGCGCTTTGAGCATATGGTCTTCACAAAGGTCTGTCGCTAACATGTTTGATACTCACGCATGTCTGCCAAATGTCAATGCGATACAAATCTGGTGAATCTTCCTCCGGGCTTTTTCTTTCACAGCTCTATTCCGATACATGAAAGACATGAAGTGTCATAGAATTCCAATCGGACACAAACGGTAGATGTCACTACATGTCACTACAATAGTTTCGCTTTTCTAGCGATTTAGCAGTCCAAAAGTTCAACTGGTTGAACTTCCAGCGGGCAATGTTTTGTACGTAAAGCCCGCAACCAGACTTAAAAAGTCTGAAAAGTGCGTTTATATGGACTTTGAACCGCTTGAACTTCCGTTTCCGAGGCCGCTATGAACGCTTAAGTGAAAACTTTACCTAAAAAATCAAAGTGTAACACGTGAAAAATGTAAACAATAAACGTGTTATTTATTCCCTCAACATGTGTCTGAAATGGCAAAACTGACAGAATTTGAGTCTGTAGAAAACCCAACCTTTAAGGATGAACGCTGATTAGGAGAGTAAAAGCTCAAAAGTCTGAACTCCTCAGAATCAACCAACTGTTTTGGGTCAAATCTCACCTCTTTGAGCAGGCAAAGCTGATCTAGTGAGGACACATTTTTGAAAAATCCCCTCCTCGTTCCTCACCAACCTTTTTCTCAATATGCATCACCTTCAGCTTCCACCAGCCCCACCCGGGAGCCTCAGCCCCCCCTCCGGCTGCTCAGCGGGGCGTGCCTGCACAGGGTAGCATTCTGCTGCTCGAGGTGGTTCTGCGGGGCGAAAAGCCAGCAGGGTTCTTCTGAGCTCAGTGTCATCTTTGGCTTACATCACCTGACACAACAGCAGAAGACGGGGGGAGGGGGGTATATAAGAAGGAGTGGATTTGTTTCACTCCGTTAATGCACTGCTTATGACAGCTAAGGGGAAAAGACTGAAAGAAATCGGTGAGGAGGAATTACCGGTGTGATTCTGCTTGCCATTTTACAAACAAATGGTGTTTAGCTTCGGCATATAAATGAGTGGATTGTGCTTGGAGAGGAAAAGAGAAGAATAGGGGAGCAATCAGTGGCCGGCGTGCACGTGGGTGTACGTGTGCGCACAACTCTGGGTGTGTGCGTGTCTCGGTGTGAGGCTCCGCGCTGAGCCAGCCGCTTGAAATTATGCAAGCGAGTAACAATGAGCAAATTGAACCGCCGACACACAAACACACACGCGCTGGCTTACTGCAAGGTCAGGCTCAAAGACAAGGCAGTAGGGGCGTTTTAGCAGTGGGTGGGAGTGAAAAACAGATCATGATAAATTGGCTCACATTTTACAAAACGCTGCCCTTAATGCACCTCGGCTAGCTGTGCCCGCTAACCCAGCGCAGTAGCTGCTTTAATAGCAGCAGCTAGCCATTTGTGATATATGAAAACCAGGCTGTGGCACTAATTGTGTAATTACAAAGCGGAAACGGTGTCGTGTTGAGGCGGCGTGGAGAGGAGCGATGCACGAGAGGAGTGCAGGATTGTGCATCTCCCTCTTGTTGATCATTTTGCAGAGGACTGCGGCCAACTGGGCCGTGCACACCCCTCCAGTTCAGCAAACCACAGAGAAGCGGGGGCTAGGGAGCATGAGCGAGAAAGAGTACAGTAAGACGGGAGGGTGTGGAGGGAAGGAGAAAAACGTCTTGCATATTGGGGTGGATGAACCACTCACCAGGTGTTGGCATGTGTTTTGGTATTTCCTTTTACTATCCATAACATACTTTTAAAGGTATATTATTTGACTACATTTTATCTCTCACAAATCTGCCTCATTTATCGAACTTTAAATCATTGATTGTCCAATTCTGCATGTTTTCTGAGCAGTTTGCCATTGAAGCTCCTCATTGGGTAAACACACCTGATCCAGGTAACCAGCAGCAGAAAGGGGAGAGTTTCTGGAAAACCAGCAGGAGGCCTGGATTTGGACACCCCTGCTTTTAGTACTTTTTAATGCTTGGAGACACTTCCACTGATTGGTTTTCAATCAATCAAAGGCATTCAGAGACCACTTGTTGGTTTTTTGAGTTAATTCAATGTCTACTTCAGAGATAGGCATCTACAGGCCTCGAGGGCCACGGTGTCTCCGTAATTTCTAGATATTCAAGCCTTACTCATGACTGATTACCTGGTTCAGGTGTGTCCAGCCAATTAGAACATGCCAGAGCATGGTATGTTGGAAAACATGCAGGAATACGGCCCTCGAGGCCTGGAGTTGCCCATTCTTGCTCTACTTCAAGATACTTAAGTCTAAATCAAATTTCAACACCTATCAGAACGACTTTAAAGAGAGTCATCATTAACACAACTGTAAAAAGATAGTTGAGCAATAACTTCTCCTTTTTCACAATTCCCAACGTCAAAAACCTTAAGTCAGACTTCGTCTTACAGTCCTGAAGATGAAACTCAGGTAACGTTAAGTCCTTATTTGGCAACCATTGAGTTATGCTAAACCATGAACTGAAAATTCTTTTTTTTTTCATATATATAGATATATATAACATTTGCATCAACCTTTACTAACTTTCACAATTAAATTGAGTTTTAATATCACAATTAACTAACATGTAGCAAACAAATCCATTGGCGTTGCTAGTTCTGGAGTGGAGCTTTCCACTGACTATCATTTCTGCTATATTCTGCTGCCAATGGAACTTGATGGTTTCCAGCGTAAATGCACATCAATCACAAATACTTCTGGACCCGTTTTTTCTCAAAATTAAGTCAAAGCACTGGACTAAAATCTTCACATTCCACTTTAAAAAAGCTGAAATCCATGTCCTTGTACTTTAGCTTGCAGTATTTAAACCAGGCTGTTAGATAAAAAAATATATAACAATGCATGTTTTACAACTGAATAAACTAAAACACATTCTATTATCTTATTATTTCTGTTCTATTATCTTATTATTATTAACTTTTATTTAGAAAGTTTTTACACTTCTTCTAACACAACAGTCCTGACCCGGCTGTGCACACCATGAAGGACCGCTGATTTCCAGTGCAATTAGCATTAGCCTGATGCTTCACTGCAGTTTAGGAGGATCAGTGACATGTTTGCCATCCAAAAACTTGTTTTGAATTTAGCGTTAGCCTTTTTATTGCAAAAAGGGAAACGTGTGAGCTCTTAAAGCAACTTTGCTAAGAACATACTTGGAAACAAAGACATTGTAATACTGTAATAAAACTGAGCAACAACAGGCTTATCTTTTGCCTCATTATGAAGACTCCATCCATGTTTTAAACAACAATTATGATGATAATAATGATATAAGAATACAAATATTGTAACCCTCTTTCCAGGGGCTAAAAGCATTTCCATTTGACATAAAATCTTACATGCATCTGTGTAAGAGGTCTTAGGCAATCCAAGTAATTTGAATAATAATCTGAGTATTAACAGTATTTTTGTTGAAGAACTCAGGCGGTGGTATAAAAACTTTGATTAAAGAAAATATTAATGTTAAGATTTTACTGAAGGGGTCTGGTCATTAGCAAGAAATATCACAATTGCTCTCACTATGAAAGCTTGGGCAATAATAATAAGAAAAGAAAATCAATGTTTGTCTATGTCGCACTTTTTTATTAGGTGTGTCAAATTATTGAGTTTATCGGGATGAAGTAATTAAAGTAGTTATTTTATTAAAGTGTTGCTTCTGTGATGTCTGTTCATGTCGGATAACTCGAAGAACATTACCCTACTAATACCATGGTCATATACGGGAAAAAAAAAAGATCAAGAACTTTAATGAAACTTCCAATACAAAAGTCAGTGTAAACGTGCGCATATCCGTGCTCCGCGTTCAAAACGATGAGGCGTCGCCACGCTAAAAATACAACTTTGATTGAGAAAACGACAGGTTGCGGGTAGCGAATAGTGGGCAACGACGGACCTGCGTGAACACTGTATGCTAAAAGCGCATCCAAGAGTTCCCATTGTGTGTGTTCTTGAACGCACCACGGTGTGTATGTAACTTCATTGTTGGGACCTGAAAAAAATTAACATTTAAAAAAAAAGAACTTTGTTTATGTTTGAAGGCCATAATAATAGCACTCAGACAATGATCTATACTGTTCTTACCCTTTTACTGAAAGTTCAGGCACTTTATAAAGCAATTATGAATACCAACCTTACTGTTGGATTGCAGGTTATAACTGACATCACTTTTACAATTCCGAAAAGGTGATCTTCATTTTGAAGACTTGGCCAATAATATTTAATATCCCAAAAGTAACATTTTTGTTCTCTAACTTATAACCTGAGCAGGAACAACTTGGACTATTGCCATTTGACTGAGGTCTTAAGCTGAAATTTCAAGCTTTCAGAGAACAAAAGAAAAAAAAAAATGTAAAAAAAAAAAAATTGCAAATTTTTAAGATTTTGGACCATTCAAATAAAGATACGCCATTAAAGTTTTGAAAGCACGGTAACAGAATGTAGCACTTTTGAAATGTACTGAAGGCCAGATATAGAGATACACGTATATATTTATATATGTGCACACAAAAAAAAAAACAAATAAAAAAAAAATTGTAGATGCCATTTCAGCAGGGCACAAGCCAGTGACATGGTCCTAAGTCCGGTTCCAACCTGGGTTTTGTTAGGAAGATGGACATATTACTATTATGATGAACTGCATGTTTTTTTTTTAGCATTTGTAGGAGCTTGGAGAGATATGTACAGCGGCCCTGAAGTGCATTTCGCAACATTTAAAAAAAGGCAAAAGAAATACTAAAAAAACAGCCTTACATTTTAGAAAGCAAAGCAAAAATCCAGAAACCAAAACAAAAATACATTTCTAAACACAAATGTAATCCAGAAAACAATATGAAATGTTAGAAAAATGAAACGAGAAACTGGAAAAGGTAAGTCTTATGGGATATCGCTGATTAGATGAGAATTTCCAGTATTGCCTCATGTCAATAACTTTTGGATAAAATGATGGACTAACATCATCATCCAATCAGAAAGTCCCATAGTACCTACTTTTTCCGGTTTCTGTAAAAAAACAAAAAAACACAATAAGAGAGTGAAAATTGGATTGCTCCCCACATTGGGGCTGGCTATATCCAGGACTGAGAGAACAAATTCTGAAGATGATTTTGCAACACCACCCCCTTGGTGTTTTGGTCAATACCTCTGGAATATGGTAAAAATACAAAAAAGCAGCTTTCCATTTGCAAACATTTGCTTCATTTCCTACCGAACAGAAGGGAAAAAAGCAGATGGTCACACATGACGTCACCTTACCATTCGACGAGGTTGCTCCCTTAGCGAGCGTCATACCAGGGCCTCAACATCTCTGCGGTGTGACTGCCTAAGCACACTTCCTATTTATCTCCCGTTTCACTGAGTCGCAGCTAGCTAGCACGGTTGGCTTGACCTCCGTTGGGCTCACATTAATTTCACCTCGCTGTTTCTGCAGCGTCGATTAATAAAAAGTGACTAGATTTTCAGCAAATGAACACATGCTGATAAATGAGAGCCTGCGCCTAATTGCTTGGTAAATTAAGAGCTCACAATAGTGGGGATGATGTGTGCCGCTTTTTAATATTTAAAAACTCATTAAGCGCGTGAGCGTTCTGCTTAGTTGGGCAAGCGTCATGGCCCGATCACCTCTAGTGCCGTTAACGGCCGTGTGAAATGTCAGCAGGAGTTTCAGGTGGGAGCTCAAAGTTTGCTGCTTTTTTTTTCTTTTTTTTCCCGCTCCCTCGAATGATTACAGGACCAATGAATGAATGCGCGCTCTAAAGAGACATCACACATAAAACCAGGCTTACAGCATACCATTTTTTGGACTGCTCTCTTCATACGGTTGTGCATCTGCACGCTGTATCGAAAGCCGTCATGCCACGTGAGAAATTACACACAAATTCTCTCCCAACCTGCGCGCGCCAACAAACACTCCTACTCGCGCTCGTCTAACACACAACCCAAATGTCATGCACCATTTGGAATATGGAGAGCTGCGAGGAGCGAGCGCTGGCAAATACCGAAAGTATTTATTTTTCTCCACAGATGAACAGGACGTAATCCTCCAAATATATTTAGTCGTGTTATGGATTTGTTGTCACTTAATTTGCATGACAACACACTACCTTTCAGTGCTCACAGGCGGCAATTGCAGCTCCGATATCATCTTTATTATTATTGAGCCGTAATATGCCGCTACACAGAGGAGGGAAATTGAGCGAGTGAAGCTGGGAGTGGAGGCAGACACTCGGCTTATGGTGATGGATCGCTTTCAGTAATTTCTCTTTATTATGATTGGCCAAGATCAATATTTTAACAGTTTGGTTTCGGCCTTCAGTACAGTGCTTAATATGCATTATTCATGACCTTTATCAGCATGCAGGGAGGCAGGGATGGGGTGTAGAGCGGAGAGGAGGGCTGACATTTTTCAGTCTGAGGCAGGGAGAGGCCTGCTCTACCAGGAACATGAATGCGAGTGTGTAATGGACACAAATGGCTGCATGTCCATGTGTGGGTGTGCAAGAGCGGCCGCATCTTCAACTGCACTTTTGCAGGCTGAGAGACTTGTTAAAGCAGAGGTTTGTCCCTTCTGTCACCTGTGGCAGAATCCAACTAATGATTATGTTTTTTTTTCCTTCTATTTCTTTTAATGGTATTGTGTTGATTTGGCACAGATTTAAAAGTATAGCCCAGGAAGAAGTATTTGACACCTTTGCCCTGTTTTTGAATTACAGTGAGGCAGATAAGTATTGGAAAACCCTGTGATTTTGCAAGGTCTCCCATTTAGAAATCGGGGGGTGTGTGTGTGTGTTTGTTGAAGATTTCATTTTAGTTGCATTTTCACTGTGAAATATATAATTTAAAAAAAAACATCTGGAAATCACATTTTAGGATTTAAAAAAAAATACTTTATTTGTATAATACAGCTGCAATTAAGTATTTGAACATCTGAGAAAATCATTGTTAATATTTGCCCCATATTTGCTCCATTAGCCATTGTTTGCGATTACACAGGTCAAAGGTTTCATCCAGGTCTGCATACTCTTTTTGCCCACTCCCCCACACAGATCTTCTCTACATTAGTTGGGTTTCTGGGCTGTTTCTGATAAACACGAAGTACGAGTCCCCTCCAATGGTTTTTGTATTGCGTTTAGGTCTTTGGACTGCCTAGGCCACTCCAGAACCTTGATAAGCTCCATATGGAGCCCCTTCTTGGTTCTCCTGGCTGTGTGTTTCGGGTCATTGACATGCTGGAAGACCCAGCCACGACCCATCTTCAATGCTCTAACTAAGCGATGGAGGTTGTTCCCCAAACTCTCAATACATGACCCTGGTCATCCTCTTTTCAATACAGTGCAGTCATCCTGTCCCGTCTTCAGAAAAACACCACCATAGCATGATGCTACCACCTCCTTGCTTCATAGTAGGGATGGTGTTCTTAGGATGGTACTCATCATCATTCTTCCTCCAAACACGGCAAATAGAATTAGGATAAAAAGTTCTATTTTGGTCTCATCTGATCTGATGTCATAGAAAAGTAAATAATTGTTTCCACTTCCTAAATATTTTAGACAATAAACACTTTTCTTTTGTGGGACATTTTTTAACTCTTTGCCAAAGCATTAACACCGAGCACGTTTAGCTTTATGAATAATGCCATAATAAGCACGGCAATGGATTTTGTCAACTGCAAAAAAAAAAAGAAAAAATCTATGTACCTTTTCCATACATGTGCCCCTCCACTTCCTCTAATCCGAGTTTAGGTAAAAAAAAAAAAAAAGACCTCTCACTCTGGCTACATCCTCCGGTTCTTCCTGGAGTGTATAAAGCGTTACCAGGCCAGTCAACAGATTTTACTTTCCAGACATTCTTCCCACTAAGAGAGACGTTGAGTTATTGTCAATGTGCACAAGCACAGCCTCTAAACTTAACTAAATTCCAGTGGGGAAACTTTTACCTATAACACCAATTTTTGCTTTTATCATAAGATGAATCTGTTATAGAGCATTTTTGCATTCAATTAGATTACATCTAAATCAGTTACAAAGATAAATACAAAACATGAAATATACCTACTGTATATCCGATCATATGGGTTTAAGTGGCGTTATGCCAAAGACACAATGAGGGTCCAAGTTAAGAATTTGAACCCCTGACCACACAACTAGCAGTGTGCAAATCAGCCTGAAAAGAACAATCCATGCAAAAATGAGCAAAAAATAAATAAAACAAATGCATTTTTACCAGAAAGCCTTATACAGCTTTAAAGCACAAGGGTGGTAGAATCATAATTTGGGATTTTTTTTTTTTTTAGGTATTGGGACCTGAACGCGTTTTAGTAATTAAATAATTTAAAAACTTGCCGCTGATTAGATTGATCAGGTTTTTTTTTTTGGCTGATAAGGAGCTTCAATGGCAGGTTGGTTGGAAAACGTGTTGGACACCAGCCCTCGAGGCCTAGATAATGTTGCCCCAGTGTTAGACAATGAAAGGACAATAAGGACATTTCATGAATTTAGAGGTCTTACAAATATAATATTGCAAATAACCCACAAACTTCCAGCTCCAGCTTTGTGCTACACATCCCTGACTCAGTTCATCTTCTGGGTCAACAACACCCCCCCCCCCCCCCCCCCCAAAAAAAAAAAAAAAAAAAAAATGGAGTTACAGGGTTCAGAGGAGTGGCAGAAGAAGAGGCATTATACCTCTGCATCAGATAAAACAAGTCAAACTCACTACAGTTTGTGATGCGGCGAGGGAAGTGTGTGGGATTAAGAGCGGTGACATATTCATATCTGACCGGGCTTAAAGCTGCCACATGGGAGGCTCTGTCGTTATCAAAGCTGCAGAAAATCTGCCAGAAAGGAAAGAAGTGGTGAAAGAGACATAGAGCTAGTGTAAGTGAGGAGACAGAGCAGCACAGAGAGGATTTCTCACAAAGCTTTTTAAAAAAAAAAAGTCTTTGTACCCCGTCTTCCAAACCTGGTGCCCTTCTTTGCCTCAACCCTCTCCTGGTATTTAAGTTCCCATGTGGAATGAATGGGAAGCAAGTCCCAGAAAAGTTTGTCTGAGGGAAGGACGGGTCGCCGTGTGGCTGATTATATCAGTTTCAGCGACCGACTGGTAATGGGCTCCTCTTTGAGCAGTCGCTAACCCCAGCTCCCCCCTGGCAGCTGCCGAGAGTGGAATTAATCAGGCCTTCTGGGAGCCTCCTCCATCCCCTCTCTGCAGGCGAGCCACTCCGCAGTCATTTACCAGCCAATCCCACTGTCAACTCACTGTCATTTAGGCCCTTTTCAATATGCCTTTTCTCCCCCCATACTGCCTGTAACCTCACTCTTTCCCTCTAGTCTTGGAAAAATGAGAAAAATGGAAACGGGTGACAGATTAGCCTAATGCCGAGTACTTTTTATAGACGACCTATTACAATCCTTTGCATCCAACTATCAAACCCACCAACCGAAACACACTTTTTATATCGAACCGTTGTATCGTTCAATAGTTATGAACCAGTTATTGAGTAAATACCGTCGTCAACCTGTCCTAAATACAAAAGAAAGCCAACTTTTCACTATTCAAACAACTGGCCATAACCACCAATTACCGTGGAAAGGTGTCCTTGAGGAGCACAATTGGAATAGCCGCGCTTATAAAGCTGTTTAAATGACCTATTTTGGGCTGGGAGGCAGTCTGTAGAGCAGCTCGAAGGTTAGATTATCCCATGATGAAATACAAGGCTTCCTTGCCACAAATGGAGCGCCATCAGGCCATTCCTTCTCCCCCCTCATCTCTCTCTCTCTCTCTCAACAAGGCAGAAAAATATTCATGAGTAAACAAAAGAAGTGATTTGAAAAATGGCTTGAGGAGAAAAGAGATTAATAAAAAGCATGAATAGTGCATTATGGAAGGGCTGAGGAGCCCTGCCATCTCGTTGGAGATTGCATTCGGGCTTTATTAAGAGCGCTGCTCTTGGTGGTAGTCAAGAGCCATAAAGAGAGGCGACGCTTCAACGTCTGACTGACAGTCAGCCAGAGGGAGAAAGTTTGTGCAACATTTTCTTGCAGTTAAAAACCAAAAGAGGAAAAGTCGGCTGGATTCCACTCGGCTTCCAGAAACACATCCGAGTGGCTCCTAGCTCTTCAAGGCACGACACGTGAAGTCGCCCCAGACAAGAAGCAGACTGCCGGTTGTGCGCCAAACTCTCCTCTGAGACGAGACCAATTAGGATAAGCGGCAGTTAACAGGAAGTGCTTGTTTGACATCCTGTCACATCGACAAAGACGATCAAAATTGGACTTGCATTCAATTGTAAGATGCTGGTGATCGTCAGATCACTGCAGGGCATGTTTGTTTATATTTCACATTTGGGAGAAAAGGCAACCTCCAGTCCAATGAACCACACAACAGTGTACAATACTTTCAAAGCAGAAAAACCAAGATTTTTTTTACAGATATTAGAGGTTTTGAAAACTAAAGGTTGCTTCACTTTGTCTCCAACTCTTTGTACAGCTTAGACCTTCTTCAGATGACACTAGAAACTTTATTTTCTTGATGAAGAGAATCACAAAGACATTGTATTTCTGAACTGATGTTCTCCATTTTCGTAATTGTAGCCTTATAGAGAAGCAAACAAAGCTCCCCGCTGCCATCGTTTGGAGACATCCGCTAGATCCATGTACGACTTGCATTTGGCTCAAAACTGTACGCATGGATAGCTCCAATAGGGGAAAGTGGGGCGGGGTTGCCCTTAACTCAGAGGTAAATTTCTAAAGAAGTACGACCACTCAGCAGAAACTATGTCCTACAAAACAAGTTGCTTTTTGTTTTTTTTTTAGACTGGGCCTTTATTCATTTGTTTTGGACTCGAAAATTGAATAATTGGTGATTTCTGACTTTACGTGTTTGGTATTTCAGAAGCACTAACTCCAGATCACTTTGAGTTGTTCCTTGTCTGCATTAAATCTTATTAACTACACCAGTTGCTTAGCTGAAGAATATCAGTCATTTTATTACTGCGCCACCTACAGTTGGTAGAGGCTTGGTGCCAAATGTTAAATAAAAGGGACGCCTTCTATAAATCGCTACCAAATCTGAGTCCCTGGTGGGTCAAAGCTCAACCTGGTGTAACTTGCAACACACTTAATGGCCAAGCATTTTGTATGAAAAGGCCAAAAACAGCCGTTTCCGAAGTGTTTGAGAACAGAACGCTCACTGACAATGCACCGGATAATCCAGTGCTCCAAGGAGTGTGAAAAATACGATAACTTTATAATTTTATAAATTCATGAAAAAGTTCTGTTTTGCTGACACACCATTGACTTAATGCCACATCTGAACTTCAAGATAGATTTGAATTAGGATAGCAGATTCAAAGCAGCCCATAAAATCAAAACAGTCCTAATTTTTGTGTTTCTATTACACCTCTTTGCCCTCCTGTTGATTCATAAAAACTGCCAAAGGGTAAGGACTAGGGCTCTGGCTATGGGGGGAGTTGGGCTTTCCCCAGTGTAATCTCTGTCACCTAAATGGGATTTAAAGCGCTAATGCAGAACTGCTTCTGATTTTATTGTTGCAAACATCAAGGCTCTTCATACGCTCAGAGAGAGTGAGGGGCATTCTTGAGGATGAACCAGAAGCCTGTAAGTCCTTGGTAACCCTATGCAGGTGTAGAGCTGAATTCCTGTTTGTTTGGGCTCGGTCCCAGCTTCCAAAATCCCAGAAGGGAGCGAGCTCTGCTCGGGATCAAACCTGAGCCCAGGGTTGGAAGGAGAGAAGAAAAAAAAAATCGCTGGTGTTTATTGTAGCTGTGTTTGCCTGGAAGTGACTGGCAGAAAGCACGCACGGTTTGTCAAAATGAACAGAGGCCAGAGGCAGAAAACAGACAACCTCTTCATACAAGGGAGACGACTGGGACCACACTTACTGCGCTTGGAGAATTACACAAACACAGTATCCGTGTCTGAGCTTTGGGAGACACTCGTGAATTCCTGTACATACATATCCCCACTCTATTAGGATTCCCATTCCGGTAAACTTGGAATTAATTCCATTGTATGAGCTGGTGTTGTGCCGGTGTTTGAATGTGCATGAATGAGATAATGGCATGCAGTCTGTGCAAACAGCCACGCTAAATATTTGACGATGCAAGTCACTCATCGGAGTAGCAATAGTGCTGAATTACTTTGCTAGTCGGGGGGGCGGAACTCATTTTTGAGTCAATATTAGTGTTGATATTGACAAAGGTGAAGAAACCGTCAAAACAAACTCCTTCTAACACCCCCCCCCCCCCCCCCCCGCTCATTTGAAATATTTTAGCTCCGCCTCTGCTGCTAGTACAGTTATAACCATGGAATTCTTTAACCTGAGTACCTCTAATTAGAGGGCTGGAAAAAGAGATGGGGGTGTGGGGGGGCTGGCGTTGGCAGTGGATTCGGGGGATTGCTTTGACCCGCCCGCTTTAGTTGGAGGCGCAGTGCAGAGGCTGAGATGTGGCGGCAGGATATCGCGGAGGAAAAACAGGCTCAGCCTCAGATGGCCAGGGGCTGCCTGTGCCTCTCTATCAATGCAAAACAGACTACTTCCTTGGGCTAAGAGGACATTTCACTTTTTATGAGCTTTCTTTTTGTGTGTGTGTGTGTGTGTGTGTTGGGGGGGGGACTTACAATAATTTTGAAGCAGAATGAAGAAAAGGGGGAGTGTATTGAAAAAAAAAGAGGAAAAAATGAGCGGAAAAGAAACGGGGAAGAAAAAGGGAGATGAAAAGCATCTTTAGGATGCCGGAAACATCTGGTTTCATATTTGAGAACCTGAAAGGAAATTGCAAATAGACAAAACTCTTCTGTTTTGATTTATTTTCTTATATCAATGCTGGCAGAAGTCGCCAGTCGTAAAAGCAGGAGTGGAGGCTTGCATATGAGCCGTGAGGAACTCACCGTCCTCTCCGATTGATTGATACCGCCTCTAATGACATCCACAAACCACCGTGTGCTGTTTTCAAATTACACTAAACTGAAGGGCTATTGTTCACTGCATGAATGGATGTACAGGAGGGAACTTCGGAACAGAGAAGAATGGGAGCATAGAGGACCAAAGGTCGATTTTTTACATCCTTCTTTCAGAATTGATCAGAGGGACATTTGCACAATCCAAGACGAGTATTTGGGAACAAACTGGAAGCAGAACTGATCCAACGACACAAAATGTACCTTATATTTATGGGTGTTTTTTGTTCTATTTTTTTAGAATGACAAAAACAAACATTACAAACAAGCTGCTCATGAAAACTATAGGTAACTTTAAAAGATAAAAGAGCCACAACGTGCCCGTGTCATAGACATGATCCATTTTATGTGCTCGTCACGATATCGCCAGGATGTTTTCCGCGAATATTATCAAGCAAAACGTTGGGGAAGCCTGAAATATCAACTTGTATGATTTTTCTTTTTTATTTTAATTATCGCTTTTTGGTTTTGACATAACTTTTTTTCCCATTTTTCACTCTAGAATTTTTTTAAGACTAAAACAGTGAGAGAAAGTGTTATTCCATTCATCCATCCATCCATTTTTAAACCTGTTTGGGGTCACTGGGCTGCTGGAGCCTAACCCGACCACTCGTGGGCGAAGGCAGAGGACACCCCGGACATGTTGCCAGTCTGTTGCAGGGCCACAAACACACACTTACATACACACCTAAGGACAATTACCAATTAACCTATAAAACATGTTTTTGGACAAAAAAAATTCCAGTAGGGATTCCTGTGGCATTAGTTTCAACAATAATGAGTTCTCGTAATGTTTTCTTTTTTTGTCAGATTATTTATGATGAGTTACTGAGAAATTGCTTTTGTTTGTGTGCGTTGTTTCCGTTTACTTTATGGATGGTCCCTGCATGCCTCTTCAGAAACGTGGATGTCAAGGCAAACCTCACAGCTCAGAAAAGGCGGATCTTGATTAACCTGTAATATGGTTTCTGCATCACCACAAATGAAAACAAACAGTTCCTAGCACATAAACTAAAATGACATGCACGGGTCATGTCTTTGGCCAGAAACATTTCTTTCTTTCGAACACAAAAAATTAGCATGATGACCCTCCGCTTTTTTTTTTTTTTTTTTTTAAACAAATACACTTCCATAGATTTCCCTTTCATTGTCTGTGCCTCCAAACTGCACAAGAGTGTTGCAACAAGTTAGCAGCTCATGTGTTATTAAAGAACCCACATAGCCCAGATGGAACATGTGGTGCAATTTTGATCCTCACGGCAACAAAACTGCTAAAGCGCAGCTCTCAGTGCAGTGTAGAGGCGTCGGATGACCTCTGAACTGGCCTCCAACTGAAGAAAAAAGGTAGGTGGACTTTTGTCTGGAGAACGCTCAGGTCAAAACCCAGATCAACACCAGAGAAAAAGCTGCTGCGCAGAAGAGAACGTGGTGTGCAGAAGTTACCGGGAACAGATGAAAGAAGAAACAAATATCCTGCTCTTTGGCATGTGTAAAACAGAGCATGCTCAGAAACAGAAATATGTGTTACGTGTTGATTTTTTCTTAATAAATCTGGATAAACGCTAAGCTGTTGATGCTCAGCATAAAATCTGCTTAGCAAAAACAAAAAGAAGAAATCGTATTAAATTAGGAATTAAGTGACCCCTCCGCTCTTGCTCTCCAAACAGGAAGTACCCTCTGAATCCAAGTAGCAGAAAAATCCCATTGATCCCATTGAAAGAAAGAAACAGCTATTCAGTCATTCTGTTGGTTAAAATAACTATTCTTGTTCTGATCTTGTTCTTGCTAATCCTACTTTTAATTTATATAAATAGATCTATCTATCTATCTATCTATCTATCTATCTATCTATCTATCTATCTATCTATCTATCTATCTATCTATCTATCTATCTATCTATCTATCTATCTATCTATCTATGTATAGCAGTGTAACTTATTCAACTGACGAATCAGATGCTTCAATAAACCCCTATCACCTTCAGTGGAAGGGGTGTGGCTTTCCAACAAGTGGTTGCCATAGAAATGTTCACCCTGACCAACTTGGACCAATCACTGCTACCTGATGTCATCTGGCTCCAACATGGCGACTGAATTGACTTCATTTCATTAGAGCCGGAAACCAATCACTTCCATGGGTGACGTCACGCTTGCTTGGTCCAGTTCTCTTATACAATCAACGGGAGGACAGGGACAAAAAGCTCATCAGCGGAAGACAAACCAAAAGGTAAAAAAAAAAAAATCCCAACTTTAGAGGCAACACTGAGAGTTTGGATTCAACGTGTGAAGAGAAGATCAATCGGTTGATCTTGTTCTGAAAACACTGAAAATGTCAAAATGTGAAAAAAAATTGAATGCTCAGTAGCCTTTGAACTCACCAGTGAGTTAGCCGATCACATTGCTTGTTCACAGTGATGTAGGAACCAATTCACCCCCCCATTTTCACTCAAAATGTACCATCAAGGTTTCACATAGTTTTTTATATTATATTTGATTTAAAACATAACCATGCCTCATAAGTAGAGTTTTGACAAGTATTAAAATAAATGATCTCTTAGAATAAATCCTTGGAACTACAGTTATATCAAGGTTCACCTTTAGGTTGACATTTCTCACCGTTATGACCTTTTTGCACTTTTTTTATTTTATTTTATATGTTTATTTAGCTTCTACATGTTCAGTCTTTGATATAAAACACACAAACCGAAACATTGTTTGATTTCTGCTGCAAAAAAAAAAAGACAAAATTCGTACTATTCAGAATTGGGTTTTTGGACAGTTTTAGCTCTATTATTGAACTACTGCGAAACATATCTGTAAAAAAAAAAAAAAAAAAAGAAGTGTAGATTGTACTAAAGAGATGGTTATCAAGCTTTTCACATAAAACTGTTTTACGGACACATTACGAGAGCTCATAAAGGTCCCGGACTACTAAGGGTCAAAGACAGGACATTTGACATATTTGCCACAATACCGTTTTATTAGATGTTTTGTACATGAATCCAATTTTTTATAAAAAATGGTTGTGCATAAGACTTTTTAAGATCAATCTTATTTAGATCTATTAGTATTTTCTGTTTGCATTGTATTTCTTCCTTCCTGCTTAAAAGGGGAAGCAAAAATCACCGAAAAAACTTTTTCCTCCTTCCGTTTTGTTCCCTTTCGGTATAACTTAATCTCCTCTTCAAAGCAGATACTCCTGAACAGCACTAACCCATAAAGAACGAGCCTTGACAAATGTTGCACAAGCCAACAGATGGGCGGAGGTGAGTTGGGTTGTCTAGCCCCTTCCTACTTTAGAAAGCAAAGATTTACAGCAGCAGCTTTGGCAAGAAAAAGCAGCTTGCAACATCTGGAAACGCGAGGCACGGTCGGTGGCGAGGGTGGCTAATTTAAAGGTAGTAAAAGTGTTAGCGGGAGAGGAGTGATGGACAGCTTGATTCCCAGGCCGTGGAGCCGCAGAGCAGAAGAGAAAGCCTGTACAAGCTGGGGGTCTCAGCGGGGCAATGCTATTCCCGCCAGTTTTAGATTTATTAGCCCCACGAACAAGCTGGAGAGAAAAACAGAGGTAGGGGTAGAGCAAGATGAGACAAAGGAAAAGATTAAACAAGACAGGCAGTAAAAGGGAGAAGAGCGTGAGCGGGAGAGGATCAATCAGGACTCACAACAATAATGGGGCTGTGACACCCCAATCACTGGGAAAATCTAACTGTAATTTTGTTTGCTTGCTCCGCAATACCAGCGTAATTGCTACGATCATTTACGGCCAGCAACAAATCTAGCCTGGGATTATTGTTTTCCTCTGACTTGATATGAACTACTCCATTTGTTACGCTGTCGGCAGAGCGCCGGGCGCTTCCTGCAGACTCTTTCCACACAAACTGTAGGAAAAATCCATCGAAAAAGTCGGATTTTTGGAATACCTGTCCAGATATCATGCATATGCATGGACCCATATGGGCGGTGGGAGGAAAAGTGGGCGACTCCATTCCTGCAGAAACACATCTCGGAAAACCATCCACAGCAAGAAGATATATACCTAAAGGACTGGCTGCTGTTCAACCACAAGAACTTTTAAAAAAAATCTTTTCTCTGTGGTTCCTATTGGCGAGAAAACAAATTCAATGTCGCAAAGAAAGGTGTTTTTGTGGGTGTATTTTTTTTTCAATTTGGGTAGTTAATTGCTGAGGAGAATTAATTAAAAATGTGAACTTGGGAAGTGTATATTGATTAATGTAAATATTCTCTGGAGTTTTGCTCTGTTAATTGAGGAGCATTTTGCCTGGTGCATCTTATTACGTGGGCTACTCTATTTGTTGCATCCCTGCCAGTATTGATTTTTCCTTTTTTTGTGTGTGTTGATTTTCACTGTGATGTAATGCACTAAAAAGGTCTCAAAAATGTCTAAAAATACACAAGTAAACACACAGATGCAGACAACATGTATGGTATGGAATTACTTCTCTTGTGTGCTTTTTGTTCCCTTTCAAATTTCTGAAGCTCTACTTTTAGGGCCTTAGTATGTAGCCACAGGGAGTCACTGTCCCGATCATCAAAATCCAGGGTTGTGTCAGGAAGGCATTAAACTCTCTGCCAAAACCACCTCTGCAAATTAGAGAAAGCTGATTCGCTGTGGCCGAAAGATTAGCAACTTTGTTTATTTTGACATATCAGCTGCTATCTGAGATGAAAATTGGACTCCAATAGGGGCATTGCTTGTAGATGACAGATAGCTAGAACTATCTTGTCTAGAAGGATCCTCTTAGGCAAGTTCCAAAAACGGTCAAGTCCGTGTGTCCTAGCTATTTGCCCATCTTCAAAAAGGCAGATTCAGGACATCAAAATTAGCTTGTGTTTCCTAAGATAGCTTAGGTCTCCCTTGAAAATTGGATGCAAAGTTCAACCACTTGAAGGAATTCCAGGTAGAGCTGACACACCTCCATACTGAGTGGAATCAACTGCTGTTCTTTGGGCATCTGACCCCGGATTAACACCGATATCTCTGTTGTGCGTCTCCTTTGCATTGCATGGTGAGTCCGTCTAACATTTGTCAATTAGTTTACAAATTGTCTCCATTGAGTCTCTGGTACCTCCCTTTTCCCCCTCGGCTCCCAGAGGAGTGGTTTGTCCTGATAACCTTGTGTCTTCAACATCCAAAACTTTGGCAATCAGGTCGCATGCCCTCACCTTCCTCACTGAGTCCAAAATTAAACTTTTGTCATCCATGAAGAAACTTGTGTTATCTGTGATGTTAGCGTGCGTTATCGAATGAGCATGTCACCTTAAATTTAAAATAAAATTTTATGAACTTTTATTAGAATTTTACAACGGAAGTTTTTAGTTTGAAACACGGACCTATTTCCTGTTTATCCCGCTTTTTAGAGCAAAATTGACGCGTCAACGGACTGGAAGGGAACTTGTGCGCAAAGCTTGCCTTGGGAAAGGACGAATGTCTGATGTAGAAATAACAGAGATGATGCAAACGTTCTGACTGATTATTTCTGGCTCTATGAAACCCAGGACAAAAAAAGGTCAATCAAGAAACCCAGAGGTTCAAATTAAATTACCTTACTTCTGTGTTTTCCACAAGCTATGAACCGTCTTATAGATTTTCATATTGTCCTTTAGTCTCCGTGAACCTGTAAACCAGATGACCATTTATGATCCACTTGCTACCACATAACCCTGAAGGTATCCATACTTTTTCCATAGAAAACCTGTCTACCTGACCATCCAACTTCATTCATTTGATAGGAGGCTTTTCACAGAACACCAAATCAAACTGATGCACAGTTTAACCCTTCAACCACATGCCACATCCTTAATGCCCCCTGTCTAAGTTAACCTTGCAACACGTCCACACTCAGGGCCCCTCAGAGAGACGGCAGACAGGTGGAAGACGGAGGCCTTGTAATGAAACATGACTGTTGAAGGGTGAACAGTCACACGGAGCTGCAACATCAAGCCTCCGCCCTTCCTCTGAGACGGATGAGATGAACGGGGATGTGGGGGGAGTAGAGGCAGGTCAAACAGACGAGAGAGAATCTGCAGTGTTGATTCAAGGAAATTCAAAATGGCAAAATGAAAGGGTCACATTAAAAGTGTACTAGTTAGTTCCTGGAGGGAAAGTGGAAGATTGAGAATCAAAATGAGGGAGATTTGGATCGGAAATAGATTTAGGGAAAAGCCAATCAAGAGGGTCTGTGCAAGTCCAACCTTGCATGAAGCATCAGTAGTTTTTTCTAGAAAGTTTTTGGAATCTTTCCTACAGGATTCAAGACTTACACTTGAACAGCAGAGAGCTCTGCCAACCATAGAAAATACTCAAACTCAACATTCACAGTACAGTGGGGATGAAAAGTTTGGGCACCCCAGTTAAATGTTATATCATTGTGCATAAAGAACCAAAGGAAAGATTGAAAAATGTCCTAAAGGCATCTGTTTACAGATGAGACATTCTTTTAATGTGTCAAAAATCTTCCATCATTTACCCTTTAAAAATAACAGAAAACAAAAGTATAGTGTTTGCAAAAGTTTGGACACCCTGCAGAGTTAGTACATTGTACTGCCCCCCTTGGCAAGTATCACAGCTTGTAAACACTTTTTGTATCCAAGGGTCTCTCAATTCTTGTCTGAGGAATCTTCATCCATTCTTCTTTACAAAAGTCTTCCAAAGTTCTTTGAGATTTCTGGGATGTCTGTTACTCACAGCTCTTTTCAGCTCTATCCATAGTTTTTCTATGATGTTGAGGTCAGGTGATTGGGAAGACCACTGCAAAACTTTCAGTTTCTGCCTCTTAATGTTAGACAGCGTGGATTTTGAGGTGTGTTTAGGATTATTATCCATTTGTAGAAGCTGTCCTCTCTTCAACTTCAACTTTTTCACAAATAAAGTCAAATTTTTTACATATTAAAAAGATGTCTCATCTGTAAACTGATTTCTTTAGGAGATTTTTTAATCTTTGCTTGGGTTCTTTATGGACAATAATATTATATTTTACCTGGGGTGCCCAAACTTTCGATCCCCATTGTTTGGTATCACTGTATATCTGGTTTTCCACAAGCTCTGCTCTTTTCTCCAAGATTTTCCCCATTTGATACTCCGCAGTCTCCTCGCTCTGGTTCTTGACACCCCCCTCCTTTCTTCCTGTCTTGGTGTTTCCCACCTTCCCCTCTCTCTCTCCTACCCAACCTCCTTCATCCAACCGAGGAGTGCACGCATCCACCTATCCCAGCAATACTGCTGGAGGGGGTCCCCGAGGGCTGGAGTCCTTTGCTTCGGGCTGTTTGATGTTGAGCCAGTACGGATGAACCTCAGAGCGCCTCCCCTACCCAGAATTTGCTGCCCCTCCTCCCTATCATCAAACACCTCAGCTGGGTGCTAGGCCAAGGCTGTGGCCCTAATCAAACACGGTGCCTCCGAGGACCCCTCGTACACCCTAAATGGGAGAAAAAGACTAATTATTGAGGCAACCTTCAGAATCGCTCAGCAGCTCCTAACACTGATACAAACTTCTTAGTGCTCAGGTGTGCTTGGAGGGTACTTCCGGACCGAAAGCAGACAGAAAGCGAAACGATACCCTAATTTAGTCCTTGTTTGAATACATTTTTTAACTTGTTCTGCCATGCTACCAAAAGTCAATGTTGTAATAATCAGCGTTTCAAAATGCGGAAAATTGAAGGAAAAACCGGCAAAGAGGAGGCAGGAAAAGAGGGGCTGATGCCGCCCTTGGAGAAAAGGCGAGCGCTCGATTTTCTGTTTGCTGCCATTTGTCTTGTGCTGCTAAGAGAGATCAACAGTCCTCGGCACACAGATCAATATTCTCTTAACCCGCACCTAATCTGGCGAGAGTTTCCTCCAATTTCACCTTCCCTGCCCCCCCCCTCTGCTCAGCCTCCTCTTTTATTCTCCCTCTCCTCTCGTTTTCAGCAATCATTTCAGGGGTGACAGCCATTTTTCATGCTGCTGGTCTGACCGGGTGACACAGAGGAGGATGTTGTTTCCTGACGCAGGCAGAGGCTGCGTGTGCACGTTTGTATGTGCGCGGAAGGGAGGAGGTGATGGATATGATGTGTTGGATGCCCCCTCCCCCACACCACCACCACCCCGAACGCCGCAGAGATAGACTAGCTGCCTAATCGCCTGCATGACATCGCAAATTCGACTCCTGTCCTAGGGCCTCCCACCCCAGCTCTCCTGCTCGTCATGGAGCGTGCCTCACTCATCTCCTAAACCTCACAGCAACTCCCAGCATGCCCTTCAAGCTGTTGTCAGAGTGTCCGTGTCGACTAAGTGGCGCCGTCAATGTACATGCTTTATCCTTCGAGGATCTAAAGCTTGAATTTTCAGTAAAGTTAGAGAAAGTTCAAATTGATTGCAGGAAACGAACCAACTTTTGTTCTACTTCTGCCGCATTGCTGTGGTTTACCGTGCAGCTGCTCCTTCAAAAATGTTTCTGTCCTTCGTAGTTTATTTTTGTCAATTTTGAAGTTTGGAATCACTGTATGTTTTTTTTTTACCTTTAAACGCAAACACAGCACACACAAGTGTTGAATTCATATAAAATCAATAAGTAATTTTTAGGCATTCTATGATCAAGTACAATTATTTGTATGTCTAGTTATATTGTTATTGTCGCATAGGAAATCTCTTTTGGAAAGTTCAACAGTCCAATAGTACAGCTTCTGTTATTTGCTAGCATTGACGTTAGCAAGTTACTAAAGTTAGCAAGCTACTATTCATTACGTTTTTCCTCTTTTTTGTCACAAATTAAAACATTTTGATAAAAAATTAAATACTAAAGCATTTTTTGAGAATGCAAAGTTTATTTTAAAAGTTCTTTTTGGAGATAATGCCTTCATGTTTTGTTACATTCTGTTTGTCAAGATCAACTTTAGCTTAAACAATGCAGATTTTAGCTATGTAGCGTTAGCAAGTCAGTCGTTTACATTTTTTGTCTCAAAAAATAAAAATAAACCGATATGAATTTTTACAATGGAAGACCACAATGCCTATGAGAGAATGAACTACAAAGTTATTTGGGGGATCGTACAAATACGAGGGGATACTATGTTTTTATTCATATGCAGTAAATTGAACGAGGCTAAAAGCCAAATGTTATGCCAAATATTTAATGCCAACCTTCAGTTTAAAACTTCTTTAATGCCTTTCTAAGGGTGTATTCAGACTGGACACCTTAGGTTCACTTAAAGTGAACGAAAGTTTGTTTCCCCCCATAAGTCAGAACTAATTTTTGTCTGAATACAACTTAGCAGACTCTGGTCTGGAACCAGAAACTGTTTTTGAATCCATCTATTAAGGCCGTCTTGGTTCTTTATCAATCGGATGGAGCTGCGGTTCGCTCTGACATTCTTCAGTCTGTGCTCGGAGTGGATCAACTGGACCACAATGACCACCGTAGCTGGTCATTACGGGATGTAAACGGAGTACAGGAGCAACTATAAGACAGGAACTCATTAAAACGACACACTTCTCACATCGTTTTCCCAATAGCATATATGTCATTAACACCCATCAGCGTACCTTCTTAGTCGTCGCCTCCTCTGAATAAACCCTAAGACAGGTTTCCATAATACTGTCCTTAAGGACAGCAATCTATAGCAACATAACAAAGGTTGAGGTTCTGGTGCACGAACGAATTTTCTAATCTAAAAGGAAAGTTTTCAGGTAAGCTTCAAGATAAAGGCAGCATCAGTTTAGGGGTATAGTTCATTTCATTTTCTTTACATTCTCTGTCTTCATCCTTGACCCTTGTTGTCAAAATATAAGCATTTCTGCCTTTTCTCTGTATTTCTAAAAGCACAAGTCCCAGACATCCTCTTTTCTCTCTGGGAGTGATTGGCAGCTCGTACGAACAAAGCCGGTCTTTCATAGCCGCGGTCTGAAGTGAAGGACTTCTTCCACTAGCGTACGTCAGCCGCCTGGACTGACAAAGCTCGCTAGTGTATGCCGCCTGTACTCTGAGGCAAGCGCCACACACAGACACAGCAAGAGGAAAACAGCAGCTTCAGTTACCAAAGCCGGGTAAAAACAAAGATCCTCACGTACGAACAAGAGAACGTCCTACGTAAACACCCACAAAGTCAGAGCATACATACACTAAACAGACACATGCTGCGGGCTGGAAGTGGGCTGGATATGTACAAAGATGAACACACAAACGCACAATAGCTGCTTTATTTGACTGGCTAGTGTAACAACACAAGCCAGTCCAGATCCTGGTATACCTTGCCCCACATGATCCAGACATGCTCTGCTTACAGGATTATGTCACAACTGAGATGTTTACACTGTCTGTGACTGCGTGTGAGCAGACAGAGTCAGTTACAGCATCATTATGGTAATGCGTCTGCACTTATTGGTGAAAGACTCAAAGAACAAACAAGGTCAATACAAGTAGTATCTGCGATCAGCAGAAAAGACACTGAGACTTTTCATCATTTGATGATTTCTGGACAAACGAACGAGTTAAGCCAAAAAAACCAAGCAGTTAGGCAGGAAAATTATTTTTCTGATTCCAAAAAATTTGTATTCTCATACAAATGTATACACTTAAAATTGAAAAAAAAAAAAATTGTAAGATAAAAACAAAAAGGTCATCAGGTGATTGGCAGTAGGTGTCCTCAGTAAACCGCCTTGCAGCATAGCTAAAAAGTAAAAAGTGTTGCTCCTGGCGTTGATACAGACGTTCAAAATTGGTTTGAGGAAGTGAAATATCCCAACAAGGATTGCACAGAATAGGACTTCCATTATTCTTTCTCTTGTGGCTTTTCCCTGCCCTCTGTAATTCATGGCCAATGACCGACGAGAACTTCAGTTTGGTTCGGAACAGAAATGTCCGGTTTACGGCTGTCTGGATCTGGACCAAATGCAAAGACTCGATCCGGACCAACGGACTTTTCCAGTGTGAATGCACCCCCAAATTTGCAAAGAAAAAAATGGAACATGAATGAGTAAAAACATCTATTTGCAACAATTTTGTTGTTACATCTTCCAAAATACTGTACTTCTCTTTTTTTCAGTGTCTAGTTTTTGCCTCAACAGCTTTTAAGATTCATCGTTATAATTTGCTTTTTGTATGGTGTGGAGGATTTTTTTTGAATCTTCAAACTCCATATTTTTAATTACCTGGACAACTGTGAGTCTGTCAGGAGTAATCCACTGACTAAACTGACAAAACAACACAGGTAGCACAATCGCAGATGGAAGTGCCGCCGCCACACTGGCACTAAATGTTCTGGTTTTCCTACAACATCAATCCCACATTTAAACATTTGCTGGTTTAACACACTGAATAGATGCTACTGTAGGGCTGAGGAGTGGGCTTGCATCCCAGTTGGCAAAAGCCACTATTCCAGACTGTGGGTAAGGAGCATACAAATGAAAGTAGCGGCGGAGGAAAGCGCTGGTCTTACTCAAGCCAAGCATCTGCTAAGCATTTTAATGGGGATCAATGGAAGGGCAAGGACAGGAGATCGTCGGGTTGATTGGCTGGCCGGCTACTGCCTGAGCTCCTGTTTACAGCCAACACAAGCTGCTGTGACCTGACTGAGCGCTCTGCACCACCTGATGTGTCTATCGCATCAGTACAAGTAGGATGCATCCGCTCAAAGCGTTTTATATCTGCACCATACACAATTGCGTTGCAGATGCATTCGTGCGTGGATGGGATTTGCGGAATTCCTGCACGACTTATCTAAGCACGTCTGCAACAAATCGCTCAATGAGCTGTTTGTCCGTTTTCACAGCGGCGGCGAAGGAACGGCTAAAGTCATGCTTCCTTCCAATAGATCAGATTAATATTAGCTAAAGTCGTCTTTGGCAGTTGTGCCCTCTTCCTCCACCTTCATCCTCGTGCCTTCTTCTCCCATCTCCGTGCTGCGTTTGGGTTTCACAGTCCGGGGCGGTAATGAGGGAGCGTTATGCAGTGCCATAAACGCAGGGGCTCGCCGTCAGTATGCATAAAGGATGAGACAGAGAAGATGGCGCTGGGGTCAGGAGGGGGAGAGAGATGAGGAGGATGGAAGGGAGAATGTGTGTGTGCGCCTGAAAACGGGGCTGTCACACACATGCAGGAAGCAAGCACTCAATGGCAAGGCTGAGAGACAGACACGCTGGTGACAAATAAGATCCCCTCGGTGTCAGGCAGCGTGTGCAGCGCCCCCTACAGCCAGCCTGGGGAAAAGTGCTTCAGGAATTCCTCAACAGTAGATTAAGCCTCGCTGAGTCTGATGGTGAGAGTTGATTAAAAAGAAGCTCTTTTTAAAGAACTGCATTTTGACATGCAGGAATGTGGCCCTTTAGGCCTGGAGTTGCCCATCTAGATCCAGTCCAGATCTAGTCTAGATCCCTAATGGTTTGGCCAACAACTGCTTTAAGAAAACTTTCCTTGAGCTTTTCTTAAGAGCACCGAAGTTCTGGTGACTTAATTATAATAAATCAAATTAACCCCATACCATCATACTTCCTGTTTTACCATTGCTATGACATTCTCATCCTTATACTTTCGCCACATGCATCCATCAATGCCTGCATCTTCAAGGTACCCCAAGTGCCGCTCCTTTGAGGTGTGTACAGCCACCTAGAAATGGATCGTACGATTGTCGTTTACGCGGTAAGTTTATGCAAGTTCAACACACTTAAGCCAAACAGTTTACGCTGTCATGCGGTGCCCCTGTGCCGCAGTAGTCATTAGTCAGGTACGTTTTGGCTCCTTATTCACCATGCGCACATGCTGGTGATAAATAAGTGCCTGTAGAATATCCTCACAAACTACACACTGTCGCGGGTTCGTGTAGGAAGTCCAGAATAAGTAATCAGAAAAATAGGCAAGCCAGGAGATGTTCCATTGAGGTTTTTCAGTTAATGAAGTCTTTGGGGTTTACAAAAGAAAGCAGGGATGAGGACGAAATGGCAAACACAAAAAAAAAACCAGTAGGTGACAATCGACAGTCTTAAATTTTAGCATCAGACAAGCACTTCTTCAGCCTGTCTCAACAGCTCAGCTGCTCGCTTGCTCACTGACTCACCCACTCCTCTTGTGAGAGTGAGGTATCTTCTTATATACCTCCTATAGCCACTCCCACCTAATTAGGCACATTTCACAACATCATTCAGTTTCAGACATATTTAGTTTAACTATTACCTTTCACCAAGGTTTTTCCTTTACTTTCACAATTAAATACACATTTATTTCAATAAAACTTTCAATACTTAATGCCCTCAAATTTTACTATGAAAAGTAAAGAAACAAATACAAATAATTTAAATTAGACACAGCTGCCTCAAAACTCACATCAATATTATATAAACAGGAAAAACAAACCCCTCGGTTTGGCTGTCAGTGAAGGAGGGGGCGTGGCTAAGACATCTCTACAAAATGGCAATCGTATTAGGTGGCGAGTGGTGAAGGGATTCAAAAACAACCCTTGTGTTCTTGAAGTCATTTTGTTAGGTCGGTTACTCCATAGTTTTCTATATTTGATGAAAATGTGGTAAATTGTGGTACTTTTGAGCTGTTTGGTCCAGTTTTTTACTGACCAAAACCCAGCAGAGCCACCAAGGCCCCACAATAAAAAAAAAAATACACCTTTATGTTTTTATTACCATTGAGTCACTTTTCCCTAAATTTGTAAATACAGTACAATATATCAGTGTTATATTTTCTATTTTACCGTATTTAAACTTAACTTATTCTACATTTGACAGCAGCACATTCAAGTTCCTTTCAAAATAAAACATACTCTGTGTCAAATAAGATGCTTCTGCTGCCAAAAGGTGGCTTTAAGTAAAAATGCAAAAAATTAAAACGTGACTGTTTCTGTTGTCGTTATGACTTTGATGAGCATTAAATTATAAATATAATATATATCTCTATATAGATATATATATCTCTATATCTATATATATATATTTGTAGGCTGCAAGTCAATAATGTGTGATTATGGTATTTTATTAATACACCACTCTGACGGTAGAATAAACATTTAACATCATTTTAGTTGTTTGACATCTAAAATCTAAACTAAAAAAATGAAAAACTATTATTAATTAAATTTGCTTGCCTTTCTCTTCAAAACCAAACAGCCACAATGGAGGGATGAAAGAGCTGCATGTGGCTCCAGAACATCAGGACACCTGTTCTAGAGTCTGAAAGGTTCTTGTTTTTATTTCATATCCAAAGCCTGTCAAATACTTTATCTGTTGTTAAATTTCTTTCATTTTGTGCCAGGAGGCTTTCATTTTAATAATTTCCTTTTAAAAAAGGTCAGAGGCAGGGGCGGAGCTAGAGGGGGGCATAAGGGGAAACTGCCCATTAGTTAAAACCTCTGCCCCCCCCCCATATTTTTAAGTCAATATTAGTATAATCACTCACAAAGATTAAGAAATCACCAAAACAAGCTTCTTTGAGCATTAGCAAAAGCACCTCAGCTAAAACAACTGAATGAATAACAACAATAAAACTATTTGAAGCAGGTATTTTTGATCCTTTGATGAATAATGGCCCTCCACTCAGCTATTTCCATTTGCCACACTTCCAAAGTTCTCTGCCCCCGAGCCTGCCCCACATATGAAATGTTCTAGCTCTGCCCCTGTCTGTCTGGTGGCTATCTGACCGTGAGGTGGGAAGCAAAACTCAACTGAAAATAGTCTTTTATGTTGTTTAATTGTCCACTAAACGCATGTTTGTTCGAACCGTTAGTTTAAATTATTTAGTTTTTAAAAAAAGCCCACTTGCAGGTTAAAAGGACACACAAGCACCTTAATTTGATATAGGGAAGCGTAGCTTTTAACTTTGTAGCTTTAACTTTAAGCCGATGCTTGCTAATCGATGTCTGGGAGAAATCCAGCTGCTCTTTCACACGCGCACACAAACACACCTTTAAAAAGCTTTCGATATCATTAGCTGTCATGTTTCACGGTAGGTAACACAACAGTGCACGGATATAAACAGCTCACCAGCGAGTCTAGAGGGGATGGTGTGTGTTTGTGAGAGCGTGCACTCGCAAACAAGGCTGCATGGTGAGTGTGTGAGTGGATTACACCGGGTTCACAGTGTGTACGGGAGGGGGGGAGCGTGGCGGCAGCTCGGCTCCATAATGGGATTTCTCAGCACTTCTGTGCCGCTCGCGCACACAAACACACAAATGCACTGATCTCACCCCCAAACAAGCAGGTTAGCGGTAACAAAGCAGAGCACATATCCTGTCTTAGCGGTGAGAGGTAAGCTGCAGCAGAGCGCCGGCTCACTTAAAGACACATATCCCCTCACCTCTCCTTCTCACAAAAGCCACTGAGGAGGAGGAGAGGGAGGAAGAAGTGTGCGAAGGGATCAGCGACTTGAGACAGGGATGAGGGATGGTGTAGTAAAGCTGGATGAGGGCGAAGAGAGGTTGTAAAGAAGAAGCTATACCGTACACTGCCGACTTAGAAAAAGCAGAGATTTGTTAAACCGACTTCTATGTGCGAAGTCAAGAAAAATAGATTTTTCTTTTTTTATATGAACACTTTAAATTTAAAGCCATTATTTGTAGCATTGTTGGACATTTTGACATTTAGGACGCTTGACTCTACCTATGAGACAGCTACTAGAATCCAGCATAAAATACTATTCCAATTCTTTTACTGGTTATCATAAATAAATAAAATTAAAAAAGACATTATCTCACAAGCCTGTATTTACATCACCCTGCCCATATCAGAATGCTTTAAAAAATCCCATTCATACTTAGTAGTTTTTTTTTCTTTAAAAAAAGTAATGTATCATAGCAACCATAGCACTTTATACAAGTGTCATTCTGCGTATACACAGATCGGGATTCGTGCGACAAATTCTCTGCTCGTTGCTGGTCCAAAAATGTGATTAATAACCTAGTAAATTGGAAGCATTGACTCTATATCTCTATGACGATGCATGGAAGATATGAATGATCTTGAGAAATATAGTTTTTTCTTTAGGAAGACCAAAAGCGTCTGTAATTACGTCTCCACTTCTGGGTTCTTGAGATAATTCGGAACTCTTCCAGTACGGAGAAGTTCAGCTTCTACTACAGGAGCTGCGTCTGAATGACGACCTCGTTCAGTGGTACGTCCAGTGATCCAGTCTGACGACGTACTGTCTCGCAATAGTCTAAGGAAAAAAAATATATAAATATATATAATTAAGAGACTTTTTTAGTATTGCCACGATGCAAATAAGAAAAATATTATGAAATATGGGAGAAGACCAAACAGCAACGACCAACTTCTCCTCCATGTTGGTTTTGGACTGGTCAACATGTCCCGGGTCAAAGCTGAGTTCTTGACTGGTTGAAGCACTGTGAATTCTTTGCAAAAGTTTAGATCTTTGAACTTTGGACACGCTGAGATGCCAGAAATGCACTGCTGCTACACCCAAAACTCACAACACTACGGTAGGAACTTACCTCTGTACATTAAGCCAACAAAGGCATTTGTTGTAAATGTAGATTTAGGCCAATACATTTGTGGTGCAATTTCTTTTTAATCTGAAGTTATTTAGTTATTTTCCCAACAGTTTATGGCTTCCCTTCCTACAACAATCATTCTTTGGTTTTGATGTTACCAAAGAAAAGAAAAAAAAACAGCACGTTCGAAATTATCAGACTGCTGTTTTGGCAAGGGCACCAAAGAAAAACCATCAAGGCAACACTTATATTTTCCTATATTATAATTCTAGTAATTGCTGTAACTACAAGGTTTTTAGTTTAAATTGTCTCTAGTATTTTGTTATATTAAATTAACCTGCTAGACAGAAAATCCAGAGAGACTGGGTGCCGCTAATGCTACTTCCCTTAGCTTATGCTAACTTACTTTTATTTCAAAAGTTTTAGCCAATAAAAAAAGCTTAAAAATGTAGTCTAATCGTCATAGTTATTAAACATTTGGCTTGGTAACAGAACCATTATCCAATGGAAGCATAAAGGATTAAAGGTAAGAAAAGATAGTTTAATTTTGGCTAAATAAACAAGCTAACGCAAGTCGCGTTTCCATTACCTCTGAAATTGCGCAAATTGGATTTGCAATATTAAATTTGCTTAATAGAAACAGCACAATTTCGAAAAAACTTACATTTATCATTTTTGCGCTTGGAGGAGGAGGTTTTAGGTGCGTATTAAAGGGACAAATTTTGCAAAACTGCAATGGAAACACTTTTTGAATTAAATGCGCTTCTTGGAAGGAAGTGTCAAATTTCCTTAAAATCGCTACATTTATTGGTCGCTCCCATCCGGGAGGAGTGGCTACGCTTGTAGCTTGTCTTCTTTCTGAGATATTCCAAATCGAGAAAAATAGAATGACAAAGTACTGCTAACCCTCAAACTTAAAATTGTCTCAGTTTAACCATGCTGAATTTTTGAATGATAACGACAAACTCAGCAAAGTTTTTGCTAAAAGGGTGAGTTTGGGGTAAGAATAGCAGGAAAAGTTCTGATAATGCATTTGCTTTCATTTAATCACTACTTCAAATCAAATCAAACTTCATTTCTACAGCACTTTTTCAACTAATATGACTCAAAGTGCAAAGCCCTAGACATCCGCTCATCCCTGACTGGCTTCCACTCTTAGCTAATAACTCAAGCAGGAATCCAGTCCTCTTTCTCGCTCTCCATCCTTCCTTCTGCAGAGCAGAAACGAAAAGCAAGCAAGGGAAACATGCGGAGCTCAGATGCCAGGAAGGACAACTGTCCTCCTGTGCTTGTGTCCTAAATGGGCCAAATAAAATAGCAAATGCTACATCAGGAAATGGCTAGCCAAACACTGAGCCATGAATCTCGGGTTGGCAGAGAGGAAGAATTTTGCCACACACTCATTCGGCAGCCTGTATGTCTATAGAAGTCCTTTTATATGGAAGTAATATCTCTCAAATTGGTTTAACAGTTATCAAACTTTTTTTTTTCCCTTTATTGCTGAAAACAGTGTGTCACTGCTAGTATTTACTTTGCTTTCTTTGTTTTATCATTTGGAAATAGCTATTTGTAAAGGAGAATCTGACAGATTATGTGCCATTATGAGCATTTAGTGGTCAGTGATTTGGAAGCTAAATCAGATGATGTAGGACTTTTTACTTGATGTTTGCTGATAGTTGAATGGGGCAAAGCAAAGCTGTTTCACTGACTTTAAAAGACGCTTGCCCTTTCAAAAAAAAAAAAGGGAATTAGCTCATTTATCCATTTATGCTATTTGAATTATTTTTGTGACAAAATATTGGACTTTATTAGAACACACAAGAAAATGTGGCTAAAAAAGACAACCTATGACTTTTAAATAATAATAATAATAACTTAGGAAGACTGATAAAATTGCTTAAACTTTTAGTAACTTCCATAAGTTCAAATAAAAATGCTAAAAAAGTTGCAAAGAGTTAGAAAGTGAAAAAAGAAATGCAGTAAATTGTTTATATTCATGTAGCGCTTTCCAGCTTCGTGATTTCAGATAGCAAAAGCTACTACGTGACTTGCAAAACATGGCCTGATTTTTTTTTTTGTTCCATTACATCTGCAAATGTAAGTAAAGATGATGTAACAAAACAAAAAAATTGCAGAAATTGCAAAAGAACTTCAATAGTATTAGCTGTCAATTACTGTGCATAGTCTACAGTTTGTAACTTAATGAAGTAGTACAAAAAACACTTCCTGAAATTAGTATATTTTTGATCAACTATTTGGAACTTGTGACAACTTTTCGTACTAAATTGGAGTAAAAATATATCAAAATATCTGCTGACCTCACTGTTTCCAAATTTAAGGAACACTGAGCAGAGTTTTAACGATCTAACCCAAAATCTGCTTTTTTTAAAAGTACGTTTTTTTTCCTACCGTTAATGACTTTGGTATCTATTCTTTAGAAAAAGGCTCAACCAGAATCCATATTTGTCAACTATTTCTGTTTAATCTTTTAGTCATTGCCAAAATTTCCAATAAATAGGTGTAATGAAGGCTTGCAACAAACCTAAAGAGACCCTAAATCTGGCATAAATGATTGATACGAACAATAAATCACAAATTTGAAGAAAAAAATATAGTTTTATGTCATTTGTAGATCATTTTAAAGCAAGTAAATAACTCTTAGGTCAAAAATAATTGATATATATATGTGTGTTTATGTGTACACACGCATTTGTTTAAACAGAGAACAAGTTGGATTTTTTTCCAAGTGACAACTGACTTTTTAAAGGAAAAACCTGCTAAACTGAGTGAAATATCACAACATGAAAGAGGCAATAACCAAACAACATTCACGTGTTTTCCCAGAAAGAGAGCTTTAATTAATTGCTGCTCAAGCCTCACTTTTTTTCCTCATCATCACACCTGATCATGTGTAAAATGTAATGCAGGTATGTGCAGCATTGCACAGCATGTGTGACACGTTTTTGTACATTACAAATGAGACAATCAGCCAGAAATGTGTCTCTTCCAAAATACGGAGGATCATTTTAAAAAATGTGTTTCATTAATGCAGAAACCTGAGATTTTCGGTGTCTTCGGGCCTAGGGAGCGTGAAAAAAAAAAAAAAAAAAAAAAAAAAAAAACGAGGCACGGCTGACGAGTGTTGTAATTCTACCAGCCTGGATTCATCTAAACATGTTGTACTTTGCTTTCCACCCATCTCTTTCACCTTCCCTCACCTCAGCGGATGAAAGAGGGAGCCTATGTCCGAGGCTGCAGGCGACCGCCGAGCAGGGAAGCCAAAGATTACTGCAGCCACCGTTGAAATGCTGGAAGTGGGTGGCAGTCTGCAGGGAGCGGAGCCTTGAGAAGGCCTGAAATAAATGGAGCACTGTCTCAGCCGGAGAACTCAATGTTCCCTTTGGATCTGACGGATCCTCAGCTCCTGTTTGCTTTGAACTAAAAATGAATAAACTTGTTGTTACAAAAACACTTTTTTTTCTTTCTATAATCTATCAAAGACTGCTAACAACTATTGATTTTAGTACTACGGGTCAGAAGAAATATTCATCCGTTGCAGCAAAGCAGTGGGGAATTTCAGGGAGGGACTGGCGCATTAGTTACTGGAATTATGTGGCTCATGGCTCCAGGTACAAACGCTCACCGGCAGGATTAGATAATGCTATTATCGGCACGATAGTAGCATTAGAAAGAAGCATTAGCATGGATAATTCCACGGATTCAGCAGCACAGAATCACCATTAAATCGGCGTATTATACCAGCAGAGATGAGATCCAGATATAGCAAGGCAACCGGGTTGCAAAGATTTAAAGAATCAAACTTGAAGGTAAATCTTTGAATTACAAGTCGTCTCGTTTTTGTGGCTTGACGGCTAAACGGGTGTTTAACAAAGCGCTGTCAGTGTCTTGTAAACATGAATACTTGTTTATTTTATTTTTCATATCAGGGATTTGGTAATGTTTCATGGGACATACAATAGCATTGCCGCGAAAGACCCACTCCAACGACAACGGTGGTTTTGGTATTTTTACACGTTTCTGTGAGGACATGCAGCACATTAAGAAAATTAAGTTGAATGTCTGAGGATTTCTTCTTCGAAATCACTGTGAATCAGGAGCAGACGAAAAAGTGCTTTAAAAGGGGCTTAATTGTGACGTTGAAAACATTCTAGGCTGGCCACAAGCATCCTACTCTGCTCCACTGCATCCACTTTTAAATGACCAGATCCATCTTCTAGAGGTGGGCAATACTGGGAATTAAATACAGGGCTAGTATTGCCAGAACTAATACTTTTTTCTTGATTTTTTTTTACTATCGAATAATTTTCAATGTACACATCTTTTTGTTAATTAAATTTATACTGTAATAAAACATACGTTTGAGACTTTCAGCAAATAAAAATGTCTATTAGCTAATCACATTAATCTATACTAAACATACAACAAGTATACAACAGGTATATTCATAATGGCATAATACCAATATAATAAGAAAACAGTAACTGAAAATTCAGAAAAAAGCAAAAGTGTAACAAAAATGTAAGTATAACAGAACCACAAGCATAAAACAGTAAAGGCAGTCCTAAAATATTAAAGTTATTGGTGAAAAAAAGTAAATAAAAGCAACATTGTAATAAATATAAAAAACAAAAATTATATGACTCTCTAATGACTCCGCTCTCCACCGAAGCAGGGAGGATGAGGAGCAAGGTGTGAAGAGGTGATGCGTTCTTTACACAGACAGACAAGGTAGCCAGATTGGGCAGTTTCCCACACAAATTGGGGCGTTTTTACTCCAATTGGGCTGTTTTCCGCCCAATCTGGCAACGCTGCAGACAAGATGGACACTGCGCTTGCATGAACTTCCTAAATAAATTCAAGCTCCTTGCAGTACATATTAAAGATGTGACAAAAACCATCGCAAGTATCGATCTCATCATGCTAGTAGTATGAATACTTAACCTTGGTATAGATACCATCGATACTCAGATCGATACGCCCTCCACTACCCTCCTCCTACTAGTTTTCCTCATCTAGCTTCGATACACTTTAAAATTATGCAAAAACCTAAAAAAAATTAGCATGAAAATGAAGCAATTATTATTGTTAATTCTTGTATTTATGCGTCTTAGGGACTGCAGATGCAAATGAGCTACAGTAAAGTCTTTGATGAATCCTCCTCTACATGGTACCTGTCAAATAAACTAAATAAAGAAGAAGAAAGTAATGTTAGGTTGGGGTTGTGAAGGGCTGTAAGCTAGCAGGAGAGAGTGTAAACAAATGGATGACATGAAGTGAGGGTGGGCTTACTCCGCACTAACAATCATGTCACAACTCTGAGGGGAATTTCTAATAAACTACTGCTGCTCTGCTGAAACTATGTCCTAGATAAAGACATGTTTTTGATTTTGGCTAAAAATAGAATAATTTAAAAAATGACAAGGACATAAAATGATTGGAGTGGAGATTTAAACCTTTTATTAAGTAGTTTCGGGAAAAATCACCAGAAAAAGTAGGGACATTGCTGATTAGCTGATGATATCCAGTGTTGCTTTACGTCTAAATTACTTTTAGTTGAATTGATGGACAAACGTCATCATCCAATCAGTGATCTCTCTTACCTGTTCCGGTTTCTCATTGCGTTTTGTTTTTCTAACTTTTCATTTTGTTTTCTGGAAATTACTTTTGTATTCCAGGTTTTTTTTTCATTTCTGATTTCTGGAATTGTATTTCATTTTCTAAAATTGAATAAACTGTTTAAAACGCTTTGTTGCATTGAGTGATTTGTTTATGTGGTTTACCCTTCAGGGCCACCGTAGATTTAGGAATTTAAAAATTGAGTTTCTTTTGTGGCTTGTAGAAACTTGGTGGGGAGTCAACACTGTTGGTGTGGGAGGTCTGTTCTGCACATAACAGCGGCAGAAGCTCCACAGCTGGCAGCAAATATGCCTGGCGCTATTTGGTCTTTACATATTTAGCTATTGAATATTTGAATGCAAATTAATGTGGTGGGATCGGAAAAGGGTGTTTTTGTTGACTGGAATTAGTGTTGTGAGCGAGCTTTCTTCTCCATTCTCCCCCTTCCTTTCTCTGCTCTCCAAATTACAGCTATTAAGACCAGGCTGGTGTGAGCCAAACACGGCGCTCCACTTAATGTGATTCTCTCCCCTCCTGCACTAAGAAAGCCATAAGAGGCAGTGATTCATGGGAGCTTCATAAAAAGACAGAGCGATGGGAAGATGTCCACCTCCGATACGCACCCAAACACAAGCACAGAGCTCCTACGAGTGTGTGATTGCATGTGCGTGCGATAATGCGCGCATTTGTGAGAGGATGATCTTAAAACGATCATTTCATTCTGGCCAGTTCTAACACTAATCTAATCCAGGAAACTCGACTACGGCCCCTAACCTCTATGAGGAGCGTTCCTGCAAAATGATCTCCTCCCAGTTGCACACGACTGAGGTGTAATGTGACGGCAACACGCTAGCGTTCTGTCCAGCTTTTCAACACCCACCATTGGCAGAATTAAGTCTGACAGCTCTGGCCAATGTCTGAGCGATGTGGAGCACCCGACGTCTGCGGGAACCGGGAAAGAAAACTAAGGTATGATGAAAGTAAGAAACTGGCAGACCAACTTAAAATAAATGATCTGTTGTGTTTTTATAACGAACAAAAATGTCTGAGATTACAAGATAAAAAAATGTAGCATATTTTTTAAACAAAAACAAGGAGCAAGAATCGACCCGACAAACGGGTTTCCGGGGCCAACTAGGCTGGCCTGCCCATAAATCAAGGCTTAATGTAGCCGGCGGCGCAGCCAGAATGGCCGAGACAAATGACAGTTCATGAAGGTGGGGTCCCTGGGCGGACTGCGGCCCCAGCCTCTGGCACTGTTCTGGGGTTAGCTGGAGCCTACAGGACAGAGAGGCTGAGAGGCGGCAGAGCTGAGAGGCTAGCCGGCTTCGCTAATGGGTCCCCCGACAATCACGCTTGACCTTACAGGCCTGCCGCATCCATTACCAGCTGGTTAGCAGCTAGCGCTGGTGTGAACTGCTCCTGCTAGTTAGCTGCAGTTAGAGGTTAAAGCTTGCTTAACAAGGACACATGAGGACTTGTGTTAGCTCTAGAAGTCTCTCTTTGTGAGGGATTTACTGCAGACTTGAGGCTTTTTACTTTAACCCACAGACTGACAGATACTGAGGAATGTAGGTGGAATATACTGCTAGTTTGAATCCAAACTTTTACATTTGTGTGGATTATCCAGAAATATGTTTGGCGATTGACTGGAAACTAGGAAAGCTATTAAAATACAAAGAAAAAAAGTTTGAAAAATACTAATTCTGGCAGGCTTTGTTGAACGTAAAAGTAGATCAATTCTTCCCCACAATTTTCTAAAAGAACAAGCACATCCCTGTAACTGGTCAATAATACTACAGACTTTGACGCTAGATACTGATGCCCAAACAGCAGGTAAGCTCCAAAGGTAAATACAATTTTACAAAGGAGCCATCAGAATTCTGATGTTGCGCCACCAAACACAATTTGTGTCCTCCAATTTCTTTCAATTTCTACTGGTTGACGTAACACATTTTTCACCAAAGTTAAGATATTGGATCTTGTGCCGTGCGCTCAAATCGCGTCGTAGGACCTCTGATCTTGCCTGTGCGTTCACCTAACACTGAAACTAGCCATCCCTGCCACATGAATTGCGTTCTATGTGAACGTAGGTTTAGCTGCTGGAGTTTTTGTTGACTAAACGTCCCGAAGCTACGTACACACCAGGCATGCGTGCCGCGCTGAACATGGATGTTTAAACAAGCTCAAACTGCAATTATTATATTCTATTCCATCATTACTTATCAAACTGGAGGCTACCCATATGTCGCTAGCAAAGCAGCAACCCTGATGGGTCAAAGTTCAATTGGTTTAACTTTCAGAGCTGGTTCAATTGCAGCGCGTCTTGTACGTAGAGTCCCCAAACGGACTTAAAAACTTGCGTAGTGACAGGTGAATGTAAGAGTTTTGAAGGCAGCAGCCCAAACATATCCATTTCCATTGGAAGCAATTGCTTGAACGCGCATTTCCGAGTCTGGTGTGAATGTAGCAATACACTTTCGGCTTTGCATTTAATAAAATTATTAAATAATTTTAATTTTTTAATTTTATTAAATAAAATCATTTTTACTGTTGCTTGAACTTCTGTCCTTCTGCCTGTTAAATCTCCAAACATGTATCCGTTTCTTCCCAAGTTGCCCAGAAACCCCCAGAACTGTTCATAAATCCTGTTCATCTGGCATATAGAACGCAGCAAACTGAACCACTTTATCGAGATCACTGCTCCTGACCAGGAACCAGCTGCATCGAATGTAGCCTTATCGCCTCAGCAGATCACTGTTCCACTTAAACATAAACATGCAAGAGGGCTGAGGCTGGTTTTCCCTCTGAAGATGATTGTCTTTCACAGAAGTGAGACGAGCAGCTCTCCCTTCAGCCAGAGAGTTTCTAACACCCAGCGTCGGGGCGCGGCAAAAAGCCTTGCTTTCCGCTGGGGAAGTGGCTGCAAATCTCCCATCGCTTGTTCCCTTTGTTGATTTCTGCGAGACAGCAACGCTACAGCGCTTATCTCCATTACAGTCCAGCGCCATGGGAAGCTTTCCCAAAGCCTCTCACCCTATGCCTTATTAGCAGCTACTCTCTTCCCTTTTTCCCCCTCTTCAATCCACCCAACTGGGAGCAAGATAGAGGGGGAAGACGATGCATAATCCTGCTGTCTTTTATCCAACCCGCCATGTTTATTCTGGAAGACCTCACGTCCCTTCTTGAATAGCGATGGATTCTACCAAGAGAAGGATAATTTCTGAGTATTTATGAGCCTGTACAAAAGGCTGACTGTTCATTATGAAGCCTTTAAGAAGATGAGGCTCCATTGTGCCGCTTTGCATTGTGGGAAACAAAGCCAAGGATAAAGCTGTCAATGTCGTCACAGAAGAATGTCCCGTTTGCGGGAAGTTCCTCAAAGTCCGAGACGATAAAGATCAACCTGGTGCCTCAAACTCTCCTCATCCAGTACTCCACGCTGGTTTGTTTTCCCGCAGAGCTGGGATCAATCATCATAAACAGATGTTTAGCTAATACTTGCGGCTTTCTGATTCAGTTATGAGAGAACGGTAACCTGTTGGTATAACTCAGAGCCTCCACGACTGTTCTTGACACCCAAACACCTCCTTCATCCGAGACGAGCTCATTTCAGGTGTGAATATGTTGATTCTATGCAGGTGAGATTCAACAAAAAAAAAAATGCTGGTTCAGCTGATGCTGCCACAGAGCAAACAGGGTCAGTATCCTGCTGCCCTCAAGTACAAGATTAGGTATTTAGCAACCAGGTAATGACGCTCCTCCATTCCCTCTGTTTTATTTCAATATCATCCATTATTTAACTCCCAACCACTCTGTACTGCTCCCTCTTCTCGGATTGAGGCACCCCGCTGACTCCCACTTCAAGGACGAACGCAAAGCCGAGCAGAGGAGTCGACCCAGTCCCCGTCCTCACCCTCAGAAGACAGAGGAGGAGGCGGTCGGGGTGGAGGGGAGCGCACACACATCTCTTCACAGAAAGTGTGTAGACCCAAATATACATTGCTTTTTACTCCGGTTCAAAGTTTCCCGTCCTCTCCACAAAACATTCAAGGAGAAGGCGAAAAAAAAAAAAAGAAACACAACAATGAATAAATCATAGAGCAGAGCTCTACTGTTGCACCGTTCCTGGAGAGACAAAGATCCGAGAAAAAGGAGCCTCGAGACTAAAAGGGAGTTGAAAGTAGAGCGGAGAGAGCAAACACCTCTTTGGTCTTTTGACGGCACACTCTTATGGAACATGCCATTTCTTGATTTACTTTTAAATCCATCATCAGTCGAGCTAATAATTCAACTCCGAGTGCCGCTGTGAAGCGCCGTCCCCTGTGAACACTCGAATTACAGGAGCCAAACAGTTGGAGGGCCTATTAACCAAGCTCAGTCTTTGATTCAAAGAGGCAGCCTTTTTGGTGAAACGTCTGAGATTTACACTTTTGGTATCACAGTGGACATTTACGTTTGGCTGGAAAATGAAAAAAGAAGGTGGATTCGTCTTGCCCCAGAAGTCCAGTCTACACATACGTCAGTGAGTGGTAAGCTCTTACTTTGTGATTTCAATCCTTTTTTATGTTTGAGCTCAATATGAGTCTGTTTTGCATACTTTGCAAGCAAAAAACAATAGAAACTCAACCAAACTGCATGAAGATAAACATCAAATGATTCACAAGATGAGAAAAAATCTCAAGCATTTTGTACTTATTTGCTTTTAGAAAGGAAAGTAGGAACAAAAACCAGATAAAAATGTAAGCATGTTGGGGTTTTGACAAAAAAAGAATCCAACAAGTAAAAAAAGAATCCAGTTATGCAATTATCTATTAATCCTAATTTCTTTGTAGCAATGTACTGATACTGAGCATCATTCTTACTTTGTTTTTTTCATTGATCCTAACTTTGCCCTCTTGCTATGTTGACATTTTGTTAATGTTAACTAAGCTCTTTTCCTTATCAGGTCAGATGTAACGTGTTGTAAACCTTCACAGGTTTTCCCGCTGCCACACTTACAAGGTTGACTTGAGTTTTAAAACAAAGCTAAAACACAAAGGGAGGACTCAACAGTTTTTCCAAAATGTCAGGTGAAACTTCAAAACTTGTGAAAACATGTTTGCTCCTAATGTATCTGATCATTTTTTGTCCTTCCCAAAGATTTAACAGAAATAGTTTGCCTTTAAAAATAAAAAAAAGGTAGTTTTTGTGTTGTAATTTCAGTTGAATGGGGGCTTGTCTGGGATCTCTTGACCGGGATCTGAGGAACCCAAAATCCAGACCAAAAAAGTCGTTTTTGTGATGTATCTTATGAGCGGGGGCTCTTTCGGGATCTGAAATTAGGAACCCTAAGTAATAACCAAAAAGGTAGTTTTTGTGATGCTGCTTAAGTTGAATGGGGGCTTGTCCGGGATCTGAAACGAGTAACCTAAAGTATAGACCAAAAAGTCGTTTTTGTGATGTATCTTATGAGCAAGGGCTCGTCTGTGATCTGAAACTAGGAACCCAAAGTAATAACCAAAAAAGTGGTTTTTGTAATGCATCTTAAGTTAAGTGGGGGCTCGTCCGGGATCTGAAACTAGGTACCTTAAGTATAAACCATGGCAAAATAAGTATGTTTTATTTCTGTCTTATTCCTTTGTAGTTGTCTTCTTCTCAGCTGTTTTCACAATAGTTTGTTATAGCATGAAGGCATTCTTTTTGTTTTCATTTCATTTTCTCCAAGGTTGCGTGCTAACTCTTTTGTCTCAATGGAATGTTGCGTAACTCCTTGTTGTTTTTGCTTTCTTTGCAGCTTTCCCCTTGATTTTGTTTGTGTTTATGGCCATCTCTCTATAGATTTAAACTGTTCGGCATATTCTGCAGTTAACATCTTTGTGGTCATTTCCCTTCAGAAATATTTAAAGATGCCTTAGTAAAATCAAAGGTAATATAGGGCCTCCTGCTATCCGTCAATGCACCAGTCTGTGCAGGTGTGCACAGATTAGTGCAAGATTTTGATGTCTTTATGCCACTCTGATGTGGTGACAGAGAGGAAAGCTAGACTCACCAGAGACACCGTCAGTAGACAGGGCAGCTCCCACCCACCAGATCCATTCTGCCTCTTCAATTTGAGATGCCAGGCACCAGCTCCAAATGAAGGCCGTCGCCGGCGTCCACAACAGAAGAAGTCATCGTTCCATCTATCAAAAGAGAAAGCTGCTAATGATGATGTTTTTCTTCAAGTGCACAAACATCAAGTCCAGTGAGACTTATGTCTGCGTGTGTGCTTGACAGAAATGTCTTTATGCATTACACTTTTGCGGCGGGAAGATGTAATAATTTCCCTTGAAAACTGGGGCTAGACGCCCGCTTCCTAACGATGAAATCTTTTGATGTTTAAATTAGGATATCACACACGAGAAGCTATCCTCTGAGGGCTGCACCTTCTTATGACAAGATTAGCAGCAAAGCAAAGCCATTACTCTGGTTTATTTCTGCCCCAGCCAACTCCCAGACACAGAGGCAGGCAGCCATCCAGAGAGGGAGATGGAGGGAGGGACGGAGGTGAAGTAAAGGGGCTCTAAAGAGAAGAAAAGCAGGGGAAAACTAATGGGGTACACAGATATTATCCAAGCCACTTATTTATAGATCATCTGTGATGCACACAAACCTCGACTTCATACCTCTGTCAAACTGTCACAGAGTCAGGCACGTCAAGTTTAACATACTTAGCTGTCTGTGCTGTCAGCGCACTGTACAGCCATAAAAACTAATAAAGCTGTACCACTGACAGGAGCTACGACAGACCATAGCAGCATTTACTGACTCGGCTGACTGTCCCGCAGGAGCCAGAGCAGCCTGTCTGTAGAACAAGATGTTTCCCAAATACATTAACTGAAATCCTTTGGAACAGCGGCTAACAATAGCTGCCATGCGCAAGTGTTATCTGTCATTTGCCTGCCTCAAATCCAAATGAAATTGTTAGGCTGAACAGGCATCGAGTTCACCTCTGACTCTAGCCACACCCAGTCGGTGTTCTCACTAGCTAATGCGGGCAAAATGACTTTATCTTGGCTCTTTGTAGAGTAACACAGATGTATCAACCCCTGATTCAAAGCAGCTCACTCCTTGAAGATGAAACAGTAAGCCCGTTGAGACCATAGAATTGTTACCATTGAAAGTACAATTGTGACATCATTAAATAAAATGACCTGTTTTGAAACATTTTGCTGAAATGCATATTTTAAAGCATGCTATAAGGATCCAATGTTTATCTTTCTTAAAGTTATTAGCATTGTTTTTTTTTTACTGAACGATCCATCTTGCACGTGTGTAGTTTGAGAATTTAATGGCAAAGTCATTTATGACCCACGTCGAACCCGAGGCATTGAAGGCACATTTTAAAAAACTCAAACGTCATCCAATCAGAGATGTCCCCACAGTATCTACCTTTTTGGTTTATTTTTGTGTTTAATTTTTTGAACAGTTAATTTTGTTTTCCAGAAATCCCTCTTGGTTTTCGAAACGTTTCATTTCTATTTCATTTGGAATTGGGTTGTGATTTTTGAAATGTTGCTTTGATTTCTGAAATATAAGGTTATTTTTCTGATTATTTCTCTTCTTTAATTCTCGTTTTGATCTTTATTGGTTTTGCGTTGAGTGATTTGTTTGTGCGATTTATACTTCAGGGCCAACGTGAAAATTAAAAAAAAAAAAAGAAAGGCATCTCTCTAAAAACAAGTTTATCAGACACCCTTTGAATCCTTGAATTCAACAGTGGACAGCTCCTGGTCCTGAAATGAAGCCTTGAAAGATTTATGGATCAAACAAGTCAACATTACGATTAATAGACCATATAAAGATCCGATTGGCTCAGCAGGAACTGTTTGTATCTGTTTGTTAAACTTAAAATGCTAAAGAAGAAACAACAAATACGTATTGACATCAACAAATATTGCCTTGAGATGCAAACGTCAGGCCAAGTATCTAGTGTTTTCAAAGCCTATTAAATGAGTGAAATGAGATGCAATATTAAGGATAACGGCAATATTTTATAGGAGTGCAACTGTTTGTAACTGTTTGCAAACAGCACAGATAAATTATGAATTGTTGTGCATGCAAATGTTTAAGTTTAAACCATATTTCAAGACAACAATATATTAAACGTTTTCTCAAAGATACTTACCATTTAGAAAACCTTTGTATTAAACAATGAAGGACACATGCCGTTTAAAATATTCTAACCTAATGGTAGACATGTAAAAATAATATTGGAAAATAGTTGTCCTTTTTCTGCTTGAATCCCCAATAGTTTAGACACCATAAAGGGGCGGAGCTACAGGGGGGCAAGTGGCAGCTGAGCAAAAAGCTAACCACTCCCAATTTTGGAGTCAAAATTAGTTTCATTATTCACAAAGATTAAGAAGTCACCAATTCTTTATGCATTAGTAATAGCTCTGCCACTGACACCATGAATTGATAGGACTCTAACCAAACCATGAGATAACTTTGTTAAGCTCAACATCTCTCCAACTGATGTTAAAAAGTTGTCTTGACTCTCTCGAGGTATCAAAAAGAAAACTGAAACTTTTTTTGCCATTGTCTTTCACAACTTGTATGCTACATTCACGCTGAACACGATTTGCGCTTCAAATTTGCTGCTTGACGCTTGTCCAAAAATCTGTTCATGAACATGACCCTTCAGACACATACGGGAGGAGCTACCGTCAGAAGTGTTTTGGCTAGTTCCATTCACCTTTAGCATTTCACAGGACAAAGCTAAGTCCTTGATTGGTTGACGCAACAAAGTAAAGCGGTCAACCCCTGATCAGAAGATCGCAGGTTCGGTTCTTGTGTTCTTGGGCAAGAAACGGAACCTCATGTTGCTCCAGGTAGTTACAAGTTGGACAGTAGTAAAGCGCTATATAATTATCCGCCATTTACCATTTCTTTCCCAAGGTTCATTGCAGCGTTTTCAGAGTTCAAACATTGGAAACACGCGGCTACCAGATCATTGTGAAGCAGAACCTCTGATCGCATGTATACGTTGGTTTAACATTAAAACTGAACGCCCCTCTCACGCAAATTGCATTCAGTGGGAACGCAGGTTTCCAAGGCAAAGTAGATAAACAGACGCTGACTCCTAAGTAACCATCGGCCTTTCCCCATACCCCTGGTAAATGCACCGCGCCTGTTTTCTCACATATCCATCCACACGCCGCCTGTGAAACATCATAATGCAGATCAGGGGACATTACCTGCGCTTTCATGCCACAAAGTGGGCAGCTAAAGCGCTGAGAGCTCTCCATGCTCCACTCCTTGCACTCTCCTCTCTTCGCCACAGTTGGGGAGAAGAGTGCAGGCAGCTGTTAGGACAACAAAGAGGGGGCAGACGATAGCTTGTCCCCTCTGAGGCCCTTTTCATGCTCTCAGGTTGAGCCACAAGGGCCCACTTCACTGCCGTTAGCAGGGGATGGGAAATACATAGCGTCTCTTTAAAACTGTGACCTGGCCTTTTAGTCTGGTGTGCTCGGGGCTGATTATCCACACTCACCCTATTTTTTTTTTAAAGTCACGTCTTACACATGCACACATGAAAATGCTGTAAGAGGGCGAGAGCGGCGCACGTACACACTCAGAGGAGACGGCACAAACATCTGTAGAGTGGGTCATGTTGGTGGGGATAGGGCGCAGGCTCTGGGTTAAAGCTGCAGTACATTACGAGGGGAATCATGTTTAACCCCACAGCGGAGGTGACTTTGAGTGAGTCACAAAGCTGCGAGAGTTGCTCATCCTTTCAGTGAGTCAGTCCGTCAGACTCGGAGCCGAGAACTGAAGGTTTGCTTTGCCGGAGTGTCTTTTTGAAGATGACCTTGCTCTCAAGGTAAAAAAAAACACTGAATGTTTTAAAAGCTGCTCAAAGTTTCATGCTCTGCCGCGTGCTCTGGAGATCTTCGTCTGAGCGGTTACAGACTTCCAAAGGCTCCGACAAAACCTTGAAGGATCTGAGCTCTCTGGACGATGGAGATTCGAGCGAAGATGAACAAGCGAGTGACTCATCAAAGTTCATGTGTTCGCGTGCGTTCTTCAGGTCACCCTCTGGCCTTGTTTACTCATTAGCTTATCCAGTATCTGGCTGATGATTAAAGTCTGTGCAGCTAATAATTCTCAAGGATGGTTATTGTCTGCTCCATAGCTATTAAAAATAGATTTTACAGTTGATTTCTACAGACGAGTTATCAATGTCATTGGGTTTAAGAATGCTTTGCATTTGCTTGGTTGAGATAGATTAGGGGTAAATAAGGGTTGTTGATTTTTATAATAATTCTTTATCAGTTCAAACCATTGGACTTGTGCTATAAAGTAGTATACCAGTAGACCACGGTTTCTAAACTCTAGTCTTCAAAACATACCGACCTGCTCGTTTTCTACATCAACCTGAACAAAAACGCCGTCTGGGGTGCGTCTCTGTTGCGTTGACACAAAAACATAGAGCGGTCAATAATCAATTGGAATGTTTACATCACCGATAGGAGTTCTATTTCTGGTTTGTTGATGCGTGAATGTCCCATCGAAAAGCCTGAGAAAGGGGGAAACAGGTCTAAATTTCAAAATGAAAACTTCTGTTCAAAATGTATTTGATATTTAAGGTGACGTGCCCACAGGATAGTGCACGTTAACACAGCGGATAACGTTATATGGGATTTAATGTGTCATGCAAAGTATGTATAAGGGGAAAAATGTCTACTTGTGATTACAATTATTATAATGGTATCCATAAGTGTATACATATGTATGAACATGCACTAGTGATGCAACAATGCACTTCATATAAATATATATATATATACAAATGCATAGACAGACACAAACGGACAGACTGATCGATGGTAAATGTTAATAAATAAATCAATTGTTGTTTAATAGAAGCCACCATTGTCAATCAAATGGTCACTTTACTTGACATGTTCAAACCAAGTTTTAAGGATCAATGGAGCAGCCTGACATTCGCGTGGCGATCAACCTTTAATTCCTTTATATGTCAAATGCATCAAAAATCTTTGTCCTTTTATTGCTATTGAAGAGTGGTGAGATTTTGCAGCAAAAGTGGGATAATTTTCTCTTTTTCTTTTGAATTTGACTAAAGTTTCCCAAAATTCAGATTTGATTTGTCTCACTGACCACAATCGTAGCCATGCACGTACATATTTTTTGTTACAGAAAAATATAAATGAATAATTAAGAGATATTTATTCATGAACTACGAATTTTCCTTCCAGTATTTCCCAACAGCTGCAGATGTTGAATGTTTGGAGACTTCTCATCTACCGAGTCAAAAAGTCAAGCAGATTTTATTTCAGACACGGATTTCTGTAGGATCCCCTTGATGTTCAGGTGTTCGGAGAAAGCATTCATTTCAAGTGGAGGAATACCAGTGAAGCAGGATCCCCTTCTTTTTTATTCCCACACCATCTTCAGCTTCTAATCCACGGCCGCAGACATAGCCTCATTACTGCCACATTACATGCAAATTTCCCCCCAATAAATGGGTTTTAAGTACTTGACAACCTGTCAGCCTCGGAATATTGAAACGTTCTGACGGCTAGATAAACAATCAACAATAATCACCCTATGCAAATTTGATATTTCCTGCACAATTACGGGAGTAGAGAAACAGCCACTATAAATAACTGGACGAACAAAGGCAGCTGGCATTCGTTCAGGTTTCCGACAGATACGGATGCAAATGAAAAATTCTTTAGGATGTAATTGATTCAAACGTGGCTGCGCCTCCTCAGCCTCCTTTCATTGTCTTTTATTTCCTCCTTTTTCTCCGTCTCACCGCTTTCAATACACTGAGATAATGGCTGATGTAAATGAGCAAATGGAAGAAGTAAACTAGAAAAAAAGAGGATGAGAATCCCACCTTTTTTCTTTTCTTTTTTTATAATTTAGTGAGGAGATCGCTCCAAAAAATGTCACACTTTTATGAAGTGGATTGAAGATGAGCATGGAACCAAATGCAGGCTGGGAAACGGCGATTTGAGTCCGCTGCTTTTGAAGGAGATTATCGAGCGCCTCATCTCCCCCCTCCCTCCAAAACAGCCAGAGATTAAGACTGACAAGAGCATATCAAGGCGTTTCAGGACAGCCGGATCTCTCGCTGTAATCTCCTTTCTTCCAAAAGCACTCATACTTTATGCCGTCTTTACCTCTTCATCTGTCTTTTTTTGTGTCAGAGCTTGAAGCTTTTAACCCTGCACAGCCTGACCCCGCTGACCATCAACCTTCAGATCAGGACATCCATTAGAGAGGGGCCAACGTCTTCAACCCCACCCTGCACTCCGGCTTTCCACTGGGGGTATCCAACTCTCCTTCACATGCTTTACTTTTTCAGCAGTTTTTAGTCATTAACATCACACAAAAAGAGTGTAAAGTTAGAATAGCAAAAGCTGGACCTTTTAGGGCACAACTTAGTGATATAAAGACGGCATGTCCAAAGTCCGGCCCGTGGGCTAAATGCGTTTATATTTTGGGTCCTTTCATAAAATCAATAATAAATACACCTGGCTCTGAAACATGTTTTCGAGCAACCCCATTGAAAGAAAACGCACGTGTATGCGCGTATCGCGCTTCCGCATTCAGAACTCTCACATTCACGCATCACCATGCAAGCTTTTAAGTGCATTGTCAGGCTCTACGTACCAAACGCGACGCCTTTCAGCATGCTACAAAAGTTAAACCAAAAATTGAAAACTGACTGAAGAAATTAATCTTGCCTGGCCGGAATCACATGACACCAAGTCTTTCATGTAGCGGAATATAGCAGTGAGAGAAAAAAGCTGAAGCGGAAAATGCAAGATTTGCACCACATTTTCTCACATTTCACTTCCAACTTTGAGTACATGCAGTATCATACAGGACATCATAAAGTATGCTACATGTGATGCGCGTTCGTTTGTTAAAAGAGCATTCTCGAACCCGCTTTTAGCATAGGAGGTTCACACTGGACCGTCGCTATAAGATACAAGCGAACGTACCTACAGTTAGAAGAGGTTTGGTGCAAAATGTGCAAAGTGATGAAAATCAGGTAAATATTGCTCCAGGCTTTTATTTCACAGCTCCACTGGGATAAACGAAAGACCGCAATCATACATTTCTTCTCCATGATCAATTTTCCAACAGTTGGCACTTGGGCGAATTGAAAAGGACATTCATTCATGCATCACTACTACATCTGAGTCCCTGATTGGTCAAAATTCTGTTTAAACCGGTTTAATTTTCAACGCATGCTCAATGGCCGAACATTTTGGACATAGAGCCAAAAAGTGGGCAATTTTGAATGTGAAAGCCTGAAACACTCATGTACGTGCGTTCACGTCGACTTTTTATCGGAAATGTTGCCCAAATTCGTGTTTATAAACCTGACGCTTTTGCAAAAAGCGTTGCCGTGGTGTTCGGAATCCATTGTGAATTGTGCTCTGTGTGACATTCAAATTGCACCACAAGACCTCTCTGTACAGATTATACAAAATTCTATATATTGACCCTTTAACACTGCAGCTTTACTTCTAGTTTTGTCATTCTTTTGACTACGATTATTCTTCCATCGTTGAAGCAGCTGACACACTTCCAGCTAATTCTGTCGTGGAGAAATGCATCACTTTATGTTTGTAAACTTTTGCATATTGGTGAAAAGCAGGTATGAAAACTTACTTTTTAATGCCAGAATTAGCGGATTACGTTGATCACGTAACAGTCAAAGATTTAGAAAAATGTCAAAGAGTTTGTGTTATGTAGAGGTCGTCGACCACAGCTCTGGTGTTAAAGGGTTAAAACAAAATGCCCAAGATCCACAAATCGTGTTTGGTGTGAATGTACCTTCTTAGTTATTATATATATAAAAACCAAATATAATATTATCTTTCTTGGGGACAATCCATCCATCCAGCTACTGAAGGAGAGAAGGTGGGGAACAGCTTGGAAAAATGGCCAATCCAAAAATAGGATAACCTCTTTTGATGGTAAAACTCTTTTTTTTTTTTTTTTAGTTCTCCTGTTTGCTAATGATCTTTATCAAAAAAATGCTTCATCGGTTTTATTAAGGTAAGCTTTTTTTTAACATGTCAAACAAGAGATATAGAGGATTTTGGTCATTCGATGCCTTTAAGCCTGTTTCTTTGGACGTTAATCCAGCACTGACAGCTGTTACTTTCCTTGGATCTTTTTCGCACTTTCTTACCGAGACAGGATTGGGTTTTCCGAGATCAGGAGCACCGAGATAAGGTTGATATTTTAGTGAAAGATCAGATCTTAAACTGCTGTGATGAGAAGGAGCGCAGACAGGCGGACGGTCTTGACGGCACCGCTGTTATCAATCACAGGTTGCTCTATTAATTTCATCACGGCCCTGGTGCAGGATGACATTAAATGATATGGCGGGCTGGTCGATGGCGTCCCTGAGGTGGCAACACGGCCAGCCGCTGCTTTTGAAATGCAAATCAGGCTTTAACCTTAAACAGAGCAGCCTGGCCAAAATTATCTTTCAGCCTTCGAGTATGGGGGGGGGGCTTTCGCTGCCTCCTCGCCTCCACCAACTTGACCCCTAGGGTACATGAGAAGGATCTTTAGAAGAAACGACAGATGAAGGCAAAGGTGCAGGAGGGTGGGGAAGGAAGAGGAGGAGTGTGGCAGTGCTGACTCCAGCATTCTGTCTCGCTGCAGGGGCAAAGGGGCGCCACCTTCAAACCGGCGGATGAAGACATTTCAAGGACGAACAAACACGGGAAAAGAGGACAAAGAGTCGGTGGAGGAACATCCACCCCCTTTAAGATGACCAGATAAGATGAAAAAGTCCACATGACTACGTGGGAGCAAGAAACTTTGCAAGAAAGAAGCGTTTTTAAAAACCTATCGTGTCTTTGAAAAGTAGCTGAAATCAGTATGTAACAAAGAGCTGCAGCTTCCGTTCTCATTTTTCAAAAATTAAACAAGAAAAAGAACCTTTTTAAAGCAAATGTACCATTAGAGCTGTCAATATCATGAAGCATTGGCTCAGACGTGGAAGGATTGGTTACCAATATCCACGAAGCCGCCATTGTTCCTGGAAAGGCTTTCTTCCTCCTCTTTCTTCTTTATCTGAGCAGACTGAAGCCATTAATTTTAATTGAGACATCAGAGGAGAGTGAAACTGAGAGCTGCCTGGACAGGCAGCAGATACATGATGGGAAAAAAAAATAAAAAATTCAGACTCTGAGTGAAGAGGTAAAAAAAAGAGGGCGGGGGGAATAAAAGAGGTCCCTGCGGCAAAAAAAACAAACATATCATAAACACATGAGAGCTATCTCTCCCTTTATCTCTGTGCCTTTTTTTGCCTCCTCTTCTCCTGACTTCCTTTATTCTGTCGCCATTCCACTCTCTTGAGTCTTCAGCTTCAATAAAGATCAACTTCTCTGTCAAAACAGAACTTACATGAGTCAGCAATTTTTTAATCCGAGTTTAACATAATTTTATTTTGCAAAAAAGTTTTTTTATTCTTTTAAAAAAATGTTTTCATTTCGTTTTTTGTCCAGTAAAATCCATAAAAAATGTGCTTTTAGATTATTTTGTAGTGAGAAGAAAATCAAATGTGAACCCAAGAAACAAGAGCTATTTTTAATGACATTTGAACTTAAGGTTCAAACTTTGCGTATTTTTACTGCTATTGAATTATAACATACTGTCAATGTTGTTGTTCACCTTTCGGCTTATTCCTTGAGGGGTTCCCGCTGTGAAGGATGTACCCATCTACCCATCCGTGATGGATCTACCCTAGGAGCTCTGAGACAGAATTGAGGCATGGTACAGATCTAGGCAAAGGTTACGAAAGAATTTCTGCAGCACTCAAGGTTGCTAGGAGACCAGTAGCCTCCATAATCCTTGAATGGAAGAAGTTTGGGGTGACCAGAACTCTTCCAAGACATGGCCATCCAGTCAACCCTAGCCATTGGTGAGACAGGTTCTTCTTTACCTTTCTCACTGATTGCTCAGCTCGGTTGGGGTTTTCTGGCAATAGAAGTCTCTTGTCAGTGCAATACATATGAAAGTCTGCATAGGCAACCAAAAAAAAACAACACAAAAACAATAAACACAAAGTACGTCCAAACTATGAGAAAAACAATTCTTTGGTCTGAATTAAACCCTTTAGTGGGAATTCTAAGCAGTCTGTCCGGATAAAACCAGCCCTGTACTATCCCAACAGTGAAACACGGTGGTGGTAGCATCATGCTTTGGGGGTGTTTTTTAGCAGTGGAGACAAAATGACTGGTTGCAACTGAAAGAAAGAGTAATGCAGCCAATAACAACTCTGTGACCGTTCTTGACACTAAGCTAATGTACAATGCGGTTTAAACCAGCTGCAGATATTTTACAGATGAAAAAAACCCTCAAAAGTTAAAGGAGACTAGAGGCAAAAAAATAAAAAGTTGTTCCACATTTTGGCATATCCCCTAAGGGGTCACCAAAGTAAATTAGCTTACACGGATTTTGGTTTTGGCAGAGTTATACACCCTTCCTAAAACACCCCTGTATTTTACCCGGACTAGGGACAGGCACAGGTAGACACAGACTTGGGTCCCCTTGTGGCTAGATAGTTTGGTATGAAGTGTCAAACCGTGGTTTCCCATGCACCAGTCCTACATGCAGCCAACTGAACCAACTAGCCACTACTGGACGTCCACTTATACATACTCAAACAGACCAAACCGTCTGTCCGAACCGTCTGTCTGACATTAAACCAGTTCATGACTTGAGAACCACTGATGGTAAGGATTTTGTTTGATAGTATGTATTTCATTTTGGAAGTAATCAACACAACATTGTTAGTAACTATTAGTAATTTATTGCTGAACAAATAAAAGTGGTAGAATTAAGGTTTATCTTTAATGAGACATTTATAGACAGGGATAGTCTGAACCTTGTGTTTGGTCTGTATTCAGACTGCCATCAACCAAACATTTCATTTTCAAACCAAAGCTTATGAAGAAAACCACGTGACTAAAGATCTCTTTAGTCATTGGCCAGGAATTATGAGGGCGGGGCAAAGCAATGAGAGAAAGAATAATGGAAGTCCTAAACTTTGCAATCCTTGTCGGGATAGTTCAATTATTCAAACTTTATATTTCACTGACCATCTTCGAACGTCTGTACCAACGTCGGTTATGATAACAGAGCTCAGTCCAATTAGACCAGACCACCTGGAAAGATGGGTCAGAGAGCAATTCCTGGTCCTGGACCAGGGTCGGTTGGGTGTATTCAGAGGGAAAATCAGTTCTGGATTATCGGGGGAAACAGACTCTGGTTCCCTCCAAGTCTGAAAATATCCTAAGAAACAAATAAAACCAATAGACAATCGATATTTTGGGGGGACACTGATGTGTCATTGAGACAAATGTTTCAAAGCAGTCCCTTCACGTGCACGCTATCATGCACATGTGCTTGCCGTATGAATGAGCTTGTGATGCTAAGGACAAATATGTGAGGTATTACAGCTGTCAAAAGGAAACCTATTCATAAATTAAAAGGTTTTTTAATAGTTTTCATGCTCAAACGTGAAACTAAATGATGTATTCCTATTTTTTCTGAGAAGTTGTGCACAAAGTATTCCTTTGTGCACAACTTTGTCTTTATAAATATGTTTCTTTTTGACAGTTTCCTTACCCCAAACGAGAAGACACCTGGCACAGAAACGTAAGTGCTTCCACCCAGTAGCGTCAGCCCGAGATTAAAACCATCGAGGGGGGATGAGACGGAGAGAGTGATTGGGAGGGAGTGATCTCCCAGATGACAAGATGTCGCCGGAAAAACCAAGAGGATCTTATTTTTGGGGGGAGGGGTTGAAGAAACCCAATTTTACCATGTTTTAACACTTTCCCCTAAATTCTTCAACATTGTGAACCAACAGACACAATCAGTAGTGTGGATTCAGCCCCCCCCACCCCCACCACACAGCCTGATTACCAGACAGTCTCCCATCTGATGTTTTCTGTCTAGCAACTCGACAAATCGAGGGTTCTGCTGATTACCGAACACAAATACCAAGCTAATATCGAACGGCAGGATGTGTGTGCAAATTTCTTTTTTTTGCACCAACTCAGAAATGTTTTGATTGCAAAAAGAGACCACGCGCACGCCTCTTCAGAGACGCTCTCTCCTCCCCCGTCCGCCGCCACTCCTGCAAGTGCTTAATATTGTCGCCATCAGCCGAGAAATCAGGGGCCCCAACGAGCAATCTTGATCTCTCCCACCGCTGTAAGGAGAATCAGGGATTATCTAATCACCGATGTGAAGATTTTGCATCAATCTGATCCTATATTCTATAATTACAACATATTCTAATATTTTGGTAGCAAATTGCTAATTTTTGATGAAATTTTCTCTTGATTTCACAGTGGACTTCTTCCAGTGCGCCTCCTCCTCGCCATCTCACCTCACTCGTCCTACAGACGCGTCAATAAGAGGAGGCTCACGAATGGCACCCACTAGAGGCTTAATAGCATTTCGAGTGTTTTCTCCTGGACTCCTGTCGAATCTCCCAGCTGATTAACACGCCGGCGTCTCGTTGAAGCAGCCCAAGTGGAAATGGTGGGTTTTGACCTGACTGAAGTCAGCTAATTTCGCCAATAACGCCAACGATTGTGTCAAGGAAATTCAACGGCAACTGACCCGCCGCTTCACACTTTTTTTTTCCTTTTCAGCTGAAAAGGAAATCAGGTAGTTTTCAGGAGAGAAGCTGCAGTGAAGCTCTTTGAGGCTTAGTGCCGATAATCCAACCATCAATTCTCCTCTCGTCCTGAACCCAGAGAGAAGATGAAAGATTTAGACTTTCACCCTCGGTCTCTAAAGCCCTGCTCTCTCCTTTGCCTTTTTTCCCTCCTATTCCTCCTCTGTCCCGTCTCTGTCTCTCGTTATCCTTCACCCCGTGGCTCAGAACAGAAGAAAAAAGAAAAAAAAATAAGATCCTGTGATGATTATTTCACAAGCGAGCTGATATCATCTTTGTGGGTTTTTTTCCCATCGAGGAAGAGGTTTGCAAATCACTCAACACAGAGCGGTGTAACGCTCCTGCCTTGAAGCTGATTGAAGAACCATTAGCAGACTTTCAATATGGATCACATTGAGTGTGAGTGGCACAAAACACAGCAGGATTTTTTGCATAGAACACAATTGAAGCTTGGCTTTTTACACGAGGCAGGACTTTCTCTGTCCTTCGCTTTTTGTTGCTAACATCCTATTTGGAGATTTTTACCCGAAGATTTGACTTCACACCCTCAGAGATCCAATCTGATGGAAAATGTGTTTTTGGTGTTTTTTTGATGAGGGAGGACAAGGAAATTAAGCTCAAAATTACATTTCCTGAGTATTTCTTTGATCGAATCATTGTGAATCAAAAGCAGACGAAGAAAATGAGAATCCTAATAGCTAAGACGTAGAAGCTACAATCGCCAAGCCATATAGCTCCATTCTGATGCATCCCCTTGAGGACAAATAGATCCAGCTACATCTTCGTTTTCCTCGTCCGAGCAAATATCTAGACCCATACGTACGGCTAGATAGTTGCAATATTTGTTGTCGTTTTTGCAGAACCAGTAATGTTGGGTTGGGGTTGTGAGGGGCTGTAAGCCTGCATGAGAGGATGTAAACAGATGGGTGATAGGAAGTGGGGGCAGGCTTACTTTTCGCCAACATTCCTGCCACACAACTCACAATTTGTAATGTACTATTGCCGCTCTTCAGAAGTTATGTCCTAGTTAGCGACACAGATTTTTGTTTCAGGATAATAATCATAAATTAAAAGACTGATGGAATCTAGCTTAAAATATAATTGAAATAGTTCATTGAAGGAAATGAAACTAAAAGTATCAATGAGACATAAAAAAAACATGTTACATACAGACAATGTAATGTCCAAATAAGTTTTACAAAATCAGAACGTATTAAGATGTGTAAGCATCATATAAATTACCCACAAATATAAATATTCAAATTTGCCTATAAAAAGTTACCATCTATGAGTGTCTATTTTATAGGGTGTCTTTGAAACGGCACTACAACTGTGTAACCACCACACTGGATTCACATTTAAAATATAGTCAAAGAGTTGTCACATGAGCTGCTGCTTTTGTCTAAAGACGTGTTTTAAGCCCAATTGATCATCCCAAACTTGGCTGGATATGACATCACCAAACTCCATACTTAACAAAAATTTGCCAGAACAAGTGAACCTGAAATTGTTGGAAAACATATAGTAAGGCTGTTCTAGAGGAAAGAATTTGACATTCAACTGTCAATGAAAAAGCCCGGCGGAGCCGCAAATATAAACTAAATGGCAATAAATTCAGCGGTAAAAGCAGATAAAATATAAAAAAGTAAAGGGAAATAAAGAAAGAAATTTGTTTAAATCAATTAACTAGAAAAAGGGTCAAAGTTTGTTTAGAACTGCAATACCAAAAAAGAAACGTATTCACAATTGTTGACTGATTTAAAACGAAGAATAAGGGATATCACAGTAAATCATACAGTAAGGAGAGTTAAAAGTTCTTGGACTAACTGTCAATCAAAAAAGTGGGGATGTACTTTGAAGGAGAAACGGTCAAAATATATTTTAAAAAATCATATCTTAAAAGACTGTCAATTCAGCATTTATTTTCCTTTTTTGTAATTATAAACAAACAAGAGAAAAGAGAAAAAAAAAACATTTTATAAGTCTCTCAAAGTTTGATCTTAATGGTTGATAGGGCTTTTCTCAGGATAGGCCCCACCCCCCCAAGTGCTTGGTAAGGTAACTTGCCTTCTGTTCCTTTCTTCTAGAGTGTATTCAGACTGGAAAAGTCTGTTGGTCCAGACCAGATCCACTTATTTTGGTCCCCATCGAGTCTTAAACCTTGTGCTTGGTCTGTGTTCATTCTGTCTTCTCCTGGACCTTCCTGATTTCAACCAACTGCTTTTAAACAAAACCACGTGACTAAAGATCTCTTGGAATGAAGGGTGGGTCAAAGCAATCCTTGTTGGGATAGTTCAGTTATTCTGATCCCAAACCAACCAGGGTCCGCTTGGGTGTATTCAGACTGAAAATTTGTTCCGGATTATCAGGGGAAACAGACTTTGGTTTACTTTAAGCAAACAGAATGTGTCCAGTCTGAATACACCCTTAGAAATCGTCTTCAACCAAGACGAAAACGGGCTCTCTTTGAGATGACGACAAATCAAACGGGAAAGTCCTACTCTTATTGATTACCTACATGAAAACACTCAGAATGTGGTGAGTTTGAGTCAACTGAGCTGCTTATTTTAAAGGAGGATTAAGAATTAGTAATCATTTTATAGTGAAAAGATTGTTGTTCGTCGTGTTAATCTTACGTCTACTGTGTTTTCAACAGAATTCAGGGAAAGATCACAGATACCTATGCTAAAAAACAGAACTGGAATTCCTCTTTATCCCTTCCTTTTTCCTTGCATCCTTTTGTTTCTGTCCCTCTCTATCAGTTAATGAGGCGAGCTGAGTTGCCATTGTGTCACACGGCCATGAAGAGACTTACAGAGGAAAACATTTGAGCACGGAGAGACAAAACAGGCGAGACTGGTTTAGTGGAGAGTGGGTACATGGTGTTTTTCCTTCACCTCCTCCCTAATCAGGCCTGTCTCCCTTTTGTATACTGCATGGCAATTAGACCTGACAGTACTTCGACTCCCAGAATCCCACCAGGACCGCACGTTCAAATACTCAAATAAACACTAAGGAGGGAGGAATGCCGGAAAACACCAGCAAGTGTTGAGGTAAAAAGCTCTGAAGATAAGGAAGAAATCTCAGCTCCCCATCTTGTGCGACCAGATGTTTTGCACAGAAGTGGTCGTGATTGTGTGGGTTGTAAGCATGCAATCCCCCAGAGGACATCTTGGGAGTTGAGGTCCAAGTCCATTTGAGGCACCAGTGCATGAGCAGTGAGCTAATTGAGACGATTAGTTTGTTGCCTCGCTCATTATTGCATTTTAATGTGGATTCTAATGATCGCGTGCGGAACAATGTCGTAGCTCTGTGTCGTCCTGCGTCTCCGTGTTGGTCCACGTGGGTGGGTGACTCAGACATTTGCAGTCCAGGTGATTTGCTCAGACCTGCATCTAAAGGCACATCCATTTAAATGACTACCATATTAATGGGGTGCAGCATATTACAAGGCGCACCATCAATGAATAGTCTATTTTTAAACTTGTCCGATATAAGACGTATTGAGCGTGGGAGTCAGAGATGAGTCTCTCAAACAGACTCTATTAACTGCGTTCTCAGTAATCCTAGAACTTGTTTGTAGCTTGCTGTATGTTAGGCATCTTAGGAGCATTAGCTGTATTAACGTTTTAACAATACCTGTAACTGCCAACTTTGTTTGCATGAAAAACATGCTAACACCGCTAAAACAAACACTATGCTAACTCCCAACCTCGTTGGTAAACCACTTCTCATTAGCCGTGTTAGCGTATTGAAAATTTACTTTACTCCCAACCTTGTTTTCCATCTACCAATCTTCACTCCCAAGTCGTCACATATTGAGTAAGGACCCGTCTGCATCGCTTTTTGACGCTTTGGGTGTCCCTAGCTTGTTGTTTTTTGATGTGCCGGGTCTTTTGATTTCATCTTGGGTCCAGTTGTTTTGTCTGACTTATCATTATTATGAGAAAAAAAGTCTAAATTTTACAAGAATAAAGTAGTAACATAAGGGGAACAAAGTCTACATTTTACGAGAACTAAGTTGTAAAATTATGAGGCAAAAAGTCGTATTTTACGAGAATAAAGTTGTCAAAATTATGGGAAAATGTTATTTCACAAAAATAAAGTAGTAAAATTGTGAAGAAAAGTCATAATTTTTTTTGGAATAAACTACTAAATGAGAGAAAAAGTCAACATTTTATACGAGAATAATATATCGCAGATTTATGAGTAAAAGAGTCCATTTATGATAAAGATATAACTCCATACAATAAAATTTGGGAATTTGCAAGTTCAACTTTGTTCATATTTGTTAACTAAGAAAAATGTAAACAACAATGAAAAAACAAACCAATATTTTGTTTCAGAATGAGAGGCATCGCTACTTCAGGATTCGTTTCACAAATGAGAAATTACTAAGACCAAATCCGAACTGCATTCCTGCCCCTACAGTTAGCCCTCAAATCCAGACGTTACTGAGCCCCGATGATGTCCCCAATAGTTGGTGGTCATCTATGTTACTGCGTAGCTGCCAGTGCTTTGAAAATACATAACATTGGTTTCATAACTTTTTAAAAAGTCAAAAAAAGTAATTTAGTTTTTTTCTTTTCCCCTGGTAAGATCACTACTTTTTCAATAAATGTACAACATAATTCTCATAAAATTAGGGCTTTTTTCTCTTAATTTTTAAACTTTATTTTCAATATTTTATTTATTTTCTTAATTTTTATGGTGCTCTTTATACCTTGTTGTGATTATATTTTTAGATATTTTGTTTTCCTGAAGTTGCAGCTTTTGTCCAGTCCTGTAACTCCAGGATTGTTCCCCAACACTTGGAAATCCTTACGCTGCTTTGGTTTCAGTGTTTAGTTGTAATTTTACTTTATTGTAAAAAAAATCAATTTTATTTGTACGGAATAATAATTTAAACTGAAGACAACCAAAGTGTCCTGTTGTCTTAAATAAAAAAATGAACACGCAAACAAATACATATTGATTGTAGAACAAATAAACCCTCAAAATTTATACAGGATGATTTTCTGCATGTGAGAATCCTGTTGATAATATGCATGATGCCAGTCATCAATGAAGCTCCATATTTCTCCTCCTGAAGATGCAATTTCAGCCTCAAACATCAATAGCTGACTGTTTGGAGCAAATCATTGAAATAAATCCAGATAAACGAGTCCCTTACTGAGCCACTTGCTGCATTCAAACACTTCCTTGACCTTCAGCTCTGCATTCTTCAACATCACATAGCCCGAGAAAATAAAAGCTTTTTTTTCCTTTTTTTTTTTTGCATAAAACAATGCTGGTATGTTTATTCGAAGGCAGCACGCTAATGAGGCATTGCAGGATGTCTGAAACCATCGACTTTCTTTTATTTTTTTTGTGTCTTTTTTTTTTTTTTAGGCCAATGGAGGATACTGCACTGTTAATGGCCTCCTCTCTTCAAACGAGCGAATAAAAGTAGATATAAGGTGGAGTATTGGCTTACTATAATCAAAAAAGCTGCTTTTGTGTTGCATGTTATGGGGTGAGGTGTATAGACCTTCGTGGACCAGCATGGGGCCGAAGCAAGGCAAAGTCGATGAAGAAAAAAAAAGAGGTAAACTGTGATTACGTGGCTGAAAAGCATAAGAGAAATAATTATATATATAACATGAGTAAAGTTTACATTTTTAATGTTTATTTTAAAATATGCAGAAAAATATGAGATGCCACGAGGATTATAAAATCAAAAACGGGATAATTCTAGCAAACAGGTCTGTTTGTGTGTAAAAGTTTAGCACTAAGACATTCATGCCTTCTTCTGGCTTCCTTTTGGTGAAGATAATGCAGATCTGCAGTTTCCTGCAATACGGTTCCCGCTCCCATATCAGTCAAGTGAGCAATGCGGAGAAAAAGGAAAAACACAAGTCATCACTTTCAAGGAGTGAAGTGGTTGTTTCTGCTTCCAGAGGGACTTCAGTCTCAGAGCTGCCGTGATTTCTGATCATCAGAAACCATTTTTACCATTTCAAATGTCTCGGATCACATCCGTGGACATGTGGAGTGGTGCCGTCGTTACAGTATCCGTTCTGTCTGTCCATCTGTTTTTGCATTTTCATGAGTTTTCAGGCTGTTAGTGATGGAACACAATACAAGAGCTTGAGGGTTTGTTTTTTTTTGGCAACATCATAAGCTCAAAACAAACTCAAACTTTATTTTTTTGCATGGCACCTTTCATTCAGCCGAAACACAAGATAAAATACAGATGTTTTATCAGTGTTTACCTGTGTTTTAAAAAAAATACACACAGAGAAAAAAAAGACTGAAAATAAGCACCCCATCCCTCCCCTGATTTCCCCTCCATCCACCCAGCTCACCATTTTAAACCTTAAACAGTCTGACCTTTGCCACCCCAGGTAAAACTTCTTAGCTCCGCCCCTAATAATTAGATGACAATCTAATCTAAAACTGTACTTTTACCCTCTTGAGAACCGACCTCTTCTCTGATATACCTTTTTTTTATCATAACATTTTGTTATTTTGGCTTTAATATGATCCAAAATGTGATGATGCCAAGTCTTAAGAGGTTAAACACCAAATACAATTAAAAGAAGAACTTTATTTTATACAGATGAAAACTAGCAGAACCTTTAAGCCAGTTTTGATAAACCTCAAAGCGTGCGCCAGGCTTCCCAATGTTATTCAAAAATATAAGATATATTAACAACCAGGGGCAGAGCTAGAACATTTGATTTGGAAGGGAAAGGATCAAAAATGCGTATTTCAAACTATTTTATTATCGTCATATTATTATAAAAACATTTGTGCTTTTATTGGAACTGCAGTTACGAATGCTTAAATAAGCTTTTAATGACGATTTCTTGTCAAAAATGATACTAACTCTGACTCAAAGATTGCTGTGTCTCATCGTTGCTCTGCTAGTCTGTTTATTGCTTAGCTATGGTCTCCATTTTGGTCCAGTTTTTCCGCTCCAAGTACAGAGTCTATCCAGACGGAGGAAACCCAGAGAGAACCAGTGCTCAGTCCCACTGAAAACCAACCGCGACCACCTCGAAAGATAGATTTGAGAGCGGTTCGTGGTCTCTTTGGGCGAACCAAATGTGTCCAGTCTGAATACATCTCCAATAAAACATTTTATTGTCAAAATTAAAGAACATGCAACTATTTACAAGCTAGAATAACAGAATAAATGAACTTTTCAATCAAAAGTAAAACGGCATCAAAGGGAAAAAAATATTTTTCACATAAGTTTATTAATTTATTTTGCATTTGGCTGGAATTCATGGCAACAGCAGAGGCACACATGCAAACACACTCCCACTGTCTTATGGACACAGTTCAGAGAGAATATCTGCAGTTTATCCCAAACTGTGAAGTAAGGCATAAATTCCCTCAGTGACACTCTTTTTCCATCCCACACAACCCTGAGCTACACCGACGTACAAACGCACTCGCTCTCACAGGCACACACCTTGTACTGTCTTCAGCTATGCTGAATTATTAATGGATAAACAAAGAGCCGTGAACTATGATGGGCTGTCGGCAGATATTTTCCCCCCTTATATCGAGAAGTCCTCGCTAACGCACACTGGAGCTGGCACTGTAAAGAGGGAGGAGAAGCTTGAGGTCAAACTCGCTTACCGCTTGGGAAGTCCGACGCGCGCTTGCAGAACACGCACACAACCGCGTGTGCATGCCTTTTTGCACCTAAACAGGCACAAACAAACACAAAATCTGCAAGGAGTACGGAGTTAAAAAATGTCTGCGGGAAAGGCTTTCGTGTTTGTGTCAGGGAGACGCGGAGCAGATAGTTCATTTCCTCTGTTGAGACAGTTAGCTGCCTCCTCCTCTCGGGATGTTAGCTTCACCATGTGAGGAGTGTGTGAAAGTGTGCGTTTTACAGACAACAGATTCTCTAAAGCGGGTAGTAGAGAAATAGTCAAAAGCAGCTCTTGCAGGTTGAAAAAAACCCAACAACAACAAAAAACCATGGCTGGATTTCTTGGTGCTCATGCTAACGTAAAAACTAGCATCCTGGGACTATGGATTAGGGTATAGTGGCGTGACCCTAAAGCAGGAGTCCCTAATACATCAGTTCGTGAAGGAAGTGTCAGTGGATCGCAGACTATCAAAATTTTTTAAAACGTATTGTAAAATTTGCTGTCAGCCTATCATCTACCTCACCGTGAAGTACGTATTTTCATTGACAACCCACTTTTTTGTGACATATACATCAATACATGTAAATAATGAGTGCCAAACTCCACTAGCAGGTTTTTTTCTCTTAAGCTTCAAAAGGTGTAAGCATTCTTTGTCAGACTTCCAACCATGAAATATATATATATATATATATATTTCTGACATTTCTGCGTGCAGTTAACATGTTTTTTTTTATTTTTTCTCCGGGCACTCCAGTATCCTCCCACAGTTTAAAAACATCCTTCATATGTTAATTGGTTACTCTAAAGTAAAAAAAAAAAGAAATCCAATATGGCTGGTGGATGTGGGAATTTTTGTCCTGAACTTCCATGTCTTTTCTTAACCCGCTGGAGCCGCAGGTTTGCCAGAAACTGTCCCGGTTACTGTTAGAAGGCGAGATACACCCTGAACAGGTCATCAGCCCGTCACAGAGCCCATGGAGCTGGCAGGATTGAGCCCGCTATGCCAGCCAGCCGCCCGGTGGACAGCGTAGCGTGCTCCCCCGCCCAGTTTCCAGCAAGGCTAGCGGGCTCCAGTGCCCTGGTTGCCGGCACCTGGGCAGCGGAGCCTCCTATGCTGGCCCATGGGTGGTTGGCTGCCCGGCAGACGGAGAGCCGCTACAGGTGCCATCGTAGCAGGCGAGATCACTACACCTCAATGGGCTTATGATGTTTTTCTTGTTTTCATCAAGACAATAATAAAAAGATCACCCAGCTTCATTTTTATTTTCCTCCTCTCGGGTTAATGCTAAAACTGGGCCACAGGCAGAGGTTTTGCTGCGAGAGTAAAGTACACTGCACCGGGAGACTCTAAATGATCTGCAGAATCCAGACACGGCGACGTGCTTGCCGGTGCCTCTGTACAGCTCTCCAAAACAAATAAACAGTCATCATGTCTTCCATAACGTGGCAACTTTGGTGGTTGCTCCACAGCCAAGTCATCAGCCAGACAGTAAATTTGACGCGCATCAAAAGAGTGGCAGACACCCAAATTTGACGCCCAAATCGCGTCCAGTTTCAATGCAGCATTACAGTTGTCATGCCAGGCTTCGGCAGCCCCGTGACCCCAAAAGGGTCATAACGTGTTATAAAAATGGTAATATTTTGCTCACTGATACCATCTGGCTCCAACACTGCGGTCTGTCTTGTGTAAATGGCGAATGACGTTAAATTAATTCCGTTGGAGCTGGAATTAACCATTTGCATGGGATGACGTCACACTCACTCGTTCCAGTTCTCATATTCAGTCAATGGCTTAGTGGTGAATATAATGAGATGGGACTTGTGTCATTGTTTAGTGTTTAAGTCCAATGGAAAAAAAATGTCAGTTTTCAAATATCAATTTCACAATATTCCGCACTTTTGCCATATCGGATGAGAACTATGGTCATGTATTGCAGCCTCCAGCATGGATGTTTGACCTGTCTAAAGCTCACCAACCAAACACAAGCAGGGGAGGATCAGCATGCTGTCTCCGCTCAGCCAACACACACACGTTACCACACACGGTTGTGTACCGCAAGCATACAGCACACACACTGAGCTCCCCTCAGCTGAGTGCACACAAATCCATCAAACTGTAGCGTACATCTCTGACTTGTTAAGGTACTATTTGTCAGCTGCTCCTGGAGTGGCTGTGCGACTCCTCCACTAATTGCCACTGGTGCTAAATTTAGTAAGGGAGATATGAGTCCTTTTGATCAGAGGAGCAGAATCGGAAAAAAAAAATTCCACTCAGCCTCGCAGGCAAGTTTACCCGCCTCTCCCGTGCTCTCCCCCATCTTCCTGTCACTGGGGAATAGGTGAACTATTCCATATGTCAGCCTTGTCAATCAGCGGCAGAAATGTGGGAAGTGCTCCCTCTCGCTGCTTCTCTCCCCACATCTCTCCCCCGCTAAAGATCCTGGGTGGAGCGTCTCACTGAGAATTCTGCCGAAGCTCCTGAGAGCGTTTATTTATTTCTTTGTCATCATGGGTGGTTTGGAACCTCAAGACAAGAAGGGAATATTAATCAAAACAATCCCGGCCAGGAATTTTAATTGTTATATTAATCAACATTTGTAAATGAGACCAGGGCTTGCAGACGTTATTTTTGCAATCAAAATTAATCTCATGCAAAAAGAGAGATTGTCACGATGCTAATGAGACAGAGAAAACTTTACAGGAGATTTTCAGCTCAATTGAACTTTTTCCGGTAGTCCTCATGATTACAGTTGCACGTGGTATATCAAGAAGCCTCGTGAGATTTTTTATTTGTTAAAGTTATCAGTCCTGAGATGGATTTTCTTTGTGCTATTTCTTAAGCTTCTTTTTGCTACGTTCACACCAGGTTCGTTTGAGCGACCACTTCCAAGAAATATATATGATCTTTTTGCTTTTCTTGTCAGAAACATCTATTGACCTGTCTATGCAGATGACACGTGCTTTTCCGTATAAGATGCCATGTTTACATTGGTCTCAAAAACGCACATTCAAGAGACTGCTTCAATGAAAAGTCTTTGTGAACGCACATAGCTTTTGCGTTCAAAATTCTCACATCCATAGCTACACAATTTTTTTTCTGCACGGCAACTGAGGGACCAGTTCAACTTTCACAATAGGGGACTCGGATTTGGTAGTAACAAGTGGTTACTACCACAAAAACAATCATTACCGCTCAATGGGGAGGCACTGGCAAAATCTTTAAGATTTCATGCTGCCGCCAAACTTTTTGAGAATCGTTGGCGTGGTCATACGGCCGTCAGGTGTGCAGAATGGCCCACTTTTTGAAACCCCCTCAGCCACTGGGTGGCTCACAGCCTCTGGCGCTTGATATGGACTGCCGCAGTCCAGAGACAGTAACACATTGTGCGGTCAGCTGCTGTGGCCACCCAGTTTTCATAAGCGGATCTTTATTGGCGTCAATTCCATCTGTCACTGGACTGCCATCGAGTAACCTCGAAATTTGACTGGGCGGCCACTACTTTAAAACTACTGTTCTAAAATTACCTTAATGTAACATCTTCTTAAAAGCAAAAACAAGAAAGGATTTTTTTAATGGAAAATAATTCAGACATTAAGCATTTTAAACATGTTCTTGTGACATACTGTATATCAAGAAAATGAAGCTTCAAAATTGCATCTAAGTATTCAAACCCAGCAGATGGAAAAAACACAATTTGAAAAATAGCTTATATGTGGCAAAGAAAGTACGCTGAGTGAGCCACAAGCCCTCCACTCCGCTCCAAAATGGCGAGAGGAAGGTTGCTCCACCCTATCAGTCCCGCCCTCAACACAGAGGCGAATTTCTAATGAACTACAGCTGCTCTGCAGAAACGTATGGTTTTGGCTAAAATCTGAATAATCATAGTTAAAATGTTAAGATGTTTTTAAAATAGCTCAACAGAGTGAGACTACATGAAGAAGAAGGAAAGCACTTACATGTGGCTACAATGCTTTCCTTTCTTCTTTTTGACAAGTCTTCAATGCATTTCTTTTTTAACACATTTGGAAGTAAACATTGCTCCTTGCCACAATGTCTGCCTTTTTTTAGAGCATGGTATACGTCACTATTATAAGCTTGTTGTACTGCTAAGCTGTCACTCACTTTGCCTTCAAGATTTTGACTACAGCTTTACACACACTCACTACTTAAACTTTTTTTAAGTGAGCCCGCCCACAATTACTGGAAAGTTAAAATGATTGGCTGGAATTGCACAGCAAAATGGAATAGAATATGTGTGGAATGAATCACCAAAATTCACGTTTTCAAAATGCTGGTAGCAACTTGGCACCAATTTTTGGTACCCATATCAAGTTGAGATGTCAACGATATTTTTCCTCCACAATGTTTTACCATTTCCAATAAAAAAAAAAAAAAACAGATTTAGAAAAACGCTTTAGTAAAAAAAATGTAATATTTTTGTTAATTGTGTTGTTTCTTCACCACCGCGCCTCTCTATTTAGATACTTTTCAACCAATACATCATTATCTTCTGGAATCTTTGTCTACCAATCTTGCAAGCCAAAGACCAAAAACAATATTTCCCATTCGATCCTGCGAGCTCCATCATAACTCACTAACTCTGTTGGACATTTTGTCAGCAGTTATAACTAATTCAACTTTATCTTCAGGAAAAATGTTCAATTTGTACGAGCATCTCCAATAAATTTTTTGTTTAAGTGACATGAAGCTCTCCAGAAGGCTCTTATTTTAATTAATACATATTTCATAATTTGAACAAACAGTTAATAATGGCTTTTGTGGGGAGATTAATCTTCTTGAATAGAGCATCTATAAAGGACACAAATCACACTAAAAGCATTCCCTCACTAAAACACACAAATAGAAAGTGAAGGAGCTTTCAAAACTTTGTGGGTGTTTATTCACTTTGAGAAATGATTGAGAAAATGGTGATTCTCGACAAAGTGGCAGAGAAGGTAAATCAATGATAAGAAGTTTCCATGAAATATAGAGCAATGGGTTTGGAGTTTCCTAATTCGTCTTACTATGATAAGGGGGATTTTTCATGAAAACAATTGTCGTTGAATTTTTAAAGAATTTTTCAAGCTAAAAGTTTGAAGCCAAACCAAAGTACAGTGTAAAAATACCATCAATGAATAGTCTATTTTTGATCTCATGTTATATTCAAAGCACTTAACCATGAGGCACACTGAGCTAAACAAAAAGTCAGAGATAAGTCTGTCAGTCAGACTTTATTACCTCCCTTAGCAATAATTTTAATTATTAGTCTGACACGCTACACATTAGCCACGTTAGCCTATTCACAATCCCTGTAACTCCCAAAGTTGTTGGCAATACGTTAAAAAACAGATTGATACTGCAACAACAAATGTGATTGTGACTATGCTAACTCCCAATCATGTTAGTAACACATAAAAAACACAGTCCGACACTGCTACACGTTAGACATGTTAGTGTTTATAGTAACACCCGAACTCGTTTGCAACACATAAAAAATGGCCTATAGCACTAAAGCAAATGTTACAGTGACTACGCTAAGTCCAAACCTCGTTAGTAAAACGTGAAAAAAACAACACAATCCGATACCTACATTAGCCACATTAGTGTATTTACATTACTTCCAACCTTGTTTGCACCACCAAAAAAACTAGACTCCTACCGCTAAAACAAGCACAACTGTGACCGTGCTGACTCCCAATCTTGTTAGTAACTTGTTAAAAACACAGTCCAACACTGTTCACGTTAGCCGTGTTAGCGTATTTAGAACACCTCTAACTTCTAACCCTGTTTGCAACACGTAAAAAACGCACTGATCCTGCTAAAGCAAATGTTACTGTGACTATGCTAACTACCAACCTTGTTAGTAACACCATAAAAAAACGCATTCCGACACTGCTACACGTTAGCATATTTGCAACACCTGTATCTTCTAACCTTGTTTGCAACATGTCAATAAAAACAAACTGTCATTTCGATTGAGGGCTGTGTAACTCTCAAAATTGCTTCGACATCAGCAAACACAGTCAGAATTTATCCATATTTGAGGGCTCCGAATTATAAGGTGCTTTGTTATTTTAATGAGAAAAAAAAAGTCTTTTAGGTGCGTCTCCTATGGCAGAAAATACTGTAATTGTTCCCACGTTTTGAGCACAACTAAAAACACCCAGACACTAAGTGAGAAAAGACAAAAATATCTATAGTCAAGCTGAAACCCAAGACTACAGTCATTAATGACAAATAAACAAGCCGTTAATGACAGGATTTCTAAACAAAGTCATCTTTGGGGTGTCGACTTTAACGACTGCGACGTCTTTGACAATATTTATAGCAAATAAAAAAATTACAGTGCTAGGTTTCCAGGCAAAACAAGCATCTCGAACAACTCTAAAAGTCCAGTTTAATGATGCCTAGAATATATCCCTCACTTCAAATGAACGCCCTCCAAGCTTTGAACCGATGAGCTTCTATGAGTTTCTTCATGTCTACCTTTTTGACAGAAATACAAAAGAGAGAAGGTCGGCTCTGAGAGCAACAGGATCTCTGTGATGACTTTGCTGCTGGCAACAACCCTCACCCCCCACCTCTGTTTAAAAACACATTTACTCAACCATCGGTTCATTGCTGATACTATTCCACCAACACCACAACCCCTCTTCTTCTGCGGATGCATTGAAACCCATCCTTGACCTTATACCCTTGCCATCTGAGACCTACTGATAGCAAAGCTTTGGGGAAAAAATATCACTATTAGGCCAGCCAAAAACATCAAACTATAACTTAGTTCGAACCTTTATTCAAAAGGAAGTCAAAGTCATTCTTTTTCAAACATAAGACTTGGTAGCATCTTCTTTCTTATAGGATCGAGCTCATTCCCAAAGCACCCATGTCATTAACTGCAGCACTGACTCATGAGAACATCAGGAAGGAAACTCAACGAGCTATGAAACATGCAGGCACACACACTTGGCCAAATGCTCACAAACATGGGTTTGATTATCCTCTGTGGCCAAATGAGATTTCATCTCGCTAAGACTTGGGGAGAATGAAAAGAAAAAAAAAAAAAGGAAAATCTTTGGTACACTGGGTTTATATTCTTTCGTCTTTTGAGAAAACCATCAAAGTCACCTTTAACAAAAAATGAATCGAAACCTTAAAATCAAAAGTTCGGCTCAATGTTTCTCCTGAACTTTTAATGGAATCAACAATTTTAGATAGCCAATTTACTTAATGACACCTTCTAACTCAACTAAATGTATTTGTTTATTTACTGTATGTACCTTATTATTGATCAACGTTATCATCTTTATGAAAGATTGACATTTGTTTATTGTTTTTATGCTGGAAAATGTAACTGTGACCAAGTTTTAACCCTCAAACTGATCATTTAAAGTCAAATCTATTCAGTCACTTTGTGAAATCCCAAAAAAGTAAAACAGTCCCCGAGCATGATACTACTACCGCTGTGTCTGATAGCATTGAGATTAATGCAGACGTATATAATAAAAATGTTCTCTTTCCTTTTTTGTTCTTTTATTCCTGTATGGTTCATAAAGAAATGTATGCAAACATAACTAATATAAATAAAGTTTAGCTCAAATACAAATACAATACACACCTCGTGTGTCTGGAGATTCACAGCCCCCTCATGTAACAGTAAAATCTGTCCAACAAGTAGCCTCAAGTTCTTATCTATTTTCTAAGCAGCTGGACAAGACAAGTAAAAAAAGAGGTAAATTTAGAAGTGAAAGTACATATATATATATATAAATATAATGCATGATTTCTTTTTAAAACAACAAGTTAAGTAGAAGATTACTTGTTTCTATATTTACACAATGACGATGTGACACAATAAAATTGATTTTTGCAAGAAAACAAAGCAATTTTACCTAAAGAAGACCTGTTGTGGTTTTCAGGTTGTACTTTTACTATCATGACACCCAAGGCAGCAGTGGATGCAGTTTATTTTTCCCAAACAGACACACAAATGCGGGGTTCTGTTTGTACTAATTCATTAAGGACAGTGACACAAATTAAGCTATGTTTGGCTGTTGATTTTACATAGATCCAATCACTAACACAAAGCTTTATTGTAATGTTCAACAGAAGCCACAATTAGCAAGAAAACTGGCATGTCTTCACGTTTCCACAAAGTCATGTTTTTGTAGTAGAACATGTTGATTTTTAGAGTTTGTACTGAAACGATGTGTCCTGTTGGCTGTAAACCAGTAATGGTGGCTTAAAGGCAAAAAAGATCCAAATGGATTCCAGTAACTTTTAAGACCCACTATCTTTTGATTGATTGTAAAAGTGTTCCCAGTGCTTTTATTAATGATAACTATGCTTATTTGTGCCAAAGAAAAATAAAGCTGTCAATCTCAAGGACATATTTTCTGCAGAGCAGCAGTAGTTCATCAGAAATTTGCCTGTGACTTGTGGGTGGAACTGATCGCACGAGATTTGCCTTTCCCCACTTCCCGTCATCCATCTGTTTTAAACTCTATCCTACTAGCCCGTCACAACCCCAACCTAACATTAGGAGTCCAACAAAAATAGCGAGCCATATTGGAGCTATCCAGCCATGCAGTTTTGATCCAGATGCCAGCTAAGACGAAGAAAACGAAGACCTTCATGGATCTAGTTGTTTACAAGTGGATTGATCAAAATAGAGTGGAACAGGGAGCTTGTTGCTCATTGATTGTAGCTTTTACTGTACATCACAGCTAAAAGCTTTTTCAAACTCATTTTTTTTCCTCTGCTCCTGATTCACAATGATTTCAATAAAGAAATACTCGAGAATTCAATTTTAGGCTTAATTTTTTTTATATGACCTCCATTGTCAGAAAAATGTCACAAGAACACAGTTTCACTTTAAAAGTGTCAACAGTGAGGTCAAATGTTCTTAGACAGCAGAACCTCAGTCCTAAATAAAGCTTTGCTCAAAATACTGGAGTTCCAAAACCTCTGTTTGTACATGATCTTTGTTCCTGAGTATTCACTCGAATTCTAACTGCTTAGGAGACTTTGACAGTTTGGGAGGTTAAACCTGTAACTTTGATGTATGGTTAAGGTTGTTGGACTGTTGCCCTCTCTGCATTTGTTTAATAGTGACTGTCAACCATCAATAACTTTATTACTAAAACTACAGTCAATCGAGGGAGAGGCACTAACCACTTTTAGGAGGTTTTGAAACATTCTCATTTAAAGGCCTGTCTTTGATTGGAATTTGTCCTTAAAGTAAAATGAAGTGGCGTCAGGCTTCAACAATATTTAGTCAAAGACAAAAAATAGGAACAGCTCCTCGAAAAACAACTCCAACCGAATGGATGGATATAGCATTTAAAACCTGAGGGCTCATGCCTAGACACAGGCTCACAATCCGTTACTGTGCACCGCTGCCGTGGGAGTGATGTAACACCTTAAGGGACCCAGAAATCCTCCACTGATGAAACCCTTCACGAAGCCCAGAAATCCTCCGTTGACTTCTATCGTGCCCGTGGATCTACCTGGCTGTCTGTTCTCATCAGCTGCAGCCCTGGCAGACTCGTCTGCTGGGAGGGTTTGGCTCGAACACATGTCGGCCTAACTCTGCCTGTCACTAGGAGATAACTGACACCGAGCCTGGCTGAGGCCGTCTGCTGAGAGGCCGTTTGAGAAAATAACCCAGGAGGTAGAGACAGGGGAGAAGGGAAAAATACATCTCGGACTTGTCAGAAAAAATGTTTAACTCTGGGTGAAGGAAGCACTGTTTGCTGGAAGTGTGTGTGTGTGTGTGTGTGTGTTATCTATGGATCTGACACCGAGGACTACCGGTGGAGGCCCACTGTGGGCTCACATAGCAGAGGGATGTGGGTATGTTACATCCACATGGGGTTCTGCAACCTCCAGCTGAAATAGTTCTGGGAGCAAGTGTACAGAGCCCCCTCCCCTCCCAAACCTCCCCCATACTCGTCAACGCAACATGCTTCCGCCAGACAGAACAAATTACACTGCCTTTACCCTCACCCAACATCGCTCCATCCGAGAAAAACAAGCTCGCATTACCTGTAGGGCAGACGGTAGAGTCTGCGGAGAGTCTCACAGCAAAAGGTTCTTCTGTTGTAGTGGCTCATAGGGGAGTGGGGGTGGGGTTACCCAATATTTGATTAGACATATGGACCCATTTACCATCATATTATTTTGGATCCTAACTCTTCCCACCCCATTGAATCTAAGGGAGCCACCATCCGCTTGATGATGCTTCTGTGTTGAACAATCTGATTGCTACACAAGTCAAAGTATAAAACGTGACCCACACTAAAGAATTACTACAGTTTTGTATGGTAGTTGTTGTCATTTCTACCAAAGAGACACACAGTAGTTTGAGGAATTCAAACTTAAAGTAACATATTTGTTTGTGTTCAGTAATTTAAAGACCAACGCCAGTCAACTTTCTAGAGGTTTCAAAGGCATTCTCTATAGATTTGATGTATTTAAGATTATGCCATTTTTTAGCCCAAATCAAAAAAACCTGTGTTCTTTTTCAGGACATAGTTTCTGCAGAGTAGTAGACTTTGTTAGAAATTTGCCTCCAATCTGTGGGCGGAACCATCCCTTTCCTGTTGCTGAAAGCTCCCTGTTTATTGTTTACACACGTATGAGTCAGCTTTTTTTCTCCATAGTTTGGCCAGGGGTGCGACTTATACTAAGAAGAGACTTATGACAGATTTTTTAGAACATAAATCGACTCATATTTTTGTTATTTTGCCAAAAGTAACTAAATAATGACATTTTTATTTTTTACATTGAGAATGTTTATTCTTGTTTTTTTTCTTTTCTTGAATGAACGTGGGACAGCATGTCATCAAACTACTTTACAGAGACACAAAAAGTACAGCTGAAATCCCTGTCATTCAGACGCAGCTCTTGCAGTAGAAGGTAAAGATTGCAGTAAAAAAAAAAAAAGACTGAATGATCTTATGAACTAGCTTAGCCTAGCTTACCAATGTTTTTGCTGAACCCTTTAAAATAAGTGAACCTGATCTCTGATTACCATTTCCATGCATTGAGATGTGCCGTCAACACCTCCATGTAGCGATGAGACAAAAAATTGACTGTAGTATTTCCCACATGCAATGGGAGCGTCTAGTTTATGAACACATCTATTAGACCGAGCATCGAATTTGATTTGTGTCGAAAAAGAGCCAAAACACGCACATTTGATGGGCGTCAAAAAAGAGCCAGCGAGCGTGAATTTGAACCACATCGAAAAAGAGGCAGCAAGCACAAATTTGACGCACGCCAGTAAAAAAGCCAATGGACCAAAGTTTGACGCACGACAAATGCAAATTTACCACGCATTGAAACAGAGCCAGCGGACGATAAAGGCCAATGAACCTGAATTTGACGCGCATCGAGAAGGCTCTAGCGGACAAAAATGTGATGTGTAAATTGTGTTTATTGGCAACGCAGCCTTATCCCGAGGTTGGCGGATTTGCTCGGAAGCCTTGCACTTTTTTATTCTACTTCAAAGTGACATATTTAAGGTATTTTCTACATTATTGAGTCTTTTTTTTTTTTTTTTTTTGCTCCTTCATCTTATACTCCAGTGCGACTTGTGCCCTGAAAAATACGTTAAGTGATTTGCCGGGACCAATTGGTGTCAGAAAGGACAGAAAAGAAAGAAACAAATACTAAAACATTCCACTGTAAGAGAAAAACTAAGCAGTTATTGGAAAACCTTTTGGAGATACAAGTTAGTAACTGCAGCACCGAAAAAATGCGAACAAGATAGAAAAAAAGCAAAAATGAGGATAATATCAAATATTATATCAAATTATGAAAGTAAAATATCTAATGCTGTTGCCAAGACAAAAAACATTTAAAAAAACATTGATCCATATTTACAAAAATAAAAAAACCCAAACAAAGTAACTTCTATTTCAATAAAACCAGTCCACATCAAAAAAGATACATCTATTACATCTGTAATCCAGATTCTGACCGAGGAGACAGTTGATATCCGGCCACGTGTTTTTCAAAAATACCCATGAGGTTTGATGACAGAAGACTTATTTCGGATATTTAGTAATATTTAGGATCATAAATGAGCCATAAAGTAGGCCAGCGGAAGACTGTTTTGTTGTTGACATGTTTTTCCAGAACTTCAATGAGACGTTTTCATCTGTGAAAAATATGTGTATGGAAAGACAAAAATGTTTTGTCTTTTTAAAGACAACTTAAGAAAAAAATACTTTTTCCTTAAAAGATAATCAACAATAAAGGAATGCTTTTTTTTTTTTTTTTCAGAGAGTGAATAACAAAGTAAGAATTTCAAAGTACCGCTTTGGTTGCATTTTAAAGGTTGATTTGCAGTTAATTACATTTCCGACCAATAAATCTGATAAAATAACAGTTTTTCTTCCATCCACTCCTCTTACATCTGCAGCTTTTGATGCTCGAGTGTTAAAAATAAATCCTCTCGCAGAGCTCTGTGAGTCTTTTGTGCAAACAGAGCAGCACTCCAATAATGTACATCTGTACTGCAGATTGTTCGTGCGCCAAGTGTGAAACAACACTCATTAAAAGTGACAAATACCTGCTTTATAAAGAGGGCAGCGGAGCAACATGTGGGAGAACGGCAGAATTGTGGCACAAATGAGTAAAATTGAAAAGACAAGCTAAAAAGATTTTATTTTGTACTGAAAGAAGGTTTTTGTAGTTAGATACAGAAGATGTACAGCCAAAGCAGTTTACTTTTGTTAGTTATGGATGGATCTTATGGACTCTTGGACATTTTTAGAAAGTGCTGGGAACTAAATATCATTTTTATTATTAGAGGAGTCTGCGGGCTGGTAAAAATTCAAATGTTTGCCACATTTGACCTACGGGCCAGACTTTGGACATGCCTTTCTCATGGGTACATTATCTAAGAAAAACCCTGATATCCATTCACCCTAGACCAAGGAGAGGAAACTCCAGGCCTCAAGTGCCTCAGTGTCTGCATGATTTGAAAATCCCATAGACTTCAATTCAGAAATAAACTGCAATTACTTACTGTAGTCGTTATACATTTATCAGAAAAAAACATTCTTGCTCTGCTAACTACTTTTTAGCATGTTCTTGCTAATCTTATTTTTTTTTTCCATGCTATTTTTCGCTCTAGTGTAAGTTGTTTAAGTTATAACCTGGCGAATCAGATGCCTCAATATACTCTATTTGGTCACATGTCAAAATGTCAAAGCATTTGATTGACACATTCCCCCAAGTCCACTTTCAAGTGGCAGGGCTGTGGCCTTCCAACAAGCTCACCTCTGATTGGAAAGAAAAGCTGCCATAAAAACAATGACTCAGACCGACTCGAACCAATATTTGTTTGCTGATGATTTCTGGTGCTAACATGGCGGCGTCCATTTCACGAATGACTTTACATCGTTGGAACCGAAAGAAAGCAATTTTCTCTGGGTGACATCATACTCACTTAGTCCAGTTCTCATAGTTTAATTTGTTCATTACTTTAATTTGATTTGAAGTGGTTGGTTTATAAAAACATTTAATTTCACTAATGTCTGCTATCTGTATCACAGAAAAAAATAATTAACAAAAATGTTTTCTAATAAACCAATAGTCCTTCCAACCTAAAAAAACAAGCCATGGTAACCCTATAGACTGTAATCATATGGAAGTCATATACAGATACACACTAGGATCTTGACTCTTTAATCTGGAATAATTCACCAAAAGAGAACAATCAAGTAGCCGTTTCAAATTGCCCAACAATAGCCTTACAGGACAGCATGACAGATTACAGTCTTAGTTTAATAAATTTAAATAATACATCCACGCGTTTTCAATGTGCACTCTCGATCCAATTTGTATTACACGTGAGTAACATTTTCATTCATCTTTTAATTACACGTCATTACTGAGTCATTCTGATACCAATGGATTACCCGCTGTAGAGTGTAACTAATTGCTAGACACACTTACTACAAGTTAATCAAGAGTTTCCCTCTAAGGAATCATCCTGCCGTAATCTAATATACAGGAATGTTCTCCTCCGGAGTTGGCTACATCTCTCTGCCTCTTCATGCAATATTCATGACGGCCAGTTTTCCCCCGAAAAAAAAAAAAAAAGTGGGCTCCCTCACCAGGTGGGAAACCTCAGCCACTCTCAGTGCTTTTTATAGACTCTTCTAACAGTTAAGCTGTCCCTGAGTTCCTTTTAGCTATTGTAATCCATATACAATGCCCCCACATTTAATGGGTAGAGATGCCGGGTGCGTTTCGTGGGGAGCAATTTAGCCTTCAAACAATACGTCACACCAAGGTTTAGCTTCTTGGGGACGATTGGGCTGCTTGCTTGTTACAATGCTGAGTAGGGGATATCGTCACCGCATTTCAGACTTGATGACGGCCAAATGAAAAGAGGGAGCTAATCACATGCTCCCATCCAAAATTGGGTTTGTAAAAGAGCCTTGAGTGGAGTGAATTACAGAACTCCCAATAAAGCAACAGGGTTTCTCTTTAGTAAGAACCCATGGACAAAACCGCATGAGCTGAAAGAGTTTCTAACATGAGGATGCACAGCACTGTCTTTCTTTCTAACCTCAATGGACGATTGACAACAAAAGCTAATTATTCTCACTTTTCTGGGACAATTGTCACCAAGTCGTTTTTTGTTGAATGTGGCGCCAATTTTCTGAAAGTTGTTCTCTTTTCTTTATTCCTTTTGGTGTCAAGACCATTGACTGTATATAAGGTGGTCTGTGCGACCCCCCCCCCCCCCCCCCCCCCCCCCCCCCCCCCCCGCGCGTTTCAAATAGGAAGTACCTGCTGACTCGAAGAGGCCAAAATCTCATAGACGTCATTATGTTTGTCAGAATTACAATACTTGCTCTGATACCTTTTTCTTTTCTTTTTATTTTACGTTTTTTCCTATTTTTTTTCTTTTTTAACAGGTTTTCTTTATCACAAGTACAAGACAGTAGTTGCCATGAAACAGGGGCTGGATGGTGGCTCAGTTGGTTGTGTGTAAAACTGTCAGATGGGAAACACCTTGGTTCGCCTCCCAGGGGGCGCATTGAGCTTCATCCAGTGTGGGTCCTCAGGAAAGATCATGCTACTGCCTAATTATTTAGCCACAAAAAAGGCTAAATAAGCACTTCCCGGTGCCGGTCCCAAGCTCAAATATAATACAGGGTTGTTTTGGGAAGGGCATGAAGGTTAAAAACAACTTGTTGAAATTAAGGGAAAATGATTTGCTGTGGCTTAAAGGGGAAAACGTTGAAACAAACTGAGTGGGACCAATCACTGTTGTCTGACTCCAACATGGCGACTGAAATTGGTTTCCTTTTGCTGGAGCCAGAAGTGTTTGGTGTTTTCTATGGGTAATGTCACACTTGGACAGTCCAGTTCTCATAACATGTTGGACGCTGGTCCTTGAGGCCTGAATTTTGACTCCCCTGTCTTATACAGACAATGGTCAAGACACAGAGCGCAGTGCATGCTGGGATGTTGTTACAGCATGGTGCTAACAACTCCCTGAGTTCAGTTTTCCATAAAACCCCCATAAAAAAGGCACAGTTGCAAGTTGTGTATCTCATAATCCTGCTAGCAAAGCTCATTAAGATCAGTGGAATATCAGGATCTTGGTCTTGTCATTAATAATGACAAAGCCCACCACTAAATGCATGTGCGCTGTTAATTACCAGAGGCCATGTCTGTTAAATATCAGATTCCTGCCTCTAAACAGTGGGCAGTTCTCTCTGGCGGTCTCATCTGTCACTGTAAATGTCATCACTTTATTCTCCTGTTGGAGACAATGACAGGCCCCACTTTGAGCCGCGCTTTATCTCCTTCGCCATCCATTCTCCTTGCCTTTTCTCTTTTTCCTCGCTTGTGTATCCGTTTTCCCCACGTGGCAAATGATTGCCCCGGCAAAAGGTGTTTTCAGTTTCAATCTTGCATTTTCCCAAGAGAGAACCAAAAAAAGAGAGAAGCTGGGGGTGGAGGTGGGGTGGGAGGGATCGCTAAAGCTTCCTGCAGCTGGTTTCACTGAGAAAATTGTTCAGAATTGCCTCATTCCAGGGCAGATTAGTGAATGCATACAATCCTTGGATGAGTGCTATTGTGCTCTACAATTTGGCCATTATACTTTGTCTTTTCCATTTAGAGAAGCCCTACCCAATTAAAGTAATACAGCCCTTCCAATACCTGCTCCCAATTAAATCTGGGCGGCATTACCTGCCTTCATGGGACTGGCCGCTGCTCCTCAACACTTGCATTCATTAGGCCTATTCAACGTGACGGAGCCGATGACAACGATTTAAGTTGTTCCCGAACAGGACCTTCACCCACCCTCTCAAGTCCAGGAATGCCCACCACTCACTCACAGGATTCAGAATTGGCGAGGGGAACAGAGAAGAGGGAGGGTCACTCTCTGACACGTCTTTCCTCCCTTTCTCTTTTTTTTTTTTTTTTTTTTTGCACATTTTCTCGGTTTTGTTTCCCAGGTAGCCAGAACTTTTTTTTTCCCTACTCCATTGTGCCTTTTTTAAATCCTTCGTCCGTGCGGTTTCGCCTGGAACCGTTTTAAAGCCCCGCCGCCACAAAGAAAGAGCTTGTCCAGGCCACTGACTCGATTGACAATTTCAGAGTGCTGAAGTCCACAAAAGCCAGAGCTGGGAGTGCAGCTGAAGAGTGGAAGGAAGGAAGGAGGGAGTAGAGGGGGTTGTCAGGCTAACACGTTTACTGTCTAAACTCATAACCGCCAGGTGTTGGTAGCCTTTGAAAAAAAAATCTGTCATTTCAAACTGTTCTGAGAGAATTCTCGGCGTATCGAGGAAGAAAAAGAAAAAAAAAAACTCTGCCTGCCACAATTCATACTCACTTTCTGTAAAGCTGCAGGTATAATGAGTCAGGCAATCTGAAGGAAATGTACCAACAGGGATGTCTGCACAAGCACATATACTGTTTACTTGGGGCACTTGAACATGCTTGAAACATGACCATATTTTCTCTGTCACGCAATGTTGACGAAGAGCATTACTGTGAGTACCTAAAACACTAAGAAATTAAAGTTAAAAAAAAGACAAAACTATTAAAAGAAGTGTATCATTCTGTGATTGTGCTAAGATTATAGTTTTTGTGATTATCTTTTTTTTTAAATTTACTTTTAGTCAACATTGATCTAACCTTGTTAAACCCACTGCGTTATGGAATGAAATGCACAAAAAACATGCTATTGCCTATCATTTTTAACGAGATATAGCTAGATTTTCTTTATAATACGTTGGGGGATTTGATAAGTTGGACAGCATGGACAAAAGTAATTGGAAAAAAATCCTGATCAGAATAAAAATGTGTCATGTAAGCACGTCATTCCGAATACTTACTGATCCGATTATACTCATTCAGATACAAATTTCTTCCGATTGAGATGGGAGGGTTATGCTGATTGATTTAATTGTGGTGAATGTAAACAACTTTTTTTTCTGATTGCGCGCCATTACTGCCTTGTTTTTTTGCCAGGTGTAGACCTGCAGATTGTGAACCAGACTGGATGGCTGTTTCTGGCGAGTGACCTGCGAGACTTTGGGCTGAGGAGCGACCTTCAGAGTGAGTGTGAAACCGTGCAAACAATTGAATTTGCGCTACCAATCGTGTCCAGAATAAATGAAGACTGATGTTATTTGCTATTTGTTATTTTACTTTTTTCTTTACTTTTGAGTTTTACATTTTTCTAACTTTTTATGTTAATTTAAAAATGTAGATAATTAGGCTAAGTGTTTGGTAGTGCATTTACAAACAAAACTTGTTTCCGTGCTGTTGGTGTGATACTCATCTGGAGTTATGCATCAGATTACAAATTAAAACACATACATATCAGAACATTTTTACATAGATTAAAACTACATAGAAAAAAATAGAAAAACTCAATAAACATCAGACCCTAATCCTTAAAACTCTTCTACTGGGTGAGGACGCTTCCATAAAACATCTCAGCTCCCATCGAGCATAATACCTCTTTGATAACCCTCCCCTCTCTTTGCTATTGGTCTTCCTCTCAGTGACATTTGGAGATAATCTAGGTGAATATAATAGCTCAAGGAGGTGGAAGTGTTGGGCGGATGAGGGGTTTCCTCCATGAGAGTGACATTCTTAGGACCCCCCATGAGGGGGAACCTCATAGTCCTCCTCTGCAGCCACTGGGAAAGATATCAACTTTCCCTTCACAGTCCTCAGGAGGACTCCTTTTGTCGGCCCTCATCCGGAGGAGAGCCAGCTAACAAAGCAGCTCAAAGAGATGTGTGTATTCAAGGATACACAAACTGTATGTGTGCAATTTTTTTATTTATTAAGCGATTCAGGTTGTGAAGTTGGTCTCTAATTACTCTGTACACATTATGTGTTTGAGAAAGTGTCCTTTCATCTATATTGGTGTACTTGGACTCAATTTACAGACCTGTGATACACAAATTGCATGCAATTTCGTCATAATTTACCAGTAAAGCAAATTAATTTTAGCTCTTGGTATTTGTTTGTTGTTAAGTGCTTTCTGCTTTAATACATTTCTCCTTTATGCAAACAAATATGTAGCAGCGAGACAAGCCCATCAGATTCAGATGAAATAGGTGTTCTTGTCCTGACCTTGGGAGCCACGTCAGCTCCCAGATCATGCTCGCCTTTGATATGCCAAATCAAAGATCTCCCTTCTCTAAGTCAAGGCTGTTGGGTTGCTATACTCTTTTTTTTAACTCTTTTTTTTTTTTTTTTGTTTCGTGCCATGTCCATGTTGAAAAAGGAAATTGGTCGTGACTTTCACGCCGCAAGTGCCGATGAAAGGAAGAACAATGATAAACCTCTTTCACCTTGGGGGAGATTTTAAAGGGAACACCAGCAAAATGTCTGATGTACGATACAGGAATCGTGTCGAATTTAAAATTTCAGTTGTGAGTTTTTTCCGCACGAAAGGGGTCGTATGTCATATATAAGGCACACTGAATGATAAGGCGCATTAAGAAAGAAAAAGATAAGTCATAGATAAGTTCGTCAGTCAGTCAGTCCAAATTAACTGCGTTCACAGTCATTTTGATTATTTTTTTACTTTAGCAACGTTTTATTTACGATACCTGTAACTCCCAACCTTGTTTGCAAAATGGAATCAAACTGAAATTGCTAAAACAAACGTTACTCTGGCTATGTGAACTCTTAACCATGTTACCTTGTGTTCACACGGCGATTCACATGTCAGAGGCGCCGAGTTTCCATGTCAGATCAATATACAGATGCTATCTGAAGTCCTGTGGCGCGATATGAGCATCGAGTGTGGTGCGTCGGTCGGACAGCAGAGCGATTTCAGCGAAACGATTAGGGCAGTGCGCCCTAACTTAAGAAATGTGAACATTGTCAGGGACGACGTCGACCAATCAGGAACTCAGCTTTGGATACTCGACGTGTTTGGTGATCAACAGGTTGTTTACAAACCCAACATGCAGAGAAGCTGATTGTTCTCTTGATATTTTTCTTATTTTCATTGAGACAATAACAAAAAATATCAACTAATTTTATTCTTTTTTATTTAGTTTTCCTCTTCCATGTAGCGATCAGGCTAAAAACATTTGACGATAGCTCCTCCCACACAAATCAGGGGCATCAAGCTTATGAGCACATTTTTGACAGGTGTCAAACAGTGAATTCGTCATGCATTATAAGAGGTTCATCTGATGTGAATTTAACACACAAATCCCGTTGGGTGTCAACGCAGAATTAGTAACAAGGTCTGGACCTTTTTTTTTTTTTAAAAAACAACAAATATGATGTCACTGATCAGCCAAAGTAAAAATCTAATAAGTATGAATGTTTTAGGAACACTATTAATGAATCCACTGCCTTCTGAAGACGAAAAATTCAATGGTGTAAAAATTTTTATAATTAAATACATTTTCTTTCTGTGAGGAATTATTGAAACGCAATGCATTGTGGTCTATTCACCAATCTAGTGAGCATTGATGCACATTGATTATTCACAGATACATTTCTAAGGCGCTGGATCTTGGAGTTGTAGATTCAGACAGCACTAAAAATTGGTGAACATGCTATATAGTGCACTAAGTATTGAATAATGAAGGAATTCAGACACAACCACAAACCGACATCACTACATACAGTATTAACCAAAAAAACAGATGAATATTTTGACAGTGCACCTTTCAAAATGGATCCATATATAAGGCGCTTTGGATTTTAAGGTTCATTTTTAATTTTTGAACAATTCAGGCTTGTTAGTGTACCTTAAAGTGCGGAAAATACGGTAACTATAGCAGTCAAGGTGCCTTTTCTCTATTTGCCGTTTGTCTTTTTTACAGTTTTGCTGTTTTGATGTTTGGCGAACTCCTGAAGACACTTGTATGCATGCAAGCACTTAACCAACACAGAGTAAGGAAAGGAAGCCGGATGGGAGAGGGAGATAAAGGATGGCCAAATTCAGACCACATGCTTGGAACAAACTGAGTCACCAGCGGCTACTTCCAGTCACGGTAGCTTTATATAACAGGAAAAAGGGAGAAATGGAGTCCAAGGATAAAAATGAGTGACACATAATATAACGTCATTATGTGCTGGAATGTTTTTAATCTAACAAAAACAGCTTAAATAACAAACAAAAAAAAAAAGATACAAAAGCCATATAATTCTGTTTTGGACATTTTGGGACTCAATGCTGTTGACGATTGTAAGGGTAAAGAAAAATAGAAGGTTGCAGAACTGTTTATCTCAGAGATGCAATGCCTCATAGAAGTCTGGAGATTTAAAAAATACACAAATGGGTGGGAAACAATGTTTACACTCAACTACACCAAATTGCTGTCGGACATATTTCACAGGAAAAGGACAAAAGTTCAGCATTTGAGAAAGTTGTCTCATATTTCATAGATCTACGATTGTTTGTTCCAGGGCAACGAACGTTGATGACAAACTGAGATTGATAATTGGAAAGTTACACAAAGTAATGTGACATTCAGTACTTGGCATTGACCATCAAAGTAAAGGTTCAAGAGTAGGGAGTTGTCACACAGACACATAAAGATTGGTTTATACTTCTTCACAGTGTTCTTTCAAGGCGCGGTAACAAAATTTTGGAGATGAAGGTCCTCAGAATGAACTATGAGAAACCTAGCTGGTCCTCCGACTGGGTCGTCCAGGCCTGTGGAGGGCTGTTGACAGGAGTGAGTGCATTTTAAGGGGAGCACAAGTGTGTCTTCCAGTTCCCTTGAGGCGTGTATGAGTCCTTCAAGGGACACCACAAAAATGGAACGTACCATTGTCATGCTTGTAGTAAGTGTATCTTCAAGTATTTGAAAAGCTGATGGAATCTGCACAGAGTTATGATGTATGGTTGATGCTGTTGTACAGTTTCCTCATTCCACACTCTAGTCGATAGCTAGGTGCATGCCTCGGTTTCTTACTGACCATGTGCAAATTTTGCACACAGGTGATACATAAGTGCCCGTACAATGCCTGCAGGGTGCACACACAAACAACGCTCAGGTTACCAAATTTCCTGAATTCTAACAGTCAAGCTGCATTCAAGGACTAATCATCTGAACTGTAGTGAGCAGGATCTTAAATGGGTGAACAAATGAAATATCCACACATCGTGTTTGCATCTCACCTACTTCACCCTTACATCAGTAAAAAAAATGAGAATTATCGTTATCAAGGGTGCTCTGGATTATACGGTGCCCTGTTGTTTTTAGGGAAAAAAAGCATTTATATAGTGGAAAATATGTCACAGAATTCTTATTCTGAATTAACAGGGTTATGCTCTGGAGTGAGGGGTCATAACCATAATGCTTTAATATCAAGTCACTTTTTAGGAAAAAAGATAAGGTGTTCTAAGTTGTGGCCATGTCTTGAGCTTTTTCATGCATTATTCATTGAAGCACAAAAATGTTTGAGCGCCTTTTACTCCTCCCTTTCCTTACCCTGATGCTGAACTCCTCCTGCTTCTCAGCTGATGTTAGCGGCTAGCTGGCAGTAGCACAGATGCTAACCTCGGCCAGCTTTTAATTAATTTCACAGACAGTAGCACAATGACCCCGTAAAAAAGGACGAGGCACACCCGACTAATCAGCACAAGCCCCATGACATCACTCCTGGACCTGCAGAGCCAGCTAAAATGAGGGGGGAGCAGAGGTAGTTTACTGTGGATACAAAGCGCCAATTCATCACTATAAGCAAATGCTAACCTAGGAGCGTTGCCCCCGGCAGAATTAATTGGCCCACTCCCTGTCTGTGAAGTGTCTGGCCTTGTTTAAAAAGACAGGCTGCCCCAGAGACCCTCGCACTCTGCGTTCGCCTCTATTGGCTGATTGATATCCATGGAAACCCTCGCTCTACAAAACCAGGAAGTGCTTGTTCATGAAAAACGGCAAGACAGTCGTGCCTTTTCATTTTGAATTCTCTTTAAAGGAATTTGTAATGTAGGTACCCAACTAAGTCCCTAGATAAGAAAAAAAAAAAAAAAAGAAACATCAGTTGCAGGTCTTCCTAGGCGTTCTAAAACGGCAACACAGAATCGGTGACACTCCTGGCTTTTTTGACCAGTCCTGCTGTGACTGAGAAAGCGTAGGCAAATTGTAAGAGTACATTAGCAGCTGAAGATTGGAGGCCGAGAGGGGAAAATTAAAAAAAGAGAGACAACAGAGCTCCCCCTGCTTCTTCTTCCCCCACAGTTTATCTGACTTCTCTCGTTCGGTTGAGAGTGCAGCCCTATCTTGCCGGCCCATCCGCGGTGTCTCCTTTCCCTGGCTCCTGTACTTGGGGGAATAATTAATCGGGCTAACAGGTAAGAGATACCGAGATGTGGCATAAGAGCAGCTTTCAGAACTTTGTGTGTGCCCGGTTTCCACGCTGAAATAGATCCGGCGGCCACTCTGGGTCCCTTTCAGGCAAAGAAAAAGGCGAGGGAGACTAAGGAGCAACGCCCACCTTCTCCAACGTTCTTTTTTACTTTCTCTCAAGCAAATGACAGAAACTGTCTGATCGGTTGGCCACTGTTTTAACAACTGAAAAGAGCTAAAAGTGACAGCGCAGTTTGCTAAAGCAGCATGTCGGAGGAGACTTCCGTCTCTTTCTGTGGCTGTCAGGTGATTGACAGCAAAAGTAAACCAAAGCACTACATTTTAAGGGAGGAATCTAGTTGTGTGTGTGTGTGTGTAGAAATCCAGGGCATTTTTAGATTTTAACTTGAACTCCTGACCGTTCAGTTAAGTTTTGGCCTTTTTTAGCAGAAAAGCCTGCGGTCAATTGTGGCTGCAATGGGGAGGATTTGGAACAAACAATTTTTCTCCTTTAACTCCACTGTGGCTAAGCAGCCCAACAGCGGTTGACTGATACTCTAGCTAAAAGGAGAATTTCACAGCCTTAAACAGTTTGTTACAGATTGAAAAGAGACTATAAACTTCAGCTGTCAGACACCGAAAATCAACTACGCAGTATATTATTTATAACATGTCGAGATGAGATGAGGTGAGCCCTGCTGAACTGAGAAGAGCAGATGTATCCCTGAGTAAAAAGATCAGTTGTGTCATGGATTGATTGTGTTGTGCAGCAACACTTTTAATGTTGGTGCCAGGTAAACCACATTCATTTAATATTTTAAAATATCATAAAGCATACTATACCTAAGATTATGCTAAGGTAGTCCACATTTAAAGTGACAGAAAATTGAAATGTCACAAAATGTGACAAAATGTACAAAATGTCAATTAAAAATAACATGGTATGTTTGATAAAGAAGACGTAGAAAACTGCTGAACTATGCCAAAAAAAGGCTACACAAAATGCTAAAAGCTACATTAGTTTATAAATGAAGATAAACAAAGCCAGAAGTGCTAAAAATAAATACCAACTTATTCAAGCAAAGTGCAAATATTTTACAATGTGAAAGATCAAATTACATAACTTGAAAGATGGAATGATCATTAAACAAAATAAGTAATGCTTATATGTTATCTAGCTGAAAAAATGAATGAGGTTTAATAATTATATGCCGAAAGACTAAAATTCTTCAATAAAACATTAAAATGTTAGCAACCCTAAAAGGTAAATTAAGTAATCGATCAATTAAAAGTGAAATGCTTTGTTTGATAAGGAAACTGTGGGCCAAAAAAAAAAAAAAAAAAATGCACACAAAAAAAGAATGCTAACGGCTAATTTAGCATTTCAAAGCATAAAACAAATGCTAAAGGAGGCTAAACAAAGCCACAATGCTAACTTCAGAAATGTGCAAAATGGCACAAAGTTTTGTCGGAGAAACAGTTCAAACAATCTAATAAATCAAACAACATTATTTTAAAACTTTAATAGTGGAACAATGATCGAACCAAACAGTGATGATAGTTTGCTATTTAGCGTCAAAAACAGAATAGGACTGAATGAAAAGCTAAAATTTTAAACTACAAATAATTAAAACTAAAAATAACTTACTAAACTTAGTAACTTTAGTAACCTTAAAAATTAAATGACCAATTAAAAATGCAATGCTATGTTAGCTAAAGAAACTGAGTTAAAAAAAAAATACATGTCTCAGCTGAGCTATGCAAAAAAAAAAAAAAATGAAGCAGAGAAAGTTAATAGCTAATTTAGCATAAAAATGTGTAAAAGAGAAGTTGACTAAAGCAAAGACAAATGGCAAAATTAAAAATTAATTTAGCTTAGAAAAATGCAATTGGGCACACAGAATTCAGTTAAAACTATTTGAAATTTTTTTTTTTTCTAAAACAAAGATGCTAATTTGCTATTTGGCTGCAAAAATAAACAACTAGAAATAGGTTTAATGTTGAAAAGTTGAAAATTTCTAGTAAAAATTACTTTCCAAACTGTTACGTGTAAATCCAAAACCAAACAGGTTAAATAAAAACATTGTAGTAATGCTAAATAGTTATAAAATAGTTAAAATAGTTATAAATAGCTTAAACATTTTCCTTGAAGAAAGGACCTTTCTTGATGCTTTTTGCTGAAACAGGTAAGTTAGATTTCTTTTTATAAACACGATAAATAAAATGCAACATGCTAATTTAAGTTGAAATTAGCCAGAAAAAAAAAAACTACACAGAATTACAGTCAACGCCATCAACTCTAATGTTTCTAAAGGTTCTAGAATGTGGTTCAGTAAAATCTAAAGTTTTAATCATCTTCTAACAGCATTATGGTGTGCTGTAAAAATTGTAAAATAAAAGAGAAACAATTTTGCAATGCAAAAAAATAAATGAAAATAAAACCTCGTGCTTTGGGTACACCCCTCTCCATGTTGGTTGGGTTTTATTGAAATCCCTTATAAAGTCAGTTAAGGCTGACAAATTCAGAAAAATTAAAGTCGAATTTAATCAAAATAACTTAAATTTGATCCTTATCCACTGTGAAAAGTTGTCATCTGTATAAGTAAAGTATTTAGGAAAGTATGGTGATTTAGTACACTTAACTCTGGAAAAAAAGAATTGTTTTTCCTACTGAAGCTACTCCATTTACAACAGATGCACAAACTAGAGTGAAAACTAAAGTCAACAAAAAGCCAACTTTTATTTTAAAGAGGTGCAACTGCATATTTTAAAATATATTCAACCAAATATGGTTTATAGTCTCAAATTTAAGCATCCCTTCCCACAAATGTTCTTCTGGTCAAAACCACAAGGACATTGGCTTTAGCCTTACGCGCTTTAAGTATTTATTTATTTTTTAAACACTGATGCTGATGTAATGCAGGTTAGCCTTTAATTTTACAGCTTCCTTCTGTCTTCCTCTGAAAAGGTCACCAATGTAAAAGCATGGTCGGGTGCAGGCCGGCTCCTGAATACAGTGCTCTGCGTCCTGCAGAGCTCACAGCTGGACTTATGAAAGGCCAGAGCGACACCACTGCTCTCAGGCCACCAAATGGAGGTCACAGAAAAAAAAATAAAAATCTAAAAAACAGAGTTGGATATGAGCCCAAGCAGAGCTCCTCTCACTTACTTTTCCTTTTGTCTTACCTCCCCCTACTGGCTGGCTTCTCTCGTTCCTCGTCCCTTTGAGGACTCTTGAGGTAAGATTAAGCTGCAAACCACAGCAATGCTTTTCATGCAGATTTGCATTAGACGCTGCGTCAGAACTTGAGGGAACGCGGAGAGAGATATTCGCAGTCACCATTGTATTTGTCATTCACTGCAGATTAAAAGCAAGCAGCACACGTCAGGGAATAATCAAAGCTATCAATAACAGCTCATCAGGGATGAAATCAATCCTGTAATGTCAGCGCTGATGCTTAATCATGTGACTCGTCAACAACACTGATTGACGGGCTGAAGACGGATGGAAGGCGGTAATGAAGGACTTCAGAAATTTCCTACAGTTGTTAGTGGATCTTGCAGTTAAAAAGGATGCTGCTGACAAATTCAATTATTGAAAAATGACGGGCTAATGGTCCGTGGTAATGATTTATTTCATAAGTACTTCTGCTTCATGTTTTAATGAAAGCTTACATTGTCACTCGTGGCAAAAGGGAGCGGGCGCCCTACGCCAATTACCGCACTGTCACCGAGGCTTGTTCCGCAGCTTGGAGACGAGGCACGAACAGAAAGCGCACCAGCTCAAAATACAATCAAAGTGACTTTTTTTTTCTGTTTTCTCCTTGGAAAAACTAGGATTCAAGACTTCACCACAGGCTCACCATCGCCGGGCATCAGAGGGTGGGGTGCTGGATTGAGGAGAAAGAGAAAAAAGCTGCAAGGGTCAGTGACGAGTGTCACACACAGGATGGGTCTGCGAGTGAAGTGGGGTGGAACAAGTGCTGTAGAGAGGGGCAAGGGATTGTGTTTTTCCCATGGTCCACACCCCTCACCCCCACCCTTAACTATGGTAGTCGGTCGTTGCCCTGTCAAGAAAGGAGCGGGGTAAGCTCAGTTTCACTCCACAGGGCCAGTGTGTATTCAATGAATTGATACAGATGAAGAAGTTCACCACAATGGATGGATTACCTCAGCCAAAATAGACCCCCCTTCAAAACATATACACACAGCCCAAACCATGACCCACTGCCTCTCTTTTGCCACCCCACATAGCCTTCTTTATTCTCCTATGACATACAGAAACACTGAATGAAACAGAGCCACGTCGAAGAAGCAAACATTCAGTTAAAACATCTTCTTGTACTGGTTTTAAGTCCTAAAACATGAGATATGATCATTACGTTTCCTTGTCAGAAACATTTATTGATTTCTCTATGCAGATGACACACTTCTCTATGTTTCTATAATGCTACTATCATACTGAGCTCAGAGATGCGTGTTCAAGCAACTGCTTTTTTTTGGAAAATTCTATGTCACATATATGAGCAATTAGGGATTGCACGCACAAAACTCCTGCATCCATGCGTTGCTACGCAACTTTTTAAGTCTGTTTTCGGGCTCCACGTACAAAACCTGCAGCGGTTGTGCTAGCACTACCAAATCATGGATATTTGGTAGTGATGTTTTGGGTGGCTTCCTTTTCAAAAAGCGTAAGTGCCAACTGGTTGAAAAGGCATCATAAAGCAGAAATTAATAATCGCGATTTGTGCCTGACTGGACTTCTATGACTCCAAGTCTTTCATATATCGGAATAGACCTGTGAAAAAAAAGCCATGAAAAATCACGAGATTTGCACCACTTTGACATTTCACATTAAACCTGTAGGTACATGCCCTAGTATCGGGTAGTGACAGTCCATTGTGAACATAATATGCTAAAATCTTGCTCAACAACCCATTTTCTGTACTTTCTTGAATGCGCCACATGTGTGTATGTAGCATAAAGCTAAAGAAATCTATCAAGTTTTTGAAAGTCACTGGAAGCACCCACCTTTTCTTGACGAGGACACGCAATCCCAAGAGGAGAGGACAATAAACAATGCATCACACCATACAAACAGTGCAACCAACAAAAATGAATAACAATTATTCTGGAAAAGCCAATGAAAAAAGGCAGATGCCAGCTGAAATACCACGATTATGTTGGTTACAGTGTTATAAGACCACCACTAACGGTGAGATTCCAAAAAAATTAAAAACTAAAGTATTTCGTTCATGACTATGTCCCCAAATAACAAAATAAACAACAAAAGTAATGGCTGGTGTGTCTCGACATTTTGAGCACAAACATAGAAAAACAATTCCCACTGGCCATTCCATGACGGGTTCAACTTTTTTCAATAAATATGAATGTCCATCAAAACACTTTAGTTGTAAGGATTGTATAGATGTATCAATTGTCCAAGTTAGATAGCAGGTTGTCCTCAAGGCGCATCAGATCTCTTCATGGAATAACTTTGGTCTCCATTACTGGTTAAGTTCAAAGCTCAGGAATCTGGGAGGAGCTCTCAGTATTGCTTCAGTGGCTTGGACATCTAGTGAGAATGCCACCTGGGCAGCTTTTTTTGATGAGACAGAGTTGTCTAAACCAGAACAAGGCCCCATGCCAAACCCCTTTCATAATTAAGAGATTATGTCTCCTGGCTGGGCAGAAAAACTCCTCAATATCTTCCCAGAAAAGCTGAAAGAAGTGGATGCTCATTAAGATTCCTGCTCCTGTGATCTCATATACCATTATTTTTCTTTACTTTGTGAGTTGTTATGGCCAAACTTCTCAGAATGAATGCCAATTTATAGAGCTCCACATGAGATCATGTTTGTTTCTCCAATTGTCTCTTCCTTACTTGCTCCCAAAGCAGATCAAAATTTTGAGTCCTGATTGACTAAAAACGCAGAATCCATAGAAATTCTGTTGGGCTTTGCTTGAAATCAGGAAGGACAGTAGATCTCAAGTGACATAGTTGAGCAGGCCTGTTAAATTGTATGTCAAAATGCGATAGGGTTTCTTCACTCTTTGTCAATGCATTTGGAAAACTGCTATTTTACAAATTTGAACCTTTTTTGGTCAATTACCGTAGTCTCCGCACAAGATTATAAAGGCCAAAATCAATTAATGCTCTATTTAAAACAAGATATAAAAGGCACATCAAATTATAGAGCACATTAAGCGACAAAAACAAAAGGATTTGAGAAAAGTCCATCAGCAAGTCAGACTTTCACTGAGTTTGCAACAACTTTAGAACTTGTTTGCATGCTAAATGTTAGCCACATTAGAAACGTTAGCCTAGTTAGCGCATCCCCAATACCTGTTACTCACAACCTTGTCAGCAACATGTAAAAAAAATCATATTCCAACACCGCTACACGTTAGTCATGTTCGCATATTTACACCCAATCTTGATTCCAACCTAACCTTGGTTACACCACTCACGTCACTATCAGAATATAACACATGGAAGTGAAGATTCTGATCATTTTTCTCAAAATTTGGACATAAATATTTGCATTTTGACCGACTCCGTGTTCAGAAAGCAGTGCAAGGACTTGACCTGCAACAAATCAAAGCAACTGTTTTTACTTTTTGGCTAAGGTGTCCAGAGGGTCAACAACACACACCCCCCCCATCTCTGGCTGGAGTGTGAGGCGTCCTTAACTGCGGGAGCTAATGGTTCGCATGGGCCCTAATGCACCCTCCTACCAATAAATCACACACACACACACACAGTGCCCTGCTTAGACATGCAGCAGCTTGGCAGACGGCTCCTCTCTGGAGATTAATGAGCACACACCCATTTACCTTGTACCACCTGACAGACAAACCAAAGATTTATATGACGACTTTTCTATTGACTCCAATATGTTCCACCAGTTGAAGTTGAAGCCAAAAACTTTTGCTCTCTTTGGGAAATCCAGTGTTTACAATCAAAAACAGACTTATTGAAGTTTGTGGTGACAGTTGACCCAATCAAGTGGCTATAAGACTTTGTCACACGTGTCTACCATAAATAGAAAACCAAATCATAGAGAAATAGAAATTGATAGACCAAAGATATATGATTCAACTTCTGCCCCCTGCTAGTTTGAATAAACTGTCTACATCTGGAGCATCTTTTCATCTTGTTTTCTACATTTGCAGTCCATTTTTACAATCTGATGAACCAAAATATTTATTTTGGGGGGAAAAAAATGACAATAATAATAATAATGCACTTAACTAACCATTACTGTGATGTCATAATCACTTCCTGGGCTATTCACAAACCACATCTATTAATCATTTCTGAGCTTGTTCAGCAATTAAATTAGGGCAGGTCACACTCGAGCAATAATACGATTTTAATTGCATGGGGCAAGATTTTAATTCAGCTATCTCTGGATCGCTTGGCGGGGGCAAATGAAGCACTCATGTGGGGGGAGGAGGAATCTTAAGGCAGTCGGTTTTGGTCTTAATTTATGTCAAGATGGACAGCAAAAAAAAGAAAGAGACAGTCATCGTTTTCTGTTAATTCCTGAAACCTAGGCGCATGCAAACATTGCCTTGCAGTTGGAAAAGCTGGAAATAAGTGAGCTGTTCTGCAGCAATATGAAATGTTTACTTGTTGAATCTTTTTATCAGTTTTTACCTCCCTCCTTCTCTCCTTGTGTTATCTATGCAGCAGGTACTGAGCTATGCACCGAGCTGATTAGAACAGTGATAGATGGGAGGGTGGATGACCTTAGCTTCCAACTAAACACAAGGTCGGACATTTGTCTCCTCGCTACATTTGCATGCTTTCCGCCTGTTTATGGCAATTTGTCACCAGAGTAGACCCCAAAACATTGAAGCTGGAGATCCTGGAATAAAAAGCAGTGCATGATGAAGCACTTTGACTCAAGTGCTTTTAAAATCTGTGAAATATGCACATATGAAAGTTTTCGACGACCTGTATTTTTGATGAGTAATTAAGGCACATCGGTGCAAAAATTTATCGCGACTGAAAAACACAAAAGTTTGTGAAAGCGCACTCGTACCCTCTGCATCAAGCGTCTTCAAGCGCTTGCCACCCATGAGCCATAAACGTGCACACCCAGCGCGACATGCACTGATGAATGGCCTGTCAAGCTGCTTGGTGATCAGTGAATTATTTACACTCATATGACTTCAATAATTCAGGGGGCCCCCAGTCCTAACAAATTACTGTGCAACTTTACAAACCAGCAGCACTGGTTCAGCCGGAGCCCTGAATGATCAGCCGCTCAATGGCAATGTTAAAAGTGAGTGTCATAGCAAACATACTGTATGTACGTATTGGTGGAAAACCTTAACTTATTGCTTAATATGATTAAATCAGACCATATTTTAGGCTTTTATGGTGGATATTTGTCATATATTTCAGAACCATTGTCAGATAAGTACATTACTGACCCAATGTGACCATTTGGTTTAGTGTTTAAGGATGAAAAGACAAATGATTTTAAGTTTGTCAATAACTATTTATTTTCTAGGAATTTGCTCCAATCTCACCACCAACTTCTTAAAGTCAGATCATCTTTTAACAAGCCTGTCCCAACATAAATGACTTGATCTCACAGAAAGTATCTCCACAGCAACCACAGATACCAAAACAAACTGGTCATCTCTGACTTCATTAGGTTCCGCACAATAAAAAGTAGACCTGAACTGGAATGAGGACATTGATTGGATTTTACGACCTTAGTCAGATGCAAAAGTGTTGACCTGTATGGTTGCTACAGGTTTTTGGGTTGTCCTATAAAAGGTCGTAGACAGATGCCGCAGCGGTGTGTCTTAAGCTACGCTCACACCGCCCTCCGTAACATGCATTTGATATATCAGACGAGAGCTGTGAAAGAAAAAGCCTGGAGTAAGATTTGCGAGATTTTGACATTTCATATTTAACATTTCACACCAAGCCAATTCTAACTGTAGGTAGAGCACGTAAACAGCAGGATAAGATTAATAAAAATAAGTTCCTTCTTTCTTGTCCAGTGTGAACACTTTAGGCTATAGTTGCATCCGAGAACATGCTTTTAGCGCATTCTTGAATCTACAATATCCTTGAGGTTCGTGCGGATACCTTCAGGGACATCATGGTAATGCAACTTACCATTGCTGTGTGTGTGGTAAATGTATCATATTGAATTAGTAAGGCTTGTATACCCACTTATGACATTCGGGTGATGCTATCGTACCTCGCCCTTACGCCACACTGTTGGTTGGTAAAGTGTGCGTACTGGCACCTTACTAATTGCACCCAAAGGCTGCATGCACAGGTGTGTAGGTGACAATAAGTGTCCATAGATGGCTGTAAGATGCCCACACTTATTTTGATTTTCTAATTTCCTCAATTTAACAGTCAGACATGGGGCGCACATTTATCACTTCAACTGCACTAACGGGCCCCTTGCTCATTTATTAAGGGGGACCTGGTGCAAACAAAATGGTACCCAAACACATCGTTAGCTGGAAGCTGAAATTTCGCAGCTTTAGCCGGAAGTAGATTTTGTGGATCTGTACTAGAAATTTCCTAACCCGGTACCGGTCTTTTTCTAGGGTAGGAGAGTGAACTTCAGTCAAGGAAATCTGACTAATGATGCTCTGGCACTATGTTGGTGTCATGTTTTTGTGTGCGGCTAGGTCCCCCTGCTTTTTTTTGTCCGCAGACACCTTTAATTCACCCAAACGGGCTGTTGTGACTAAGGCATCAGGTGTAAAGTTGGGCTTTTTAACATGGGAATCGATGGGAAATGACTCCCTTCTATTACCTGCATTAGTCTTTTGAAGAAATAATTTTCAATCGGATTTTTTTTTAATCATTGACTTGAGTCAACTTCATCCATCAAACAGAATATTTTGTCCGAAACACACAAAAACATAAAGAACATTATGTTTTATAAAGGATTATCTGACATGTTTCGCAGCACTTTTTCATAACAAGTATGTGTTTTTTTTTCTGGAATTTTCAAAGTGTAAATCAAATGGGATCAAAAAAAAAAAAAAAGAGTGGAGTTCTAATTACAGTCACGTTTAAAAGTGTGCAAAGTGTAATGCACAAGCAAGAACTCAATCAGAAAGAAGAAAATAAAATATTTTTCTTTTGAATACACAGCGTAACTCAACTCTAGAGCATGATCATGATTCCAAGCAATTTCAACATCTTACAGAGCGCACCAACATACACATTCTTAGTGCGAACACCCGTACATTACCAGGGACACATACAATGAGACATTGAGATGATGTTCTTTTTCAAAACACTTCCTTAAGATCAGCTACCACACAGACAGCAATGGGCGAACACAAACACTGAGAGGCCCCGCCACACACTTCCAGGTCCCTAACGAGGTCGCTAATTAACTCTCCCACTTGCGCTTGCTCGTTTCCCTCCGAGGTGCACATTGCTTTTTTGACAGGAGAAAATTGCTGGGCAATTAAATCATCTGAAGAAGAACACTCTAGCAGCTGGTATTAACATCTAAATGTTACATCCACATAAAAAAATTGGATTTTGGTGAACCCATATGGTAACAAACCTTTTGCGAGGAATATTGAAAGTCACACATTGTAAGGAAAATGTTATGGAAGCCTTCAATGTTCCAAGAAAATGTTTTCTTTTATTATTTTATCTAATATAAATAAAGTGACAAAATACATAGATTAAAAAACATGAGAGTGATTATATGGGAAATGATTAGAAGCAAAAGAGAAAAATAATTTGAGCACCTATTTCTTTAATTGACTATTCTGATATTAAACAATATCCTTTTTATATTTCAACCCCAAAATTAGTTGTTCTTTGATGGCTTCTAGGTTTAGAACTATTAATTACATCGCATCAAGGGGCTTCTTTAACTCTTTAACACCTGAGTTGTCGCCGGTGACACCTAAACACAAAAATACCTATCCATGCATTTTCTAGATCAACTGTAGTTCTGATTAGAGTCGAAGGGTTGCTGGAGCCTATCTAACACATGAAGGGTGAAAGTAGGGTTCACCCTGGTCAGTTTCCAGTCCATCACAGGGCAACACTGAGACAAAACAACTAGACACAGCCACAAAAACCAATGAAGTTCCGTCTTGGGCTATTGGAGGAAGCTGGAGTAAACCCAGACATGCACAGGAAGAGCACGCAAACTTGGAAAGGACTCAATGGGAATTTGAACCAGGGCCTTCTTGCTATGAAGCAGGGTAGAGTTTTTCTAAAATTTCAGATAAATCAACTGCGCATTGTAAAATGATTTAAGCATTACCTGCACTTAACCGCCACTTAACCCTAAAAGTAGCCGAAGCAACCGTATTTCAGTAGTTCATTTGAAATTCGCCACTGAATTGTGGATGGGACTGTGGGCATGGAGCAACCCCCGCCCCCATTCCTGTCACCTATAACTGAAAGCTCTCTGTTTATACACTCTAGAAACAGGCTTATGGCCTCCAACACTCCCAACCTACATTACCAGATGCCAGCGCGGATGAGGAAAAACAAAGATGTACTTTGATCTAGTCGTCTACAAATGGATACATTAGATTAGAGCGAAGCAGTAATCTTGCAGCGTATTTTCTTCATGACAAATAGACACTTTTTCAAACTGCATTTTTTCATTTGCTCCCGATTCACAAGGATTTGTCCTCCATTCTAAGAAAAATGACACGTTAAAAACAAAAAACACAATTTTCACATGAATTTTTAAACTCTTCTAAAGATTAACTCTTGTTTTTCTTTAAGGTTTTCCCCCTCGCTGTTAAACAGTGACACTCTTGTGGATGTGATGTCTGACCTCGATCTCGACCTTTCAAGACACTTTTTTTTTTGAGGTTCCTCCTCATCTTGGTGCAGCCTCCCAGGTCCCCTGGCCTCTTCTTCAACTGATTTTTATCTCCTATTTTGTTAACCTCACTTGCAATTAACCCCACGCTGCGAGCCAACCACACATGGCTCAATGGAGGGTGCCTACAGTACGTCGAGTGCCCAGCCCAGTGTGAATCGCAGCATTGTGCTATCTGGCCTGCAAAGAAAAGAGTGCAGAGAGGAGAAAGAACGGCTGTTTTTTGGGGTCTGCTGTTCTTAGCAGGGTGCCCCCGGGGGCGATGACAGCAGTGTAGGGTGGAGGTTTGTTTCAGTCTGCAGTGCGATGGGGGTGGGGGGTGTCCATCATGACAGGTTCTTTTGTGTTGTAGACCGTTACTCAAAGGTGAAGGTTGGTTTTGTGGAGATGGCGTGAGTCGGCACCAACCAGGGGGGTCATTGTGCCCGCCTCGCACTCTGCTCCTGCTCAATGGGTGGATTACAGAATTTGCCTGATCTGTAATCTCTCAACAGACTCACAATTGGTTGAACCGTCAAGGTCAGCTTGTGTTTGGCTAAATGTTCACATCGGTATCTAAGCTCTAATCTGTAGGTCTCATTTACATCTCCCAATGTAATGATCCTATCCATACTTTAGGGCTTCTTTTTATAATATTTCTCTAACATAATGAGACAAAAAGGTCAGTATCTGGTGATGGGTAGGATTTTTATTTAAACTGTTCTCCAAGTTCAACAATTTCAGCAAATGAGTACGTGCAACAAGCCAAGGGGCCTTTTACTGCAAATCTAATTCGTTTCTCAAGACAGCTATGAAATTTGCCATTGACATTAGCGATTACCCCGAGGCTAACGAAAAGATGATCTCAGTTAATAAATGATCCCTAACAAGGAGCGCTCCCTTTGCCTCTCCCATTGAGTTAATGGCAGGGGCAGCTGTTAACGCCACGCAGTTACAGAACCGCTAACCCTGACTGCACCTTTCCTACTCCTCGTGTTTTCATTGGGCTGCTGGGGACTAGTCCACCCACCCTTTGCCCCAGTCTTATCATCATCAGCCTCGTCATCACCCGGCAGACTCTGCGTTATGCAGAGGCATTATTACAGCCTTGATTTAGGGATTTCAGACGCTCCCGGCAACATTTCTGGATCGTGGCCCGGGTGCTTCCGGGTTTTTGGTTTTGAGTGAGCCACTAAGAGCAGATGTGAGTGACATCAGCCTGGAGAAAAGTGGAGGAAAAAATGGCTAATCATCTGGAAGTGACTGGCCCTCCAGCTGGCTGGGGCCATCATTGACACTCAACAATGAGGAAGCCGTTCTTAGAGAAAAAGAGGTGAAGCAACCGTTCGGCAGTGACAAAAAACCAAGGACCCCAACTGTAATCAAGCTCTTTTGTTCCTGTCTCTTTGCATAATTCTAAAATAAAACATGTTTTTGGTCTCAAAATCGTTTCTAAAAACTGAGATCTATTATTAGCACACAGAGATGTCAGGTTGTATCTCTAAAACGAAAAGTTACATTGCTTCAGTGCAGCTACATAGACGCGTTTAAATTGTGTTTGCAAGAGGGGCTTCCCGCACATCTAGCCTGGGAAGCACATAATACGATATTCCCTATTTTTTCCCCCCTCCTCTGCATTCCAATTTATTGAAGTAACCGAGCAGAAAATTCACTGAAAGCACTGGCACTTTATTGAGAATTAGTATATACATCTAACACCCTGTGAGAGAAAAAGCAAACCTCGTGTTCCTGTAATTGGTGGGAGAAATGGGGAGATGAGCAATTACAAGCTAAAGATGACGAGGTATACCCACAGCAGAGTAAGTCGGGAAATGCGTTAGTGAGGTCTAGTAATGAGTAGCTAGAAGGGGGAGCAAGGATGTGCATTTAGAGGCTGCATATATCATGAGATGCCAGTCCCATACTATGATACCACTACCGCAAGCTAGATAATAGACACATCCATTTACTCTGCTGTAGATGAGTGGATGTGCCCACCATGAAGCTTGTGGTAGTGGTATCATAGTATGGGACTGGTGTCATGAAATACAAGTCCCATACTATGATAACACTACCACAAGCTTCATGACAGGCACATCCATTCATCTACAACGGAGTAAATATTGGCTTTCTGACCAATTGATGCTTTCTACAAATCTTCTGAAGGCGACGCCATTGTTTTGCCAAACTTGACCCTGGGCTCAATGCATCCAGTCCAGCTTTAACGCAGACACTGGAGTCTTTACATAACTTGAAAAGTGTAAGAGGAATTCACACAGAATCCAGTCCGGCCTCTCCAGAGGCAAAATCCGTTTTGTTGGCTTCAAATGTTGGTCGGACGCCGGAGCTTTTTGCGGAGTTGGGGCAAATGAAAGGACCTAAACCGGAAATCATGCGAGCGAGTATAAAGCGCATCCGGTACATTTCTCAAAAAAAAAAAAATTCCGCTGTACTCGCTATGTTTTCACCGTGATGTAAACATTACGTCATTTCTGCTGACACAGTGTGTGGTACGGCGTCATATCGTTCATTTAACACCATGGACAACGAGAGGCAGAAACAGAAAAAAAAGTGTTATGAATGTAATCCGGAATGAGAGTTTGTTTATTAGTACTTCTTGTATAAATGGTGGATTATGACGTGAACCTCACGAGGTCGGCAGCAGAGCCTGTGGCTGCAGCAGGACTGCAAGCCATCTGTAGCCAGTGTGATTCAACAACCATAGATAGACCCATCAGCAGCAGCACTGAAGCTGGACTGGATGCAGTATGAAGGGTTAGCCTCATTTTTGTATTTTATGTTTATTATTGCTCCATTTGTTTCAGACAAATTCTTTTAAATACTATTTTTAGCTATAAATTCAGGTAGGATTTTTTTTGGTAAAATTTACCACTTAGATGAAAAAAATTCCCCCCAAAATGTGGTTTTAAAATTAATTTTAGCCTCTTTTATGACGTTTTTTCACTTTAAACTGTATGGCTGGATTGCTCCAATATTGGTCGCCATTTTTGTTGCTCCAGCAATTTTTGGTAGGTGGTGTGAGGGTCCGTAAGCTAGTGGGAGGGAAAGTAAACAGACAGGTCAGTTATGGGTAGTGGGAAGTGAGGGGGGGCTTATTCCACGTCCAAGAAAACTACATTGATTTTTTTATTTTGGTTAAAAGCTGCCTAATCATGATTAAGAGACCACCTGAAAGCTTTTAAAATAGTTCAAAAAATGATTGCTTTGGGTCTTTAAAAATTTTTTTTTTCCTTTTTAGCATCAAATCAAGGATTTTTCACCCTAAAGTCTAGCAGTTTCCTATATTTCTGGACATGTACTACAAAGTTTTAAGTGTTTTAGCAGACATTTATAATAATTTTTTGTTGGGAATTGTCTTTTTTATGTTTATTCCTCTGTATTTTGAAGCTTATTTGGCCTTCAGACAACATTTATTTACAAATCACTCACCTTAAGAAAAACAGGATAGTCAAGAAAAGATGGCATTTCAGAGGCTTTTTTATGCCGACTTTGTCACTTTCTTGTAGCATGCAGAAAGTCAAAGGTGAGAACATGAAGTTTTATCACCCTCTTGAATTTGTCAGTGTTTGGTGTGCAGAGCTGCTGAACCGCTAAGTTCCTTTGGGCTTTTAGAACAAGGACGGCGCGTGAGGCAGCCGGCCTGTCTTGTGTGCAGGTGAACTGCCGAAGGCCTTATGTTGGCTGCGCAGAAAATTGATGTCAAATGAGAGTGACTTGAGAGGTTAGCCAGGTGCATAAAATATGTATTGAGTTGTATTGCAGCCCAAGTGAGAACGTCTCTGAAATGCTTTTCTTCTCTGATTGATGGATTGAGTCAGACTCTCAGGCTGGAACCAAGTGGAACTGCCCCACAAGGGAGAACCACACCCGCTGTAACCAAAAATGAGGGGAGAAAAGCCTTTGTGTCTGTGGGTTTGTTTCATCAGCTCAGACACTGAGGCAATTTTTTTGGAAACTTCATATGGAACTGATACCAAAGCAGCTCCTAACACGGTGATGTAAAGTCCACAAAGCTACAGAGTAAACACTAGATTTCCCATCACCCTCATTGCTTCCCTCTAAAAGGACAAGAAGCACATCTCACACTGCGGCATTTCAATTTGCAACGCCGCTGTTGCGAAGTACGTGTTCATTTATTGCTGTTATTACTTTGTCATGTTGGCTAAATTGATAACATGACATAACTTGTTTGCTGCCTTGTTGCTCCGGCAGTCTGATTATGAGGTCAAGTGCGTTAACAAATGACAAATGTGGGAGATGGGAGCGGCACCATCAATTCAAGTCTTTTCCTCTGCTAAAATGAAGACGATTGCTCAGCTGCGGCTGATCTGACAAGGTGGAGGAAGAACATTCGGCAAGAAAAGGAGATGCTTTTGGACAATTTATCCTCTGTAGACAGGAGGTCATCGTGATTAGAAACATGCCGAAATGAGGCTTGGAACTGGACTGAGTGGATTACTGTCCTAATTTAAAACTCAGGATGGACTCAACTCTAAAGTTACGTTCACACCGCCCTCAGTAATGCATTAAAGCAACCGCCTTCAATGAAAAGTCTACGTAAATGCGAGCTTCTGGCTTCTACCTTCAGAACTCTTGCTTCTCAGAAGTACAATTTGTTTAAAAAATTGATCATAACTTAATCAGAAATTAATCATTGCTGGCTGTAATTATATGACACCAAGTCTTTCATGTATCGAAATCGAGCTGTGAAAGGAAAAGCCTGGGGCAAGATTCCCGAAATTTGCACCGCTTTGTCTCTTCCAACTGTAGGTGGCAGACATGCGTTAGTAAACAGTAGCAAAAGAAGAAGAAGAAGCCCCTCCCTGCTTGTTCAGTATGAACAACATGGGCTTGTAATAGCTACTACAGACAGAGTAGCATTATATAGACAACATTAGTTCAATTAGGTGCTTATTTATCCCAGTCTTGCATGCTCCTTCCATTTAAAGTGGCGTTCCATATATTTCAAAGGGACCTGGTCGTGAACAGCATCATGGCCCCAAAATGGCGGCAGGGCCTGATTAGCTGAAAGTACTAGACCGAAGTTCACGCTCTTCCTTTAAAAAAAAACACTGGAACCAGGTTACGGTTAGAGTTACGAATTGTTTTGCATAAATACACAAATTTTGCTTCTGGCTACAGTTGCGACATGTCCGCTTTCGGCTAATGATGAGATGAATGTTGTGTTTGGGCGCCATCTTGTCTGCAACCAGGTCCCTCTCATACATTCCGGGGCACATACTGACAGACGATGAAGCCATTAAGTGCCTCTGAGTGATGCTCCGTACCTTCAGGGTGCAAACACATCTCCTGTCCTCAGGGGATCCCTAAACTGTCAAAGAATCCCCCCATTATGTATCATCACTAAGTCAGACAGCGGAATCTTCAAACCCGATGTCTGTGATGGGCTAAGAAAGCGCTGACAAGAGAACGAGATCCTCCCTTCACCTCTCCGTTTGAGTCACTTTGAAAACTTAGCGGATTCACCTTTTTCCAATCCTGTGAGGATGAATCCATCGCCTATCTAAGACGCTACAACCAGCACACCTAGAATTACAATGGGACCACATCAAGGGACGACCAAGCCTGACTGACAAGCTCCCCCCCCCAATAAAAGCACCGGGCTGCCTTCATTTGCATGACTGGGTTTGGACTGGCGGAGAGAGTTAATCAGGGAATTCCATGGTGCCATAGCAGGGGCTTGGAGCAAACCCCCCCTTGAGGGCTGATGTGAAATCCTCTTAGTGGGCTGAAAGAAGAGTTTGCACCCACCTCATCCCGCAGGACAGGGGCACCCGCGGGGAGGGCACAACAGGAATGACCTCCCCACCAACTTCCCTTTAACACAGCTTTAATCACAATGAGACGACTCCTGCCCTCAAAATCTCACTACTCCTCTTTGCTTCCTTCTCTCCCTGCCTCTACAGGCTGAGGGGAGACCACAGAGTTTAACACTTTGGCTGTGAGCAGAAAATTCTCATTTTGCAAACATTTTCACTGCAAACTACTCGATACCTGCAAATGTTTAAAACCTTGTTTTTAGAAGAGATCAAGATTTCCGCGCTTTTCGTGAAGTCAGCACAGCTGAGAGTTTTGTGTTATTAAAAGCCAGGATTTAGAAATTAGCTAATTATTATTAAAAAGAGTTAAAATCCTTTTGCTGTAAACATTTGAAAATAAACTCGATTTAGGGATTTGAAAAGACTCTGATTGCACTGTAATTTTTGGTTCAATTATTTTAAGGATTTTCTTTTGAAGTTCAATAAATGTTGACAAGTTCACCTTTCAGAACATTCCATCAGAAATGTGGAAGCGATTTATTTCTTTTTTAATGCTGGATGCCCTAACTGACCTGTATTTTATCCGGGCTGGGGACAGTCACAGGGAAACTACATACAGTGCATTCCAAATTATTATGCAAATTATTTATGAGCATCAAAAAGATAAAATTCTTTGTTTTTGAATTAAACTCATGGATGATATTGTGTCGCTGGGCTCTTTGGATCACTGACATCAACCTCAGACACCTGTGATCATTGGTTTGCCAGGAAAGCTCCCCTAACATCAACCCTATTGAGAGCCTTTGGAGCATCCTCAAGCAAAATATCTATGAGGGCAAGAGGCAGTTCACATCCAAACAGCAGCTCTGGGAGGCTTTTCTAACATCCTAAAAAGAAGCAGAAACTCTCCAAAAACTCACAGGGTGCAAGAATTGTGATGCTAGGATCTAAAGACACACACACGATTAAGCTCATGGCCCCAATGGGAGGTGAATCGTGGTTTTGTGAGCCATCCAGCCGTTAAATGTTGTCAAGTTAGACTGGCATTTATTGTCACTCTGGCTTCCTCCCACAGAGGAACATTGGTGGATCTAAAGTGTCTCTCAGGAGTTACCGTGAGGTTGTCTGTCTGTGTAGAACTGCAATGGACTGGCAAACCATCCGGTTCGTACCCAACCTTCAACTAACAGTAGCTGGGATAGTCTCCTATGACCCCAAAAGGGGTTAGAAAATGGATAATCAACTCGAGTTTTTTAGCACATGTTTTTTGTGTGTGGGCTGCATTGGGGAGCAGTGGTTAGCACCTCACAGCTAGAAAGTCGTGGTTTGATTCGAGGCTGGGACCTTTACGTTTGCATTCTCCCCGTGTATGCAGAGGTTTTCTCAGAGCACTTCCTTCAACAGTCCAAAAACGTGCTTCATAGGTTAAGTGCGTACTCGTAAGTATCCCTAAGTAGCCATCAGTAGCCGAGACGAGCTCTGGCAACCACATGACCCCAAAAGGTGTTAAGCAAATATGAAAAAATAAAACAGATGTTTTTTTGTCTTTTTTTTTTTCTTTTCCTTTGCGATTTCGTAATTAGCGTGTTTTCTCAACTGCAATGTTTACCATTCTAATGTTTATCTATGTCTGCCCTCTATACATATTTTCACATTCTGTTGTTTTAGTTTTGGTATTTGTTTCTTTATGCCATTGTTTAAAAATAAAAATAAAGCTACTGCTAAAAAACAAAATAAATAAATAATCCAGCGCTAAATTGGTCACCGTTTTCATCCACTCTACTGAACAACCAACTGTTATCAGTTAATTCCAGAGAGAGGAGCTGATTTATGTTTCCTTGGATAATAAAGTACAGTATCACTAACATGTGCAATGCACATCCCCAAGCACCACCTCCGTCTCCGTGATTAATGTCGATTTAATTAGGCGGCGTGCTAATTAAGCAATAAATAATGACAAGATATGCATTATGCAGAGATAAAGGAAAACCTTTGGCGAGGCGATACCCTGGAGAAGTTGTCCAACAAGATCATTTCTTTGGATGACAATAGAGTGAGATAAGCTGCACAACGGTCATGTGTGACCATTATGTGCAGTTTGTCCTAAATGTGTTCATGGAATGATAATTAATAATCATCTAGCTGTTCTGGGAACTGACAAAGATTGGACTCAAAGTCAGCACTAAGCTATCTGCTGACTGTTTTGCAGTCCGGTATTATAGAGATATTAAATGTATCAATATATTAGGAAGTAAGTTACTCAAAACGGGACGTCCGATAGAGCCATTAATCAAATCAAACCTTGCTGACCTTATTTCAACAACCCGAGCCAAGCAGCCAAGATTTCAATTTCTTCCTGGTTTGCATCAACCGCATCGGCAGCACCGCTGGCCGCCACTTTCCCGATCGTCTATTCACACGCATATTTGCTGCGAATATGCTTCCTCTGTGTCAGAAGCCGCCAAGTACGCACTCCTGATGTGTGTATAAGATGAACGTCATTTACACTGATTAATAGTCTCCAGCTACAGAGGCTTGCGAGCTGCTCGCGTCCAGACTGCAGTGACAAATAAATCTATCAATCATAGAAGGGATTTTCTAATCCGCCAGCCATCAGACAGAGTTGCAACCTAAACACTTTGTCACCGAGCGAGTGGGCCGCCCCCTGTTTGCTGTAAACACACTTAGCAGCACTTTGAGCGACGATCAATGAAGAAAAATTCGTGTAAACATTCAGCAGCCGGTTGTTTCTAGTGAGTGATTATACAAAAGGCAAACACATGGGCCAATCCCCAGGTTTCCTAAGGCACTGTCGAATAAAATTCATGGGAGAATAATTAAAATGTACAAAAGTCAGACAAGATTCCCATCGTCAGGTTAGTCTCAATGCATGAAGCAGAAAATAGTGCCAGGCAGTGGGAAGCACCGCAAAAGCAGGAGAGGTTGAACTGTAAAAAAAAAAGTAAACTTTCAATAACAGCCCACTCAAAGGCATGACTCCATTGCAACATAAAAACTGAAAAAAAAAGATATGTTCAGTTTGGTACATTTCTATATGTAGAGCCTTTAATGTGTTGAAACAGGGGCTGAGCTATAGGGGGGGTAGCAAAGAGCTTTGACCCCCCAATTTTGAAGTTAATATTCATATTAATGTATATATATCATCATTGTCAAAAGAAAATCATCTATTTAAGCTTTTGCAAAAGAACCAAACATTCTTAATAATATTTTATATTATTAACAATAATAAAAAGGTTTAAAAATATTCATTTTATGTTTTGATTACATTTTGCCATTCTCATTTACCACCCTTTCAAAGTTTTCTGCCACCCCTCCTACCCCTCTATATAACATTTTCTAGCTCTGCCACTGAGTTTAAGTAACCCTTCATTTAATTAACACAACCTTCACACAATTGTCATAGATTTAAAATAAAGTGATGCATACAAACCGGGCAACATGTTCCATTTTGGATTTAAAGTGAACTTTATAGCATATAACTTATATATAAGTTAATTAGAAAATTGCCCCCTACTGAAACCAGCCCCTAGTGGCCATTTATGCAAATGCAGGATGTATTACTTTAAGCCTGACTTCAGACTTGGAAATCAATGAAGCGCTTTGATTGAACTTTTTAACCATTTTATACCAGAAATGGTCACCGGTAACACCAAAATAATATACAGTAATCTTCGACCGTTAACGCAATCAGTTGATACCGGCGTAGAGAAAGGTGGCTTTGACCGTTAAGCAACACTTTACGTTGATAGTGTAAAGCCGCTTTTCTCTGTGACTGAACCAGCTAATTTACGTTGCTTGCGTAAGCACTTCACTGTTAAACAGTGTTGCTTATTAGTGGAGTCAACAAAATAAAAATAATAATTAAAATAATTGTGCATCTTGTGGTACAAGTACCAAATTTGCCACGGATGTACCTCAGAATCTACTAATACAGAAAAGCACAAGCCATGAAAAAAATCCTACATTTTAAAATATACAAATAATAGTAATCTGTAGGTACCTCTCAGGTTTAAAGAGTGACTTTTGAGCATGAACATCCCATATTGTTGAGACCGGAGCAAATCGACATTGAACCTTTTTGTTATAATTGAGTGTATAGCCGCCATTCTTTACAAATGGCTGCCACTTGAATTTGTCTCTTGACTAAGGTATGAGGAGATCTTAAGGCAAATTTAGTGCTTGTACCACAAAATGTCCAATTTGTTAGAAATATGAAGCAAACAGGCTCTGGTAATCAGCGGTTCTATTTTCACAAAAATTTTTTTTTTTTAAACAAACTGCAGATTTTAGGAATTTTTAAAACCAAAACATTATCATTTAGATGCTCAAATCAAATTATCACAGCAACATAATGTTAAGGACTAGTTCGACGGACTTACTATCAACCAGTTTTTACTCCTGCCAAGGAGTGTGTTTACGTATAAGGTGCAGCACACTTAAAAGATTTCATTTGAGATCATTTATCCGGATAAATGTAAACGGAAACTATGAAAAGTGTTTTTACTTACCGAGTTTTACACTTTAAATCTAAAATGTAAAAGTATCTATGCAAGTCCACAACTGTATCTTATGAAGTTGTTCACCTTTTGGCATATTCCATCAGGGGTTGCCACAGAGAATCAGCTTTTGCTGATTCGCACAGGTGGTTTGGCAGAGAGTTTTACGCCGGATGCCTTTCCTGACACACCCTTGTATTACATCCGGGTTGGGGACTGGCACAGGGTAACTCAAACTTGGGTCCTCTTGTTCGGCAGTAGCGTTTGGAGTCTTTCCCAAAGAGCCACACTGGATTAAGCTTACTGAACCCCCTGAGAGGCGAAGCCAGGTTTTCTACATGCCAGTCATACATGCAGCCAACTTAGCCAACCAGCCGTTAATTGTATTTTATCAAGCTCCTGGCAAATTAAATTTGGCAATTACTGTTAACAGAACGGCTAAAATCGTATACACAGATATCAAGTTGCGTCATGTCTAATTATTCAGAGCTATACTTTAAAGGGAGCTCTCCTGGGAAGTTATGCAACCGACTTATTCAAAACAGAGATTCTCAGGATCTGCCCCCCCCCCTCAGGTGGCACAAGCCAATATTTTTATTTTTCCTTCCACTGAGAATGCAAATTAATAGTCTCGATGTAGTGGTTGAAGGGAAAGCCATTCAGTCCCACGTGGAAGTTGAAGTAAGTAATGCCTAAAGAAAACCTAATAAAATCTTGTCAAAAAGGGGGGGAGAGAGAGAGAGGGAGGAAAAAATGATGATTATCTTTAATCACTAACCTGCCTCGAGTGGCGCCACCGCATTATCCCACACCTTCATTCCTTATAAAAATATCTATTAAACACAATACTGGAGAGATGAAAAGAAGCGGCGATGACGATAGGAGTGGAATGCCAATGGCCTCATTACCTGTCATCGCACATTGTAACTGGAAATTGCTTCTTTCAGGTTTTGTTTGCTCAGGCAATTACAATAAACTCCCGGCTTGACATGTTGTTTGCACAGATGTAGGACATTAATAAACATGAGCTTTAATCTGAATTATTGAACTGCTCGCAATAATTCTGACAATGGATTTGGAGACCCTGACGGATGGAAGGGCGGGATGAGAAGGGGACATTTCGCTATCCTCTGGTTGTTTGCCCTGCGCTGGACAGTCTTATCACCCAAGAAGTCCTCTAATTGAATGTAGGAGCGCTGCCTTCAGGCATTCCTAAACTTATTTCTGCTTTAAAATCTACAAGACAAAAGATGCTCATGTTTGACTTTTGGGAAGAAACCTTGATGGCTTCAATATTGTGACAGAACTTTTTGTTTTAAGAAATTTTACAATATTTTACCAAAAGACAAACATTATTTGAACCGCTCAAGGTTTAGCACAAAGGAGCACAATAAATAGAAAGTGATGGTTTTGGTAGCAGAGGTGGTGTTTAGAAATCTACACATGGCTGTCAAGTCAGCTGGAAAAATACTTCATTAATACATTTCAAAAGAGGCAATGTAGCCATAAGAGGGCCCAAGTCAGGAAAAATACGGGGTTGTGTCAGGAAGGGCATCCGACGTAAAATTTTTGCCAAACCAAATATGCATATGAATCAATATCAATGCCGCCATCTGTGCTGTCCACTGACATGGAGACAGTGAAAACGGGAGGGATGCTAAAATAGCAGTGACTGGCGTTAGAATACAAAATGCAGAAGACAGGATTAGATGGAGCTGATTCACGGTGGTAACCACTAAAGGAAAAAGATGAAATAAAAAGATTTTACATTATTATATCATAACAGCTTATTTTTAAAATTAAGCCCCATATTAATGTCATTAATCTAGAGAAACAACATCACTCTTTGTAACTCTGAGTCTTAAAATGTGCGCCGCTTAAAAGTTTCACAAACAAGTTTGATATGCAATTTCCACATCATTACCATGAGAACATTTTGGGACATAGTTATGGGACAAGGCCAGATGAGGTGTCCATCATCAGAAGTTAACAAATTCCTGCCAAATCCATTATTTTCATTATCTCGCCTATATCATGGTTAATTACAAAAGAAATACATATCAAAACGATTATTAGGCAGTCATGGTGCAGAGGTAGAGGGTCAAAGGTTTATTTACCGCCTTGCCTGCCCATGGGTCAAAGACACGGGCAGGCAAGTGTCTCCCATAATGCTTGTTGGTTATGGGTTGGTGCAAATGTAAAGCTACGGACACACCAGGAATGTGACACGCATTCAAGAGTGCACTAAACACAGGATTTTGATTGCACGTTAATCCCATGGTGTTTACGCTGAAAAAGCAGGGAGGGGCTTCTTCTTTATCTTTTCTTAACTAGCACAACAATGTCCACAACCTACAGTTGGATAAGACTTGTTGCGAAGTGTCACAGCAGTACAAATCTCACAAATGTCATACTATGTTTTTTCTTCAAATTGTTCTGCAATCATAGATTTCTCTACCCCTAATCAATTTATAAACGGATGGCACTTCAGTGAAATCAAAGGACGCCATCAATACGACTAAATCCAAGTCCCTGACTGGTCAAAGTTTGACCTGGTGTAACTTTCAACGTCCATTCAACGACCACGCATTGTGTACATGAAGCACGAAAAGTCATAGAAATGTACGTTGCTATGAATGTGAGAGTTTTGAACGCAGAAGAACAAAACACGTGTTTACTCACAGTTACATAGACTTTTGATTGGAAGAGGCCACTTGAACCCATGTGATGCAAGCCATGGGTGAATCGGTGTGTGACTGTTAAGTGTTTTGGGCCTTTAAACAAAGTAGAAAAGCACTATTTAAGTATACACCATTTATCATTTTAAAAGTGCATGTCACATGTCTAAAGATTGAGCCTCTCCAAGATGCCAAAATCTGATTTTTGTGATTTTTGTGTCATCTTGAAGTGATGACATTGTGTAATGACTTTGTCACATGCTTGCCATTTCTACTCTAAGAAGTTGATGTAGATATGGTTGCCATGACAGCATTAAAGAGGTGGAGATACTGACAAAGTAGGTATTAACCTTTTAACATCTGAGCTTTAGCTCCAGTGTTGGCAGTCTATGAACTACCCTAACTGTCCACGAAATTAACGTAATTCCAACAGATTCTAAAAGAGGAGAAAAGCAGTTTTGCGCTGATGTGCAACACTTTCCAGTAATAATGTGTTTATCTAATTCAAGTCAATTTAGCTAATATCGACACAAAGAGAAGCAGCTTTGTGCTGCTATGTAACACTTTACACTTTTGTTTACACTTTATGTTAGTTATGTGTTGGAATTATGTTCATTTTGTAATTGCTTGAAGAGTTACGGTAGCTCAATAAGCATGTGTTATTTTGCTGTCAATGGCAACAGTCTCTGTTTAAAGGGTCAAACTTAAGGCACATCTAAAACATCAACAAAAATACAGGCTGAAGTAAAAAATAAATAAATAAATGAAACCATTTAGAACCTGAAATAAATGAACTTTTTTCCACCTTTCCTCAATCCTGCAGTGTTATTCACAATGATAAGCTAGCACTAGCTTAGCTTCTTTAATGCCTAACAGATTTGATCTTTCTGTCCGTAACTTTGATCTGGATGTTTTTGTATCTTTTTGTTAATTGAAAGGATAAGCTTGATTAGCATGATACAGTTTGGTCATTGATTCATTAGTTTCTAGGTCCCAGCCTTCAAATTAGTCACAAGCTATGCTAGCTTTTTAGCAAACCAAACATCTACAAATCGTATCCTGCTTGTTTGCTAGACAGCTACCAGGGGAACACACTACATGGAAATATGATAACCCAATTAAATCCAACATCTTGAGAATAAGAACCAAATAATGTAGTTGAATATAGGCACAAAATATGGGCTCAACCAAGAAAAAAAAAAAAAAATTCTCCTTTCCTTTAAAGCTTGCACAAAAAAGCTGGGGAGCAAGCTTCCCAGGTGGGCTTGCAGTGGGAATATCTACAATAGGAATGCAGGAATAGCATCTTTTTGTCCTCTTTTTGGGAGGAATCCTAAGATGTTCAAAAGGCGAGACAGCAGAGGGAAAGGAGCTGGCTATTCTTGAGAATCAAAAAGACTTTGCTGACTTTGATCACCTGCATCTCATTCGATGCAAAATTACTGCGCCGGGATCCCAGGCTTCTCCACACAAGAACATGATGTTACAATGTACTTCACAGAAGCAGACTAGGAGCAATTACAAAGAAAGATGACTACCCGAACACTGATGAAGATACAAATGCTTTTCAAATTACAGGTTTATAACACCATTCTTGCAGCATCACTGTTTTGAAGGACTGTTTTGAATCGTCTAGCACCTGGAAGCACATCTTTGATGTTTACTGTAGGTAAAGTCAGCTGTTTGTAGCCTTTGATGCAATACTACATAAAGCTTCCACGTTGAGCCCTCCCATTCTTTGAAATAAACATCGACAAAAACCCATGAGCCATCGCCTCGTCCCAGGTTGTTAAAAGCAAAGTTTCTGTGTTTACCGTCTGTAAGCAAGCGCGTGCGTGCATTTGCATCCACATTAGCATATCGCTGTTTACTCCAGAAGTTACTGTGAAGCGCCCGTTTCTCCTTGGGGAGAGCTGCTTGGCAAACACCTCGGAGTAAACAAGACAACTAGTGACAATATGCTAATGGGCCGATTCATTATTCTCCTCCAACAAGCTCCGCCTCAGAGAAGACACTTCAGATCTCCAACATCTCCATCAGGATTCCCTCCCACCGCCGTTTGACTAATGCTTCATAAGGCACTCTATCTTTCCCACTGAGCGGACCATTCATCAAGCGGCTGGACAATGTTTCATCTTGGACGGTGTCAATCTTCCAGGATCAGCAGAAGAGGTGATGTTCCTCAAAGCGGCGCCAGATAAAGTTGTTCACCTTAAATGCTGTAGAGATTGATGTCCGCCGAGTCGCAGGCGCCCTCAAAAGAGATGGATCGCTCTGGAAAGCGCAATCCGCTGCATTCTGATGAAGACTTTCAACCTCAAACTACACTGTTCCAGTCAATAAACATGAGCTGGAAGAATAGAATTGCAATAATGTTCTTTCCTCTAATTGAATTGGACAATGGATTGGATTATTAACTCCGCAAATATTTACTTTGTTGCCAGTGGCCTAAACTCATTACTCTCCTATGGATTTCCCCTCCTACACGTTTACTGTTCAAAGGTGTTTACAAGGCTGCTTTGCATGGTTCAAAATCATTTCCACAAGCTGCTTAGCACCAAAGGAAGACCTCTTAACGATGCAGAGCCAAGAAAAAAGCTCGACATGTTGCAAAATCGCACGCTTGTATTGATTTACCAACAGCAAGATATGGAGCGAGAACAGATGTGTAAATACAGACGTGTGACTAAGCTACTGCCAAAGACATGTTTGCAGTGTGCATCGAAATTAGCCTCAAAATGTCAATACATCCCTCCTTTCAATAAATGGGTCACATTTGAGTCTTTACTGATGTGTAAATAAGTGTTAAGAATCGGTTGCACCTTTTGCTTCAAGCCTTTCTCAAAAACTGAAAAGCATTGAAATGAAAGTTAGTCATTCCTAAAACTGATGTGATTAAGTAAAACAGCACAAAAAAACTTTCTATCATGTGGATTCATTACATTAAGAAAAAAAAAAGTCAACATCAGAATTATTCAATCAAAGTAATGCACAATTAAGTTCATAACCTATTTAGGAAAATTTAAGGAGTTTATTTTATTTTATTTTATTTTTTTCCAAAGCAGTGTCAACTCTAGAAACATGTTTTAACAGAAAAGACAAACGTCCATCTGTGTGTTTTTCTTAAAATGATACTTTTTTTAAAAATTGCTATTGGATATGTAGTTATAAAATAAACTGTCTGAAACCACACACACACAAAATTGTTTGACATTTCCAAAACCTTCAAACCAAAACATCATGACTGCATTTTATTTAAAAAAAAAAGAAATTTTACTATACGTAGAAAAACGTGTGACTATAACTATATTTATTCATCATTCTATCCTTGAGTTATTGTAAATATTTAAAAGCTACATTATATAAATGAAAATAAAGGGTCTCTTTTTAAACAGTGAGGTGGGACTTTACAGCTCTCACTGAGTTTTGATCAGAAAGAAACTGTCTTGTTTCCTGTTAAAGGTTGCAGACTCATGATTTAAAGTGTATTTAGCAAAAACGCCAATCCAAATAAAAAAGTGGATTTTTTTTCTGTGCCACATGTAAAATTTTAGGACTAAGTCTTCGCTCTGATTTTTGAAATGCAAATTCAAAAGCAACACTTTGCATTTTTTCAGTTTTGAAAAATGAGGACCAACAGAGACCGTGCATATCACTGTAGTAATTAACTACAAAATAAAGAGTCCAAGAGGAAGAAGCTAAAACTGATTTCTAACTTATGAAGCATTTCGAGCTCCTGAGACACATCTCATAATTCAGAGCACTGGGGTAATTTATTTCTCTCGCTTTTAATACGTTACAGACGAGCGGTCATGTGTCTTTCTGCCATCGGAGCTTTACGGCACAGAGGCCTGGCGTGTAGCAGAGCCGCTGCTGCTCAGCCTGTACCTGTGGTGCCTTTCATGGTTCAGAGCCCTCTAATTTCAATGGGAAGTTGCACATAATTCATGGACACATCCCTGCTAGGGAGACGGGGGGAGGGAGGGGCGATCTCGCACAGGAGGAGGCTGATGATGGACTGTACCTCTGCAGGCTGCCCGCTTTACAACGGCTGGTTCTGGATCATTTGGTCCAGCCACTGGCTGCTCTGAAGCAGTTTGAGGTCAGTGGGAAATGACTGGCTGATTGAATGGAGGGTGAGAAGATGCCACTTTAAATTTTAATGCCATCTCCCACTGAAAAATTCAGCTTAGATCCATCGAAAATTTGCCTTTGCTATTCTCAAACTCCTGATTTCACGTACTACACCTCTACTTTAGGTGGTGCATTTAACTTTATTTCACCAAATTTATTAAAAGTTTAATAAAAGTTGTTTAAACTTCTGTCATATACTGTCAATTATTTTATCTTTTCCTTTTACTTTGTCAACTAAAACTGTTGAGCCACAAAAAATAGTTTTTCAAAGGGTGCATGTGTATTTAGTTTTTTTTAAATTTTTTTAATTAAAATAAAAAAAGAAAATAACTTTTTAGAATGTTATTAAAAAACTGGGAAATTATTTTGTTAACATAGGTCTGCTCAATAACATTTAAAATTGAATAAAGTAGATAAGCTAACTATTAGAGACCGGCGTTTATTCCATCACAGACAGAATAGTGATGGTTAATGGGTTCATTTTCCATAAAATTCGGTCACAAAATGGAGAAAAGTAATAACAGATAAGTAAAAACAGATGAGCATTTCAGTATTTATTGAAATGACGAGAACATTTTTTTCTGTTTAGATTAACTTTGGCTGTGAACGTGAATCTGCGTATCAAAAATCAATTTCTCTTTCATGACAATCATTTTCCTGGAGCACCTTTTCCTTTGCTTAGTAATCCATGTTCAAAACAGTTCTTCTAATTTGTTGCTGTTTTCTCTGCTCACCAGGAAACCCGACTTGCTCGTTTTCTTTCTTTCTGCAGTTCAGGATTCCCCCCTGAATTGCTATATGGAGCTAGCAGCTAATGTTTTTAGCCTGTTAGCTACATGGAGCTAGCAGCTAATGTTTTTAGCCTGTTAGCTACATGGAGCTAGCAGCTAATGAATTTAGCCTGTTAGCCCCTCAGAGCGATCTCTGCTTTTATCTCATTTACTATGCATGAAAAACATGGTTGATGTTAAGAGATCAGGTTGATTTATTTTGAAAAGCTCTACAAAAACATCAGTGATCCTGCCTCAATGTTTGGGTTCATGAAAACATTTAGAATCTCCTACAAGCTACAGGGAGCTTCTCTCGGTGAACATTTGACGGCTTTCTGTCCCCCATTAACCCGAAAGGGCAAAAAAAAAACAAAGAATAACACAAGGGTTACCTTTTTTGAGGCAACGATGAAGCTAAAGTTCAGGAGGCCCGAGCAGACTGCTGTCCCATTCCGCGCCGGCTCTCTGTCTGGCTGTGAGTTCCCCCATGGTAGCGAGCTCCAGCTCTAAAGTGCACCTTAGTCCAACAGCAACAAACTGGACGGGCTCCTGAAATCTCGCTGCCCCAAAAGGGATCCAGTGGGGTAAGAAAATGAGTGAAGTTCAGGGGAACTACGGATCGATCCACTATGAACACCAGGAAATCGGTTTTCTCCTTTATGTTTCTGCAGCCTCTTGCTCCTTTGCTCTTTCACCCGTCTGCTTGCACAATTCTCTGATGTGTTTAGGATTCATCCCAAAATGTGGATCAGATTCCTCACCAAAATGTTCTTTGGTATATTCCAAAAGTTTAACCAAAATGGGATGAGCCAAAATTGTTGTGAGTCATGCTACACTTCCGCAAAGCTACAGACACCCATCCCCCACCCTCTGCCTGAGTTGAAGCACGGGTGAAGGGGGGAGGGGTATGGAGGGGGTTGTTGGATCTTAAAGGGGCCCGGCCACTATTAGAGACCGGTGTCAAATACAGCTATCACCTGTTCGACCCGGCTTTTATTGGAAACCGGCTCTATTAGAAGACTGGCCACTACTGGAAGATATACAGTATAAACATGAATTCGGAAAAAGAAAGAAAGTTAAGAAGTCTGATCTTATTTTTGTTTTTTATTTAATTTTTTTTCTTACTGCCACTAAGGTTGGTTGACAGTTAGCCTGCTTTAGCTCCAAGTTACCTTAGCTGTTTTTGTTTCGCCATCCTCCTATTATAAGCCTCTTTTGACAGACATGGAACTATTTTTTTTTTATTTACACTTAATGAGTGAATGTGATGTCTGGCACTCATTTTTGGACTGTTTTCCAACACTTGTGGGTCTGAAATGACCCTCGGCTGCATTGGTTAGACAGTCAGTTGTTGTCGCCTGGTAACAACAACATGCGGCCGGAGATCGCCGGAGATCTGTTTTATTCTATTATTAACAGACCTATGATACCAAGATAATTTGCCCATTATGGAATCAATGGCCTTAATAAAGTTCTTTACTTTTTTAGCTTCAAAACGCAATGTGTCTGTAAACTCATGACATAATTTTGACAGTAAGTTAACAGGGGAAATTTCGTATTCAAGACAAAGAAAAGTCCTAGTTTTTGTCTGGTAAATAAAACTTTTTCCTCCTATTGAAGTCAAAGGGTTTTCTTCTATTTATTTGCTGACACTTTTGTACGAAAAGAAACTTTCACCATACTATACGTTAGCTTTGCTCGCTTGGGGTTTTAATTTTGTGGCAGGCGCTTTTAGAAAGTAGAAGATGCATTTTCAGAACGTGATCGCCCAGCTTGACATGTGTCAAGAATGAGTTGGATATGGTGGAGGGAATCCAGAATTTTTTTCAAAATAAAACTTCCTTTAGCATCACATTAATGTGTAATTTTTTTTTTTTTTTTTAACAACTTTCCCAAGGACTGGTCCTGGTCCGGCAGCAGGGGACCACTGGTCTACACAACCAGACGGGCTACCTGATACAACACTAAAACTAATTTAAATAAAGGTTTGGTTTTTTTTAAAATTCAGAACGTTGGTGATTTCAGAAGAAAAAAAATTGCTTAACATCAATAATAGAAAATAAAAACAGCATAACCAATGCCAACCCAGGCTGCATTCCATCTCTGATATGCTTCCCTACATGACTAATCATTTTTAGAACACATTTAGTTCAAATGAGGCTACATGATACAAATTAGCAACAACTTTTATGGTTTTCAAAACAAAATGACACTTCTTTCCAAATTCTCTGATATATTAGCGCTTTTCTGCACAGATTTAGTCCACCTGAAAGAAATGGATGCACTCAAAGAGATCCAAGCATCAGAAACCCTCTTTAGAGCTGCGCTTTCATCACTTTTCCCGTACCCTTTCCCAGGTGCTGGAACAGGTACCTTAAGTGTTGTCCCAGCTGCTTGAATTGCCTTTCCTCGAGGCTGCCAAGTTCCCAATCAATACTTCAGTGCCTCAAGAAGAGCGACTCGCCTAGCTACAGCTAGACCCACTGACCAACCACCCCCCGGGTATGATTCAGCATCCTCCCCCCTTCCAGAGAATAAAGAAAAAACACACAGAGATGCGCAGCTGAACCTTGACCCCTGACATTAGACCCATCTGTCTGATGGCCTATCGATTTTGTCTGGCCAAACCTTATAATAGTTGGCTTGCAAATGTTTCACGTGTTTAGGTACTTGTAACGCCAATTTTGAAATGGGTCTTGCTTTGTTTGAAGCAGTTTGGTTCAACCCATCTGCAGGTACGTGTCTGTAGAAGCTTTGCTAAACCAGAGGAAGAACGTCGGATTCATTTATAAGGATTTGTGTAATTAAAGATGTCCAATTTCCTAGTCTGATTGGGTGTATCGTATTATCCACACTGAAGGGCGCCCTGCATTATAGTGCGCACCGTCAATGAACGGTCTATTTTTGAACTTAAGACATATATAAGGCACACCATACTTTAATGCTGCAGGCACGTTAGGCATATGATGCAAGAATGCGGTAGATTCCCATTCTTTAATTCCAATGTAACCCATGGTGTTCACACTGATTTTTATATTTTTTTAACATTCTGACTTCACTACCAGATTTCACTGGATGTAATTTTTTCTGTCATGAGACTCACTAGGGGTTGTAATTTTCTCCATCGCTGCCATCAATTTATAATTGCTGTATTTTAGATTTCAGCAAGAAAACTAGGAAAACTGATGGCTTCTGAGTGATGCCGGTTTTTTTATATCGTGTAATAATATAATTAATATCAGAATGAATAATATTTCTTATAATATAAGAAAACTGCAAAATGACTCCATCTTTGGTGTTTTTTATCATTGTCCTTATTGGTTGAGAATTTTTTCCCATCCTTGTCGTTTGATTAATAGCAGAGACAATTCCCATTCCGTGAGCCATGGATTCCCCAAAAAACCATCAGTTCACAGTAGTTCTAGATCTTATTTGTAACATGGTACACGTTAGCTGCACTAACTTTTTCACCCCACCTGTAAGCTTCTTGTTTACAACACTTAAAAAATAATAGACTGATATCACTAAAAAAAACGTTAGCGTAACTGCGCTATGTCCCAACCTTGTTAATTACATGTAAAAAACCACCGCCCACACATTAGCGTATTTTCAATAAAGCCCAACTTTTTTTGACAATTAGAAAAAAAACGATAGATATTTTGTCTGAGTGTCGTGCACTTGTCAAAATTGATTTAACACCAGCAAGCACAACCCGAATTAATCCATCTATAAGGCGCACTGTTGTTTCTTGACAACAATCAAGGCTTTTAAGTGCACCACATAGTGCAGAAAACAAGGTAACTTCCAGCAGTTTTCTCCCTTTTTGGGATGAAAGAATTTAAAGTGAAGCACTTTACTCTCATTTCTTTGACACCACAAGTCCCATAATACGCATTTAACGTATTTGTAGTGCAGTCAGAAGGTAAGTGGAAACAAAAGCTCAAGGTAGATGTGACTCGACCTCAAGCCGGCGAATTAAAAATGAAAGAGGGGATCTTTGTTGTCCGTCACCGACAACATCCAGGGAAGATCTCAAAAATCTCCTCGGCAAATTGAGTTTGTTGTGTGTACAAGCACCTGCCAGCTTTAATATTGAACGGATGATCCAAAATGGATTTTTGATCCCAGGAAAATGAGGAGAGATGTCTGTATGAACAAAAAAGAAAACTGGAAAGGAGTTAGAGGGAAAAAAAGAACAAAAAAAAAATCCTGCTTCCGGGTGTAGAATATATTATTACCCCCCCTGCCCGGTGCCATCTTTTTCTTTTACGAGTTGTTTTCATGTAAAGAAAAACCTATAGGCTTGACCTCCACGGCAGTTTGCCTTTGGCGATTCACAGATTGAAGGTTTTCGATGCTCAATCCTCGGGGAGAGATCCGAGTCAAAACCTTATAAATATTTGAAGAGAATTTCTTGCTCCTCAAACCTCTGACTAACACACTTGCCTGTGCTGGCAAGCAAATCCTGGCTGTTTACGCTCGCCACTAACTTGTCATCACTTTAAATTCAGTGTTGTGCAGTGGCTTAATGAGAGAGGCACAAGTATTTTGCCAACAATCAGACGGGGCTTCGCTCAAAAGGAATCACGGATCAATAGTTTTTGAGTCTGGAGAAAAAAAGAAAATTGTCAAGAAGAGAATCGCTTAAAAAATGAAAATGTTCAGGACATCTGGTCGCCATCTGAGGGGCGCTGGAGGAAAGCCAAAGATACTCCACAAAAACACCCAGAAAATGTCTTCATTATGAAGGAATTATCGCTGAATAATGACTGCAAGAGCAGGAAACTTCACTTTTAAAAGTGGGATGAAGACAAAAGTTGAGTGAAATCCAGATAAGCAGGAAAAAGTGCAATTGGTGGAAGTGATTCAAGTTAGGTACCAAAGGAAGATACACCAGATCAATCCATGTATACAATTACAATTATATATGCAATTATATTTGTACATACTGTACAAATATTCAACATAATTAACCTTTTCAGGTTCTGTGTCAACTAGTTAACAGTTCTCAATATGTTTAATTGTTATATTATGTTTGGGTCAAAATTGACTCATTTTCAATTGGAAAAATGTGTCAGTTTTGGCCCAAACACAATTTAAGGCTTCAAAAGTTTAAAATAACCCATTATATTGTGTTTGGGGTCAAAATGGACAAATTTTCAAGTGTAAAAACAGGTCAATTTTGAACCAATAAGGGTTAAGAGATTTGAGCTAACCCTTAGATTGCAATCGGGTCAAAATTGACCCATTTTCAAGTGTAATAATAGGTCAGTTTTGACCCAAACACAAGATAAAAAGTAAAAAGTTTGAGATAACCCGTTGATTGTGTTCGGGTTAAAATTGACCCGATCTCATGTGTTAAAATGGGTCTAATTTGACCCAAATACAACGTATGAGTTAAGAAGTTTAAGATTACCCTAGTATTGTGTTTGTATTGACAATGGGTCCATTCGACCCGAACAAAATATAAGGGTTGAAAAGCTTGAGATTACAACAAAAACTAGTTAAAAATCTCTTAAGAGCCAATTCAATGAAAATTGGGGTTATGGGGTTATTCACGTGATCCATTTTTCTGATGATAGAGGACATATTCAATTTACGCTCAAAGTTGCACTTCTGAGGATTTCTTTATTAAAATTATTATGAATAAGATAGAAAAAAATGCTGTTAGAAAAAGAAGCTTTTTATGTTTGTTTGTTTGTTTTTACACAGACACAGTGTGCTGACTCACAGATTGTTGATAGAGAATCAACAGCTATGTTCTGTCGTAGGTTACAATTACAGAGACAGAGAGAAACAGGGAACTCTCAGCAAGAGGGAGGAGATGGGGTGGCACAGTTGCTCCGCTGTAAGAGTCTCACCCACAACTCAGGGGTGAATTTCTGATACATTTCTGCCGCTCTGCAGAAAGTATGACCTACAAGTGCACAAGATTTGCGCTGCTTTGACATTTCGCACCAAGTCATCCAACTGTAGGTGGCGTACATGGGCAGTACAGTAGTGGAGAAACGAGAAGAAGCCCCTCCCAGCTTGTTCGATGTGGAAACCATGGACTGAATGTGTGGTCATGAAATTACGAATAGCGTGTTCTTAAAAGTGCACCACATGCCCAGTACGAATGTAGCATAGCAGCAGATACTGATAACTCCTACAGTGCCCTCTAGGGGATTGTTTAAGAAACAATAATTCTTTTTCTAAATCAGAGATGAGTCGCACATTAATTTAAGTCGCAATCCCCGGCCAGACTATGCAAAAAATTTTACCTATACTCCAAAAATATACCCCCCCCCCCCCCCCGTCAAACACCAGGTACTAATAAATCTGAAGGAGAAAAAAGTTTTAAGACAAGCAAAATGCATTGATTTGTTTGGAAAATATCCAGGGATTTGCCTCTACTCCAAATATAAGATCCACTATATTCCCATTGAGACAGGAAGGTGGTGGTGGTGGTTGGGGGGGGAAATCAAGCTGTCTCCCCGTCTCCTTTAAAGACTGGACTTTATTGGGCCATCTAAATCTGTCCCCAGCTCAACAATGAGGCCGGCAGAGAAAAATGGACGCCACCTGGCAGTTTGAAAGAAGGACAGCCGTTTCCCGCTGTAATCCATTCGGGGTAATCACCTGGGGGGCTGGTGGAAAAGCCTCATCAGCCCCTCCCACCGCTCCCTAAACACCATTCAGCAGTGACAGAGTGATGAAGAGCAGGGTGAGGAAGTAAAAGAGAAAAAAAAGCTGCGATATTATTCCTACAATAGCTACGTCGATGAACTTTTCTACCTGAGCAAACTGGGATACACTTTTCTCGGACACATTTCAGGAGACGAGCCGCTCAAAGTCTGGGTGTGTGTGGGGGGAGAATCGAAAGCAATCACCATCAGACGGCAGTGAGGGTGCACGGGCTCTCCATTCCCTCTGCGTGGTCGGATCAATAGCCGACAGCAGCGACGCGGCTCGCTTTGACGGCCTTGTGGAATGCACCGCAGCAACAAAAATGTCAAAATGTTGGAAGAACCGGCAGCAGAAAGTGTTCTTCTAAAACATTATTGACACGCTTTAACCTGCATTTCCCCCCCGCGCCGGGCAGGAAAGTCGATTCTCATTTGGAAAGCAGTGGGGCTGGAGGTGGGGGGTCAAAAGAGTACAGGTCAGGGATTGGCCCAAGGTCAAGGGGACAGCGGGGTGTTGGCTCAGGGGAGGCCTTCATCTTCACCGTGGCCTTGGACACAATCGATACCATTAGAGTCCACCTGATCCATCTCTCCTCCTCCTACTTTACCGCCCTTCTTCACGTTTGCTGTCAGTCGATTCATTTAATTGGCTGCGGCCCAATCTCGATGCTGACCCGGTCCGCCATGCAGAACCCCCTCCCCACAAGTCCTGCGGGCCCTGCTGAAAAATGGACAGGAGATAACTCGGGGGGGCCCATATTGTTTGAACAGCATTTTATTAAGCCTGCACACTCTTTAATATTTACATTGGCGCATCGGAGGCTTCAGGAGCGCTTTAGGCAATTACACACATGACCAAGTCGATAGCCACAGAAACTGCAAAAAACCTTTATCATGCCGCCAGGAGAGGATTGCCAATTCCGCTGGCCTGCCGTTGATGTCGTTTGCATTTCAATTAAAAACGGGCTGTGTTGGTCTTTTATTCAAAGTCACTGTTGTAAGAGGGATCCACGAAGTGCAGTCAAAATAGAGCGTCTGGTATATATGTGTAACAAAGCGCATGCCAATGTCAGGATTTACAATGAAGAGCAACAGTATCCCCGAGGGAACAACAGACACCCCAGTGAAAGTTTTCCTGAAACTTTTGATTAGATTTAAGGAAAGACCCAACAAGGAAACAACCATTTCAACTTTCAATACTTTGGACTTCTAAGGGCATGACTTACAAAATAAAACAAAAGAAAAACTTTTCATAATTGTGATAAGTCCCTTATACGTGTATAATATTATAGAAAAGGACACACATTATGGCTTTTGTAGCTTGTTGGTGCAACAATCCAGAATGAGAGTACTTTTACTACTCCAGATCCAACCAGGTGTGGCAGCACCAAAGACATCACTAAAACTGTTCTCCGTTTATTTTCACAGCTGTTTGCCTGGATGTGCCGTAGGTGCCCCTCCAATGGGAAGCTTTGGAAGTGAAGCTAAACTTAAAACTGTGCAAAATTCAAAAACACAGTTTCTGCTCGTGGACACCCCTAGATTCTATTGAACTGGATAAAGAAACAGCTTAAAGTAAAAGTTGAACCCAAATTGCAGTTTTTATTTAGTATTCAATTAGTATTTAGGAAAAGAAGACACACTCAATTGCACCGCTAATGGTTAGGTTAGGGGTGCAAGGGGCTTTAGAGCCCATGAACAGAGAGCTCTCAGCAACGGGAAAGGGGGCGGGATTGCTCTGTGACGAATATCTAATGAACTACTACCGCTGTAGAAACTATGTCCTAAAAAATGACGTTTTTTTCTTTTTATTTAGATGAAAAACGGCATAATCATGATTAACAGACCATTGGGAACGCTTTTCAAATATCTCAAAAGATGATTAGAGTGAGTTTTCAAGAACAAGTTTTTGTAGGAGCGTGATGAAGGCTGCAAAAGTATGACTTTAGAAAGTTGAGGAAAAACAAGAGCACCATTTGCATCGATTAACAAAAACACAATTATTTTTGTTTAGTCCCCACTTTACCTGACTGGAGTTTGTTGACCTTTGTGGCCTCTTTTGTGCTGCTTGTTATTTTGGCTTCGGCTTAAACAGAGCGGTTTATCAGGTGGAGTTTGGCTTTTATCTTTGTGCAACACAGCTATTTGTTTAAGGCCAGATTTTCATTTGTTAAAATTGTGGTTTTCAACTAGTTACACTGTTTGATTCTTCCAACTTTCTTTTTCGGGGTGTTTTTTTTTAGGTTCTCCACTGAGACAGCTTTAAAAAGAAATGACCCCCTGAATCTGAATGGCGTCATAGATTGGCCACCCAGGAAACAAACTGACAAACTAAAGCAACACAGGGGTTCCTAATAAGGTGTGTGAGGCTGAGCAAGAAGCGAAATGTACTTTGAAGTGCTCCCAGCCTCATGCAAGCAACCCCCCCCCGGTGTTATGCACCGTCCGCAGACAGGCAAGGCGGCAAACAACTCAGCTTGGAGGATCATAGGTGGCTTTGATAATCACGCCAAAGCTCCTAAAACAAATGCAATTACCCAGTTAATTGTATTCAAAGTGGAGCCTGGCAGCGGAAGGAGACGTCAGGCGTGCTGACGGTGCACCCAGCGTGGAGAATAATGGATGCACACGGGCCCAGCGCAGGGAGGGGCGGGGGTTCGTCCGGGATTGCAGGAGGGGGTGTGATGGGAGTTTTGTGCTGAGGGATGTGGCGTTGTGCACCACCCGGCTTGACCTGCCATTTATCAGAGGATAAACACTGACCTGGATCCGAATGATGCCATTGGTCAGGAGACTGTTTAGGATGCAGTTGCTGCTGCACGTCCGATGCTCACACTACGTCTGCTCCATCACGATGAATCATTGGTACAGAGGGATGATCAATTTGAATCCTAAGCCAGGCTAGGGCAAAGGGGGGGACGAGAGGGTCAAAAAGTTGTGTTTTTGTTTCCTCGCTTTCCTTTTTGCTTGCATTTCCTTTCCAGAGACAGGCAAAGGGGAAAGTGGGGCGGGGTGACAACAGATGTGCTCCCTCCTTCAAAGAGCTGCTTGTTTGATGGTGACAGTAGAGCGTATCGTGTAGCCCGAGGGGCTAACAGTAAATATTACAATACCACAAGATGCTCACTGCAAACACCATTTCTTGCTCTTCCCCAAGTCAATTTCTTCTTTTTTTTTTTTGGTTTTTTGCCCCACTCGCCCCGTGGTGCTGCCGCACTGATGGCGCCAACTCAGAGAAAACCCAGAGCACATGCACAGTCTGCAAAACCAAACATTCTTAAACATGAAATTCAGCCTCTTTCCAAGACATTACGAGGAGCTTAAGTCGCAATAGGGAGAAAAAAGGAAGAAAAAAAAAGTAAATCAAAAAGGCACCATCGGGGAGAAAAAAGGGCCATTTTAAAAAGGCCTTTCTGCGGCATAATAGGCGAGCCCGGGATTCATGGGATTGCATTCGGCTTCCTGCCGTGCTCGGGTGTCTTTGGCTCGCTCAGTCATTTCAGACAGAGCAGCGGTGCCGTCCCACCCTGGGCGCTGTACAGATGGGCTCATGTGTGGAGAAATGAGCCGCAAGCAATCATTCTCTCTTCCCCCTCCCTCCATCTCCCCGTGTTTGTCGACTTGCTTTCTGTTTACCTCTTCTCTCCATCTGTCTGTCCCTTCATCTTCCACTACCTTTCATTATCTCCAGCCCCCTTCTTGCATCTTTTCCGCCTTCATCCTTTGGCTTCTACCCCCCACCCCCCCTCTCAACCATCTCATACCCCCCCTCCCCCTGTGGTGACTGTGTCCTGGGGCTGCAGAGTTTCGGCAGCGGCGGGGGGACTCGGCGGGAGGCTCGGCAAAGAAAAAAAAAAAAGAAAAAGAAAACGCTCGGCGAAACGAGCTCAGGAGAACGCAGGGGCGCATCTCAGGCTCGTGCTACCGTAAAATCGTCCCGTTCACGCTCCGCCGCGCAGCCAGATGAGCTGACGGAGGCCGTGGGGATGGGATGGAGGGGGGCGCCGCGGCGGGAAACGCCTTTGTTTTTAGAGTTTCTGATCTGAGGCGTCAGATTTAAAACCTTTTGCCAATCAAGCCCCCATGTTATAGTTTGACTCGAGAAACAGGAGTGCGGTCAGCTTTTTTTTTAACGCTGCTTATCGGGTTCAGCAGCAATAAAAAAAGAGAAAGCTTTGTTAAACTGGGGAGCAGATAAAATAATGTATTGATTAGGCTATATGTGATTAGTGTGGTCAGCGTTTGTGCATGGAAGGGGGTCTGTTTTAACATAATGATGGGATTCTTTGTTTCCTTTGGTCATTATGGATTGATTAGAGGGGTTTTTCCACCTTACGCAGGTTGGGCCACTTTTAAACGGGTTTGTGTATTTTTCGGCTGACTTTGCCAAAGGCAAAGCACATTCGCACAAATGCACCAGCTGTTGAGGGAGACACATGCAAAGCCTTACATCGAATACGCCCTTATTGTTTGCAGAGTTAAATGTTCGGGGCAGTGGTGGAGCTAAATCGTTTTATAATCAAACTGTTTGATTATCGTTATTAATATTGACGACCGCTGTTCTTTTTACAGGTGCCATTACTAATGCTTAAAGGAGCTTGTTTTGATGATTTTTCTAATCTTTTGTCGATAATGATACTAGTTTAAAAATTGGGGGAACATCTGTCCCCGCCTAGCTCCGCCCCTGGTTAGTTGGCAAAACAAAGCAGTTTTTTTTCTTTTAAATTGCATATTTAAGTCTCTATGAACTGTACACACTTAATGTGTATAGCTTAATCATTTCTTAAAAAAAGATCAAATAAATCAATTTAAAGATTTTTTTAAAGTAACGTTTAATATCCCAACAACTCCCTCTTTTATCGCCAGAGTTACGTTCTAAATGTAATTCCACTAAGTAGGATTATAGATGTTTTATGGCTGCAATACTCCTCACTACACACTTGATAGTTCATTTTCTGACAGACATTAAAATTTTCACACTTTTATCTCCCTTTTTTAAACCTTCAAAGTTCAAACTTTCATAGAAAAATGAGTCGAGAGTTATAGAACAAAAATAAAAATCGAATCGCGATTGAAGCTTTTCGCAGATTTGACGAGTTTGAACGCATTCTGGACAGGAGACGTGGCACGGTGGAGATAGATTGACAATTCTGTGAATTGAAATAAACGCTACCTATACATCACTACCAGCTCTGAGTCCCTGACTGATCATAGTTCATCTGGTTAAAGTTTTACCGTGCGTTTAACAGTCGAGTGTTTTGTATGTAGAGCCTGAAAACGCCACAAGTAAATGCGACAACTTCGAATGTTGGAGCTTGAAACGTGCATGTATGCGCGTTTAAATGGACTTTTCATTGGAAGTGGTCGCCGAGTCAGTGTGAATGTAGCAATATATATATATATATATATATATGACCATGATCTATGTTTGAAAATAGACCATTCGTTGACAATGGACCTTATAATCCGGTGTGCCCCATAGTACAGAACATAAAAATTCTAAATGTTTTGACCATTTTGGAATTTGGAGCTTACTTGGTCTCTTTTTTTTTTCTAGGGGAAAAACTCACAAGACCTCCACTTTCATTCGCTGCCACTATTCAGTCCTTGTTCACTTACAATGTAGCAGTCAACAGCAGGGTCCAGGTCCGCTTTAGGGTTCATGGTCAAATGTTATAAAGCACATAAAATGGCCCCCCACCCCTGCACTCCTCTAAAGCATGTTTTGTTTAATCATATTTTCTACTCTATTGTTACTTATATTGTTATTCTGATCATAAAATACAATGAAAGTCTAAAATAAAATTTTAAAAAAGCTGGTTTTAGATCTGGCTCAAGTTAAGATCTAATCAAACATGGCGATTTATTACAAGTGTAAATATCTTTATCCAGACTAAAATGATTCATATTCTCTGTTTGAACAGTCGCTCATGAGTAGGATGCTCATAATCAATAAATGCAGGACAGAAAAAAAGAAGGTGAAGGTCTGGGTCACACTTCGTCTTTCCCTTCCAACTCCCTCCCTCAACCCCATCTAACACTATCTAAAAAATCCAATAGGCTAACCTTAAGAATTTAATTGATGGTGCCATCGGGATTATAAAAGAACCGGCCAGCGCAGGCCGGGGACAGCTGATTAGCAGTGGGGGTAATTGTTAATTGATTGATGTATCTCTTTACCTCTCTGGCTCTGCGGCTCTTTTTAAGAGGGTTTTATTTGTCTCGGCGACAGCACCACTGCCACCAAACGAGGAATTCTGATGCCTTTTCCCCATCTTTTATAAAAAGCGTAAACGCGCCGATTAGATTTGGGATTTTTATTTGTGATCGGTGATGCTTTTTAGTGATCCTTTTAACACACAATTACCAAACATGGTTTGACAAAGCGTCCAAACAACAACCGAGAGCTCTTACTTCTTCATCCATGTCAAGCCAACGCAAAGCATCCTGCCAAGCACCCCCCCCCCCCATCCCCCCCAATCCCCAAAGCTTTGGCACAGCAGTTGCCTGACCATCAAGCAATTACACGGGAACTTGGCAAACGGGGCTAAATCCAGTCATTAAAAGGGGTTAACTCTGGCAGAGGGACTCCATTGGTGGCGAGCCGAGGCGCTCGTTGCACCCCGTGTTCAATAGGACCACTGGGGGGATTTGTATGCGGGGGTTCAATATACCAAAGATTTGCCAGGGATTCTGTGTGTCATTGTGTACATATACACACATCTGCTCAAAAATACACTTCGTCAAAGAGCAGATGTTTTCAGTCACCCACAGCTGGATACAATATCATAGCTTTAGGGTGGAAAGCTCTGAAATGTCAAGTTTTCAGCAACTTTAAGCAATGGCGGGGTGTTTTTCCCATCTCCTGATTGCCTTGGAAAGAGTTTCAAGTTTTTCCTGAACCTACAGGGAAGTCTTTTTCTTTCCTAACAGAGCAAAAAAAAAAAAAAATGAAGCTGCATCTTGGGTTGAGCTTTTTCGGCCTTAATGTAGAGTCCAGAGCAAGCGTCCATGACCAAGGTTACAGGCTATTGACTGCAGAAGGCATAAACAGCATTGGATTAGCAGCACCAACATTGATTGGACTTTTCATCAAGGTTTTTGGAGCAAAGGCAAGGCCAGAATGCTTTGGTTCGGGACCAAACGAGTGTTTGGAATGCACAGCACTGCCTCTGCAGGCCTTCAGTGGAATGTTAACCCGGGAAACACATGCAAAGGTTTGAATATCTCCTTTAGAAATGATTTGTATATTGTTTACAGTAAACTGAGAACTCAAATGAAAAGTAATCCTTTCAACCAATCATTGCACACACCTTTAGTCCTCGTAAAATTTGCTTTCGTGCTAAAAAAAGGAGAAGTTTAAAAGCTTTACTTAAATTACTCAAGCAAACCCGTATGATCAATTTTCAAAAGGGAGATACTTCCGTGGTTTGAAAAGGATGCTACCCATACATTCCTACCAAATCCAAGTATCTGAATGCATCTCTATGCACCTGTTGTATCTGTATGTACCTGTTATATTTGTAAGCATCTAGTGTATCGGATGTATCCATATGAACCTAATGTATCTGATGTATGTGTATGTACCTGATGTATATGACATATCTGTATGTACTAGATGTATTTGTATTTTCACAAAAATAGAATCTGCACATTTTTTTCCAGTCATAATCTATCCCCTATGGGGTGAGAGAATAGGTGGCGTCATCAGAGACACTAAAATGTAATTTCTGTATTCCTTCCCAAAAACGCGGTATATTCATTGGTTTTTAAGTTCTTGTGGGCCAAAGTGAAAGATTCCTCTTTTTTACAGATCTTTGGACCTTTAGCATTGTTGAGCTGACTGTAGCAGTTCTACATATGAAGCTGTTAAAAAAAAGTGTCAGATTAAAGTTAGAAACTATGGTCAATAGCTCATCACTAAAGGTTACAACCCTCTAAAAGGGCTGTCGATGAGGCCAGTGCAGACACGGCCGGCCATCCTCCACCACTTTGCAAAGGCCCTGGAAAGTGCTCTCCACGCTCAACTGCCATTGAACTCCTCTCAGCTGGTGTGAATATTTTTTCCTTTCTTTCCAGCAGAGGCTCTGAGCGCCGAGCTGAGCACTTTTCAGATGAAGGTATCCCTTAGAGATATTTAAACTCCCAACATGACGGCGCCGCCTCCGGGAGTGTGGATGGGATTGTTATTAATGCATTATTTACACTCGCTTCCTGCTGTCTCCTGTTGTGGCTTGGGTTGATTAAAAAGGGGATGTTGCTGAGGAGGCAGTTTTTGCAAACTGCAATAGAAGAAGTTTCTTTTCCGCGAGGGAGTTTTCATTGTTCTTTGTTGAAGTGCTGCAAGTTTCAGTTGCTTAAAGATTACAGTTGCCATCAGGGAAGAGGTCAAACTCTAACCTTCTATTGGGAGACTATGGCACTCACTGAGAAAACATTGTTTAGGAAAACCTCATACAAGGTAATCAGGGCTCAGCTGGAACCTGTCAGGAACATTCTTGTCAAAAAGGCAAAATTACCGATGTAAGAGTTAAAATGCTGGGGAAAAACTTAAAAACAAGCATATCAAAGGCCATTTTAGACATTTTGTCAAGCAATGTCAAAAATGTACTTCAATCAAAAAATTAGTATTTTAATTGTTCATGTCTTGATGTTGTCAAATATTTATTTTCAAACAGTCAAAGTCACAGTTTCTGAAAATAAGACCATGACCATATATACCCCAAAATTCCACCAATTGGTGACCTAAATGCAAATTTTTCAGCAACCAGACATCGTTCAGTGATCGCCCGCGTATATTTTGAGGTTGCATGGTGGCATTCCAGTAACAGGCGGAGATGACGCCACTACAAAATCGGCAACAACCGGGCGGCCACAGTTGGATTGCTGGCCAGCAGCAGCTCTGACTGGATGATGTGTAAATGTGTCTGGAAGCCGGCTGTCCATATCAAGTGCCACCACCTGTCCGGTAGCCCGGAAGTCTTTAATAAGCGGGTCATTCGGAACGCCTTACAGCTGTCTGACTGCCATCATCTACATTCACGACTATGCCAAAGATTTTCAGGAAAATTGGGTGGCGGCATGACATTTTGAAGATTCTGCTGATGGCTCCACTCCACGGCGTAGTAGTTGTATTTGTGACCGCAGCATAAATCTCGATTATTCTGTGTTCACCAAGTACAGCCCAAATTCCTTCCATTCGAACAATTGTTGAGAAAGCAGTTATGATTGAGCTGCGCAGATGCCATTTTTTGAGTTTCGAAATTATATAGGACTGCAGGGTGGTGTAGTGGTTAGCACTCTTACCTCATAGAAGGCCCCCTGGTTTAAGTCTTGGCTGGGGGACCTGTGTGGAGTTTGTATGTTCTCTCTTTGCATTTCTGAGTTTTTCTCTGGTAATTCCGGGTTACTTCCACTGTCAAAAAACATGCATCAAAGGATATATGGTTACTGTAAATTGTCCCTAGATGTGAACACGAGTAAATGTGTAAGTGTCGCCTTGCAAAAGACTGGTGACCTTTCCAGGGTGTACCTTGCCTTCGCCCACAAGTGGCCGGGAAACAGAAGAAATAAATGACCTCAAGCCAATCCAACAATTTTGGGAAAATTACTTGTTTTATGCAAAATCTTTATTATATGTACTTTTAACAGCATTTACAGTCGTGCTAATGGAAAATTGTGAAAGTTCTTAGGGTGGGATGTTCTTATTAACCTCCAACCTGTATCCTCAATTCTCTCCGCATTTCTAATGGGTCTTCACAGATGAGCTGTAATTAGAGAATAGTCATCTATTGCAAAGAAAATGAGTGAAACAATGCTCCCCCATAAATAATTCCCCAGTGAAATAAATAAAGACCTCAGTATATCGCATGGTCACGGACGGCCTTGTTTTAGTGATTTTCTAATTCAAATACACGATTCCGACAGCTTGTTTCTGTGCTTAGTCGCAATGAACCATATCTGATTCATCATTAAGTAATTATGAATGCAAATAAAACACCTTTCAAACGGAGCTCTGCATCTCTCCTCACAGGAAAATTAATTACTCCGCCCCTCGATGGAGAGGAGGACGGCGAGACGTGGCAGTTGCAGGATGGTCACTCCACATCTTCCTGTAGAGATATGAAAGACAGGAGACGCATTAACGATGTCTCTGGGATTCCATGAGGGAAAAAGAAGAGACTCAAAGGGAAAATGAGAGCACTACTTTGCTTTTTTTAATCTTCTTGTTGCTTTAATAAAGCAAGGAAAAAATGAGACATGGTGGGGGGAGGCAGAGTCGCTTAGAAGTCTCCCGTGAAGCACAAGCCAGAGCATTTTGCAGCAATTACAGACAGATTGGGGATTTAGATATTAGTGCCCGGTGGTCCATTAGCTGGTAATTTGCCTGTCTTTTCTCTCCACTCTCAGCAGAGAAGTGTTCCTGCTAAGATCTCCAGCACTCTAATCCTGTAAACACTAACTGCGTGGAGGAGAGAGCAGAGAGAGGGCCTCTGATCTCTGAGTGACACCAGGATAGTAGAGTGACAAAAACGGACAAGTGGGAGGACGGTACCAATTCTTAGAATTTGAAGAAAATAAACTCACTTCTGACCTAAGTCTGAATTCTACTACTCTTTTCCATTAATTTAATTGTGTGACACTCCTCTTTAGTTCCCACAACTCTGTACACCCCCCCCCTTGTTCTTACAAAAGAAGCAAAGGACGGTTTGATATGGTGGCCCCGAAGTGCTGCAAATCATATCAACAATTCATTCAACCCAAAAACACAGCGAATTAAAGATTATAATGACAAGGAGAAGCAAATTAGATTTCAGAGATTAAAACAAAATTCCAGAAATTAAAACAAAATTTTCAGACAAATTCCAGGAATGAAAAACAAAACTTGAGAAGTTCAAAAAGAACAGCTTTGACATCAAAGCAACATTCCAGAAATCAAAACACAATTCCAGAAATCAAAACAAAATGTGAGAAGTTCATAAAGAATTCCTGACATCAAAGCAAAATTCCAGTAATCAAAACACAATTCCAGAAGTCAAAATAAATTGTTTAAATTCTTAAAAGAAAAAGACTGTTTATCAGCTGATCAAAAGTTTATGGCAAAAGCCTTTAAAAGCCAGAATTTGCAGCAAAAGTTGCATTTTATGATAAGTTTAATAAGGTGGCTATTATTTTATGGTCAAGAGATGATTATGTTATTATTATGGGAAGTAATAAGTATGTTTATTAATAATGGCAACAATTTGAATGTAATAAATTAAATGGTAATATTTGTGGTGAATCAATTATGATTTTTTGAATCAAGTTGTATCCCTACCTAAGCAATGGTCCATAGCCATAGTTATTGTTTAAGTTCAACAAGCTAGAATTACCTGCTTTAGCCTGTTAACACGTCTTTCGGCTACTGTAACTCTTCAACCATTTACGCAATCAACGTCATTCCAGCAGATTCTGAAGCGGAGAAAAGTAGCTTTGTGCTGATGTGCAACACTTGCATTAGAAAAGCGATTTTGCAATCAACGTAAACAAGCTGATTCTGTTGTGGAGGACAGCAGTTTTATGCCCTTATGTACTCTAACACCATGCGTTGCAAGAAAAGAAGCTTTTTTCTCTGCACAAGAACTAGCTGATTCATGTTGATCACATAAACTTAAAATACATATAAAAAAAAAGGAAATAAATAAATAAAACAGATTAATAATGTCATAAAACTATGTTACTGTGCTACATTCCCAATGTTGTTAGCAACACGTAAAAAAAAAAATGCTACATGTTAACTGTGTTGGTTTGTTTACGAATTGATAGCAATTTCTGAAAAAAACAAACGGACATTTTGACAGAAATTCTGATGTATCGCTCAAAAACGCTTCAACATCTGTAAGCACAATCAGACTTAATCCATACATGGGAAGCTCTAAATTACAAAGCATACAGTTGTTTTTAAATTTTCTTTAAGGCATTCAGGTGCACCTTATAGTGTGGAGAAAATGGTAGTTACAGGATGTTTTGCTTATTCTACATGACCACTTGTTGGCATTTAGTGTTTAAGACTATCCTCTTGTAATGTTTATTGATCAAAAACTGAAAACTGATCTTGCACCCCCACCCCCATCTCTGATCTCCAGAGCTCACCCTAAATGTGCTAAAACATGAGGTTCTGGAAACTTCTTTAAAAATCATCAACTAAAGCAACAATCCAATAACTGGCCTGTGAAAAATGGGGTTATGTGAGCTCATTCTAGCAGCACGTTGAACAAGTACAGTAGCTGTCCCTGCAGCCTGGGCCAGGAAATATGCAGGGTGACATTAATCATGGCCTCCTTCATTGATTGTCTGGATAATGGTAGCGCTTATCACTTCAATGGTTTCTAAAGGAGCAGAAGTCAGAGCTGTTTCAGGAACATCCTTCTGTGCATTTTCATTTCTGCTCTGGTAGTTTTCCGAACAATTTTACGATTGTTAATGCGGATTCTAATTTCAAAAGCGCTTTTTTTAAATCAACATTGTTTACAATCTGGATATTTATGTGGAGGCATGATAAGCACCTATCCATCTTGGGTTACTTCTCCCCTCTTTTCCACTTCTAATCTCTGCCCTCTCATCTCGCTGCAAGAGAAAAGAGGTTGGCCTAAATCTCCCCAGATCAATTAGGAAGTGGGAAGGGAGAGGAGGAAGTGCAAACAGTGAAGGGAAGGAGGAGAAAAAGATGCAAGAAAACGACAGTTTGAGGAGTGGGAGTAGTGAGGACTGTGTGTGACATTTGCATATCAGCACAGCACCCCACAGCGGCGTACAGATGAGCCAATCTCGCTAATAAGTCAGCGGCTTGTTGGCTACTTTCCCACTCCCCCTTCAGCTCTACACCCTAATAGGCGGTCTCTCTGGGATGAGAGGCATCCGTGCTATTAGTATCTGTCAATCTAGCTGACAGAGTCCAACTCTGGGACTTCCTGGATCAATGGCCCTTTGGGGAGACTTGGCGTGACCCAAAAGACTTTCAAGGAGATGGTCCTTGGATGCTCGAAAACACAGATTTTGAGGGACGTCAAAGTTCAAGTACGAAAGAAAACAAGATTCTAGAGAAAAAGATACAATTTCAATCATGCTATCAACAAGCAACAGAAATTATCTTAACTTTTAACCCTCATTTAGACTGAATGTGATTCCTGCGGCAGGGGTGTCCAATTTCAATGTTAAGGCAAGTGATGGGCGCAGAGTTCCTGCGGCACCAGTACAGATAAATTCCAAAATTACCCGCTAAAGTACCGAAAATTTGGGAAAGAATTTGTGTCACACACACCAATCAGGTACTCAGGCCTATCATTTTTACCACATTCACACTGAATACGACAAACATTGTACAGATACGATAAGTGCATTTTGGGAGGTGCGGTGAAAATTCTGACGAGTTCAAGTATCTGAACTTTGGCCAAGAATGTTCGTCACTTGCACCATTAGGCTTGTTGTTTGAAATAGTTAGCCACGTTCACACCAAACACGATTTGTGCATCAAGATGCTCAGATTAGATGCTAAGCCATTGTACAGACACAATAAGAGGTCATGCGGCGCATTTCTGGTAGCGAGTCCAACTATCTGATGAATTCACATCACGCACACCAATCAGGAACTCCGCTTTGGCCGGTGAAGTGTTAACAACGTTAACACAGAGAGACAGAAGTACCGGTTCCGTCATTCAGTCACAGCTGCTGCAGTAGCTGATGAAGCTCACCGTACTGAGCGAGTGAATGATCTCATGAACCCAGACATGGAGACGTGCTTACCAATGCTTTTGTTGAGCTTCATAAAATATGAACCTGATCTCTGTACATCATCTGTGTCTTTCACCCACTGAATGTATATGAGATATCCAGATTTCCAGTCAATGTGCTCATGAATGGCAGAGGTTAAAACCTAAGATAAGCCAAATAATTAGAAGATGTAATGTGTAAATATTGATCCAATTCTAGTGTCTTAAATGAACTTCAACCTGATATCGGAACTTGCCACCCTTGTTTTTTAAACAACCGCTAATAAGTTTGACACTTGAATGGTAAATGGTGTGTACTTTGGGCCTTCTAAAAACTTAGGAAAGGGCTTTACAGTCACACTCCTTATCACCTGTGCATAAACCCATTCACACACTGATGCTGGCTCTGCGCCAACCAATAACCATCAGACACAATATGGGTTTCGTTGTCTTGCTTAAGAAGACTTTGACACATTGCAAGGGCAGGAATCAAACATGGGATACTCCAATCAGGGATGTTTTTTTTCTTTTCGTACTCTTGTTAGTGGCACAGATCGGCTCAAAAACATACAGGCGTCACCCTCAGCAAAAGTACGAATGACACCAGGCAGTTTTCAAACACAAATGGAGTGACATTAAGTTAGAGATAATCATGTTGTGTCGCTAAATGAAGGTAATGGCGGCATGTGATTACACACCATCTCCACTGCTCTCTACCCCCTCACGGCACAACCTCTTGCATCGGTAATGAGGCGTAGGCTTATTGAGCGAGGGAGGAGATATGGTTATCTCTCCGCCTCTTCACCCACCACCCCGCGACTTCCACATACTTTCACACTCCTTTCCTGACTACACAGATAACGCATGTTTGATGCATCTTCATATTGGGGTTTCTAATATTCTTGCATAGATCTTAGATGAAGACGGACGTTTGGAACATCTGTCACATTTGGATGTTGAATTATTTCTACCGCCATAAAAATACTGTACACATTTTTAAATTCAAGAAGAAATTGTGTAAGTTGGTGGTGTTGCAAATACCACAAAACAAAAGAAGATATAGAGTGGTCCCTCATATACTGCAGGAGTTATGTTCCAAAAAGAGTTCGCATGAAACAGCTGCACTGTTGTCTGCTTTATTTATTTATGTATTTTCACAATTATTACAGATGCTTTAAAGCTGTAAAACCACCACCACTACAAACTTTTTACACTTTTAACAGACAGTTATTAACAGTGTTATAGTTTTTTTCTTCTGTTATAGTCTTTTTTAAAGTCCCACTCCAGTCATCTTGTGGTCTTTTTTAAAAGCATTCCCAGTGGTCACTTCATTCTGATTATATTATTTTTACCAAAAGAAAACGAACTTGTGTTCTTTTCTAGGACATAGTTTCTGCAGGAAGAGTTCATTCGAAATTTAACTCTAAATTGTGGGCGGGACCGCTGGCAAGGAGCAATCCCGCCTCCACTTCCCGTCATCCATCCGTTTAAATCCTCTCTCGCTAGCTTACAGCCCTTCACAACGCCAACCTAACATTACCAGACATGGCAAGATATGTTGGAGCTATCCAGATGCACAGTTTCACTTTATTTTCTTTAGATATGTCACTAAAAATCATCAGAAAAATGCCACATAATGAGGTAAAAAACAGTTTTCATTGGGGGAAGATCTTTAAAGGCAGAAAGTTGTTGGGGGAAAACTTGCAAACATACAGTCAAGCACTTCCCTGACATTGCTATCGATCAAAGATTTAAGTAAATATAGCAAGATGAACGCGTTTTGTTCCTTACAGTGGGCTACAGCCAATAAGGATGCAGAGCACAATGCCTGACAATAAAAAAAGAAAAACAAACATGCTCAACTGCACTGACATAACCTTGTTATAGTGTTCCTTCACTATATTAAGGTTCATTTTTCTTTTTTTTAGACAGCGCACTGTGATCTGTATCCTGATTGGCTGTAGACCGCTGTCATTCAATCTCCTCCATGCCGTGTCTCCTGGACAGAATGCGCTCAGATCGCCTAACCTTTTGTAGTATTAAATTACAAGCAGATCTTTGTTTTCATTTTATATTTCTGGACTTTTTTTTCTACAAAGGTTTAAACTTTGAGAGTCTGAGAAAGGTGTGTAGTGAGGAATTTTCCAGCCTTAAAGACATCTATAATCCCATTTCCTCTGATCAATCAAGAGTTTTTAAAGTTAAGATGGGCTGTTGCTGTATTTACATTTGAAAATGCATAAATTATCTTCCAAATTAAATAAATAAAGAAACAATATTAGAAGGGAATTTAATCAAAGTCCGCTTCAAGTCAGACAAAAGAAATAAATAACAACCGGGGACGTAATTTATGTAAGAAATTCTGTAATAATGCCCAGCGAACATTACAAAAATGGTTATTGTACCTAGAAAAAATACATCGCTTTATAGAGAAGATTGTTCTTACACGAAAGAATAGAAAACCATTCATCTGGGAATGATTTCAATGTATATTAAACAACATGCTACAAAAAAAACAACATAAAGAACCGCATAAAATGACATCTGTAATCCAAAACTGTTCAGATTCTCACCACGTTTGCAGAGGCAAGGCCTCCAGTGTCTTACTGCTTTGTTGTTGCCTGCTTAAGTCTGCACACCTGTGAAAGTAAAATAAAACAAAAAAAAACCCAAAAAGATTTGCTAAGAGTTTTTCTTCTTTTGTTCCTGGATGTGATCATTCTTGTTTTTACAATGCACCACTGACCCATTTGATGTGGGTCACTTTTAAAACAGTAAAACAGTGATGCTGAACTTTGTGTTTGGGAACCTATTCAGACTGAGGAAACTCAGAGTGAAACTGGAGCTCAATCTGATCGTAAATGAATCAAAACCACCTGGAAAGATGGATCCGAGAGCCATTCCTTGTTCCGGACCAGAGTCCTCTTGGGTGTACTCAGACTGAAAATTTGTTCTGAATTATCGGGGAAATCTGGTGAACTCTGGTTCACAGCGAACCAAATGTGTCCAGTCTGAATACACCCTTAAACAACAAGTAAGGGTAAGTGAGGGTGACGTAGGTGAGACACAGGCACGTCGTAGGGATCTCTCCTTTTCCAACCCTAGACACTAGGCAAGGAGCTTGTGACTGCTGTTCCGTGTCCGTTGCATACTCCTTGCTGTTAGAAATTAGGAAATTAAACAATCGTTATATACTGGATGTCATCCATCATCAGATAATTACCACACAAACATGTTAAAAACACCAAAAACAAGATTTTTATAGGAGTGGGTCTTGAAAGAAAAAGCTCAAGAAGGTACAAGTTTCATAACTGAGATAGGTATGGCAACTTAACGACCAGACTGTAGTTTGAGGAAGTCAACAGGCACAACAAGTAAAAAGCATTTGCTGTTGAATCCCTTTGTTTCTGAGGCATCTTCCACTAACAGCTGCCAAGGGCACAAGTAGAACTCCTCAAAAGAAAAGGCTACACAGTGGCACAATTTCTCATCATCAAGTTAGGGATTTTTACTAAGGCGTTTCGAACATTTTCAGTACCAAGGACCATCATGGCAGACTCTCCACCCCAAAAAGTGCTGATAATTATATCATGGAATTCATATTTAAGTACAACTTTTCTGAAGTACGAGTTGTATTTTTATGTTTTTCTGAACTTTTCCTCTCCTAATGGCGGACAAACCCCTCGGGATAATATGCAGCACAATCCGGCCCAATAATACATCATCAAATCAACGTGACCCGGTGACTTTAGACGGAGAGAAACCACAGTACTTGAAAGCTATCATGGCGTCCTCAACAAGTACATTAGTTGTCTGGCTATACAAAGGCACTTCCACTCAGGCTAATGAGTTTGCTGGCAGCGTCACTGTGTGTCTAATGACACCATTGACACCGATGCTACATATCGTGTCACAGGCCTCTGGCAGTCGCTCGGCAGCCGATGTCCTCACTTTGCCACCAGGGGCACGCGGTCCTGGAACGCCGGCTTTGGCAGGCCGCGCAACTGTGGCGTCGTTGGCAGGACGCATCAATTTGTTCCCGCCATTGTGAGAGACGATCTCTCTGGCGACGATCCAGAGACCTCATCTGCATATCTTTGTTATCCAGTGCCGGTTCTGAGGGGCAGGATGGTAAAAGGAGGGAGAATGAGAGAGGGATGACGTGTTGTTCCTCACCATCTGGACTCCGTTTCTTCATATTAAAAGTCAACCTGTATGGAGAAGTGTATTGTGGTGAAGGAAGGGGGGTAATGTAAAGAGGCTACAATACTTCTAATCTCCCTCCACGCATTTCCAGAAGGGAGGGAGAAGAAGAAGAAAGACGCTTTTAATAATTAGAGGGATAGAAAGCTCAAACAGATGAAACAATGTCCCTCTCCTTTTTTTCCCCCTCTGCCTATCGTCTGTAATGACTCGAGCGCTGATGGAGAGGGCTCTTTGAGGATGACATTCAAACGCTGACATTTGAATTATGTCTGTTTATCAGAGGGAGAATGGTCCGCCCGCTTTTGTTGTGCCTCGCCGGTTGCAGGTACTCAAGCTGGCGGGTTCATTTTAATCACACACACACATCTGAGTGCACACACACATATACAAACACACGCACACACACACAACATGGACCATAATGACTCATAGGAATCCTGAATGGGCAATTTCAAATGGTTTTGCAGAAGTGCGACAGTGTAGAGACAGTGTACACTAAAAAACTTTAATGGGTTTTATTTCAAGCATTTACAGCGGAAGAGCCATTAAACTGTAACAACCAACATAAAATCACTCATCGTCACTAATCCCCCACTGGATTGCTGGTTTATCTGCATGGCTTATTTCCTCAGCGCGGACACTATTTTTGTGGCTGAAATGCTAAATTCCACCACAATCCATGTTAACCTTCAGGAAGCATTATGCATTTAAGAGAGATAAAAATTTGCATGGGGAAGATTTATTGTCTTCCGATAAATGGGCTGCAATGCAAAACAGAGGGCATTCCAGAGTGGCGCTGTCCCTCCTCGGCTGCTTGTCAAAGTTGGGATCTAAAAAAATCAGGTCGATCCATCACGCTGGCACATGAAAAATGATGGAATTCACCCCAAGGAAATGTATTCACGGGGCGTAGGTGTAAATGGCTGTTTAACAAAGGCATTCAGAAGTCAGCAGTGAGCGCAGGTCTAAGGTGCACGGAGCCAGAATGGAGGGCAGGAGAGGAGCGAGCGGCAACCTCCAATTATCAAGCTTGGCTGTCTCGCTACACCTCTGCATGTTGCGTATCACAAGTGAGATATTTCAACAAGAGCACACGTTAAAAGGAGCTCAAATTAGGCTGCTGAGAGCTAAAGGGAGGCAAATCACCAAAGATTACCCATTTTACAGGTTAGTTTAGACTTCATCTACAAAAGAATGGATTACACGAGTTTTTATGTTCTTGTGCATCGCACATACTGTACAAGGTTCACCATCAAGGAATAGTCAGTTTTTTGTTTTTTTTTTAATTATGTCATCTATAAGGCACACCAAACTATAAGGCGCATTGAGATAATTGTCAGTAAAGATTGTCAGTAAAACTTTATTACTTGCGTTCAAAGTAATTCTAGAACTTATTTGTGACACGCTACATGTTAGTTATGTTGGAAGTGTTAGCCCAATTCCGTATTTACTGTTCCTATAACTCCCAACTTTGTGTCCGACGCTAGTACACCTAAGTGGCATTAGCGTAGTTATGCATGTTAGCTGCCTAAGAGTTTTCACAATACCCGTCAATACCAACCTTGCATGCGAAATGTAAGAAAACTGACTCATAGACAAACTTTACTGTTTATGCTACCTCCCAACATAGTTAGAAACGTATATAAAAAAACAGTCTGATTCTACTACACGTTAGCAGTATTAGCTTATTTATGCATGTGAGTTGCATCAGAGTTTTCACAATACTTGTTACTCCCAACTTAATGTGCGTCCTGTAAAAACACAGACTTATACACAAACGTTACAGACGTTATGCTAAGTTTTAATATTGTTAGAAACACGTAAAAAAAAAATAAAAAAAAAACTAAACACTACTACTCGCATTAGCATAAATGTGCATGTTAGCTGAGTTTGAGGATTGACATTACTTGTTTCTCTCAACCTTGTTTGCAACACAAAAAAACAGACTTGTACTTCTAAAAACAAAGGTTACTGTGACTATGCTAACTTCCAGGCTTGTTATAAGAATACGCAAAAAATCACCGTATGAAACAGCTAAATAATATCCTCATTAGTGTATTTTGAATAACACCCAACCCTGTTTGGAACTTGTACAGTAGTCTGCCTTATTTTTTGAAAAATACAATATACACGTTAACCATGTTATTGTATCCTTAAAACCTGTCACTCCCATCCTTGTTTAAAACACGTAAACAAACAGACTGATACTGCTAAAACAAACGTTACTTTGACTACGCTAACTCCCAGCCATGTTTTTAACATGAAAAAAAAAAATACAGTCAGACACTGCTACAGGTGTTTGTGTATTCCCCATAAATCCCAAACAATTCTTTCACAGAGCGCAGCGTACCACAACTGTAATGCGATAACTCTCGTTTGGTAGGCTGGCTCAAAAACATGTACATATCAGTGTTTTTTATTGAAGCACTTTTGCTTTCCCATTTGATAATTTGGCATTAATCTGTTTTTTTTTTTGTTTTTTGTTTTTTTTTTGGAGTAGGTGTTCATTCTTTACAATTTACTTTGCAAAAGTTGACCACAAGTAAAATTCCTGAAAGTGGTAAAAATTAGACAGAAAAATAGAAACGCAACCCCTCTTGTTTTTGCTCTCATTTGTCATAAGATGAACTCAAAGATCTGAAACATTTTCTACAAACACAGAATAACCATTTCTCTCAAATCTTGTTGACAAATCTGTCTAAATCTGTGATAATAAGCACTTCTTCCTTGCTGAGAAAATCTATCCCACCTCACAGGTGTGCCTTATCAAGATGCTGATCAGACACTGCACAGGTGTCCCTTAGACTGTTCCTTAGACTGGCCAATATAAAGGCCAATCTGAAATGCACTTTTTGTTTTATTGGGGGGTCATTTGAAAACACAAAAGGGTAACATTTATATTTTTGTTCAGTGTAGTTTGATTTGACTCAACCAGTATTAAACTGTAAAGTGGTGATCCCACGTTCATACATCTCGGTCAGGAGGGAGAAACCAAGGTGTCCATATAAACATTTAGGATTTTTAAATGGTCTTTAGTGGTCGGGGGACATTTATGTTAATTTCTTTTAGTGATGGATAATTTGGGATACTTATCTGCAGGAAATATTCAATACCAACTACCAATACCATTTACTGGTAATTTCTTATTGGTGAACATTTCTTCTCAAGTGTATGATTTGAAAAAGACGAGCCGCTGGATAACCTCCATTGTTGCTGCTATTTTAGTCGTCGCACTACAATGGCGCAATGACACGCAAGTGGTCTACAAACCGCTCAATGGAAGCGAGGCTTAACTGACCATACCGTCCCGCTCCTTACCGGACCGAGTCGTACCGAACCGCTCAGTGAAAATGAGGCTTGTGTTATGGTCTGGGGGGTTTTATAACACAAAACACTGCAGTAACTTACCTGATAACCAGAAATTTCTAGAATTGGCCCATGGACTTTTATTTTATCATTTCTCATTTAGTAATTGATACTTTAACCTACAAGATCCCAGACGCAGTTTTTCTAAAAAAAAACAAAAAAAAAAGGAAGAAAATGATGGGGGATTTACCACAGAACATACTGTATTTCTGATGTTCTTTTGTTAACCCGATGTCTCCACAGCAATGGGTTCTTATGGGTTCATTCAAAAATCAACGGCAAAATTGGTGATGTACAGGTATCTGACACTTTGGTACTCATACAACCATCACTTTTTCTTTTTTAGATCCGTTACCGTATTATTTGTCAGTTACATTCAGATTTTACTTTCACAATCATAATTATTACTTTGACGATAAGGGGCTGTGTGGCTCAGTTGGCTGGGTAGAGGACTGGCACGCAGGAAACCTGGGTTTACTTCCCAGACTGTGCAATTTTAGGCAAAAACCCTTCACGCTGCTGCCTAAAACCAAGTAACCACAAAGGAGCCCAAGTCTGGGTTTCCCTGTGCCGATCCCCAGCCCAGATGTATTGCAGGGTTGTGTCAGGAAGAGCATCCGGCGAAAAAATCTCTCTCTGCCACCTGTGCCAATCACTGAAAGCTGACTTACTGTGGTGACCCCTTGACCGGATGTGCCAAAAGGTAAACAGCAACAATTATTACTTTGATAGCTCTTCAAAAGTCGTATTTCTCCAAAGCGCCAATGTGACCGTAGATTTTACACCATTGATTCTTTTTGTGCACCTGTTCTGTCCACATTTAGTATCAATTTTTAATTTCATTTACCTTCTGTAAATTCACCCGAGCTTTTCTTTGCTCACGCGTTTATGAAAGGACTGTGGGCGCTATCATACCTCATGTTATTTGTCACTCTACAGCCATAGTACAGCCTCAACATTTGCTGCATGTAAAGTGGCTCCGGCTGGATAAGTCCTACGATCACCCTTACTTCCATATGACAATAATGTAGATCGGGAACGTGAGAGGGAGACCAAGTGAAAAATGAGATGATTGCTGAAGTATGTTCTGGCTGATAAGTGAAATTGCATTTGTCTAAGTGTTTGCAGGAGCCATTCCATTTATGCTGAAACTCATTAAGGTGGATGCTGACGGGCGTCACAGAAGATATTTCCGCAAGCAGAGCAAATTTTTTTTATTTTTGTCGCGCATATTCCAGGTTTAATTTAAAAAGAACGCTTGCTGGCTTTGGCTTTTTATTCCACCCTGCAGGTGAGATGGTCAAGTTGCTATCTCCTTTGTTCTCACTTCTTCTTCTTAGTTCCTCCCAGAAGACTGGCCAACCCAGCATGCATTGAGTGCTGCCTCATGTTTAGAGTCCTCCTGGACAGTGGGGAAGCCGAAATTACCAATCCAGAGTGGAAAATAGCCCAAATATAGGCAACAACGACTGGTTTTAAATCCTTTAGCCTTTAAAGAACTTTTGTGTCCATAAAAAATTAGAAAAATTAGAGCAACTCTAGATGTCAATGTAAATACATACATGGAGATATACAAGAGAAAAACATCCTAACATACCTTTTGGAGCTGATAAACATGAATTTTTCTTCACGATGGTTGGTCTTTGTGACTGACAGCTCCTTTGTCATCCAACACATGAGGTGTAATGTGTCATTTCCAAACAAACAGACCCTTCTCTTACAGGTTGAGGTCAAGCCCAACGAAGGTCAGGACCCCCGTACAACACCAGGGTTGTTGAAAACACACAACAGCGCCTTTGTTCTGGGCGTTCCTCGCTTGACTGAACACGCTTTGAGTTGAAAACTGCTGTTTTCATTTAGATGTTGCTCCTGGGGCAGTTTCCCTTTTTTTTCCTGATTTTCCTCCTTCTTCAAAGATTTCATCGCCCTTACACTCGGAGATGATTGAGCAAATGTAACCATGCATATCCTCGCTGTCTTTATTATGATAATGACTGGCAGTATAGAAGCAATTGGAGAAGTATGTGGGGATTCAGGGGTTATGGTTGTGAGAAGTGAAAGGTGCGCACATCAAAACGTTTAATCTTTAAAAAAAAGTTACTTTATGATTGAAATCTTATTATCAAGATAAGATATTTTTTATCAAGATATCATTTCTGTTTTTTCGTACAAGTTGCAGGGCTTTTCATTCCTAATTTGAGTAGATATGATACATTCATTAAAACACAACTTTACTTTTTTAGGGGGGATTTCCACTTAAGAAAAAAAAAAAAAAGCTCAACAAATGCCAAAACTAATCCGTCAACCCAGTTCTTATGAAAATGTAATAAAAAGAGTAAAATGATGAAACAAAGGGCAAAGAAACATGTTTGATAAAAGTCATTTTTTTTATTTTTCAGTCCTCACCATAACAAAAAGTCTACAGGAAAAAACAGTACTGTAATCCACACACTATATGGTGCACCTTCAATAGATAGTTCTTTTTAAAAATATGTCCCATACAGTATAAGGTGCAACAAACTATGATTAAATGTGACAAAAGAGTTGGAGATACATCTGTTAGCTGAACTGGTTGTTTAGCCGCATTAGAACCATTAACCGCTCTGGCGTAACTCCCAACTCTTAATCTTTTAAGTAACACAAAAAATACAGTTCGACAGCACTACATGTTAGCTGCATTAGTACAGTCATTAGAACAGCCAGCCAAACATTTTAACAGAGTGTCGTGTACCATCCAACTTACTTCGACATCATTAAGAATTGTATTGTATGGACAATATAGTAAATTGATCTCAAACAACACCTCAGGGATGTGTATTGGGTCCCAGCCTGTTAGGTATTTTTGCAACCTCTATAGGTCAGATGATCCACTAGCATATGTTCTCAATTCCCTTTTTTACAGCTCTATTTCCATCACGACTTACAAGACTCCTGATGAGACTATTCATCTGACAAAAGATTGAGGTATTGGTAATGCTCATCTTTTTTACTGAAATAATTTGATAACCCACCACATTTATCAACAATTATCTACTAAAATTTAATTTTGAAAAATGTCATCATGGATAATAACTTATTTTTTGTATGTCTGAATTATTTACTATCCTCTAAAGCAAAGAACAAAAGTAGGTATATTTATTAAAGGACAGACTGACATTGTGCCATCTCATTTTATTAGAAAATAAAATGTCATTAGAAGTTATTATTATTATAACTACTTGTTACTCATGAAGCAAGACGTAACCTGCAAATATATCCTTTTTCAAATTTTACTTGAGCTCATGATGGTGATGTGTGATGTGTGCAACAGCTTCTTCCTTTTTTATATCCTCAGGGTGACATGTTGGAAATTCTTTGTTTGAAGGGAAAACTTAAAATTCGTCCTGGTCCATTGACATTATTTGTTTGAAGTTGCGACATTACCGTGACTACGCTAGCTCCCAACCTGGTCAGAAACACGTAAAACAGACGAACAAAAAACAAAGTTTGACAACGCTACATGTTTGCTGCATTGGCATATTCATAATAGCATCCAACCTTGTGTGCAACTCGTAAAAGGAAAAACAAAAAAAAACCAGGCTGACTTAACTCTAGAACTTGTTTGTAAAACACTAGCCTTTATATTAGCCAAATTAGAGGCATTAGCCAAGTGAGTGCATTTACAATACATGTGACTCCCCCCCCAAAAAAACCCCAAAACACGCTGATACAACTAAAACAAATGTTACTGTGAATATACTAACTTCGAACCCTGTTATTAACACAAAAAAAAAAAAAAACACAGTCCAACACTGCCACTGATTTACAATAGGCTAACACCCTCCCAAACGTTTTGATATAGTGCCGTGCACCTCTCAAAATCATTTGGACATCAGTAAGCACAACCAAATCAAATTCAATAATAAGGCGCTCCAGGATTTTAAGGCCCCTTAAAGTGCGGAAAATATGAGAAACAGTTATTGGCCTAGTGGCAAAGAGAGAGAAAATTTATCTTTACAGAGATGGTAAGAAGAATAATTCATCAGTAAACTGTCACTTCAAGCTTCAACCTGTGTCCATCACACATCCAGTCTTTAATAAACATAGCAGGTAATGTTGTACCTGAGTGTACTCAGTTAGGGTTGAAGGCCTTTTTAATGCCTCACAGTGGGTCAACCTCTCAAGAAACTGCAGCTATTATGGGCTTTAGCTACATTTTATTAAATCAGCCACCACATCCCTGTTGCGTGTTAATAGGCTAATTTGTACCGACACAGAGGAAAGGATACAACCACTGATATGCTTTTATATGGAGGCCTAATCAGATAACAACCTTTCTGAAGCCGATAATTAGAAGCAGAAGTTGGACGAGAAGCCCAGACTTTTCTCAGTCGGGTGCACCGTGGGAACAGAGGTTGGAGGTCAATTTCAAAATTAGTTAAGCTTGACAGGCTGCCACCGGCCTACACAGGTGCTCCCCATACCCCTGCTGCTCCGCACTTCCTCCCACAGCCACTCTACCTTCCAGGGGTCACAGACATTGGATACCCCCCACCCCCCTGTTTTTCCCCATACTCACTGACCATCCTGCACCTCAGAAACAGTCTGGGTCCATAAGCAAAGCTAAGGTCTGCCCCAAAACCTGCTGAGCAGACCACCATGAGAAGAAACACCATTTAGTGTTTTTTTTTTTTTTGTCCTGGGCAATTGCACATTTACAACACTGTCAACATGAGAATTTCTTTGGGCAGTGTTGCCTTTAGATACAAAAGTACAAACAAATACCCCCCTCCGTTCTCCTTTAAGACCATCGTCTGTTGGTGCAAAGTTTTTAGTTACGAGATTAGTATTTATTGGCACGTCTAACCAGGAGGAGAGTCGGTTGTTGTTTGTGAGCTCTACCGCGATGTGGCCTCCTGCTGCTTTCTCCGCCGTATGTAATTAAACATTTGGCCTCCACAATTACTCAGCAGTGTACACATGCCAGTGTTGGGTTGGTGAAATATGCATTTCAAAGAGCAACAAATTCCCTCAAAAGTGCCGAACTGACAGCATCAAGGATGGGGCTCCTCAGGGTGGGGCAGGTTGAAGGTGGGGGGAGAACAGAGCTGAGATGTGGAAGGAGTCGGGGGTCCTTAGGGAAGGACTGATTGGATGATGAATTCATCTTGAAGCGGAACTTGAAAGGAGACCAGACCCTTATTGTTTTGCATTTGTTGAGGCTAACGCGCTAGCAGCCTGCCAACCCTACGTCTTCTCTTATATCATGAAAAGATTAAGCTGTCGAAACTGACAATGTCTGGCTAGCAAGAGTCATCAATCCTGTAACCCATTTCATGGGAATTTGAATAACAACTTTTGGGGATTGTTGGTACAATCCCATAGTGACTTACTGGAAAACCCATCAATCCTCAACATATTTACTTTCATTTATTACAAAGTTTTTGCTATTATATTAATGAGAATAAAGTTGGAGACATCTTCTTATGTTGATAAATTGATGTTCCCTCCACATTTTTAATAACATTTTGAAAAGCAATTGGCAAAGTAAAATTAAGAGGATTTTGTGCAAACTGCAAGTTACAAAATGCCCTCCAAGAATAATTAAAACTACTAAATACCCCAATGATTGGGTGCTATTGTAAATACGCTAACACAGCTAAGAAGTAACGGTGTAGGACTGAATTCCTTTGTGTTACTAACAAGTTTGGAAGCTAGCGTAGTTGTGAAGAATCCGCTGAGGCGTGTGAATCCATGTGCAGGCAGTAGTTTAAGGAGCGACAGAATCAGACAAGGGCAAAGACAGGAATGAATCTGTGGCCAGGCAGGGGTCAGGAACAAAGAGCAAGACAGGGTGGTGAAGAAACAGGCTAGGGTCAAAACCAGGAGAGAGAATAGATAAAGAACGCTCAGAATTGGACAACACTTCGCAAAGAGTGAAGGCATGGCAGGCCTTTTTATATGGGTGATTGGAGCCAGCTGGTGGGATCAGAATTCGGGAGAGAGCTCCCTCTGGTGGTTGAAGTTGGATCTGGAGGACTGAGGCCTGACAGAAGTCACATTGTTTGTTTTAGCGGTATCAGTCTGTTTTTTTCAACATGTTGCAAACAAGGTTGGGAGTCACAGGTTTTGTGAATTTGCTAACAAAGCTATGTAGCGGTGTCAGAAAGATTTTTATTTTTTTTTTGCCTGATATTAGCAAGTTTGGCAGCTAGCGTGGTAATAACTTTGTTTGTTTTAGCATACCTTTTTTTTATGTGTTGCAAGCAGGGTTAGGAGTCTGGTTTTGTTAATATGCTAACGCGGCTAACATGTAGCAGTGTCAGTCTGTGTTTGTTTTCCCATGTCGTTGTAAACAATGCAAACGCTACTTTAGGAACTCAGAGATAAATTAAACTAGTGAAAAGGAAAAAAAAAAGTTACTTATTACATGATTATTAAAGGAGTCATGACCTTGCTAAAAAATCTTTAGAAAAGAAAACGCCTTAACATTAAAACCATCTTGGAGCTGCCCCGGGCCTTCTGTTTACCTCCCTGATAGTAATGAAATTCACTCAGTTGTCGTCTGACTGGAAAACGCTTCCGAATTTATGCAAGCACAAACATTAACATTTGACACTGCGTGTCCACAGGTGAAAAGGCTCCAAATTGCAACCTGTCTCTGAAGCAAGCAAACACATAACAACCATGGCGTGATGTTATCCGATGTTTACCACAAGCTAAAACAGACGAGGGATATATGGAGGGAATCCAGCAGCCAAAAAAAGCAACAAAAGCTGCTGCTGAATGGATCCCACAACCTTTAAAGGCATGCTAGAAATAACACACCAAAAGGCAAAGTGGTTGTAAAGCAAAAGAGATCAGAACATGCTTATTTTTTCCTTAGATTCCACTCATTTTCTAATGCGGAAAGAGCAATGGAACTATTGTAGTTCCAGGTCCACTCTGGAAATATGACAAAACAAAATGTTTTTTTCAGTAAAACATGACGGCAGAAACAGGAGTTTAGCCTCCATTCTTCGTTTCAATTTGTAAGAAATGCAAATTCATAGACACAGGAAACATGTAAATACATTTAAAAAAAGACAGAATCACCTTCTAAAACCTCAACACAAAGTTGGTAAGGCCAAAACCCATCACCTAAAGAATAAAGATGCTGTAATGAAGAAAAAAGTAGTCTCAAACAATTTTCTCTTTTCCACTGTAAAGATTTTCAACTCTTTCAAACAGCCAACAACTTAGAACAAATGCTTCATAAAAATAAAGATGAATAAATAAATACACTTAAGTATAAGTAAATACACTTAAATGAAAAATATGTTTTTAACATTATGTTGTAGCATTTTTCTGATGATCATATAAACCCCTATGGTGTGTTCAGGTCAAAATCGACCCATTTTCACACTTTAAAACGGGTCAATTCTGACCCGAACCCAACATAGCGATAAGAAAATCAATCCTAAATCGTCTTTCTGAGTATTCCTTTGTTCAAACTGCTGCGAATCAGGAGCAGACGAATACATTCAGTTTGAGAAAGATCGGATTTGTGACGTACACAAAGGTGATGGACGGGCCATAAGTTCCACAGCATTCTGATGCATCCACTTGTAGACGACTAGATCCATGCACGTCTTTGCTTTCCTCGTCTGAGCTGGCATCTGGCTCAAAACTGTATGGCTGGATGACTCGTTTGTTGCACTGTTAATGTTTGGGTGGCTTGGAGGGACTGTAAGTAAGGTGAGGGAACCAGCAGTTCCGCTTACAACTCAAAGGTGAATTTTTAATGCCGCTACCGAACGAATGGCGGGCTGCAGAAACTTTGTCCCAAAAATTGACACAGATTTCTTCAATTTTGGCCAAAAACGAAATCATCATATTAAAAGAAATAAAATAAAACAAATAATAACTCAAAAGATTATCGAGTCTTCCATCGTTTTTCTAAACCCGCTTTGTCTCTTTTGGGGTCATGGTGGTGTCGGAGCCTAATCTGGCCACTTGTGGGTGAACGTAGGATACAGTGTGTTGCAGGGCCAGAATCACACACCCACATTCACACCTAGGGACAATTTAGAGTGACCAGTTAACCTATGAAGAATGTTTTTGGATGGTGGGAGGATCCCGGAGGTCGCTGAGAAAACCTACGCATGCACGGGGAGAACATGCAAACTCCACGCAGAAAAGACCCCCATTGCTGATGCTGTTTTAGGCCCCCCAGCTGGGAATTGAAATGGGGGCCTTCTTGCTGTGAGGGAAGACTGCTTACCACTGCGCCACCGTGCAGCCCTATTAGATAAACCAATTAGACATTGTAAAATCATAAAATATAATTCGAAAAGAACATTTTAAAAAGCCAAAAATGCTAAGTCAAATGTAAAAATACAAAACTAGCTTTAATAGGCAAGAGCAGCTGAAAAGTGGTACATGATGCTGAAATGTGTCAAAAATGCCTGAACAAATGCAAAATTAAACACACGTTGTCAAAGATTAATATTTTGACTTGCAGACAAAAAAAGTGAAATACTATGTAAAATAGAAAAGAAAGGTGACCAAACGCTAACAGGGCAATATAGTTAGCTAAAATGCTAGATGTGGATGGGAAAGCAGTTGATTAGGGATATACAACGTCAAAATGCTAAATTAAATGTTATTATTAAATGTTAAAATTATACTGACAATATGTTCTAAAAATTCTAAACAACAGTGTTTTATTCAATATCATTTAATAGCATTTAGAACAGTTTCATAAACGGAGCTAAAAAGGCTACATTATCCGACAAACGGTTAAGCTAATAAAAAAGAAATAAAGCTCAAACAATGCTAACTATGGCTAAATGAATTTTTTTTATTGTCCTAAATACTACATATAATGTAAAACTACTAACTGTGCAAACTTCTTAAAAAAAAGTTAAACTCTGAGAGAAGTGTGATGCTACGGTCACAATCACAACTGTCACCATGCGATGGAGAGGCATTGGTAAAAATTCTAGATTTCACCCGACTGCCCAATTTTTTTCACAATCGGTGTGGTCATGAATGTAGATGACGGCAGACAGGTGGCCGTCAGGCACACAGAATGGCTAGCTTTTTATAAACCCCTGAACTATCGAGTGGGTGGTGGCACTTGACATGTACACATCGTCCAGTCAGAGCTGCTGCCGTCAGGCGATCCGCCCCGTGGCTGTACAGCTCTCACCCGATTTCACAATAGCGTCATCCCCGCCTGTCACTGGATTGCCACCGTGCGACCTCGAAATGTGCCCGGGTGGCCACTGACCGATTTTAGAGAAAAATTGTCCGGTTAATATTTTAAGGTATAGTTCCACGGCGCGGCTCCTGGTTATGCCGCTGTGCCTGTCGAATTTGCTGAAAAACTCCCACTTAGGTCGCCGCGCTGTGGCATTGTGGGAAATGCGAATGAGTGAAAGGCTAAGTTAAAGGCTTATATATGGTTTTAAGCAAAATCCACGGAAAGTGAAAACTCAAAATGTCTGTTTTGATTTAAAAGTACGTCCAAAAGGGAAGCTGAGCAACACTCAAAAGGTAAAGTGTTTATTAAACTGTTGTGTTTGAAGCAGCACCCGCTGTGCAGACCTGAACCGTGAAGAACAGAGACAGAACATACATGCAGTCGTTCTTTCACGGGAAGTAAATGCTGAAAAATGGTAGACATGACCTTCGGCGATCTTGATGGAGCTGTCACACAACCCTCAGCTCTCTCTCTTTTTTATTTTATTTTTTATAAAGCTCCTTCAAAGAGCACCCAGACAATTGTGACAACCTGCTGCAAACACGGTATAAGGCCTCAGAGGGCACTCCGGCATCCAGCTGTCACTCAGACTTGAAACACCACAGCGCTCTGCCTCTCTTGGAAAAGAAATCCATCTTTTCTCTTCCTGTTTGCCGATACTTGTGAACCCGCCACTTCCTCGTTTGTGATAAGTCTTCACAAAAGTCTAAACTCGGCTCTAGAATAGGCTGCAGCAAACAGGAAGAGAGGGGAAGTGTTTCAAGGATCCGCACCTTCCTGATTCTGTGGGATTAAGCTCCCGTCTCTGTAAGAGGAAAGATGGCACACAAACACTCGTCCTCTAGAGTCGTCATTTCCCCCCGCCCTTAAACAATGTGGGTTTTTAAAGGAAGAAAGCTCTCTGCCAGCCTCTTGTCAGCACGGAAAACTACAGTCACGTCGCAGAATCGTTGGCAGTACCACCTGCCCGTGAGGCCCCAGTATCCCCTCCTCAGCCATAGAGGTGCCTGTGTCCATGTCCCCTCTATTGTGGCGTGCACTGGAAGGGGTATTGTGAACCTCGTCAACGGCTCTGCCATCTCCGTGCCAGCTGGCTGGGTTTGAGTGGCGAGGAGGAGAAGGCGGGGGAATCGAACAATACAAAGATTTGAGCACAATGGGCAGCCGCGGAAAGGCCGCTTTGTTTCACCATCATTGACCATGCCAGCCTCCCCGTGCCGAAGGCGCACAAAGGCAACGAGTACCTCGGATGCATTTTCGCTTGAAAGATGTGGCAGACGCTCCTGCAGCCTTGTTTCTAAAAAAATAAAAAAAATAAAAAAGAAGAAGCAAAGAACGGAGGAAAGGGGCGGAGCGGCTCTAAGGAAATGTCTGGAATCCATCTGAGATTGAGAAATCCAACGATCGGAGTTGGATCCAATTGAATGAAGCAGGCCTGGGTAACATGCTCCGACACGGCCTTTCTTTCCCTCTAACACCCCAACATGTGGTCCAGGGGCCCTGCCAGAAAAGCATGTCACAGCTCATCGCAGTTGCAAATGAATATTCATGCAGCGGAGGGCGCTTGTGTGCTAAGTATTTACGTGTGTGCTTGTTTTAAGTGTGATGCAGACAGAAAATGTCAGTAAATGAGGGTGCGACTGCTGGATTTGTGAAGGTTTTTTTTATTTTTATTTTTTTTTTGCAGGATTCCCAGGACTCAGCCGCAGGCCTCGATTACGGACTCAGGCTGGAACAGTGGCGCGGCTCCCAGACACTCGCCGGCCAAAGACAGCCCCCGTAAGAGAAGTCTGCGTTGGCTGGACTGCGAGGCCCTCTCGCACACTGTCTGGACACACAAATGAGCACGCACACATGCATGCAAACCCACGGGCTGCCAGAACTCCACAGATGTCCTGGCTGTTGCCGCGCGTTAGTCAGCGCGGGCCGAGCTCTTTGATGGCGAGGTCTGGTGCGAGGTTTAGGGTGTGAGGATCGAAATGCAAGGCAGGTGCGGTGTCACAATCGGCATCCAGGACATTATGATGCCCAGATTGCCCCCCCCAAACCCCCCTCTGACCCCTCGAACAACAGCAGGGCTGCAATCTTGAGTGCAGGGGGGGTTGAGACATTACACTGAGACGAAAATGCAGCTTTTGACTGCGTCGTACAACTTTTAGACGCGTTCTCTGGTATTGCTGCACTAGCTGTTCCCACAGTGACTAGATTAGCATTATGGGTAACAAGAAGGGTGCAAGCATGAAACTATGAGGTGGTGTTTGTAACAGGATAACTTTTCAAGCTTGATAACAAAGTTGTGTGCATTTTTTTTTTTTTTTTATGATACAAGTGAAGAACTTTTTTAAAGCTCCAACTGAGCTATGAAAGTCTCCCTCTGAAGCTCTTCTCCATCATTTAGCATCATTACTCTCCACATTAACTGCTTTTTTACAGGCCAATATAATGATGGCTGTGATAATCAAGTCATTTCCCACACCATGCACTTTCGGACAATTGAGTTTTAAGGACCCCTGGCATTAAAGGTGAGGCACGGATGTGTCACTCGAAACCAAGCAATTCCTGGCCTCGTCAAAAATAATTAGTATTTCTTGCATCACAGCAAAACGATCAGTGACTTCAAGGGTGGAACCATGATATTTGATAGTATTTAAGAGAAGCTACCAGGCTTTCATGACTTTTCAGCTAATGACTGGAACACACCAGGTACATATCAAATTAGGGCTGCACGATGTGAGGGAAAATTTGCGATGGACCATATGTGTGATCAATATTGCGATGATGATTGACTTGCGATACATTCACGAAAAGCTAATGCGTCATTTCCATTTCACTACAACTGCTTTTTTTCTTTAAAGAAGTCAACATAGCATAAATCCAAGTGACATCTACATAGGTGGTGGGTCCCTAAAGCCTTGTTTCCACTCAAAAGTCCGGTATGGTACAGTCTGGGATTTTGAGCATTTCCATTGTAAACTGGACCAGTCAAACAGTACCGAACCGTACCTCTTAGGGGCCCCCATCGGTTGTAGAAAAGTGGGACAGAACAGTTGGGGCGGAGCCGCTGTGGCCACTTGTCAGAAAGCGATGATGACATTGGAAAGTGCAATATAGCACTCATTTGAGCTAACGTTTCCAACATTTCTTTACAGCATTGATATTTGAACGGTATTCCTCTTCGCCGCCCGCAATCTTCTTTTAAACATCATTATCTTCCTGTTATACACGATGTACCAGCAGTAAAACAATAAAAAGACCTACATGGTTGTTGCTTTTCTAGTGGTTGCACTACAATGACCCAATGACATGCTAGCGGTCTACACCACGCATGCGCCTGTACCAAACCGTCCAGCAAAAATGAGGCTCAACATAAAAGGGCTCCATTTGATTGGTCCAGGACGTGAAGGGGTCTATCAGTGCAAATTTGACTTGTTAAATATTCCAAACTGCCATCTTTAACATAACTATTTATCACAGTTGACAGCGTCTTTTATAATACGAGTATCACACAGGCTTTTATTGCGATAATATTGCAGTTTATTGTGCGACAACGCACAAAAACAAATGGAAATATGTACAGACGTTGTAGAATGCACATTGTTGCTTCGCCTGTACATATTTTAACCCTGACCACGCCCTAATTATGTGCAAATAGTCACTTTCTTATTGTGCTGGCCTATATCAAATGCTAACTTTTAAAGTGTAAGAAGCTCCATTATCCTATCAATTTCTAGTCTTTATTGTTAACAAATCTGAATGTTACATGCCAGCTGATGTCAATCAGTTCCCTGGATCTTAGTAATGGAGCCAATTGAGTTTAGTTTATTGCAGACGGTAGAGTTTCACCAAAAGATTTTATGCCAAATCAAAACCTCTATACCTCTATTTTTTCTTTTATTTATTCATTATGAAACGTTCAGAGATAAATGCTTCATCATTTTAAACCAATTTCTCCTGGTTTGGGCATGTTTTGTTTTTTGTTTTTTTACTGGAAATGGTCCATTGGAGGGTACACAGTTAGCTACATGACCATCACAATTTGAAAAGGCGTCATGCAAAAGAAAAAATCTATTTAAAGATCGTTCCTCTAAACGTCCATCTCAGCATTGTTTTTGAAAATTAAAGCATTTTAAAACTCTTTGTGTAGGTTTCTGCTGGTGCGTGATTGAAACGTTTAGCACAACGGTGTTTGCACAAACTTCAAAAGATAATAAGACTCCTTTTATAGTTTGATGGAAGTTGGTTTTCGTGAAAAACAAAACAGTTTGGAAGTTTTCCTCAAACTGTTCCAATGACATTACCAATTAAGCAACACTTTGCTGCAGCACAATGTTGCCAGCCGTTTGGCAGAGAGTGAAAATGACAACTCTGAGAAAGCCTGGAGTACAGGTGTCAATGTGATTAATTGCACCAGGGAAGGGAATTAGCAGCCTGCTAATCAGGTCGACCAAACAAGGAGGTAAAATTAACTTTTTAAAGTGTTAGTTTTTCTTACAATCATGGCCCGCTGGAACAGCAGAGGGAAGTTTGTTAATAGCTCATAAGTCCATCCCGGAGGACCAAATTATCCTGAAGGAAGCGCTCTGTTTGTTGAGTGCCAACTCAAGTTTTACAGGAGCGGCAAGAGCTTTCAACGTTAAAACGAGCCGCCGGTAAACTGACAGCTCCACCACGTGTGAAAATACCCAACTGTCTTTGGGATCAGACCTCTGGGAGGTGAAGGCATCCTAGGGAGATCTAGAAAATGTCTTAACCCTAATAAAAGAAAAACAAACTCCAAGATCTGGCCACACATCCAACAGGAAACTGAGATCACATCCAATCAGGAGTGATCATTAATTTTCCACATTTTGGCCGCCCTTCATCTAGAAAAACAATACGGTTAGAATGACTTCTGACATCAGGGTGATGAATGATAGAAAAACAAGCGGCTTGAGGTTTTTGGGTTTTTTTTTCCATAGATTTTTCCCAGTGTGCAGGAGTTGGAAGAGGCAGCGAGTCCTGAACACGCAGACATTTGGGGTCAGTGCAAACGGCCTTTACCCTTGGCTCCTTGTCTCTTTATTTAAATTTTGGAAGGTTTTGCACCCCTCACACCTGCCAAAGCAAAGGAAACATGATCCACTGCCAACATTAGTGAGCAACACAAGAGTTCTAATCCAGCTGCACTTTTTGGCAAGCCTCAAAACCTCAAGAACATCGGGTCATATGTGAAATTTGGGTTCTGTTTCTATTAAAAGATTTCAAGGGATAAAGGCCAAAGTATGACAAAATTAAAGCAGCAAGTGCTGGTAATTAACACTGATATTGCTGTTAAACACAGACGCCCAAATCGGAAATCAGCAACGATTTCTAATCAGAAGAAGCAATAGCAACAGTAGTTCTATCAACTGCAAAATGTCCAAATCAAGAGAGAATCCCAGGAAAATTCTCCATCACACATCAATACTACATCAGTTGTGGGACTGGATGTGTCTAAAATAGTCCTAAATTACAAAAATGCTTGTTGTTACTTATACAATGTTCATGCGTACCCGGCACCCTCTTGCGACCCCGAGAGTACCGACCCCCCCGCCAGAACGAGCCAGTGATACTTCCATTAGATTTAAATGGAATGGTCGTGGAAAGTCGCTAATTTGCGTATGCATCTCGCGAAAATCACAAACTATTGCATAAGACTTATGCAATAATTTCGTATTAACTATGTAAAATATGCATATACTGTGTAATTCTCAGCCATCTAAGCTCAAAACCGAATCCGCGCAAAGACCTGTCAGAAAAAACCCTCAATGTACATCTGTGCACATCGACAAACGCAATAAACACTAATGAGTCATGCACAACATACATGTATCACAAAAGACTGAAATTTCATACGTGGCAAAAGCGGTAACTGTATGTAGTTACTGTGTGACATGGCCTTGACGCGGTGACAAGCGGCTTTTCATATCGGCTTTGCACTGAACTGCGACACATCACCGCATTTCTCCGCTATATCGTGGATTGCGTAAACAGTTCACTATTTTGCTTTAGAGTCCACCAGAATTAAGTTAACAGCGTCAAAAGGTTGAAGTTGGTCGTCTAAAGATTTTCAACACTGGAGCTAAAGCTCTGGTGTTACAGTGGTAACTGTTGGCGGGACTGAGTCTCTGGCCACATTGGTTAATTGAACAATAGTTTGAACAAATAAAAACAAATGGATGTGTCTATAAACTAATTCAGTACAAAGACAATGTTGCTCAATTGCCAAAACTAGGAGGAAGAAAGGGAAGACAAAGTGTGCAACATGCCGTCACACATGTCAACTGACTCACAGAAATTCAGTATCACACTGTGCACTTTGATGAAACCCTCACAAGTTTTTGTTATTCAAATAAACATGCAGATGGAGAGTGTGACTTGCAGTTTTGACAGAAACATTATAGAGCAGTCAAAAAGTCTATAGAAACCAAATGATTTTTTCACAGATTGATTGGCGCATATTTAGGCAAAAGACTTTTGTTTTTCTTAAAGAGTTGCAATTCAGTCGCAATTTCTGTTGTAAACACAACCTTTTCGGGTCAGAAAAAAGTGATATTGCTAAACGTGTCTAGTTACCGAGTGTAGAGCACCGTAGTACCCGCTTGTTGCAGTTTTGCAGGAGGCCGCGGTCATTGGGTTGGTCAAATGACCTCTAATTGAAGATGACATGGTGATGATCAAAATCTATCAGGTCAAGGGTGGAAATGTAACTCTTAAAATCAATGTGATTTGAATGGCTGAGTTGTACTTTAAAGTTCTTTAAACAGGAAAATCAGATACTTGACCCTTTTGTTTTCTTATCCAATGGTTCCAACTTGTTCTTTTTTCTTAGGTACAGTTTCTGTTCAAAACACAACTTTCAGGAGAAGGTAAGCACATTATATCCTACCTAATTGGATGTTTACATTTGAAATGGGTAGAACACGTACAGCCCGAGCCCTCCAAAGGATCCACTTGGTTTTAACGAGGTCACTCAAAGCTAATAGTTAATATGTGCTGACCTTCAATGTCAGAAACCAAATGTGGTTTAAATGATTTCAGGTGACAAACCATAGAGAGGTGAAAAAGTAGGTTAATCGAGAACAGAAGGCAGGTTTGCATGTTTTTGCTCATCCTGGTGGAGTGAATGGGCCGGCCTGGGAAACCTTGGGACGCCTCCCCTTTTTGTAATACAATTAGTCCAGCTATTAGACAGTGTCACGCCATTCCATGGTGAAAAAAACAGGAAGTGAATGAAAAGTCTGAATCCCCTCGCCGTCATCTGCTCCGGCCCCGCCCATTCTTCTGTCTTGGCTTTGTAAAAGCTCTCTCTTTCATTCAGAGGTTTTTCTCTACCCACCCAATGAACTGTCCTGGGGGGAGGGGGGGCTTCAATTCTTTAGGAGAAAGGGGGTGATAGGAAGTGGAAAACTTCTTCCCGACAGTATTGCCCACCCAGGCCAAAGCCCTTGAGCGGTCATTTTTCAGCACTGTGAATTTTTGTACAGGTAAAGATTAGCAAGGAGCCTTAGGCAACAAAGCATTCAATCACATTCAAGTAGGGCCCTGTATCAAATGCACCCTCCACCTCCACCTACTTTAGAAGTGCAGGTCTTTCTTCTCGTCTCTTTTACTCTCTTCTGCTCTCTTTGGCTTGGTCAAACTGAATTGCCTTTGAAACGGGCATCTGCCTGCACCCGCACCCCCATCTCCCCTTCATCTCTTGTCAATCTGAGAAAGCCAGGAAATGAACGCTCTTTGTGGGATTAATTAATAGCGGGAGCTGGTTAGCGCGCTAGCAGAGCTGTAATTGCTACTCAGCAAAGGGGAGGTGGAGCGGGGGCGATTGGGGTGCAGGCAAAAAAAAAAAGTTCGGGTTGCAGTTCTTTTTTTTTGAGTGTGGAAGGGGTGCTCCTGAGCGCTTTGAACTGAAGGGGCTCTGCTGCAGTGGATTAAAGTGAGAAGAGCGAGATAGAGGAGGGAGGAAGGGAGCTTTGAAGTCTGCTGAGAGGTCTAGAAGAAGACGAAGCGAAGTTGGGTGGTAGAAATTCTGTTTGGCAACATCAAACGGCGTTATCGCCCACTTTCACCTGTTGACACTCAAGGGTGAAAAACACTAGATTCCATACTAAAAGTTACCAGGATATGTGTCCTCCTCTTCATCTCCCCATTCCTCGTCTTTCCATTCATTTCAGAGGAATACGTGTCCACGGAGGAGGCTTAGATGAAGTTGTGCTTTGTTTGCACAGTTCACATGGCTTGATTTGGCCTCTCGCATTTTAAGATATTTGGTGTTTCAAAGACAAAAAAACAAAAAAAAAAGAAAAACGCCTTTTTCACCTGAACTTGGAGGTCAACCGGGTTGCACGAATGTGTGCATACGAGCCGGTTTTTATTCGGTCAAAATGGGCTCCATCCTTTCCAAACTCACTCCCACACAGGCGCCCTTTTTGAGCGAGGAGACCTCACTCACGAGCGCTTGATTGTGGTGTAAATCTCATGAGGTCGTCAACTGATTACCAAACAAGTTCACCTTCTGATTCCCAGCAATTTAATTCAAAGGCTTAAACTCATTAATAGCTTCAACTATTCAGCGTTGGATACTAAATGCCGTCTTGGCTGTGGAACAATCAGAGTTTGCGTTGTTCTGGCAAGAAGTTCAGAACAAAATACAACAAATACAACTAAAGATGAGACTAATAAATATGAATCAGGAGGGAAAGAAGTGTTTTAGACAGGAAAAAATGTTAATTTTGCTTGCGAAAGCTTGATACTCAGCAGCAACCCAGTTAAATGATACTAGAACGAATTGAATAATGGGTAGAAACTCAGAAGAAGTACACAAAGCTGGGTTCATCAACTTTTTGCAAAAGGACACTGAAAATAAATGTGCTTCAGCAATGTAAAGAGAAAAAAAGTGCTTTATCTCCTTTAGCAAACAAAGTAAAAGCGAAAAAAAAAAAGAATCTCTTTAGGAAATATCCTCGTGTCTTTCTGTGTTGCGTAGAAAAACAGCAACACTGACAGTGAAGGATATTTCACCTTAGTTTTCCACTAAAAAAGGTAATTTTATCCAAACATTATTTAAATATTCTGCCAGAACTCCTGTTTAGTTTGACCTAGCCTCTGTGAGCTAAGCTAGCACTCATAGGCTAATGCTAGTTATGCTAAAAACTTAGTTATAACAGTAGACAAAACCGGATTTCAAAAACAAGCTACAAGCTAAAAGTATTTGTTCTTCTTTGTTTTTAATAGCATATGATAGGAGGACTGACTGCAAAAGAAAAAAAAAACACAAGTAGAAGTCTTTCAAAAATGTTATTACTTGTAAGATATTTTTAAGTTAGTTAAACCTTTTTGGCCACAATGCCGCTTTTAACATGGTCAAAAGAAATAAATAGTCGATCGATTTTTAGTACTTTCTTCTTGTTATTTTCTTTTTTTAGACTGCTGTCTTGCAAAAATACATACTTTTTGATTGGTGGTGCAGCCCACTGTCACAGTAAGACGACAAAGCGCCGCTGCAGCAGCAAAGAAAACGTTATATGTGCTAATCATCATGCTAGGTTCAATAAAGCATCAGTTTAGAGAGAAAGTTCACTTCTTACAACTATTTTTTGTGCTGAAGATGAACCAAAAAGTTTGTTTTCAGGACGCCTGCGCAGTGATATAGAACATTTGGGTTATGTGACTGGAACTACTTTTTAAGGTGTGCATCAACACCCAGCAGCCAATCGGATTTATTTAAAGTCCTTTAAAGGCCTTTTAAAGTGCAGAAACAAAATGTTTGTTTCTTCTGGCTATATATCATTGCCCTTGTTTTCTTTGAGTAATACTGTGAACATTACTTTACAGCTCTGCTTATCTCACTGTTGATGTGTTTTTGAAAAATATTCTCTAGCCTTTTTTTTTTTTTGCACAAAAACCGAATATTGTTGTATAAAATTTACGTCGTAAAACATTGTGATTGTGAATAACCACAATCCAAAAGTGAGATTAATCTGATAGATTTTTTAATCAATTGACAGCACCAATATATGTAAATATATAAAACGTTAAGATTTATGACCTCTTTTTTTCATTTCACTCTCTCTACAAAAAAAAAGCAGGTGTGAAATTGTACCGTTTTACCTCTCATGACCCGCGTTAAAATTTTAGCTAACTTTTGAAACATGTTTTCACAGAGCTCCAGTGAAGCTGAATTAACTACTGTGGTAATATACCCAAAATAAGACGTTCCACATGTTGACACCAGGTCAGAAGAGGTTAACCTTTTTAATGGTTTGAATTCAACCTCATAACTATGTTTATTAGCTCGACAGGTTCATTTATAGGACTGATTTTATTTGACACTGAAATACTGTATTTTCCACAATATAAGGTGCACGTAAAGGTTTTTACATTTATTTTTCAACAAACAAAAGCGTACCTTATAATCCAGAGCGTCTTATTTATTGATTACTTATTGATGTGGAGTGATTCTGAGAAGCTAATGCGGCTAACATGTAGCGGTGTTGGACCTTTGTTTTTTATGTTACTAAGGACTTTGGGAGTTAGCACAGTCACTTTAGCATTTGCTTTACTGGTATTAATGAGATTACTGGTATTAGTCCCTCTTTTTAACAAGCTAAAAACAAGGTCGAGGGTTACAGGTATTGTTGGTTTGCTAACGCTTCTAATGGGGCTAACATGTAGCAAGAACTAGAGTGAATAAAGTCTGATTGACTGGAAGACTATGTGACTCGATGCGCTCAATGTAAAAAATGCAACAAAATGTTCCTTTCCTAAAATCAGGAAAGCTGCCGGTGTACACCCTTATTTACACAGGTTGATTCCGTTGTAGTAGCAGGTAAACAAGCAATCACCCGGGTTTGGTTTATTATTATTACTGAAGGCATTTCACTTCCTTTTGAATAATCCTGATTTTAATACCCTGAATAATAGTAACCAAGGGAACTAAAAAATCTGAACATCCGATCTGTTTAGTCCTTTGATGAACTGTGGGTAATATGATTACATGGATTCAGTTTTATTGAAATAGTTGTCTTTTTTGTTCTCGTCTTTGTTTTCTTGATAGCTTTATAAACAGGAAATGAAAATAGAGTTTAAAATGTGCATCTTTTCCCGATTTAAAGACAAAAAATAACAGAAAGGTCTCGGGTTTTTGATTGTCACTAGTTATCTTTGGACTAAAGCTTCATTATGAGAAAAACAACTTTTGTTCAAAAGAAAACAAACCAACCAAAATATCAAAAATATCAGGCTTGTTTTAATTTTTTTTTTTAGATTTGTGTACGTGGAAATTTGGACTGACGAATTGCTGTCAAACGTGAGAGCAGGAAAATAGTGGCTTAGTTGGGTAATCAAGAGATTTCTATGCTAACGTCTGTTCAAAATTCAGCTCAGTCTCTCCTTTGCAACTTCTCCCTGATGTCTTGAAGCTCGCAGTTGTGCTTACACATCAATTATGGATTTCGTTCTCCACGCTATGGCTGGCTCCAATCAGACAGAGCCATGTAGCCTTGCTCCTCTGGTCCTTTTTTTGTTTTGTTTTTTAGGGGATGGGCAATTTTATCGCAGGTGTAGCACGTCGCTACAGTGGGTTAGTCCGGCCGTGTCAGAAATGGAGGCATTCCCTTCTTTCCTGTCTGAGTGCAAAGGGCTTTTCGGTGGGAATTAGGGAGGAAGAAACGGTGGAGGGACTCGAGTCGGTGGAGAAAAAGGAGGGGTGCTTCTGATTCGGCCATCACATCCCACTAACAATTTCTGTCAGTTCCCCAGAGGTTCCTTAATGAGCCCCACCGACAAGGCCGAGGGCGAGATCCCACCACCGGCCCACTGAAGTGAGAAGCCAGTGGATCGGCACCTAGCAGTCTTGCAATTATTAAATCAGACTTCCCCTTTTCTTCCTTTTTCACTCCCTTCACCAGTTAGTCAAAGTGATCCTCTCTTCCAGCCTTCTTTTCCCTCATCTCTTTCACTGATATGCGCAGAGAACATATGAGTTTACCAAAAAAGAAGAAAGTTTAAGCAAGAAAAAGGCTTCAAAGAAAAACTTCTTGTTACGAAAAATTAGATTGAAAGCATCATCCTTTAAAAAAGTATATTTCTCCATGATTTTAATGTGTTTTATTTATACTCATCAACTCACTTAAAAAAAACAACGTTATTTAAATTGAGAAATGAAAAATAGTATAATCTAATACACCAACTTGAAATAAATCATCTTATAATCATCCGTTGGCATGAGTTCTGTAGTTCAATCCATTATAATCAAATCTGTTCTCCACAGGGAAAACTCGCCCTTAGAATTACAAAAAGGGCTGCACCGTAACCGATATCCTAAAATGTTTTATTCTGACTGATTGTTCTAATTGTACTAGTGGCTTCAAATTTCAATATTTCCTCAATGCAAACTTCTTTCAAAAGTCAATTTAACTATTTTGTTTAAAATATCTATATGTTGGCCAACAAGTCCCTCCATCCTGTGGCCACTTTCTTCCGTTTTCCAGTTTAGAAAAAAAGTTCCTTTGGACTTTTTTTTCTCCAGTTATTTTCAGTTGTGCAGATTAACCGGAGAGTTTTTGATTCTTTTTTGATAAATTAACTTCCAGTGTGTTTTTGTGATTCAGCTCAACTTTTTCTTCAGGTCCTCACGATGATAAAACAGAAACCCTTTTGGTTTGGGTTAAAGCAACTGAACTTTACATTTTGCGGCTTCAACTCATTAACAGTGAGATGTTGCACTTTTTTATTTAGGGAACCAAAAAGCACAATTTTTTTGCAATTTTTTTCTCTTTGCAATTGGCTCTAGAACTGACCTAAAGGTCTATAATTGCAGTTAAAATGTATTATCAAATCAGGACTATTTGTGGTTTTGTATGATTTAAGTATAAGCCATTTCGTATAGCTCATTTATTTATTTTTTGAAATTGAGTTTTGCTAATTTTTCGTAGTGTTTGATTAGCACGTTAAATGGTTATTTTCTATTGTTAGCTTTTACACACGTCGACACTTTTTTGTAATGTTTCATTAGACTGTTAAATGGTCATTTTTTTCCCTCTACTGTCAATTTTCACACACATGCAGCCACTAGTGCATTTATTTCATTCATGAAATTAAATTTAGCTGGTTTTCCGTAGTGTTTCAAAAATGCGTTATTAAGTGTTTTTTTTTTCCATGTATATCAGGTTTGACAATTTCCTGTAATGTTTCAAAAACCTCTTACATTTTTCCTCTACTGTCTACTTTCTCACAAATACAGATGCTTTCACCAACATTTCATGACTAGTGCGCTGATTTCTTGTGAAATTTGTTTTTTTAAATAATGTTTCATAAGCCTGTTAAATTGTCATTTTTGTCCCTCTAGTCAGCTTTTACGCACAGGCGAACACTGTTGCCCACGTTTCTTAACTTGCACATTTATTATTTTTGTGAAATTCGGTTTGGCAATTTTTTGGAGTTTCTCTAAAATCATCAGTTTTTTCTCTACAGTTCACTAACACATGCAGACACTTTCTCCACAGTTCTTAACTTGCACATTTATTTTTTTCATGAAATTTGGATTTCCCAATTCTTCGTGGTGTCTTATAAACCAGTTGTTTTGTTATTTTTGAATCTACTGTACGCTTTCACACACATGCAGACACTTTTCCCACATTTCTTATCATTCATATTTATTTTTGTTGTGAAATTCGGTTTAGCCGATTTTATGTCTCAAAAACCCGGTAAATCTCTTTTTTTCCCTCCACTGTCCGCTTTCACACAGACGTGCGACCACGCCCACCTACATTTCTTAATTTGCGAATTTATTCTTATCATGAAATTCTTTTGACGATTTGATGTAGTATTACAAGAAACATTAATGGGTCTTTTTTTCCCTCTACCGTCTGCTTTCTCACACACACGTAGACACTCTCGCCCACATTTGTTAACTTGTATTTGATTTTTTTCGTGAAATTCGAATTTGCCGATTTTCTGTAGTATCTCAAAAACCTATTGCATCGTTATTTTCATCCCTACTGTTCGCTTACACACACACTCTCGCCCACACATTTACTTGTATCCCCCTACAGAGGGAGGAGAAAAAAAAGGGAAAGTTGCCTCAGTAAGACGGGGCTGACCCGCCCTACGGCAAAAGCTGACCTTTGCACCACAAAGGTGAAAATCTGTGTTCTCACTGGTTTGAGAAAAATGTCTCCAGAAGTAACATTTTTCCCTCTTCACATCTCATCTTTTCATGGGTTATTGTGGGGGTCTCCCCACCCCGCCTTCTCACTCTCTGCCCTCTTTCTTTCCTCCGCTGAGTGAAAACCTCCCCATCCTGGCCCCTCCGACCCCGAACCAGCACAAAACCTGCCCCTTCTGCTCCCACTGACTTTGCTGACAGGCGCTGATGCGCCGCTAACATATTTTAAAAAATAATTGCACACCTTAAAGCGGTGCAGGACGGAGCGCCTAGCGGAGCTCGTGGGACAAAGAAGGGGTCCAGGTGCTCCTGCGGAAATACGGGGTCACAGCTCCGGGTCAGGTTCGCACCCTCGTTGACTCTGCTGACCTCGACCTCGGCGGATTAAATACTTTTCCCTTTTCTCATAAGCTGCAGCAGCTGCAAGCAGCAGCAAACAGCATGTGTTTGTGTTTTGATCTGCTGCTTTGTCACGATCCGGTGATGCCGGTGCAGCAGGTCTGACGTGTTCCACGGCTGCCGATCACATGTTTACAGCTCTATGCGTGGACCGTCCTCAGATCTGTTCCTTAGTCTGTGGATGCACAGTGTAATGGGGAAGGGGGGTGGAGCGTCAGTTTATTAGACAAATTCCTAACAAGTCAGAACGTTCCCTTTCTAACAGGCAGTATTATTTGTTTTTATCAATAATTTTTACACAATAGGAAGGCGTATCAATCAAAGTCAAATTTGTGTAATTTTTTGCTAATGCCTTAAACATGGGATGTAGCTTTTCTTCAACATTTACACAAGTTAGAATCCCAAAGAAAATAATTAAACAAATAAAAAAAAGGAACATGAAAATTAAATTAACAAAAAATGACAACATTTTACAAAAAAGAATAAACAGAGTCAATTTGTAAGTAAAATCAAAACTCAATATGTTGTTTTTACTATTCTCATTTGATATATATTTGACTAAACCACTTTTTTTGTGGGCGGGGCTTACACTTTGCATTGGATATATACATTTGGTTATAACAAATCAAATCAAATCAAACTTTTTTAAACATATCTTGATATATATATATGTATTCATCAAATCGAACTTTAAACCAATTAAAAATAAAAATGCAATCCTCCCCTCTGTTGACACGCATGTCCCATCAGCCGCACGATAAAGTATATATTTTATCATTTAATAAAAAAAAAAAAAAAGTTAAAAATACATCAATTTTTCTCAGGTTAAGGTGACTATATCTCTAGACTTGACCTTAGTGTCCTCCCCACTTTTTAAAAAAATGTTTTAATCTGAGCTCTCAGAGTCACCGAGGAGCTCTCCTCAGCTGGACGAAGAGGAAGAGGAGAAGAAAAGGAGCAATGGGGGGAGGGGGGGGCTGTCCCTAATCAGAGCAAAAGACAATGCCAGTGTGATGAAAGAGTCCGTGTCGCCCTGTTGGGAATCCGAGTTACAGGCAGACACGGATGCTGCGGGTGAATCCAAAGAGCAAACAGGATGGGAGAAAGTGAGGCCACTTGCATTAAATGGCGTGCCTGCGCATCAGCCGCCCTCTGCAGCCTGGCCCTCGATAATAAACAGCTGATATGACGCCAAACGCTGACCTGTGCAGCTTTGAACACAGAAACCTGGCAAAGAAACTCTAGAAATGTGTAAACAACAAACACAAATATTTTTGACATAGGAGAATATTTACATAAATTAAAAATAATACTGTCATGAATTATGCACTAAGTATTTGAGACTTTCAAAGATTTACAACCTCCTTTTTAGACATTTAAGATATTTTACCAATTGTTTTAACTTCTCTTTGCTTTTACAAGCTTTTCTCAAAAACCTGCACAGTTGAGAGTTTTCACTAAAATGAGTCAAAATCCTTTCAACTATAGAAAAACTTGATTTAAGATTAAAAAAAAACCCATAACTTTAGGTTAAATTTTATAGATACTATATAAAGTTTTATCAATGTTATACTGGAATTATTTTGGATGGAAAAAAAAAATTAAGTTCCTTGAACAAGTGCTTTTTTATTTAATCAGGATTTATTCAAATGGGCCAACTGGTACTAATATCGCATTTTTTTTGTTCATATTTTGTTCCAACATGACTTATTTCTACCTATTACACCAGGTTTTTTTGTCACTTTCACATAACAAACTACAATTATGTACATAAAAATGTTTGCTTCAAACTTTTGGAGCTGTTTATCAATCAACTTTAAGTAACAGTTAGCTTTTTGGCTTATTATTCCCTTTTGAAATGCTTGTGTGGAACCCCTCATTTCTAGATTTTGATTGAATCGTGTAGCCTAATTGCAGGAGCAACTTAGAAACTCCTGAATAAGACACAAAACTGTCACTGTCATTCATCTACCAGGATGTAAATAACAAACAACTGCTTTATTGCTGAAAAATATGCTTATATACAGTAAATTACTTTTTATTTATAAATATACATATAGATATTCTTTTCTTTTAAATTTACTTCTCCTATTCAAATAAGGTGAAGGGGGAGACAAGCACATTTACTTGATTCTGTTCCCTTTCTTTTCATTTTTAAAACAACTTGCACAATATGTTTTGTTTTTGTTGTAGAAATGAAAAAAAATGGAAATTGTTAAGTAAAAGTTACTGTCTGTGTGGACAGATAATTTTACTACTTTCCAGTGATTATCCTCTAAAGATTAATGCTGTTTTCATACTTCGTTTTGCAGTGAATATGTGATTTCTATTAATCAAACCAGCATCTTTACAGGTTCTAACAAACAAAAAAACTCTGAATATCATTTTAAAAATTTCTCCTTAAAAAGAATTGATGTTCTGTGCAGTAACAAAAGTCTGTGTTACTTTCGCTTCCTTTTGACTAAATACTAAATAAATAGTTTTAAAAAGGGCATACTGAGTATGTGGTAAGTAAGCGGCTTTAAGCAACAGCGAAATTTCAAGTTTTTACCAATTTTTTTAGGTGTAAAAAAACAAATAATTATAATATTGATTGAAATCAGATATCAAGTAAACATATTAAAAGTCTATCTTTTGTATTTTCTGCTGATATGAGGGGTTTAAAGCGTTTATTTAAATAGCAATGAAAGAAATTATACATCATGCCGACATTTGTTGATAAATTGAAGTTTTAAACATCTAAAACTGTTTTTGGCACTTTGGGGATTCCATACCCCAAAACCGCAATTTTTTTTTTCAAATGCCAATGTTTCCTTATTTTGAACTGAAATCACTTTTTTTTTTAACAAGCGCAACCAAACAGAAGGATTTCTCACAAAAGAAAGCATGAACACCCCCCACCCCCCTAAAGTAAATGTAAAATTTAAGGATGGAAATAAAAACAAAGAATCTACCAAAAAAAAGTTGAACTTTATCGATTTGTGGAACTAATTGTAAATGCTGAACTGAACTTTGTCCTGCTGAGAGGCATTTCCGTCTTCATGCATGACAAACATGTACGTGTGAGGTTCAGCGCTCGTGGAAGCGTTTGCGTGTTCCTGGCCTAGCTGGTGGTTGAGGTGGTTGTGGGGGGGATGTGAGGCGGCAAGGGGGAGGGGCTGGGTGTGTGCATTGGCGAGGAAGATATTGCAGTTTGTGCGCACGTGTGTGTGCGCGCGCCCGTGGGGTGAGTGATGGAGGGGGGGTTTGGGTGGTAGCCCCGCTGTTTGGCCATACGCTCCTGCCTTCTCCTGCCTTTTCAGCATGGCTGACCAGAGAGCTCATTTGCATTGGCGGTGAGTGTGTGTGACGGAGGAGGAGGAGGAGGAGGAGGGTGAGGGGGTGGGGGGTTGATTTTGCTGGAGGCCAGTCTACTCTTCCAGGCAGTGGATTGGTATATGTGTGTGTGTGTGTGTGTGTGGCTGCATGCGTCCGGGAGGGGGGTAAATCGCTTGCTGGCAGAGAGGACGTGTCACATCCATGTAGCCCCCGCTAATCAGGGCCGGCTTGAGTCGCAGCCAAGCAGCCGAGGCCTCACTTCCCCTCCGTGCCATGTGAAGAAATGCAGATAATGGCGTGTGAGGGAGGCATGCTGGGAAACTGCTACATGCATGTAAGGGTGAGAGCAGCTCAGCGGGTTAGCTAGGAGTTCAGCATATGGTGGCAGCATCATTTAGTGAAGTTCTAGTGACCCCTATGGGCAAGAGCCTGTGCTTATTGGCTATTCATGATGTGCATGGTTGAGTTTGAAGTAACCCGAAGGAAAAAACTGGGAGGAGTGAAGTCACCTGAGTTTTGTCCTGAATCGGTGAAATCGCTTGCGGTCACAGAAGGTGAAGTTGACAGCAGGTTCGCTCAAACAAGGAGTAAAAACTGATATCAAAATCCAAACCTCTGGAAGTTGGTTTGACAATGAGTAAAACATGAAACGAATCATCAGGGCAGGTTTGTTCTACTAAAATGACCAAGTGACATCACAGCAGACAACACACATCATGGCAGCGAGGAACGATCATTACAGTTTGACACTTTGCAGACATGTGACCATACAGTGTGGTAGAATGTTCAAATAGTTTGTATTATTTTGATGCGGAAAAACAACAGTGGGATGAACTTTATGAAACTGAAAGGTGAATGAATTTGACAATATTTCTTGTTTGTTTGTTTGTTTGTACACATATTTACTTAACACTTGATTATCTTGCAAGAAATACAAGAAATCTTCACCTGCACTGTTCAATCCCCAGGTTTGTACCTCTGAGACACACTGGTTGAATTTTTGGCTAAAAAAGTCCTAAATTGACGTTAGATCGGTGAACTGGATCGTTCAAAAGGAACCAGAATCGTCTGTGAAACGCATCGTCAACAATAAATTATAAAATGATTTGAATCAAGTTAAACCAAGTTGTTACACCTCATTCACCACACACCCTCGTATTTTCGTCTACCTTTAGGTTAAAAGCATTCGAAAAGACTTAGCTCGTCCATAAGCAACATTGTGTTTAGTGCCATAAGCTTTCAGTCAGATATAAATCTATATTTGAATCTATATGTGTAGCTCTATGTGTAGAAGGTAGAGAGGAAACAGGACTTTGATAGATAGTGGGTGCACTGAACGTGGTAATAAATTTGGCCTAGGGCATGGGGGTGAGAACTTATAAGGCTTTTATTCTTTCTCAATCCCTTTTGGACATTGTATTTTTCGTATCCTGTCTTATCTTTTCTTTTAAAGTATTTGACTGAAATAAAACATTATCATCACCACATGTGGAAACACTGGAAGAGCTGACTTTGTATCTGTCGTTTTAGCTAGCTGATTTAATGCGGTTGTACTTTGCACACTTCTGTTTCTGCCTTTTTAATAATGCTTTTTATGACTTTTATCATGTGTACTCGTGGCACTGGGTATTTTAATAATAATGCTTTTGTGTGCATGTCCGAGATTAATTTTTCTTTCTATCTATCTATCTTAGGTATCTCTCTAGCTGTCTTAATGTGTCTATCTTAGGAATCTATCTATCTGTCTTAAAGAATCTATCTATCTTAGCCATCTATCTATCTATCTATCTATCTATCTATCTATCTATCTATCTATCTATCTATCTATCTATCTATCTATCCCAGGTATTCTATCACATCAAATTTTATTTTATAATAGAATGCTTCTCATGCATTGTGCAGCTCAACGTGCTTTACATAGAAAAACAAAAACATGCACAGGTATTACAATAAAAACCCAACCAACCCGTACCCTCAGTTAACACATACATTCCATAACCCCCCACACAAAAATACTTATTTTAAAAGAAACTTCCAAATGTAACTTAAGGCTCTACTCTGCTGTGAGGAAACAGTATATTGGGTATCTAATCACACCAAGTGTCAGCTCAGCCAGAGGAGAATTGGCACAGTATCCACCCAGACCGGGGCAGCAATGAAGTTCAAATCATGGCTGTGAGGCTACAATGTTAAACTTCAGCTGACCCAGCAAGGACAACAACTGTAGCAGCAACCACTGGCCAAGCCGGAAAGCTTTGGCACACAAGACCCCCACAGAAAACCAACTAACCAACCTACCTATCCACCTGCCCACCCATCCTAGCCCTTTCATTAGCATCCATTTATAGCAAAGAAAAGCTTTCATATTTGTTTGTTTGTTTAAGGGTTCAATGGTTCAGTTTTGTGACCTGAACACAACTAAATGGCAAATACAAGTTTATTGTATTATTTTATGCATGTCAAATTTGTCGTGAAGTAAAGCTGGGCCACTTTTTAAGCCTGTCAGACAAAGAAAATGGATTTACAGGATAAACAGATAAAAAAAACAAAAACATGTGGAGCCCAAGGCTGAAGTGATTTTTTGGGGGAATTGGGGTTGGAGGCGGGTCCAATCCAGTAATTAGCTTTTTTTCTATAATAAATTATAAAATTAAAGCACTGATTTCCCCAGCATGCTATATCATCCAAATACTCTCATTAGGTCGGACTGTTAGCGTATATTAATATTACTTGAGTAGAAGTAATTAGCAGTTGTCTAAATAATGGCTTAACTGAGAAGTTAAAGACAAACTATTTTGAAAATTGGAAAATGCTTTGTTTGCTTCAAACAGACCAATGCCAATTCTTATATGCCCATGATAGTTTTCCAAGGTTTCCAGGTGGCTTTCACACCAGATGTCCAAACTTGTTCAACTGGCTCTTCTCTATTTGGAGTTGCAGGGTTTGCACTCTTTCTCTTTGGAATAACCGGCAAAATACGTTTTTTTCCTGCCAGCTGTACCCAAGATTTTAGCTGAGAAAAATATTCATTCTATATCAAGAAAGACAATCGACAAGTTTTGGGACTTTTGGGACATTGTTGATTAGTGGTGCAAAGCATTTGTCAAATTGATGAGAATTGGGAAATAAATACCAATACCCAGACAACCAATATGTGCCAATAGTGATTGGGATAACCAATTCAAGTTAGTACAAAAGGCAGTTGGACTAGTGACAGGTGATCCATCCATCTTCCTAACTGGCTGAATCCCTTTTGGGGTCATGGGGGTTGCAGGAGCCTGTCCTGGCAACTGTGGAGCGAAGGTGGGGTACACCCTGGATAGGTCGCCAGCCTGACGTAGGGGTGACAGATGATGGGGGAAATTTATTATTGCAAAAATTATTCTAGGCCACCTATCCATGAATTTTCTTAACCCACTATATTCTATATTCACAGGGTTGCCAGAGCCTGTCCCAGCTACTGTTCGAGAGAATTGAGAAGTTCCAGCAGCTCTACTGGGACATTGCTCATTAGTGGTGCAAAACATTTGTCAAATTGATGTAAATTTGAAAAAATAAAGATCAAACCCAGAGTACCAAAATGAGCCTGTGGTGATTAGGACATAGTAATTGAAGTTAATACAAAAAGAAGTTTCACTGTTGTCAGGAGGTCACAGGGTTGCCGGTGCCTGTCCCGGCTATTATTGGGTAAAGGTCGGAGACACCTTGAACAGTCGCCACTCTTTCGCAGGGTGATGGGGAAATTAAATATTGCAAAAATAATTCTAAACCATTAGATGTAAACTCCTATGTGAGGAAAAATTCAAACCCAGCTTTGCTTGTCCTCATGGTTCTAACCCAGGGGTGCCAAAATCCACGCCTCGAGGTCCTACCAACCAACCTGCCATTGAAGCACCTCCTTGGCTAAACACACCTGATCCAGGTAATCAACAGCAGATAAGGCAGGGTTTCTGGAAAACCAGTAGGAGGCTGGCCCTTGAGGCCTGATTTTGGGCACCCTGGTTCTGGGCGCTGTTGTCATTTGTTTTTGTGATTTGTTGATTGGACTCTATGAACCACTTTGAAGCAACTGTTGTCAATTTTAGCAGTGCATCAACATGCAGGCAATCCCTTTTCTGAGATATTTTTTACCTTATGTTGCCAGAAAAGGTTGATGAATAAAGTTCTGAATGGGAGAATAGGAGAGATCCCTCAGAAAAAAGAACAATTGCCACGGTAGTGGTATCAGCAGTTTGCAGTCACCACCTCCCTCTCCACCTCTTGCCTCCCTCAGGTCCTCAGAAAAGACGACTTTGCCTGAGCCGAAAGCTGCCGTTTTTATTCTGTCATCTCCTGCAAACAAAAGGAGGGGAGCGAGCGGTGAAGATCAAGACAGACAGGAGGGATTTATCCCGGCAGGTTTGTGTTTCTTAAACGACCCCTGTGTTTTCTGTCTCAGCCCTTCACGGCTGGCGAGGCGGCGAGCAGATGTGGAGAGTTGTCTAAACCCGCCTGATCTTAACTTAAGGAACATATAATGAATTCCAAAGGCTGAAAAAGTAATATGACACAAAGGGATCATAAATAGCAGGATGAGGCCTGTAATAAGCCAAAAGGGGTTCGACGGATAATAACCCTGAGTAGGAGATGTGCAGACTGAGGCCTATAGGTTTCTCCTTTGCTCACTCGGGATCGCTAATCCCGAGCTTTAAGCAGGAGTCAGGGGGTGGGGGGTTGAAGTTAGTGTAAGATGCATTAGTGTCTTCGACACATGTGTGCCCTAATCCCTACTCCCCAGCTTTTTCTGAACTGCTTTTGTATTTCATTTTTCCCCCCACTGGTCTGGTCTTTTTTCCCCACCCTCCATCCTTTTTACCCTCCACGGCTACCCCGCCATCCTCCCATCCGTTCGCCATTCGTCTTTCTCTGTTGACCATTAAATCCCGACGGGGCCGGCCGAGTGACAGGCTCCATTCAGCGGTGTGCTGGGGGTGACAGCTGGTGAGAGGCCTATGTGAAAGAGCGTTGCCCCACCGATGCCTCCGCCGCCCCTCCTCTTACCGTAAAAACACACGGCCAAGACAGGACTCAAGGTCTGGGATATAGCTGAGCCAACGCCAGTTCCCATTTTCCCCCCGTTATCAAAAAGTCACCTGACGGTATGGATTCTGTCTATAGACAAGTTCAAGATAGGTTTTCACGTCACTATGTTAGATTCTTTGCAGAAGCACGCTTACTTCAAGTGTTTCTTGTCAAGTTTTAACATACAGGAAAATTCTGATGTTTTTGTATTCATTTTCTGCTCTTGCCTTTGCCCAACAGTAGCTGGGGTTGCCTCAAGCAGCACCGTGACCCCAACAGGGATTCAGTGGGTTCTCAAAATGGATGGACACACGGATGGATGGATGGCATTTTTTCTTTCTATTTCCCATCGTGGTTCCCTTTTAAATCAAAAGGCACAGTACATGTACCATTGGCAGATAGGCAACTCTAACACATTTCATTCAGAGCAAAAACAAACCTGCTTATTGAACAAAGAATTGCTGCTGTTAAAATTTTTGTATTTAATTTTTTATTTTGAAACTCATTTTGTAGGATTAATAGAACATCCCAAGAATATATTTTGTGAGAAATATGGACACATTCAGGGGAAGGTTTATTTTAGAGTGTATTCAGGCAGGAAATGTCTGTTGGTCTGGACTGAGTCAACTCAGTTTGGTCCGGGACGAGTTCAGAACCTTGCATTTGGTCTGACTTCAGACTGGCGTCTACCAGACATTTCCGTTTCAAACCAAGGCCTGCAAACAAAACCCTGCGACTAAAGATCTCGCACTGGCCAGGAATTACGAGGGCGGGGCAACGCAACCAGAGAAAGAATAATAGAAGTGCTAAGCTTTGCAATCCTTGTTGGAATAGTTCACTGATTCAAACTTTATAATTCACTGACTAATTTGTACAAACGTCAGGTACAACACATTTTACTGCTACTTTGGTATGGCAAAGTCATGCTGCAAAGCGGTTGCTAAGAAGATGATGGTTATGAAGATACACCGATAGGTGTTTGTTCATTATTTCATTCATTTTCTAAACCATTTTATCCCTTTCGGGGTAACAGGCCCGACCCGGCCAGTCATGGGCGAAGGCAGGGGACACCCCTGGACAGGTCGCCAGTCTGTCGCAGGGGCCACAATCACGCACCCATGCACACTCACATTCACACCTAGGGGCAATTTAGAGTGACCAATGAACCTATGAAGCATGTTTTTGGACGGTGGGAGGAAGCCGGAGTCCCCGGAGAAAACACGCTCAGAAAGGTCCCCCATTGGTGACACTGTTTCAAGTCCCCCAGCCAGGGCTTGAACCAGGAACCTATAAGTGTTTGTAACATATAGATTGTTGGGAAAACAGTGTGAGAAGCAATATGTGTCACGTTAAAATTGTTTTAATGAGCCTGCATTCATCTGACAGCATTTGAATGAGTTCCTGTTGCGTCGCTGCTCCACGTTTATTCTCTTTTTTTGGTTCTCTGTTTACATTACGTAAAGCCCTGCTACCGTGGACGTGTTGGTCCAGTTGTTGCGGTTAAAGCATGGAGCCTATTCAGAGCAAGAAATTTCAGAGCGCACCAAAGTTCAGTCCGATTGAAATTTAACTGAGATCACTTCCAAAAATGGTTCTGAGAGCGGTTCCTGGTTCTGGACCAGGGTTCGTTTGACTGTATTCAGACAGAATTTTTTTTTGGCTAATTGGGGGAAACAAACTGTGGTTTGTTTTAAGAAAACCAAATGTGTCCTGTCTGATTACACCCTCAGTCAAATGTAAAAAATAATAAAAAGCTAAATTACTTCACTGTTGACAATTTTTTCTTTTTGGTATTGTGACTATGCTAACACGGCTAATGTGTAACGTGTTACAAATATGTTACTTTTAACACAGTTAATAAAGTTTGATTGAATGGCGGATTTATCCCTCACTCTTTTGTGTTGCTTAATGGACCTTAAAGCCTTGTATGTGACAAAAATGAGAAAATAGACCATTCATTGACGGTGCACCTTATAATACAATAAGCACATTGACATTACAATATAAACATTGCTAACTTTAAATTCCATTAACTTTTTAACATGTACTAAGTTTGAAATTCAGAAATAAATTCAGATACAGCCACTAAAGTCTCGTCAATTTAAGGTCGAACAGGGTGTGTCATCTTTTTTTTTTCAGCACTGCTTAAGTCCTATTTCTTAATAGTTTGAAGTCTTAATGCTTATGCTCTACGTATGATATTGAAGCATGCTAATGATGCTAATGGAAATTTGCTTTTGGGATTATTTGCTTTTTTTTAGCCTGAGAAGCATTAAACCTAAAAGAGTTTAGTTTAATACTCAAATCTCAGGGCAGACCATAAACTTGAATCGGGCAAAGCTTTTTAAAAAAGATTAAAAAGAAACTTCTGATCTGTACAGTAAACCTAACTAAGTACATAAGCTAATTTTGCTAAACAAATTTTGTCATTTCAAATCAGATTAGATTTTTAACTTTGAAAAATTCAATTCATTTTTTTAATAATCTTTTTTACTTTAAGATACATTTAAGCACAATTTATAGATGTAAAAGAAAAACAAAAAACTTTGATAATTGACATAACTATGTTTCTGCTAGGGCCCACTGGAGTATAAGGCCACATCTATGACAACGCAAGTAATAGTAATACATTTCTTGGTCAATTTTGGCACATTTGTAGAAATTAGAAATACTGTGCAAGTGTCTTTATCACTGCACATTACATAGAAAGTAAAAAAAAAAAAAAACATTCTAAAATAGAAAAAGAATTGATGCAAATGTGCAAACATGCAAAATAAACCAGTGATTAGCACATCTTTTTAGGCCTATAAAAGGTTACACTCTTTTATAAAAAAGTCAGTTGATACATGGTGTTAACCCTTTAACACCAAAGATGTCGCAGGCAACACCTAAATAACGCGCAAACTCTGACATAATGTAAATCTTCAACTGTTTACACGATCAACGTGAAGCGGATGATTTTCGTGGATCGCTGCAGTAAATGTCAGAGCAAGGCGGCTTTTCTCCACTTCTGAATCTGCTGGAAATAACGTTTATTGTGCCAACGGTTGAAAAGTCAGGATAGTTAAAATAATGTAAACACATTAACAAGTTAAATGCATGTGTTAAAAAAAAAAAAAAAACGAGCAAACAGTCAGGTCAGGAACAATTATAACTGTTAAAAAAATACATTGTGTTTCTTCATGAGTTCCAAAATTGTGTTTCGTAGCAATAAAAGAGGCTGTTAACCGACACGGGGGATATAACTCCTTTTAAAGACCAGAGTGTAAAAATATCAGTGAACATCACTAAAATGGTCATTTACAATAACCTAGACCAGTTTTTGCTTGGATTTCAACAAGGCTCTACAGTATCCAGCTACTTGATCCAGCTGGCCTCCCTGAAGTACAGTAGTCAGCCGGCTCTCGGCGCAGCTCTTTCAGTTCAGTTCATTAACACACAGTACAGTGTGTGTGTGTGCTGGAGCTTCCCTGATGGATCAAGTATAGTTTGTGTTTTTTTTGTGCTGCCCGTCTGCTGCTTCCAGCTTGCTTCGCTTCATGTCCGTCAACCCTCACCTGCACCTGTTTGTGCACTACACTGAGTGTGTGCGCGCCCCTTTTTTTTCTCTTCTTGCATTTATGCCACATTGACGTGTGTGTTTCCCTGCTCGTCTGTCTTAACAAGGGTCCCTGGTCCATATGTGGCTTCCTCATTAACCGGCCCACATGACAGGGACAGAGGCGCTGGCCACTGGCCCAGAGTTGGGCCGACACCACCAGACCCCCAGATGCCAGTGGGACTGCTTGCGTGTGCTCGTTCGGACACAGATGCCCCAACCATGTGGCCCCCTGTTCTTTTCTCCAGTTAGGTTCACTAATTACAGGCTGCTACTCAACCCTCTCCCTCCCCTCATTCCATCCCCCTCTTTCTTATTTTTGTTTTCTGTCATGATCAAAAAAAGAAAAAAGGCACGGAAATCAGCTATAACCACTGGGATTGGTTCCCGGCTTGCTGAGTTGTGTAGGTTGAAGAAGATTGTAGCCGAGATTTAAAAACGTCAAATCTCTACAAGGACGAAGCTGCTGGAGTTAAAGAGTCGATGTCGTTGGGAGAGTACGCAAGTCGCTCCTGGCAAGCCACTAAATAGGTAATGACTGACAGGCAGTCACAGACAGACTGCTTTCTGGGATTTCAAGTCTACTCCACAAACACCCCATCTTCCTACCTGGCAAAGGCACAATTGGACAACAGGCGGAGCAGTTTGTAACACCGCCACCACATTCGATAGGAATCACCAGCGAGAAACTGAAAACCGTCGCTGAGGCTCATTTTGTGCAGTTAGTGCTCACAGGGAGTATGCTTTCCTGTCATGCTGAGCTGAAAGAAGGATCACAGAGAACAAGAAGCGGCTCACTTCCAGTAGCAACACACACGTTGCAGAGCTTTGACTCATCTATACCGGCACGAGGCTTAGAGAAATAGCTTTACTATGATAAAGTCAAAATCATGAAAATAACTGAATCTTAAACCATGAAATCTATCAAAAGATTGAGATAAATTATAAACAGCAGAAAAAGCAAGAACATTTTACATTTTCTTCAATTTAAGAGCATGCACAAAACTTGCACATACGGTGCCATTCAGTGAATTAAACTGCCAACTGTAAACAGCAAAAAATTGTCAACCTACAGCTGAATCTGAAATCCTTCCCTACCCCTATGGCTTCTCCCTACCCTTACATTTATCCCTCCAAGTGGAGAGATATGGAAAAAATGGTGTCTTCGTTACTACAGCTCGATGATGTCATCAATGGTTTCTGGCCATTTACATTAGGGCATAGCTGCCAGAGCTCGATGAACATACTCACCTTTAAATGTAAAATGTTGTGATTCAGAGCACACTCCTGCAAAGAAATGCGCTTCTCCTCCACACAAGCACAAGCACGACGTGGATCATCCTACTGGCGCAGGGATAGCCAGTCCCAAGTCGCTACTGCTTCTCCTTCCAAAACACTTTCGGACACCACTACAACCCCTAAAACCGGAGCAATAGGAAGGAGCAAGAGGGGTAGGGAAGCAATTCAGATTCTGTCTACTTTCATGCTACAAAAAAATACAATAAAATTGCTACTTACATTAGGAGACCCTGAGTTCTTTGTTGGTGAACTCCTTGTTAGACTAGATTGGACTCATCCTTATAGATCAAGATACACACCTTAAAGGCTGTAATAGCCCAGAGGGATCTCAAGTCATCACAAATGTGTGTTGCTCTGGTGGTTCTGAGCTTCATTTATTCATGTATGTATTGTTGTTCCCTTAAAACTCTCGAAGATATGAAGTGTTCCTTCGTTTATTGCGAGGGTTACGATTTAAAAATGACTCGCGATTGTACATGAAGTAGGATTGTAGATGTTTTAATCATGTAAAACCCTTCTGTCGGTTGTTCCTCCCACAGATATGAACATTTTTCCCACTTTTCTCTCTTGTTTAAACTCTCAAACTTCAAATCTTCGTAGAAAAAAAGGTATTATACAATGAAAACAAAGACCTGATCGTCATTGAGGATTTATGTAGATTTGGCAAACTGAACACATTCTGTACAGGAGACATGCCAGTGAGGTGGTTGATTAAAAAAGCTGTACAGCCAATCAGGAGGCAGAACACTGCACTGTTAAAAAAAAAAAATCAAAATTGCACTGACTTTTTACAATTCCAAAAAACAGCAAGACTGCAAAAGGTGAACTGCGATAAAGTGAATGGACGCTTTATTCTTTGATTATTTTATTTTGGACAATTCCTTACACAGTTGTAGTTACATGTATCAATATATATATATTCATAAATGAAAAAACAACAAGCATTGGAGGTAGATATATATTGAGCAGATAGCAATTTTAGGGTTCCTAAGCCTAATCACCCCCCGAAATAAATTAAACATTGAAATAACTAATATGCTGATGATGTAGTGCAATTTTGCTAAAAGGGTTTATTTTTATCCAGGTGTCCATTTTGGTCCCAAAATAAATTTAACACTTCTTTTTTTTTTATATAGACAAAAACAGTTTTGTCTATGGCCTCTTTGGACACAGTGATAGTTATTTTTTTCAGATTTGTCTTTTTTCTTTTTGCATCAGTAATATTAGGTTGGGGGTGTGAGGGGTTGTAAACTACCGGAAGACCCGCCCACAACTCACAGGCAACTTTCTATAACTAATTTCTATAACTGTACAGAAACTGTTTCCTAGAAAATGACACAGGATTTTTTTTTATGGCTGAAAAATATCATAATCATAATTAAAAGACGACTGAGAAAGCTTTTCAAATATGCTGATGATACTCAGGTAATTTCCACCAAGAGATCATTGGAGTGGATCTCACAAAAGAAGAAAAATACACCATTTAGCTATTATTTCTTGTTTCTTTCAGTTGGAAAAGTATTGCACAAATATCCCAAAACAAATGAACCAAAAATAGAATATTAAAATGTTATGATGTTGCCACAGGTCCCACCTCAGTCAGACAAGGGTAACCGTGAAAGCCGCTGAAACACAACATTGTATGAAAATTAGCTTGCTTGTGTAAATTAATTCCTAGAAAAACCCATCAAGCTTCATAATCATTTATCAAAAAAATGAAAGAACAAGAAATACCTTTGGCTTTGTAATCAGCCTACATTCATATTTTTTATTTAAGTTATTACCACTTCTATGATTTAAACTAATTTAATTTTTATTACCAGTCTGGCTTTGAAAAGTCAGCACTCAAAGTGTGATTTATTGAGCGCACCATTCTGGGCCTCATTAGTTTTGCTTTCTTTTAAATTAAACTTTCACTGGATTTAAAAAAAAAAAAAAAAACAACATCAGACAACAGCTGAAGATTGGAGTGGAACGTTTAAAATTAGCACAAAAAGTAAGATCTCCTTAGTGGAGGATTTTCCGTAACAATGTTTTTTTGGCAATAAATCTTTAGAAGTAAAAGAGCTGTTGATTACCCTTTTTTGTTGTTTTCCAACTGTACTACATTTGGAAAGATCATGCATTTGTGGGATGAACAGCAAATATGAGAGCTTGTTGGTTTTATAAAATCCAAAACACTCCTTTGTGCTGTTATCTTTGACTTTGTCTTGGTATTGTGCTGGTAGATATTGGCGGTTTAACAACACAAAATCAAGAATTACTGATGCTCCATTCAGTAACTTACTGTATTCTATTAAAAATCCATCAGTGGACCCCAATGCTCCATTGGATTTTGGCGTTCCTCTCAAGTTTACACACGTAGATTTCTTACATACAGTACATCAGTGGTCTCCAACCTTGTTCAGGCCACCAACGCTTTAAAGTTAGACAATATTTTCTCGGACCGGTCTGAGGTGGACATGTGTTTTGAGCTTTGTTTATCTTCATCCTCTGTAAGATGTCTGCAGCTGATTTAAACTTTATTTGTACACTAGATTTTGTAAAACCACTAAAATGTGATAATGCAGGCTTCAGCTTCGACCGACTTTTAAGGTGCTACGAATAGATGTAAAGAAGACAGTGACTACAACTGGTGTTATCTAAATATAAAAATAAATCTAACGTTTGAGCAACTTTATTAGCAGCAACCTCGTAACATGAGACAGCTGGTCTTATGCAAAGCAGAATGGTGTGTGGAACCAAATGTTGCGATAAATCCACATTTTGAGTAAAGACAGTTAGTTTTTGTCTGTGAAATGCAGTTTTCTTTTTTCTTTCTTTCTTTTTTTCTTGCAGTCAAAGGCTCCTCTCTTGTTACCTTACTGGTTCTTTTCTGAAGAAAGAAACTTCAAATACATTAATTTTTTTGTGAACTTTGCTAAGTTGATGATTTTAATTTAGCGATCGGTGCAGCACTTATATGTTGAACGCCTGACCGAGCGACTTGACATGCGTCAGTTAGGAGTGGAATGTGGTGGGGAGAATCCAGTGGTTTTCCAAAATAAAACTTCCTCCAGAATCATATTGTAATTAAACAATATGACTTAACATATACAGGTGGGGTTTTCTTTCTCTGCAAGACGTCTGTTCTGTACCAAAAACTTTTGGATATTTGACACCAATGGTTGTTTCAGGACTATATGTGGGATTGTATTACTGTGAGTCCACCTTTTTAATACGCAATATTGCAATGATGTGGTTTCGGAGAATGAATGCCGGACAAAACATGTAGCAATCATCACAGTAATGCTCGGAAATTGAAGTATAATTTTCTGTCTATGCAAGTGTAGTAAACGACTTAGCGGCTAATTGCTAATTACTATGTACGTTTAAGACTAATAACCTCTCTGAGGTTGCTGACTGCGCTACACAGCTATTTAAATGTGTATTATTAGCTCATGCTTATACAATTTATCAGGCTGAGATTTCTCTGTTTACTTAAAAAGAAAATTACCCGTCACACAAGCGTCCAGCCCCCAGGGGCGGTTAAACGGCGTCAGTAGATATCATTTTTCCACTAAGCGGGTCTTAAACTGCTGCTTGGTGTTAAAATTAATGACACAGGGGTGACCCCAGACAGCCATTTGACTTCTGACCTTCCAATTGTCTCGTTGCTTTTTCAGGGCAAACAGACAGAAGGCAGCCTGTCTGCTGACCTACAGGTCTGTCTTTTCCCTTCTGATGTTAGGAATGAAGATTGACAAGGACGAGTGTTACATTTAGTGGTGGGGAAAAAAATGTTTGTGCTTTTAAAGTGATTGCAGGAAATTTATATTAAGAAAAACAATTGTTTATTTATATAAAATGACAAATAAAATACAATCCCTTAAATCATTTTTTTAGACTAGACAATAGACCAGTTAAATGTCAGAACACATCTTCATCGTCCATCCTTAAGGAGGCTAAAGTAAGCCTCTGATTTGGTTTCTGGTTTGGATTCAATTTCCCAGGAAATCTGATTGTCACATTAAAATGGCCCAACATGAAATTGTATTTAAAAAAACAATTTGAAAATGACTGTGGATGTTTTACAAAGTAGAAAAAAGGTTTTTGTTTGTAAAAGTTTTTTCTGATATGTAAAAATTCTCTAAAGACAAAATTACATGTTTTTTTTCTAAAAACTATGATTGTCTTTCAGGGTAAAACTATTATACACACATAAACACACAAACATATATACATATAAATATATAAATCGTGACCCATTGTGTATTCATCTGTAACACAAAAGATTATTTTTGATGCTAAAGTATCTTAACCCTTTAACACCTGAGATGTCGCCGGTGACGCCAAAATGAAACATCCGTTATTCTGCCATAAGTATTTGACCAGCGGGCACCACATGTTTTTACTAAAGCCTCTTATTGGTCAGTTCATAACTTGAATAACTTGTGATAAAAAAAAATATATATATATATATATATTAAATACATATATATATATATATAATGAACAAAATGTAGGTTTAGTAAGAACATGTTTAAAAGAGATTCCAGAGCAAGAATGGTTATTCTGACAAACATAATGACTGACTAATAGCTCTTTATTTCTCAATTGAAGGTTCTGGGATTTGACTTTCTGGGACCAGCGGGTACTTTATATTTGGATTGTTAATCAGTCCAGTTCTCTCTCTATAAATGTCTGTAGTTGGCACCAGTGTTAGATAGTGGAGCCAACAACGATAAATGGGACTGTGACTGTCATGCTTTGTTCACACTGGGCTTGGAAACGCGCGTTTGAGAAAAAGCTATGGAAGCCATGTTGTAGTTAACCAGGGATAGTCAACTCCAGGCCTCAAGGGCCACAGTTCATGTGTGTCCAGCCAATTAGAACATGCCAGAGCATGGTATGTTGGAAAACATGCCGGAATGTGGTCCTTGAGGCGTGGAGTTGCCTATCCCAGCCAAAGACGCACATTATTATCACTGGGTGAAGCGGGGTGTGACATCACCCATATAAAATGCCTTACCTCCAGCTCTCGCAAAATAAAGCCAATTCAGTCTGCATTTTTCCACATTACGGGCGCCGTCATTTACAGCCAGATGACAGTGATTGGTCAGTCATGAGTGAGCTTGTTAGAAGACTTTCACTGAAAGTGGGCTAGGGAGATTCTGTCAATCAAGGTTCAAGGTGGGGGCCAGCGGGCACCTGTTGCTTTTAATTAGGCTTCTGATTGGTCAGTTTATAACTTGAATAACTTGTGATAAAGAAAAGATATCATGAAAAAAACATTAGGATTGAGAAAAAGATCTATCAGAAGAAGAATGGCTTTTCTGACAAATAGTATGACTGAGTAATAGCTTCCTATTTGGGATTTTGTTTTCTTGGAACCTGCAGAGACTTCCTATTTGGAGGACGAGGGGAGAGGGGTCGCACTGTGAAGTGATTCTACCATCTATAAATGCATGTTTGGGGCTTCCTCGTTCAAAACTCTCGCGTTTTTTTGAGTTTCCAAACAAAATACGTAGCAATTGAGCACTTGTCAAAAGTCAAACCAGATGAACTTTGACCAGTCAGGGACTTGGATTTGTTAGTGACATATGGGTAGAGTCCTTTTCAAAACATGTAATAGCAACATGTGCACCACTTCGACATTTCCCACAAAGGCTCTTCCAACTATATACGCTAGTATCAGATAGTAACAGTCCAGTGTGAACATCGTATGAAAAAAGCACACATTCAACGCCCATTTAGTGTGCTTTTAAACGCACCACACGTGTGTGTGTAGCTTCAAGCTCTTCTTCTGTCTAAGAAGGTAGTAAAGTGCTATACACCACTTAGTGAAGGAGGGTCAACTGGTGGTTTGTGTGAGTATGGAGGACACAAAGAACAGGGTTACATGAAAGCTGTGGCGACCCCCAAACTGGAGCAGACAGACAAAAAAGAAGAAGAAATAGTCTAAAAACCAGCATTTATTACACATAACGCTATCATGTAATGGAATCCATCATTACTTGCGTCCCACACCAGTAAATGCATCCAATTATAGCAGCACAAACGTCTCCAATTCAGACAAGCGTAGGTGTGGGAACTTGAGGTTTGGAGTTTATCAACCTGCCTGTGTGTCTGTCAGTCAAACCATCAGTCTGTCAGCTTGTCAAAAGGTATCAGACACCACGAGGGGGAAAAACTTGTTCTCAGAATAGACTCAGCTTTCTGAGATGCTCCCACTTGCAGAAACACTCTGATATCTGAGCAGAGAAGACTTCCTATTTAGTGCAGAGAAGCGAGGCATTCCACTCCTCTTTCTTTGGTTTATCCCTCAGATTATTTTAATGGTAATGTAAAGTCAAAAAGCTATTTTTCATTTATAGCTTAAATGTCACCCACTTTGTTACATCAAAAGCAAAAAAAGAAGATGACTTGATAGACATTTTGGATTGACTGTACTCGTCATTTTCTGTTTAGTGGCAAAGTTTCTGCCCTAATTCACCAAAAATTCCAGCAGTTTCGGCGTTTATTCATCTGGGTTTGATACAGATCCCGCTTTAAGTGGCACAGTAGAGCCTCTAAAATCCGATTTGGAGGGGTGAGCGCAGGAGTATGCTCCGCAAAGATTAAGTTCCATGTGTTTTTGTCTCTGAAATCAACATGGATTCAATCAGAATCAGCCAGATAACAGGATTGGTCACACAGACTACCGTAGGGGTGAGGCAGCAGTTGAAGGGTTTGAAACTCGGGCTTGACAAGGGATTTGATGGAAATCTTGTCATTCACAGAATTCAGAATTAGTTGATAGATTGAATTCTTCATAAACAGAAAAACTGTAAGTTAATTCTGGTGGTTTTGTAAATGCTATATTTAATTAAGTTTGTACGTAAAATTTGAACGTCTGAATTTAACGGATTTATGTTGTGCCTTTGAGGTTTGTTATGTAACATATTACTCAAATTATACTCTGATGAAGTTAGGGTCCTCAAAAGCAGTTATTCACACCACTTCCTTTTCAGCGCAATGACATTACTGCCATTTGTACAATTCCTAAAACAATATCACAAGATTTAGGATTCTCTGTTTTGCTTTAAATTTATTTCAATTTGTATCTCAAATTATTGGGAAAAGGGCAACTCTTAATAATCCAAAAAAGTGTTTTTAGCTTAAAAATCTTAAATAAAGATTTCAGCTATAATTTTCAACCAAAACCATTTTTTTTGTACAAATGGTACACCAATTCTATTGAAATCTACCTCGATTTTATTTTACTTTTTTTTTCGTCACAAAGTTATCTCAACTTAGTTTCATAAACCTCGATAATCGTCTCATTTTTAGCAGTTTGAGTTCTGCTGCTTTGGCTCTAAATGAAAATAGTTCTAAATGTAGTTCTACATGGGAAATAAACACATTGCAGCCTGCTCTCCAATTAGGTTTTAGTTTTAGATCGAAGTCACCCTTTTAAATTCATGGCGAGCTATCTACGAACCTTCAATATGGACGCCTGTACTGAAAAAATTTAAAAGAAGCCTCAAGACCTGGACACTCAACTACTAAACTGAATCCTTCATGTTTAATGTTTTTTTTGTCTTGTTTCAACTCGGTGGGTCTTTTTATGACATAAGTTTAAAAATAAGAGTGCGCCTTATTTTGGGAAAAATCCAGTATTTCATGTTAGCATAATTCGCAAGCAGAACTTCAGAGAAAATTATACTAAAAATAATTTTAATTGTTAAAAGTTCTCACAAATTGCCCATTGGTTTTGTTATGCACCTTATAAGTAGGTGTGCAGGGCATGACATAAAAAAAGAAAGAATTTAACCCAAAAGCCAATAATTAAGCCCTCAAAATACTTAATAGTATAACAATTCACTGTACAAATAATAGATGGGTTTATTGTCCCAAATGTAAAGATAACAAAAAATGAAGCATTTAGCTTCAGGGTGAACCAAGGTCAAAATAATAAATACAAAACAGAACTGAGTAAAATGTCAAATGTTCTATCTGACCGGCAATCAAACAAAAAGGAAAATAAATGACAAACTTTAACCTGTCTCCTAAACCTAACCAAAACAGGAGAAAACTGTCATACTCCTACTGCTATTGAACGCAATGAAAGTTACACAAAAATGTCCACAAATTTGAACCAAAAGTTCACACAGCCTTACAAAAACACATGAGTGCTGTCAATGGTTGGGGAGGAGAAACAGACAGACTACAATCCAAACTCTCCTTACATAGCAGGATAGTCTCATCCTCCAATCCGGTGCAGCCACCAATCTTGCTCAGTGACTAGCTAGTTATGTACTTCCATATGTAATTTTATCTTTTGTAGATTACACTTATTTTCTAAAAGTTGTGCAGTCAAAACCCAAAAAAGCGTCACACAAAATACTTTGCGTGTTCAAGCTTTACATCGACTCAAAATTCCCTAAACCTCATTATCAGATCAAGTAAAAAAATCTCTAGTAGCAAACTTTTTTTAAGATCTGCCTTCCATCTCTTCCTCATGGTGACATCGGCTTTGTGCATCTTTGGTTATTTATATTTTGCCTCTTTTTCTCAAGCGTTATTATTGGCAGCTAAAAGGCTGTATGGATTCAATGCCTTTGATATGTCAGCAATGCTCATGAAATGACAGCTTGATTTGACAGGAATCAGTCGACAAAACTGGGACAGTTGATGATTTTTGCCTCTTGTCAAGACAATCACAACAGTGCAAGTTAACAAAAGAGAAAAGATTTTTAAAAAACAAAACCTTTCCTGCATTAGAGACTGTTTTCTGGATGAGAATTCAGACTGCCGTTTTGAGATTGACAGCCAGTAAGATCAGATTTCTTTGTAAAGTACTTACCCATCAGGTATGGGTGCTAAATGATGCCTTTTGTTACTTTTAGAACTTTTCTGATATGTTTGAATATGAACTTTTTTAGGACAACCTTCTTATTGAAACGAACAAACAAAAAAAATCCCTTAGGAAACTTTTAACAAAAAGACGAAGTTTTGACTGTAATTAATCAATCTTTTGAATTTAATCCATTGTTGCATCGGTAAGAGATGCCTCCCTAGCCCTTCAAGGGGGTGTACACCTCATTTTAAGCTGAGGGTCCTCCAGAGACAAGTGGAACAACACAATAAGCAGTTAAAACCCATGGGTTTTAGGTTCTACCATTGCTGAAGCTTCATTTCCACTGAGCAGTAAGGGACGGTACAGTCCTGTTTGATACAGTCTGGTATTATGAGCGTTTCCATTGTAAAATGGACTCATTGAACAGTACCGAACCGTACCTCTTGGGGGCCCCCATCAGTTGTAAATCCATAGAAAAGTGGAATGGAAGAGTTGGAGAGGAGTCGTTGGCAGAATGCGATGAAGACATTAGCAAGCGCAAATATAGCGCTCATAAGCTACTGCTCATAAGATAACGCTTTTCCTCTGACCATCACTATTCATCTTTGCCACCGTAATTTTCTTTCAAACGCCATTATATTTCTTTTATACACGATGTACCAGCAGTAAAGAAATCAAAAGACGAGTTGCTGGATGACCTTCATTGTTGTTGCTTTTCTAGTCGTCGCACTACAATGACGCAAACACGCTAGCGGTCTACACCGCGTATGCGCCGTGAAAACAAACTGCTCAGTGGAAGTGAGACTTGACTGGGAACATTCGCCAGAATTAACTGGACCGTACCGGACCGGACCGCTCAATGGAAACAAAGCTTAACGCACGTAAGCCGCCTTAGCATATACACAATAGCTGAAACTCCCAATCATGTTTGCAACACGGACAAAAAAGAGAGGTTTAGTTCTACAACAAATGTTACTGTGACTATGCTAACTTTTTTAGTAGCATGTAGGAAAAACAGTACAACAGTGCTACACGTTAGCCACGTTAGAAGTGTTTGCTGCGTTAGCGTAGTCACAATACTTGTTTGCAACACGAAAAAAGGAGAGTTTTACTGATAAACAAACATTATTGTGTCTACGCTAACTTCCAACGTTGTTAGTAACAAGTTAAAAAAAAAAAAACAGTCCCACACTGCTACACGTAAGCTGTGATAGCACATTTACGAAACACTGTGTGTATCTGGTTAGGAAAAAAATGACTGACATCTTGACAGAGCGCCACATATTTTTCAAAATTGCTTCGACGTAAATACATACAGACTTAATAGATAAGTCGCTCTGGATTAGAAGACACGCCGTCAATATTTATAAATAAAAAAATTAGGCTTTTAAGTGTGCCTTTTAGAGTAAATGAACTGAGGTACGATTGGCTCTGATGTTTTAGTTTTTTTTCTTTTATCTCAACAATCCTGTCGCCACTAATTTTGTTTAACTAAACAAAAAAAAAGTTCTGCAGTGTTACATAAATTGGCTTGAACTGCAACAGAAATGACATATTGTGATCCACGCCCTGAATGTCTGAGTTTCCAGCTGCTATGTGTTTGGTAAAGTGAACGCAGAGTCAAAAATCAAGAAGGTACAAGGACTCTGACTGAGAACTTAAGTGGCCCTGGGCTCTGTAGACCTGTGTGAACCTGTAGGGGTGAATGAACATTTTTCAGACGCACTCTTTGTTTTCCTCGAGAGACAGAAACGGGAAGGTAGTTCCCTTTCATACTAGAACAGAAAACTGCATCCCTGCTGCCTTTGCCTCTTTTAGGCAAGTGTAGGTAAACAAAATTTGTTACGTTTACTTGGTTTCAGTCACCTGGGTACTTGCGAGCAGCAGCTCCAGCTTGTTACGGCGTCAGGTACATCTGAGTGGCCTGCAGGATCTGAGGCGTCGGGGAGGCTGGCTGGCACCCGCCGAGGAGATGGAGGGAGTGATGAGAGCTTCTTTCATCCTCCTTTCTCTGCCTGTGCAGCTGCTCGCAATTACCTGGGAGGAAGAGATTGAAGTTAGTGAGCGCTAACGGCCTTCGCACTGCTCTCCCCCATCGAGGGTCTCTAATAACTTCACCAAAACCCTGAATATCTGTCAAAAACAATCAGATAAAGCTCAGAAACAAGAGCGTCAGAAGGCAAGCACTTATTAGATACTGTATTTAGCGCCGAGCCGCCACTTGATTTAATAATGCTGGCGCATGGGGTCACAAACTCAAACTAAAAGCAGGAGAGAGGAGCCTTATTAGGTGCTTGTTTTTGTCTTACTATGCAGAAACTTGTGCGGGATACAGAGAGAAATGCACCAAATGAGAATGCTTGTGAGGAAACGCTGGCAAAGGGCAAAAATCCTGCATCTCCAGGAGGATAATACCCATCCCTGCGTCCTTTCCCTCCGCTGCCTCCTTCCCTATTTTTCATCTTCTCCGCAGGATTGTTGAAGGAGCGCGGCCGTCCCTCCCACCCTGCCATATGCTCGGCACCACTCGTCTTTTAGAAGCGTTTTGTCACCATCCCCACTTTGGAGGTAGCCTTTGAAAGTGATGTCGCCGGATGCAAAACACCCGGGGAAAGTGGGACGGCACCAGACAATGATTAATACCGCTTTCAGCGATCGCCTTGAAGGAAGCCGAGGCTTCATTTGCTTTTGCGGTAGAATTACTTTGGCGAGGAAGGAAGGCAAGAAAGAAGGCGGGAGCTGTGTGTGTGTGGGGTGGTTTGAAGAAAACCCTGCAATTCTTTGAATCGCCGCGTACAGAGGCTTTTTAATTAAAATGTTCAGGGGAAACACATTTTTCACAACCTTGAACTGTGTGGGCCAAACTTGAGGAGAAAGTGTTGGGACTCTGTCACATTTGGGAAAGCCTCATCTTGATTCTTGCAAAGCTCTGGCAAGGTTGATCAGGTCGTTCTGTGTTCCCCATTCAACTTTCCAGAGTGATAAATGACTGACGGGACAAACTTTTCCTGAGTTTTCCCATTCAAGAACGAGCGTTGGCCATGTGATGGAATTTTGGACACAAGTAAAGGCTTTTGAATCCCTTTAGAGGGGTGGGTCATTTGACCTCAAGGCCAGGGATCACACCAATGCATCGGCTGCCTAATGTGTGCTGGCAGCGAGAGCAGTTTCCTTCACGGGGGCCTAATTAAAACTAATGGCGCACAATGATGCCCTGCATCTCACACCTCCTGTTGAACACAGCGAGGTGTTAATCAGCTACATACTGCCCGTCAGTGCTATGTCATTGGGGGCATTATGGAGGTCATCGAAATGAATCACTGTGATGCCTCCATTTGTCTTTCACGTTGGACTGATGACCTACAATCGGAGCTTAGTAAAGTGTAAGCGTTCTGCTGTTGCATGTTCTATTAGATAGAACACAGACAGTTTCACAAGCATATTAATAGTGAGTGTGTGAAAGCAATACAAGACATCAACAAAAACTATCTAGCAAGGTTTAGCAGTAAAGCCTTTGACTAATGGCGTCTGTTTGTTCTAAACAGTGTTTTGACTGATTTATTTGTATTTGTTTAACATTTTTCAAAATAATTATAGTGAGAATTTAGTAAAATATCCATATTGGCCACTTTTTTAGTCACGCTCGTTGTCGCAAATTTCTAATCAGCCAGTCACATGGCAGCAACTCAGTGCATTTAGGCATGTAGACATGGTCAAGATGACCTGCTGCAGTTCAAAGTGAGCATCAGAATGGGGAAAAAAATTTGATTAAAGAAACTTTGAACTTGACATGGTTCTTGGTACCAGACGGATTGGTGTGAATATTTCAGAATCTGCTGATCTACTGGGATTTTTACCCACAACCAACTCTAGTGTTTACAGAGAATGGTCAGAGAAAGAGAAATTATCCACTGAGCAGCAGTTCTGTGGGCGAAAATGTCTTGTTGACGCCAGAGGTCAGAGGACAATGGTCAGACTGGTTCCAGCTGATAGAGAGGTAACTCAAATTATCACTGATTACAACCGAGTTACAACACAGATGGGACACAGCAGCGGAAGAACACTCCTCAGCTAAGAACAAGAAACTGAAGCTACGATTCACACAAGATCACCAAAATTGGACACTAGACGATTGCCAAAATGTTGTCTGGTCTGATGAGTCTCCATTTCTGCTGCAACATTCATATGGTAGGGTCTGAATTTGGCATCAACAACATGAAAGCATGGATCCATCCTGCCTTGTTCCAACAGTTCAGGCTGGTGGCGTAATGGTGTGAGGGAATTGAGCACAGTTACGACCCCACAGCCTACCAGGGTATTGTTGCTGACCATGTCCATCCCCTCCTGACCAAAGTGTACCATCTTCTGATGGCATCATCCAGCATGGCATAAAGGTGGAATCATCTCAGACTGGCTTCTTAAACATGATGACTTAAACAGCACTGGAAACAAATGGCCTCAACAGTCATCAGATCCCAACCCAATAGAGCACCTTTGGGATGAGTTGGAACGGGAGATCGGCATCATGGATGTGCAGCCGACAAATCTTCAGCACCTGTGTTACTCTATCATGTCCATATGGACCAAACTCTCTGAGAAATGTTTAAGTTAACATTGAAACAAGCCACCACTGCGTGAATCGTGTTGAGTTTGCAGCTTGTCTTACGCAGTGGTATTCTATAACCATTGCTAGCCAAAGAGTTTGACTCAACCATTTGAACACAATAATTAAAAAAAAAAAAAAAAAATCATGAATTCTTGCTTTAAACCAGTTTTTACGGATGAATCGGGAGTAAATGACATAACGAAGCACCCTCTTAGTCATGAGTCATTTCCTGCAGCCGGCACAATGCCGTGCACAGGTATGGATTCACACACACTCAATGAAACCACTGTTCTTCCATATAGCCATTAATCTGAACAAATTAGCGGCGGCGAGGATCCTTCACATGAAATCGGAGTATCAGCCATGCAAATTAAAGCCACGCAGGCCGTACTTCATTACACATCATTATGATCCCCTGCTTTACTTCAAAACCCAGGCTACCAATAAACAATCCCACCATGTTGGGGAATAAAATGCAAAGCGGTGAATTAACAAGCAGGCGTGACAGGCTGATTATTGATTTAATGTCAGCGGCAGGCTGGCACATAGATCTCTGAGGCGCAGCACACTATTAAAATGTCCTAACTAGGGTAATTGCATTAGACACCTTTTCATAGCACTTTGTGCAGCTAATCGGCATGTAATACGGCGAGGGAAGAGACAGGAGCTGAGCTGAGTCAGTGGCGGGGCTAAACTGGACCAAAGGGAGAGCTAAAACCTGTAACCGCACTCTCTCAACATTTATTTTTAATGAGATTAACTGTGTTCATGTCTTCGCTGGAGGAAAACTTTGGAACTTCATTACCAGCCCCCACTGGAGAGAGAAGACCAAGGAGGGGGGGTGGCCAGGTGCCAGGTGCTCGCTGTGATGGGACACCCAATCACCACGGCGACACGGGTCAGGGGGCAGGTTGGGGGAGGGTCGGCGGGGAAGGGCACGTGCCCCGAGCAGCAGGGCGGCCAGGCTTTGGCATGAACCCCCCTCACCCCCCTCCACACACACCCGCCCACCCGCTGTTCTGGAGACGCTGGAAGGAGAGGTCGCGTACGCAGTGGCCCTCAAACGCACACCAGCAACAACGCCAACACACAACGGCTCCTTTTGCTTTCAGCACAAACAGGCATTCAGGCACTCGTGGAGGGGAGGAATTAGGTCAGCTTCAGTGGTCAAACAGGTCGGCTCCATCCGCAGCAGGGCACTAAACACAAATTATTCTCAGCAGAATGCGTTCATATCAAAAGAGGGAAAAGGACAATCAAAAGCTGGACCTCCTATCACTTAGACTGTCCCACAGCTCAGTGTGGCGCCACATAAGGCACCTTGTACGAAAAAGCGCCCAGACAGAAGCATCCAGACAAACAGGTCAAGGTTTCTCCTGCTGCCAGGTTATATGCAAAATATTTTAACAGTAAGCTAGATGCATAAAGTACCTTCAGTTCTCTCAAACTAAGTATAAATTTGTATTGCAAACAAAACATTTTGATGATTCAGACCAAATAATATGGAACATTCTTTGTGAAAAGTATATTTTCCTGAAAAAAATATTCATTTGGGAGAAAACATTTGTACGTAATTTGTTTTTCCTACATTAGCAAGGTGAAATCTTACATTTGTCCCTTGGTTTGGCCTCACGCAAGAGAAAAAAAAGGAACTGAAGTAAAAAAGAACAAGACAGTCTTAACATTTCCAACTTAATTAGGATCTACGCTGCAAAAACAGGGTTCTTAGACACAAGTCAAAAATGTGTACCCCATTGGCAGAATTTCTTAAGCAAAAAAAAAAAAAAAAAGTGCCAATGAGGTAAGAAAAATGGTCTTACTAAAACCAAGAAAAAAAATTCTAATCACTAATATATGTTTTCTCAAACTAAGATGTTTTTGCTATTGAGCATTTTTTTAAAATAAGACATGTTTCCTTAAAACAAGGATTTTTATCTGTTTTGAGGGATTCCTTTTATGTCTTGCTTAATGCTGTCTTCAACGCCTCACTCTAAACGTTCTATCCATTAAATAACACATTTTGCTTCTTTTGTTTTCACACTCATCAGCATTGTCCAGAAAGCCAGTTACCATGCCTAAAATAGATCTGCAAGAAAACATTACCGGTACATTAACCTTATATTAATCTTTTCTAATTATGTTTTTATGTCAACGATCAATAAAATTATTTTTAGGACATTGCAAATTAAATCTGACTTCACACTCTCTTTTTTTAACAAAACAAATTCATTCCTGTATTGTAATATTAATTACAATTCATTCCTTCTGGTTGTGCTTTCTGATATCAAGGCAATATTGAGCGGTGCATGGTGCTTTCTCAAAATGTTTGGGTGTGTGTTATTGTGAATATGCTAATGCGGCTAACGTGTAGCCTAGCAGTGTTGGACTGTTTTTTTTAAAGCATTACCAGCAAGGTTGGGTGCATGCTCACAGTAACATTTGTTTCAGCGTTATCAGCCTTTGTTTTTTCATGTTGAAAACAGGGCTGGGAGTTACGCGTATCATGACTATGCTAACCTGGCTAGCATGCTACAAACAAGTTCTAGAGATACTGTGAACGCAGTTAATAAAGTTTGACCAACTGACTTATCTTGTAAACGTTTGTCTCACTTAATGCCCCCTATACTTCAGTGCCCCTTATGACAACTTTAAAAAGAGAAGCTGTCAGGGTTGACGTGCGGACACAAATGCAGACGGCACTCTGAATGAAAGAACATAAATAGATTTAATGGCTCGAAAGAGGAACATTAAACCAGAGCAAACAAAACCACCCGACAACCCGTGCAAGGGAGACGAGGGTATATAACAGGGAGAGAGGATTGGTTAACAACATACAGGTGTGCCAGGAGGGAGGGAACACACAAGGAGGGAAGTGTCAAATGACCTGGAAAGCAATGGTGAGCACAGGAAATACAACAAAATAAAACAGGAAGTGACAAACACAACAACAATTAATGTCCTGGGTCCATAACCCCTACAGTACCCCCCCCTCAAGGTGCGCCTCCTGGCGCAGGGGGAAGTCTGTTCCGATGCCGCCGATTGAAGTCCCTGATGAGTTCAGGGTCCAGAATGCGTGAAGCAGGCTCCCAGGACCTCTCCTCAGGCCCATACCCCTGCCAGTCCACCAGATACTGGAGGCCACGACCCCGTCGCCGAACGTCCAGAAGGCGACGGACAGTGTAGGCCGGTTGGCCCTCAATGATGCGGGGAGGGGGTGGCGGAGAGGATGGCCGCTGCAGGGGACTCGTGACATGTGGCTTTAGCTGAGAGATGTGGAAAACCGGGTGGATGCGCAAGGACCTGGGCAAGCGCAGCCTGACTGCCACCGGATTGATGACCTTCAGGATCTCGAAAGGACCGATGAACTTGGGGAAACGCTTCTTTGACTCTGTCCGGAGTCTGAGGTGCGAGGTGGACAACATGACGAACTGACCAGGTAGGTAGGATGGTGCTGGCATGCGGCGACGATCTGGCAACCTATCGTGGGAAACCCCTGAACACAACAGGGCCCGTGACTCGGAAAACACCTCAGTCAGGTCATGACATTCAGGCTGAACCCTGAATGGGTCAGGTGAGGGCGGCCGCCCTACTGGGACGGCGGGATCTCCCCCAGGAGGCCGAGCTGAACGCAAACATGTGGTGTGACATTTCTCACTCCAGCCGGAGACACGGCTGGAGGGCCAGTCGATGACTGGGTTGTGAGCCATTAGCCAAGGGCTACCTAATACCAGAGGGTTTTGTGGGGAGGAAAAAAGGAAAAAACGGGTGTACTCGTGGTGATTGTCTGACACAATCAGATGAACCGGCTCAGTGACTCGTGAGACGGTGGCTAATACTTGGCCGTTGAGGGAGACCACTCGTAAAGGACGGGGCAAAAACTCAGACTTCAGACCGACCTGTTTGGCTAGCTCGGCGTCCATGAGGTTCTGCTCTGCTCCCGAATCCACCAATGCTCTGACAGAAACTCCCCCTTTTTGGAACATAACCCGAACATCCAAAACACAGGAAGCAGGTCTCGGGATAGTGGGAGCCGGACCACGGCTCTTAAGCGCGCCCACTCTTATTGATGAGTTGGGGCAATCCCTGCAGAAATGACCCCGGCCGCCACAGTAAAGGCACTCACCTGCCGCCATCCGCCGCCGTCGCTCGGAAACTGTCAGTCTGCCCCGGCCGAGCTGCATGGGTTCCTCTGAGACTAAAGACGGGGGTTCTGCGGAAAAAGCAGCAAAGTCAGGTGAGTCCATGATCCTGTGCTCAACAGGACTGCGTCGGGGGCGGGGTGCCACCCTGCCATGCTCCTGCTTGTGGTCCTGCAGGCTATTGTCAATTCTGATGACCAGGGCGATGAGGGGTTCCAAGGAGGAAGGTAACTCGAGAGCGATTAGTCTGTCCTTTAACTCCTCGGAAAGTCCCTCCACGAAAGCGTCCATGAGCGCAGTGGTGTCCCAACCACTAGTGGAGGCCAGGGTGCGGAACTCGATGGCATAGTCAGCTGCCCTTCTGCCCCGTTGCCGAAGTTGCATAAGGGCTCGAGCTGCCTCTCGGCCCGGTTTGGTGTGCTGGAACACCTGCTGAAACGCCCCCAGAAAAGCTGCGAGAGACGCGCAGGTCGGTGCTCCACGCTGCCATTCAGCCGTTGCCCATGCGCCTGCTCTCCCGGTGAGGTGGGATATGATGAAAGCCACCTTAGCTTGGTCCGAAGGATAGTGAGGCGCTTGCAGTTGAAAGTGGAGCTCACACTGGGTAATAAAAGCCCGACAGTCCCCAGGATCTCCCGAAAAACGTTCTGGACGGGCTAGTTGCGCAGTTGGAGCGACCGGAACATTCTCCCAGGTCCCCTGGATCGGTGTGGGAGGTGATGGGCATGCCGCGGGAAAAGCCGGCAGATGTTGAAAACGCTCCGTCAGTTGCTCAAAACGTTCACCCAGTGCGGCGAATTGCCGTTCGTGACGGCTCGACATCTCCAGTAATCCTTGTCGTAAGCACGACATCTGCTCCTCCTGTTGGCGAAGTAATGCCCGTAACGTCTCCGCGTCTGCTGCGTCCATTATACTGGTCGGTTGGTAATGTCAGGGTTGACGTGCGGACACAAATGCAGACGGCACTCGAAATGAAAGAACATAAATAGATTTAATGGCTCGAAAGAGGAACATTAAACCAGAGCAAACAAAACCACCCGACAACCCGTGCAAGGGAGACGAGGGTATATAACAGGGAGAGAGGATTGGTTAACAACATACAGGTGTGCCAGGAGGGAGGGAACACACAAGGAGGGAAGTGTCAAATGACCTGGAAAGCAATGGTGAGCACAGGAAATACAACAAAATAAAACAGGAAGTGACAAACACAACAACAATTAATGTCCTGGGTCCATAACCCCTACAGAAGCAGAGTAGTAGGACATATGGGGAAGAATGACAGGTAAGGATTTTTGATGAAGAAACTTTCAAAATAAGATTAACAAACCAAGACATTTTTCCGAAGAGTTCATTGGTTCCCGGGACACCCTAAATGCAGAGGATACACATTTTCCTAAATTATACATTTATGTAAATTAGGTGTAATTCTACACTATTTTTAAGATCATTGTTTAAATTGGATATTCACAGTCACATTAAAGCTTTGGCGGAACGTTTTTCTGTCAGCAACACAAACACGTTTAAAGTTGCATCTAAGGATTACAGCTTCTGCCATATAACCAAACATATGGGAATTTCTGAAGGCGGGAAACAAAAAGACTAAGAAAGTCCTAAGGGAAGCTAAAATTAAAATTATAACACTGAAATTGAAAAGAACTTAAAAATAGGACAGTGAAGGACCTTTGTAATGGTTTCCGAGCTCAGGGAACAGCACCATGTTGTAAAATCTCAGTGAAGAAAGAAAGACCACCGTGATGAAGAAACTTTCAAAATAAGATTAACAAACCAAGACATTTTTCCAAAGAGTTTATTGGTTCCCGGGACACCCTAAATGCAGAGGATACAAATTTTCCTAAATTATTAAATGGGGGAGGCAGGGGCTGTTGTTGTTGAGTTATGTAGTTACACCTGCTCTGTAAAGTTCCTTATAAAAAGTCTAGTAATTAAATTGTTCCCTGAATAGAAAATAATAAATAATGATACATTAATAATGAATGAAAAATGAAAAATATTGGAAAATGTTTACCCCAAGCAGCTTCTTGATATAGTTTTGATGTGAAGCAAACTTTTTTTTATATGAAAGTCAATGTGAAACTGATCTCTTAAACCAGCCTCCAGGGGTCAGTTGACGAAGTACAATTTCTACTTTCTAGGAATTTAGGAACGCAAGAGGAGCTTTGGTACCCTAATACAAAATGATAGAATTGGTTAGAGGCTAATAAAGACTGAAACAGCCTTCTTCAAGATGTTAAAGTTTTAAATTATCAAAACATATTTGTTAGAGGAGTTTCTCCTTACTAACATGGAATTTTAATTTAATATTCATAAAATTGTTCGAGATTTAAAAAAAAGTTGCCATGATTAGAAAATATAATTATTAGCATTATTAGTGTGTATTTTTCAATGTTTTATACATATATATAAATATATTTACATGAAAGTTCATGGAAAAATAAACTTTAAAATTGGTTTCAGGGAACATTCAGAGAAAGCATAAAAGTACTGTTGGTTGAGCAAAGCTAAAGACAAAATAAAACTCAATAAGCCCGAGAGGTGTGTTTTTGTTGTGTTCATTTTGAGCTCCTTGTTCTAGATTGTGAAGCCAGAAAAATCCGAGGACCTTGAACTCCTCACGGATGTAAGTGCAGAAAACAAGTTTTTTTTTTCCTCCAATGTCCCGTTAGGGGCTCCATACAGGGAATAAATGTGTAACTAACGAGTTAGCTACTCACCCCTGCTATTAGCACCTCAGCTAGTTAACACCCTTTAGCAGCTTGTTGAAGCAATCCTGGAAATATGTTTGTCACACTGTAAGCAAATCCAAAGAAAAGTTTCAAACTTTCTCAATGACGGGAGATTAGTGAGCGCGCTGCAGCAACATCGCAGGTTCTTCTCGACGCCTAATCACAGCCGACGTCAACAACACCACGCTTATTACGGCAATAATGAAAAGTGAATCAGCCTCACACCGATTCATTTGTAAAGGAGAAATAATTAAAGCCAAGGTCCTGCATCGAGCCGCCAAATCAGAATGACAAAGTATGATGTGTGACAGTCCTCCCGCGGTGATGCAGGCCTGTCCTTTGTGTCACAACTAGTCGCTCTCTGGCATTAATCAGAGCCTCGTCCTATCTTGTTAAGCTGAGATGGGAGATGATAGGGAGACTGCAGGTCTTTAATCAAGGTTAGAATAATCTGTGATGGTAGCTGATTATAAACCTGATCATCAGCAACATATTGTCACCTCCTAATCATCCAAATAAACAGAGTGAGAGACCTGCCCCTCAGCCCCCACGTGGAGGAATAAATTACACACACGGGCACATGCTAACGCTCATGCATTTACAAAGGCCCACATCGGAGGTGTGGACATGTACCACGCAGCAATTTTTATTTCAGACACTTTTAATGCAAATTCCACTAAAGCTTCTGTGAAGAAAGAGACCCATCAAGATGGCGGATAAACAATAAAACAGCCGATCTCAAAAGGATGGTATCCTCAACTTCCCTCTAATCTACTTTCATGTGCTTTGTCTATTTTTTTTGTTTACTCCCACTCTTTTCTTTCACCTCTCCAGGGGTGAGCCTCTTCCTCTCTCCTTCCTTCTCTTCCAGGAGCTCATTACTTTGGAACGGAGGGCCTCGGCTGTTTCCAGCGCCGGCAAAAATTATAACACGACCGGCGACGGCACTCGTTAGCAGCCTTGTCAATCATCGGAGCGGCCAGGAGGAGAAGCAATCGGCACCAGGGTCAGCGATGAAGACGTTCCTTCTCTTTTCATCCATCACGTCTTCCGGGAAATCAATTTATGGCACGTCACAGCGCCTTCCCCAACACCGATGATGTGAAGGAGAAGAGAACAAAGTTTTTCTGAGGCAGATTTAGGTACAATCGTCTCTTATCTGGCGTCTTTTAATAAAAACTATTGATATTTGTTTCTTAAAATCGTGTAATGCTTTAGTTACATGCACCTGCCTTGTCTGATTTCCTAATTCCTAACAGTCAGGCTGCAGGTAAGAAGGCGCACACTTATCGCTTATCTAGCATTAACAGGCCCCTTTTGCAGGGTTTGGGTGATTGAAACATTCGTAATCCTGTCTGTGTTTTACCAACACCACCTTACTTGTTTTTAAGTTCAGTGTGCCCATAGTAAAAAAAATGTACATTCTGTGAAATCTAGCAAATTGGCCATGGAAGACATTGACAAATATCTAAGTCTATCTATTGACATGTTATTGTGTCAATGAATTGTTTCTTTTTCATTTACTGGTTTTTTAGGTATTACCCATAAAACACTTTGATCAACCAGTTTTAAAAAGAAATACTCTACAACTAAACGTGCTTGTTACAATTAAAATGGTCAAAAACATGAAGACGGGGGTCTTGTTTGGGCCATTAACATTTCAACATCAGACTTTATTGTCTTTTCTACATTTTTTGCTTTCTTTAAAGACTCACTTTGATCACATCTATCGCTAAAGCATTCCCGGTGGGATTTAATTATGATTATGCCTTTTTTTGTTTTTTTTTTGGTAGGGGAGAGGGGGGATTTGGGAAGATAAAATCTGAATCGAATTTTAGGACATAGTTTCTGCAGAGCGACAAAAGTTTATCAGAAATTCCCTTCTAAGTTGTGGACGGGACTGTTAGCACGGAGTAAGCCTGCCCATACTCCCTGTCATCCATCTTATCACATGTTCTACTGCTAACTTACAGTCTCTCACACCCCCAACCGAACATTATCGGTGCAGCCCAAATGGTGAGCAATGTTGGAGCTTTCCAGCCGCACAATTCTGAGCCAGTGGCCAGCTCAGACGAGGACAACGAAGAGGTTAATGGACCTTTTTGTCTACAAGTGGATGCATCGGGATGGAGCAGAGCAAGGAGCTTGTGGGCCGCTCCTTTGTATTTTCTACATATCTAATACTACATTTTTTTGTCTGCTCCTGATACACAATGTCTGAAAATGCAATTATAAGCTTAATTTCCTTCAGACATGTTCTTCATTATAAGGAGAAAAAAAACATACAATAGTAGCTGGTTGTCTTTAAAGCTTGCAGCTACCCAAGTTTCAATACCAGGGCCTCCCTACCGTCATCCAGAGTCCTCCACCTAATGGTTTTCAAGCTACAACTGCTCAGTTTACAGCTGATAAGACAGATTCAGTGATTCCAGCTTTTAAATGACCAAGAACCTGTTCTGTGTTATATCAAATCAAGGGAGGGATGGTTGGAAAAGCATTCACATTGGATTTTTGAGGACCAAAGCTGGGCTTCCCTGATGTAAAGATTCAGGAGAAACCAACAACACAAGACATCTACCAGTAGGTGGATGAAAAAAAGGCCTTCGTTACAACTTCCCCTGCTGGTAGATATGGGTTGCCTACGGGCGAAAAAAAGGGCATGCCTGAATGGGGTATGCAGTTGGCCTGTAAAAAGTGTTCATGCCATTTTTCTATGGGTATGCTGCGGGCAACAGGTCTTAGTAAACACTAAACACATAAAGGATGAAGGCGCAAGAGGCATGTTAGTGCTGTTCATATTGCGCGCTTCTTGCGCTTGACTGTTAGGAATTAGGAAATAAGGTAATCAGAGAATGGTTTTTTTTAGCATCCAACTGGCACCTCCCCAGCACCTGCACACCCCGCAGCATTTGTGCACAGTCAAAACAGACCCGGTGCACCTTGCTAATAACAAGAGTGTGGCAAAAGGCCACCATAGGACAGCGTCACCCATACGTCACAGGTCCATGTTTGCCTTACAAATACATTACGACATATTAACCACATACACGCTTATTGTACCTTAATGTGGCTGAGGGCCCTCGAGACACACCTATGCCTCTTTTTAAGATGCGACCTCTATGAGCCTGGACAACTCAAAAATCTGCAGCACTCGTATGGGTCAACACCTGTATCGATGCATGTGACTAAATCAAAGAAAGACCTTTGGTTAGATTATGAAAAAAATGCCATGAATAAGGGAAAAAACTGGATTCGGTTGTTCTAAGAAGTCCTACTTTGACCATCATTTAAAGGTGTATTTCTTTTTGCCAAGTCAGCTATCAAATTATTTTTGTAGTCTCCAATTAAAGATGGCAAACCCCATTTCGAATGATATTTTTACTGTTATTGTTTTAATTCTAAACGTTTGTAAAAAACAGAAATAGGAGATTTGAGATGTCAAGGTAGTTATAGTCGTCTCACACAAAGTTTGGTTTGGGTAAGTCTGCAAAGAAAAGAAAAGGTTAAGAAGGTAGATCTAAAGTGTTGAGGAAAATAAGCGGCGCCATATATGAGTCCAGGTGTCATGTTGTCTCTGTTGCTGACGGAGACGCTGTTGAGGAGCACATCTGTGCCGGACACGAAGGTGTGACGTGGGAAAGAGTGAGGGAGGGAGGGAGGGAGGTGGCGAAGAAACAGAGGGAGGACGCGGTTTGTCGGATGGAGGCACGGCCGAGGGGAGCGGGGGGGGCTTCATTCCAAGAGATGTCATGCTGTTTGAGCAAACGGTTCCCCGTTAAGGCCATCCACCGCCTGCTGTACCCCGCCAACCTCGTGCCAACGCCTCCAACTTCAATGCCAAGAGCGCGCCTGCCTGCCCCTCGTCTCAGCAGAGCAGATGTCACTCAACTGCCCTCCACCTCCCTAACCCCTCATCCCCCCCCTCCACCACCTCCCTCCTTCCCCCTACCAGGCAGCAGCGTTGGCGTGCCAAGCAGGCGACACCCGACGTGTGAAGAGAAAAAGGGGGTGGCGGCGGGTACGCAGCGTGGGAGCACTGTCGAATTTTTTCGCACTCCCTCCACCGCCTGCCCTCGAGCCACCCACCTCTTCCACACATTACGGCGGCGGCGTGCACTGGCACAACACACACACCATCTATTCTCTAGCTCCTCACCTCGTCCCCCCGCCCTCCCCCCACCTCCTTTGTTAAAAAAAAAGAGACACTTTCCTCTGGTTCTCCTGAGATGACACCCCCTGCAGGCCTTTGGAATATTTTAATTCTGTTTCCTAACTCTTATTATGAGGGGGTTACATGTGAATTGTAATTAGTTGCTTTAAGAAGAGTAACCCCCTCCAAAAAAAAAGGAAAAAAAAAACACTGAAGGGGCAGAGTATTTCCCATTTGCTTTAGCTCTTAGTCAACACCTCATGTTGTCCCGTGACATGTTTCCACATAGGTGCACTCTTTGTTTCTCCCACCGTTTTTGATCCAAAGCCATTCACCTCCCTCGCTATACGCTATCAAACCGCCGCAGATCTTATCTTGCTGGGGAGGCCTGTATCAATAACCCTGCAGCCTCCGCTCCTCTACTACAAAGGGCCCGGTGACAGAGGCTAGCTGTAGGGATGGAAGATAATGGGATTGAGGTGGTACTTAAATCTCAGCGAACCATGGCAGCTCAAGTAATTAGTGGATGGGATCCATACTGGGGGCGCTAAGCAGAGCTAATGCTACCCTTGGCTCTGCTGCTGGAGCAAAATTAGCAGTATGGGAATGTGTAAAGCTATCGCATGGATTATCTGCCTCCCTCAATCTATGCGTTTCTGACAGACAACTTCAGCTCATCAAGGAGCCCAAACCCAGGGAAGATGAGACTGAGAGCGGCGAGGGGAGGTAGCAGGGGCGATGAGAGGGGATTGTAATTTCACAGCAGTGTCAGAGGAGCCGGCAGAGGCTCTGTCTTTCCATTGAGGCTTCATTAGGGCGAACAATGGACTTCCCTGCCATCTAATTAGACGAGGTTAATGAGTAGAGGAGGGCCGCCGCTGATCCCCGCCGTGCGGGGCAGTGTCACGGGCATGGGAGGTGGTCAAGGAGGTCTCAGGGGCACAAGGGGAGTCACTTCATAGGCATTGGAAACATTATTGAGAATTTGTGCAGGAAGTCTTGTAAAACTCAACATAAATCTGCACAGGAATGGGTGTACATTTAATTAGAGGGTAAAATTGAATTAGTTTTATTGATCCCACAAGGGAGGAAAAAGACGCTGAGTTGATTTTATGGCGTTACCTTGGTTTAAATGAGAGCTAACATCTAGATTTAATTGGATACAGACATTTGTATAAAAGTAAATTTCTTTAAGAAAACTATCACTTTTGCATAAATGAATGAGATCTTTCGCCAAACACACTTATGTCAAAATAAACTAACGCACACAGGGTAGTTAACGAGATCACATTGAGCTCCTCTCACAGTTGTTTACACTGGCAGACTTGACCGAAAGATTCGAAACAAAACGGTGGTGAACCAAGTTGTCGTTTCTGGAAGCAACTCCACTTTTCCTGAACAAAATCTAGCAACACACTGCATTACTATTGGTTTACCTTTTGGTGGATATTAGCAATCGTCTTTCTGGAGGATCCGATTCCAGCAAAATAGGTCTAAGGGTATGAGCTTTATTTATATATATATATATATATATATATATATATATTATATATTAACTTCTATTGAGAAATCAACAGTCATTTTCATCACAATAACCAAGTAATCGTGATTGACGAGAGTGTATATCAAATAACGTCTCAGACCAATCACTGTTTACTGACAATTTCTGGTTCCAACATGGCAAAGTCCACATTGCAAAAAAATGGCGACTGAATTGACTTTGTTTTGTTGCTCATTTTCTATGCGTGACATCATACTCACTTGACCCAATCCGCCAATACAGTAAACGGTTGAGGCCAAAGAGATCAAGTCTTGGCAGTCGAACCAAAGTTAGAAGTGTCAACCTAAAAACCAAAATGGCATCCATGCAGTATATATGATTTATGGATCAATATCTGTGTTTCTATGGTAGACAGTAGGAGCGGGGCCGAAAAATGTCAGGTGACCAAGAGTACAACATTTTTAAAACGTCATTATCAGGTCACACAAATGGAGAAAATGCTGTATTTTTAAGTGGTCGGCCTTAAAGTTCACAGAGCACCATATCACAGTTTGTTTTGAATTTGTGCTTTTTGTGTTATTAAAATAAAAGAAATGCACTAATTAGCATATCGAGCACAGGATGGAACATTAGTGAGAAACTGTTGACCTGCAAAAATGCAGTTCAGTATTTCCACACTGAGCACAGCTCATTCAGTTTTCTTCCATTTACAGAAAACACTCATTACATTCAAAAGCAATTAATTTTGATTCTGTGACAGTCAGTAAACCCTTGTATGAAAAGCTTTTGAGGGACTTTGACATTTTTAAAACTGTACACCAATATAAAAATGCTGTTCTTGTTACTAAATTACCTTTATCCCAAATAGTTGAGTTCAACCAAACGTCTACGTCTGCAGTTTCCTCCACACGAAGAGCTGAATTCAGACTAATAAACATCTAGCGTGGCCTTCATTTGCAACTCCCAGTTCCAATCCATGACAGATGCCCCAAGCTCAAAGCTTCACGGAGAGTAAAGGTGCAGTCACATGCACCCGTATGGGTCAACACCTGTACAAGGGCTGCTGGTTTTTGGATTGTCTGGTCTCATGGAGGGTCGTAAACAGATGCAGGTGCGTGCCGAGGAGAGCCCATTCTATCCTGCATTTCCCTTGGAGCTTGTTGCAAATGGAACATACAATTGTCGTGCATGTGGTAATGGGAAGTATTTAAAAGGCTAATATCAGTTTTGCGCACTAGAGGTGATGTTGTTGCAGAGTGCCCTTACAATACTCAACTCTTTACAAAACCTTAGTTGCAATTGCCCTTATGGTGAGACATGGGTGGCTTGTTTTTGCCCACAGACAGCCCATCTTTAGCAGTCAGGAAAGTTGTGACTAAACCATAAACACTCTGAGCTCGTGTTGCATTCGTGCTGCAGGTGCGGCAAGTATGTAGAAACGAAATCAGAGGTCTGGGTTGGAGTGTCAGGGAAAGCTAGGTGGCCTGGTAGAAGCCTGTTTCGACCATCGTGGTGCAATGTTTGCAGGCAAAAAATGTCGACCAATCAGGTACCTAGCTTTAGCTCGTGATGTGTTGATGATGCAGTCAGTGAGTGGAGTCCAAAACAAAACATGGAGGATATTTTTCTTTTCGAAATCAAGAAAATAAAAGAAGCTTTTATTTGGATATTTGCCATATGGTCCGAGGAGGGGACGGCAAGTTGAAAACTGCTGTCATTCAGACCCAGCTCCTGCAGTGATCTTCACCGGACTGGGAGAATCTCTGACCTCAAGAATCCTTTTGTGAAATCATCAAACAGTCCTAGCAACATCCCTAAGTAAGTCAGAGTTTTATTGTTACGTAGGTATAAACTTGGCAAGTCGTCATCCAAGCTCAAAAAACAAACATCTAACCTTTAACAAAGGCATCAAAATCTGAATATGGCCAGTGTTTAACAACACAACACAAATCAAGGGACTTTTCTTGGTGTTAAACCCAGATCAAATGAATCAGCTTGATGTAGATGAGAAGGAAAGTGATGTTTGTGCAAATTTGGCATCAACAGACAACAGACGGATAAAGAGAATCTAGTCAAGTATAGATGGCAGCATTTAGCAGCGATATACATAAAAGAAAAAGTCACTTGGGAAACATCTGGCTTTCATTCCATAGACCATAAGAGACAAGCTGTAAGATAAAGAGAGAAGATACAGTTAAATTGTTTTAGAGTCAGAGAAAGACAAATGTATTTGTTCCAATATTGTCCAAATTAAACCCAAACGACACATTATGGAGAACTGTAGGGGGTCCGTTTCTTTCCATTGAACAATTTACATTTTTTTAGATGAAATAGGCGTTTAATGGTGTCCTACATCACAGCGCATTACAAGTGATTTGAGGCAGCACCTGCCTTAGCTGTAAGCAGGCAGCATTGCTCTCCAAAGGATGTGTAATGTGATTTTTGTGAACGGCGAGGCAATTTGGAGGTTTCAAAAACAATGTTATCACTGCGCATTAGAGATTACACCTGCTGCAGCGGAACCAGCGGTCGGCTTTGGACGCATTAACACAAAAGACACTCACGCACATCCAGGTAATTTTTTGTAATGGGCGGGTCACAGAGCATTACCCATAATCACAGTCCTCATTTCAGGTAGATCATATGGCCCACTGCTGCCAAAAAGCCATTCCGAATAGATAGATAGATAGAAGTCATTTTAAAATCTCCGACATACACGGTCGGTCCCTCGTCTCTTTTCATTTCGCCTTTTCAAAAGACATCGCTGAAACTGACATGTGCATGCAAAGTGTTAATCAAACAAATCCATTTCCAAACCAAACAAACGGGCCTCAACTTTCCCATTCAACTCAGACTGACAGAGTAACACAACACGATGACAGAAAACGCAGCGTCCTTTATTCAGCGAACGTCAGCTGTGCGCTATTCTGTTGAAAATATCAACTTCAGATGTTGAGGGGTAGGAAAAAAAGACGGGCGTTTTGTCTGCCTTTGTTGGCTCGGGCTTGGCATGCCGCGTGAGCCTTTCAAGCCATTTGTTAGACTCAATTTCTTCCTCTGTTACATCTGCAGATTACGTTTCAAGCAAACAACCAGCAACATGAAGGCGCACAAGCACTATTATAGTGAGGGAATGACAACTTGCAAATTCAAGAAATGGGTGGAGGAAAAAAACAAAAAACAAAAAAAAAAAACGAGTTGATGTAAAGAAGGCTGGAAAGATTGGAAAGCAGAGGTGATGAGATACTACAGTGATGGCATATATGCGTGTGTGAATTGTAAATGCAGGTTATGCAAATAAAGGAGCTTTGATTCTCTGGTCTTATAGTCTCTTACTTATTGGTTTTTTGTATCTTAACACCTTAACACTCTTTTAAAATTTTGCTGAATTCTTTCAGGGTTTCAGATAAAATGAAAACGTGGCAGACCCATTACATTGTATTTTGTTTTTAAAAGATCTCGTGGGAATCTGCAACAAAAACAAAATCTTTTAAACTTTTTAGTAGGTTTGTAAAACAATCCCTTAAATTGTGATTAATTTGCCAGAAAAGAAGATCAATCTTGAGTTGTCAGTTTTTAGCGGTTAAATTCTTCCCCAAATGGAGCCAAACTCACCCATCCAAAACAAGTTGGAGCTGGCACATTTCTGATAAACCACTGCCAGGCCACCAGTTATGTTAGTTTAGTGGCGCTTAGGCTTTATCTGCATTGATCAAGTTAGGTCTTAGTTTTCATAGTACATAACTAGGAAGTAGCAAAATATTGACCTATTGCTACAAGGTACTTTAGAGCAAAAAATATGTATTTTTAACAATAATTTTCTTAAAAATGATTTTTTTTTAATTGTTAATGCCAACGAACTTCTACATTTTAAAGCAGAGGAAAAGAAAAACAAGATAACCGAAAAAGAAAATGTGTTTCAGTTTTGCTAATTAGCATCCTGTGTATTAGCATAGCAAAGCTTTGAAACTTAGCCTAGCTCAAAACAGTTTTTTTAAATGTTTTTTAGTGGTGACATTTCTTTATATAAACACAAAAACTGAAATGAACATGGACTTAAGCACGGAGGTGAAATTACTAGCTTTTATATATTTACTAATTAGCTTCAAATTCATACTTCAAAGTATTAACCATAAAAACATAGTTTTAAGTATAAATAAAATGTTTACAGTCTTTAAACAAGATTTTAAGATCTAATAAATTCAATGAGACACTGGTAAAACTTCAAAAATTAAATGTTTTCCTGTTTTGCTAAGCTAATTATGTCCGTTCAAAACTAAACTGAGACTCAATGTTAACAAATATTTATAATTGTCATTATTTATGTCTCTGTGGTGTATTGTACCAAAAAACAAAGTTTGGGGAAAAAAAAAAAAAACAGAAAGTAATACAGAAGTAAGCTAGTTAGCCAAGCTAACCTCCGCTATTCAAAGAAACATTATCATTTTAAAGGTAACAATGTTCTTTGCAAAGCACAAAAAAAAAGACAAAAGCAGTCTATGGTAAGTTAATCTTACCTGCCAATGAAATGCTAAATTTGACAAAAAAGAAATGCTGCTTTTCCAATTCAGACATTTTGACACAACAGGAGAAAGTACAGATGTATTAATAATGTTAATCACGGCTGTATTTCACTCCTGCCATAATGGCGCTGTCTCACTGGAATATCCTGCTGGGAAACTGAGCCATTAATGTTATTGATTACTCATGTGCTTTTCTTGAAAGTCAAAATGTCTGCAGCGGACCCTGTACATTTTTGGAAAAATAAAAGTAAGAGGTAATAGAAAGCTCATTCAGTCTACTCTTAATAGATGCTATTGTCTTTCTTTTTGTTTAGCGATGTTATGGACTTTTTATAATTCTGACAGTAAAACAAGACTATATATATATATATATATATATATATATATATATATATATATATCTTGGTTTACTTTTTGAAATAGTTTATAACCGTTATCCTTTGCATGCTGAAATTTTTCAAAGTGCAAGTCTTCATTGATGAAATTGTTTTCTACAATCCCTTGAGCTACAATATATTAATAAAAATCACAAACATGACACCTTCGATTTAAACTTAAGTTGTGTCCTTTTTTTAAGAAAAAGAAAAACATAAACAGTGTCTGCTTTTGTTGCTAAGTTTCTTTTTAGCTTCTAATTTCCATTCCAATCAAACCCTTGACCCTTGAGTTTGTTTTCCTGGTTTTGCTGGAGTTTAATTGGACGAACCCGAGTTCAAAGCAGTTTTTCACAGTAAAGCTTCAGACATCAGCAACGGTGTTTTGTGTTCTCACCCGGGGTGACACATTTGTCGTGAATCTCGGCTGTTTTAATGCTCCTGGGCTTAAAACCTGCTTCCCTAACAACATGGCGAGAAGCTCTTTGACGGAAGCGAAAGCTGAAATCTTACTCCACAGTCCGCAGCTCTGCGTGTCACGAGTGTGTGCACTTCAGAAAGGAGGATCACTCCACAGAGCGGCAGACTGCTGACGAGTTCAGATTCCTTGCAGTTTCAGGCTTCCCAGCGGCACTCAGCTTTAACCTAGATCACCATCTAGTGATCAAAAGCGGTAGAGCTTTATAGACTTTGAAGTCAATGTTGGGAAGTTTAGGCCTAATTGCAGAAAGTCGCTGTAGCTCATATGGAAGTGAAGCCGGATTGACAATATGCTCTCATTGAACGCTACAAAAATGACGTCATCAATCTGAATCAACGTTTGCCTGTTGTTGTTTGAAACGTGGATTTCTGAGTTTTCATGTCTTCAAGTGAAACTTCTTGATATGAATACAAATACTTTTTTTAAAAAAAGCAGATTTGGGGAGTTTTAACAAATAAGGAAGTTATTTTTTTAAATATAATCCACTTGATAGCCTCTGGTTGTGATGATGCACGTCCACTGTTGCAGCTGCTGCGGAGTAGGGACTTTGTGTGTGTGCGGAGACCGTGAATCTCACCTCCATCTAATGAAATCACGCGGGTCAGCGGGGCCAGCGTGGCACGTTCAGGTCACCCAGCGGATCGGAACTAAGCTGCTTTGACCCGGGCCTGGTACCGCATGCCAAACGCAAACAAACACTCCTGACACCACGCTCACAGCACAGCAGCCGGACCGGGAACAGTCTGGTGGTAATGATAGTTGGGGGTGGAGGAGGATGGATAGGGAGGGCGGATGCACACGACACCCATTTTGTTCTGATTCCAGGACGTTCATAAAACTCAGTTTCATCGGGAAAAAAAAGAAAGTAAACACTGAAATGCTCCATTAGATAACAGTTGAGCAAGTGGAGTTTCAGCAGGGTTATTATGGAGGAAGCTTTAATCATTTCTCTTCTATTAGCTGCAGCTCGTATCGCCGTGGGACTTCCATTAGAATTAAATTAAACAGTGGAAATGTAAATATTGACAACATATGCCTAATTATTTATTCCGCAAGCAACAAGATCAAAATAATATTGCAGTGGGATCATGTTTATTATGAAAACAGAAATACTTTCATTTTTCTTGTAATAAAAATGCAAATAACCCAGCAGAACAAACGCTATTATTAATAGATCTTTTAATAGTAATGATGTAAATAACATTCGGAACATTAGTGGGAATAACGGTTCTGTAATCTGCACCAACCTCCACCTGCGACCCCCAGGTGGAGACCATTTCCACACACGAAAGGTCAGAGGTCAACAAGTTCAAGGCAGCGGTCCGCGGGAAGCTGTTGCTCTCATGGAGAGGGTTATCAATTACAAGCCGGCCGATCTCTGGCCATCGCGTCCCGGCTCATTCCCGCTCCTTCAGATCAGCCAGGTCCCCATGAATTTGAATGTAAAACAAGCTCGCCAGCACAGGGTTAAACGCGTAATTAGTCACGACAAGCGAATATGAGGCGCGGACTAAGTCGGGAAGAGGGGCCGTGGAAACGGCAGAGACTTTGAAGCCCTGCGAGGCATCAAGACGGGACGAGGAAGGGAGAGGGGGGGGCTGCCAGAGGAAGATTTCAGATGCGGATATTAGAATTGCAATTGTCTTCTGCATTACAGCGCAGCAGTCTGGAAATTGACTTTTTCATTATTCAGTTAGCGAAATAATTATATATTCGATGCCCTGGGTTGGTGGAGCTACTGAACCACGCCAGAGATACTTAACTGGGCCTGACACGTGTTTTAAATAATGTTTATTTATCAATACTAATAAAAACCGCCTCGAACTGCCGATCTCTCGTGACCTGTTTCGGATTTCTCCAAGATTTGCCGTCATTCAAAAGTTCGGCATAAAAAAAATGTAATAAATAAATGACAAAAAAAACAAAACTTAAAGGAATTCTGTGGAAGTTTCGGGATCAAACGGAAAGAGGAAGTCCTGGCATCACGGCGGTCCAGATCCAACAATGACCTAGTTGTATAAATTAATAAATGAATACATGAGCAAGCACCAAATAAATATACACGCAGATGAATGAATCCATAAAAACATGTATTCAGATTCTTCATAGCAACACGTTTGCCAAATCTGAGAGGGGAAAAAAATATCATTATACAATAATTAGACTTCCCTTCCTTTCTGCCCTCTACCAAATAGGAAATATTCTATGTATTTACATCGGAAAATGTCAATCCCATTCACTATCACGGAGACATTTGCAAGTCATGCAGCGATGAAGGGAGAGGATAAAAGGCAAAAAGGAAAGAGAGTTGCTTCTTTACAAGCCTGGGCAGAAGAAGAAGAGAACCAGAAAACGGATTTCAAGAGCTCGATCTCCCCGATGCGTAAGTCTTCTCTTATTTGTTCGCTATTTCCCTCTTTTTACTTTAAACTAGGAAGGTTTGACCCTGAATTCCAGGTGACCTTTACACTTCCACCTCTCCAACCAAGCAAACAAGAAGCAACCAAACGGGCTCAAACACCCGGCGGTGAGACAATGTACTTTCTTTTGGATCCCATTTGCATTGGCAGCAGGCGGCCACTCTCCCCCCGCGCTCAGAAGCTCCTCCAGCCCTCCACACCAGAGGTCTCCGCCAAGGATAAACTTTTCAGGGGGGGGGGCTCTTTATTTATTTATTTATCTTGTTGTTTTCTGAGGTCCACGAACTGACGGCGGTTCACCGCTTTGATGGCCATCAGAGCGCCGCTCGTCATGGGCAAGAGGGCGGGGTGTCAACACGGGGGCCCCACTGTACTGAAGAAAAAAAAAAAGTAAACAAATCAGAAACAATTAAGTGTGAACTCTTATGGAATATTCATTGGCAAGCAGCCTTTGCGTGACAGGCCATCACGCCGCCACCAGTCCATTTCTTCATCTTGCTTTGACCCCCCCCTCCGCGTTCCTCTCCAAGTCACATGGAGATGCGCCTGCTACTTAAATCAAATTAGTCATTCGCAAATTGAATCAACAATTAGAGCAAAAGAGCTACATGGCATTAGCGTCAGTTCAGTCATGTTTGTCAGCCTATCAGAGGAGGCTGCGGAGTCGCGTTTCCCGCGGTCTGACTCCTCTCCGGTGCATTCAAAGTCAAGGCTGCAGCAGGCCTGAAGGGCCCTGAGTCTCTTCTGCCAGGGTCACCTACCGTCACTCCTTTTTTTTTTTCTTTTTCCGTTGGCTCCCCAGCGGATCTGATCTCCCCTTTTCGGCCTCTTCCGCATTATTTGTATTGACATTTCTCACTCCTCTCCAACATAGCTTTTAGTTAGACGCTGTCAAAAACATTGCTGGCGGAAATGAAAGTATCCTCATTATGCAAATGCTGGCTTCCACTGATGGCATGTTCTGTTGTTGTTTTTTTTTTTTTTTTGTTGCTGTTGTTTTTTTTTTATAAATTGCGTTGTCAGAAGTCAAATTGTATTTGGGGAACTTCAGAGAAATTGTCACTAAGATTTCATTTTGGTCCGCCTGCGACGCCACCATCAATTTAGTCAGAACAAACACAGACATCTGTTTATTTCCCTCCAAACAGCAACATGATTGCGCTTTTGTGAGCATTTTTGCCGCATTCACATTATTGGACATCTTGTGTGGAGTTTTGAATAACAATGCTTTCGTTTTTTCCTTTTTTTTTTTTAATAAAATATGTTAAACAGCCCTGCTTAGCGTATATTTTGAAATGGTTTTCTGCACCAACTTTGAGGAAGAGTTGACGGGGCATCCTCTGAGGAAACATTAATAATCATGTCCCATTAGTGGTAATAAGTTAACGAATTTCGAAGTGATCCCCGGTAAGCTGCATGAACGATTCGCTTTTGTGTCTAATTTGGAAGTTTTCTTCAAAAATCAAGATTCCTGGCAGGCAATAATCACTGCAAAGTTTATGAATAAAAACCTAATCAAATATTTGAGCAGCAGAGCAAGCAAGCTGGCATTGTTTCTTTTTTTTTTCTCCTTCTTGCTCTAATAGAATTCATCTAACTTTTTAAGTAGGAGATTATATATTAGATTTTTATAACGTGTATTTTTTGATTCAAACTCTAGAAACCTTTTTTTTTTTATACTTTAATCTCACAAATAGTGTTTTTCAAACCCGACCAGCAAAAAAACTGATTTTTGGGTGGATTTAAAAGGACATTAATTGACCTTGGTCATAAAAGAGAACTTTTGCTGAGCTAGCATTGTGAAAGTTTAAGAACTGAAAGTGGATTTCGAGATGCTGCAGCACAGATCAATGTAAATCAGTTCCCCAGTGAATTAAAAGAAAAAACTATAAAGGGATTTTGGTTTTCTGGTCTCATGTCGGTTGCCTCAAACTCCTCAACACTCTTTGAGAATCTCAAACTCGCAGGATTGTCCTCTTTGCTCCAGTGTAGTGGAGCGTTCTGGAACTGAAAGGAGGCATGCATCATGGTGACAAGAAGAGCTCTCCCGGTTCACTTCAAATGGGCCAAAAGAGGGGTCTTTTACCGTCCACCCTCCATCATTGTTACAGAGGTAGATCTGTGACAGCAAGAAAAATTAATGGTGCCTGGCTACCATTGTTGACAAGCCAGAAACATATATATATATATATATATATATATGCAGAAAAAAGGAGAAAGCAAAGAAAAAAAAACAAAAAAAAACGTCAGGGTCGATTTTAATATTCATGAATTTTCTACCAGCTCACTTCAGCGGTTTCGATTAAGCATTAATTAGGAGCCAGAGGGGAAACCAAACAAAAATAAGGAGTTGAATGACTAATGAAGGTGGCAGAGATGTGGGTAGACTGCCATGCCACTAATTGTTCAGTGTTATGGGTGTTACACGGGCAGGAGTGCCAGCGGTGTGGGCTGCTAGACGCACCTCTGCCCACACCAGAGATCACACCACACTCCATCAGATGAAAAAAAGAATCAAAAAACAAACTGCTGGTGGAAGAACAGCACTCTGGGCTGAAAGCAAGGAGAAAAAGGCTGCAAAAAAAAAGATGTGTTTAGGAAAAGAGCAGGTTCATGGGTTTGGTGGAAGCGCTCCTCTGGGTGAGCGAGAATTTCTGCAAACCTCTGAGTGTTTCCAAACCAACTGGATGAACTTAAAAGCTGGCACGCTGGGGTCAAAATGGGAGAACTTTTAAGTTCTGCAGCAGCGACAACAGCAGCAAAAAGTGTAAACCGGAGTTATGCTAATTGAGCTGTTGTTCTAAAACCACATTTCTTTCTTGAAATTGAGACAAAGTTGGAGGTCAGAATAAAAAAAAAACATAATTTATACATATAATTGTTGTAATATTTTCAGTATGTTTATTTTTTATTGAGTAAAATATATTGGTGTTTTTTTTCTATGCAAAAATGCAGCATTTGCTCTTTAGAAACATAGAGGTTTTACAAAAACAAAATCTACCTTCAAACTTACAATTCAAGAACTGAAAATCTAGAAAATTTGGTTTTCTGCGGGTCATGTCATTATCAAATTGAAATATATTTTTTTAAAGGTCGTGTGGGGACATTCCAAATAAGTATTGAAAGCAAGAACCTTTTTATTTTCCGTTATTTTATTATTTCTGTTTTTGACACAAAAGCATTTTAAATAGTAGCCAACACATTACATTAATTTAATATATATATATATATATATATATATATATATATATATATATATATATATATATATATATATATATATATATATATATATATATATATATATAAATAATTATTTGCTTTTATAGAAATATACAAATATATATTTGTGCTGATTAAAAGGATTGTTAATGTAAAACTGGAAAACAGTTCTACTGATGTTTTTGTTTGGAAGTTTCTCTATACAACGGCCATTGTAAAAATAATAATGTCAGGGACCTTTTCCACGTAAAACAAACCCTGTAGGGTTGAATTAAACACAACTTCCATTTTTGGCCACAGGTCAAATTAAAATATTCAATGTAACAAAAATAACCAAATGTTAAAGAGGGAAAAAAATGACCCTGTTCCTTTGATTTAAATACATAATCAAGCTGCCCGTGTCACTGCTAATGTGTAATTTAATTATTGTTGGACTTAATGCAAAAACAAGTATGTATATGTATGACTGAGTGGAATATATTCATCAAATATGAATACAGAGCATACAGATGAATCTGGCATAATATTTTCATTCATTATAGTCACAGGTCCAAAATGTCAGCCAAGGCCATATTTCCATCCTATAAATATTTTCATCTTAATTATGGTATTTCCTAAAAAAAACTGTGTAAAAGTAGACACTTTAATATTCACCAGACAGAGGAATGAACACGGAGTATAGGAGGACAACACGCGATCAGACCAAGAGAAAAAGAATCGGTTATCTTTCCCCTATAAGTGTGTGAGAAAGGGCTTTGCCGTCTCCTTTCCTGGTAAAACAAGGATAAAGGGAACAGGGAGGAAAATAAATGATATTGTTACAGAGGAATTATCCTTAAGCCCGGGCATGATATTTGAATTGTATTGGTGAATCGTAATCAGGTATTTTAGCTTAGCGCCGCTGCTCTCCGTGCTGAACGCCTACCATCTGGTATTGGATGACGGTGTGACAGACAGAGAGCTGGATGAAGGGGGGTGGGAGTCTGGGAGACTAGAAGAAGCCGTTATCCAACTGAAAAGCCCAGCGACTTTAGTTCCCCAATCTCTAAATCTACACATTGTAATGTAAGTCCACAGATAGGAAGCCCAGAGCAAACAGTGTTTGTACGGCCAAATATAGGCTGAAGATCCCTTCCAATCATGAGGGGACAGTTTGGCTGCAAGGGGGGCTTTGTTCACCGCAGGTAGGTGAGGGCAGAACGCAAAAAGGAAAACTGATCTTTAACTATTGCAATTTACTTGTTTTTTAAAACCCACAACATTTCTGTATTTGTGTGATTTGGTTTTCTGAAATTGAAGCTTTGGGTAGTAATCGGTGTGGCGGTTTACACGCTGATGGACAGACATCAAACTTTGACACTTTTCTCTGACTGGAAAACTATATGATAAATAACTTATAGAGTCTATTTGCCAGCAAACTTCAAATAAAACTTTATTATTTCACTCGAAAGGGATCGTGGCGAACCCAGACACAAAATATAAGAAATATAAGAAAACAACATTCTGTGCTACATTTGAGGTAGGCTAAGACACGTTTTCATTTGAATAAAACCTCTCGGTTTGGTTTAGGTATGAGGATTGGCATGAAAAGACCCACAAACTAGCGAATATTAGAAATATTTTGTTCTGTAAGAATTCAACTGTGAAATAATGAACTTTCCGTCTTTTAGCATGTGAGAATAGGACTTTTGAAAACATTTTTGTAGTGTGATAGTAAAACTATAGTTCATATGTGTTTTCTAAGAACTCCTACAAAAACAATGTCAGTAAGTACTCATTCTCCTTACACTGAGAGGTAGTGTGAAAACTACCTCACTTCACCTCACCAGGTGACTCCACCTGCCGTTTTTTTTTTCCTGTTTTCGATCCTAACTTCTTTGTTTTTGTAAGCAGCCGGTTGCCATATTATACCGTATGTCTACAGGATCGTGGTCCTGATTCCCACCTTACCCCTCTAAATGTTGTGATGACATCCGCTGATAAAAAGCTTTTGGTTTCCTTTTTTCGCTGAACTGAACATCCTTTTGGTCGCTGAGGGTCAGACTCAGACAATAACGTTGATGATCAGTAACAGCTGTGGGTGAGCACGATGCCCAAACAATTATCAATGAAGGCGTGTGTGTGTGTGTGTGTGTGTGTGTGTGTGTGTGAGGGCGAATAGCAGAGTGGCGGTGATGGCAGTGGCGGCGGCGGTGGGGGGGGTCGTTTCTTTCTCTGTGCCTCACCACCTATCACAATTCATTACTGCAAATTAGGGTTCAATAAAATTGCTATTCAGAGATAATTAGGAGTCGGGTTGGGGACGAGGGACGGGTGCTGGAGGGTTGTAGAACAGAGCAAGGGTGAGGCGGGCAGTGCCGGTAAGGGTTGGGGGGGGCAGTGGGGGAAAGGAGTAAGATGAGCCCCCCTCCTCCCCCGCCGTCCCTCTCTACACGTTGAGTGGGAAAGAAAGCCTCTCTGCTCAGATCCTTTACCTGCTGAGGCGGGACCTGTTTCAAATGACCCTATTTTCCGCTCTATGGGGCGCACTCGATTATAAGGCGCACCGTCAATGAATGATGATTTTCAACCCTATGTCATAAATAAGGCGCAACAAAATACAAAGTAAATTAGCTGTGACAAAAGAGTCAGAGATAAGTTCCTTAGTCAGTAAGACTTTATTCAGTGCGTTCACAGTAACTCTAGAACTTGTTTATGACATGCTACATGTTAGCCGTGTTAGCGTGTTTGGAACACCTGTGACTCCCAACCTTTTTGCGAACCATAAAAAAAAAAGAAACAAACTTATCTGCTATAAACGCTACCGTGACTCTGCTAACTCCCATTTTTGTGACTAACAAAACACTGTCCAACACCACTACAAGTTAGCCGTGTTAGCGTATTTATTTATACTTATGACTCCCAACCTTGTTTGCAACACATAGCTAGCAAGCTACACATTAGCCATGTTAGTACATTTAGAGTAACACCCAACTTTGTTTGGAACTTGCAAAAAAAAAAAAGAAAAAAAACACTGCCAGAATTAATCCATATTTGAGGCTCTTCAGATTAGAAAGTGAAATATTAAGGCTTACAATTGCGTCTTATAGTGCGGAAAATATGGCCAACAAGTCTCTTTATAATTATTTTAACAAGTTAACAAAAGCTCACATATTAAAGCTCATATAGTTGTCCAACAGACGTTGAATTTAGTGAGCGAGTGGATGCCTTTTATATAATCACATTGAAAACACTAAATGAAATCCAAATTTGTCATAAGGAGCCTCCTTCATAAAGAGCCAAACCAGCCTATTAGTTGAAAAGAAGTCAAACTGGCCCAAAAAACAAAGGATTTCTATCATTTATTGATACATTTAGCTGTTGCAAATATTTGAGGGTTTTGTTGAACAAGTGCAACTTTAACGTAACTTCTCACAGCTCAAAATAGGTAAAGAATAAGACTCAAGTCAACCACACATCAGTTTTCATTTTGCTAAACCTTTGTTTTATTTCTAAATGTACAAATGCACATTTAATGACTTTTGTGTTTAAAGTAAGAACATGTATAAACACTATAATTCTTTTGGTTTTCAGAGTTTTTAATTTTTTTTCGAAATAAAAAGTTATTACAAGTTAGCCAGTTTTTTTTTTCATTACTATTAATATTATTTATATTGGAATCAGACAATATAAACAAGAATAAACAAAAAGAGTCAACGTTTGGGGCTGTTAACCACACATCTACATAAACAGAAAACAACAGTGATCATATTGTGTACAGGTAGTACCATGCACTAGTTGCAATTCTTTTTTTTTTTTTTTTTTTTTTTTTTTTTTATGAGATTGACTAAAGAAAATATAAAATGAAAACATCAACATATTATTAATTCAGCAGGAGACATTTAGCCTGTTTGCCATAGAAAATGTGAAGACTATCTTTGGAAATAGTCATTTTTAACAATGTTCCAGTTCTAGTATAATTTTAATTAAATGAAGTTAAATGTGTCAAAATCATACATATGTGCTTTTTTTATTAGATTTTTTTGGATAACATTTTGTACAGCACATGCATACACATTGGTATTCATTTTCTTATTAATATTATTTTACCTTTTAAATTCAGTTGACATTTTTTGGTGAAAAGGAAATTGATCTCTTTTTCATTGAAATAGTTAACTGTTGATCATATTTAATCTGTTATGATAGGTTAATATTGGTAAAAATATTTAGCTTTTCTGTTATATTCTAATTTGTGTTCACTCATAGCTTTTCATCATTTGTTTTAGGTTGGTAATTAAAGAAATAAAATGGACAAGAATTGGACAAAAATTCATTGTAAACCATAAAAAACACCAATATCTTGAAACTTATATTTAATGTAATTCTTGTTTCTAACTAGGAAGCTTTCACACATTAATCTTCCTAAAAAATCTATAATAAAAAAAAGCAAGTCGGAAATAATAAAGATTTGGCTACAATTTACCACAAATGAAAGGAATTCTTCTATTTCCAATTAAATGACCTTTAAATATCATTTGTATAGGTAGGTTAGATAAAAATGTTGCTATCAAGTATAATTTTTAGCCTCCTTGCTGTTTTCCCAATTTTTTATTATATATATATATTTTTTTGTTGGTGCTAAAATAACGAATGAAGCAAAAAAAAACAAACAAAAATGATCTAGAAATGTTCAATAGGGTCTGCAAAATGTAAGGCAAACAGAGTTTGGTGCGACAAAAACTGATCCCTCAAGTCAGAGTAAAAAAAGGACAGGATTGAAGGTGGAAAATACAACAAAAAGTGAGAAATCGCTTTAGTTCATTTTACTTTGAAAGGCTTCTTTTGGCTGCGCTTCCTGACATTCAGCTGCTCTGCTGAACCTGTCAACTTCAACTCCACTCGTTCTCTTTTTTGGCTGTTGGTGGCCTCCATCCTCCTCTTCTCCTCTCCTGTCCCCCAGCTGTCTGCATGCTACTCTGGCAGAGGCCCCCGCGCCACTGGAGGGGCCGTGTGAAACGGCCAGTTCGGTCACCTCGCATCAGTGTCGGGTTGGAATGCGCCGTGGCCCCGATCGGCGACACCACTCTGGGGGTTGAAGAAGGGGGGGTTGGGCAGCTTTGGTGGAGGATGTTGTCGGCCGAACAGGTGCTCGGTTTGGGAGCGGGGCTAAAATAATGTTGATGTCACGTCCCCGCCGACCATTGTAGTTTGGAGGGACATGGACACCAAGGGACACAGAGATCCTGCGGGCCTGCCGCTCTAGAGGTCACTGTGCCAGATCGCAATCACACTGAACCTTTATTTATTAAGTGGCTCTCTGTGCACCCTATGGTTAGCCAGTGATGCACGTCAACTAAGCCTGTTCTTCTGCACAAAAAGAGCCCAGTAAAGAGATACCAGTCAACGTTTCAGACAGCCATTCTGCTGTTGTGTTTATCACTGCTACTACCTGCCACTTTGAACAAATACGGCACATGATACCAGAGGTGTAGCATTCCTTCCCTCTTCTCCACTCCTTGTTGAAAGAAGTCCTTTACACACTAAACAGAGCGTCACAGACTCTCTGATCAGCAATTATGCACTTTAGAGGTATTAAAAACTGCTGAGAGGGGAAAGGGGGCCTCCGGGGACCCTCTGTAGTTCGTAAATACACTTCTCTGTGCAAAATGAAAGGAGCGGACCTGCCATGTGTAGACGTTTCTTCTGCATTATCTGGTAAGAACAATTATCCTGCGTGTATTTCAGCTTTATTTACTTGCGTCTTATCTTGCCTGTGAGCGGCTTAAAGAATGACAACATCTGTGTGTGGGCTCACATTCACCCATCAGCTGTATCTATAAATATCTTAAGTCAAAGATCGTACATTTTTGAGCAAGGAACTGCCTCAAAATATCCCCATAAAGTACTTGTACCTAACAACTAAGCTCATGTTCGAATGTCATGTAAACGTTTGCCTTTTAAAGGTATCTGATTTGACAATAAAGTTTCGTCCTGCGTTAAGTATGGTAATGAGGGGGGAAAAAATGCATTTTCAGCAACTTCCCGCAGACTGAGTGTGACAGTTGAGAAAAGTTGTTTTTCTAACACCGAACCAAACTTCGTACAAATCATATAGTAGCTTTTAAATGCTAAATATTATTAAATGGCAAAACACTTGATTTTTTTCGTGTGCGAGAGAAAAAAAAATCGTTCCGTTTCAAAGGGACATTTGCCGATGGTTTTCCAGGATTACTTTGCAAATCTGCAGTGAAAAAAAAAATACAGAAAAATGTAGAAAAGTAAGATAATTAGAATGGAAGAACATGCATACATGGGCTCAGATTTTAAACCATAAAAATAAGAAATTGCCCTTATTGTTTCCGTCATTCTTCAAGCTCATGGAATATCTACTTGTCTTATGTAGGATTTCCAGCCAAAGATTGATCTTGTGTTGCTGTTTTTTCGTAAACATGCTAAAGTCTGCCTCCTTTCAAAATGTACCATGGTTTTGGACGTTTTCAAAAGTGTCTCCGTGTATAACTGAACTTGTCTTTACTACATTAGCCTCTTCGATTGATTTTTGTTTAAAAATCGCACCTATTGCATAATGTCCCTATAAGCAAGTGGCTGCTACAATTACCCTAGGAGGCATTTTGCATCTGCCAGCCCTAAAGTAACTACCATTAATGGTCTGTAGGTGCACAAAGGGTGATGTGCTGCCGTTTGATGACAGCGCGGGTCTTTTGATTTTTTTTAATTGTACTTGTAACCCTCTCCAGTTGAGAATTTGAAAATACGTTGTTTGAACCACCGCCGCCACTCCCTCCTCCTGCCAGGGAGATGCCCACTTCTCCCTCCATGTTTGGCTTTTAAAGGTGGGATCCCAATGAAATGTAAATCACAGTTCTTGAAAACAAATTACACACAAAGATAACAGGGCCGGCGCTCTATCAATAAGGTATCAAAAAGGGGGCTGCGGCCGCTTCGTTTTCCCTCCAAATACATATGTTCTTTCAGGGGCCAAATTGCGGCGGGGCTGTTATCAGAGGTAATGGTGAGCTGTCAACCAAGCCAGGTTGATTACGAGGTTATAGTAAACAATCCTGTCTAACCGCAGTGGACAGTCTAAAAGGGCAGGTGGGGAGGGAGAGAAATGAGGGGCGCACAACACATTCATCCAGCAGATTTAAATGAATGCTCAGGGGCTCCGATGACCACCATCACCGGCTCCCCTGTTTCTCTAATTCGTGATAATTGCCTCTTTTTCTCTCGGTGACCCTCGTTCAGTTATCCTCCTGCTCCATCGAGAAGCTTGGAACTTTGGGGGAGATGGAATTGGCAAAAGCATCTGTCAAAAAAAAAAAAAAAAAAAGCAATTCAAAGATGAAAAGACAGAAACTGCGACAGCAACTGGTTAACTATGACATCTATTTGGCCGATTGATCCATCTCTTTCTCTGTCTCGCCTTTGCCGTTATTGAGCTCAATCAGCTCCTAGTTAGTGCCAAAGTCGTTCCATTAAACGCAGCTGAGAGACAAATTTGCTACAGATCAGGGCAGTTGAAGTCCTGTTGAGATGTGCCTCCCCCCCTCCTACTCCCTGTTTTGTCCTAAACTGGAGTCCTGACAGTAAAGCAGACCCAAAGAAGAGGCTTTCTGGGGCCTTCTCCATTAGACATGGAACAATCGGCTCTGTTGTTCGGGGCCAGGAAAGTGATGAGGCTGCAAATGGAATCCTGCGAAGGGGAAACAAAAGATGAGGAGATCGTTTAGTGCAACTGGACTCTCCGGTAGGTGCCCCTCTTGGAACCGTTAATTGATCTCATTTGTTACCTATATCCGGCCGATCGAGCTGCTATCATTGCCAGGGAGAAGGCGGGGCTGTAACGTCAAGAAAAATAAGTAAAAAGGCAGCGCAGGAGACGCTCTACTCTTACAGGCTTTCATTTCATCCCCGCTCATGCGGCTGCTGAAACTAAACCCGCCCAAATATCCCAATTACACCTGGACTTCTTGTCTTTTTGTAACAAGAATTCCGGTTTTTGTCTCCCTCCGTCTCCTTGCCTTGAATCCACACAAGCACAAAGTGGTCAATTGTCCAAAGTGGAGCTCAGACGACCTGCCCCAAACATCCCTGTGTGTTTGACCGGAGGGGCAAGGGATCGGATGTGCTTTTAATGGTCCTAATTAAACACTGTGTTAGTGTGCATTTGTGGAAACAGAGCTCTTTGAGTATTTAATTTGTAATTCCAAGTATAGTTTTGTATGAATGAAAGCCCTTAAAGGTGCAAACTAGAGAATAGAACACAAAAACTTCACCTGAACCAAACCCTCTGGGTTGCCCCTGGCGAGCAAGAGTGCAAGTTTGTTTGTTCAAAGTCTCTAAAAAGTGAGCGTGCGATCTCTGGCTTTTGTCTTCCTGTGTCTTTCACAACTTCGCCCCCCTCCTGCCAGCGTGTCTTGGGAGCTGGCATGGCAGGGTGAGAGCTCTCCAAGCTGCCCGCAGCTTCTCATGCATCCAGCTTGGCTGTCACAAGACGAGATGGGCGCCATTCAACCCAATTAGTGAAATCCACTCTGATGCTGGGAAGAAGGGGAGAAAGAAATCACGTTTTTATTTCACCCCTGTCCGTCATCTGCCAATTTCCCTGGAAGTAAGAGAGTGGCACCAATTAATGACTGTTGGCCGGAGGCGGCGATGGCACAAGCGCAGCATGTTTCAAGCGTCGGGTGGCATCATGTGAGGCCTGCTTCTCGGATGACGCTAAAGCAAATGAAATGACACTAATAGGGAGCTCGTTTCCAGCCACTGGTTTAAAAAAAAACATAAAAGAAAAGACCTGGGAGCTCCTGAGGCATCGCCCAGGACCACGCCCGGCGTCACGGGGCCCTCGCCATGCTCCTGTAATGTCATTTCGGACATCGGCACGTCTGTCTCCCTGAGGTCATCTTTCTTCAGACTCGCCCATTTTGCTTATTCTGCAGCAGAGGCGGGTTAGGAAATCTACACTTTCCTTTGGGGTGTTAATTAAGGGAAGCATCCAAAATTAATCAGCAAATTCACTAGGGCGAAGGACGATGTGTCTGAAGGCCTGGAAACAGAGTCTACAGAGCGCCCACGGAGAAAGGAGCCCTCGGCTATGGGCGCCCAGATAAACAAGTGCACAGACGGTGATCTGACACAAAAATTCATGGAAGTATAACATTTTGCACTCATTTTCCCTGTCAGCTTGTCACAATGAATTATAAAGGTTGATTCGCTTATCTGGCTAAAGGAAATCACCCACGCCCGGTCATCTGAACACCATCATATGGTCAGCTAGGTTAGCTATAGAGCTAAAGCTAGGCGTCCAGAAACACAGGAGGCGGATAACCCAAACCACTTGTGTCGATGGTTTACGAAGAAATGCAAAAGGTATCAAAACAGAAACTATTTGACTAAAAGGGCTCAACAAATTCTGGAGTTTTTTGGCAACTTCTTTTCTCCTTCACCTCACCCCCACTGTCATTACACGGGGATGCGAAGACAACTCGCCATGTTTGTCTTTCCATTTATCTTTGGACTTTTTTCTTTTTTTTTTTTTCTTTGCGTTTTGCCACATTCTCTTAATTAGCACAGTGCCTGCGGGCTATTTGCGACCTTTCCATATGTAAATAGATGGATGCTTTCCTCCCTCTCCTCTGTTTTTCTGTCTCTCTGACTTGCAGTGACGGGATGAGTCCAGTCAGAGTGAGCCAGCACTCGTGTGCGGTTGGGTGACACCACTCAAGGCATGTGTGGCGGCAGCCCCGGCCTTTTCGGGATGCTAGGTGTCCGGTAGTTGGCTTGATTGACAGCTGGCAGGTGTGACACTGCCAGCCCGCCGCGGTTTGCAGCAACTGTCTGCTGTCACTTCACCCCATGCCAACTGGTGTTGAGGGGCTGTGTCACTCACACTGTCTTTTAGGCTCGCTCGACAAGGCTGTTTTAGCAACTCGGCAGCTGAGGAGAGAACAGTACTCCGTGGAGGCCTAGCTGCTAAAAAACACAACCCATAATACAAGATGTTGTTTTTCTTTAAACAAAGTAGACAACCTGCTAAACTGTAGCTACTATCGCCAAGCTGAATGCAAAAACAGTTTTATCAAGTCTTTGTAAAGTTTCGAAAATACAGAGCACATCAGTTTGAATTATTAAAAACATTGTTTAGTTATTATAAATATATAAAGATATAGTAAAATTCTTATTTGTGTTTTATCAATTTTTTTCCCTAAAAGGTAGCAGCTTTTGTATTTAGTTGGAGCATGTAAACGCACAATGTTCTGACATCCTAATACACTTCGGTTTGGTTAGAACTCCTAGACTGGATTTTGGCCTTTCCATTTCAATACTTCACTGACAGAACTTCGATGGAATACTTTAAAACCCAAAGAGCTCTAAATTCTTGGCATGCTTTTCTACAACTGTAAGTACACACATTGTATTTGTTGTTTTTATACGAAAACAAAATCACCAATACATACTTCAGCGGTGCACACATGTCGAGCATTTTTATGTTTCCTATGAAGATCTCGGCTCACAAAAAATTATTTCAAGTTTTTTTGGACTTTTGGATTCCTCCGCCGGTAGGGTGAGACGCGCCATGTTGTGGCGCAGAGGAGAAGCGCATTTCTTTCACGTGGGTGGTAAGGTAGATGGTAGATGAGGCAGATGAGCGGCGAATATTGATGATGTCATCAAGGGGTAGTGCCTGTGTGGGCTGCCACTATTTTTTCATCTCTCCTCATTTGGAAAGCTAAATATACGGGTAGGAGAAGAATTCGTCAAATAGCGTAATACTGGATAGCATATCAAAAACATGTATTTTTAAAAAAGGTAAAGAGCTTTTTGTACGATTGTATGATTTTCCATACAAGGTACATGATGAGAACATCTATTAAGCATAAACATTTTTGAAGATTTTTTTAATTTGCAGATTGCCGTCTCCCTATGTTGTTTCTTCTTTTTCATTATTATATTTAAATCATTTTAAACAAAATTCTGCACTATACTTTAAATAATAAACATAACTTTTTATCAATCGTTTTCAACTACATATCTCTATCAATGGATGGATTGATAAATAGATCGATCGTTCACAGGCTTTTGACAAAGATCTCTTAACCCTTAAACACCGTAGACGTCAGTAGCGACACCTACATAGCACGCACTCTTTGATATACGGTAACTCGTCAACCGTTTACATCAATAAAATGACTTGGAGACACTTTCTAACATACAGGATTGCAAAGTGGTGCAAAGCCACTTCTCGTTGCGACAGAATCAGCTGATTTACACGTTTCGGTAGCAGAACGAATGTCTCCGGGGCTGGAGCTACGGTGATCAAGGGATAAGCAACAGGGCTAGAAAGAGACACAGCTACCTACTATCAATTCTTTCACAATCGAACACAAGAATTATTTATTTCAAATATTTTATAACTCTTAAACCTAATTTGATCACAGGATCAAAATACTTTGCAAAATTGGACTTTTTAGTTGAATTTTCGCCATTAGTAACAAGAAATTGAAAACTGAACTAAATTGGACCCATTTAACCCTATATAGTTATTTATTATTATTTCTGAGACCACTATCTGATTAGCATGGTCCAATTTTTTCTTCAATACTCATTGTATTTAACCTGGTCAGATTATCTGCCCTGTAATTTATTATCATTCCACTAGGTGCAGTAGAAGGGCTTTTCCTTCTCATTTCAAAATGGCCGCTTTCATTAAATCTTAAAAACACTTTGGCTGAAAAACAAAATTATCTAATTGTCAATACTTTATGGCGACAATAACTCATCCGTTGTTTTTCACTTTTTAAAAAAAATTTGTCGATAATTATTTTCAGAATAAAATTGCACCATGTTAAAAATGTGTGAACCAAATTGAGACAATGGGTAAATATGATGCTCGTGTCAATAGTTTAACATCTTCAACTTGTCAGCAACATTTTACCATATAACCCAACAGTTCATAAATGATATAATTTCTATCTCATTAAAAATATAATTTTATTTAAAAATTGAATTTTCTGTCAGTTTTTTTATTGCAGTGGGCTTTACAGGGTTTATCTATGGTAAAATTGCAAACTACAATAAAACATTTGTAATCAATGATGCAGTTATTTTGACAAATGCACCTTGGTGATTTGTTTTTAAAAATTAATGATACGGCTCCAATATTTTTTATGTATTTCTGATAATAGTTTTCTAATAGCCTTTACCACATATTAAAACTAATTTTTTGTTATTGGTATGTCAAAAAGAACAATTTTTTCTTTAAAAATACTTTTATTATTTGGAAATGCGCTTTTTTTAGTAATGTTTTTATCTGTGTAACTTTAAATTAATGAAACATTTTGCTCAAACTGTTTGAGAGTGATTACTCGAACAAATATTTATAGTATTTTTACTCCTACTTAAATAGTAATCAGGCTTGTTTTGAGCCTACATATGGTTGGGTTACTCAAAAAAACATGTTTTCTTTTCTGCCAGCTTTGTTTTTTGTTCCTATTATTCATAAATGTCTGCCTGCATTCATGTTTTTTTTTTTTTTTTTTTGCATTTCATTCTTGTAAACAAGTCAAAACAGCAGAAAGTGAAAGTTGTTCTAACTGCTAACTGACAATTTCCTGCACCTCTGGCGGCCCGGTTGCTGCTGCAGCAGCTCCGCTTTCCGAGCGCGGGGCCACCACGGCACCCCCAACCCCCCCTCCTTCAAAGCATAGTAATCATGTGCAATATTTCACTGATTCAGATCACAACATTTTACATAATTCTTTGTTTATTCATTTTCTCAGACAGTCAGTGAAATTATGTAAAACACCCTCGATGGTGCTCCTGCATGTGTAATATCGCGCATGTTATTCAAACACATTTGCTTACTTGGAGGCAAAGTGTCCCATTTAAATAAGAATATTACGCTTAAATGCCACACGGGTTTATTTAAATGTATAAACAGTGCATTTATTAGATTTAATTTGGTGAATCCTGAGTGCAGACTGCGGAGGGGGGTTGAGCTGGTGGTGTGACTTCCTAATGCCTGTTTAAATCGTCAGAGCTTCCTGTTTTGTTTTTTTTTTTGAAATATTTACCCAGCATCCTCCCCTCTGGATGACGCAGCTCCTGAAGGAGGAATTTTTGAATTTCTCTGCCCCCTGAAACCTCATTCGAAACCTGTCAGTTTCAGGAGTTCTGGAATGTGGTGTAAGATCGGTTTGTAGCTCATTATGTGTGGAGAGGCAGAAAGTCCCCTTCAGTGTCTGATTTAAGATTAGAGAGTTCGTTTACCTCCTCTGAAGGAATGATTCTGCTCAGGTGGGAAAAAAGTACCAACCAAACACACACTTTCCACTCAGATTTTTCAGGATCAACACCTAGCTTGGATGACTTCCAGTCGTAAAATTCTTAAAATCCGCCGGGAGGATTGTTTCCATATGGGCCAAGGAAATTATAGCATCTTCCATACAGATGTTTGCCTCAATTTCCGCAGCAGTTGGGTCCATCTGTGTTTACAGTAAGCTACTTAGCACATGTCTGCGTGAAGGGAGGCATATCAAGCATATGGACATTTTACAAAAGGTTACCCTGCATAAATTAGGGGGAATGGCAATCTGTCGACGAGGTGGCTCTCTGCGAGCTCTAGGTGTTAGTGTGCAGAGTATGAATGGAGCAATAAAACAAATCTGCTTTAACGGTTGCATGAGAAGTTTTACCATTTACCATTTTTAAAATGTGCATGATTAAGCTTTAAGTTGAATAAAAATGGATATTTTAACTGTGTTTGTTACATTTAAAATAAACTATATCTTTGAATAATAAACTTTAAATGCTATCATTTAATCATGAAAAAACAGCTTCCTGTTTTTGTGTCATATGTGCAACTTCGCAGGCTGGAGCTGGACTCTTATCTCATCTTAGACTGACATCTAGTGGCCACTTTTAGTAAATCCTAATAAAAATTGATAAAAATCAATGGTTAAATAGCTTTTTCTATTTTTTTTTTTTTTTTACAATTAAAGTTAAGTTATATTTATCTTTAATGTATTTAGGTACACACACACGTTTGTTCAGGTGTAATCATTTTAAGGATCATGTCAACTGACTTATAGATTAAGAACAGACAGGCAATAATTAAACAAATCACAAATGATTGTCTCTCAGGCTGGGAACCAAACAACGGAATGTCATTTTTATTGCTCTGATTTGTATTTTTTACTTTAAAAATAATAAATTATGTTTATCGTTTATTTCAAAAAAAGTAAAGTTGAATGTAAAGTTGAATTACAAAACCACTTATGTATTTCTCCTCGTGCTAAATAAAATGTATCATGAAAAATATTTTAAAGATCCACTCTCATGTAAAGAACATGTTTTTAAACATGTTCTTGTGGTATTTTTCTGATGATGTAGGACAGAAATAAAGATGTATTCCTTTAAATAAATCGTTTTGAATCAGGAACAGACAGAAGAAATTAGCGTCTGCATCATTTGTTGACAGAAGTTCTGTCAATTGGGAGTTGCGGAAAAGTAAAACATTTAATTAATAAACGGAAACATGACAAAAACCATGGAGACACAAAAATAAAATAAATAGGCTGAGGATTCATTCATTCATTTTCTGAATCGCTTTATCCCTTTCGAGGTCACGGGGCTGCCGGAGCCTAACCCGGCTACTCATGGGCGAAGGCAGGGGACACCCCTGGACTGGTCGCCAGCCTGTCGCAGGGGCCGCAGTCACACACTCACATCCACACCTAGAGACAATTTAGAGTAACCAATTAACCTATGAAGCATGTTTTGGATGGTGGGAGGAAGCCGGCGTCCCTGGAGAAAACCCACGCATGTACGGGGAGAACATGCAAACTCCACACAGAAAGGTGGGAATTATTAGTGACACTGTTTCAAGTCCCCCAGCCAGGACTTGAACCGGTAACCACTGCGCCACCGTGCAGCCCTGAGGATAAATAACAGAAATGAAGACAGCTGTGGGTCATGAACCTGAAACTGGTGACTGAGGGATATTTCAAAACTCACTAAACCCAAACCAGAGTTCATGACCCTGACACTGACATTTTGCACCAAGCCTCTTCCAACAGTAGGTTCATGCACTAGAATCAGGTAGAGACAGACCATGGTGAACACCATATGCTAAAAGCGCGTTTTAGAAACCTACGTACAGGGCGTTCACACACCTGGTGTGAACGTAGCGTTAGATTGAGCCAGAAAGACGACCTGTATCTGCAGCTTCATCTTCACCGCCCTTCCAAACACAAACACCCCTAATGGATTCAGCCTAATCTGCGTCTGTTTGCTCTCATCCGTGAGTTACCTTCAGCGCCGCGTGGATGGTTTAGATTGATTAACAATAACAGCAGCTGACTAGACAAGAATCATTCTGCAAAAACAAAGCGTCTGGAAATCAAGAGAGGGAAAGGGTCGCCTTCTTTTTTTTTTCAGATGTCATTGAAGCTTTGTCTGGCCGACGGAGGCGGGGGAAGTTCAAAGGCCGACGGTAGAGCGGCGACAGCGTCCACCTTTGATGTGAGCTACTTCTAAACGGGCAGCTTTGATACAAGAGCTCGAGAGGGCTCAGCACGGGCCTCTGGGAGAGAGAAAAAAAAAGGGTCGTACTGGGAAAGCGGTTAAGTGGTGGAAATTCATATTCATGCCAAGATCGCGCAACATCACATGTGCTTAAGTGGCTACAGAAACAAAAGAGAGACTTAGGATACATGGTCTACGTGGGATTTGTGAGCCAAAACAGTTCTCTTTCAGCAACTGCCAAGCTCAGATGGACGGGACATTTTTGGTCTCCTTTTAAATGTCATTAGATGGAAGCATCCATGGAACAGACACTGAGAAAAATGTAATATACTCACCTTCCAGCAAGAAGGGCCTGGTTTGGAACTGTCCGTGGTCCTTTTCTGAGTTGAGTTTTGCTGTTTCTCCTTCTCCATGGGTTTACTCAGGGTGCTCTTAAATTGTCCTTCAGGTGTGAATGTGAGCGGTTGTCTTTGTGTTGGGGACCTGTCCAGAGTGAACCACGTTTTTGCCTTTCAGTGACTGCAAGCTCAAGTATTCCTGGGACTCCCCCAAATACTATTTGGGAACTGGATAGTGGACTCACTATTGTACTCATGGCCACACGAGTCACAAATTGTTTTCCTGCAAAAAAAAAAAAAAAAAAAATGTAGAAACCCCTACTAAAACTGAGATCCTAAGGACCAAATGTCCCCATTCCCGGACCGCAAATCGGTACCACATCGTGGGTCACTTGGTACAGGGCCGCACACAAAAAAAAAGAAATACACTTACTAACTCATATGATTTATGTTTTGTTTATTTACTGATTCTGGAGGATGTTTTATTTTGGAAAACCACCGGTTTCTGTCAGAAAATACCAAAATCCAATGTTTTTACTTGAGATTTAAACTTAAAGACCCACTCCAATGAAAATTGTGTTTCTGGTGCTTTCAACACGTTCCTGCGTTGTTTTCTCATGATGGACAAATATAAAGAAAATTACTATTAAAAATGTTTCTGAGCATCTCTTTATCCAAAGCTCTCCTTTCTACGCTACAACTCATCCACTTGCAGACAAATACATCCATTAGCGACTTCATTTTCGTCGTCTGAGCTACCATCCGGCGCAAAGCTGTACAGCTGTACGATAGTTCTAATATTGCTTACCCTTGTTTTTTTTTTTTTTTTGGCGACGCCATTGACAGTCTCCCTCCCCCTTGGCATTCCAAACAGGAAGTACCCGCTGATTCCAGAAAGCCAAAATCCCATAGACTTCTATTGAGAAATCAACAGTTATTACTCAGTCATTATAATTGACAGAATTACCAGATCCGTCTTTCGAATTGGTCTCGTTTCGTTTCAAATTGGACTGACCTCCGCTTCGCTCTGAGTTTCCTCAGACTGATAGACTCCGTGCTCAGAGCGGAACAATTGGGCCAAATCGGATTGCCGCAATGAGACACAGCAAACCACTGAAATGTGATCAAACAAATGCAGGTTCATGAAAACAACTTTTAGTGTGACACACATTGCTTCTCATGCTGGCATCCAGACTTTTCTAGTCTGAATACACTCAAAGTAAGACTTAGCCAGTGTGATTATTATCATCATGAGCGACAGGTTGTATTAAACGTTTAAACAACACGCAGGAGTAAGGAAGGGGGTAGTAGGTGAGAATCGGTAGCGTTGTTTTTTTTCTTTCAACCCCAAACTGAGTAAGGCGCCCATTAGTGCTGTTCCTGTGATGTGTCAGTACTCCTAACCCAAAAACCTGCAGCACTTATACCCTCGTACAGACCCATCCCATTTGGGTCTCAGGCTTAACGTTGTTTCTTTAATCCAGAACTGAAGTCAAAACACAGGTTTCAAAACACAAGTCTTTATAGCCATTGGCTGTTACAGTCTGAAAAAAATCGACTTCTAAAAGTTTTATGAGGACTGCTAATCATTCTTTCCTTAAATTAGGCAGGATGTTACAATGTTCTACGGCAAAACCTGCCTCAGAAAACCCAAATGTAAGGGTGAAGTGATCTGCTTCCACTTTCCTTTGACTCAACATGAAGAATTACATTCCTTTTGCAAACGAACTCAAATGTCGAAAATCTGATCTCTTTCCACAGGTATTCGCCATGTTCAGCATCGATGTGGGTAAAGCAATGTCAAAAAAGGCTTAGAAGAGGTAACGCAACGCCAAGACAGAGGTTTCCACTGAAACAGTTCCTCATCTCCTGCTTTCTAAGTCTATCTCAGACCCATCTTTGTGCTCACGACCAGCGATTCGAATTCGCTTTTGTTGCCAAGTTGCAAACGCTTACAAGTCTTTCTTCAAATGACTTTTGAGCACCAGTTCATTTGTTTTAGAAGGTAGAAAACACGTAAAAGGCAAAGAGAGACACTGATTGACATCGATCAATAAAGGGTAGTATTTGACTTGGGTTTGTTAATTGGCAGGGAAATGGCGTCAAGACGTTTTCGAGTACAAGGTTGGTGGTGCAACACCAAAAATGCTTCCAGGCGAGAAGGACTAGTGCTATTGGATATTTCTAATCAAACAGTAAAAGTTCAAACTGAGCAGTTTCTACTTGGTATAACTGAGAAGAAAAAACGTGTGTAGTATAAGTATGGCACTCTTATTTTTAACAATAATACATATACTGACATATACAGTACACTTACACTTATTATGTGCTCCTCCAATACAGTTAAATATATAAATATCTACACATTTGTATAAACATATTAAAAAAAGCATCATATTAAATATGTGGACATTTTTTAATAGTAATAGCTGAACGTGTAAATATTTTTTCTATCATGTTAATGAAACTGCTGCATATGATCACATATAATGTTGTTATTACAATATAAGCAGTTTTTCTTTTACACCTGAGATGAACACGAGATGTGGCTGATGCTATATCGTACAGATCTGACTTTGACCCATAGTTCCTTTTGTTTTACTTGCATATAAACAATGTAAATTAACAGAAAAAAGACTGGTCGCTCAAAAAACGTTGATTTTCATTGAATCACACACTACAGCATGACTCATCTACGAATGTCAAAATTAAACATTTTTCTGGCCTAAAAAAGTCTACTTTGACCTCTGTTGGTCAATAAGCCAACTCACTACGACAAGGTCAAGAGTGGGTGAGACGGGACAAACATAAAACAAAAAAAAAAACATATGGCAATATAATATAATAAAATAAAATTGAATTCATTCCTTATGACTCATAACACATCATCTACGTCATTCTAATGAAGATAATTGACAAAAACAGTTTATTTTTATAACGAATAAAAATAAATACATAAAAATTAAATAAATACATTAAAAAAAGAATAATGAACTTTTTTTTTATAAAAATACCATTAATTGTGTACTTCCCAAAGTATCTGCAGTTTTGTATTCAGGCTTTTTCTTTGCGAGTCCTTCCCCAATATTTATATTTTTCCATTTCCTTCACCCTAAATTTAGACATCAAAAAAACGACCACGAATAACAAATGTCATCGTCTTCACTTGACTGATAAAGTTCTTAATGTCAAAAGTGAGAAAAGGGGGCATATTTTTTCTTGTTTGAGTTCTCTTTAAAAGCTGTTT